>OX402068.1:5591444-6995194 GCA_947859365.1 Archips crataeganus
ATTTGAAACTTACTCACGATGGGCCCGCGTCGGAACTACGGTCCAAACCATCTCATTCTGAGAGGAAGCCAGTGCCCTGCAGCGGGACGTATATAAACCGGGATAATGAAAAAATATTATTAAAAGGAGTGCCCTTAGGTAAGGTTCCGAAGATACTAGCAGCGTTCCCTCTACGAATAGCTAAGCTAATTCTTTGTCCGAGGTGTTGTAACTTCGGACTCCTGTGGCATCGACTAACCTCCTTGCTATTTCCGTATACAGCCTCATAGCGTTAGGACCCCACAGACCAAGCGTCTCGATACCGAATATGACAAAGTTAAATAGTTAGACGACCAGATGGCCTAGTGGATAGAGAACCTGACTACGAAGCTTGAGGTCCCGGGTTCGATTCCCGTGTCGGGGCAGATATTTGTATGAATAATTCGAATGTTTGCTCTCGGGTCTTGGGTGTTTGATATGTATTTAAGTATGTATCTATATATATAAGTATGTTTATCCGTTGCCTAGTACCCATAACACAAGCTTTGCTTAGCTTACTTTGGGACTATGTAACGGAACCTCCCCCCCCCCCCTGTTTAAAAATCCCCCGCTAACCTGAAGCTATATATCCTACATCTTTTGACGGCTGAAAACTGAATTAAACTGAATTGAATTGCTGAAATATTGAACTAAATTACCTATCTATCTTATTAAAACTATGTATCTAACTCTGAACCAAATAAATAAAGAATTTAAATACTGAAATCTATACGGCGTAGAAACCTAAGATTATTTATATTGGTCGTGATACGTGATATGGCCATGTGATCGTCTAGTACCTAAGAGAACCCTTCGTTGTGTCCGTGCCTAAGTAACCCTGGAACTTTTAGTGAAGAATAAAGATTGGACTACCTATAAATATTTATTATATAGCGGCTAGTAACTTTATGCTAATTTTATTTAGAGGAAATGGTTGGTATTGAATTGCATAAGAGAAGACAGTTATAGAGTTTTATCTATGTATTAGAGTGGGTAAGTAAGTCTTAAGATAGATTATAGCCTAGAAGAGTAAATCAGAAGTGTTTGGAGTAGATATTAGACAGAAATATGGTATTCTAACTTAATAATATTCTATCTATAATGGTAATGAAGATATATGGTTGCCCATATTTTGATTCAGGTTATAGGTAACTTAAGTAGTATTGAAGAAGAGGTAAAGATAGTTAAATGGAAGAGGTAATTTCAGATTTATTAAGTCATTGGTCAATAGTCTGTGTCATGTACTTGTAGGCAAGGAATTTTATATTGCGGCTATGTTTGAGAGCCCACTCCCCGCTCTCAAAGGTGGTCTTCGACTCCAAACTGGGACTCAAACCTCCCCCGCATGTACTCTGATGGAGCATACTACTTTTTCCTTGCAGGTAATTAGAATATAACATTATAACATTGTATAATAGAAGAGGGCAATCAAAGGGAATGTCAGTTATAGCCAGAGGCTGTCCCTGGGTCAATCCTGTGATCATAATACTCCTGCATTAGCAAACCAACTTCAGTGGTAATTGTAAACTTCTCTGGTTTATCATAATGACTAATGAGTAGCTACCGGGTCCCTTGGTACCGGTAAGCCACTAACTTGCTTCAGCCTTAGTTTTAGTCAGAGTGACTTCCATTGTCAGTTTATAAAATAAGCATTTAGTATAACTTTTACCATTGACTTTAGTTGGTATAACTAGCCACTACAGGACCAAACAATCCAAGGTTGCTTTACCAGAGACGACCACCGACTTCAAAGGAGATTTTACTTTTCAACAATTAAATGTTCATAGTGAGTTTGTTGAGTTTTATTTTGACTCACTAAATCGCAGCTACTAGGGTTTACTAGATAGGACATATGGATGAAAGGGAAACCCTGAAATCTTTCATCCGTCGGGAAGTCTAGAGCGTCATAGTCAAAGTCAGTCAATGTCTCAGGCATTGTAGTTATGTCATCAAATGTAGCCCTTTCCCACAACACAAAATAGCACAATGAAGAACTGCCATGTTTAGGTAGTAATATTAAATAAGTCGGGCGGCATAGCAATGCCCTCCAACATCAATTAGCATGATGAAGAACAGCAGATAATAATTGGTTAATGGTAATAATATTAAGTAAGTCAGATGGCATATCTCAGCCCTCCAACCCATTATAATATAATGCAGAACAGAAGATAGTTAATGGTAATATTATTAAGAGAGTCAGATGGCATATCACAGCCCTCCAACATATTATGGTTTAATGAAGAACAGAAGGTAGTTAATGGTAATAATACCTATCCCTGATAAACCTATCCTAGCAGCTAAACTATCCATCTATTCTACACGAAATTGGCAAGCTAGGAATCCGGATTCCACATTTACAACTACCGCGGGGCCCCTCTCCAACTGATAAGAGAGGGCCTATCCTAAACTAATGCCTACGTTGAGCGGGTTGACTCGAGTCCTACTTCCTATACCCGTGTGCTTCTGGCATCCATCTGAGGGGATTGGGATAGATGAATACCAGAGTGTAATATATATATAAATAGATAAGCGGACTAGGTAGATGATGAGGTTGAAACACCGGTTATGGCGCTCCAAACCCTTCAACACCCAGGGAGAACTTGGGTCCGACTCTTGAGTTATAATACAGACCCCCACCCTTCTCCAAGGAGTGGTACCCTAGCCTTAAACGCCTCCGAGATGGGCTAAACTGTCAGTTGGCACCGTTAGGTGACCCATTTATCCCTTCTCAGAGGTCAGCTCTTACTTAGCTGAAGTCTAGATCAGTTCTCCAATATACTAATATAACACTCCCACACAGCAATCCCCCCCCAGATCCCGCTAAACTCCAACTTAGCTACCAAATATCCATGTAATCTCCCAACAGTGAGTATACTATAACCATGTTTGGCGATAGATACCCAGAGCCAGGCAATCACACAGAAAAACCCCCCATTTAATTAACACAAGAAATAAATCAACACATAATAAAGGTAAAACACAGCAAAGCCACAATAAAAAAATGAGAAAGTAATAACCCAAGGAGAACCTTACCAGACCCGTAGTCAAAATGCGAAAAAGTCCCTTCTACTCTGCGCAGTCCCTTTTATACCCTTGCCTCGACGATACCCACCGAAACACACTTTATCACAGTATAATAATGATCAGTAGGGTGTCTCGGCAGCGACCTTAATTCTACCCACCTACGCGACCTCGGCACACAACCTCGCGATAGAGCGCCACTCTTCAGTTATGTTTTGATAATGTCACATAATTATCATCATCATAATTTTTAACACTTAATTAAGATTAGAAGTTGAGATTTGTAATAGCGATATGATATATATATAAATGTTCCACTGAATCTATTGCACGCGCATAACTTTCGATCGACTGCACCAAATTCGATTATCTCCACAAACCGTATTGTACTTTTGAACGGTTTTATTCAGTTTCATAGCTACGTATATTTGCCACCTACGAATTAGCTACGGAGAAGTATTTGCACCTCTTCGGCTGGGATGCGCGAGGTTTCATTGTTAAAAATTCACATTCTGCTAAATAACTTCATTAGATATGTTTTTACATGTCTCGATTCAAATTAAGGCCGACATTGAAACGAGCCACAATACCAATAAAAAGGTTACACTACCAATCTGTAGCATATCAATTACCTCCGTACGTAATAAATGTGCGGTCCCGTGCTGATCGAACGTACTATGCTAGCCGAGCTATGCTAAGATTTCGTGGCTCATAGGTACTTTTCGCGTTCCGGCCGTTTGTATGAAAATACTCTACTGATCATTCACTACACTGTGCCCTAGATCCATCGGCATAACAACAACTTGAGAACCCCGTATCTCACGCGCAGTCTACCCGCTAGTCAGTATTGTTGGCACAGAATTCATTTCTAAATCCCCAGGGTCTTTATGTCGTTCGCATAAAGTGCAGTATTGCTTAACCCAACTCGCAGGTAATTTGGTCAGCCCGTGCATCGTGTTCTTATTTGAACATTTTAGCAATTAAAATATTTTAACATCATCATCATCATCTCAGCCGAGACCCACCCAATACTGAACATAGGCAAAAACTGAGTTCGTTTACATGAAACTGGCTGTACCAGCATGTAAAAAAAGGACTGTTGAATTCAGATCCGATTAATACATATAGGTGAATTTAAATAACCCAACGAATCCTAAGGTAATAGCTTGGGTCCTTACCAAGGTACATAAGAATACCAATTAAATATCCCAACGAATTATAAGGTAATAGCTTCGGTCCTTACCAAGGTACATATGAATACATTAATACATATAATTAATGTTTTTCCCTCTTAGACCATTTTACGGGCCTGAAAATATTATATAAACATATATTTGTGAATGAGACGGTTTTCAGAATCTGAACCGTCACATCTAGGTCAATTGGTGTGAATTGTCCCGTGATATTTATTTATTTATTATTTATTATAGTTACGTCAACTGTTGCAAATTTTCCCGCAGCATTTCTGTATTTGTCCATCGCCAAAGCACAAATAACAACAATCATAAATGCATAATACAAACAAACCTATTTTTAGATTAGATGTACTTACATGGCTTTTGTTATTAAAATAAAATTTTAGTGCGGTCCGTTATTAGTTTGAGCTATTAAAAGTTTTTACATCCAATCATAGGGGACAGGGGCCTGACGAAACATTCAAATGGGTACCTATTTATACAGTGTGTAACAAAAACACTGCACAATAATTTTCACTAGGGTATAAAGACAGATACCAAAATATCGCCACTCAAAATTATTAAGTAAAAAACGAACTTTGTAATCATCTGAAATAAAAAGCTGAACGATTTCGTGAATTTACTTCATAAAAGACGAAGATCTGAAGTAACAAACCTTACTGATATTATAAATGCCAAAGAAACTGTATCAGCCTGTTTTTTTTTTTTTATGAATGAGTCGCCAGAGGGGCCAAAGACGCCAAGTCTTTGCTATTTTTTACTTTAGGGTAGGAAGAGTGACTTGTGCTCGGGAAAAATCCCTTCGGACGAACTGGAAATGGAGGGCCCAGACAGTGTCCGACTTGCACGGACTAAAAAACCCGGTCACAAGTCCCCTTCTCTATTGATTATTAATACAAAAAACGTGTGCTTTATATTTTGAGGAGGGGAGGGGTAGGGAGGGGACTTAATCTACCCACAGTGTCCTGCCTCAGCCATTTGCTGGAAAGCCGGGAGAGGAGCATGCATTCTCCCGTTGGGCACTGGGGGGTGCTAAGGTCGGTCTTTTATGTTTTTACCCGTTGGTTTATTCCTTGACCGACTTGTATCAGCCTGTTTGTCAATTCACGCTTTGAACTGATAAGCCGATTTATATGAAATTTTGTACGGAGATAGTTTTAAACCCTGGAAAGGACATAGGGAAATTTTTATCCCACAACATTTCATAGTTCTCACTGCATAGCGACAAAATAATTGTTTGCAGACGGAGTCGCGGGCAACAGGTACTAATTATATGTCTTTGTATCCTAGTGAACTATTGTAGAGGGTTAAGTTACACGCTGTATACACAATAGTAATTTTATTGAAGTACGGGGTGTTTCACTCCGCAGTTTAGGTATGTTCGGCCGGCGCGCCTCCCGGGCAGGCGTATCGTATGGCAGTAGGTTATCGCTCGGCATTCGGTGCGCAAATAACAATGCAGCATGCTTGTAGTATAATTTTAATTCGTTGAAATTTCACGCTAACTTTAGCTTATTTCTTACGTATATGCGACAGTAGACTGATAGCGGTTGAAACGCTAGTAGAGTTCTACTAGCGTTTCATAATTCGGGCGGGATAGCGATAAACGGGTAGTTACCCGTTTATCGCTATCCCGCCCGAATTATGCGATTTTCCGGGATAAAAGGTATTCTGTGTGTCAAACAGGGTAACGGGTCATTATTTGAGCGTTTTAACCGCCTCACTTTTGTGGTCTTCCATATTTAGAAATACTTGCGACTTAGTCTGCGAGGTATGCTATCGTAAGTATGCAGTTTTCTGAAACTAAAAGTAAATAAAGTTTAGTAATAAACACCCTAAGTAAGAAACATCATGACATTCCGATAGAGTTTTCACTTATCTAACAAAACCGGACTTCTAATAGGTGAATAACCAAAAACGCCATCAAAATCTAAAATCAAATCTACATGACCCAACAATCAAGAGTGTACTCCTCACTACGATTGCTATCCAAGAAAAACAAAATCGAGCGATCCCCTTAAGACATCAAATCTAGTTTCATACAAATAAATCATAGCAGAGAACAGGTCATGTCCTTAGAGATTAGTGTGTCCATAAACCGTAGGTAATGAAGGACTGGCTTAAAGAGAGTCCCGCAGGGACATGGCCGCTATTTGCCAGAAATATGGGACGTTAAATGTTATGTGCGTTAATTATGTTGTATATTTGACTTGTTTGAAATGGGTTAAGGGTCTAAACACACTATGCCGAAATTACGCGGCCGAATTTAGGCGTGATTAAGCCTACAATCCTGTTTCCATTACTAGTTGATACTAGCCCATTTGCCGAATTTAAATAGCGTTTTGGCGTATAACCGAACTTCATTCAGGCGTGGTCTGAAGTTCCGGGGTTCATCCATCATCATCGTCCCACTGCAGGGTACAGGCCTCCTCTCAGAATAAGAGGGCGTGGTCCGAAGTTCCACGGTTGATCACACGAAAAGTTAAAGTTATTTCGGTAAGTGTGTTGCTAGCAATTGAATCAACATTGCCGGGCAAAATTCGTTTGCGTAATTTTCGCACTTTCGTGGAACGTAGAATCAGGCGCGGTGCTTCCGTCATATTATCTTCGGAAGTTTGTCTATACTTTATTTAATTTAGAATTAGAAAACACAACAACATTATATTGCGGCTCGTGAACTGTAATTTCTTTACAATTTATACTAGAGTAACAATTGACAACACGCAATTATAGTGGCATTAAAACAATTTTGTTTTGCGGCTCCCAGACTATTTGTACTGTACTATTTGCTAGGTAAGAAATAGTTGACCAGACGCAATATAATGTTATTGTGGTTTCTAATTCTAAATAAAATGAAGTGAAGCACATAGGTATTAAATTGATTCAAAATCGACAACACACACGTACAAGCAGACTAGTAAGTGGTATATGAAGGCTGGTCATCATGAATATCCATCGTATCATTGTTTACATAAATCGAAAATTGCGTGTGATCCTTTAGAAGAGCACATTTTTATGTAACTGAGACTAGGGTTGAAATTTATTTACAGGCTTTATTCGATAAAACCGTTTGGCGATTAATTCAAGCACAGCGAGAAGTACAATACGTTTACTTTTAGTTAACCACTGACAGATGGCTTGCCTTCATTTCATTTCCAACTTTAACACCATAAAAATAAAGTAGCTATTACAAAATCTGCAGACGTGGGTAACAGTATTCTAAAATTGGCTTTATTTGTAGGTCGTTAAAGTTGAATATGAAATGGAGGCAAACCATCTGTCAGTGGTAAACTTTATGTAATTTTACTGTAAATAGTTTGCTTCCTAGTTCATTGTTTAAGGCCGGGGCCGCACTGGTAAGGCGACCGGCGACGCGACGCGACGGCGACTAAATCAAACATATTTGATTTAGTCGCCGTCGCTGCTGCGGCCACTGCGGCCGCTCACATAACTCGAACTATATTTGATTTAGTAGCCGTCGCGTCGCGTCGCCGGTCACCTTACCATTGCGGCCCCGGCCTAAGGGATAAGTAAATGGGGTTGTGACAGAAGTTCTGGATACAGTGCATAAAAACAGACATTTGAGAACAGCGAGGATACTGACGAGTTTCTTTTCGTTTTTATTCGTAATTGAAAGTATTTTTTTTTTGTTTTACTGTTTTTTTTTTGTGTAAATAATTTTAAATAAATTTGGTATGTCATCATCATCATCATCAGCCTATGTTCGTCTACTGCTGGACATAGGCCTCTCCCATGGCACGCCACTGAGCACGATCCTCGGCCACTCTCATCCAGCTCTTGCCAGCCGCCTTGCGAAGATCATCGCTCCACCGAGTCTGAGGACGTCGTCCCACGCCACGCCACGTTCCGCGGACGGAATTTGGGATGTAAATTGTCAGTTTATGTGTAATATTGTATTTATTTTATGTGCAAAATAAAAGATTGTTTAGTAAAAAAACGTTTTTCTAATAAATATGCCCCCTTTTACCTAATTTCATGAAAATTATAATAACAAAAATTAAAACAATCGTTAATCGAACTAACCCAACCCAAAAACATAAAAAATAATTTTGTCCACCTGGCTTGTTCTAGACAAATCACTGTGCAATGCGTATTTCATTTGCCATTTGTAGATTATAAAAGCAAACAATAATAACAAAATTATTCAAACATAATTACTTAAACATAGTTACTATATCTCACTTGCCAAGTATACAAAGTTGCGCGGACTAAATCGAAAAATGAAATAACCGAAACAATAAATGAATGCGCCGCGAAACTTGGCAGAAAGTCATTTCCGTTGTGAGACGAATTTCAAACTTGAACTTTCAAATCCCGAGCTGTGTCCATTGTCATCAAACATTGCATGACGTGATCCGACGCGACGTACACGTTGGATGTCGGACGTCAACCGTGATACGACGTGCGACGGATTGACGGATGACATATTCAAATCGGGATAGGCTTATGCAAACAGCCCGGGTGGTTTTAGAACGGGCATTTGGCAAGTTTGGTTGGAGTACTATACACATAGGCAAAATCGTACCTACTAAATAAATCTAAATAAAAAACCGGCCAAGTACGAGGATGAGTCGAACTCGCGCACCGAGGGTTCCGTATAAATTTGTTGATATGTCAAAATACGCTGTAAACAGCCGTATTTATTATAACCTAGTATTAGCAGAGCCCTGCTTTTAATTGCACTGTACGCAGTGTGGGATCATTTTATATTGGTTTTGGGACCCCATCTTAAAGTTTAATTAATTATATTTTTAGAATTTGTTGTTGTGGCGACCACACAGTAATACATAATTGGTGAAAATTTAATGTGTCTAGAGTAGATGACTCAATAATGAATAATGTGAGTACCTATACATCATGGCGTCCCAGCCCTAAAGACGCGACGAACCCGCTGCGTGGTCGCGGTTAAAACGCTCGCAAATCGCCAGTGTAATAAATAAGTCATTAAAAAAAATGTTTTTATAAAGATTTTTTTTTTATTACAAGAGGGAGGCAAACGAGCAAGCTGGTCATATTCTGATGGAAAATGATCACCACCGCCCATAACAACTCAAAGAAAGTCACTGATCTGTTGCCGGCCTTTAAAGGAGAGAGAATAGGGGAGAGGGAAAGGGAGAAGTATTGGGCCCCCGGCGCTCTCAGCGTACGAAACGCTGCAGGAGTACTGCGCTGCTTCACGCCGGTGTTCTGTGAGAGGGTGGTACTGCCCCGGACGAGCCGGCCCATTCTTGATACAGCGGCTAGCTGCTACATGGCTCTACCACTAATAAAAGAAGAGAAAATAGGAGACTACAAAATGGTGTATTCGTCAGTTTTTTGTGGGTAAATATAATCAGTTCAGGCTGCAGTTGCCCCTTTCAGACTCCATCCGGAGGGATTTGAGGGAAGCGACAAGAACACTTTATGCAAATACATATTTTTCAAACGGCGCACTGACCGTATTTCCTCTTAACAAGTAAGGGGTTTATTTCAAGTTTCTTTTGAATCATTAGGATCTATTCAGCTCGGTCCCACAAGATGAGTAGTGCTGTCACGTACTACGCAATCGACTTCTTTTAAAGAAGTTTTAACTTTCAAACCTTTTGCGAGGCGTAGCTTTGGGGTGTATTCATATGTCGGTGATAGGGTTGTCAAAATATGACTACTTAAATAAGTTTTTGTTAAAAAAACAAACATTTTTGTTGGCTGGACTTTCATAGTCATGTCATCCAACCTACTTATGCACACCAAATTTTAAGCCAATCCTATCACTGGAAGTGGGAAAAATAACTCAGTGACAGTTACCTGGGCGACTGGTCGCCAAGTTATGAAGTTAATGGCCAAGTTAATTTTACAGTCGCTCGCTTTATTATATTTTTTTAAATTGAGAGTGGCAACCCTAAGCTAAAGACACGTTAGTCACGTACGTTACTCGTTTGACTCGATTTTTAACATTTATCCGAATAAAATTCGAACATATTGGAAATGTTAGATAACTTTTTTCGGCTGTTTACTTATGGCGGTCATTGGCATTGAATATAATTTGACATTCGTATGCCACATTGCGAAAGCATTTTGAAGACATACCTAACTTACGCTTCTATCACTCTTCGTTGTCTACAAAACTAATGATCATCAGCATCGTCATCATTTCGGTCGAAAGACGTCCACTGCTGCTGAACATAGGCCTCCCAAGGTTCGCCAAACAGATCGGTCCTGTGCCATCCGCATCCAATAAATGCGTTCCCGCTACCTTAACCAGGTCGTCGCTCCACCTTGTTGGAGGCCTACCTAAACTGTGTCTTCCGATCCATGGACGCCACCGAAAACCTTTTGGCCCCATCGGCCATCAGTTCTACGTGCGTGCGTGCGTGTGGACAGGGCATACCCTGTCCACTGCCACTTGAGTATGGCGATTCTTCGAACTATGTCGGTGACTTTAGTTCTTGCGGAAATAACACAAAACAATACTAACATTAGTAGTCAAGATATGCCCGACAATTTCGTTTTGACATACTAAAGTACGGTCGCAAAGCACATAGAATTTCGTACAATGACCTGTCACTAATCTGTCTCTGTCGCTCACACATGAAACAAATATTTAAAAGGCAGGATCCCCGTACATATATTATTATCTATCTATGGCCTTGACCAGCCTTGACTGTAGTTTATTGAGACTTGTTTCCACACACGCATTATCATCATCATCATCATCATCATCATCATCATCATCATCAGCCTATGTTCGTCCACTGCTGGATATAGGCCTCTCCCATGGCACGCCACTGAGCACGATCCTCGGCCACTCTCATCCAGCTCTTGCCAGCCGCCTTGCGAAGATCATCGCTCCACCGAGTCTGAGGACGTCCCACGCTACGTTAAGACCAATTTATTGTGATATTGGATGGAAATGACTAAATCTCTACTTTATTCGTAATCTGGCCGATTCGTCTAGCATCAGTGGCTATATCCAATTTCGCGAGCGACTCAAACCGCGTGTTCATGTGTGACCACATAGATGAGGGGGAAGTCGGGTTTCTGTCTGTTACGTTAAGCGCTCATTTTGTCACCTATATTTGGTGGTGGTTAGTCTTCGGTCTATACCCGGCATACCTTTTAAGGGTTCCTTAGTCCTACATCACCATCATTATCATTTCAGCCGAAAGACGTCCACTGCTGAACATAGGCCTTCCCCGAGGCTCGCCAAACAAATCGATCCTGTGCCATCTGCATCCAACGCGTTCCCGCAACCTTAACCAGGTCGTCGCTCCATCTTGTTGACGGATTACCTACACTGCGTCTTCCGGTCCATGGACGCCACTCGAGAACCTTAATTTTTGCCCCACCGGCCATTAGTTCTACGAGTGATGTGCCCTGCCACTGACACTTAAACTTGCCTTAGTTCTATCAGGAAGTCTTATAGTTTCACCATGTCCGTCTGTGGCTAAGCTTAGAAACTATTACTGCTACAGCATACCGAGCAAAGTGAGCAAAGTAAGTGAGCGAGCGGGTGAGCAAAGTAATTGTTTCAGTTTGTTTGTAGCTTTCACTTTTTTGGCTTTTAAAGTCGCTCTCCGTCGGTCCGTAACTAAATGCTATTCTCGTCCACTAAAAGGTTAACAGGTAGAGATCCCTTAAAGGGACAAGTATCTCAGTTTGCCACAAGTTCATTGCCAATTGTATTTATTTATTTATCTTACAATAAAGAGTTTACACACGTACACATTCTCAGTAAAACTCAAGTGTACGGTCAAGTGCAAAAATAAGTATCGATTTAATCCTCCCATCGTTATATTTATGCCTAGCTTTTGCCCGCGACTCCGTCCGCGTGGAATTAGTAATTTGGGCAGCTTATTTTTTTATCCAATTTGCTTTTTCATCAATTATGGCTCTCCTTAGATCCTTCCGGAAGAAGTGAAACTTCATAATAAACCAACCCGCTCCCAATCCACCCCCAACCCGCTCCTATCCCGCCCCCAACCCGCCTCCAACTCGCTCTAAACCCGCCCCCAACCCGCTCCCAACCCGCCCCCAACCCGCTCCCAACTGGCCCTCAATCCGCCCCCAACCCGCTCTCAACCCGCTCTCAACCCGCCCCCAACCCGCTCCCAATCCGCCCCCAACCCGCCCCCAACTCGCTCTCAACCAGCTCCCAACCCACCCCCAACCCGCTCCCAACCCGCCCCCAACCCGCTCCCAACTCGCCCCCTCCCACTCCCAACCCACCCCCAACCCACACTCAAGCTGCCCCCAACCCGCACCCAACTCGCTCTCATCCCGCCCCCAACCCGCCCCCAACCCGCCCCCAACCCGCCCCCAACCTGCTCCTACCCCGCCCCAACCCACTCCCAACCCGCCCCCAACCCGCCCCCAACTCGCTCTCAACCCGCCCCCAACCCGCTTCCAACTCGCCCTTTCTAACTGGGCTATCTAACACTGAAAGAATTTATCAAATCAGAGCAGTAGTTCCCGAGATATAGAAGTTTTACTTCAAAAACCCCCGATTTTGAAACATTCTTCTGCTCCGCTCCGCTCCTATTGGTGTTAGCGTGATGATATATAGCCTATAGCCTTCCTCGATAAATGGGCTAACTAACACTGAAAGAATTTTTCAAATCGGAGCAGTAGCTCCTGAGATTAGCGCGTTCAAACAAACAAACAAACAAACTCTTCAGCTTTATACGAGGGGCGTTCAATATAAAGTGATAATGAGATGCAAACTCTTTTAATATTACGAAATTAAATACTGGCCGGTAAAGCTAATCTATCTAGCTGATTGCTATGAAAAAAAAACTAACTGTCTTTTGTTTAAAAAAATATACGGTAATTTCTTTGCAATGCTATTGAGTACGTTAGCGAAAATGGAGAAAATTTAACTGCGCGCCGTTATCAAATACTTGTATTTGAAAAATTTTTCTACGGACCAAGTCAATTTGGATTTGCGGGACACTTTAGGGTCTAATGTTCCTCCGTATTCGACAGTTACACGTTGGTGCGCCGAATTTAGACGTGGAAGAACATCGGCAATGGACGACCCCCGCTCCGGACGCCCTACTACAGCAGTAACTGAAGAAATTGTGAAAAAAGTCGAAAACTCAGTTTTGGCGGATCGTCGTGTCACGGTTCGTTTTATTGCTGAAAATGTAAAGATTTCAACGGGGAGCGTGCATAATATTTTACATGAACGCTTGGGTATGAAAAAGGTATCTGCGCGTTGGGTACCAAGAATGCTTACTGACACGCAAAAACAAACTAGACTGGAGATTTGTCAAGAAGCTTTGAACCTGATGCAGCAAGACCGGGAACTTTTTTTGACGCGATTTATAACAATGGACGAAACATGGCTCCATCATTACGACCCTGAAACGAAATTGCAGTCTATGACATGGAAAAGGCCATCATCTCTAACTCCGAAGAAATTCAAGGTGAGCCCATCTGCCGGTAAGGTCATGGGCTCTGTTTTTTGGGATGGTAAAGGGGTATTAATGATTGAGTATCTCGAGCATGGAGCCACTATTACGGGCACTTTATACGCCAAACAAATAGCAACATTGCGCAATGAGATCCGCGAAAAACGACGAGGTAAACTCTCGAAAGTTGTGCTGTTCCACCAGGACAATGCCCCGGCACACAAGTCCGCCGTTGCTATGGCTGCAATTCGTGATGCTGGGTTCGATATCCTTAAGCATCCTCCGTATTCACCAGATCTTGCTCCCAGTGATTTCTACCTATTTCCGAGATTGAAACAATACCTGAGAGGCCAGAAATTTGAAGACGACGACGCGGTAGTCGCTGCAGTACAAGATTTTTTAAGTACTCAAGATGAGACCTTTTTTAAAAATGGAATTTTAAGTTTAGAAAAAAGATATACTAAGTGTATTATGCTAAAAGGTGACTATGTCGAAAAATAAAATGACATTTAGTAAAAGTTGTTTATAACATACTCATTCTCACTTTTTATTGAACGCCCCTAGTATATTTGTATAGATACCTTAATTCCACGATATAAGAGCTATGGGACATATTTATGAGCAAATTGTGTGCATCCATATTTTTACACTTGATTGTACATTCATAGATTTATCGAGACGGTCAGAATATCAAAGCATCCAATGAAGAAACGGATTGTAGTGAACCGGACTGAACCCTCGTCCGTCTGCATTCGATATGCACCCCAGCAATAAAGAAATCGCCATATGCCGTCGCAGGCGCAATCTAATGCCCTGTGAGATTGCAGCTTAGGGTGAGATTAATAAGACACGGTGTTGTGTTTTTGTGGTGTTTTTGTTTAAGATGAAATCACAGAGGTTGACGAGCTTGTGGTAAGACAACCTGACTGAAGCTTCAGCAACACAACAACAGCAATAGCGTCCTCACGATGATTGCCATTAGGCTCGATTGTCCATAATATACATATTATGTAAACCACTGCATAGGTGCGCACACTAACTATGACAGTACCTGTAGAACGCGCAGGTTTACTATTTATTAAGTATTGGCTATTAGACACTTAACTTTTTGTCATGTCCACAGGAGACACGCATACAAAATGTGTATGTGTATATCCAGATAGATACAACCTAAGGTACTATAGGTAATATAAGGTAAGGTACTGAACCAGTGAGAACACCTTTGGTTTCATCTGCACTTTTCATGAGGCGAGATAAGGGGGGTTCACGGGTTAGTCAGATAGTTTATAGGTAAGTCCTCGAAAGGACATGATTAGTTTTGATACTGGACATTTGCATAGCTCAGGCGGGATAGCGATAATTTTTCATAGGCGGAGGCAGATTATCTTCTTCTTTCTAATATATTTATAATCTCGAGTCACGGTGTTTTTTATCGAACTCCTCCGAAACGGCTAAACCGATTTTTATGAAACTTTTTTTCTGCATTCTGTAGGTCTGAGAATATAGGTTGTAGGCTACTTTTTATACCCCTCGGACCCCTCGGTGATATATAGCAAAACAACGTTTGTGGGGTTAGCTAGTAATTAAAAAAATGATTTATTGTACAATAAACATCAGACTACTTACAATAAATAAAATAAAATAAAATAAATATTAGGGGACAATCTTACACAAGTCGACCTAGTCCCAAACTAAGCAAAGCTTATACTATGAATACTAGACGACGATAAACATACTTGTATACATAAATAAATACTTAAATACATAGAAAACATCCATAACTCAGGAACAAATATTCGTGCTCATCACATAAATAAATGCCCTTATCGGGATTCGAACCCAGGACCTCTTGCTTCGTAGGCAGGGTCACTACCAACAGAACTAGGCTAAAGCGGTCGTTACAACGGTCAATAATTAAAGTAAGTTTGTACAGAGAGAGAAGTCACAAGAGTTGTGAAGTATTCCGTCCCCCCAAACTAGGTAAGGCACTGTGACTAGGGGGACTACTGAGCTTGAGTACCTATCTATTTGGCAATCTACGTACAGTCGAAGAAACTAAGTCACGCATCAGATGAACCCTTTTCATTGCAAATATCATGATAACATTTCATACATCTGCCAAAGAAATCATCGTGAAATTGATTGTGATTTGGCTCCATTCTGGTACGCGATTCAGTTTCATTGACTGAACAATATTTACAGTGATAGGCAACAGCTAGCTATAAAATGTAAGAGACAGTGTAAAAATTAAATGCTAAGACATTCTTGGTAGTATATGTAACATTTATCTATCAGTTTAGTGCCTTCGAGATTTGGTGCGCATAAGATGCTCATATTTACTGAGGTGGAACGCAGCTTAGTACAAACTCGTATGTCACCTACAAACCGACCAAAATTCAAACCAAGAACAAAATTGAAATCCATCGTCAAGAAAACATGAATATCTAAGGTGTATTATAACATTACTAGCTGCTGCCCGCGACTCCGTGTGCGAAGAATAGGGGAATGAAAAATAACCTACGACCTATTTTCAGGCCTACCAAAATATAGAGAAAAAAGTTTCATAAAAATCGGTCTCGTCGTTTAGGAGGAGTTTGATAACAAACACCGTGGCACGAGATTTTTATATATTAGAAAGAAGATATACTGATTATAATATTATGGATAGGGAAGTTTGGAAATACTCG
The DNA here is from genome assembly GCA_947859365.1 of Archips crataeganus. NCBI lineage: Eukaryota > Metazoa > Arthropoda > Insecta > Lepidoptera > Tortricidae > Archips > Archips crataeganus. The sequence continues at coordinate 5,607,777 of OX402068.1, forward strand.
ACCTGACTACTAGAGAAGCTTGAAGTCCCGTGTTCGATTCCCGGTCGGGGCAGATATTTGTGTGAAAAATACGAATGTTTGTGCTCGAGTCTTGGATATTTAATATGTATTTAAGTATGTATTTATCTATATAAGTAAGTTTATCCGTCGTCTAGTATCCATAGTACAAGCTTTGCTTAGTTTGGGACTAGGTCAATTGGTGCGAATTGTCCCGTGATATTTATTAATTTATTTTATTTTACTCGTAATTCCAATCCGCATTGGCGATCCTTAGTCTCAAATAGCGTAATAGTGTCTACTGTGTAAAAAATAGTTGTGTCAAATACTTTTAGGTGTACGTAATGTAATAATATTGTAGATCTGTTTGAAAAAAAAATAAACCTAGGTAGTTAAGTTTTTTGCCGGATTCTTCTCAAAAGGGTTTTTTCGAACCGGTGGTTGATTCTTCAACTTTTACAAGACGTGCTTGTTACAGTCTAAATTAAATAAAAATATTTTGACATTGACATTAAAAGATACACAATCCTCTGTTTAAGAGGTCATTTGTCAAACTACTAGGTTACCAACACTAGTACTGACCTGGAGCATTTTGTTCATTGTAAAATTTCGGGGCGTTTTTTCAGTCAAGTGTTTTTTCTGTAATCTAAAACGTTTGTGACACTATCGCCGTTCACACTTGGCGTCACCAAGTTGCAGTCAAGTATGTGAGCTAACTCCTCTGTACAGTTTAATAGTGCACAGTTTAGTTATAGTTTAATAGTTAGTAGTTACATTGATTTAATAACGAAGTTAATCTATGTTTCAGCTTGATGCTTTGCTCTCTTGTAGGGAATTAAACTGGAGTCAAATTTTAAACTAATATCATCATCATCGCAGCCTTTATATGTTTAATTATAAAGTGGTTATAAATATTATTTGTGGACATATATTTTCTCTTTATTTACTAACTATACATATTAATGACACTAACTTCCTACACGCAAGACAGTATACCAGTTTTTATTTAACGTCATAACATTTTTTTGATGTCACTTTACTGCGTCGTCAAATCTTTATAGCTCGTGCTATGCGTTTATGAGGCTTTTGGCGATAAAAAAAAGGTTATAAGTCACGTTGGCGAATTTTTAAGAATGCAAGATTAAGTAAGTATTTTATTCTGTAAGTTAATAAAGGAGTTGCCTTAGATTTTCCGCGAATTAAGGGCCATTTAGGTGCTAAGTAATGCAGGATGGCATGCAGGGATTTAGAATTTCATATATTGTACTATACGGGCGTTTTAATATAAAATGACTTATATTGTTGTACCAGTGAATTATAAGCAAAATTTTAAGTAAGTGATCAACAAACAAAGACCCCATAGAATAGACTCTAGTAAAAAAACTTTATTTTAGCCCTAGAAACCAGATTAATTTTCAATTAACACCAAAATTAGACATTTAGCTGCTTCCAGATAAATACTCGATTGAGTTAGCATAAAAGTGACGTCATGACTAGCTATTGCTACGCAAAATCTATGAGAGAATCATCTTTTGAGAGCTCATAAAATTATTTCAGTTACACAACTGAAAATGGTTAAGAATATAATTTTATGCTGCTGTAGCGACTACTAGCGCCATCTAGTCATCACATAAGGAACTAATTACTACAATCCTACATCACGCTATCGAAGTTTCTCAACTCGGCTGCATAAATACAACTTCCAACTTTCATCCATTGGACTTCGGTCCCCAGGCATAACATGTGCCTGGAGAGAGATCTCTCTATTGCAATATCCCCAAACTGCTTTATTTCAACAATTTTTGTATTTAACACATAGCAAATACGTCACATCGTGACTAAAAAAACCGGACTAATAGAAGTCGGACTCTTACATGAACGGTTCCGTAACTCCGTACTACAATTAATCAGTCGAAGTAATTTTAGCAATAAATAGTTCGTGATTAAGTCCCGAGAAATATTTATAATCATAGTCATCATTTCAGCCGAAAGACGTCCATTGATGGCTCGCCAAACAAATCGGTCCCGTGTAATCCGCATTCGACGCGATCCCGCAACCTTAACCAGGTCGTTGCTCCATCTTGTTGGAGGCCTACCTACACTGCGTCTTACATTCCGTGGACGCCACTCGATAGCCTTTTGCCCTCATCAGCCATTAGCTACGAGCAATGTGTCCTGCCCACTGTCACTGGCCTATTTGCAGAATAAACGTTTTGATTTTGATTTTTTTTTGCCACTTGAGTCTGGCGATTCTTCGAGCTATGTCGGTGACTTTAGTTCTTGCGCGGATTTCATCATTTCTAATGCGATCCCGCAGAGAAACTCCGAGCATAGCCCTCTCCATCGCCCTCGGAGTGATTTTGAGCTTTTTTATGAGGCCTATCGTTAGCGGCCACGTCTCAGTGCCATAATATAAGTCACCACTGGCAACACACACTGGTCAAAGACTTTTGATTTGAAACATTGCGGAATATTGGATGACAAGATAATTGCGGAGCTTCCCGAACGCTACCGAAAATTTATAATAATTAGTCTATATTCTGAAAAAATTACAAAGAAACTAAATACGCCGTTCCATGTTTCCACGCTTCCCTCATACAAAGATATTAAACGCAAAGGGTAAGTGAATGTTCCGCTGATTTAGTTCTGGTTTACTTCGCTAAATCAGAGATTTACGGCTGATTCTTGGCTCCACACGGTGCTCTGTTACTTGCGGGATTCAGTGAGTAAATTTAATAGTTGGTACACACTGTTTGCGCGTTCAATATTAATTGCACAAATACCCCCTTAAAAGACGCAATGAACAGCAACGTGGAACTTGGATCCATCGATTACTTTGTCGGTAATTCTAGTGGAAGGTCTGCCAACGCTGCGTGCGAAGCAAATCTTTTCTAATTCGTGGTCACTAGAGAGCCCAGCCCTTCTTTCCGTGACGTGTGTGTGACGTGGCCGGCCATTGCATCTTCAACTAAATATTATTATTGTTCGAGGCTATGTATTTGGCTCGGTTCTCTATCGTTTGCCCGAATTTCATTTGTCATAATTTTATATTCCATAATGAATCATAAATGCCATAATGATTATTTGACATCATTATCATTTGCCATAACGATACGTTTGCCATACATTTCATTTTACTTATTATTAGATGTCCTCAAATAATATGCCCGAAAATTCAAACGCCATAATTATTACTTGCCATAAACACTCAGAATGCGTTACTAGTTTTTCTGGCCGAAATAAAAAAATACTTAACCTATTCGAGTCTTCTCACAGCTCTGAACTGTCTTGCTCGCTCGCCTCACTCGCTCGCCAGCTTGCGTGTCGCTCCGTACCTTACATTATCAATTTATTTATTTACTATGGCAAATGATTGTTATAGCATAAGATATTAGGGATAATGAACATTAGAGAAAGTAAATATTATGGAAAGTGTTATTAATAATATTAGGGATATGAACATTATGGCACTTGAGTGTTATGGCACTCAAAATTTATGGAATATGATATTAGTGCAAAAGAAGATTATGGTCAGTGACTATTATGGCAAATTAAATTAGTGCAAATGAAAGATACCATTTGACTCTAGTTCTTAGGCAAAATGTACTCCAGATTATTTCGCTTAACACTTGCGCAAGACAAGACTCGAGCACAAACATTCGTATCTTTCACACAAATATCTGCCCTGACTGTGTATCGAACCCGGGACCTCAAGCTTTGCAGTCAGCTTTTCTACACGGTCGAGTAATAGTTTTATAATCATCCTTGTGTCATTTTCATGTAGCAGTGTGTCGCACCGCTGGCGTAGCAGGGATGTGATAAAATGTTGAGCCAGCTTAAACTGGGGACATTACTTGAAAAACTTGCCGACCGTCTGCCGGAGTTTCTAGATAAAAATTTAACTCGCAGTTTGGTTGTCATGTTCGAGTAAGTTACCCAATTACTTGCGATTTAAAACGGCGAAGTTTGAAAGTATTGATGAAGGCAGAGAAGAGTAAAACTGCATATGCATAGTTTAAAACGGGTTTGTATTTAGAATTTAGAGTCATATCTCACTGGCGATATGCCAATGCATTAGAAGCGGATGCGAACGCACAGCGTGTACGCCGCGGGCGCGCAATGGCTTCGCCGCGAACGCGCAACGGATTCGTTGCATCTAGATATAGGGCTGGGACGCCATGATGTCCAAAAACTGAAGCGGGATTAGTACTGTAGATGTTAGTTGATGTACGTGAGTGTACGTCCCAGTCGCTGCGTGTTCGCGGCAAATAAGTTAAGCTATGTACTAGCGCGTTCCCGAGTTACGCGTAGTCGGGGCACGTTGCCGGCGTACATTGGTTACGCGTACAAGCTCCTGTACGGACCGCCGCGACTGAACGCAAAGTGAATCGATCCATAGCATTCGCTATCCATTTTGCCGTCCAAATATAGCGCGCGGCTATCCGTACATGGCTTTACTCATTTGCGGAGAATACGTTGCGTGCTCGTGGCGAATACGCCGCGCGTTCGCTGCTCTTCTAATACGTTCGCAAATCACCAGTGTGATATGGCTCGAACGTGCTCGAACCTATCCCTATTAGCCTATTGCGTACCTTGTGTTTTTTTATATGTACCTCGTTTCCTGTATTTCTTACTATGTGTTGTTCAATAATAGTACATTACTGCAGCGGCCGCGAAATAGGAGATTGCCGGCCGAGTAGTTATAGATGGCCGAGTGTTAACGAGGCCATCTAGAGATACGAGGCCGGCAATCCCTGTTCGTGGCCGAGGCTTGTATAGAGTTTTTCTCAAACATGCATCATCATCATCACCACCATCATCACCGCCATCATCATCACCATCACCATCACCAACAACATCATCAACATCCATCAACATCCATCAACATCCATCAACATCCATTAATCAACATCCATCAACCAACATCCATCAACATCCATCAACCAACATCCATCAACATCCATCAACCAACATCCATCAACATCCATCAACATCCATCAACATCCATCAACATCCATCAACATCCATCCATCCATCCATCCATCAACATCCATCCATCCCTCCGTCCGTCCGTCCGTCCGTCCGTCCGTCCGTCCATCCGTCCGTCCATCCACGTCCACCTATTAAACGTCATGGTGCTGTAAACAATAGACGATCACTTTGCTGGCCTTGGCCAGCAATGTTGTATGAAATTCCATTATTGACCTCTCGTCTAGGCGCACCTGCAACGTGACAGTTCGTGGCGTATTTTAAGGAACATAACGTCAATATTTCATAGCATGTTTGAGAAAATATTAATTGTGCATGTATGATATTGTAACCAGGTTAAACACGTTAAAAAAAGATTAGGTTACAATACCATACACGCAACTTTTATCTTATACTAGCGACCCGCCCCGGCTTCGCACGGGTGTAACTTTGAAAAATAGGTGTGAAAAATAAAGAAAGTCTATAATTTAAGGTGGTAAGTTTATGTATTTACCTCTTTTTCCCCAAACTACACCCACACGAAGTCGGGGCGCGTCGCTAGTTTTATGAATAAAATTTCGACCCGTACATTTAATTTAAACGATCGTATTTTGTTATCACGCCAACTGTCAAACGACTGGCAGTTATGTCAAACGCCATAAGGTTACATTAGAAAAGTTATTATGGACGGTAATTTTTATTATATTTTCTAATTTTCCGCGCGATTTTCTTAATTTTTTCTTTCATAAGAACCTTCTCCTGACAATGACGAACACAACAAAAAAAGAGTTAGTGAAATCGGTCCAGCCGTTCATGCGTGATGCCGTGACCAAGGGAAATAGGGATTCATTTTTATATATATAGATATATAATACCGCATCTTAACGCAACAAAATAATCAAACATAGTACTAGCTTAATTTATTGAATCAGGCGTTACTTTGCGGAGGTCCATATTAATGAACTAAAACAATTACTTTGCTCACCCGCGACCTTACAATAGTTACGTTTATGCAAGAAATGTGCGTTCATGCAGTTCCTCCACCTCCACACTGTACGAACACACACAAATCACATAAACCCAACCATCACCACCACCAAGCTACACTGACGCGTTTCGAACTCAACCAGAGCTCATCTTCAGAGTTACCACAACCGTATCCGTAACCGTAGTTTAACGTTTGGTAGCATAGCATACGGTTGTGGTAACTCTGAAGATGAGCTCTGGTTGAGTTCGAAACGCGTCAGTGTAGCTTGGTGGTGGTGATGGTTGGGTTTATGTGATTTGTGTGTGTTCGTACAGTGTGGAGGTGGAGGAACTGCATGAACGCACATTTCTTGCATAAACGTAACTATTGTAAGGTCGCGGGTGAGCAAAGTAATTGTTTTAGTTCATAGTACTAGCTGTTGCCCGCGACTCCGTCTGCGGAGAATAGGGGTAAAAAATATAGCCTACAACCTATTCTCAGACCTACCAAATATAGACAAAAAATTTGATAAAAAATCGGTCAAGCCGTTTCGGAGGAGTTCGATAACAAACACTGTGACACGAGTTTTTGTATGTACTACATTTTATACTAGATCTGTTAAGCTAAAACACTGCGCCCTCATTGGTCCGTCAACCGCGTCGCGCTACCACACAACTTTTAAAAGAACCCGTGCCCGCATCGAAACTAGTTGGGTCTTGTTTAACTTTTGACCGTTAAAATTTATAATTCCAGTTTTTCTGAAGTTGATTTATTTAACACATGTCTCCGAGAGTTTGCAGCTTTAGTTAGGGAGCAAATTGTTACTTAGTTATTATTTTTCTTCTTTACGTTACACGTTTTCATGTTGATGTTAATTTCCTGCCTCTATAGGTATCCATAGTCTTTTAAAGTAATGTCACGATTTTATATTGCTTGGTTAGTAACATGTATAAGCAACCTGTGGTAACTTTACTGGTTGATGTATAATCTAAGATTTCTATTGTAATTAGCTATATTATACCGTTTGTACCCAAATAAATATTAAAACAATAAAACAATATTAATTAAATAATTAATTGGTCAAACGTCCAGTTAATTAAGCTATCGTCTTTGTTCATTTGTTTATTTATAAAGTACCTTCAGTCATCATCATCATTTTAGCCGAAATATGTCCAATGCTGAACATAGGCCTGTACAAGGCTCGCTAAACAGATCGGTCCTGCGCCATTCGCATTCATCGCGTTCCCGCAACCTTAACCAGGTCGTTGTTCCATTTTGTTGGAGGTCTAACCTACACTGCGTTTTCCTGTCCGTGGGTGTCACTCAAGAACCTTTTGGCCCCATTGGCCATCAGTTCTACGAGCGATCCCGGGCGAACGGTTCTGCGAAAGGCCCAAGACACACACAAGAGACGGGGGCGCGTTGCAGTCGCGGCGCCCCGTAAATCAGTTTACATACTAAATGTATAGAAGCGTCACTAAATGTATAGAAGCGTCGCGATCCAAAGCAGACAGAAGAGACGGGGCGGAGACGCGGAAACGACGTGGACTGCGTCCCACTCCCACGTTATAGTATAAATCTTCGCAGGTGAATTTTTCGCTTCGAGCCTAAATTTGAACCTTAATAGCATAGAATAGAATATAATATTTTTTATTTCGGGCTGCATAGGCCTATATAAAAAATACCTTAAAGACTAACATACATATTTATATTATACTTAATTAACAACTTAATTACTAACACGAGAAGTCTGTGACGTGACGGTGTCAGTTAACCGGCCACGAAACCGCGTAAGCGACACTTTTCGGCCAAAACTATTCTTTCGTGAAGGTCGACAGTTGATCAGTCGGAACCCTCACCACAAATGAATTAAAATTCATGTCATGGCAGGACTCCAACCGCTCGACCCTCAGAGTCAGCTTGGTCTTAACACGCACATATTCCACGATGTCCGCGACCTTCGTGGAGTGATGCAGGCGGGACACGTACAGCTGTGTCGTCGGTGTCGCGGGACGCAGCAGATGGTTCGGTCCGGTCAGGGCGGTGCCGCACTGATTGCGACAGGCGGGCTTCTTCTTCCTTTCCACCTTAATGAACCCATCCTTGTCCTTGTCTTGTTGTTAATACTATGACGATACCGTTTGTTTTAAAAGATAAGGGCTCGAAGCGAAAAATTCACCTGGGATGATTTATACTATACTTCTATGTGGCTTGCACGCAAGAACTAAAGTCACCGACATAGCTCGAAGAATCGCCAGACTCAAGCGGCAGTTGGTAGGGCACACCGCTCATAGAAAATACAGTCATCACAGGCATGTCTGAGCAATTTAGATGCTTATAAACAACTGAACACGAGCAATCGCTGATATGTTCAAATATTTTGACCACGTAGATAAAATGTTTATAACAGCGACTCTACCCAGTAGTCTGGGTGACATACAGCATTAATGTATCTGTAGTTATGTACTTGAGCATTGCTATATATCTGAAACGTCTATACATATTACTATCATTGCCAAAATCCAGGGCACATGCCAACTCTCAGAATAAAAGAGTCTGCGCCGTAGTTCTTACGCGGGTCCAGTGCGGATTGAGAACTTCACAAAAACTATTGATTTTTTTTACAGATGTGTTTTACTCAGGATGTTATGTTTAATTTAATTCAAGAGGTGCGAGCTCAGGTTTGAACTCAGGATTCTATGCTGGAAAGGCCTTAGGTCATTGACCTAATAGGTCAAATCACTGGGCTACCCTGTGAAGTTCCTAACCCGCACTCAGCCTGCGTGAGAACCACGGCCTAAGCTCTCACATTCCGAGACTTCTGTACCCAGCAGTGAGGCGTATATAAACTGGTATGATGATGATGATGGTGGTGCACGTTTACATATATTTCATACTAATTACAAACTGAAACATAGATACACAGAAAAAACCCCAGAAAAAAGACCAATGCTGGGAATCGAACCCAGGTCCTCGGCATTCCGTGCCGCGTGCTATTCCCCTACACCACCACTGGTCAAACCCAGCGTTTACACTCAGCGAATTCTGATTGCAGTGCTGTCGACGTTTGTTAGAAATAGAAAAACGTTCGCTGAAACCTAACGAGGGCTGGCTTGATGCTGTTACCACTACTATTTATTTTATTATACATCACGCCGCGCTCGAACACACCGCTGATGCTGATGAGATGGTGATAAAGCTGGTCCCATAGTGAAAGTTGCTTAGTGTGGAACCCCTTATCACCCCTTTCACTCCTGGTCATAACTCCTAAATCAGCGGCAAAAAACGGAACCCTTATGGATTCGTCATGTCTGTCTGTCCGTCCGTATGTCACAGCCACTTTTTTCCGAAACTATAAGTACTGCTGTTGAAACTTGGTAAGTAGATGTATTCTGTAAACCGCATTAAGATTTTCACACAAAAATAGAAAAAAAAACAATAAATTAGAATAAATAAATAACAATACTTAGAACTGAAACTCAAAATTTTTTTTTTCATCAAACCCTTACGTGTGTGGTGTCTATGGATGGTCTTCAAAAATGATATTGAGGTTTCTTATATCAGTTTTTTCTAAACTGAATAGTTTGTAGTGCGAGAGTCACTTCCAAAGTTTCAAAGTTTCAAGCGATAAGGCCGCCTATTGCTTACCTTATATTTTTTTTCCATGTACACTTGTTTTTTTGTATTGATTTCTTTGTCGTGGACAATAAAGAGTCATTGTATTGTATTGTATTATTGTTTTTTAATACGTCATAAATCGTAAACCGCAATTTTTTATAGATAATGGTACGGAACCCTTCGTGCGCGAGTCCGACTCGCACTTGGCTGGTTTTTTATTTCCGTTAACTTTAAGGGAAGATTATTCAGGTCAAATAGAGTTAATGTCTCGAAGTAACTAGTGTCTTAATTCATACTATTTTTGAGATATTCAATAATCAAATTTAATGGCTGAACCAGTGTAAAAGGTCCTTCATTTCGTCCTATTATTATTTATCTTTTAAATTTCGAGATTTGAACCTAGGACCCCACACTCCATAAGCAAACTATCTACCACCAAGCTATGTGTTGGCATATGCTGTCATGGATGAAATTTAAACTTTTTCATAATTGACACTAACTTTTGTGTAACTCTAAGGGACCTTTTGCACCGTAATACTGATTTACTAGCTGACCCTACCTATTTATGCTATAAATAAATCACTTCTATGCATATATTATTTTCTTTTGTGCATCTGTTTGTACTTAGTATGAAATATATGGATTTCACGGGATGACCGTAAAAGTAAAAAAATGGAGTTGAAAAAAAAATACAAAAAGATACTTCATACCAAACTTGTTTGGGTTCGGTTATCTTGACTACGCAAAACGAACCGTTAGTAACGCTCCTACGTAACTAGAAGTTCAAATTCTGACCCGCGATCAAAACAACCGCACCAAAACGAAGCAAACAACGACGACGTGTCGTTAAAGTGCAACCTGCGTTATTCTCCTTCATCTCTGTAACAATTCTCACTTTTGTACTCGTTTAAGAGTAAATTCGTGGGGGTAAGGTTGTTCGTCATCATCATCATCATCCCAGCCTATAGAAGGCTCGGGCCGTAGTTCCCAAGCGGGCCCAGTGCGGATTGGGAACTTCACATACACCATTGAATTTCTTCGCAGGTGTGTGCAGGTTTTCTCACGATGTTTTCCTTCACCGTAAAGCTCATGGTAAATTACAAACAAATGTAAATTCGCACATAAATTCGAAAAACTCAGGGGTGCGAGCCGGGATTTGAACCCACGACCCCCTGCTTGAGAGGCCTTAGGTCAAACCACTAGGCCACCTCTGCTACTAGGTACAATACAATACAATGGCTCTTTTTTGTACACCAAAATGAAAACAATACAGAAAAACAAGTACATGAAAAAAAAATTACAAGGTAAGCAATGGGTTCACCTTCTTTTTATTTTTCAGCGCGTTTTTGACCACCGTTAGGCATACGCCTCTCCAATCTTTCTCCGTCCAGATTGGTTGTCTGCTTTCCTATTCTAGACTGGTTTTACTGTCTCTTCAAGGCGCAAGCCACACAGAAGAGACGTGGGACAGGGGCCCGTCGCAGGCCTCGTCGTTTGTTCGCAGGCCGCGTCTCCGCACCGTCTCTTTTGTCTGCTTTGGATCGCGACGCACATATTTTTTTTTTTTTTATGGTATAGGGGGCAAACGAGCAGACGGAACGCCTGATGGTAAACGATTACCGTCGCCCATGGACACCTGCGACACCAGAAGAGTCACAAGTGCGTTGCCGGCCTTTTAGATAGGAGTACGCTCTTTTTTACATTTACTATGAAAACCTGATACAAGGGGCGCCGCGATTGCGACGCGCCCCCGTCCCACGTCTCTCCTGTGTGGCTTGCGCTTAATGTCATCGGGCCAAGCGATGTGCCCACACTTCTTTCCTCAAATCTTTGATATCTTTGTGGTTCATATAAAATGTTAAAAAAATTTATTCTTGGCTAGATTAATATTATTATTAGATAGAGAAAACAATAAGCCCAAAACTATCTAAACAGGACAAAATGTAACAAACAGATACCAACAAACCAATGGATTTTATACCGTATCATCGAAACAATAAGGTGTAGATAAAATCAAAGTTTTGATGTGAAATTCGTTACAAATACAATCAATCATAGTTAAACTTGCCTCAGATATTGTTATAAATCGATCGAGGCGCAAGTTTGATACACATGGGCTTTTGTGTATCACGGATTTTAATTATTTAGTCTGCGTGGAACCTTATCATCGTCAGATTAGTTCAATTATGATCTTTATCATCAACCCAGCATTATATACGTACGTTTCAGCTATTGTTTCCACGTAGGTCCAGTGCAGATTGGGAACTTCACACACACCATTGAATTCTACGCAGGTTGCAGGTATCCTTACGATATTTTCGTTCACCGTAAAGCTCATAGTAATTTTCAAATATAATTTTGTACTTAAATTCCGAAAAATTAAGAGTTGCGAGCTCGGGTTCGAACCCACAACCCTCTGATTGAGAGCCCTTAAGCCAATCCACTAGGCTAGGTTTTTTAGTTTTAATTTTATAAAAAAATACTAGCTCAAAGCTCATCATCCAGACAAAATTTCATAAAATTAGTTATTTTCTGGTTTACCTACATCATAACTTTGAGCTGGGCGTTGATGAGTCAGTGAGTCCCGCAAGTCGCGTTATTCAGTTATAAGTATAGATTAATATTAAAATCTAATTTTATAGTGAATTTCGCAGCAAAATACAATATTATTCGGTAAATTCCAATGACAATTATTCTTACCTTGATACCACATCTGCCTCGGGGTAAACATAATATTTTTAACAAATAATAAGTTTATGAAGCTTGTCTCTTTTATGTTGTTATGTCTAGTCTTATTTCTAAATGATTATTTATTTATGTTACCGAAAAAACATAAAAAATGTTTTGATTTATTTTATCGACTGAGTTGTTAAACAAAGCGAAGTGAATGTTCATCATCATCATCATTCCAGCCTATATAAGTCCCACTGCAGGGCACAGGCCTCCTCTCAAAAAGAGAGGGATGTTAATTAACATTTTTTTTATAATAAATGGCGTCTACCCTATAGGACGATTTTGCCAGCCTAGGTACCAGGGTTCCTATTCTTGGTATTTTTTTCAAAAAATGTTTCTGACACGTCAAACTTACCATATTAAATGCATACAACTACCATTCTGACACGTCACGCGACACGTCAGCCAAATATAAATCTGGCTTCATTCACGACAAGCGAATTCTCCTAAAACATATAAAGAGTGTTAACCGGCAAATCTGCGTGGCTCAGCTATTTGTGGTCCGCGGGTTTAACACGATAAATAACAGTTTATTGTCACATATGTTGCAATATACAGCCGATACAATAAATTATATGCTGGCGCGCGGATTTTATTTTAGGTCGCGACCATTTTTTAAAGTTAGCTTTGTTTTAGAACATAAAAATATGTTGCGGTTAGATACCGATTCTGGTTTTGTTTTGTAGTTTTAATTTTACTATGAATGTATACCTGATGATGATGAAGCTCGTAGAGGTAGAATAAACAAATAAAATTTACAACCTCTTTTTCACGCAATGTAATTTATATCATAACTAGCTGACCCGGGGAACTTTGTTCCGCCTTAGTGTACCCCCCCCCCCCCCCCGCTCCACACCTAGCATTGTACATTCTGGCGTTCGCCGCTCTCTTGCAACTGGCCCTCGCGGCTCACGTACTTACATTGCGTCATCCTTTTTTTCGTGTATGCAGCCGGCGTTCATCGATTTATTAGACGTTATCACGACAAAAATTAAGGGGTGAAACACCCTTAACATTTAGGGGTATGAAAAATAGATGTTGGCTGATTCTCAGACCTACCCGATATGCACACAAAATTTCATGAGAATCGGTCGAGCCATTTCGGAGGAGTTTGGTAACAAACACCGCGACACGAGAATTTTATATATAAGATGAACTAGATTTGCCTATTTTTATTAATTTCATAATAATAAAAACCAGTTTTATAAAAAAAATAAACTTATACTAGGGGCGTTCAATAAAAAGTGAGAATGAGTATGTTATAAACAACTTTTACTAAATGTCATTTTATTTTTCGACATAGTCACCTTTTAGCATAATACACTTAGTATATCTTTTTTCTAAACTTAAAATTCCATTTTTAAAAAAGGTCTCATCTTGAGTACTTAAAAAATCTTGTACTGCAGCGACTACCGCGTCGTCGTCTTCAAATTTCTGGCCTCTCAGGTATTGTTTCAATCTCGGAAATAGGTAGAAATCACTGGGAGCGAGACCTGGTGAATACGGAGGATGCTTAAGGATATCGAACCCAGCATCACGAATTGCAGCCATTGCAACGGCGGACTTGTGTGCCGGGGCATTGTCCTGGTGGATCAGCACAACTTTCGAGAGTTTACCTCGCTGTTTTTCGCGGATCTCATTGCGCAATGTTGCTATTTGTTTGGCGTATAATGTGCCCGTAATAGTGGATACCATCCCAAAAAACAGAGCCCATGACCTTACCGGCAGATGGGCTCACCTTGAATTTCTTCGGAGTTGGAGATGATGGCCTTTTCCATGTCATAGACTGCAGTTTCGTTTCTGGGTCGTAATGATGGAGCCATGTTTCGTCCATTGTTATAAATCGCGCCAAAAAAAGTTCCCGGTCTTGCTCCATCAGGTTCAAAGCTTCTTGACAAATCTCGACTCTAGTTTGTTTTTGCGTGTCAGTAAGCATTCTTGGTACCCAACGCGCAGATACCTTTTTCATACCCAAGCGTTCATGTAAAATATTATGCACGCTCCCCGTTGAAATCTTTACATTTTCAGCTATAAAACGAACCGTGACACGACGATCCGCCAAAACTGAGTTCTCGACTTTTTTCACAATTTCTTCAGTTACTGCTGTAGTAGGGCGTCCGGAGCGGGGGTCGTCCATTGTCGATGTTCTTCCACGTCTAAATTCGGCGCACCAACGTGCGACTGTCGAATACGGAGGAGCATTAGACCCTAAAGTGTCCCGCAAATCCAAATTGACTTGGTCCGTAGAAAAATTTTTCTAACACAAGTATTTGATAACGGCGCGCAGTTCTATTTTCTTCATTTTCGCTAACGTACTCAATAGCATTGCAAAGAAATTACCGTATTTTTTTTTAAACAAAACACAGTTAGTTTTTTTTTTCATAGCAATCAGCTAGATAGATGAGCTTTACCGGCCAGTATTTAATTTCCTAATATTGAAAGAGTTTGCATCTCATTCTCACTTTATATTGAACGCCCCTCGTATTTAGTAAATTTCTACCGTTTGTGGCCGTTTGATAAGATAAGAAAAACTTTACGTTTGCGTTTTTACCTCACACTACAGCATAAAAAACCATTTTATGCAGCATTCTCTCGGCATAAGGAACAACTTTACGAGCATGAGAGATGTGAAAAAATATTTTCGCTCAAAATTACTTTACTCATTTCTTGGCGCTATGTCACCATCCGAGGAAGTTGCATGCAGTGAAAGCTTATGCAGTCGCTTGATAGCTGCATGCTGCAGGTAAATGAGTCTAAGCACGCTTCATTAACGACGTTCAGTAGGACATTGTGATCTTAACGGGATTTGAGAGCGTTTGCGCGTTTAACGGAACACTCTAAAGCAATGACCTTTATTCACACATTCACATTTTAATTCATACATTTTTAATTTTAATTATTATTTGTGCTTTTGATTTTTGTTTTGTTTAATGTTCTAATGTTCTGACTTTAAAGTACATTCTTTATTTAAATTTAAATTTAATTTTTTCACGCCTCGCCACTGGTTTGTTCAGTTAACTCGTGACCACGGCTGCTGCAATGTGGCCGTAACGTCGAGGTAAATATTATTTTGCGTGATAAGTCCCGTTCAGTAAATATAGTAATTATCACTTAACCAGAACTTTTAACTGCAAATATTAACAGTGGGATCCGACCGAAACGTGAATTGTAACGAAACCGCAGTTTAAAATTAACCGAGCATTAACCGAGCGTTACAAGTTATTATATGGGCGGCGACGCGTTAAATCGCGTTAATAGCCGGGTATGTCTTAATTTGTAAGTTTAATTAATTATGAGCTCAACTTTGTAGTTAAGATCTTGAAAATGGTATCTTAGCTTGATCAATGTGTGATAATTTTTGTATTAAGTATAACTGAAACTGAAAACAGTAGTTTTCAGTTTCATTTCAGCAAAAACCTTTCGTTGTTTTGACCTATTTGATATTTTAATACATTCGTTCTTTCGTACTTCAGTATTATGATACACACCCGTCTTATATTTGTCAGTTTGGGTGCTAAATCAGATACGGCATGTTGCATGTTCACATATCTTTTCGCGGCCAATCTACTTAACAACCGTAATACTCGTCGATGCAACGTAACGGAGATAAGATAGGTACGCTAAAATGATACAAATGAGGACTCATCCTTAAGTAGGTTAAAATTTGAATCATCGTCATCACCCCGGCCTAAATAATGTCCCACTCTCTCATCTCAGCGCGATGAGAGCTTGGATCGTAGTTCCCATGCGGGCACAGTGCGAAATGGGAACATCGCACAAACCATTGAATCCCTTCGCAAGGTTTGTACTCGACTCTTGGATGTTTAATATCTATTTACGTATGTATTTCTCTAAAAGTATGTTTATCCGTTGTCTAGCACCCACAATGCAAGCTGTGCTTAGATTGGGACTAGGTCAATTGGTGTCAATCATCCCAAGATTTATTTATTTATTTATTTAATTAATGTTTTCCTTCACCGAATGCTCCAATGTTATTCAAAATTTGAATAACACCTTCAAAACAATTGCGGGTTGTCGTGCCTCGACACTGTCGAGTTCATTAGGCGAGGTGATGTCATTACGGCAGCGCCTGCAGCGATTATATGCAATTTTCCATGCATTCCGCTAGCAACGGACATACTGATGTTTCCATCCAAGGCTTAAAAGGCATACCTTCAGTGGGCAGAGCACATTGCTCGTAGAATCGACGGCCGATGAGGCAGTAAGGTTTTAGAGTGGCGATCGTGGACCCGTGGGCCGTAAGGCTTGCGTTTGATCACAATCACGCCTGATAGAAAGCGAAGATGAGGTCTACGATGGAGCACGCCTGATTAGTAATCATCGCCGCTTATTTACCCTAGACTTGAATTTATGGTAATAAGCAGGAAGAAGGGAGTTGTCCGCGGTGTTGCGCGTGCCTCCAAGCAGTGAAAACCATACCACAAATACGGGGCACTGGAACCTGTACGCGCGCGCTGCACGACTGCTTAGACCAGGGTTTTTCAACCTTTTATTGTCAACGGCACACTTTTAGTTTCAGTAAACTTTCACGGCACACCAGTAAAGAATTCGGTATATTAGAGGCTTTGATTTATATGTAACGGACGTAGGGGTTGTATTGATACCCTTTAGGTTGGACTGCAATTAAGCATCGCGGCACACTTGAAAATGTACGCGGCACACTGGTGTGCCGCGGCACACCGGTTGAAAAACCCTGGCTTAGACCCTTCCTCGGGAATGGCTTCCATAGGCAACAGGTCAGAACACGACGAAAGTCGCTTGGCGGCCTGGCCCAATCTATAGGGTGTTAACCAGCCGCGACCGAAGCCTACCACCGGAGTCGAATCGCTCGTTTAACACCACCCATGTGGTCACGTGTAGGGTCTCGAGGGTAAGCCAACGGACGCGAGCGATTTCAACCTTCAAAGGCGTGGCGTGGCAAGGCCTTTAATAAGATGGTCCGACGGTCTAATAAAGGTCGCAGGAATCATTTGGATGGGTAGTGCTACTAGCGTTTCAACCGCTATCACTCTCCTGTCGCATATAGTAAGTAAATGAGCGATACCTAGCGGAAGGTTTTTATATAACGATACAGCGTGCTTGTGGTATAATTTAAATTTGTTGAAATTTCACTCTAGCTTTAGCTTATTTCTTACCTATATGCGACAGAAGAGTGATAGCGGTTGAAACGCTAGTAGAACTACCCGGATGCGATGCACTGGGATGCTTAAACTTGCATCTTACAGACCGGCTAAAACCAAAAAGTCGTTTCTGGGAAGTTGCATACGTTTTTATAATAAAATACCGAAAATAATAACCGACCAAACGGATACAAAATTGAAATCCATTGTGAAGAAAACATTAGGTAATATCTAAGGCGTACTATAAAATTGGTAAACGTATCACTTTCAGTATTAGATATTTTTGAAAAAATGTCTGATGTCGCTTAACTTAACGACATGGATTTTATTCTTATCTTTTGCAAAACTGGTGCATTATAGTTTCACCTCTCGGCGGTATCAGATTATCGTTGAGTTTTGATCTACGCTTTCCATCGTCGATGGCCGTGTGTCTCGCAAGACGTCGGGATGCTAATCCCAGAATGTTCACAGCTTAATACGGGAGCTAATTGCTATCTAATTACGAGTCGTTTTTGAGCTTCCATATGCCTTCGTTAAAGAGAACCGAATCATCGCGTCTCGCGCTCATTTAGACTTGGTTTAACATCTTTAAGGTGACTTGTGCTTAAGAGACATTATTAATATGATTATGTATGTATGTATGTATGTAAAACTCTTTATTGTACGTAAAACATGAAAACATGAATTATCGTTGTATTGGCGTTTAATATTAGTTTACGGGTCTTCATTTAGACGCTATGTTCAACACCTCTACTGCGCCATCTACATCCAATGTTTTCCTGCGATTTGAACCAGGGCCTAAATTCAGGAATGGCCCAACACGGTTTGCAAGCGGTAATTCAATCGTTTGGGAGAGGATAAAAATTGGTTGAGCTTGGGATGAGCCTAATTTTCCTGTTAATTCGCTTTGTAAATAAATAAAGAAATAAGGCTCACTAATAACCAGTGATTTTAAGCGTTCCTGAATAGCAGTTCAAACCAAACCCAACCCAAACGATTGAATTACCGCTACCAAACCCGTGAAGGCCCGTTCCTGAATTTAGCCCCTGGCCGTTGCTCCATCTTAGTTTATCAAGTTTATGTGCGAAATTAATTTGAAATTTGCCACGAGCCACGGTGAAGGAGTTTTCCTGTGAGTGAGGGGTGAGAAAACCTGTATACACCTGCGAAGAAATTCAATGGTGTGTGTGATGTTCCCAATCTGCACTGGGCCCGCGTGGAAACAACGGCCCAACCCCTCTTATTCTGAGAGGAGGTCTGTGCCCTGCAGCGGGACGAATATAGGCTGGGAAGAAGGCGTAGCTAATTATCTTATCATTAATATGATAATTATGATTCTGCCAGAAGTCAATGTTAATACTAATGCACATTAATAGTGTTGTTCAACTTAGTAAGTCTATTTGCAATGCAACTCAGTTCTATCTGATGACGCAGATGATGCTAATGATGTTATCCATGCCGATTTTGGCCACAGAAACTACTTCTGTATCTGATTCATAGAATACAAATATTAAGAAACAATAATGATAATTAAAACTTAACTATAAACTAAATATACCTATCTTGAGAGCTACTAGACTAATATTATTATCTACTGCGTTATTAACTAAATATGCCTTGATTTTCTTCATGAAACATTCTTCAAGAATGTCATACAACCTTGTTATATCAAAATTCCCAGCACCCCGTAAAACTTCCTTAAGTTCAAATAAACCTCACTGAAAATCTCACAAACTAAAGCCAAGTTCAGAACCTCGTCACCTAACAAAAGCCGAATATCACAAGTAACAATAATGATGTGTAATTTAAATGCAAATGCGCAGCAGGTAAGGAAGTTGGACCTTTGTTACAAGTTCCAAATTGCCAAGAGTTGGGCAACTTGGGGTTGCTTAAGTCCCTAGTTGAGACAACACCTACGCCCCGCTTGTTTTATGGACGTCCGGTCCATGTAATTAAAGTTGGATTTGTTGAAATTTAGACCGTTGGGAAAATTAGGTAAATAAAGCTCTTAAGTGGTCGGAGACTTTTTAACCGACTACAGTAATGGTAGTTAAATTATGTTACTTGTGTTAGATGCTCTCAAAACTTTCTCCTAACTGTCCCTCTTTTCAACTTCATTGAACTAAAATCCATGTGTCTTTTACTGACCAGGCTATTCGATTATGGAACTCCCCACCGATAGACAGTGAATTCTGACCTATTTTTAGATCTATGCTTATTTAATACTACCTGTCATCTTGTACACGTTAAATTAGTTATAGTAACTAAGTGTGTTTACAATTTTTTTTTTTGTGTATCTATTTATCTACAAGTATGTATGTTTTATGATGTGTATTGTGTGTATAGTTGCTTTTTATTTACATAATTTTTGTATATATAACTATCAGTTTTCTGTTGCAACACTTGCTGAAATTCATTCTTTACTTTTCTTTCCGTTGTAAAAGGTTGCCTGGGAGACGTCGCTAAGTAAGTAAGTGATAAGGCCGCTTTGCTGTCTTAATTTATTTTTCCCTGTACTTGTTTTTCTGTTTTGTTTTCTATGTGGTGTATAATAAAGAGTCAGTCGAGCCTTGGTTGTTTAATAATGTATTTAATTATGTATCTATCTAAACAAGTATGTTTATCCGTTGCCTAGTAGTCCTAGTACCCATAATACAAGCTTTGCTTACTTTGGGACTAGGTGAATTGGTATGAATTGTCCCATGATATTAATTTATTTATTGCTTTTTTTGTAAAAGTATAATATATTATTGTGGGGTGTGTAGGGCGGGGTGAGTACGCTTAAGTGTGCGGCGTTAAGCTATTGGCTTGCCTCTGTCAAGTCTGTCATACGCGTCCTCGTCGCCCTCAGCTCGCCGACGCACGGGCTTGGGGGCGAACCCATTTCATAGGGCGTCATTCGTCTGCTGCGCAGGGCGATTTTTGGGGAAAAGAATAAGAGTTGGCCAACCTCTTCCCCTCCCTGGTTGATGATTATTGCGCAAGAGTCTGGGGGAGGGGGAACGAAGATTGAATCACGTGTAATAAATATCAACTACCCCTCACTCCCTTCCCACTTCCCTCCCTTTGCCCCTAAAAAAAGGAATTTAGTCAACCCCCTCCCTCTAAGTCTTCTTGTGCAGCGGTCGAGTGATGTCTAATCTCTTTTTGGAATGGGTCGCACACCCTGGAAATACAGTGGTCGAAAACGGGCGCCGCATATTACCATCTACCCCGGACTGCTGTAGCTAAGTATGACAGGCCATCTGCCGGGTATAGTGGGTGACCCGGTGGATTTCTATCGCAAATGCCTACCTGCGTGTGTCCTGCGCAGTCGATCGCCGTATGCAGGGATGAAGGAGTCCTGGGGGGTTGAGTCGAACGGGGTCGGGGTTTGTAACTCCGGGAGACAACACGCCCTCTTTGGTCCGGATTTCAGGCTAAACGGTAGCCCTGTAGCTAGCCACTGCGGGGAAATGGACATGCGTAACTGCACGGATGAGCTGGGTGCTTTACGCCGGCGAGATGGGGGAGGGTCCTCTGGGAGGACATGGGGTCCGGCCATGCTGACGGAGCAAGGGTGTTCGGAACAACTGGGGGCCGTGGGATCGCGGTCACCAGCCGGCATCTGTAGTTCCCGATGTCGCGTTTGGAACCCAACCTGCCACATCTATATCTACTGCGTAGCCCCGGTGTCGATACGGCATCCCCAATGTTGCGGGCTCCATGGAGGGTAGGGAGCGCAGTGGATGAAAACTTAATCTGGAAATATGGACAAACATAGATCCCAGACACCACAGGGACCTGAAGGGAAACCGGACGGTACCTTACTGGTGGCCGGAACCGCGAAAGCGGGTCCGTCTACTAAACAGCCCTCACGGGTTCAACCAACACAGCGGGGGAGTGGTACCACGAAAGTGGGACCGCCCTCCTCCACAAGCGGAGGCAAGGCAGCGAAGTCGACCTTGACCTCAGCAAACATACACACACACGGGGGTGGTGCTGCTAAGGCGGCGCCACCACACACAAAGCGCAAGTCCGTGGGTGGCCGGGGGGAAACCGGGAAACCGGAGGAACCAAGGCCGTCCACGTCGACGGCATACTCTACAGGCTCAGTGCCACCTCAGGGTGGCACTAAGCCAGAGGGTGCCATCCTCGACGTCGCCAGGATACCGGGGCAACCTGGAATCCGCACGGCTGAAGACGTGGCTTCCCTCCAACGTTTTGACGAGGCGTGGACTCTTGTCGACCGACGACGGACCAAGGGGAAACCCGGCAAGTCGGCGGGAGGCGCTAGTGGAGCGGGGTCCTCCCAACCAGGGGGTGAACCTGAGCCCAAGCGTAAAAGCAAGAGGCAGCGTCAATGTCAAAAGAAGCGTGCTATGGAGGCGGAAGCTGCCAAGCGCGCTGCGGCAGCCCAAGCCAGTGAACCCAAACCTAAGGGGTCCGTCAAGTTCGCGAAGGGGGCGGCAAGTGGCCAGGGTAACCAGGCAGCTGGTCGCACCCAACGCGGCAAGACGCAGGCGAAGGGTAAGGCGGGGGGTGGTAGTACGTCCCGAGCACCGGCCAAAAGGGTGCGCCTTGACGACACTCAGTCGCCTAGGGGTGATCCCAAGAAGCCGAGGCTGGTGGGCGGAACCCAAGTCCCGTATGCAGAGGCAGTGCAATCGGACTTACTGGTTGCGGTGACAACTGCGACTGGAGTGCCCTTGACTGCACAGGCCGCTGAGGAGATACAGGTCCTTCTACAGGAGCGTCTTCACAGTGACGCCATAGATGCGACCAATGACGTGTCAGTGAACCCTGTATTTCAGGGTAAACCGACATACGCCAACGGGGCTCTGAAACTGTGGTGTGAGAACCACGAAACCGTGGAATACCTCACACGGATAGTTTCGGAGTTCACCTTGTCTACGGGTACCAAACTGATGGTCAAACGCCAGTGCGACCTCGTTAGGCTGGTCCGCTGCGGCGTCCTACTGCCAGGTAAACAGCCGGATATCTGGATAGTGGGACGTACGCTGCGGTTCCAGAACAAGTGGGCAAGGGTGGATAGCTGGATCCTCCATAAGGTCGACAGACAGGACGATAACACGTTCCTGGTCTTCAGCGCTCCTGAGGATGTGGTGCAGACCCTGTGTGATCGTGGGCGCCGACTCTGCTATTTGCTGGGGTCGGTGTACGTGAAGTTCCAGGGTCCGAAAGGTAAATTTACCGAGCACCTGCCAACGGAGCAAGACGACCAAGTGGAGGACGCCAATGACGGAGGGCAGGCAGAGGGAGGGGAGTCGGGAGTAATCTCGGTTATCCCTGTGCCAACCCCTGTGATGCAGTCGAGCCCTAAATCCCAGACTGTAGAAGCAGTGGACGAGGAGGAACTACTTCGGGAGTCGGAGGAGGGGGCTTGTGCAGCGGGCCTGGGCAACCTGGCCATAGGGGGGACAGAGGCGGAGGAGATGGAGGTGCTGTCGGAAGATGGCTTGCCCAACTCACCCGTCTTGTAAAGTCCTCCAAGCAAACCTCCACCACAGCGTAACCGCAACGGCTCAGACGCGGAAATGGTTGGAGGTCAACACTACAGCAATTGCACTGATCCAGGAGCCGTGGGTTAGGAATGGCACCATATGCGGACTCCGGAATGCTGGAGGTAAGCTTATTACATATACGGGCCCGGAAAACTCTAGGGCCTGTATTTACATCTCCAAGAATATACATGCGCAAACTCTGACGAGCTTCTGTTCTAGAGACCTGTGCGCCATAAAGCTGCACAGGGCGCAAGACCACAGCCTGCCGGAGATGGTAATTGCGTCGGCCTACATGCCTGAAGCTGACGCGCCTCCGCCACACGACATGACACGGCTGATAACATACTGCGAAGAGGCCGGGCTGCAACTTATTATTGGCACGGACTCTAATCCACATCACATCCTTTGGGGAATGAAGACAACAAACGAGAGAGGTAAGCTCTTAGTTGAATATCTGATGACCACTAATCTACAGATCATGAATGTGGGTTCTGAACCTACATTCGTGAACAGACGTAGTAGAACAATCATCGACCTAACACTAGCCACAGAAGCGGCCTCGGGAACCATCTCCAACTGGCATGTATCCAACGAGGCATCATGCTCAGATCACAGATGGATACGCTTCGATGGGCAAGTAAGTACAGTCCCAGTAACCCCTAAGCGTAATCCACGCAAAACCAACCGCGTGAAATATGCCGAGAGACTGGAACAGCTGCTCAGCGAGCAGACATGTCCAGACAGACTCGTGGGAACAGGACAGATAGATGAACAGGTAGGTATGCTAACTGACAAGATTATAGATTCCTACCAAACTGCATGTCCCTTATCAACCCTACCAGACAACACAAGTAAAATAAACTGGTGGGGGCCTGAACTGGAAAGACTCAGGAAAAAGGTAAGGCGGCTTCTTAACAGAGCAATGAATACATGCGCCGATCTGGACTGGGACAGGTACAGATAAGCTAAGTCCAGATACAAGAAGCGATTGAGGTATAGAAGCACCGATTCGTGGCGCAAATTTTGCGGCAGCATAGAGACCTGCGTACAGGCCAACAGGGTAAGGAAAGTCTTAGAAAACCAATCTAGCCAATTGGGGGGCTCCCTGAAAAAGCCAGACAACACCTTCACGAGCACGCCGGAGGAAGCAGAGTGCATCCTGGTACAAACGCATTTCCCAGGCTGCCATATCATGCAATCGGTTGATTGGCTCGAGGAGGACGGAGACACAATAGAGGAGCATTGGGATTATGCACTCAAGGTAGTAAGTCCATCAAAGGTTGAATGGGCCATTAAAAGCTTTAAATCCTTCAAATCTCCAGGATTAGAGGGGGTCTTTCCAGCACTTTTATAGTGGGGAGGTAACCGTCTGATCCAAAGGCTTACCACCGTTTTTGTGGCCTGTTTGGCTCACAGGTATGTACCAAAGCGATGGAGGGAGGTAAAGGTAATTTTCATCCCCAAACCGGGGAAAAGTGACTACTCGGAACCCAAATCTCACAGACCTATTAGTCTCACGTCATTCCTGCTGAAGACCCTAGAAAGGCTGTGTGACCGGGATCTGAGAGAAAATGCCCTAGCTACAGTGCGCCTACACTCACACCAACATGCGTACAGTCAAGGTAAATCAACAGAGTCAGCTCTACATGCAGTGGTCAGCAAAATAGAAGAGGCCATTGAAAACAAATCAATGTGTCTCGGCACCTTCATTGACATCGAAGGAGCTTTTGACAAGACCAACTTCACCAGCATCACGTCGGCCCTGGTCAAACACGGAGTGCATCCGGTATTGGTCGACTGGATAGGTAACATGCTCAGCAAAAGAGTCGTCAAACTCGCGTCATCTGAGACACAACATGCACTGGTAGCCAGAGGATGTCCGCAAGGAGGGGTGCTTTCCCCACTGCTGTGGAACTTAGTAGTTAATGACCTCATAACCAGACTGAACCAGCACTACTACTTCACGATCGGGTATGCTGATGATATTGCTATTTTAATTAGCGGCAGAGTCAGCAGTACCGTGTGTGATGTCACGCAGCAGGCGCTACGAATTGTGGAAAGTTGGTGCATAGACAACGAACCGACCGTCAATCCCAGGAAGACGGAACAGGTAATGTTTACTAACAAACGTCTACTGGGCAGCTACAACCCCACTAGACTGTTTGGTACGGAGCTTCAGCTCAGCTCGGAGGTAAAGTATCTGGGAATCATTCTGGATAGTAAACTGAACTGGAGCAACCATCTCAACAGCAAGATCGACAAGGCTACAATAGCCTTCTGGCAGTGCCGCAGAATGATAGGTAAAAGGTGGGGACTATCCCCGAAAATCACTCTGTGGCTGTACCAGTCCGTCATCAGGCCCATTATCAGCTACGGTGCAGTGGTGTGGTGGCCGAGAACCAAACTAATCACCGTTGAAGCAAAGTTGCAACGACTTCAAAGGCTGGCTTGCATGGCGTCTACGGGCTGCATGAGGACTACTCCGACTGCGGCCCTGGAAGCCCTACTGAACTTGCCGCCGCTGCATCTGTTTATCCAACAGGAAGCGGGAGCGGCTGCGGTAAGACTCAGGAAGCTGAACCTATGGAGGAACGTGAAAGTAACACAAACAGGAATACTGGGTGAACTGGTAAATAGGGAGCCGCTCATCGAGGCGGTCACCGACAGAATACCTAAACAGTACGTATTCGACAAAAAATATAGGATACAATTACACGAAGACTCAGGGGAGGGCCTCAATCTCAAGGAGTTGAGGATCTTCACGGATGGGTCGAAAACGTCAACAGGTACAGGCTCTGGAGTACATTCAGAGGACCTGAATATCAACATCTCATCGCCATTGGGGATCCATAATACCGTCTTCCAGGCGGAATGCATGGGTATCATAATGGCAACAACAGCGATTAACTCCAGAGAGGTACAGGGTTTTCCAATCCGTATACTGTCTGATAGCAGATCGGTCTTGCAAGCCCTGCAGAGCAACACTATGACATCGGGGCTAATATACGAGTGCCATCGAGCTCTGACGAAAGTAAGTGAGACAAACACCATTACCCTTCAATGGATAAAGGGTCACAGTGGATCGCGAGGCAATGACGCGGCTGATCGACTGGCGAGGGAGGGATCGGAGTTGAGGGTCTTTGGACCTGAACCCATTCTGCCCCTGCCTTTCGAATGGTTGCGCGGCCAATTGCGCCACAACACCAAGGTAATACACCAAGAATATTGGACAAACCTAGTAACCTGCAGGCAGACCAGAGAAGCTCTTCCGAAGATCAACCCCGGATTATCCCGCAAACTTCGCGGTTATGGAAGAACTCAGCTCCGACTATTGGTCGGGGCTCTGACTGGACATGCCTTACTTAACAAACACTTTTACAATTTAGGTGTTACAGACAGCCCCCTATGCAGAGCGTGCATGGAGGCGGAAGAAACGGCCTCATACGTCCTGCTGGAGTGTGTTAGTGTGGCGAGCTACAGGGCGCTACACCTCGGGACACCGAGGTCACTCCAGGAAGTCGTCGGCAACGTGAAGGGTCTGCTAGGCTTCCTTAAGGAGTTGGGCTGGCATGAATAGTGCCTACAGCCAGTTACGCAAAATAGGCGCGTAAAAGACGTCGAGTTGCGGAAACTAGCCCGTTATTACCTATTACCTATTACCTAATATATTATTGTGGTCTAAAAGAAAAATACCAAATATGACAAAGATGACTTACAATTGAAAATGACGAACGAAAAACTTGTTAGTGATAAAACCATAATGAGACGAATTAAGAACTAGAAAAAAAAAATAAACTACTCAAAATGATACCATGACTTCATAATAGCGATTCACTCCGGTGGTGAATCGGAAACACCGTATAAAGCGCAATCGCAATCAGCGTGGGACCATTCCTGCAGCGTCGTCCTGTATCCAAGCTGCAGTACCGTTACATCTACCTGTCTCGGTTGGACAAGAAGACGACGACGGAGAAGGTCTTCGAGCATGTCCGCGGGGCAGCACGGGGTCGGTTACAGGGATCCCAGCTCCAGCTGTTCATCTACCCGCTCGAGTCTCAAAGGGCTAACAACTTCAGCTCATTTAGGCTCCAAGTGCCTGCCAAGCACCAGCAGGTGTTCCTGCGCTCCGACTTTTGGCCGGAGGGTGTGGTGTTCCGTCGTTTTAGGGAAGCGACGAAGACGTTTTTCAAAAATCCCTAAATAGTTATTTAAGTATTATTTGTATTTTTTGAATTTTACAGCGCATTGGTGTATGTATACTGTAATGCTGTAATTTTTATTGATGAATAAATAAATAAATAAATAATAAATAAATAATCATAAACCTTTCGCTATCCTGCGGGAACTATGTAATTTTCTGGTTTAAAAACTATTCTCACAAACTAACTATTCTATATCCTTTCCTGGGATTCAAACTATCTCTATAGCAAATTTCATCTAAATCGGTTCGACAGTTTAGGCGTGATACAATGTTAGTAAGTTTGGATTACGCATTGGACGCGGATGGCGCATGGCCGATCTGTTTGGCGAGCCTTGGGGAAGGCCTATGTTCAGCAGTGGACGTCTTTCGGCTGAAATGATGATGATGGAGTATGGATTATTTGTTAAATTAATGTTTTTAATATTTTGTTTTGGATTATTTTTAATCCATGCTAATTTCTTAATGCTTTTAAATTAGGTTTTAATGGCTCAAACATCTGGCATTTGGGCGAAAAACG
The DNA here is from genome assembly GCA_947859365.1 of Archips crataeganus. NCBI lineage: Eukaryota > Metazoa > Arthropoda > Insecta > Lepidoptera > Tortricidae > Archips > Archips crataeganus. Next base: position 5,635,423 of record OX402068.1, read on the forward strand.
TCGACATTAAATTAAATTTGTTAGCAGGACGACAAAATAAACGTAGTTCTTTTACTGAAATTAGGCAATTTAAATAATTTGCGTCTGAAAGCCTATCTCGGGAAAATAATTATATTTCCTACGAAATAATAATATTTGGTCAACTCACTTTTGTGGGTTGATAAAATTACGTCGTTAGGATGAAGCGGGATTTTTATTTGCTGAGGTTAATAAAATATTTTATTAGTTATGAGACAGCTAGGAGCGTTTACACGTAGGTATTTATCCAATTTTCACAATTAATTCGTCCTCGTTAATCATTGATACTCCGCTCCTATTGCTCGTAGCGTGATTTTATAATAATATCAATTCGAACCAATAGTTCCTGAGATTAGCGCGTTCAACTAAACAAACTCTTCAGCTTTATTCTCATAAAAATCTCGTATTACGGTGTTTGTTATCGAACTCCTCCGAGACGGCTTGACCGATTTTTATGAAACTTTTTTCTCTAATATCCGGTAGGTTTGAGAATAGGTAGTAGGCTATTTTTTATACCCCTATTCTTCGCAGATAGAATATCGGGAAATAGCTAGTCTTTATTATTATGAAATTTTCATTTTCATTTCCCAAACAAAATAATTAATTTAAAATTCTGCCCAAACAGGGTATTAGTACGTGGCACAGTTGTTTTCCTAATTTTCTCCAAACGCGAACATAAACTTTAAATTAATTCATATGTCTACTTCAAAGGAAGAGTACTATCAGCTCTAAAAGTATTGGCTTCTAAGGCCGTGGCAGGATAAGGGACCATTATTGTGCCTTAATAGCTTTTCGACCTGATTTTTTTTCTGATGGTGTGAAGTATTGCTTCATCGACATGAGGTTGTCTGAAATCGGATCTAACATTATCGACAATATAGCCATTCGATGTGTCAAAATTATGATTGCAGAAATGGTATTAAATATACACCGGGCCATTATTGATGAACATTATATGCACAAAGGTTTAATATATGATGGATTTAATGAAATTTTAAGTACCTACGTCAAGAGGACTTAGCATTTTTTTAATAATTTCGTCATGATGCACCATTGCTAAAAGTTTGAAATTAAATTATGTAAAAAAAAAAATGTTATAGTAGAGCTCATTAAAAGAGGTATTTGTCAAAAAATTGGAGGTGCCTGTTGTGGTGTCTGTTTCAAAAGCTCTAAAAAAATTTGGCACGTGTATTTTTGTTCATTGTTTGTTCGTGTCCAAATTTTTTTAGATTTTTTTTATAACTTTTAAAACAGACACGCGCACCTCCAATTTTTTGTCAAATATTATAAACTAGCTGTTGCCCGCGACTCCGTCTGCGTGGAATTAGTAATTTGGGCAGCTTATTTTTTTATCCAATTTGCTTTTTCATCAATTATGGCTCTCCTTAGTTCCTCGATATAAACCCGCCCCCGCACTTCCCTCTCAACCCCCCCCCCCCCCCCCGCGTTCACGTTCACCACAAGTCAAGCGTGCCTATAGAAGTTTTACTTCAAAAACCCTCGATTTTGAAACATTCTTCCGCTCCGCTCCGCTTCTATTGGTGTAAGCGTGATGATTCTATAGCCTATAGCCTTCCTCGATAAATGTGCTATCTAACACTGAAAGAATTATTCAAATCGGAGCAGTAGTTCCTGAGGTTAGCGCGTTCAAACAAAAAAACCTGTTTGATAAATTCTTAAAATAGACGTATCTTTCTTATTTGTGAACCGATTCAAATGAAACAAACACTAAATGTCATCCTAAACATATCATCATATCAGTGAAAACCGCATCCTTCTAGGTTAAGCCGTTTCTGAGATTAGCGCGCACAAACGCACAGACAAACAGATAAACAGACAAACAGACAAACAGACAATAGTTCTAAAAATCATTGTTTTGGGTTCTATTGAGCTAACAAATAGCCCTAGTGACAGTTTTTCTCAAATATATATCTTCAATGTACAGACACCGACTTGTTACAGATTTATTATATGTATAAGTATGTATAGATATATAATGACATTAAGGTAAACGTCCCTGTGCTCGACACTGATCCAATACATGGCACCTTCAATCTTATGTCATAGTAAAAGAGGTGACAGATGGGTATCACCTACTACTGGGCACGTTTGCCTAATTGGGATTCTAAACTAAGTATACCACACGTGTGAAGCACAAAGGAATTTATAGAAATAGAAAAAGATACTTCATACTTAACTTGTAAAAGTTGGTCTAGTAGCGCCATCTCTTGGTCCAGGTGAGCGGGTAGCTCCGAAGGAGTGTTGAAGTCTCTCGGTAGAGGGCATAACATAGATGCGCTTTATCACTGCCTAAATGTGATTATAACAGACTGAAGTGTACGATGTATGGGAAAGATTCGTCGCTAACTTCTAGACCAGTGATGGTGTAGGGGTAAGCACGCAGCACGGAACGCTGAGGACCTGGGTTCGATTCCCAGCATTGGTCTTTTTTCTGGGGTTTTTTCTGTGCATCTATGTTTCAGTTTGTATTTAGTTTGAAATATATGGTTTCACGGGATGACCGTAAAAGTAATAAAAAAAAAATGAAGTTGAAGAAAATAAAAAAATAAATAGAAAAAGATACTTCATACTTAACTTGTACAAAGGAATTTGTTCGATAGAAACGGAAATATTCACGAAAAATATTTTTTTCTTATTATTATTCAATTTATTCTTCACTGATAAAAAGAGGCAAATTTAATGCTGAAATTTAGTATTGCCCTTACTAATGACGTGGTACACCATCAAAAAAAAATCAGGTCGGTAAGCTATTAAGTCACAAGATGGTCCCTTATCCTGCCACGGCCTTTGTAAGCACCTTGTATTCTGGAGACTAGGGATGTTACGAATATTTGCATTCGCAATCGTAAATGCGAATGATTCGCATTCGCATCGTTTTAGATATTCGCATCAACATTCGCATTCGCATGTTTGATGATCATGCGAATGTTTTGCAAATGTGTGCAAGTTGTGACGTGCTCGCCCGCGCCGGCCGCTCGTCGCCTACTCGCGCATGCCATGCGTCAGTTTTTACTTCGCAGGTTGGGTTGTTCGTGATTAATTTGATTAATGAATTTTTCAATTACTGTCCTTATTCTTAAAGAATTAATTTAAGTATAAAATTACTGTACTTACGGTATTTTTTTTTTTAGGGTTCCGTAGTCAACTAGGAACCCTTATAGTTTCGCCATGTCTGTCCGTCTGTCTGTCTGTCTGTCTGTCTGTCCGCGGCTAAGCTCAGAGATCGTTAGTACTAGAAAGCTGTAATTTGGCATGAATATACATATCAGTCACGCCAACAAAGTGGTAAAATTAAAAAATAAAAATATTTTTTTTTAGGGTACCTCCCATAGACGTAAAGGGGGGGGGTGATTTTTTTTTCTCAACTAATCCTATAGTGTGGGGTATCGATGGATAGGTCTTTTAAAACCATTGCGGGGTTGCTAACATGATTTTTCTATTTAGTGATCTGTTTGCGAAATATTCAACTTTAAAGTGAAAATTTTCATTAAAATCGAGCGTCCCCCCCCTCTAAAATCTAAACTGTTAGGTGGAAAAATTTGAAAAAATTCAGAATGGTAGTAAATATATCAAATTTACTAGGAAAATTATAGCGGCTAAGATTGCTTGGAAATTATTTGTAGTTTAAGAGTAAATAGTAGCCTAAGGTATAAAACATACCTAAACTTGGATGATTCCGTACACATACGAAATCCTTAGAAAAATATTACTTGATTTTTTTGTAATGGCTACGGAGCCCTACCTTGTGCGTGTCCGACACGCTCTTGGCCGGTTTTTTTCTCCTTTTTATATGCAAGATAGTAGGAAAAAAATATAAAAATGATGACATACATTTAGTATTTTTATTGCTTTTCCTTAACATTCGATTCGCATTCGCACATTTGCATCCAAAACATTGGCATTCGTATTCGCAAATGTGAAAAAAAGACATTTGTGACATCCCTGCTCCAGACACAAAGATATCCAAACAGTAAAACCTTAAAATAAACACTGAATATCTCATAATTACCCCGCCAAGTAAACAATGGACTTGCCCAATAGCTTTTGTCAGAACACATTACCTACTTCTGCGCAGCCGAGCAAAAACCCCTTAATGAAACGCGTTAGACACAAAACTCCATTGTAATTTGCTCATTGTTAGAAAGAATACTCCGTTTTCGTGAAATAAAAGTGTCTTTTGTACTAAAACAAAGGCAATAAACATTAACCACCCTATTCGGAGGGGAAACTTGAGAGAAAAATATGACGATTTATGAAAAAATTTGACTGTCTCCCTTTTACTCGTGCTTTGGATGTTATGGACAGTAAAAACTTATAAGTAAATGAATGATAATGCGAAGATAACTTCGGGGAAAATCAATGAGTCAGGCTTGAACCGTCAGCTTTGTAAACGTCGGAGTTGTCTAGGTTTTTCTTATATAAGAGAGGGAAAACGAGCGAAATGCGGGTCCCATCAGGTAAGCAATCATCGTCGCCCATGGACACCCGTAACACTAGCTGGCTCATCGTTAGCGGCTACGTCTCAGTGCTATAAACCATCACATCACTGGCAACATATTACACTGGTCAAAGACATGGCCGATGGGACTAAAAGACTGTAGAATGACGTCCATGGACCGGAACAGTAGTGTAGATAGGCCTCCAAAAGATGGAGCGACAGCCTGGCTAAGGTTAGGAGATCACGTTGGATGCGGATGGCGCAGGACCAAGACCGCATTGCACGGAGTCGACAGAGGAGTCCCATCCCGGGGCGGCCAGTGGGCGTCGCGGTGTCTTTTATACTCCCGTGGCGTTCACAATGGCAAGGAAGGAATCCGTGCGGTTTTTAGTGTGTAGGTACCTAGGCCCCTTGTGGGAGAGCTCCAAAACCCTCTGTTTCCCCGAATAGAGACTAATGCATAAGGTGCATTTTCCACACAATAAAATAAAAAAGGACCGATCTGTTTGGCGTACCTTGGAGGAGGCCTATGTTAAGCAGTGCACATCTTACGGCTGAAATGATGATGAATTAACTCAAGTCGAACCTAGGCAAAACCGCGGGTAACAGCTAGTAATGATTAAATCCGCGTTAAGGATTAGTATTTACCAGTGATATTTATAAATTACATCTTCGTAGAAATGTATCAGAAAGTGTTAAAGCTTATCGCAATTCCGTTTCTCATTACCTTTATATCACATTTTCTCTTGCTTCAGTTAATTCTGTAATATCTTACGTAAATCCTTAGAGGTGTTTTAGGATTTAAATATTTGTCTGTCCGTACATCATTTTATGAACCATGGATTTCTAAATAAGAACGTAGCCTTGCAATTTAGAGATATTCAATAGAGCTTTTTTGTATATGTATAGAATCCTCAGTGCGCAAGACCGAGCCGGTCTAATCCAGTTTTTTTATTTTAAATCATCGTCATCAACCTCATCCCTGTCTATAAATGGCCCAATGCAGAGAACAGGCCTCCTCTCAGAATGAGTGCGGATTATTATAGATCAATCCAGATCTTTGTATCTGTACGCAAACTTTAATCAGATCCCTTGAGCCCTTCCTTATTGCGTGATTAAGTAACAAACATGCAAACATCCAAACATTCAAACCTTCTCAAACTTTCTCTTTTTTATTTTTCTTCCTTTTTTCTTGTGGATTTGTCGTGGGCCGATTCTAATAAGACGAAACACTGCTGTTCACTAAGTTTATTAATTGCACCAAACTAAAATACTGTACAATTTTATACAAGGAGGAAGAAATGTAATTTTTTGTAGGACACAAGCATAAATTCGCTGATGCGACCATCATAGGTAGCGAAAGGAAAAAGTTCTGCCAACATTATACAGATAATAAATAAATAAATATTAGGGGACAATCTTACACAAATCGACCTAGTCCCAAACTAAGCAAAGCTTGTACTATGGGTACTAGACGACGATAAACATACTTATATAGATAAATAAATACTGAAATACATAAAAAACATACATAACTCAGGAACAAATATTCGTGCTCATCACACAAATAAATGCCCTTACCGGGATTCGAACCCAGGACCTCTTGCTTCGTAGGCAGGGTCACTACCAACTAGGCTAAGGCGGTCGTTAGATTAACAGATTCCCTATCCCGAAGAAATGTGCGGCGTTCTTTCAACACGTCCCCTGCATAGTAACAATGACAATAAACGCTCATAGAGTCATGAGGCACGTCATGTGCCTCATGGAGGTACCAGTGGAGTCACACATGAGGCACTTGTACCTCATGGATGTACCAGTAAAGTCACACATGAGGCGCATGTACCTCATGGATGTACCAGTAAAGTCACACATGAGGCGCATGTGCATCATAGAACAGGGAACCTGTTAAACTTTGTGTTGCCAGTAACAATAAATTCTTAAATTCAATTAAATAAAGAACATAATGTTCCCACTTTCTTCATTGAGCAATAACTACGACCCTCGTATAAAGAGCACGGTATACGAGAACCTATAAGAGTATCTATTTCTTCTCGGTTCGCGCTTCGTTGGAGCAAGGAATTACTCGGCTGGCCCTGTCATTTTCCATTTTATTTATACATATACTTAGAATTGTATCTGCTGTCTGTGATGTTATGTAATGGAGCTGTAGAGTTACATTTATTGAATCTGCACAGTAAATCTATACATTTAAAAAGGAAAGTCCTGATAGATTCACTGCCTCATCAATGTTCGTCCCAAACTTACGGTTTTGGAAACTAAAACTTTCTATAGAGGTTGTCTTTATGATGTAGCAAGGAATAAGGAGAGATTTGTTGATCGTGGGATAAGGATAAACTGATTTTAATCTTTAATTAAGAGGGACTTCATCTCCGTAATTGTGATTACTGGACTCTTCAACTTTAGCAGACACTTTAATTATAGCGGTAAGAAACCAATTTCAGGATTTTTGAAAATTCCCGCGAAATAAGGAAAAAACGGAATTTACATATTCACTAAGTAATACCGATAGTGAATAGCTTTTAGATGATGATGATGATGATGTGGTCCGACCGATTTCGGTCACGGCGACCGCTTCGAGAGTTTTAGACTCGCTCGTGTGCTCGCATGTGGCTTGTGTAGCCTATCTTATTTGTGAAGATGTGCATGTGAGCACACCGTTAACATAATTATATTGAGTTAGCGCTGGTGGTCGGGCTTTTAACTCATCGCGCTTGGTGTCGAGTTCGGCGCGCCGGTGGAGCTCAAACTCACTGACTTTGGTTTTAACCAAATCCCTCCACTCGGGTTTTAGGGCGGCATGCTTTTCCCACTGGGAAGACTCTATGCCACATCTCTTCATGTGTCGCTTCAGCACATCTTTATACCTGAGGAGTTGTCCTCCATGCTTGCGCTTGCCCTCCTCAAGTTCTGAGTAGAAGACGTGCTTTGCGACCCTCTGCTCTGCCATCCTTGACACGTGTCCGCACCACCGAAGCTGTCGCCGCATGAGGTAAGCCTCAATGCCACCTACATTGGCTCGTCGCAGCACCTCGGTATTCCGCACGCGATCAGACCATCTGACGTTCATAATTTTACGCAGACATCTTAAGTGGAATCGGTCTAGCATGCGGATCGGCTTTTAGATATTGCTTTACCGAATGTTTGTTTTATTTACCTAATGAAAGGGTTGAAGAATCTATAGCATAAATTTTAATCTTCCACGGATGCAGTCAAGGGCGAAAGCTAGTTGACATAAATATAAAACACTAGGTTTTACCTACGGCTTTGCTTGCGTGAACCATCAGGTCTGGCAGATAATAGATATTCCGGGGTTTCAGTAAATTCCATGAGAACTCTTAAAAATTGTTTTGCAGTAATTTAAGTCGTATGGGAATCACTCGTACAAAACCTAGGGCCCTACCACATAAGCGATTTTCTTCGGCGATTTTACGGCGGAGCGAAATCGCGCCGAGCACGCCATAGCCCGCCGGCTGTAAAATTGCCCTGCTTAAAAGAAAGAAAGAAGACATTTATTCACTTTCACAAGAAGACACATAAATACAAGAAAATACACACAATTCCACACTTGTAGATATACAAAAATCACAAACATGAAAATACCTCTAGTAAATAAATACACAATACTGCATGTGTGTCCCCGCAAAAGTGAAACGCTTAAAAATATCCTGTCACTTCTTTTGCGATTGAGTTTTACAAAATAAACTAAAGCATTATAAATTTTTCAATTCCAAATGAAACCAATTAGAGAAATTAAAAAATATATACTGTGTATGAATGCAATTATCTACGACAAACATAAAAGATAAAACACACTTCCTTTTTCCACAACTTTTTCATGTCGCAACTTACCCAACGAATTGCATCAAAATGACAAATGCAGTGCGGAAATAACCACTGCCGGTGTGGATACCGCTGTCGCGCATGTATGCTCAGGGAAAAAAGTCAATTACGTAGCTTTTATTTTTATTTAATTCATGTTTTATTTCTTCAAATGTACTATTCTTTTCTGTCAAATACTTTAGGATGATGACAGAACGGGATAGGTAGTAGTGAATACGATTTGAATTATGTATTTAGAATTTAATTATAATTTATTATAACATCGAAAATGGGAATGGAATGGAATGGATGGTTTTAACACGCTTTTATTAGGTCGACCTGTATGTAGCTAAGTATGTAATGGAAACTTGGAACATGATTTTGACCCACTTCCCGGTTTCCGATTGAGCTGAAATTTTGCATGTATGTGTAAATTTGATGACAATACAATATTATGGTAACATGGAGCTGATTTGATGATGGAGCTGGATGGTGGCTGTTCAATACATGAACATAAAATAAATATGTATATAAAAATGATTATAATTATAATTATGCTTCCAAATTTGGTGGTAAATTATTTTATAACTGGCAACATTTTGTGCCAGTAAACTAAGTCTATTAGTCTATGTTTTTTTCTCTTCGTGTTCAGCCTTCCTATACGCTGGCTGCGTTTTAATGTAAATAATACAAATTACTTCAATAAAGTGATTTCCAAAATATTCTCGCATTTATATTCAACATGCGAAGTGGTCCTTCGAACCGGATTAAAGAATAAAAGTAAATTCAGTGAAGTATATTCGCGAGTGTTGTGATCGACGCGGCGGTTAACCTTGTGCGCGATCCGAAAAACTTCGCGATTACTTTAAAATCCACGAGAATCCATATTTCTCAAACGTAAGGCCGAGCATTACGATCATTTACAGTGGATTCAGTTCATTCCAAGAAGGAGAGAAGTCTATGTTCTCAAATATAAGCGGTGCAAGAGTCAGCGTGCCTACGTGAAAAAGTTGTCCGATCCGCAACAGGGTGTGCAGTCTTGACCAGAAATAAGGTGCCTTCAAGTAAGAAAGGTCCCTAGGATCCTCATTGATCATCAAGAAACAGCATTGGAAGAAAAATAACAAGAGCGGTAAATTCAAAATTGGTCGACTTGGGCTGTGGTTGCTGCAACGTTTATCGGCTGGCAAGACAAGATATTGTTCGAGTCGAGGTGACAGTTCGCGGTTTGGAAGCGGTTTAAAAAAAAATATATCTGTGCCCGAACTGTCAGACGTCAGACGTCAAGTGTCAGTGTCACTGTCGAAGCTGTCAAAAGTCCGATGTTGTTGTAAACATAAACAAGGTGCGGTGTTTTTAGGTTTCTAGTGCGGTTATAAATGGTGTAGTGAATTAATTGTGCGCGATAAACATGGGAGACAAGCTCCCAGCCTTGCGTACCAGGCGTGGCCTGCTCAAAGGAACAATCACGCGCATTGAGACCTTCGTTAACGACGTAAGTTTTGCGTCTGCTGGCGCGGAAGATTTGGAGGCACGAAAAAGTAAACTTGTGAGTACATTTAAGCATTACGAGGACATTAACGTTGAGATATTAGTGCTGGATCCCGAAGATGCCGAAAAAATTGATGTGGTTGAGTCAAAGTATTATAAACTTTTAGCAAAGCTCAATCAATCCATTAAAACTTGTACTTCCAACAATAATGAACAAAACAGTAATAATGTGTCTATGTCAAAGCTTCCAAACATTGAAATCTCAACATTTGATGGCAGAGATTACACCCAATTTAAACCATTTATGGATCTGTTTACAGCGCTAATTGACAAAAACAAGTCACTATCAGATATTCAAAAACTGTTTTATCTCAGAAAGTATTTGCTAGGAGATGCCTTATCAGTGATTGTTAACTTACCAATGGTCAATGAGTCTTATCCTGAAGCATTAATCCTTCTTATGAAACGCTTTGACAATAAAGCTCGATTAATATCCAACCACATCAACCATCTTCTGGACTTACCTCCAATGCAAAAAGGCACAGCTACCTCTATAAGGTCATTTATTTCTGATGTCCAGCAACAAATATATGCCCTGAAAAATCTAGAGCAGCCCACAAGCCAATGGGATATGCTATTAATTTCCATATTAAGTCGAAAACTAGACTCATACACATGCAGGGCATACCACCTTGACAGGGAAAACCCTGAGAATCTACCAACTATGGTAGAATTCATTTCATTTTTGGAGAAACGTGCCATAGCATTGGAGGATAGTCCCGCACAAAAAAGTACTTACTATGACAGTACACGGGGCAAGTCCATTCCATGTAAAGTTAGCAATGCTGTAACTAAAGAAACAATAAAACAAATTGTATGCACCTATTGCAAACAAGCTCATCCTATTTATTTGTGTCCTAAATTCAAAACCGCCTCTATAGCTGAAAAATTAATCTTTGTCAATTCAAATAAACTGTGCAAAACATGTTTAAAAGCACACGCAAATAAGTGCAAATTCAATTTTAAATGTAAACAGTGTAATCAGAGCCATAATTCACTTTTGCATGAAGATATAAATGAAGAGCAGGTTGTTACATTACATTCTAACAACCACTCACATAAAAATGTATTACTGCCCACTGTGCAGGTAAAAATAACTGACAAGTTTGGTCATGGTATTTCTGTAAAAGCTTTACTGGACAGTGGCAGTCAAGCTTCAATTATAAAAAGGTCACTTATTGATCAGTTGCAGTTGAGCCCAACAACACAAAAAACAAACATTATTGGAATAGGCAACAATAACAATCAGATTAGTCAGTCTGTCAATGTGTCATTGAGCTCACATGTTCACAATGTTAAATTCCAGGTAAAATGCCATGTTGTGGACTCAATTACAACAAATTTGCCACAAACTTATTTTGATGTCAATAACATTCAAATACCTACTGGCATACAGCTGGCAGATGTCACCTTTAATGTCCCATCTGAGATCTCATTATTGTTGGGTGCCGACTTATATTTCAAGGCATTGTTGGATGGCCATATATCATTAAGCAATGGATTAGTATTGCAAAACACCTTGTTTGGCTATATAGTAGGTGGCTCGATTGTATGCAATGCCATTAATAATGATACCAACTTAGTTTCAAATCATGCTGTTCAATGTGATAGTAGTTTGGATGACATTATGCAACAGTTTTGGCTCACTGAAAAAGTCCCTGAAGTGCCAAATAAAATAAACACTGAATTTCAGGAAGCGGAAAAAATTTTCAATAGTTCAATGAACTTAAAAAATAAGAGGTTTTATGTAGATATGCCTCTCAAAGATCCATTATGTGAAATTCAAATTGGAGATTCATTTTCTGCTGCACTTCAGAGATTTTATGCATTGGAAAAAAAGTTTAAATCTCATCCAGACTACTTCGAACAATACAAAAAATTCATAAATGAATATATATCGCTAGGACATGCTAAAATAGTTGACATAAATGATTATGATGTCTATAATGACCCTGTTTATTTTCTTGCGCATCATGCGGTGTTAAATGAAGATAGCAAAACTACAAAGTTGCGAGTAGTGTTCAATGGCAGCATGAAAACGCGAAATGATATATCACTTAATGATATCATGTTAAATGGACCTATAGTCCAAAGTGAACTGTTTGATGTACTCATCATATTCAGGACTTATCGTTACACATTGTTGTGTGATATTGAAAAAATGTTTCGACAAGTCTACATAAACAGTCATCACACACCTCTTCAGAACATTTTGTGGCGGGAGGATCCAGACAAAGCTATAGTTTGTCTACAGCTGCAAACGGTGACTTATGGTCTGAAAGCATCTACTTACCTGAGTACCAGGTGTTTGATAGAGTTGGCTCTCCTCTATAAGGACAGGTACCCACTGGCTGCTGATGCTATATTAAAAAATACTTACGTTGATGATGTCATTTGTGGCTCCGACTCCGTAGATCAGCTTCAGGACCTGAAACAGCAACTAATAGATTTGTTAAAGTTAGGTAGCTTTACCTTACACAAATGGTGTTCAAATAATACAGAAATTTTAGAAACCATTGAAGAAAAACAAAGGTATTTTGAGGAAATTCACTTAAATAAAGATAATATTATAAAAACGTTAGGGTTAAAATATAATATACTCACAGATGCACTGATGTTCACAAGTCCAAATGCAGACTTCAAAGGTCTTCGTACTAAAAGAGAAATTTTGAGTTTCATCGGGAAAATATTTGATCCTTTAGGTTTGATTGGGCCTATCATTGTGACAGCTAAGCTGTTTATGCAAAATTTATGGAACTTAAAAGTTGGTTGGGACACAGTGTTACCACCTAAAGAGTTAGACTGTTGGAAAAAATTTGTAGAAAGTTTAGGCAAAATGCAACAAATTAATATTCCACGGGCTATAGCAGATAGCAGTGCACAAAAAATTGAGCTTCTTGGTTATTGTGACGCCTCATTCAAAGCTATCGCCTGCTGTCTCTACTTGAGAGTTTTACACTCAAATGGTAAAATTACTGTGAACTTGTTGTGTTCCAAATCTCGAGTTGCACCTTTGAATAAGACACTCACAATACCAAATCTAGAGCTAAATAGTGCTGTCCTTCTATCACAGCTGTCAAATAGAGTGTATAACACTTTACAACTGCGATTTCCTCTTGAGATGATTTTACATTCTGACTCTCAAATAGTTTTAGCTTGGTTGAGTAGTAAAAATATAAAGAAAGGAGCTTATGTCTCCAATAGAGTCAAGCAAATTATTGAACTCACTAAAGATTTTTGTTGGACCTATGTCAAGAGTGCAGATAACCCAGCTGACATACTATCAAGGGGGACTATGCCTCATAAACTGCAGGAACAGACATTGTGGTGGCATGGGCCAGAATACTTACACACACATGATAGTAGACCTCCATGTACAATACAAATAGGTAATCAAGTTGTTGAGGAACCAATTGATGAGATTTGTAATACAGGACTTTTACATACAGATGATGACATTTTTCAGAGATATTCTAATTTCTATAAATTAAAGAGGATTATTGCGCTGATTTTGAGATTTAAAAATAATTGCTTAAATGCCAACAATAAAATACAGGGTTCTATTGCGCCTAAAGAATTACACAAATCCCAAACTTTGATTTTACGTCACATACAAAATATATATTTTGTAAAAGAAATTGAAGCACTTACCTTAAATAAACCTATTAAATCAAACCTGACTGGTTTACATGTTTTCTTGGACCATAATGGGATTCTCAGGGTTGGTGGTCGACTCCAAAATGCTACAAATATTTCTTATGCTAAAAAGCATCCCATTATCCTACCAAAGTCAAATAATCTGACTCAGTTACTTATAAAGACTGAACATTTAAGACTCTTACATGCTGGGGCTAAGTTAGTTCTCAGCTCATTGTCGCAGCGTTACTGGCTCATTGGTGGCATTCGTGAGGTAAAAAAGGTTGTGAACAAGTGTATTAGATGCTTTCAAACCAAGGCCAAGGCTGCCACACAACTTATGGGTTCACTACCATCTGATAGGATTACTCCCTCTAGACCATTTGAGGTTACAGGGATTGACTTCTGCGGTCCATTCGAGATGAAGATCGCTAGAATTCGTAAACCATTAGTAACAAAATGTTACATTGCTTTGTTTGTTTGCTTTTCTACAAAGGCAATACATGTGGAACTGGTCAGCGACCTAACCACTGAAACTTTTTTAGCATGTCTTCGCAGATTTATATCTAGGCGGGGAATGCCAATAAGAATTTATTGTGACAATGCTCAGACCTTTAAGGGTGCTGATAATTATTTAAAAAACTTATATAAACTTCATTGTTCAAAAAATCATTTTGATGCTGTTAATCATTTTTGCTGTGACAAAATGATACAGTTTAAGTACATACCAAGCTATTCTCCTGAGTTTGGGGGCCTATGGGAGGCAGGAGTTAAGAGTGTAAAATATCACCTTAAAAGAGTCGTTGGAAATACATGTCTAACGTTTGAAGAGCTCTATACAGTCATAACACAGATTGAGGCTATTTTAAATTCTAGACCCTTGCTTCCTATGAGCTCGGATGTATCTGATTTGTCTTATTTAACACCAGGGCATTTTCTTGTAGGTGCTCCATTAACTAGCTTTCCTGAACCAGACCTAACAGACACAAACATTAACAGATTAAAATTTTGGCAAATTTGCATTAAACTCAAACAACAGTTCTGGAAGGTCTGGAGCAGTGATTATTTAACTCAGTTACAAAATAGACCTAAATGGAAAATTGCTTCTACCAATTTAAAAGAAGGTGACTTAGTCATTGTTAAGCAACCCAATGTCCCTTCAATGAACTGGCCCATGGGGCGCATTGTAAAATCTTTTCCCGGTTCTGACAGTAGAGTCAGAGTCGCGGAAATGAGGATGGCGAATAAGAAAACGTATACCCGTTCGTACAAAAATATTTGCCCCTTACCCTTTAATGAGTAGGTATAGGTAGCCTTGCCCGGCCAACTTATGTTCAATACATGAACATAAAATAAATATGTATATAAAAATGATTATAATTATAATTATGCTTCCAAATTTGGTGGTAAATTATTTTATAACTGGCAACATTTTGTGCCAGTAAACTAAGTCTATTAGTCTATGTTTTTTTCTCTTCGTGTTCAGCCTTCCTATACGCTGGCTGCGTTTTAATGTAAATAATACAAATTACTTCAATAAAGTGATTTCCAAAATATTCTCGCATTTATATTCAACAGTGGCCATAGGAACTATGTAATAAAATGACACAACCCCGTCGAGTTTGGGCTCGTTTGATTCGTCTTGACCAGCATTTTGATCCCAGATGGTAACCAGGGTCTAATGATGGAGCTGGAAGATGGCCAAAGGCACTCCACAATAAAATGACACAACCCCGTCGAGTTTGGGCTCGTCTGATTCGTCTTGACGAGCACTTTGATCCCAGACGTTAGGGGGTTGGGGGGTTGTTAGGGGGTTCGAGAACGTGTCTAGGTCGTCCCGCCATCTTCGCCTTGGCCTGCCGCGGCGCCGGCAACCGTCCTGGGGCACCCATTGAGTGGTAACCCGCGCCCACCTTTCTGAGTGCATGCGGCAGACATGGCCAGCCCAGTCATACACATAAATTGCAAGTTAGTAAAAAGCTTTAAAAATAAAGCGCCCGATCCGTAGTCACACCAATTTACTACACTGGTGTGACTATGGTTCATTTTATTTATCCGTAGTCACACTGGTGTGACTACCGTTTATTTTACCCGACACATGGTCACACCAATGCACCCCCAATAATAATTCAGTTCAGAAAATAGGTAGGTTAGGTTAGTTAGGTATTTTCTTCTGCCCGAAGGGCAAACCGCCCAGAAATAGAGTTCAAATTAAATATTTATATTTAATCAAGGGTGAATTTGTCTATTTAATTAGTGGTGTGACTACGGATAAATAAAATTAACCATAGTCACACCAGTGTAGCAAATTGGTGTGACTACGGATAGGTCATGAAAAATAAATATATTCGTTCACAATACAATTTTCGCCCCGACAGTCCAATTCTTTTCCTTATCTGCCTAACGTCGAACGTGATGTTTCTCGTTTGATAACCACGAACACGTTTTAGTCGAATGTCGAAGGAAGTCTTGCGATTTCTTATCGAAGATTTTCAATTTAATTCCTATTTTATTTTTATTTGAACTAGTGAGGTTTGCGAGTCTAGCTCTTATATTGAAACTAACTATTGCACGCGACTTCGTCCGCGAAGAAATAGGGGTATAAAATTAGGTTATGACCTATTGTCAGACCGACTGAATTTGGAAAAAAATCACTAAAATCGGTGGAGCCGTTTCGGAGGAGTTCGATAACAAACACCGTGAAACCATGATACGAGATTTTTATATAAGTATTAGATTATGTCAAATAAAATAAGTATTTTAGAAAACTAGGTAAGTATACTGTGGTTGCAGTTTTGTCCTCGAAACGGATATTTTTTTTTGTTAATAGCACAATTTTTTCAATAGTTTGCAAATGTTATATAATCATCATCATCATCCCAGCCTATAATAAGTCCCTCTGCAGGGCTTAAGCCTCCTCCCATAATGAAAGGCCTTGGACCGTAGTTCCAACGCGGGCCCAGTGCGATTTGGGAACTTCAGCCACACTATTAAATTTCTTCGCAGATGTGCAGGATTATTAACGATGTTTTCCTTCAGCGTAAAGCTCATGGTACAAAAGCAATTACGCACATAAATTTTGAAAAACGAACTTTGAACTCGAACCTATGACCCTCCGCTTGAGAAACCGTAGGTCAAAATCACTAGGCTACTAAGACTTCATAACAAAAAATAAAGACGTTGAAAATCAAAACACAACATAACCCTCCTTTTGGGCTCTACCGCAATCGGGTAGCAAACATTCGAAACATAATCCTAACCCTTTGATCTTTCAACTGAAGTATTATGATTTAACCAGTGGCATAAAGCCCTCGCAATATTTATTCCATAACGATGATAAATCACTTTATTAATTGACGATTTACTGCGTGTCGGTGATCCGGCGAAACAATCCTTTCTGCTTAGTAAGGCTTTAATTACAGCTTTTGTATAAAATTCAACGTATTTTTACATAAAAAGTTTTGTACCTCTGTAATTAACAACGGTTGCTGGCGTTGGATTGGCGCTTTCGGCGAGTGCTTGAGTCGTCAACCGTTTTTTTACGAGTATTTCATTTTTTAATGTGTATTTAGATTTAATTAGTATTTAGATGTAATAAACGGTGAATTTAGTATTTATTATAACTTATTATTAGACCCCGTTATCAAGCGGGCAGTTTGGTGGCCGCCTAACATTAGATATTTTATGTGCAATGTCAATAAAAAAACTTTATTTTAATTGAGTTTTCAGGTAAATTTTTGGAGTTCCCATACATAGCTACAACGTCGAGCCTTGGATAGTTTGTATTGGACATTACTAAATTTTAGGTAGCCACCAAACTGCCCGCTTGATAACGGGGTATACTTATTATGTTATTTGCATGCATAATTATTTAATCTAATATATATAAAAATATCGAACTCCTCCGAAACGGATTGACTGATTTTTATATTTTTTTTCTCTATACTCGGTAGGTCTAAGAATAGATCGTAGGTTTTTTTTATTCTTCGCAGTCGGAGTCGCGGGCAACAGCATCTAACTATCTAACATATAAAAATCTCTTGTCACGGTGTTTGTTATCGAACTCCTCCGAAACGGCTTGACCGATTTTTACCAATTTTTTTTCTATATATTTGGTAGGTCTAAGATTAGGTGGTAGGTTATTTTTTATAGCGCTATTGTACGCGGATAGAGTCGCGGCAACAGCTAGTTCTATATAAAAATACCGTCAAATTGGTTGCTCAACACAATACTCGATTTGTTAAGGTACGAGGAAGTTTCTCATGGAGAGAAAAAACATAAAGATTGCGAGAAAAATAGTAAAAATAAACCTTTTATTTTTGCATAAAAACTAGGTACAGAGTAAATTAAAGCAAAACAAAGGCGGGTTGAGATTATCTTTGACAGAACGAAATAATTTAATATTGAAAAATTATTTCCACCTAATTTTTAGGGAGCGATAGACAAAATATTTTAGTGCGTGTATAGTATAAATTTTCCCAGGTGAATTTTTCGCTTTGAGCCCTTATCTTTCAAAACAAACGGTATCATCATAGTATTAAGGTTCAAATTTAATGTAATGGCTCGAAGCGAAAAATTCACCTAGGAAGATATATACTATACCTACTGCCTTTTCGGCGAATTATTTTTCGCAAACTGATTCATTTGGCCAATGTTTAATTTCCCAAATTTTTTTTTCTGAAACTGTAAACTATTCAGGATATATTTCAGGACTATCCTGTAGGTTAGGTTAGGTTTTTTTTATAACAATCCTGAAAAGTTTACACTTTCAGAAAAAAATAAACATTTGGGAATTGAAACATTTGCCAAATGAATCATTTTGCGAAAAGTTTTTCGCCGAAACATTAGTAAACCATTTTAGTGGCTATTTTTATTTAATCTGCTTGTAAAAAAAACGCAAAGTGTATGATCAGGTTTCCTCACGATGGTTTCCTTCGCCGTAAGCTCATGGTAAATTTCAAACACACGTATATTCAAAAACTCAGAGATGTAAGCCCGGGTACGAACTCACGACCCTCTGCTTGACAGGCCACTAGGCTACCAAGGCTTTTTTTCAATTTCTTCAAGTTGCGAAAAAAGTATACTACCAACGAGTACTAGAGGTGTGATTTGTTTAAGCACATTTTGTTATTACTCAAACAATTCCTACAACAGAACTCAATGTAATTCAACCAACAAGTACCAGGAAACTGTCGACAGCCGACGTAATTAACGGTTAAATGGAACATCACATAAAATATCAATTGCTCAAATGCTATTTGATTCTAATTAGAGAATCCAGTATAATGTTTGTTGGCGTACGTAACACCACATCCATACGTTTATGGCGTACTCGAAACAACGTAAAAGTGCTTTACATTGCTGCGTCAATCGGTCATTTCTGGATCCGCAACGTGCCCACCAGGTTTCCGCGACTAACCACGCATTCCTGAGGCCGCATGGAGTAATAAATGTTACCTGAGCCTAGGTCGCAATATGCTTAGTTTTTGAGATATTTCCATTTTTAGGGTTCCGTAGTCAACTAGGAAACCTTATAGTTTCGCCATGTCTGTCCGTCTGTCTGTCTGTCCGCGGCTAAGCTCAGAGATCGTTAGTACTAGAAAGCTGTAATTTGGCATGAATATACACATCAGTCACGCCAACAAAGTGGTAAAATAAAAAAAAAATTTTTTTTAGGGTACCTCCCATAGACGTAAAGGGGGGGTGATTTTTTTTTTCACGACTGATCCTATAGTGTGGGGTATCGTTGGATAGGTCTTTTAAAACCATTGCGGGGTTGCTAACATGATTTTTCTATTCAGCGATCTGTTTGCGAAATATTCAACTTTAAAGTGAAAATTTTCATTAAAATCGAGCGTCCCCCCCTCTAAAATCTAAACTGTTAGGTGGAAAAATTTGAAAAAATTCAGAATGGTAGTAAATATATCAAATTTACTAGGAAAATTATAGCGGCTAAGATTGCTCGGAAATTATTTGTAGTATAAGAGTAAATAGTAGCCTAAGGTATAAAACATACCTAAACTTGGATGATTCCGTACACATACGAAATCCTTAGAAAAATATTACTTGATTTTTTTTGTAATGGCTACGGAACCCTACCTTGTGCGTGTCCGACACGCTCTTGGCCGGTTTTTTTTTGCTAGCAAAACCAGCTGATTCGTGAGCTGGCCGCTTGTTTTCGTTTTTATGCTTAAATTTTACTATGAAAGTGGTGGAGGTGCTGGGATTGCGTATTTATTATGTACGAAAAAATAAAAAAGTTAAAAAGCATAATTCGACCTAGGTTCACATAGCATTTATTACTCCATATGGCCTCAGGAATGCGTGGTTAGACTCTCGCGGAAACCTGGTGGGCATATTATAACGCATAAAATGAATGTTCCTAATTTGAAAATGCAAAAAATTAAGCAAGATGCATAATTGTAAACACGCATTATCTAAGGCACTGGTCCCACCGCCGGCGAGTAAGCGATGAGCTATCGAAGATTTTCTCGCCCAAGAAACGAACAAAAGATAATCGCTCCCGTGTAAATAAAAGAGAAAGTTATTATATATTTATAGCTCATCGCTGGCTGTTCACACTGTCGGCGAGGACTCTCTCTACACTAGTTGATCGCAGCGATAAAAGCTATTAACGATAAAACTCGCTCAGCGGTACTCGGTGATGAACGCTTGGCGATCAGAGCGATCATTCTACTGTACAATCGCCCGTCGCACTCGAACGCTCACTGATAGCCGAGCGACAAAACTATCGAAACTACACACTCGCTTCTCGCCGCACGCCCACTCGTTTCTAGTTTCTAGTTCTACTCGTTTATCGCTCGTCGCCAGCGGTGGGACCAGTGCATTAATCTGTGATCTTCTTACTATTGGCGTAGAGTTGAAGAGTGACTTTATGGGAGGATGAGCCAAATAAAAATTATGTTCATCATCATCAGCATGCTCTTCCACTGCTGGGCATAGGCCTCTCCCGGCACCCCACTGCACACGATCCTCAGCCGCTTTTGCCAGCCGCCTTGCGAAGATCATCGCTCCACCGAGACTGAGGACGTACTACGCTACGTTTGCCGATCCGTGGTCTATAAAATCGATGAATTATATTATTCTATTTATTTCAAACTAAATACAAACTGAAATATAGATGCACAGAAAAAACCCCAGAAAACCGTAAAAGTAATAAAAAAAAAAAAAAATGAAGTTGAAGAAAATAAAAAAATAAATAGAAAAAGATACTTCATACTTAACTTGTATTATTCTATTTATATCTTTATATAGTTAAGTTGCACTTGCTGTACACGTTATAAATATAATGCTAACCAGGCTTCTACATTGTTTCTACCTATGTCCGTTTAAACGAACATTTAAAATTTAACATTTAAAAAATCTAACTGATATGGCCCATTGAAAGGCATACGAAAATGGTTTTACCACTAAAAGAATGCATTAGGCACATTTGGTTCATTCATGAATCGATTACCCAAAATCCGGGGGCAAAAGCTAGTCTATACATATAAAATCCTTTGTCCTGACTGACGGATCAACGCACAGCCTAAACCGCTGATCGTAGAGACCTGAAACATGGAGGGTGTGTTCTTTGTATGACGTAGGCATCCGATAAGAAAGGATTTTTCGTAGTTCTACTCCTAACGGGGTAAAAAAGGGGGGCAAAGTTTGTATGGGACAACGTGATTCCTTGGTCCAATCTACTTCAAATTTTGCATAAACATTCTATAACAGAATTGATGGAAGACGTGTTTCGTATTTTATTGAAATTCATCCCTTGACGGGGTTAAAAAGGAGTAGAAAGCTATTTTGGGGGTGATTTGCTTCGAAGTTGATATCAATACTCCTTAGTGCTTTTTATTTAAATTACTTTTTATTTTGACACAATGTAAACTAAACGAAACTTCAAATTTTGCAAACCATATTTGTCTACGTTTGTCAACCACTTCCTGATCTGATCTCTGATAATAACTAATTATAATAAGTATTTGCATTTCACCAAGCTTTTGCTTTTACAAGCGCAGCGTGGGACGTCCACCAACGAGATGGACGGACGTTTTGGTGAAGGGCGCAGGTTCAGGGTGGATGCAAGTCGCTTCCAACCGTAATGATTGGGCGTCAATGAGGGAGGCCTATGTCCAGCAGTAGACGTCCTACGGCTGAAATGATGATGATGATGATGAAGCTTTTATGTGAGTTCAACCTTTTTCGAATAAAATCGAATTGAGTATTCAAACATCATTGTTGAACTCGCATAAAAGCTTGGTGCAATGCAAATACATATAAAATCCTTTGTCCTGGAAGTCCTAAATGACTGACTGGCGGATTAACACACAGCCTAAACCGCTGTATTTAGAGACCTGAAACTTGGAGGATGTGTTCTTTGTATGACGTAGGCATCCGATAAGAAAGAATTTTCCGGAATTCCCACGGGATAAGGAATATACAGGATGTATATATTTCATCAATCGAGAGTGACCCTATCCCCATAACGAAGATTACTAAACTGTTCAAATTGGGCATGCAAGTAGACTATTAGAATAGGTATAATGCTAATTTAAATAATTTTGAAAATTCCCACGGGATAAGGATAAATCAGGATTTATATACTCAAATCAACTGGATCCTATCTCCGTAACTACAATTACTAAACTTTTCAAATTCAGTATAAACATAAATGGTAATACATAACAGCATAAAAACTTATTGCAGGATTTTTGGAAATTCCTGTGGGATAGATAATCTCTGAAACTTCCGAGCCGATTAAAAAAAATCTTTTACCAGTAAAAAGTTACACTATCCTTTATTGAAATAGACTACTTTTTCTGGGAAAATGCAAAATTCCCAAGGGATATAAATAAAAATTCAACTTCGGAGCTCATTTTAAAATGTCTTTCACCAATTGGAAAGATACACTGTCCTTCATTAACATAGGATGCTATTTTCCGGATAAATGCAAAATTCCCGCGGTATAGAAAATAGTAAATTTAACTTCGGGGCTGAGTTAAAAAAAAAATACCAATAGAAAGCTACACTATCCTTGGTTGGTAAAGGCTAAGCTACCTACTATTTATTCGGTAAAATGCAAAACTACCGTGGGATAGAAAGAAGTGAACATCACTTGAGGGCTGATTTGAAAATTTCTTTCACCAATAGAAAGTTACACCAACCGTTATTTACATAGACTACTTTTCTCCCTGAAAAAGCAAAATTCACTCGGGAAAAAAATAAATGAATTCAACTACGGGGCTGATTTTAAAACTTCTTTTACCGGTAGAAAGCTACACCTTTAAGGACATAGACTACTTTTTCTCGGCGAAAATGCAAAATTCCCGCGGGATAAATATAACCGAAAATTTGCATAGAATAAGGACAAATTTGTTGAAATTCCCAAAGGATAGTGATTCACTAACTGATACTGATGATGATGAAATGATAATAATAACGGATGTTGCCGTTGCCGGTTTTTTGTTTTATACAATGAAAGAGATGAAGAAGCTTTATCACAAATTGGAATTCTACGCGGACGAAGTCGCGGGCAAAAGCTAGTACTTAATAATTTTATGTGAATGCACATTATATATGTTTCTTATTATGCCTTTTTTATATCTATTATTATTATGAGTTAGACGACCAGATGGCCTAGTGGTTAGAGAACCTGACTATGAAGCTTGAGGTCCTGGGTTCGATTCCCGTGTCGGGGCAGATATTTGTATGAAAAATACGAATGTTTGTTCTCGGGTCTTGGGTGTTTAATATGTATTTAAGTATGTATCTATCTATATAAGTATGTTTATCCGTTGCCTAGTACCCATAACACAAGCTTTCCTAGCTTACTTTGGGACAGGGTCAATTGGTGTGAATTGTCCCATGATATATTTTTTTTTTTTATTAGTTGTTAATTGTTGTAGTTGGGCTTTTACGCGTACCTAACAACGTCATGCGTTTTTATAACAGGACAAATTAATGTAATGCCAATTAACCCTTCAATGGAAAGCAATCCAGACAATATTTCTTGTTCCATCTGTATTACAAGTCACTACCATTCCGTTCGCGGAGAAAACAATTCATACCCCTTCTGAAAGCAATTTTGATGTGTATTTAACCTTGAATAAAATGGGTTTGTTTGGCAACGATGGATATAATTTGCTGGTTAATTATGTTGGTTTTGCTGTCTATATTGTAATAATTATACAGTATACTTGGTATTACGGCTGTGGTTCTGTGATAAAACTCTCTGGACCTCTATGTAGTTATAAGCTGATTTTTAAGCAGTTATTTAAGTATATATATATATATATGTAGCTCCTGGCCGATTTCGACTACAGCCACTGCTAAACTAGTGGATGAGGGCTGCGGTTGTTCGCCCTTTCATGTGCCCTTAAATGGCTACAGTACCCAATTTTATTAGAGAACGTGAACGTTATTTAAGTACTTAGTTTTTGAACATTATGATCGGGGGTAAATTATTCCAGTGTCAAGTAGGTTCAACATCCACTTTGTTTTAAAGCAAAATCAAAGCGTTTATTCCGTAAGTAGACCGCAAAGGTTCTTTTACGTATTTATTTTTTGCATAAAAACAAAAGTTCTTATGCTACGTAAATGATTACCAAGATTATTTTTTGAATTTTCCCTTGAGAATTTAGGAATCCTGACTCAATTCAACTATTAGATCTAGAATATGCAAGCGAAGCTGCGGAGCTAGTACTGATACATATTTTGTTATTGGCGCTTGAAACAAGAGGTACTTAACTTTTGCTTAGGTGCTTGACTCCTGTGGCAAGGTTAAGTTACAAGATAAAATCTGAATAAAGCTCTACAAGCCTTGGGGCACCTGCCACTCTTGTCAGATCAAAAGACTTTGCTGAATAATGCTCGTTAAAATGTCGGGGCAAAATATTTATTTGCTCTTCTTTAAACATCGTAACTACGTAAACTTTGAGATGTGAAATTATCGAGAGCGCCTCTATTGGCATAAAATTTAAAGTCTGAATTCATCATTTGTCAGAATTCATCATTTTGCCGAACTCTTTTTTATCAACCATTAATTTATTCAAGAATTTTGAAATGGTGGTCCTGTAGGACTCTAAGCGTTAGGTTAGGTTTGTCATTTTAATCATGTGTATCTTGGTTAATGTGTACCATACTTCATACTAAATATAAAAATAAAAATTAAAGTATTATGATATCCAACTCACCGGGTCCCAAGATACAGGCTCAGCCTAGTTTGGGGTCCACCGGATACTGCTTCATGTAAACTTTTAGTTTGTGTAATAAATTTTCTTTCTTTCGTCTTTAAACATGAAACTACCGTGAGACTCACTCATAGTGAAAATAAACGGATCACTCACGTCTTAAAACGAGTTTAGCTCGACATGTTTCGGGCTAATCCGTAGCCCTTCCTCTCGGAGTCGCACGTCACGGCGGCTGCCAAACGCGCACTGCGTACTAAGTAAGCCCTGGTCGCGCGGCTACTCGACGCAACTGACAGCGACACACAACTACCCCCGTTTTTATCATCACTTTTATTGTCATTGTCAAATGTAGGGTAGCACCTCTTCTCTTTCTTCTTTCTTTATAATAATTCTCTACAATTAATGGATTCAGAGTGAAAAGAGTTCGACGAATTGATGAATTCTGACAAATGATGAAATTAGACTTAAAATTTTATGCAACCCGATATAGACTGCAGGCCACAAGCCTCACAAAATGAGAAGGTAGTTACCACGCAAGCAGTACGGATTGGGAACTTCACACACGCTATTGGATTTCTTCGCAGTGTGCAGGGAACAACCTGAACAGTGCAAATTGGCTCGCACTCAAAACTAGCCTGCTAGTCTGCTAGATAGGCCGGAGGTCAAACCTCTAGGCTTCCACTTTTACCAATGCCTCACCTTCCGATTCGTGGTTGCCATTCGAGACCTTTTTCCCTCAACGGTTATCGTCGAGCGATGTCGGTGACTATAGTTGTTCGGCGAATTTCCGTAATCCGGATTCTATTGTGTAAAGAAACATACCTACCAACGTAATGATATGAATGAATCGCCAATAATTGGCCACCTTCAATAACTGGCCCCCTCATACTGAAATTGAACTCTGTTCCACTACAAACATAATTCAATTTAGTATAACGTGGCCAGTTATTGAAGGGTGGCCAGTAATTAACACCTCATAAGTACTAAAAATGAATTCTATTATGGGTGAGAGGGAGGCAATCGAGCAGGCGGGTCATCTGATGGATAATGATCACCACCGCGCATTAATATCAACAACTCAAAGAGAGTCGCCAATCTGTTGCCGTTTGATTCATACAACAAATCTGGGCTCTACAGAGAACCAGCGACATTAGGTGTATTAAATATGTTTCCTTCCATGTGGTGGTACTTTTGGAACCGTAAATAAAATATTTTTCATTCTTTCCTCTTTCCTATAAAATACTAACATTTATACTACTTACAAACACTTGGAAACATTTTATAGGAAGCTCAAAAAATATAGCAGCAGATAGAGAATCGAGAAAAATCTAAAATGGTTTTGCAAAACGTAAACCATTCCAACGAGCATCAATACTGTGCGAATGTCCCCTGGAATTTTCAGACAGTAATACTAAATGAAGCCCCTTTAACTGAGCAATGATTTTTTCTCAAGGCATTTGTTCAGAGCCTCTCATTTGCAGGCGTCTCAAACCGTTGGCTCGCGAATTAAATAAAACGAAATAGTCTAAGGAAAGTATTTATGTAAATTTCTACGGCATTTGAGTACCAATTTGGACTTGTACGCACCACACAGGGACGCTGTGGTTCAAGGAGAATTAAAAGATAGAAGATTAGGGGGTTTCTAATGAAATTTTTGTGTTTTTGTTACTTTAAATTAAGACTTTTATAGCTTTTTGTTTTCTATGACATTATTTAAAACTCATTTATTTAAGGGTCACTGTTCGATGTTCAAGCGCTTGTTTCAAATTCTTTCGTGGCAATTTTTTGTAGAAATGGGAAGGATTTTGATACATTTCCCATTTATCTGCTAGAAGTGCAGGACTTCTAATAAAAATGACCGATGACG
The DNA here is from genome assembly GCA_947859365.1 of Archips crataeganus. Lineage (NCBI taxonomy): Eukaryota > Metazoa > Arthropoda > Insecta > Lepidoptera > Tortricidae > Archips > Archips crataeganus. The sequence goes on from OX402068.1 coordinate 5,661,992, forward strand.
CCGATGAAGCCAATTCGTAAAACATGTCACCACAAAATTTAGAAGGTTAAACCGCTCGAATTATGTAAAACCTGTAAGATAATCGAAAATCTGGCAAGTACTTGACTTAAATTTGAATCATTAGCATAATTTCCGCGGAAAGAGGTCCAGTGCCGAAAATAGGCCTCCCAGGATCGCAAAACAGATCGGTCCTGCGCCATCCGCATCCAATGCGTTCCCGCAAGCTTAACCAGCTCGTCGTCCATCTTATTGGAAACCTCCTACACTGCGTCTTTCGAATTTGAATTATGACCCTTAAACACAATTTTGTATAATGATGAGTTGTAAGAAGGTGTAAACTCTAATTAGTCTAATTTATTTATTTGTTCAAAATTCTTCATCAAGTCTAACATTTTAAGCAAATGCAAACTGCAAGCTTGTTTCCAACTACTTCACCGAACGAACGTCGTCTTTACATTAGTCTGTCCGCTTACTGCTGAGGTTAATCATAATTAATAATTAAGTAAGGTAAACGTACCAATGCTCGACACCTCAACGCTTAGTAGATGACCCCCATCTGTCACCTCTCTTACCATGACATAAGATTGAAGGTGCCATGTATTGAGTCAGTGTCGAGCATAGGGGCCTTTACCTTATTGCTCCAGACAAGTGTTGAAAGTTAGGCTAGATAATTAATCTTGTATTGCATAATAATTATTATATACGTATCTTCGTATACTTCGTTTTTTTAGCATTAGAAAGAATAAATGCGATCTTGACGCGTTTTTTTATTGAAAAACACTTTATAAAATAAATCGAAGCAAATATGTCACAATTAGAAAGGACTGATGTTCATTTACATTCTTTTGGTTTCAAAAGGTTAGTTACTATTTTTTAAAAGCGTTTTTCTGTAAAAAAGACTCATATAAGAGGTGGCAAACGAGCAGACGGGTCACCTGATGGAAAGCGATCACCGTCGCCCATGGACACCCGTAACACGGGGGGTATCACAGGTGCGTTGCCGACCCTTTTAGGAATTGGTAGGCTCGTTTTTTAAAGATCCCTAAGTTGTAACGCTCCGGGAATGCTGCCGCAGACAGCTGATTCCAGATCTTTGTCGTGCGAGGAAAGAAGTTTCGCTTAAAACGTACGGTACTAGAATGCCAATCATCAAGATGGTGAGGATGGAAAGACAAGCGGTTCCTCGAAGTGCGGCAGTGGAATTTAGCCGCAGGCAGCAATGTTTACTACTTCTAATGCTAAAATAACGAAGTTTATGTTCTTTTATTCTATTAAGCTCACTACAAAACACTATTTATAAAGCTTTCCAGCTACAGGAGCTTTCAAAGCTCGTCCCGATCTTGTTGTTCTATATATACAACTAAAAGCTCGCAGTTTCCTTGTCTCTTTCTTGTTTGAGCAAACGCACTTACCTGGCTCGGCTTAAGGGAAAAGGTAAAATACTACGATGTTCCACTAAGCTTAGGGTAAAATTGTGTCAACCAACTTAATTTGAGAATGCGTTTTAACCAAGAATCGTTACCGGTATTCTTACTAGGTACCGGTTTTAAATAAGGTATAACCGGTTATAATTGCTTTTTGCTATTTATATCGCTAAATCTCTGATTAGTGGTATATAATCAATACCGGTATTCAAATATAAGTGACCGTTGACTATACAATTTATTCCCCATTTAGGCCCTACCGAGCTTTTGGTGCATTTATTGAATTCATTTAAGCTGCGTTTCCACCAGAGATGTGCAAAGGATGCGTTGCGAGGGATGTGTCTGTCATGAACCAATAGAAACACTTCATTCACTTAGGACCTTTTAAATGAAAAAAAGAAAGAAAGAAAATACATTTATTTACAACAACACAAGACACATCCATCATCATCGATATTTTACAAAACAGAAGACAACACGAAAGCTAAAGATAGAATGCGTCATTGCGGTTGCAAATCGGACACTGGCTTAGCATAATGCTGAGGCGTTTATAGCACCCCAGCGCTGATTTTCAGCCAGCACAGTTGGTGACACCCGGATCGCTGTTTAGATAGATAAATAAATAAATAAACTGCACACTAATAGCTACATAAGAATTTGTAGATTATAAAAAGCAAATAATTATAACAAAATTACTTAAACGTAATTACTATATCTCACTTGCCAAGTATACAACCCTGCGCGGACTTAATTGAAAAAAAAAATGAAATAACCGAGACAATAAAAATCAAAGAAGTTTTGTGAAATAGTGCTGGAAAGGAGAGGAATTTAAGGTTTTTGTAATGACAACAAATAGCCTTTAAGCTTTCGCCCAAAGGTGTACCTGCTAGTCACACCTAGGATGGGAGGAGGGATGTCGTTCCAGCACTTAATGAAGTGTTTCTATTGGTTCATGACAAACACATCCCTCGCAACGCATCCGCGCACAGCTCCGGTGGATACGCAGCCATAATCTCGTGCTGTATCATTACTAGCAAAGCTTTAGTCCTGAAATTCATGTGTAAGATATTTGAGGATTCACTCTAGTGACCAGTGTTTATTGAAACACGATTACTTGTAGTTCACTCGATAGAAAAAAAAATCTAAAGACGTCTCTAAAAATACAGGGTGTTCCAAAACTCAACGATCACCTGATACCGGGAGGCCAAGTTATAAAAATTCTGGAAAAAATAAGAAAAAATGCATGCCACTTAGTTAATATTTATATCCTAGTTCTGTACAATTTTTATGCATCCGTTTCATGGCGAGCCAAAGTAGATTTAACTAAATTAGGTATATAAAAAAAAACACATAAATTATGGTAAATTTTCTATAAAAATGCCAAAAAACTGACGGTATTTTTTTTTTATAAAAATGCAACAAATCTGACGGTAACTTTTTATAAAAATGCCACCAAACTGACACTAACTTTTCATAAAAATGTCACAAAACCGACGGTAACTCTTTTATAAAAATACTACAAAATTGATGGTAACTTTTTTTATAAAAGTGTCACAAAAGTGACGTTTAATTTTTATAATAATGTCACAAAGCTGACGTTAACTTATTCTGAGTAACAAAACACAGATACTAGATTGTGAAAAAAGTAATAGGTACAATTTTAAATAGAAATGAAAATATTTCGAAAAAAAATCTCTATTTCGACTGTTACTCACATGTACTAAATAAATATCGTGTGTGAACTGCAAAATAAAAGACCTACCTACCCATTTTATAGAAGATCAGTACAGAAACAAGGAGTGTTTACAAAGTAAAGTGGTAGGCAATCTAAGAAGAAAAGGTCGGAGGTTTGTTTGTGCTAGTGTTGTAAAAAATTCAAGTCTTTTAGTCTTAATTTCGAGACTTGAGTTGATTTTCAAGACTACGACTCGTTTGTCACATGAGTCCGAGTCCTTTGAGTCGTCTGAGTCCTTTCGAGTCTTTTAAGTTCTTTGAGCTAGACTGAGTCATGGACTTCAGTTGGTGTATTATAAATTTTATAATATTACAATAGGTAATACTGGGTGATTTTATATCGTCATCCATATTTATTTACTAACCTGATTGAAAATATATCGCACAATAAATATTAGTAACAATTTAATTGCATTAAACGCAAATAACCTAATCAAAAGTATCCACCTGGAGACTGACGATTTGCTGAATCAAAATGCGAGTTAAAACGTCTAAATAAAATAATAAACACACTAATTACCGTGACCGTACCGTCAGTCATGAGTTCTTTTTTTAAAATACTCAGTCTTTGAGTTCTTTTTGGCAGGACTCAAGTCTTTTTACAAAAGACTCCAAATTCTGAAGGACTTGAGCTCTAAGTATTATTTATAAGACTCGAGTCTTCAAAAATAGCTCAAGTTTTATTAAATAAAACTCCAAGACTCGAGTTTCTTGCAACACTAGTTTGTGAAAGCCTAATAGAATTGAGATGGTGTATTATTTTGGGTTAACATTTGAAATTTTTAAAAGTTTTCAATAAAATAAAAATAGTCCCGTCATCTTAGCACAGGATTCACATCTAATATATAAAAATCTCGTGTCACGGTGTTCGTTATCGAACTCCTCCGAGACGGCTTGACCGGTTCTTATGAAACTTTCTTGTCTTTATTCGGTAGGTCTGAGAATAGGTCGTAGGCTATTTTTATACCTACCGCTATTCTTCGCGGATGGAATCGCGGGCAACAGCTAGTAATAAATAATAAATAATAATAAATAAATCATGGGACGATTTACACCAATTTGACCAAGTCCAAAACTAAGCAAAACTTGTACAATGGGTATACTAGACAATAGATAAAAATACTTATATTGATAAATAAGTACATACTTAAATAAATATTAAACATCCAAGACTCGAGCACAAACTTTCGTATTATTCATACAAATATCTGCTCCGACCGAGGATCGAACCCGGGACCTCAAACTTCGTAGTCAGGTTCTCAAACCACTAGTCTCTCGGTAAAGGGCATAACATAGATGCGCTTTATCACTGCCTAAATGTGATTATAACAGACTGAAGTGTACGATGTATGGGAAAGATTCGTCGCTAACTTCTAGACCAGTGATGGTGTAGGGGTAAGCACGCAGCACGGAACGCTGAGGACCTGGGTTCGATTCCCAGCATTGGTCTTTTTTCTGGGGTTTTTTCTGTGCATCTATATTTCAGTTTGTATTTAGTTTGAAATATATGGTTTCACGGGATGACCGTAAAAGTAATAAAAAAATGAAGTTGAAGAAAATAAAAAAATAAATAGAAAAAGATACTTCATACTTAACTATACTTCATTTAATTTAGAATTGAAAACCACAACATCATTATATTGCGGCTCGTCAACTATTTCTTACCTAGCAAATAGTACAGTACAATAGTCTGGGAGCCGCAAAATAAAATTGTTTTAATGTCACTTTATTTGCGTGGCGTCCATAATTGTTACTCTAGTACAAATAGTAAAGAGATTAGAGATTACAGTTCACGAGCCGCAATATAATGTTGTTGTGGTTTATAATTCTAAATTAAATGGAGTATAGGCTATCCTGACGTCAAATGTACAAGAACCAAATGAAACTATCTGTTGCCTGCGACTCCGTCTGCAAGGAGTTCGTTTATCGCTATACCGCAGGAATTATGGAATTTTTTGGGACATATTTCTATCCGACGTCCTTCATCTAAATCGGTTTAGCGGTTAAACCGGGACGTGGTAATAGAGACTGAGTTAGTGCGCAGTAAAGCCGTTCGTAGCAGTCCATAGTAGGTCTGTTTAGTAGTTTCGGAGATTAGCTTGTACATACAGACAGATATAGAAGAAGATTTAAACGACGATAACTTTTTTCATTGTTACCCGATTTTAAAAAAACAAAGCTTAAATGTTGCTCCTAATTAAGCTTCATCTATCTGCGAAATCCGCAAGAAAATCTGTTCCGTAGTTTCGAAGATTAGCATGTACATACAGGTAGACACATGCATGATTTCTACTGTTTTCTTATTATGTACAGTTTATTTGGACCATATTAAAAAGAAAAAGGAAATTTTTGCACTTTTAACATTTTTATTTCATTAAATTTCATTATTTGCGTTTATTCATATGCAAATTTAGTAATTATTATAATACAATAAGTTTACTAAGACAAGTTTAAAGTTTAGTAAGACACAGATTTAGAACGCCGTAGGTCTATTGGTAGAGAGTTCCATAACTGAATACCTAGCTTGGATAGTAAAAGAGTACACATCAAATTTGGAATTGGAAAGAGGGACTGTAAGAAGAAAGTTCTGAGAGCATCGAACAGAAGTAACCCTACTATACTAATTCGTCCTAGGTACATTAATCTGGTTGCGGCCAGGACAACACAATTAGTGCTGTTCGTGTCGCTAACCAAAACGCAATTGTCACGTGTTTTATTCATTAACCGTATTACATTCCGCAGTGGTACTTTGCAGTGAGAACTCACGAGCAACTCGCTTTTAAATCCACTAAACACTTTAAACATGAAACTACCTTGAGGCTCACTCATAGTGAAAATATAAGGATCACTCACGTTTTAAAACGAGTTTAAAGTTGTCGTTCACGTTTAGCAGCCGCTGTGACATGTAGCTCCGGGAAGAGGGCTACGGATTAGCCCGAAAAATGCCCAGTTAAAATCGTTTTAACACGTGAGTGATCCGTATATTTTCACTATCATTAAATACTTATTCACGTTGTTGTGGTTCTCAAGTGGCGTTCACGGACCTATCGAGACTATCATAGGTTGATGATCTCCTTGATTTTTTAAAAAGCCTTTTTTAAATACATAACAATACATATATATATTCTTTATTGATCACCAAAAATAGTACAGTGACATTACAAAAATAAAAATTCAGGTAGACAATAGGCAGTCTTATCGATAAAAAGCGATCTCTTCCAGACAACCAATTACTCAGAAATTAATAAATATCAACAGACTAATGTAGGTGGCAGAAATAACAGACAAGAGAAACGCAGTATTACTTAATAGACAACAAACAATACAAATATAATATAAATTATATAAATAAACAAACACATTCAATATAATACTTATACACTACATATACTTAATACAAAATATCAATGGAAAAAATATGTCAAAAGGCCGCATGTGAGAAAAGGATTTAAAAAGGAAATTAAAGAAACAATATAAACAAAAAAGAATAAAGAAGGGTCAAAGACTGATTACGTTAGTGACAAATAGTGAGCCTTTAGAAGGTTTTTAAAAATGGGAAGGGATTTTGCTTGCCTTAACGCCAAAGGAAGAGAATTCCAAAGACGAATGGCGGTCATAGTAAAGGAGTTATGATAGAATTTGGAGGAAGAAGGAGGAACAGTAAGAAGAAAATTTTGTGCATAGCGAATAGAGGACATAAACATAAAACGCTCTTGAAGATATTGAGGAGTTGCAGGATTGAACCGTATGCTGTATAGAAGACATACATGTACATAATTTCGATTTAATAAATATTTTTCTGATAATGATTTTTCGGCTTGACATCGACTTCTGGGACACTCTGTGTACCTGAGGGCGTATTGTCTAACGCGCTAGCGTTTGCCATAGCTTTCGTTATCTCTTTCCTGTCACCATCTTATACCGTTTGACAGAAAGAAATAGTGGATGCGAGAGCAAGCGTAAGCGCGTTAAACAATAAGCGTACCTATGTACCTACTGGATTAACATATAGAATACTTTTTAATCTGGAAAATTGAATAGTTCCCGTGGAATACCGATAAACAATGATGATGATTAGAAATGATGAAATCCGTGCAAGAACTAAAGTCACCGACATAGCTCGATCTCGAATAATACCAGACTCAAGTGGCAGTGGGTAGGGTTTATCGCTCGTAGAACTGATAGCCGATGGGGCAAAAAGGTTCTCGAGTGGCGTCCACGGACCGGAAGACGCAGTGTAGGTAGGCTTCCAACAAGGTCTACAAGAGGTGTACCGATCTGTTTGTAGTCCCTTGAGGGAGGCCTATGTTCAGCAGTGGACGACTTTCGGCTGGAATGATGATGATGACTGATAAACAAGTTCTTCGCAGACGGAGTGCGGGCAACAGCTAGTTTATGATATAAGTGAGATGAAAGGATGAAATGTCACTATCACTAATGGTAACACTGTTACCAACACTAGCAAGATAACAATGCTGGCTGAGCTAAACCTGTACAATCCAAGTTTCATTCCATTGTTGGAGCCGAGATCATAGACTACTTGGTGTAAATTTGTCGTACCTGAGCACCATGTTGAATTTCTTCGCGGATGCGTACAGTTTCCTTACTATGTTTTACTTCGCCGTAAAACTCATGGCAAATTTCAAAAGTAATTCCGCACTTAAGTTAAGAAAAATCAGACGTGCCCAGCCCAACAGCCCACAGTCCACAGTTACTATGACAATAACGAGGTCATGTTTCAAACGTTTTTTGACGTGACAACGTCTAATAAATCGATGAACGCCGGCTGCACGCACGAAAAAGGATAACTTAATGTAACGTACATGTACTTACATGTACCTACAGAGCCCCGAAGGTCAGTTGCAAGGGAGCGGCGAACGCCAGGATATACAATGGCAGGGGGGGGGGGGGGGTACGAGGGTGTGGGGGGGTTTGCGAGGTGCGGCGGTATTAAAGGGGTTTTCATTTTTCTTGTTTGAATGTTTTAATGGGGTTTGAGGGGGGTGCTGGGCTTTCAAATGAAGGATGAAAATTTCATTGATTTTGCCGTAGGATGCACCGTTTTCAAGATATTTGACAAAACACCGGTTCTCGTCCGATCACCGAGGTTAAGCAACGTCGGGCGCGGTCAGTACTTGGATGGGTGACCGCCTGGTTTCATTTTTGTTTTTTGAATGTTTTGTTATGATCGTCCGTAAACTGACTTAACAGACAACCGGTTTTTTCATAAAACTTAGGCCTTTCATACACAAGGCTACGCAAATCTTCGATACCTAACGATTTTGTCGGCGACGACAACGCGTGTCTGCGAATGGACCTAAATAAAAAAAACTTAACTTACCTATAGAGTTCTACAGGATCATCATCATCATCATTTTACATTGCCTATTGCTTACCTTGTAACTTACTCTCTGTGTACCTGTTTTCTGTATTGCTTACTATTCCTGGTGTACAATAAAGAGTCATTGTATTGTATTGTACCATTTCAGCCAAAAGACGTCCACTGCTGAACATAGGCCTCCCCCAAGGCTCCAAACAGATCGGTCCTGGGCCATCCGCATCTAACGCATTCCCGCAATCTTAACCATGTGTCGCTCCATTTTGTTCTTCTTCATTGTTGTTCTGCATGATGACCACCTCAAAATTCCTGAAAGTTTTACGGTTTCAGAGAAAAAGAGTGTTATACCAAATGATCATTATGGCAAACATTACAATATGACTTACGATGTTATGGATTGCGAGTGGGACCCTATAAAACACTTAGGGCTATGGTTTTCTGCAGCCGTGAAAAATAGTACATTTCGATGCTAGTGCGGAAAGTATGTCATTACTTCACGAGTCCCGAGATATCTTGCCACGAGCCGAAGGCGAGTGGCAAAACTCGGGACGAGTGAAGCATGACATTTCCGCGCGTGTGTATCGAACGACTTTTTTTAATACAGTTGCGAAAAAAAATACAACAGAATAATTTGAGACTTAATAATAATATTAATAATAGAAAACATTTTTACCACAAACAACATCCATCCATCCATCCATCCATCCATCCGTCCGTCCGCTCGTCCGTCCGTCCATCCGTCCGTCCGTCCGTCCGTCCGTCCGTCCATCGATCAACATCCATCAACATCCATCAACATCCATCAACATCCATCAACATCCATCAACATCCATCAACATCCGTCAACATCCGTCAACATCCGTCAATATCCGTCAACATCCATCAACATCCATCAACATCCACATCCATCCGTCCATCCATCCATCCATCCATCCATCCATCCATCCATCCATCCATCAGATTTCAATGAATTGGAACAAGTACAAATTTAAAAAACTAGAAAAGTAAATCGCACTAGTTCGCAAAAACGAACTTCGCAAAAGCGCACGCAATACAGCCAAAAAAAGGGCACTTTTTGAGCAACTGTATTGAAAATAAAGTTTTTGAATTCACGTGATTAAAAAATATAATTTTGTAAAATAATTATTATATCATGCAAAATTCTATAAACCTATAGATAAAATGTTTACTAAACTTCCGAGTTACTTTTGAAATACGTATATCACATGTTAACAAGGTACTCCTAAAGCTTTACATATATCTCAGTAGCTATATGAGAACCTGCTTCTAGAAAATGGGATGTGAAGTATAATGTCGTTTACAATAACGTCCCGTAGAAGCGTTCTAGAGTTTTCTTTGAAAATTGTGTCAGTATGAAAACAAGAGCTTATCATATTGAGAGCCGGGAAAATGTTTAAAGAATCCCACAAATATTGTAAATGCGAAAGTTCGTGACTTTGTGAGTTTTGTAGTGAAGGTGGAAGTGAGATGCAATAAAACATGTATGAGTCACTTGAAAGAACTATAATGCAGTAAAATAATATACAAAACGTTAAGATTAATAACTTTTAGGTACACAAGTTAAACTGGGCATTAGAAAGTAACTTCACGCGACGGTGGCGGCAAGCGGACTGCTGGCGTGATCTAGCGCGCGCGCTGGGAACGAACGAACGTTAACGAGCGAGAGCGACTGATATGGTTTGCACGTGAGAGAGTGAGACAGATGTCTGAGCGCGACGCGCGGCAATTATTGCAACTAAGCTGCTAGGCTTACAGAAATGAAAAAAGGCGCGAAAGCGGCGAGTGAATGAGTCGACCGTTTGTATTATGAACTAGGGAGCAGCGGGTTTACTTCCTACAGTTTGAATTTAAGAGGGTTTATACATGCTGAGCTGGCAACGTTGCAATTTTGTTAGTTTTTTTTCTATTATTCCATAAAAATTGAATGGAAATTAAAAATGTTTTGTATACAAATTCTTCTAATATATAAGTTAATGTGTCTACTGCAATAATAATTCGTGATAGACTTTTATTTTCTTTATAAATGAACAAATTATTACCTAACGGTTTTCAAAGAAAATAAAAGTATTATCACGAATTATTATTGCAGTAGACACATTAACTTCTATATTAGAACAATTTGTATACAAAACATTTTTAATTTTCATTCAATTTTTATGGAATCATCGAGAAAAACTAACAAAAATGCAACGTTGCCAGCTCAGCAGGTATAAACCCTCTTAAATTTGAATGACGTGTATTCGTGCATTTGTTCGTGCGTACGTGTGCATACATACCTACGGAATGTGTTTTTTTTTTCGATCGATCTCTGTCTCGCCTGACGAAAAGTGCAGATGAGGCCGAAGATGTATCTCGCTGGTTCAGTGAAAGCCAATAATGTGTGTAATGTTTTTTCTATTTCCGCTACAGCAAATAATAAAAAAAGGGATCCCGAACCACCACAGTAAAATTAGCCCTCATTAACTGCACTTTACTTAAAAACAAGTCTCTGCTAAACTAACACTGGATTTTACTATTTTGAAAGAAAGAAAGAAGACATTTATTCACTTTTACAAGACACACATAATACAAGAAAGTACACACAATTTCACACAAAAAAAAACGAAGATAACAAAGAATGAAGTAATAAACATGTACATACACAGCTCTCCATGTGTGTCCCCGCAAAAGTGAAACGGTCGCTGACTCAGCATTATGCTGAGGCGTTAGACGCCTGCAGCGCTGATTTTATTTATGATAACTATAAATTAAAAATTTCAAAACCCCCCAACGCAATTAAATCCAAGATCCCTTCCGCAGCATACAAAAGAGCTGATAACTTTGAAACGGCTCGGCTGAACCGATTTTGAAGGAACGTGTCTGGAAACCATCGCCAAGGAACCTGCTTTCAAATAAAACACTGCATCCAAATCGGTTTACCCGTTCAAGAGTTATGATGCCACAGACAGACAGACACACACACTCACATAGCGGTCTCTTTTTGTGTCGGGGGTTAAAAACCGATTGTTACCATGTGTAATGATTTTTTTTTTTAATTCATTTATATATAGATACAGCCGCTTACAGTATTAGATATACCTAAAAAATTATGTTCAATAATTTCGAGTGGCGATATTTTGGTATTAGAGAAGCATTAAACATTTCAGTATTTTTACCTCCATTATCTCCACAGATAGTATGTATATGTATTATGTACACAACAATTAATTATATAGTTTTTGTTGCACATTGTATGAGAAGGTAAAAGTTTGTAGTTTGTAGTGTTGTGTGGAAACAGATTACTCATGCGATTCGGAGTACCTAGTGAATTGATTTCAGCTCATTTTTCTCGTGACATTACCTGTACCGACGTCTGTCCGAGCAGACCACGTAGGTAGGTACATAAAAAACGGCTCCGTATCCCAAATTTACGATCTACATGTAAGTAAATTTGACCGTCAATTTGTAAGCAGTGAAAAAAAGCGGTCACACACCGTAGACCTGTAAAGGCACGTCAATGCATGAGCGGGCGATATCAGGATAATAAATATTTTTTCTCAAACATGCTATGAAATATTGACGTTATGTTCCTTATAGGTATAAGGCATCATAGCATTTAGCCATTAAAAAAAAAACTATAAGCAATATTTTGCGTTTTGGTTCATTTCTTAATTCTGCCACTACGTTTATTTAAGGTAAGGTAAGATGATGATGATGTTGGTGATGATGATGGTGATGTTGATGGTGTCGATGATGGCGGTGATGATGATGGTGATGGTGGTGATGATGGTGATGATGGGTGATGATGGTGATGATGATGGTGATAACGAGATGATGATGATGGTGATGATGAGATGATGATGATGGTGATGATGAGATGATGATGTTGTTGATGATGATGATGATGATGATGATGATGATGGTGGTGATGATAAGATGATGATGGTGGTGATGGTGATGGTGATGATGATGGTGACGACGACGACGACAATGACGATGATGATGATGATGATGATGATGCATGTTTGAGAAAAACTCTATACAAGCCTTGGCCACGAACAGGGATTGCCGGCCTCGTATCTCTAGATGGCCTCGTTAACACTCGGCCATCTATAACTACTCGGCCGCCAATCCCCTATTTCGCGGCCGCTGCAGTAATGTACTATTAGATCATGTCGTGGCACCAAATTAAAATGAAAACTTTTATTCCGTAAGTAGGCCGCAAAGTGCTATACGTGTGCACTCATTTATGCTTTATTGCATGTCACTTATTTATGCCACCAGTGCTTTTGGAAAGACCACTATTGGCAAGGAAGAAGAAGAAGCCGAAGAAGCCTGTGCGAGGTAGTACTTTGACCTATGGCCTTCCATGCAGAGGGTTTCAGCATGGGCTTGCATCTCTGCGTTTTCGGAATTTGAGTGCAAATTAAATTTGAAATTTACCACGGGCTTTATGGTGACCAATAACATCATCTAGAAACCTAGGTACACAACCTGCGAAGTTGATTGGCGTGCGTGAAGTGTCCCATCCGCACTGGGTCCGCCTGGGAACAACGGCCCAAGTTATCTCAACTCCTCTGAGAAAGTGTATATGCAGTTTTTTTCAAAAAGTGGAATCCTTTATTAACTCTATCGGTGTTGTCATAATTGCCGGGGACTTAAATTTAAACCCAAAGTATACTGCTTCTTCTGTTTTAAGTTATTATTGCTATTTTACTACCGTGTGTGATTTAACGGAGATGAATAATGTATTAAATGCGCATGGAGGAGTGTTAGATGTGGTGTTAGTGCGGGGGCGCGCCTGTGGAGCTCTGGTTATTGAAAGTATCGAGGGTAGCCTGGTTCCGCATCCTGACGCTTATCACCCTCCCTTGGAGATTTCCATTCCGCTTGCAAACGCCGCACGTCGCTCGGCGAAAATTGAACCTAGTAATGTTGATGTCGAGCGTGATTGGAATTTTTGCAAGGGTGACTACGAGCTTCTTTACCTACTGATCACTGAAGTGTCCTGGAAAGACGTGTTCGAGGCTCGTAATGTTAATGTCGCTGTGAATCAATTCTATGAGATACTTTATGGTATTTTTGACATGTGTATCCCCAGGAAAAGAAGATCTTTTAAGCCCTGCAGGTCCTATCCAGTTTGGTTTACAGCGGATCTTATTGAGGATATTAAAAAAAAGCTCTTCTTCATCGCGAGTGGAAACGCTCTGGGAACAGGGATGTTTACGCAATGTTTTCCAAACTCAGAACGAATATTAAGTTGAAAACTTCTAGAAATTACGATGATTATATTAGTCATATTCAAAGCAAAATTACTAGTAATCCTCGAGTTTTTTGGCAACATATAAACAGCTTGAAATCAAAGGGTGGGTTTGTGAATCAAGTGTCATACAATGGAGTTTTGCATGAAGGCAAAGAGGCTGCTCAAGCCTTTGCTGACTTTTTTTCAAGTGTCTTTCTTCCTGGCACACCGTCTCTTGACCATACAAAAATTATTCGGGAGGACATGTCTTGTAATGCAAACTATGTTCACATTGACACGATCTATCCTCGGGATGTGGAGGCTGGCATAGCTCGTCTAAAGCCCCAAAGCTCTCTGGGTCCAGACAATCTTCCTGCTTATGTCTTGAAGGGCTGTAAGGATTGGCTGGTACTGCCATTGTCTCATATTTTCAACTTGGCTCTGAGTACCGGAGAGTACCCAAATCACTGGAAGCTTACACGGGTTCGCCCTATTCCTAAGTCTAGTAACGGAACTGGAGTTGAAGATCATCGTCCCATAGCCATCCTCTCCTCGGTTGCCAAGTTGTTTGAGTCCATCGTGAACAAACGTGTAGCTTCACAAATCAAACCATATCTGTGTGACTCACAGCATGGTTTTAGGCCGAGGCGTTCAGTGGAAACTAATCTTTTGACCCTGGTGGACTCCATTTCTGAACATTTGGACCAGGGTATTCAGGTTGACGTGCTGTACTTTGACTTTAAAAAAGCCTTTGATCGCGTAGATAACGACATACTATTAAGCAAGTTATGCAAATTTGGCTTCTCGCCTAAACTGCTTCGGTTTTTTGCTAATTATCTGCGAGACAGGCAGCAGTACGTGCAGCACGGATGCTTTGTTTCTAATTCCTATCACACCCGTTCGGGAGTCAGCCAGGGTTCGATTCTGGGTCCATTTCTTTTCGGAATCATGATAAACGACTTGGCTTCCGTCCCTAAATATGCTAGGTGCCTGCTTTATACTGATGACCTGAAGCTCGTTTATGGCGTACAGCAGCTCTCTGACTGCGAATCGCTTCAGGAGGACATCAACCGAGTATATCAATGGAGCATTAGCAATAAACTTCTCTTTAATATAGCAAAGTGTTCGGTTATGTCTTTTGGCCGCGCTCATAGTTCCTTATCAGCAGACTACTTGCTTGGAACGGAGACCATTGCACGCGTTGACACGATTAAGGACTTAGGTGTAATTTTCGATGCACGTCTCAACTTCCATACTCATATGAAGACTCTAGCTTCTGATTGCTTCCGAAGGTTGGGTTTTGTTATTCGCAACGCCCGTGACTTTGACAATCCTAAGGTTATTAAGCTTGTTTACACTGCTCTTGTCAGGAGCAAACTTGAGGCAGCGTCTATCGTGTGGAATCCTCATGAGGTCTCTTACTCTTTACTCCTCGAGAAAGTCCAGAAGGCGTTTTTGCGATTTTTATATAAAAAAAAGCTATGGGTACTATCCTTACCTTTACCCAACAAAGTTCCTACTGGGCACCTTGGGGTTTAGGTCTTTGGAAGCGAGACTAAATTATGGGCTCTTGTCCAGCGCGTGTCGTATATTGCGTGGGGATTCTGACTGCCCAGAGCTGGTAGCACAACTCGTGCGCCTTTTCGCGCCTCCACCGTCCCAATCTAGGTTCAATTTTCGGCCCCGCAACCGTGACCTACTGGCGGTTCCTAAGGCGCGCACGGTGTCGTACAAGAGTTCACCTCTTGTTCGCGCTTTGCACAACATTAATGAGCTTCTTGTATTAACACCTGTCTGTGACATTTTTGCGAGTGACTGGAGCATTGTATGTGATGAGTGTATGAGATTCTGTGAGGCGAAGGATGACCGTCCGTCTTCAGTAAACTATTTGTGAATTTTTAATATTATTTGTAATCTTATTGTTGTTGTTGTTGTATATTGCTGTTGTTATCTTATATTATGCTTATTACTATTGTTTGAATTTCACAGCGCCATGGTCTAACTGTCATGCTGTGTTATTATTTCAATAAATAAATAAATAAATAAATAAATAAAAATCTCATTCTGAGAGGCCGTAACCTGCAGTTGGACTTACACAGACTGGGATGTTAATTCCGCTCCGTCTCCCCAAACACGTCACATTACCACCCACCATAAAATCGCCGCATTTATTTTTCAAGCGTTCCCACCGACCCGAATCCAGCACCTGTCCTCAAGGCTGACAAGTTGATCTTTCCGTGGATTCCCGAGATTATCTTTGCCATGTCCAGTTGTGACGTTCCATAAAGCTCTGTGTCATTCTACGCTGAGCCCCTGGTCCGTTAACGGAGTTTACCTTGGAATTTAAATGTGGGACATGCTGTATACAAAGAGCCAGCACAAATTCTGACAGTTAAATAAAGTACCTTAAAACTTTAGCGACGAAGTCGGTATTTCCTTGTTGAGAGCTGGCGCGAGTAACGTTGTAGTGTTGTAAAGGGTGTGTGTTTTTCATGATACGGTCATGCGGAAAATATCCTTTTTTTTCAACTGAACGATGAGCAAGCTGTGTAGGTATAAAAACCTGCCAAGTGCAAGTCGGACTCGCGCACGTAAGGGTTCCGTACCATTATCTATAAAAACGGCAAAAATCACGGTTTTTGTATGGGAGCCCCTTTATTTTTTTATTTTAATTTAATTATTTATTTTAAAGTGAATATTATAACTAAATATTCTGTGAATGTTTCAAGCGTCCACCTGTTGCCGTTATCAATATCGAGCAAAAACGAGCAAAAAAATCACATTTGTTGTATGGGAGTCCCCTTAAATATTTATTTGATTATATTTTTTAGTATTTGCTGTTATAGCGGCAACCAAAATACATTATCTGTGAAAATTTCAGCTGTCTAGCTATCACGGTTCATGAGACACAGCCTGGTGACAGACGGACAGACAGTAAGACAGACAGACAGACGGACGGACAGCGAAGTCTCAGTAATTAAGTCCCGTTTTTACCTTCGGGTAGGGAACCCTGAACAACAATAAAAGTTATGAATACGTTTGTTGCGGCTGGATGTTTAAAAATTGTGTAAGTATTCGAATCTACGGTCGAATATTTGAATACTAGCTTTAACACGCAATTTCGTTCCTCAGAATCGTAAGTTTGGCAGTTTGGCTAAAGTTGCATTTGCACGGGAATCTCCAAAAAACTTGAATTAAAAGACTAGGCTGTTAAGGTCGTTTTTAATTTAGGAAAAATCAGTTAATGTCGGGAGACAATGATGAAACGTGGTTGTTTCATAATCACTGGATTCTGTTACAGTGGGAAGGAGACGTTGACTGAGCATCTTAGTATTTACGCTTGATGCAATATGCACCTGTTGTAAAATAAAGAATGGTACTTTAACGATGTTAAAAGAAATGGATTGGACGGAAGTTTTGTTTACATTTCAAAGCAAAAAAAAAAAAAAACTTAGTTGATATACAATACGATGACTACATTGTACACCACAAAGAATACAATACATTAAAAACAAGTATATGGAATAAATCTAATATATAAAAATCTCGTGTCACGGTGTTTGTTATCAAACTCCTCCGAAACGGCTCGACCGATTTTTATGAAACTTTTTACTCTGTGTTCGGTAGGTCTGAGAATAGGTCGTAGGCTATTTTTTTATACCTATCCCTATTCTTCGCGGACGGAGTTGCGGGCAAAAGCTAGTATTATTATATAAGTTAAGTAAGTAAGGTACCTAAGTGCTAAACTTGAGAATGACAGATTCAATATCCCTAATTATTCAAATATTTGTTGAATTCCGAAGGAGTCTCATGGACAGAAAAGATGGAAAAATTGAATTCGTCCAGCTATAATTATTTAATAAGTGCATAGCCAAATTAACGTGTAAGGCCTCCTAATAAATAAATGAATAAATAGTAGCCGCGGCATAGCTTAAAGCGAAATCTTTGCAGACTAGACTAAGTCATGATAATCTCATAATAATATAGTGAATAGCAGTTGCCCAGGGTGCACCAGCACAAACGTCACTTTTTTTGGTTATTTGGGGTTCATCATATTAATTTTATATAATGGCACTTAACTCTCTCTAAGTGAAAATTTAGCTTCTAAACACCTAAAACACATTACAGCTAATAACGTATTAACTAACCGCTACACAATACAAAGATATTTATTATCCACGCCATTATTCTTGCTATCTTACGTCTGTAATACTATCTGCTAGTTAAGCGGTGTCCGTGCTAAGAATTTATGAGCAGAATTAGCTCGGAATTATCGGACTAATTAGAAATACCTACGTCGATAAAGTTGTACTACTCGTATTGTCATATACATATATCTCGTTAAAATAATATTGAAAAGCCACGTGGAAGCTGCATTTGCACATGACTGGCTAGAATGACCTGGCTCAAGACAAAAAAATTGTTGAGAATAATAAAGATCACACAGTTAACTTAAAACCGGAATTATTTGCGTTTCTTGTGTAACTGAAAATAAAAAATAGACTCCTCACGTTGATAATTTGAAAACTGTCTAAAGTTTTGTAGCCCGTACGATAAGCCTTGCCTTAGATCAAATTGGGGAAACTTTGATAGTTGTAAAATCGCTATAAATTCGACATTGTCCATATTATGAGGTAAATGGTTGATATGTAGACAAAAAGAAGATCGATGAAGACATCAACAAGGAATAGCAAATGCTAGCAAAAATTCGTAAGTTGGTCGACAAACTAGTTTTAAAAGTCGCCCCGCAGCTCAAAGTCGGCCCGGTTTACGGTATGTGCAAGCAAGTTAAAACATCTAGCTAGTATGGTTATTTTGGTAATGTAAGTTTAAGAGGGTTCGTGCATCATACGTGGTGTGATGTTGTGTGGTGTGGTGGTGTGATGTGGATTCAAATTATGCATATTAACATTGCACCGAGGAGTTACTAAAGTTCCGAAATTTCTAAATGGGAAGTTCTCAGAAATTTAAATTGAGTGAATGAACAATGAACTAGATGATTTTTTATTTCAACAACCTTTTTAATATTAGATACACAACACACTCAAGAATAATTCGCACAGGAAACTTTATTGATTGGAAACTTAAGCCTCACGTGAAAGTTTCCAGAAACTTCCTAAAGGTCCTCCTGCATTTTTGAGAATGTTATGCAACTTTTAAATTTCTATCCATGATATTTGTGTAAGGTGTACTCAATTTTTTGTCTCAAAATCCGCACTGAAACAGAAAACAAACGAGTCCCTCATTATTAAAAGGATCTCATTAAACTCCTACGTGAAATAAAATCCTCTGAATTTATTATGTTACAGGTGCAATTTAACAATTTGCAACCCCCCGAGCGCCCACTTAACAAAATACCGGGCACACATTTTTCCATGTAAATGAGCTTGTTAACACAGTCAAGAACGGTACACGGGTTAAATTACCTTAAAACACATAACTGTACTTTCCAGGCGCGGTAACTCGGCGAGAAATGCGAAATATTTGGACTACTTACTATCAGAAGCGGGTCGGGAAGATGTTTAGAGCTGCGGTGAATATAAATAGCTTTCATTACCGTTTTTTATCTTAAATGCAGAAGAAACTGTAAGCAACATAGCCTAAAAATTGCTAAAATTAAGTGGCAGTGGGCGGACACTTTGCTATAAGAACTATTTTTTTGAGGTTTGGCTGATCAACGGATACCGGACGTTAAACGATTGATCAACAGCCAATCAATGTTTCTATTTTTAATCGATTTCAATTGATTGAAATGGTAGGTTTTGGTGTAAAAGCTGTCGATCGACGACGACCAATCCATTCTACCATTTATCGATGGCATCCATCGACCTCGGTCGATTGGTTTAGTAGAAACTATCGATGGACGCCAACCAATTCAATCTACCATCGATAAATTGTCAATGCCGATGCCGATGCCAATTTTTGTAAACTGATACCGCTGTTCGTAACTTATCCAATGCCATCGATCCACCTTGTAGGAGGCCTGCCAGCTAATTATGTCGTCCAGATAGATCGCCACTCGAGAACCTTTTGGCCTCATCGGCCACCACTTCTACGAGCGATGTGCCCTGCCCACAGCCACTTAAGTAAGTCTGGTTATTCTTCGAGCTATGTCGACTTTAGCTCTTGCTCGGATTTCATAATTTTTAACGTGATCTGTAAAAAAAATCCGAGCATAGCCTTCTCCATCGTCTTTTGAGTATCAAACTATAATTGGTCTGTTTTGAAACTGGTCGACGCAGTGTTTCAATGAACATTATTTAACTATTGTTCGAAACAAACCACCTTTTCAATTTACAAAGTAGGTACTGCATTATAAGGAAAGCTTTCCGTGTGGCCAAATTAAATTGAAATTGAATTGTTAGATAAAATTCGCGCAGAGTTTTTCGAATTTAGATTAGAATGGAAAAGTTAGATTTACAATGAGAATTCGAAGGTTTTTCCGATTGTTTTCGTATCCTCTTAATTGGAACGATTGTTCATCACAATGACTGTGCTGTAAAGGGTTTAATGATAATTTTTATAATAATTGTCTTGATTCTATAGCTTTAAGAATACATACAGGATGTCCTAATACTCAACGATAACCTGGTACTGCGCGAGAGGCAAAGTTATAAATAGTTCTAGAAAAAATAAGAAAAAATCAATGTCATTTAGTTAAGCGATAATACCCATTTTTTCGTAAATATCTAATACTAAAAATGACTTTGTTATGTGACTCTATTATCTTTTACTAAGTGAGATGGTTTTTTTTAACGACCGGATAGCCTTCGATAAGGTTCGATTCTCGGTCGTGGCAGATATTTGTGTGAAAAATACGAATGAACTGAAACAATTACTTTGCTCACCCGCGACCTTACGATAGTTACGTTTATGTAAGAAATGCGTGTTCATGCAGTTCCTCCACCTCCACACTGTACGAATACACACAAATCACATAAACCCAACCATCACCACCACCAAACTACACTGGCGCGTTTCGAACTCAACCAGAGCTCATCTTCAATTGGTGTTAATTGCCCATGATTTATTTATTTATATTAAGTCGTTAAGCAGTTACGACGTCAAAATGGAATCCTATCGATGTTTAGAAAATTTTATTTCCGAAGGTTTAGAATCCCGAAAACTTCATTTGTCCGAAAGCATTTTTTTCTGAAACTGTAAATATTTCAGGATTTATTTCAGGACCATCGTGTAGAACCCTTTAGGTTAGGTTAGGGTTGTTTTATAAAAATCCTGAAATAATTACAGTTTCAGAAAAAAATGCATTCGGATAAATGAAGCATTCGGGATTTTAAATATGCGGAAAAAAATAATTCTAAATTTTGATAGGTAACCCGTTAAAATACTATATATACCTACCCTCTAATAAGTAACGTAAAGTAGTCTGATGTTAAACGATTTTCGCGCACTAAAATACAAAATTGATTTTTTCGTTGCGTGTTGTAATAAAACCACGTTTTACCAGGAAAATACCTTCTACACTAAAAGTATCAAATATTCATAAAAATACGTTTTACATTCACAGCACATTCGTATTTCTCAATGAAATTCAAAAACTTTTTTTCTCTTCATGTATTTACATCGAGTCCACTTAAGATACTCGGAATGAGTGCTTTCAATGAAAATAATTATATTTGCGCGTGACTTGTGATATACGGACGGATCGATTATCAAACTTGCGTGCATTGTAATTGGTATTGGTTATAAGAAATCAATAAAGGGGGATCCTATCGATGTTTAGAAAATTTTATTTCCGAAAGTTTAGAATCCCGAAAACTTCATTTGTCCGAAAGCATTTTTTTCTGAAACTGTAAATAGTAACCGTCTGTCTGTCTGTGGCATCACACCGATTTGGATGCGATTTTTTTTTGAAAGTAGGTTTCTTGGCAATGGTTCTTAGACATGTTTTATCAAAATTGGTGCAGCAGCCGTTTCAAAGTTATCAAAAAAAATTCAAATTTAAATATTAGACTGTTTATTTCATTAAAAAAAATACAATACTGCATGCATTATCTTAACTACTTAATCTTAACTTAAAAAGATTATTGAGTTAAGAAATCTTTTTCTCTCAGCTCTTTTGTATGCTGCGGAAGGAATCTTAGATTTAATTGCGTTGGGGGTTTATAAATTTTTAATTTACAGTTATTACAATAAGCGTCATAAAAGGAAAGAAAAAGGAAAAGGTTCCATAGTAAGTCACGATTCAGAGTTGGTTTGACTGTATTTTGCATAATTTTATACATTTTAATTAAATTTCTCTGTCAATAGGTGTTTCATAGGTACGTATTTAAGTGTGTATTTTTAGGGTTTTGTTGGGAAGGGGTCCCAGTGGGACCCTATTGCTAAGACTCCGCTGTCTGTCCGTCCATCTGTCCGTCTGTCACAGGGCTTTATCTCTCGAACCGTAATAGATACTTGAAATTTTCGCCGATTTTGAATTCATGTGGAGGCTATAACAACAAATACTAAAAATAAGACAAAGTTTAAGCAAAACATTTCTTCTCTGCCGCTACAACAGTAACTGAAATATTGATGTCATTAAATTTTGTGTTATTATTTTTACTTATTTTTTTCCTTTTTTTGTGCCCGAATGTCTGGATACTGTCTTGTTACTCTTTTGGCTAGCGGCGAGAACCTGCAATTGGTTTGCTATATTTACTGGTGCTGCAGTGGGACATTATATAGGCTGGGATGATGATGATGATAATGATTTACTGGTATTTCTACTGTATGTATCTGTAGGTTGTCCAAAAAAAAAACTATTATTAACAATTAAATTTCACTAAAATTTATCAACAGCCTTTGGAGCAGTGTGTCGTTGCAAATGAAGCCCAATTCCTAATTAAATGCTTATCCTGCTCGACTACTTAGTTTCGAACGGACGGCAAAAAGGTATCGGAGTGTTATTTGTACAAATGTGCTTTTTACTTTCATTTAAATAAATAAATGAGTTCAATTCTCTCACAATTCTCTTTCCTTTGCAATTAAAATATATATTTACGCTGCAAAGTTATTTTAAAATTACTATAAATAAAAAAATCCCCCGACGCAATTTGGTCACAGATATTTTGAAAATAAAGTAAATGCGTATTCTGCGTCTAAGATCCCTTTCGCAGCTTACAAAAAGAGCTGATAACTTTGAAACGGCTGAACCTGCCATGAACATGTCTAAGAACCATCGCCAAGAAACCTGCTTTCAAATAAAAAAAAACCGCATCCGAATCGGATCACCCGCTTATGAGCTAAATATGATGCCACAGACAGACAGACAGACAGACGTACACACACACATAGCGCTCAAACTTATAGCACCCCTGTTTTTGTGTCGAGGGTTAAAAAATATTCATCATCATGATTTCAACCGAAAGACGTCCACTGCTTAAACAGGTCGTCGCTAAATCTCGTCGGAGGCCTACCTACACTACGTCTTCCGGTCCGCGGACTCCACTCGAGAACATTTCGGCTCCATCAGCGATGATCTTAAACTTATGACCACCATATTAAGGCTGAGACTAAACAACTGAAACGAAAAGGTGCGGATGCGGACGCTCGCCCGACCCTTAATCATCCAGGTACATCGCTCGAACCAAGCAATTAGACTAAAGGATACAATGGCAGATGCTCAAGAGTTTGATGTGAGGTCCATGGCATAAAAGACAGGCTGGATCATTAATCTTACACAGATTTACATTTGCACATTTTACACGATTCAATTACAAGTCATGTTGGCCTAGTGGTTTGACCTATGGTTTCTCAAGCAGCCCTTTATACGGTCGCGTGCTTTGATTTGGGACCCATTTCGAAAAAAATATCCTTTGAATTCCTACACAATATGACAGGACTGTCAACCTTAAGTGGGTCCCAAATTAAAGCTCGTGACTGTACCTACCTTTCACTTCACTGCAGGGCACAAATCTCCTCTCAGAACGAAAGCGCTTACTCGAGCCCAGTGCGGATTGGGAATTTCACCACGCCCTTAAATTTCATGCAGGAGTTTCTTGTGTAGGTTACCTAACGATGTTTTTCTTCACCTTAAATCTCATGGTAAAATGTAATTGCGCATATAGATTTCGAAAAAATTTGAGGGGCGAGTCCGGGCTCGAACCCATGACCTTCTTTATGAGAGGCCATTGGTCAAACCACTAGGCTACCACAGTTCTTTGTATAAATAGTAGGAATATAATAAAAAAATTCTTGTAATTTTTTTCATTCTATACCTACTGTGTTGCTTCAGGACATATTTTAAAAGCACCATGGATGCCCTCACAAGAGTACATTTGACGTCTCTAATATCCTTATTGTTGGGCTTCTTAGCTGTAAAAATTCCAAACATTTTCCTCTTTTTGTAGTGCCGTATTCGATTATTGGAGTTGGGTTTATCTTCAACAAAATATTTTCTTTGGTTTTCTTATTCCCGTTTTCGTTGTGATAATGTTAATATGACTCAGATAAGGAAACATTTGCACGAGTAGCAGTAAAAACAAAGCGGAATTGTTTCGTCAAGTAAGTCAAAGTCAAAAAATCAAAATATAATTTATACAATTCTCTAAAAGATCGAATTTGTAACGAGGTGATACGACAGAAAACCAAAGTTATCGACATAGCCCACCGCCATATAGCCCGAATAACCGATAACCGTTGGGGTAGACGAGTTCTTGAGTGGAGACCACGGGTCGGCAAACGTAGCGTGGGACGTCCTCAGACTCGGTGGAGCGATGATCTTCGCAAGGCGGCTGGCAAGAGCTGGATGAGAGTGGCCGAGGATCGTGCTCAGTGGCGTGCCATGGGAGAGGCCTATGTCCAGCAGTGGACGAACATAGGCTGATGATGATTTATACAATTTAGTCATCAATAAAATTCAAGCTCTTATTAACGTCGAACAATCTACTTTTGGTTCGGAAAAACCCTGTAAAAACGAGGTGGACGGACGATTTGTTAAAAGCCGCTGGTGATGCTGGAGGTGCTCGGTGGATGCAAGCCGCTTCCAACCTTAGTGATTGGGTATCGAGAAATGATAATGATGATGATTTTATTTGAAAAACGCTTTTGCTTGTAACTCAAACATCAAATCAACCAAAATGCTGGCGTGACCAACTGGGTCAAGTGAACAGTACTAGAGGAAGATACTATGGCTCGAGGGTTCAAATTAACTTTGATTATTTACAATCTTGCAAATTTGCGGACGACCATCGATTAAGTGGGTTTCGATTTGATTTAATCATCTCACATCTTCGGTCTTACGCCGACTTTGGGTCAGTCAATCAATGACTTCGCCAAATTAAGCAGTTTATTAATTACCGTTATTATAATAGTGTTTCGGGATTGCTTTTCATTTTTTTTTTAAATAAGATTAGGTAAGTTTTTTCACACTTAAGAAAATGACCTGGTTGTTTGTAGTAGTGCAAGTGCACAGAATTGGTATGGAGCATAAGTCATTTTTCAAATTTGGAACGTCCATTTGTTTATGTTCATACAGACACGTTACCACTACATACAACAGGTCATCTTGTTAAGTTTTACAAATATATTTAATTTTTTTATACTCTGTTAATCTTCATTTAGGTATTAAGATTACAGTTTATTTTCGTAAAGGACAATTTCCACCAAACGGCCCGCATTGGATCAAATATACGATGTTGCAAATTGTCAATTAATTGAGCGGCACGCGCGTACGTTAAGATATCGCTGATATAAGACACAAGTACTTATTTACATTGGCTAGCCACGTCATGTCTTTCAATTTTATTTTTTTACCTATTTGTACGAAAGCAGTAGGTACGGTCACAGTCCAGGTAAGATTATGATCAGTAAAAAAAGATGGAAATCCAATTTTTCATGCAAACTTTTTCTTACAAGACCTCTTCCTCTTGTTTCAAAGCCGTCCATTTTTTCTCAAAACATTGTTATTGGGGTTCCGTATTTGAAGACCCGCCTAATATTACCTAGACTAAATAATTTATGCAGGATTACGATTCCTTGTCTAGGCATAATTTTTTTTAGTGTGTACATACCTACAAACATACATTCAAAACACATTATACAGGATGAATTCTGAGCCGTTAACAAAAATCGATGGCCCAGGCGAATAAACGTGTAATCGTAAAACGACAACTTTACAGGAAAAATAAAATCAACTTTATCAAAAATAACTGACAGTTCTGGCAGCCGTTATAATAATATATGTGCTTATAATATATCATTAGATAGATATAAAAATTACATACAAAACTGTGTAAATATTTGACCCTTATTTTTAATCATTTTCCCGTAAATAGTGAAAAACCTCTTTATTTTCTTATTCGAATCATAAATATTCAGGTCATTTTGTGTTATGGCTCATTGCACCGTTATTCGTGTTAAAAAGTGTAATTGCTTTTAGCGCAATGTACATTAACATCTATTTTTGTATTTTATTTGATTTCGCATTCGGTGTTTGCAATTTTTTTCGTGTTAATTTATTAAAATGATTTTTATTCTGACTCAAACGTTAATGAGTATGCAAATGCTAGTATAACTAAAATTTGGCTGACAAGATTGAAGGCGATCAAAGGTGTAATGCTAGTTTACACGAATCTTGCAAACAAAGTTTAATACGAATAAACGTGCAAAGTAATATTACTAAAATTGGAATAAAAAAAGTCAATGTAGAAAACCATTGCACGTTTATTCGTGTATAGTAACAAAATTGTTAAACTTATTCGTGTTAATTTATATGGAAAATTACCAACGAATAAAAATTAAATACTTATTATTCATAAACGGTAAATCGGATTGGCTTAAAAAAAATTTACAACGTGCCTTAGGGTACATATATAAAAGCATAAGAAGCAAAAAAAAAATTTTTGTGTAAGGGTCTTTGCACGTTTATTCGTTTGGGCCATCGAAATTAGTATTTCTTACTTACTCAGTTAATGCTAAACGGGACAACATAATGCATTACTATGCACAGGGCTTACAACGCAATAGTACATTATTGTCGTGGCCTGGAAGTAGGCAATTGCTGGCTGAGTATGAGTATTAAGCAGACGAGTTTGCGAGTCCGTTTAACTAATACGAAGCCAGCAATTGCTATTCCAGTCGAGACTAATATAAAGCTTTTCTCAAAAATGGTGAAGGGAAAAAAATAGTACTTTATTGTCGTGGCCTGGAAGTAGGCAATTGCTGGCTGAGTATGAGTATTAAACGGACGAGCTTGCGAGTCCGTTTAACTAATACGAAGCCAGTAATTGCTATTCCAGCCGAGACTAATATAAAGCTTTTCTCAAAAATGGTGAAGGAAAAAAAAATAGAATAAACTTTTATTAATTAAATAGGTACAAAGAATTGCAAATCACTTAAAATTAAATGTCATTAAACACTTTCCCGCCTTTTTCCATTAAAAAAAAAAACTGCAGGTGTATTTCTACCGAAAACACCACAAGCTGTTTCAAACACAATAAAAAAAGTCTGGAGTTCCAACAAAACAACTGATACCGGTCATTTGAATTGGCTGTATACGAATAGTGCCAACTTATTACCATGGACGTTTAAACTTTTTAAAAAGTTTGAGACTCGACAATAATGGAATTTGTATGCGACATTGTTGTCGAGTTTATCGAGCCTGCAATGTTTTTAACTTTTTAATTTTTTTACTGACCATAAACTATACACTTCACGTTCTGATATGTAAAGAATAATGTCAACTTTTACGGATATTTTTGAGAAAATAATCTTTACGTCGTCGTTTCGGCCACATTGAAGAGGCCGTGGTCATGAAGTGATTAAAAAAATTGACACTTTCTGAAACTACTAGGCTAGTTTAATCCGTGGACGGCATTCGAGAACCTTTTCACCCTATCAGCCATCAGTTCTACGAGCCGTAATCTTAAGTTTGCTGACTTGGAGTCGCTAATTTTATGTCTACAAGAGAGACTTTTGTTTCTGACAGGTCGGCTCACAAGAGCTGGCACAAACGGATCGAATGAGCGAATGAAAGTATTCATGTGTTACTTATTTGAATACACTTCACACAAATATGAAAATGGCATGCATCATTAATTTTCCTACAAAAATGTCGAAGTGACATTACTTTCGTTAAATCCATTCGTGCCAGCTCTTGCGAATCGACCTATACGCTGTGTTTGACCCTTACAGAACCCTTGGTACCCCAACACGATTCACTCTTACCCACTTTTTTCACGTTCCGGATATCAAACGAGCTTCTTGACCCACTGCGAACAACTCAAGATTCGTCTGCGGACTTTTGCTCGACGCGAGTAAATACATTCATAAAAGGACGGTCGAGTGGCAAGAGAGTTTTAATGGAAGCCTGTGATGTGTTTTTGTTTTCGTATACCCATCAACACCTTTGGGGTGAAGTCAGGAATGAACAGTACCTACTAGAAAACCGGCTCGGGACAGATTGCCATTACGTCAGAGATGTGTTATGGAAACCTTTTTTACCGTCAATCATAATTATTATA
Organism: Archips crataeganus; assembly: GCA_947859365.1. Classification (NCBI taxonomy): domain Eukaryota; kingdom Metazoa; phylum Arthropoda; class Insecta; order Lepidoptera; family Tortricidae; genus Archips; species Archips crataeganus. The sequence goes on from OX402068.1 coordinate 5,690,195, forward strand.
CATTGGTCCATATAGCATAGTACGGTGGAAACGTGTTCAACTAAACTGTGTTTTTTAGGGTCCGTCCGTAGTAGGATTTCTAAAATTAAACAAAAAAAGAAAATAAATATAAACAGCTTTTCTCTTCTGATAAAAAATAGAGCATGCATTAATCGTTCATTCATTATCTTTGCAAGAGAAATAATGAAGGTGTAATACAAACTGTGATAAAAACGCAAAGATAAATAAATATTAGGGGACAATCTTACACAAATCGACCTAGTTCCAAACTAAGCAAAGCTTGTATTATGGGTACTAGACGACGATAAACATTTATCAGAATTAAATTATTTTCAGCTTGTTAGTTATTTTTATTAACACATATTTTATTTACTTAATAAAAGCTTGTTTTTAAAAAAAGTTGTTTCATTTTTATTTTCCAGTAAGCTAGGAGCCTGATTTTTTTACTGCTCAATGAAATCTATAATTTAACAGCCCATTCTTTTAATTATTTAATTTCGTGAAAATAATAAACGCTACAATTGTACAAATTGCGACATTTCTGAAAAATAACTAACGTTAATAACGTTATCTCGTAATATAAATTACAGCTTTGCTCTTAAAGCGGATAGGAATATTTTGAATACTGAAATACCTCGCATCTGCACTGAGTTGCAATTAAAACTTTGTTGCCGACCAATTAAAATGTTACACATTGCAGAAGTAATTTAAAATTCACGAACAGTACAGAATTATGCAAGGTACAGGCAACGCCCGAAGGGTTTTGTATAATCATGAGATACGTAAAATATTCTTGCACCTAAACTGCATCGTGTTAGCCAGCAAGGTGAAATTAAAATTTATTCGCAGCAAGACACGTAAGACGGTTTAAAATCTTAAATCTAATCATCATCATTTAAGCCGAACCACATATATACATACATAAATACATATTAAACATCCACCACCCGATAACCACCGTGTGGAAACCCAACAACTCGGAAAGGCGACCTGGCAGACCCAGACGGCGATGGCGGGATGAACTGGATTTCTTCTTGGAGGACTGGCCCTCTTATGCAGCGGACAGAGAGCAGTGGAAATGTTGGGGGGAGGCCAGCAATGGGACAGAATAGGCTAACAATAATAATAATCTGCCCCGACCGGAAATCGAACCCGGGACCTCAAGCTTCGTAGTCAGGTCGTCAAAATAAAATATTATTGTATTCAATACGCAGCGTCGTCCGGTACTTCTGACCCCGTCAAGGAAGCTGATATCGGCCCCGTACGCCACAACTATCTGATGCGCCAATAACCAGAGCGGAAATAGTCTGTTACTAGCGCAAAAGAGTACAGTTGGCAAAAAAAGCGTAGTCTTTTACCCTTTATTTTTATATGAAGGATACATGGAAAGAATAACATGAGCTAAGCAACCTGTGTAATCTAAGCAACTTTTTGAGTAAAAACGGTTTGAAAATTAGTCACCCCCAACAATTACTATGGTAACCATTTTCTTTAAAGGATTTGCCACACTGGATGCGTTCTGTGGTCGCGGTCAGGTCAAATTGAACGCAGTCCGCATTATTTTATGAACAACATTGTCGGTCTCTATGTACATTTTGTAGTTTTGCAGATGGTGAACAAAGAGGTAGAGATCTTGAAAACAGTCAAGAAGCGCAAGCTGCAGTACTTTGGTTATATAATGCGCAATGATAAATATGACCTGCTCGAACTCATTATGCAAGGGAAAATCCAGGGAAAGCGACCACCCGGAAGAAGGCGTACTTCGTGGCTTAAGAATCTCCGGATTTTGTTCAACCTTAGCACAAGATCCTTGTTCCGAGCTGCTGTGTCGATGATAAGGATAGCACTTGATAGCCGACCTCCGGTGGAAGATGACACCTCAAAAAGAAGAAGATATATTTTGTATAGATATGCGATCTGACCGTGCGGTCTGCAAGGTCAGATCGCACGCTCGCGCAATATATAGAGACCGACAATGTTGGTCATACATAATGTGGACTGCGTTCAATTTGATCTGACCGCGACCGCAAAACGCATCCAGTGTGGCAAATCCTTCAACGTGTAAAACAAAATTTTTCAGATATTTCTTAGTATATTAATAGTAGTTTGCGAGCTCTACATTTTGAGAATAAAATCTCATTTTTCAAAAAGGTTACTACTACAATAATTACAAAATTTAAGACACGCATCTAGGTCTTAAGCACTACATCACTTAGAAATGCGGGGATATAGGAGGTTAAAACTTATTCATAAACAGTTAGGATGTGTTTTTTCTGACTGTACGCGTACTGCCTTGCGGATATTACCACTTACTTTTATAAAGTTGCAGCTCCTTGAGATTGAAAATAGAATTTATTTACTTGTAAACAGTAATGAAAATTGCTATTTTGTATTCACCATCAAGACAACGGCATTCGGGGAAAAATGATTCGAAAAAATATATCTCGTAAAAAAAATCATGGGAAAATAATCTAATAAATAATTAGAGAAAGACTAAAGAAAGTGCACTTGACATTGATACCTGCAGCGAGGCTGTGTCTTCTTTTGTATCATATTGTATGTCTAATATTTATTTCTTAAGTACTTGTTTATATGTAGGTACATATATATATGAATCAGTGTATTTAATTTTATTTTTTTTGTTCGGTTAGTATTTTTTACCGTACGTAGTTTTGACTGTTTGCCTAATTATCTAAGATGTCATATTACGGATTTGATGCTATGGCGATTAGGTGGTTTGACAGTTACTTGTCCGGCCGGGCGCAAACAGTTGAGTTACGCGGAATGCATGGTGGTGTTTTGCGGTCTTCTCTTAGTCCTGTTAACAGAGGAGTGCCGCAGGGTTCGATTTTGGGTCCGCTGCTTTTTATAATTTACAGCGCTGATATCGTTTCCTGTATGGAGAACTGTAAATACCATCTTTACGCCGACGACTTGCAACTGTATGCATCCAGTGTGCCTTCAGATGCAGTCACCGTCGTGAAGAGCATAAACGCGGACCTTGATCGCGTTTTTTCCTGGTCGGGGAGGAGCTGTCTGGCTCTTAATCCTAGAAAATCTAAGTATCTTATATTTGGATCTAAGCATCAAATTCGTAATACTTTGAAAAATCTGGCTACCGAGAATGTTGCTGTCATGGGCGAACCAATAGAGAGGGTAGATGTAGCAAGAAATCTTGGGCTAACTATGGACGGCGAGCTACGCTTCGAGAGCCATATAACTCAGTTAGTTAGCAGCTGCTTCTATCGCCTTCGGATTCTTTACAATATTCGTGATTACCTCAGTGTGGATTTGCGTGTCCGACTGTGTGAATCACTCGTATTGTCTAGATTAAATTATTGTGATGTCGTCTATGATGGTTGCATACTTGGTCGTTCTAAGAGATTGCTCCAGCGAGTTCAAAACGCATGTGCTCGTTTTTGCTTCAGAATCCCTCCTCGGTCCCATGTCACTCCGTACTTGAACGCTGCTGATTTGCTTAAGATGCACAATCGCAGGCACTTGCATCTTGCAACCCTTTTGTTCGGTGTAGCGCGGCACAAGACGCCTTCGTACCTTTTTGAAAAAATCACATGGTCGAAAAGTGTGCGCAGATTTAAGGCTATTGTTCCGCCGCACCGGACGGTGGCGTTTCGAGGCAGTTTCAGGTTTGCGGCGTCTAAGTGCTGGAATGACATCCCCCCTCCCATCCTAGGAGTGACTAGCAGGTACACCTTTGGGCGAAAGCTTAAAGGCTATTTGTTGTCATTTCAGAAAACTTAATTCCTTTCCTTTCCAGCACTATTTCACAAAACTTCTTTGATTTTTCTTTGTCTCGGTTATTTCACTTCTTGTTTTAATCCGCGCAGAGTTGTATACTTGGCAAGTGAGTTATATTATAGTATAGTAATTTATGATTAAGTAATTTTGTTAAAATTATTCGTTTTTATGATCTACAAATTATCCATTTACGCATGTAGTTTATGTAGTTCATCGCTTATATTTATAAGTGTACATTTTATCTATCTGTGTGGCGTTCCGGGTATTACCGACGGTACTGGCTGAAAATCAGCGCTGGGGTGTTATAAACGCCTCAGCATTATGCTGAGCCAGTGTCCAATTTGCAACCGCAATGACACACTCTATTTTTAGCCTTTGTATTATCCTTTTTGTTAAAATATTTATGTGTCTTGTGTTGTTGTAAATAAATGTATGTTCTTTCTTTCTTTCTTTCTTTAATTTTGTGAATTTTCTTCTTTCTACTAGATCAGCTGTAAAAGATTCCTTATTAGGGATAAGTTCGCCTTTGTTATTTTTTTTGTTTGTGTACTTTTATGTCTTAGTACATTCTATACATTAAATACAATTTGATTTATAAAATGTCAGTGAATTCGTAGGTACTTAATAAAACGCAGAAGAAAAAAAGTCAAGATCTAGATAATAATATGTTTTATTCAGAATTTTTCTTCGCAATGTATGAGTATGTCGATGCGATGACTAATAGGAATTTTTATTGGAATCGTTTTTATATCCAACGGAAACGATTATTATTATAAGTATTAAAGGACTCTCTCAAACTCTCATACACATAACACATAATGAACCTATAATATACATATAGGTACAGGGTTATTTGTAATTCACTAGCATCCTTTTAACCCTAAACTCCTACCACTTAAACAAATGTTTTTTGTTTTACAGCTTTTGTCATAACTATGGTGTAATAACGTTTTGAAAATTTGAGATTACCTCTTATTTTTACGATACTCTGTGTATTTGTATGGGGAAAAAAGTGCTTCATTTTAAAAAGCCGTAAAACAAAAAACATTTGTTTGAGTGATAGAAATTCAGGGTTAAGAGGATGTCAGTGAATTACAAATAAACCTGTATACGTGTTATCAAATTAAGAGGACTTTAGCTCTAGAAACCGATTTATCGTTCTAGAATGTGATCACACGTTCAAGAATATTAATTTTTGGTAGATATTTTAATCTTCTACTTCTTTCTATAAAATACTCATTCTAATCATTTCAGGTAATGATTATTAATATTCGATGAAATTAAAAAAACCGGTTGTCTGTAAAGTCGGTTTACGGACGATAGTTTAACATGACAACGTCATAACAAAACATTCAAAAAACAAAAAATGAAACCAGGCGGTCACCCATCCAAGTACCCACCCACCCTCTCTCTCTCTCGTTTCTCTGATTTATGACGAGATGGCGCTAGTTAGAACATAGCTAAATCGTGACAGGAGAGGGGTAGGAGGTGAAGGGGGGAGATGCAAAGGTGACAAGACGATCAAGATTTAGTGATTTAGTGAATTTGGATAGATTTTATTCCGGAAAATTGCGTAGTTCTACGCATACGGACCTGCGGGCAGCAACTAGTATTGCATAAAACAATTTTTAGGTAGGCAAAACCTTTGGACGGAACGGACAAGCCGAACGAAACCGAATTTGTTTTATTTTCTCTTGACTATACAAAAGTACTCTTCACTCTAAAAAAAAAGACATGGTGGCCAAGTGCTGTCACCTATAGCCTCTCAAGCAGAGAATCATGGGTTCAAATTCCGGCTCGCACCTCTGAGGTTTTCGGAATTAATGTGCGAATTTAAAATTTACGGTGAAGGAAAACATCGTGAGAAAACGATAACGAAAGAAAAGAAATACGATGGTGTGTGTGAAGTTCCCAATCCGCTCTGGGTCTGCGTGGGAACCACGGCCCAAGCCCTCATTCTGAGAGGAGGCCTGTGCCCTGCAGTGGGACGTCAACTGTTGCTAACCGTACTTGATCAAAATTTGCCCTTGGATCGTGTGTCTTGACCCAATTAATTTAAGGAAGTGAGTACCTTTATGAAACGTAAGACGTGCCATATCTAAATTCAGACGGAAAGCGGAGAATGAAGGCGGAGGAACCGAAACACGGAGTTTGAAGGTGCAAACCAATCTGGATTGTAGTTAATGGGCATTTTCAGAAAAAAGTGTACCCTGTACTTTTTTTAAAAACCTAACAAATGTTGGATTATTTATACTCAGAACCACAAGCACTATCGATTTAAGCAATAAAAAAAGTGTCCCTCTTTAAATTTTCAGTTTTGTGACATATAATTTTGTATGGAATATTAAGGATAATTAAGGCAAAACGGGTACATTTTTTTCTGAAAACCCCCTAATAAACGTTTGTCGCAATAGGTTAGAGCAATTTTTACCCTTATCTTATTCAAGTAGTCTTTCACGGATCGGAGTTAACTTCATAATTTCGAGTTAAGTGGTAATCCAGGGTTCAGTATTGTCAAAATCTATGGAACTGTCATCTAAAGCCCAGCGATAACAATTTAATTTTATATGTTTAGCTGTTACTTGATGGGTACCGGAGAATGGCCAGTGACGACGAGGCAGACCAAGAAGGAGATGGCGGGATGACTTGGACGTGTATGTTAGGGACTGGCCTGATATTGCACCAGACTGGCAGTTGTAGAGGTCAAGAGGATGCCCAGCAGTGGGATACTATGTCAGGCTAATAAAAATAAATGTTTTACTTGCAGTGGATTATTCCGCGTATCTGATAAATTTAGCTAATTACCAATTTCTACTCCAATTTCGTTAAAATAATACTAAATATGAAAGTATTATAGCATGCAGAACAGATAGCCGTTGGAGCCGAAAAGATCTCGAATGGAGACCACGGACTCGCAATCACAGCGTGGGACATCCAACGAGGTGGACGGACGATTTGGTAAAGGCTGCTGGTTCAAGGTGGATGTAAGCCGCTTCCAACCGTAAAGATTGAGTACCAATGAGGGAGGCCTATGTCCAGCAGTGAATGTCCTATGTCTGAAATGATGATGATGATTAAATTGAAACCTTCCCTATAAAACTGCATGTTGCGCAAGTATTTAAGTATATAAGCGAATTTGCATTATCCCCGACGATAGTAAAATTTAAAATTTTGTAAATGTTTGCTCTAACGAAACATTCTAGTCTAAGGGGCAATATTGAAACACCGTGTCGTATCCGTCGTCGTATGTTGTGAACCATTATTATCTTTCTATGATAATAATGGTTGGTCAAAGAGAATTTATTGGATCTTTAGCATTCGATTCAATTGTTATGAAATATATTAAGAGCTATCAATATGACTGCTATGGAAGAATAAAAGCACAGGAAGAAAAAAATACATTTGGCAGGGAAAAATGCAAATAAAAAACATCGAGTAGTATAAATTTCCGTTGTGGCCTAGTGGTTTGGACCTATGGTCTCTCAAGCAGAGGTTCGTGGGTTCAAACCCTGGCTTGCACCTCTGAGTTTATCGGAATTTATGTGCGAAATTACATTTGAAATTTATCATGAGCTTTACGGTGAAGGAAAACATCGTATGGAAACCTGCATACACCTACGAAGATATTCAATGGTGTGTGTGAAGTTCCCAATCCCACGTGGGAACTATGGCCCAACCTATCTCATTCTGAGAGGAGGCCTGTGCTTGTAGTGGGACGTATATAGGCTGAGACGATGATGATGATGAGTATAAATTGGGCACCACGCAGCATAATGTTGCGGTAAGCCAGTTTTACGTTTACGAGTAGATTAACCCTTAATTTGGCAATGTATACACCAAAATCGTAATTTTTTTCGGAGTTTTTGCGCAATCATTATAATGCCAATCATTTTGATGGTACACGTACCAGTTCTGAACGTATTCAACTCGCACTTTGCCGGTATTTTCCAGCTTATACTGTCAACCAATTTGATTCTTAGGCCAATATAGAACCCTGTCGCATTAACTACTAGATAATTACAACGTCAGTGCTGGTCAAAGGATTATCAACTTTCTGATCATAACATGCAATAGACGTAAAGAGTTTATGAACGTCTTCGGTCCATGACATGAGATGAAAAAGAAGTTTTGACAGATGACCAGTGACAATCAAGTTATGAATACATGTGCAAACTCCTTTCCTATTTATCATTGTATCATTGTTGACACCATGTTCGCTTATCAAGATGTCATCATGACATACCATCCATCCATCCATAGCAGCCCTTAGTTCGTCCGTCTTCGGACATAGGCCTCCTCTCCGTTTCTTCACGCCTGGCGATCGACAGCCATATGCATCCATCCTCCACCCGCGTGTCGGCAGATGTCGTCCTTCCACCTCATTGGTGGTCTTTCTCTACACTGCGAGTGTTTTCACAAGGTGTTTTCGCCTCGCCCAACGATCATGACATACATCACGCAATAATCACTGTCATAGAAGATAAACAAATTGAGTCAATATGACAAATCCAAAGTTATGTCAAAAGGAAACGAACGAAATGATTACCTCTTTCACTTATAAATGGGAAATGAAAGAGACGATCAGTAACATTATATTTATGGGAGATTTCAACTGGATTTATTCAACCGTAAAGAGTAGCAATAAAATTAGGTTTAAAGCAATAAATACTTTCAAGTTATGACAGCTTAGCACAGAGAACCAGTGGAGCATATCATAATTGTATGATCATAAAGATAAATATAGCGACAAAGAACATTTTCATTCAGTAAAAGTTAAGATATTGGATGCCAATACAGTTTCAAATTAATTGTGGTAGAAATTTTGTCTGTACTTTATTTCATCATTCCAGCTTATAAACGTCCCACTGGAGGGCAGAGGCCTCGTCCCAGAATGAGAAGGCTTGGGCAGTGCCTAGTTACCACGCGGGCTAGTGCGGATTAGGAACTTCACAGAAACCATCAAATTTCTTCATAATGTTATTGTATGTGTGTTTTCTCACCATGTTTATCCTTCACCATAAAGCTCATGTCAAATTTTAAGTGTAATTACGCACATAAATTCTTCTTTCGCACATAAAAACTTCGCTCTGGTTTGTTAGGTGTGGTGTGGTGTGGTTTTTAGCTTACAATAGGATAATTTGACAGCAATCGACCTAGTCCGAAACTAGCCAAATTTTTAGGCACTTAGTTGTGATTGAAACTCCTAAAAGTTCTTGTTACTACGCCTACAAATATCATAATAATATGGCTCTAGTGAAAAAGGGGTTAATTTTTCATAAGTTAAAATAGCTGATTTCGACTTAGCCCCCTTTACACATAAAATAGAAAACAGCTGTTTAATTTCTGCAGACTTAACCCCTTTATCACTAGAGCCCCAGAATTTTGTACCTACATTTTTCCTTCACCTCTTATAACCAGACGACGCAAAACTTCTCGAATATTCCCCGAGCTATCTTAACCTACCATCGCGCAATTTTTCATACAAAACCAGCATGAAATCTGTGCATCAGTAGTATTTCAGACACGCGTTCCCCGCAGATGGCTGTGATATTATTTATGGACACAGATGCGCTCTGTGTTTGCTCTTCGTGGAATCTTGTCGCGAAAGGACTCAACTAAAATGTGGACAAAAAGAGTTGCGACAAATGACGGTCAGCTGCGCTATTTTGTCGGAATATCTTGACACGGTACGGCTAATGTCGGTGTGTTAATGAGTTGTAACTGCTAACTAAACCTAACAGGAAATATTTGTCATCAAATTGATGGCAACGGGAAGGATGTCAAGTAAGGAATGGAAGCAAAAAGCTGGCAGAATTGCTACGTTATACCGTAAAGGATACTTTGACCTTGGCTGGTAACTTGGGCCTGTTTGAAAACCACGCATAGAAGTGTCTAATAACCGGCCAGTAATTGTTTCTTCCTATTCATAATTCTATAGCCAACTTTGGGGGCAGCAGGCGTAAGCTTGCCTTTGAAATCCAAAAGTTTAATGGTTACTTGACCTGAAATGTGTTTTAACACATTCATTTTTAATGATTGTGACATTGGAAGACTATCTCTGATATAAATATATATTTTTTTTTAACTATGGGACCCAATACATCCCTGTATTGTTTTTTTATATAATTATTATTATTTTTTATTTAATTCTATATTTGTATGGTTTTTTAGTTTGTAATTTATTATATTTTAATTTGAAAAGATGACTTCCTGCCAAGTTTCTTGCGGCGCATTCTTCTTGGCAATGATGGTCCTTACGAAAGCGCTGGTAGTTTAAAAAAGTGACATGTAAAAGAGCCCTTTGCGGCCTATTTGCAGAATAAACGTTTTGACTTTTTTTTTTATACAACTGGGGTTGTCTATTTTTCTGTAATGTATAGTAAATCGAAAACCATTAGATAAATGCCTTTTAAATCGTTTTATTTATTTATTTAATTTTAATATAATGTAATGCATTTATTAAATATATCAAATTAGCAATGACCTTAATTTGAGATTGAAGTAAATATCGTTGACGGTCCAAGTTGTACTTTAATCGGTGTTGAATAGCATTATTTAGAATTCTTCACAATTTACGCGTGGATTAAACTACGGAGTTTAATTTGGACCCGCTGTCTGACATCTAACACTTTGACAGCGCCAGTAAAGTGACACTAGTTACAGTGTACCACTACGCAAAAAATAATTAAAGGGGTTGCTTAAATATTTAAATTTAGAAATTTGGCTATGTGGGAGCCCTCAATTATAATCTGTGACGTCATCATCCGAAATAGTTTTAATAATTAATTTTGAAAAAAAGTAGTGAACTAAATGACGAAATATTGAAATTAGTTTCTTATAATCGACTTTTGTATACAAAAAAAATGTAAAAACCATTGGTAATTTTTTTTAGACATTCCCAGCTTGATTGCCACAACATAGTATTTCTTTACTTTCACTATTGTCCCATAACCTTTAAAAATGTATATTATTATGTCGTGCACTCTTTCATTTAGTAATTCTGCACACTTTGAATTTTACTCAACAGTATGTCACCCTATTTGCTATTCTACGTAGACTTGGTTTGTGCACAACGGCTAACCATGCCAAGCGTGCCAAATCCAATAACACTACGGCATCCTAGACCAAACCACTCGAACATACTCGTGTCACGATTACATTTTTTCTACTGCATATAAGTACGTCTTTATCTATAATATCACCGTGAAATGGATTAAAGGTTACATTAATTATCAACTTGATCCAAATTATTTATGTTCCAATAGAATTCCCATCAGGACCCGAAATGCCTTAAAGGATCCTTAATTAACTGAAATAAATTGAATATATCAAGTATTAATTGAGCAACAGGGCTCCGTTATTCCTATTGGTCGAATTAATCAAGCGTACAGTCAACTGCGTAAAAAAAAATATATATATATATATAGTATTTATTCAATAAACAATACAATTGTGTTTGAAAAATATACAATCATAACTTAAATATTTACAAACATATATTTACAAAAAAGAGGAAAACCTAACTAATATTTACAACCATATATTTACAAAAAAGAGAAAAACCCTAACTAATATAACCGCTTTGGGTCGTACCGGGGGAAAATGTTCCCATAGCACTGGCAGCGTTGCCTCGTTGTATTGCTATGGAAATCTGCTGCACCAGGAACGTCCCAGAGCGGGGATCGGCTCCGCGGTCACGTAGCCGTATATGTATATGTATATGTATATATATATATATATATGTGTATATGTAAAAACATCGCGTCAAACACCTTTTGATTGACGGCGCAGAGCTGTAGGTATAGTTTACTGACGCCAGGATAATGTAAATTGATAATTTTGGCTGTATTTCTTGATTGCTAGTAAATATTATCTTATAATTTATCCTGTGATATTATAAATTCCTAAGAATTCTGAGATGAACATTTTACCATTGTAGGTGATTAATTGTGTGCCAGAAAATCTTCTAATCATAGTTACGGAGATAGAAAAAAATGAAATAAATAAAAACGTTTCATCATCATTATCATCTCAACCTATATAATATGTCCCAATGCAGAGCACAGGCCTCCTCTAAGAATGAGAGGGCTTGTGTCATAGTTGTTCCCACGCGGGCCTAGTGCAGATTGGGAACTTCACACACACCATTGAATTTCTTGGCAGGTGTATACAGGTTTCCTCACAATGTTTTCCTTCACCGTAAAGCTCATGGTAAATTTCAAATGTAATTTCGCGCATAGGTAAATTCCGAAAAACTCAAAGGAGCGAGCCGGGATTTGAACCCACGATCCTCTGCTTGAGAGGCCATAGGTCAAACCACTAGGCCACCACGGCTTACATTAATATTTTATCTGCTTATATTTAAACACTAAAATAGAGTTCATGCATTATTCCATGCTTTTACCCGCGATTTTATTCATATAAACCACTAGCTTTTGCCCGCGACTTCGTACGCGAAGACAATAACGTTAGTTGACTGGATGAAATTTGCCACACAGGTAGTTTATGACGTGGATTAACACACAGGATAATGCCAGGAAAATGCAAAGTGCCCGCGGAATAGAAATAAGCCACAAAATAAGCGAATTCGTTGGCCGCTAAGCCGTGGTGGCCTAGTGATTTGACCTATAGGTAGACTGTTAAGCAGAAGGTCGTGGGTTTGAGCCCAGGCTTGCACCTCTGAGTTTTTTGAATTTATGTACTAAATTATGTTTGAAGTTTACCATGAGCATTACAGTGAAGGAAAACATCGTAAGGTAAGCTGCACACGCCTGAGAAGAAATTAAATGGTTTGTGTGAAGTTCCCAAATCTCACTGGGCCCGCGTGGGAACTACTGCCCAAATCCTCTCGTTCTGGGAGGTTGGCTGTGCCTGATTGAAACAGGCTTATTTTATCCCGGAAAAGTGCAAAGTAAAGTTCCCGCGGGATAGAAATAACTGTTAACTGATTTTGAAGATCAGAGACATTGTAGCTTTTATTAGTGAAATAATTTTAAAAATCAACCCTTAAGTTCAATTCACTTATTTATATCCCGTGAGATTTTGCATTTTCCCGTAGAAATGTAGCCTACGTCAATCAGGGATACTGTCGCTTACTATTAAGTGTAAGATTTTTTAAAATCAGTCCCGACTTTGGATTGACTTACTTCTATCCCGCGGGAATTTTGAATTTTCCTGAAGAAGAGTAGTTAATACCAATCAGGAATAGTGTAGCTTTCTATTGGTGAAAGAATTTTAAAATCAGCCCCGAAGATGAATTCAGTTTTTTCTATCCCGTGGGAATTTCGCATTTTCCTGATAAAAAAGTAGCCTATGTCAATCGGCGATACTAGTCATATCATAATCATATGAAAGAATTTTCAAAATAAGTGCCTAAGTTGAATTCACTTATTTCTATCCCAAGGGAATTTTGCATTTTCCCAAAGAAGAGTAATCTATAGGTACTAATCAGGAATAGTGTAGCTTTCTATTGGTGAAAGAATTTTTAAAGCCAGCTCTGAAGTTGAATTGAATTTATTCTACCCCGTGGGAATTTTGTATTTTCCCGAAGAAAAAGTAGTCTATGTTAATGGAGGATAGTCAAATCACATACTTAATACGTAAGATTTTTTTAAATCAGCCCCGAAATTGAATTAATTTATTTCTATCCCGTGGGAATTTTGTATTTTCCCGGATAAAAATTAACCTTTGTCAATCAAGGATAATGTAACTTTCTACTAGTGAAAGAATTTTTAAAATCGGCTCAATAGTTTCAGAGATTGCGCTGCAAACAAAGAAACAAAGAAAGTCTAGATATTTGCCTATCCCGTGGGAATGTAGAAAAATCCTTCTTTAGTGCACCTCTACAATACTCAATGTACATGTGTGCCAAATTTCAAGTCTCTAGCACCAGTAGTTTAGGCTGTGTGTTGTCTGTCAGTCAGTCACCAATCAGTCAGTCAGTCACGGTACTGTTTTATAGGTATAGATTAGCTTTAGTATTTGGATTGAAATTTCGGGATTCTACTAAATGGCTAAAAGGGTTTCTGTGACAGACCACGTTATCGTTGAGTTTTGGGACACCCTGTGTATAAGATTAAGTTAATGGTGCAATAGCTTTAGGATTGTGATACCAATATTCAGCTCATCAGATTTTTCTGTTTGTTTTTAAGCCTTAACCACAGAATAAATAATAGTACTAATGTGCTGAAGGATCACTCTCGGACAAAAGTCAACTTTACGTATCATCATCATCATCATCAGCCTACGTTCGTCCACTGCTGGACATAGGCCTCTCCCATGGCACGCCATTGAGCATTAAGCATTGAGTATACGTATAAAATTTGCCTACTCTTACGACCGTTAACTGCTAGCACGCGAAATTGAAACTTATCGTGTGATACGAGCGATCATATTCCGTTGGGCACCGCTGAACCGAAACCAAGAGCACAGGGGTTCCCACTCGTCGATATTTAGGTAGGTATATAAATCAAGAAAGACAACAGTATGTTATTAATTCATTAAACTACCTTTAAACGCAACAGTATCTTTTATACCGATTATAAGATCGTTTAGAAGAAAATAATAACGCGCGACGCGGCTAGTTTGCGAACCGAATTCCGAGCGATAACCTAGTGCCATACGCCTGCCCGGGAGGCGCGCCGGCCGAACATACCTAAACTGCAGTGTGAACCCCCCTGCCATAACTGCCTTGTTTCTTCTTGCCATCCTAGTAATACATAATACGTATTACGGCCATTGTCAATCACATGTCCTTATTAATTTTCTCATCATAGCAACTTAATTAAGATATCTTGGTAATAAGTTATCCTATTACAACTGCGACTGAGTTTTCGTGAACCCCCTTTTTCTCCTGGGAATACTCGTTGGATCCAATAGTTGCAAATGTTTTGTTGTTTGGACCAATTTTTGTTTTTTTGCTAGCCTGACTTCATTTATTTTTATATGGCATGTATAAATTTTATCCAAATACATATCTTATTTCAATTTCAGTGCCTGAGAAATCGAGCTTCGCTCGCGCTATAACTTAAAGACACGCGTTTTCCCAGAGATAAGATACCTAGATCGATAGTTCACTCCCGAAAACCCCTCCATAGTAAATTTGGGCACACTCAGCCACATGGTGGGTACCGCTCGACGGGCAACGACGGTAAGGCATGCCGAGAGACGGAGATGACGAGACGATCTGGACGTAGAACTGAGGGAGTGGGCAAATATAGCTCTGGATAGATGTGGAGTTCAAGAGGAGAAGCCTTTGGCCAGCAGTTGGAAATAAATATAGACTACTAGCTTTTGCCCGCGACTCCGTCCGCGTACCCGCCACCCCCCCCAGACACCTTCACCCCCCACCACAGAACACCCCCCCAACACCCCCGCACCCCCGCACTCCCCCCGAACCCCCCACCTCAACCCCCCCGCACACCCACGTTCACATTCATCACCGTACTCCCAAGTCAAGCGTGCCTATAGAAGTTTTACTTCAAAACCCCCCGATTTTGAAACATTCTTCCGCTCCGCTCCGCTCCTATTGGTGTTAGCGTGATGATATGTAGCCTATGTCCTTTCTCAGGCTCTAGACTATCTGTGTACCAAATTTCATTTAAATCGGTTCAGTAGTTTTAGCGTGAAAGCGAGACAGACAGACAGACAGACAGACAGACAGACAGACAGACAGACAGAGTTACTTTCGTATTTATAATATTATAGTTAGGATAAAGCATAAATAATAATAATGCAAGAATTGATCGTTAAAAGTTATTAGATTAGATAGTCGGAAATTCGGAATTGCGCAACGATGCCGAGTTGACAGTCAATGAAATACTTGAAAATTCATCATCATCATCCTCCCAGCCTATATGTCCCCCCACTACAGGGCACAAGCCTCCTCTCAGAATGAGAATTGGACTTAAAAATTATCAACCCCAATTAAATTAATTTCCCGTAAAAAAAATTGTCCAACAATCCTTAACTAACTATTTTTAGACAATCCTAATTACTCAGTCTGAGTAAACACGGAGTTTTCACGAACATCAACCAAATTATAAGATAATAATGATAGTATCATTAACATACTAAAATTAAAATAACAGCGTGCTCTAACGTTGTGAGAATAAAACCCGCCTAAAGGAATGCTCCTTAATTATAAAATAAAAGTAATACCACATCAAAGCTACGCTTCTAAAAATAAAAGTCAAAACTAAAAACTAACTAAGTGTAAAAAGCGACTAAAAAACCACTAATGGCTCGAAATAACTAAAATAGCTAGCGTACACAACGATTTCATGACTCATAAATTCTGTCTTAAATAGCAGAAAATGCTTTCCCCGTTCAGTATTTCACTAACACGTTTCAGTCTACTTTAATCGTATTCTGAGGAGGATAAGATTCAAAATGGTGGGCGTGATAACTTTTTATTTGTACTGACATTTGTAAGTTAAGTACTGTGACATCAAAAAGGCGTTTAGGTTTTAAAATACGTTCATTCAGTGTCCTCTCATAAAGCAATAAAAGAGAGATTAGTGGCTTTCAAACAACCAATTTAATTTCGGCTTGGTGCTTAAAAATGATTTTGGTTGAAACTTGGAGTATTTTGTTAAGAATTAAAGAGCTCTTTGACATTTTTACAATCTTTCCTTGAGGGGAGAGGTTCGTTGTTAATTTTATTGCTACTCGACTTCTATCTATCTATACATATAATAAATCTGTAACAAGTCGGTGTCTGTACATTGAAGATATTTGAGAAAAATTGTCACTAGGGCTATTTATTAGCGCAATAGAACCCAAAACAATGATTTTTAGAATTATTGTCTGTTTGTCTGTTTGTCTGTGCGTTTGTGCGCGCTAATCTCAGAAACGGGTAATTTTTTTTATATCGAGGAACTAAGGAGAGCCATAATTGATGAAAAAGCAAATTGGATAAAAAAAAATAAGCTGCCCAAATTTCTAATTCCAGGCGGACGGAGTCGCGGGCAAAAGCTATATTTAATATATTTTTAACATGATTCGGTATTACTATCGCATAACACGAGATGTGTTAAAAGTGTGTTATTGTTTTGAGTTTCAATATCAGTTCATTATTTCACAATGCGGCTAAGCAATAGATACACCAAATCACCAATATACCATTTCGAAATTTATCTTTTTAACCGACTTCAAAAAAAAAAGGAGGTTATCAATTCGTCTGTATGTTTTTTTTTATTTTTTTCTAATCAAATGATGAAATCTTATTCTATCCTACTAATACTACAAATAAGAAAGTTTGTAAAGATATTTGGATGTTTGTTACTCAATCACGTAATGAAATTATGACAACATTACATTATGACTAAAATTTGTATGCCACCAGATACGCTCCTAAAATATTTCTGTCTACAAAACGGTTCAGCGGTTTAAACGTGAACAGCGATTAGACAGAAATAGTTACTTTCGCAGTAATAATATTAGCATGGATTATATTTTACACTGAGAACTAGAATGCCTTCATGCCTACAATATGTGTATTAATAGATCAGTATTTAATTTTTCTTTTTGTTAAGGATTAAAATTAAGAGCAGAATGTCAGAGAGCGAAATTTTTATTTCAACAAACTGTCATGCAGTTTAGCAGATAATTAATATAAAAAGTATTCTGTTTATTTAGAGAAATATATTAAATAAAAACAAGAACTTAATCAAGTTTACGTAAAAATATGGTTGTTGATGATCCCATAGCAAAATAGACAATTTGCTTTAGGGAAGCAGATAAAGTAAATTTAAGAAGATCACTTAAATATTATTGTTATAATAACATCTTCTTTATTTTCCTTTTACAAATTCATCGTATTACGCCTAATTTCTTTTTGTAAAGTTAGTCATTAGCGTATCACGGGACAAGGAAATGATTTTATATTCCAAGGTCTTTGGAAACAAGGCCGCCGGCAATATGACACAGTACTTAGAATATAAACAGTACATTAATTTGAAGTTTAGGCTGAGAACGCAAGTGATGTTTTCACCCGACTATCGAAGGAGGGTTGATGTTTTTTGAGCGTATGTATTTATGTATGTATGTATCATTCTTTGGCACGCCCTGCAGCCTAAACGGCTCAATGGATTTTAAAGTGTGAGGTGTCATTAGATTCGTCTCAGTTTTGCGAGTGACATAGAATATATATTTTCCCGGCATTGTCATGGAAACGGGAGTTATACAGGCGGTTTTTTTCATCAAGTATTGAAATTAAAATTATTAGCGTTGCTAATGTCCATAGTTGTAGTATGCGGGTAGGTCTCATTTTGTTTGTGTTGATTTGTTCTACAGACCTGATATATTTGGTACGATTTTGAACTCTGTTAATTCACGATTTCACAGTTCTTGGCAAATGGGACCTACTCTAGTATGCTTGTCACAAGGAGGATGATTTGGAAGTACTCGGAGTCAAACAATGTGACGGTATCACAGTAAGTGGCAACATAACGATTTCTCTTGTCAAGCGAATTGGCATTTTTTGTGAAAAGGTTCTACAATCGATCACGGTTTAGTTGCTTTAATAGTACAGTCTGTTTTTCATTTGTTTGAAAATTATATGTTTATTAATGAAAAATACTGTATAGATTCAAGGGTTACTTTGCGGTGGTCCATGTTAAAATAAATGAATTATAATTATGTAGCTCCCCTGCAAAAATTGCACCTGAAAGTACGTATATTTTCAACGCGAGCGCAGCTTTTTTCATGACTTCACCTCACTACTTCGCGGAGGAGCAAAATGAGTATTACGTTTATTTTAAAAATAATAAATATCATGGGAAAATTTGCAACCACTGGCCTAGTATCAAACTAAGTAAAGTTTGTACTATGGTTACTAGGCAACGGATAGACCTACTACTAAATAGGTACACTCATAACTCGAGAGAAAACATTAGTATTTTTTATACATAACTAATAATTATCTGCCTCGCCCGGGAATCAAACCCAGAACCTCAAGCTTGACTACTAGGTTATCTCGCCGTCACTTTCATCTTTTTTATACTATACTATACTATACTTTTCGCTTTTCGCTTTTCTTTTCTATACTATACTTTTTTATTTAGTAATAAATACCCAACAGCTGCTTCTAGAAACCAGTTCCACGTAACATCATTTTAAAATTATTTGGTTGTCATAAATAAATTAAAAATATGTAAACAACTGAATCATTCGTACGTTCCATACACGCGAAAAATTGTCGGTGAAGTCATCAAAACAAAGTCTAAAGATGACATGCTCTTAAAAAACGTGTAGGTAATACTGGCTACATTCTAATATATTAGTATTATTACTATCTGTTGCCCTCGACTCCGTCTGCGAAGATATAAAAAATAGCCTACGACCTATATTGTCAGACCCACCCAATATAGACAAAAAGATTGATTAAAATCGGTCAAGCCGTTTCAGACGAGTTCGATAACAAACACCGTGACACGAGATTTTTATAGTCTGCCTCAAAACTATTAACTTTATGACATAACGGGTATATTGTTTATTTTTTCGCAGCGTGGTATTTCGGGCTCAATTCGTCCTTTACCATACTGTTTTGAAATAATTCACTGTGCTTTAATTCTCGACCTCTTAATAATATATTAGTATTATGTACTGCTGTATCGTATGTATGAGATATGATTGCCATAAGTACTCGTTTATGTTAATTAACTCCCTTACGCTAAGTGGAAATCTAAATTACATTAATAATGGAAACGTGTCTCAGAATGTTTTTATATGTAGACGATAAATTTATTATGAAAAATTTACAAACAATTACTTTTAAAATTGAATGTCGTTAGTTTGTGTTTTTACTCTTACACACATATTGACTCGGAAAGGGATTGCCACCGTACCAAATCGAGCCGTTCAGCATTATTACAACGAGGTGATTACGTTACAATCCCGATCAGTGTGCGTTGCAGTAGGGAGTTTCATGCAAATAATACTGAATGGGCTCGAGTTGATAGGGAGGTGTGGAGTATCGTCCGAAATAGAACAATTGCCTCCGTTTTAGGCGTCCGCGCCACGTTCTTACCGACCCCGATGACGATATTACCGTAACTAACCAAGCCCGTGTCGAATTCGATAGTAGATACCCAATAACACCACAGGGCAACACTAGCTTTCTCGATTCACCTCACCGCCTCCTCCGGAGGAGGTGACGACGCCGTCCCCCACAATATACAGATGTACTTAGTGCAAAATTATTTTCTTTCGTACTTTACCAGATAAGTTCGTATTTATCGTGCTCTCTCAATTAGCTTATTATTATTATTTATTGAAAATATGGATTCTGTCCTATTTAAGGACAATTTCGCCAGTGTCAAAGTCAGCTCTCTTGGGAGCGACGTTGTACGGTGATTGTAGTTTCTGCAACTTGATAGTAAAATTCCAGAAACCACGTGGATACAACTTGCGCATTAAAAAATGTCAGACACGAGAGCAATATAGAATGTTGTGATCACTGTTAATTAAGGTTAATCGCCGCATAAAACACTATCAAAATTATACTTCAACCAGCCAAAGAAACAGAAATACCAAAATTAGATATTGTCTACATCCGCCATGTTCGAATGCTTCAAATCGAATCAATTCGCTTCAGTACCCATCCTATAGCCGTGTAGCCAACTTACATTTTTCACTTTTAATATTAATATCCATTAAACGACAACGACGACGACGAAAACGTCACTCAATTCGGGTGCCATCGTATTCCGATTGAGATCCGAGTTTTTCCGGTGGAAAATCATTTTGCACTGCATCTGTACCACACGTAGGGCTGCCACCTTTAAAAAAACCAGTCCCGGAGAACATCGCAATTTCTCAAATTTTACTCTTTTACTACGTTGGCTGACAAGCAGTTTCTCTCGTAGGACCATAAATTCTCCATCAATGACAAAACATGTTCAACGAATGCATTACTCATAGGAATTGATAACATTTCGTCTATTTTTTTTGGCAATTCCGTAAAAGTTGTGACTTTAAACACCTGAAGTACTTCAACACATTGTAAATCAACTGACGTCGATGAAAACTTTTTACGAACTGAGAATACGTTTTCCGATGAAAGTTTGACTTTTTCTCTCCGCCCGGACATATCGTTGTTAAATCCGTAGCCCAGATATGCACTATGCAGACCCATAGACTCCGAATCAAATCCGGAGGGGTGGCAGCTCTAACCACACGTGGGTGGCCCCAATATTTTGACCGATACCGGCATGTACCGGGTAGGTTCTTTACTATCAGACCACTACCCGACTGAGTTTCTTGTCGTTTCATCTCAGTCGGGACTAACGTTATCTTTTCGAAACGATGTAGCATAAAAACTCCGATTGCTTGCTTAATCTCCTTAGCGTCCAAAGTCCGAGGTAAGCTAAGCTAAGATGGCATGCTAAGATAAATTTTCGACTGGTTAGATCAATTTACCAAAATCATTATTTCCTAGTAGCAAAATCTACATTCGCATTTATACGCAAATGATTTTTTTCTTACTTTGGTTTGTTACTGAAGTTTATTTTCACAATCGCGTTTTTTCCCAACTTTAATCGACACAGAAACATAGGTAGGTTTATTAGGTTATGTTGAGTTTGCATCACACAGAAGAAGGAGCTTCGTGTGAGCGGTGCTCCTTCGACACTGTTTCTGTGTCAATTCAAATTGGGAAAAAAACGCTACTGTGAATATAAGCTTCAGTAAAAAAACTATAAAAAAAAGCAATTGCGAAAAAATGCGAATAGAAATTTTGCTACTAGAAAATTATGGTATTGGTAAATTAAATAAATAATAAATAAATATCACGGGACAAATTCAAACCAATTGACCTAGTTAAATATTATGCTCTAACATGGTTTAGAGTTCAATAACTAAATTGTTAACTTTGGATTACAGTTTCATACATTTTCACACTAGGTACTTGACACTGGGTTGACACTTAACTTTGAGTTATTTAGTTACCTCCAGTCCATGTAAGTCTGCCTTAGCCTTTTCAACGACAACGACTGATATATGCGCCACAAAATACAACGTCAAATTGATCTTCACGCAATGACGTAAGGTTCAAAGTAGCTTGGCTAGGCTTGGCGTTAATAAGGTTAATTCATCATCACTATTCAGCCGCAGGACCCACTGCTGGACAAGGCCTCCTTCATTAATATCTAATCATTGCGGTTGGAAGTGGCTTGTATCCATCATGAACCTGCGGCCTTTACCAGAGGCCGTATTGTCTAACGCTTCTGACGCTTGCCTTCGTTTTCACCATCTCTTTCTGTCATCATCTTATACCGTTGGACAGAAAGAAATAATGATAGCGAAAGCAAGCGTTAGACAATAAGCCTACAAGATCATCCACCATAGTAATAATTTTACCGTAACCTTTTTTTAAACCCAAACTCTAAGATAATCATCATCATCATCATTTTAACCGAAAGACGTCCATTGCTGAACATAAGCCTCCCCCAAGGCTCGCCAAACAGATCGGCCCCGTGCTATTCGCATCCAACGCGATCCCGCAACCTTAACCAGGTCGTCGCACCATCTTGTTGGAGGCCTACCTACACTGCGTCTTCCGGTCCGTGGGGCCACAAAAAAAAAGAATAAAAAAGAAGAAAAAAGGTTCTAAGATTATACATGTAAATTTTTCTTGTGAAGGTATTTCTGACGCGGTGAATGCAGCGGGTTAAATTAAAGTTTCTTAATATTTTTTTATTTGCCGATGAAATCCAAATGACCCGTTTTCGTTTTCGTAATATATTAGTAGATGCGAGAAATTAACCCATTTCGCTTCGTCAAAACCTACAAAAATGCGTCATTCGTCATCAAAAAATTAAAACAAGGGAAGCCGATGACGTTTGTCATCAATCATAATGAACGCAGTCGACTTGACGATGATTAATTCTGCGTCTCGTTAGATCAGCGTCGCTGCTCTGGATAGAATTAAAACGGGAATTTAAATTGCTACCCGCTTCCTGAGTCACACATGAATTATTACTTTAATTTCTAGAGAATACAGACAACAATAGAATGAGATTTTGTTATAGAATTTAAATTTATTGCTAGAATTTTTGCTGATTTTTTTGTTTATTGTGCTTGCATTGTCATTTAAACTGAAAATTCGTACTAAATTTCAAGTCCTAACCAAATACGTTTCTCTTCCACTCAAAGGCTTAATGGTTTGTCTCCTAAACTTAGTCAGAAGTGAGCCATGATGTCTTAATTAGCATTGATATAAGAGTGATGGAAAATGGATTTTTAGGACTCTCTCTATTACTTCGCATCTCTTCAATAGTTTAAATGTTGGCAGAGTAGGTACCTATGTAATTTAATGGCAGCTTTAGAAAAAAATAAAAAAAGGAAAAATAAAGAAGAGACCATACAACAAGCTATTTATTGGAAACAACACTTCTTTTGTGAGTCCAGAGCAATTCAGATTTAGAATCATAGTATTGTAACTATAAAAAGGTCTAAATCAAATATGAGTAATGATAAATTAATGAAGTAACTTAATCTATGTATATCTGTCGAATATTTACACCTAGAATGTTGGGCCAAAATTACCACGGGTCCCTAGCGATGGGCATCGTAATAGGGGCAGACCGAAGCAGAGATGAAGGGACGATCTAGTTATTTATCATCTTGGGATGACGGAAGCTCGTGTTTGATAGACCAGAGTGGAGTTAAGAAAGATACCTTTAGTCCTTTACCCAGCACTGCAGTGTAACACAAAACCAGGCTAACTAAAAAATAATCTATTACCCGGTATACCGAATACAAAGACCAAAATTATATTTATCGCATCCTTTAAAAATAAAACTTTTAAACTACTGATACCCTTCTTATAAACGACCCCAAAAGTCTGAACTCATCATTCACAAAGCAGACTTATCCCAACTCGCTTAAGCCTTACTTTATCACCGACGACATAATGGACACTTAGCCTGACAAATACGCCACATGCGAGAAAATAACAAAAGAACTTATTTAGATACTGGCCAATAGGGATAATGACACCGTAAAATAATAATTACAAGACGCGATTCTAATAAAAAACACTATTATTTTAGCACTGAAAACCACACTTACTTTCAATTTACTGCAAAATTAGATTTTTAGCTGTTTAAAGCAATTTATAAACAGCTCGTATATAGCCTGTGTTATTTATCTGTGTCTTATAGGGTAACAGCATCATGAGTTACGGTACATTTTCACGGCGGCCATCTTGTGAAGTTTTGGACTCCAGAAGAGTAATGTCGGGTTTAACATTTTCAAAGTTTTTTGCACTCGCCGCCATTAGTACAAAGTCTTACAAATTACTTTTTTACGTGCATTTTGCTTGGGCGTAAGCTTGAAAAATGGGTAATACGAGAGTGCAGTTTAATTGTCCCGGTTTGTTGAGTCGTGGACACTTTATAGAATTACTTCCTATGGGAATTCCTGAATATTAGATCGTGATCTTCATTTATATTGTACTAGATACTCCGTCTGCGACTCCGTC
Organism: Archips crataeganus; assembly: GCA_947859365.1. NCBI lineage: Eukaryota > Metazoa > Arthropoda > Insecta > Lepidoptera > Tortricidae > Archips > Archips crataeganus. The sequence goes on from OX402068.1 coordinate 5,714,439, forward strand.
TGCAAAGAATTCGTTTATCGCTATCCCGCGGGTACTAAGCGATTTTCCGGAATAAATAGTATCCTCAATGTTAGACCAGAGGCTATATTGTCTAACGCGCGGGCGCTTGCTATAGCTTTCAACATCTCTTTCTGTTACCATCTTATACCGTCTGACAGAAAGACGATAAGCCTGATTGAGGGAGCTTTTCCATCAGAGATGTGCTGCTGCTATGCTATGTTGCTATGGATGCGTTTGATATTAACCAACAATACAATACATTACAAAATATTCTGTATTGATCACCAAAAACAGTACAGTGACATTACAAAAATAAAAATTCCGGTAGACAATAGGCGGTCTTATCGCTAAAAAGCGATCTTTTCCAGACAACCAATTACTCAGAAATTAATAAATATCAACAGACTAATGTAGGTGGCAGAAATAACAGACAAGAGAAACGCAGTATTACTTAATAGACAACAAACAATAAAAACAATACAAATAATATAATAACCAACCATGGTGGTCCACATAGAATAGCGTTGGTGGAAACGGGATCAAGTAAGCTATTTCTGCGGATGTGTGCTTTGGATTTTCCACGAGCGGCTACGTAGTAAGTTAATGCTTTGATTGTGTTTTTTTTTTGTAATTCAAAAGCATAATTAATTTTTTCCATCTTTATTAAAGAGACTACGAGAGAAAGAAGATTTTGTGTTAACTACTATCATCATCATTTTTTCGGCCGTAGGGCATTCACTGTTGGACATAAAGTATATATCCATCCAAAGCGGCTTGGATCCTCCGTGAACCTGCGGCCTACCCAATCATCCGTCCACCTCGTTGATGGACGTGTCACGCTGCGCTTGCCAATCCGTGGTCTCCACTCGAGAACTTTTCGGCCTTAACGGTTCTGTAGGCCTGCCCATTGCTATTTCAACGAGCTAGTCCGTTTGGCTATTTCGGTGACCGTTATTCTTCTAAGAATCTACTCATTCCTAATTCGATCCCGTAGAGAAACCTCGAGCATAGCCCTCTCTATAGCTCGTTGAGCGACTCTGAGCCTACTAGAAGTGAGTCAAATTCGACATGAGATTTGATCACAAACAAACGCAGGTGAAACAAAAGCTTGTAAAAAGATAACTTAACCTTTTTCGCACAAAGCTGTTCAGCTAAGCAATGACGATAAAACTGTAAGCATATAAAAAACTTTAGTGGACGTTCCCGAAACCTCAATTTGATCACTGTATCCAAGTTAATGGTTGGAAAATAAAAGCTTTCGTGCGTCCAAGCTTTTTTCACAACATTTAGTCTCGTAAGTGACGTGACAGAACCGTCACTTAGAAAGTTCAGGGTTAGACAAGACAAGCGAAAAATTGGAAAGGCGATATTGTTGGCAAAAATCATAGACAAAATGACTTAGACACTTTGCGAATAAACCTTGGTAAAACTTTGTTTCGTGTAAAACTAGTTGTTACCTACAACTTCACTGTCATGACATTACTCATTAGACAAGACAGTCTCGTCAAAGTCAAGTCATAGATAAAATATCTTAATTTCATTTCTAATTAGAATATAACAAGCACTTTATCAGTTCTACGAGCGGTGTGCCCTGCCCACTGCCACTTGAGTCTGGCGATTGATTTGAGTCGCAGTGTAGGTAGGCCTCCAACAAGATGGAGCGACGACCTGGTTAAGGTTGAGGGATCGCGTTGGATGCGTATTGCACGGGACCAATCTGTTTGGCGAGCCTTTGGGGAGGCCTATGTTCAGCAGTGGACGTCTTTTGGCGGAAATGATGTTGATGAGATGATGGTCCGTGTTTGATCACTATCTCACCTGATGACAATTGCAGAAAGGGCAAGAGTGTATCTCACTGGTTCTGGCCCATTCACTCACTTGTTTTACATGTAATTTCAACAAGCTGTTTTTAGTGAAAGTGCTCTGTCTCTCAAAGCGAAATAAGGTTTGTATGTGAGAGGTCAGCGGTTTCAGCTGTCATTTGCCAATAGTGCGTGGTCAGATAAGGTTTCATAAGCAATTTTGTTTACTTCGTTAATCGTTTCGATTATTAAATAAATTGGATGAGTTTTCGGCTCGCTAGTTCAAGAGTAGACTACTAAAACACACGGTCAATTAAGTTTTTACTGATGGCCGATGGGGCTAAAAGTTTCTTGTTGCGGATGGCGCATGACCGATAATGTTTGGCGAGCTTTAGTAGGCCAGTGTGTTTGTGACATAAAAACTTATTTTAGTTAAAATTGTTACTGGCCATTAATAATAATAATAATAAGAAAATGATCGTAGTTTTATTTTCACAGTGAATGAATTAAGATGGCCATGGCAGCCTAGTGGTTTAACCTATGATCACTCAAACAGAGGATTGTGTAGGTTCAGACCCGGTCTCACACACCTTTGCTCAACAGTGGAATGTTAATAGACCATGATGACGATCATGATGCTAAGACTACAATTGGGAATGTCTAAAAAAAAATACCAGTGGTTTTTATATTTTTTTTGTATAGAAAAGTCAATTATAAGAAACTAATTTCAATATTTTGTCATTTAGTTCAGTACTTTTTTCAAAATTAATTATTGAAACTATTTTGGTTGATGACGTCATATTGTAATTGAGGGCTCCCACACTGCCAAATTTCTAAATCTATCTAAATGCGTACGATAAGGCAACCCCTTTAATTATTTTTTGCGTAGTGGTACACTGTAACTAGTGCCACTTTACTGGCGCTTTCAAAGTGCTAGATGTCAGGCAGCGGGTCCAAATCAAACTCCGTAGTTATAATCCACGCGTAAATTGTGAAGAATTCTAACCACACAGAATAAAGTACGACTTCACGCAATTTACACCAATGTCAAATGAAGGTCATCGCTTAGTTGTTATGTAATAAATTCATTACATAATATTAAAATTAAATAACTACAGAAAACGAGTTAAAAAGCATTTATCTCGAAATGGTTTTCGATTTACTATACATTGCAAAAAAATAGACATCCCCAATTCGTTAACCACCCTAACGTTTAATATCAGTTTTACGGTTTAAAACATCAATAGTACATTACTGCAGCGGCCGCGAAATAGGGGATTGCCGGCCGAGTAGTTATAGATGGCCGAGTGTGAACGAGGCCATCTAGAGATACGAGGCCGGCAATCCCTGTTCGTGGCCAAGGCTTGTATAGAGTTTTTCTCAAACATGCATCATCATCATCACCACCACCGTCACCGCCATCATCATCACCATCAACATCAACATCCATCAACATCCATGAACATCCATCACCATCCATCAACATCCATCAACATCCATCAATATCCATCAACATCCATCAACATCCATCCATCCATCCACGTCGACCACGTGGACCTATTAAACGTCATGGTGCTATGTCACATAAAACAATAGACGATCACTTTGCTGGCCAAGGCCAGCAATGTTGTATGAAATTCCATTATTGACCTCTCGTCTAGGCGCACCTGCAACGTGACAGTTCGTGGCGTATTATAAGGAACATAACGTCAATATTTCATAGCATGTTTGAGAAAAGGCTATTTTCACTTGCAGGTCAATGTGACAATCAGCATCATCATCATCATGTCAGCCTATATACGTCCCAATGAAGGCCGCAGGCCTCTTCTCAGAATGAAAGGACTGGAGCCGTAGTTCCAATGCAGACCCAGTGGATTAGGAACTTCACACACATCATTGAATTTCTTTGCAAGTGTGTACAGGTTTCCTCACGATGTTTTCTTTTTCTCTCACTGTAAAACTCATGGTATATTTGAAATCTAATTTCGCACAGTAATTAGCCATGCTAACTTTTTAAATATGTATCGAAATCTCAAAACCATTTCGAGAAACAAGCTTTCGGTACAGTTTCTGTATATCAGATTTTAAAAAAAGTCTTACATTATTAAGATATTCGTTGAAATGTTTTGACCTTCAAATGCCCTTTCTGTGAGTCATCAAACGAATAATGGATAATGATTCTTTTGCCTTATTTAAAAAAAATCGACTGACGTCTGTCTAGTCTATATCAAACATAAACTCAAAATTGACATTGACGTGTCGTTTCGTTTTGTAGTTTGTTTGTTTATTTGTTATTTAAGCACAAAGAGTAAAACCATATACCTAATAAGGTTTAAGCAGCATTTTATTATAAAAGGACGGCTAATAACGAAAAAGCCGATTCTCGCAATTTGCCACAAGTGGACAATGTCATGATACTGGAGTTCATGACGAATTCTAGCAACCACAACATCGCTGAAATAAGAGGAGTTACTCAACGGTCAAGACTTTATTGTTAAACCATTGTTTACAAGTAATGTGTTTGTTTTAAATAGGCACATACATTTAAATGATCTTCACAACAAAACTGCAAATAGTTCTTGAAGTATTTTTGCTTCACTTCTCGACACCATTCCTCTCGCCGTCGTTCTGGGATTGGTACGAATAACAAATCCGGGTTATCCCTGCTGTTATTCGAACATAAAGGGGCGAAACACTCGTAGCCTTCCATTTCAAACAAGTTCAGTTAGTGATTTCAAATTTTTTTGAGGTTAGCCGTCGGCGGTGACGTTAACACCTTGATGTTGACTTTACCATAGACTTTACTGTATTTTTTTTGTGCAGGCAAAGACTACATTATCCATTATGCGTTTGATGACGTCACGTCAGCAATATATTAATATTTTTTTTTAATGTAGATAGGATTCATTAAAAACAAAAATACCGAAATTAGTTTCTTAAAATAGTCTATATTTATCAAATAAATTATAAAAACCATACAACAAAAATATGAAGCATGGCCAATTCCGATAATCTTAGAGGTGCTAATCCGGGTTTTTACCCACGACCCTTTGCTTGAAAGACCATAGGTAAAACCACTTAGGCCACTACTCTAAACTTTACTTTTAACTTTTTCTTTTTTTTTTTACTTTGGTGTTGCTGTTGACTATACATAAAACATTATTCTTACTCACGCCAATAATATATTATTTCCGTAACAAGAAAGCGTTTGTATACATGTATTGTATCAGACGTCTTATTAATCAACATACCTCGGGGAAATACCCTCGTCAGGCAATCTCAAAGTATCCCAACATCTAGAAAAAACCTTCGGCAGCAAACCTACGGAAGTTAGATTTTATTGCTACAGTCTATTCCAAACTTGATGTAGGTGACACTTTACATTTTTTAGTAAAGTTCTTCGTCATAATATTGTACCTAAAGACGATTACTAAAAACAAACATCATCATCCCAGCCTATATACGTCCCACTTTAAGGCACAGGTCTTCTCTCAGAATGAGAGTGTTTGGGCCGTACTTCCTACGCGGGTTCAGTGCGGATTGGGAACTTCACACACACCATTGAATTGTTTCTCAAGTACGTGTTCATGATCATGAAGATCATGGCAAATTTCAAATGTAATTTCGCACATGAATGCCGAAAAATTTAGAGGTGTGAGCCTGGGCTCGAACCCACGACCCTCTACTTGAGAGACCATAGGTCAAACCACTAGGCCACCACGGCTGAAAAAAAAGTTATCAATTATAAAATATGTATTATGTATGCGGTTAAAAAAGTTGTCGAAGTCAAGTGGTTTGACCTATGGCCTGTCAAGCAGAGAATTGTGCGTTCAAATCCGGGCTCACATTTCTGAGCATCACGAAATTCATGAAGGAAACAACATTTGAAAATTTTCACGAGCTTTACGGTTAACGAAAATATCGTGACAAACATGCACACACTTGGGAAAAAATTCAATGGTGTGTGTGAAGATTCCAATGCGCAATGGGCCCGCGTGAAAACTAAGGCCCAAGCTTTCTAGTTCTGAGAGGAGGCCTGAGCCCTGCAGTGGGATGTATATAGGTTGGGATGGATGGAATCTGCTTTAAAAGGATTAAACCCAATGTTTTATATGGGTTTTACTTGAAAAAGAAAAATGTTAAGTGTCTCCCATATCAAGTTTGGAATAGACGGTACTTATAGAGTTCCCAGAAGTGTCATTGACACCGTATTACAATGAAAAATGGCTACCTACGTACGTCATAACCGCATAAAGGTTTTATTAGGCGCGCACAATAAAACAATAAGGTGTGACTTATTTTAACGACCTTGCGTAATAAAAAAATATTTTTATTGCCCTCATTCGTCGGCTTGGGAATGACCGCTGGATTTTTGGATCCTTTTATTGGAGTTCGGACATGGTGACGAATATGTGACATATGTGATGACTGATAGCAAAGAGCTCTGGTAGCCTTGCATTTGATCTATGAGCATTCTAGTAAGTAGAGGTACGCGGGTTTGAACCTCGACTTGCACCTTTGAGAATTTTTGGAATTAATGTGCAAAATTGCATTGTTAATTTACCACGAGCTTTACATTGAAACTTCCACACTTACCTGCGAAAGAATACCAAAGTGTTTCATAGTAACAAATTAACCTAACAAATTTCTGAAAAAAATGTGCCACAAATAGATTTCCGACGGAACTTTTATTTTAGGATACTTTATCGTCTTTTAATTAATATTTTTCGGGCATTACTCGTGATCACGGCGGCTGCAATGTGTTTGGAACGTCGAGGTAATTTTAGCAATAAATAGTTTCGAACTAAATACAAACTGAAATATAGATGCACAGAAAAAACCCCAGACCTTTTACGGAAAAGTAATAAAAAATGAAGTTGAAAAAATAAATACAAAAGATACTTCATACCTAACTTGTTAAAGTTGGCACAGAAGCGCCACCTCTTGGTCCAGGTGAGCGGTTAGTTCCGAAGGAGGAGGTTCTCGATAGAGGGCATAACATAGATGCGCGCTTTATCACTGCATAAGGTGATTATAACAGACTGAAATGTACGATGTATGGGAAAGATTCGTCACTAACCTCTAGACCCCAGTGATGGTGTAGGGGTAAGCACGCAGCACGGAATGCTGAGGACCTGGGTTCGATTCCCAGCATTGGTCTTTTTTCTGGGGTTTTTTCTGTGCATCTATATTTCAGTTTGTATTTAGTTTGAAATATATGGTTTCACGGGATGACCGTAAATGTAATAAAAAATGAAGTTAAAAAAATAAATACAATAAGATACTTCATACCTAGTTCGTGATTAAGCCCCGAAATATACTAGTTACTAGCTTTTGCCCGCGACTCCGTCCGCGTGGAATTAGTAATTTGGGCAGCTTATTTTTTATCCAATTTGTTTTTTCATCAATAATGGCTCTCCTTAGATCCTTCCGGAAGAGGTGAAACTTCATAATAAACCAACCCGCTCCCAATCCGACCCCAAACAGCCCCCAACCCGCCCCAACCCGCCCCCAACCCGCTCTCAAACCGCCCCCAACCCGCTTCCAACTCGCCCCCCCACCCGCTCCCAACCCGCCCTATCTAACTGGGCTATCTGACACTGAAAGAATTTTTCAAATCATATCAGTAGTTCCCAAGATATATACGTTTCACTTCAAAAACCCCCAATTTGGAAACATTCTTCCGCTTCGCTCCGCTCCTATTGGTGTTAGCGTGATGATATGTAGCCTATAGCCTTCCTCGATAAATGGGCTATCTAACACTGAAAGATTGGCCTAGTCCCAAAGTAAGCTAATCAAAGCTTGTGTTAAGGGTACTAAACAACGGATAAACATACTTATATTGATAAATACACACTTAAATACATATTAAGCACCCGAGAACAAACATTCGTATTTTTGATAAAAATATCTTCCACGACACGGGAATCGAACCCGGGACCTCAAGCTTAGTAGTCAGGTTCTCTAACCACTGGTAGCTTTGTGATAAGATAACTTTCGTACATGCGACGCCTACAGAAACTATTAAATCAAAATGGATTATTTCAACTGTTTCCAACTAGCATCCATCCATAATATACCTGTTTAAATCATCTAGACTGAATTTGAATTTTAGTTAGATAAATGTTTTCGGTCTGAATTAAAATAAACACCTATTTTCTTAAAGAGCTAACGTAGGATCTATGTTTGTCTTTACAACGTTAGTGTTCTTGTGCAATGTGTATACGCGTAACTAGGTCTCTTAGTCTCGACTAGAGACCTAGTAAATATGGTATTTGCTTCTATTTGGATCCTTGCGCTTTAAACTTAGCGAATAATGTCTTTCCAAGGATTAGGTACTTACGTTAACAGGAACAGGACTCTATCGCATCTTACTAACATTATAAATGAGAAAGAATGTGAAGATATTTGGATGTTTAAATGATTGGATCTTTATTATTCAATCACGCAAGAACGTTATGATAATGCGTTCAGCTGTGGGATAATATTTTAGCATTAAACAAGAATAAAGGGGCCTGTCCAAGAACGTTGAAGTACCTACATAGGCTTCCAAGATAACCATGTTAACTCTGTCTGCAATCAATAGATGTCGTTGTCCGAGCAAATGTTTGGCTATAAAACTGAGGCCGTAATCTTTTTTCAGGCCAAGCTCTTAGATTGTAAGTTTTTCTCGTGAAAGTATTTCTAAAACAAGCAAAGCCGCGGTTAAAGGTAGTTTCTCATACATTTTACCATATTTTATGGTGATATCGCTTTCTGTCTGATGCCCGCGGCTTCGCCCCCTCTGTAGTAGATTAAAACGTGTTTTCCCGTGGCAAAAAGTAGCCTATGTTACTTTCCAGCTCTTCAACAATGTCCATTCAAAAAATCACGGCAACTCGTCACTCAGTTTCAACGTGAAAGCAGAACAAATAAATAAAAAACACACTTTCACATTTATAATATTAGTATGGAAGTATGGATTACCTGGGTATTTTTACGGCGACTGAAAATAGTGTATTAAAATTTTGAGATTTACATTCAAAAGCATAAGTAAGACGGAACTTAAGGGCTTACCGAGTTTTTCACACTAATCGATTTTGGGTGGGCGATTTCGGGCGTGGGGCCGCTTGGGGGAGGCACGATGGCTCAAGATAGGTTGGTTTTGGGTATTTTCATCTTATTACTAAAACAAATACATATTTAAAGATGTAGCAAAACTACGCCCTAGAAAACATCTTGTTTTATTAACATTCAAAAAGTCATGACCTTCCGTGCAGTATTAGCGTCGTACTACGAGTTTATTTTATTTTTTTCACACCACCTGCACGACAATGCCTTATTAAATATCATGCAAACCTCTCTCAAAGTAAATCATTATAGCCCTTGGCTTTCGCCGGGGCGTAATGTTGTACTGAATTTCATTATAACCCGCCGGGCAGTAATGTGATTCTCACTTCTCGTAGTTCTTATTGGTATTCACTTAAAGTCTAATTTCAAAATCGCCCGGCGTGCAGGCCGGCGCGCAGCTCGTGCACGTGCTGGTCGCGGCGGCGCAGCCCGTGCTGCTGCTGGTGCTGGTGCTCAACGTGCTCAGCCCCGCGGGGGCCGCGCCGCACCTCATTTATTTGCAGTTCCGCGGCCGAACGAAAACAAAGTCAAATACTTAAACAAAAGCCGCGAGTGATTCAATACGCTGCAATTTTAAGTATCAAAACTGCAAAAGAAGCTCATAAAACATTAAGAAAATATCGAGTGACGAAAGTGATTTGACTTTGATTCTATTAAATTAGACGCCTTAGGACCACTTGCACAGTTCAGGGTAAAAAAATTAAATCGGTAACACTGGGCTAAGAATGACAGTTCCATACATTTTGACACTTAGCAGTTAACTCGCTCGGAGTTAAGTAGCTAACCCAGGTCTGCGCAAGCCGGCCTTAGAAATTGTTAATAATGTACTCCCAGAGAAGTCGAAGGAAAAATACTTAAAAGCTTACAAAGATTTCGACAAATGGAAAACTGCGAAAGGCGCAAAGTCGCAGTGCTTCTGGGTCTATTTCGAGTATTTTTCTAGTAGCCTTGGTTTTTATTGTCTCGCAAAAGGTGAGAAAAGTAGAGTATATTCCTCGGGGATAAAACTGATTTTGCCTGGGGCGCGCTTAAATCCTTCACTAATCTCAGGGCTCCATCTTAATTCCCTCGCTTCGCTCGGGAATCAACTAATAACCCCCTCGCTACGCTCGGGAGTTAAATCTGGGGTCCCTCGATACGCTCAGGATTCAATATCGCGCCCGTGACATAATGCAGTGCTTTATCCCCTTGGTGTACAATCTACTATTAGAGACGACTTTGGATTTTTTTTCTATCAGGCAAACTACAAGTAATCGTGTTTCAAAAAAAACTGGTCACTACAGTGAATCCTCAAATATCTTACATAGTGAATTTCAGGACTACAGCATTGCTAAGTAGTAATGATACAGCACGAGTTTAAATTAATGCAATAAATGCGCCAAAAACACGGTTGGGCCTTAATCACAACCATTATTACTCTATTTGTGACGTAGTCGTTGAGATTTGATTGAAACGTTGAGATACTTTCAGAAATATATGGCCGTGATTAAGTGTGGTACAAATTACAACTGAACGACAGAATTAAAATACAAATTACGAAAACCTAAACTTGCAATACATGAAATAGAAAGAAAAAACCGGCCAAGAGCGTGTCGGACACGCCCAAGGTAGGGTTCCGTAGCCATTACGATAAAATCAAGTAATATTTTTCTAAGGATTTCGTATGTGTACGGAATCATCCAAGTTTAGGTATGTTTTATACCTTAGGCTACTATTTACTCTTAAACTACAAATAATTTCCAAGCAATCTTAGCCGCTATAATTTTCCTAGTAAATTTGATATATTTACTACCCTCCTGAATTTTTTCAAATTTTTCCACCCAACAGTTTAGATTTTAGAGGGGGGGACGGCCGATTTTAATGAAAATTTTCACTTTAAAGTTGAATATTTCGCAAACAGATAACTGAATAGAAAAATCATGTTAGCAACTCCGCAATGATTTTAAAAGACCTATCCAACGATACCCCACACTACAGGGTCAGCCGAGAAAAAAAAATCACCCCCACTTTACATCTATGGGAGGTACCCTAAAAAAATTTTTTTTACTTTTTTTTATTCAATCACTTTGTCGGCATGACTGATATATATATTCATGCCAAATTACAGCTTTCTAGTACTAACAGTCTCTGAGCTTAGCCGCGGACAGTCAGACAGACAGACAGACAGACGGACAGACATGGCGAAACTATAAGGGTTCCTAGTTGACTACGGAACCCTAAAAACGCAAAAACAAAAATCCACTTCATTCACGTTGATAAAAGAAAATCAAAAACCGTGGAAAACAATAACGGCGTCCATGTTACAAAATTATCGACCGTCCATTCTAAAACCTCAGCGCGAAATAATGGTATCATCTTAATATTGGAGTTTGAATGGACCCCCTCGAACAAAAGCGCGTCTTTCATCGGACGGGGGTCTATTGTGGTCTGTGATATATAGCCGCTGGTAGTGATGCGACGTGATAAAACAGGTTATACATTTCACTGGTGACATGCAAGCCTAGAGCGAGTAGTTGATGCACTCAACGACTCTGTTTTATTGTGGGTCAGTTATATACCTACAGCCCACTGGAGTTTATTGCATAATAAAACGCTCATCTATTTCACATCGGGTAGGTCCTATTTTGTCCTATAGAACTTTGAAATCGTGAAGTAACAGAGTTCAAAATCGTACCAAATATACCTATCAGTTCCATAGAACAAATGGAACATTCCCTTTCACATCGACCTATTAGTTGAAATTACAAAGTCCAGGGTGCTAAGGCCATGGTAATGGCAAGGTGATTTGGTCAGCATCTTTCCTAAGTAAATTACTTTCAATGAACTAAAACAATTACTTTGCTCACCCGCGACCTTACAATAGTTACGTTTATGCAAGAAATGTGCGTTCATGCAGTTCCTCCACCTCCACACTGTACGAACACACACAAATCACATAAACCCAACCATCACCACCACCAAGCTACACTGACGCGTTTCGAACTCAACCAGAGCTCATCTTCAGAGTTACCACAACCGTATGCTATGCTACCAAACGTTAAACTAACAAACCAAAACAAATGTTTTAACTTGTCACTGTAACTTCTCAAGTACCCACTTTATTTTTCTTATTCTCAAACTACCCCACAAAAATTAACTTTTATTGACATATTTAAAACTACCTTGAATTTTTTTGTTTATTTATTTATAAGGCATATTTAATTAATACTAACTGTTCAAATTCGACCCAAGCCGCAGTAAAGGAGAAGATACTAAATTTACCTGTTCATTAATAATAGACCCCATAGTGTTGTACCTAATTATTTCCATGCATTCCAGGGGTTTGTCTGATAAGATTTATGGCATTTTAAAATCAAACAATATTAATGTTGCCTTTAAGACTAACAACTCTTTGTACTCTAGGCTATGTAACCACAAAGAACAGGTAGATAAGGGAGCTAGATCGGGGGTATACAAGCTTACTTGTAATGACTGCAATGGGATATACGTAGGACAGACAGGCCGAAGTTTTAATACTAGATTTAAAGAGCATGTTTTGGCATATAGGAATGAGCATCCAGATAGATCGAATTTTGCAAAACATTTGTTGGAATCAAATCATTCATTGTTAGATTCAGATTCTTATGAAGTGTTACATTATTGCGGCAAGGGGTTGCGTCTGGATGCTCTGGAATGCATGGAAATAATTAGGTACAACACTATGGGGTCTATTATTAATGAACAGGTAAATTTAGTATCTTCTCCTTTACTGCGGCTTGGGTCGAATTTGAACAGTTAGTATTAATTAAATATGCCTTATAAATAAATAAACAAAAAAATTCAAGGTAGTTTTAAATATGTCAATAAAAGTTAATTTTTGTGGGGTAGTTTGAGAATAAGAAAAATAAAGTGGGTACTTGAGAAGTTACAGTGACAAGTTAAAACATTTGTTTTGGTTTGTTAGTTTAACGTTTGGTAGCATAGCATACGGTTGTGGTAACTCTGAAGATGAGCTCTGGTTGAGTTCGAAACGCGTCAGTGTAGCTTGGTGGTGGTGATGGTTGGGTTTATGTGATTTGTGTGTGTTCGTACAGTGTGGAGGTGGAGGAACTGCATGAACGCACATTTCTTGCATAAACGTAACTATTGTAAGGTCGCGGGTGAGCAAAGTAATTGTTTTAGTTCATTAATATGGACCTCCGCAAAGTAACGCCTGATTCAATAAATTATTTAAATTACTTTCTTTCTTCTATTTCATTTATTGTATCATTCCGGAAAATCCAGTTTGAAATAGAACAAAAAACTGATTATTTGAGAGTCCCACGAATAGTTTAAATGTATGCCTGGTCAAATTTCAGAATTTTTCGAAAGTTTTCCTTAAATTGGGCTGAGGATCGATATACACCAAGTGTTTTCTTTTCCGTAATTCCGTTAATTGCGACAATAATAATTAGTACGCCTACAGAAATTACCCGGTAAATCGATATTTGGTCTAGCCAAAGACATTTTTTTCTTTTTCCATACTTAACAATTTAATTCTCAGCTCATGATCAATGTAGAGTTATAATTAGTTAGCAAAAGTTACTGACGCTTATTAAAATTCTAACTTGGAGCATTAATAAAATATTGAATTGCGTTTAATTTCTAAACAACAAAAAACTTATTTTCAATTACGCTTAAATGTCTAAGATAAGTGACATGACGTTGATGTGACAGATCAAAGACAAAGAGGATGTTAAACAAACTCACGTCTTTAACGTTCTTCTTAACGAAATTTAAAGAGAAAATATTAGGTCACTAAATTAGGGGGATATACACTGCTTAACCACGCAATACTAAATTTAGTAGTTAATTATTTTTTAAATGGTACGTGGTTGGATACTAGAGCCTTATTGGAATGATTTTAATTTAAAACAAGTTAGCTATGAAGTATCTTTTTTTTTTTTTGTACTTATTTTTTCAACTTCATTTTTTTTGCACAGTAGCGCCATCTCTTGTCCAGGTGAGCGGTTAGTTCCGAAGGAGTGTTAAAATCTCTCGATGAGGGTGTAACATAGATGTGCGTTTGTCACTGCATAAGGTGATGATTTAGCAGATTGAAATGTATGATGTATAGGAAAGATTCGTGTCTAATCTCTAGACCAGTGGTGGTGTAGGGGTATGGCACGCGGCACGGAATGCTGAGGACCTGGGTTCGATTCCCAGCATTGGTCTTTTTTCTGGGGTTTTTTCTGTGCATCTATATTTCAGTTTGTATTTAGTACGAAATGTATGATTTTAATTTGTCTTGAAAAAGCTTCTCTCAAAGTTAACGGAATAAGATTTGATGAAATACCACCTATCAATTCATTTGGTTGGGTCAATGTCACAAAGAAAGCAACTTATGAACTTATTGCCTAGTTTTATTATATTGAGTCTCTTAACTGTAATGCAATCTTAAGAACTATACTTTAAACTGTAGTCCTGATATGGAACAAAATTTTATAAAAAAAACTTTAAATGTTTTTTTGACCAAAAATAAGAAACGACAAGTCATAGCTCGTCCCTAAGAAAAAAGTCTATTGAATTTAGTAACACCATCCCTAACCGCTAGGACTATAGTAAATTCTTCATTGACTTACTGCCTGTCTCAGACCATCTTCAATAGCCCAAGTTCTTAAAGATCCACCATTTATTTCAAATCCTCCAAGTCTCACCGAAAACTGAGTGACGATAATTGCTTAAGTTTTTTCGAAGATTTGCTTCGCTTTTTTTGAGTTCAATAAATTTTATGAGGACAGGGAAAAATGGTTTTATGGCTCTGAAAGGTGTTTTGACGTTTTTATTATTTCATGGGATTGATGAAGTGCAGTTTTCAGATTAGTTGAAGCTGTGGATTTGCGGAGACACTGAGAAGATATTAGAGAGAGGCTTTTTATACGCCCTTTAAACTTTGTCAATTATTGAGCCTTAGCTTTGGGCGCGGGTTTGCATGCATTAGATCTGGTTCATCGTCACTTCACCCCAGCCTATATACGTCCCACTGCAGGACACAGGCCTCCTCTCAGAATGAGAGGACTTGGGCCGTAGTTCCTACGCGGACCCAGTGCGGATCGGGAACTTCACACACACTATTGAATTTCTTTGCAGGTGTATGCAGGTTTCCTCACGATATTTTCGTTCACCGTAAAGCTCATGGTAAATTTCAAACAATTATTCTAATTTCGCATATAAATTCCGAAAAACTCTGCTTGAGAGGCCATTGGTCAAACCGCTGGGCCACCACGGCTTTCAGATATTATGGTAGTTGAATTAAAAAAAATCAGGTTTTCTTTCCCCAAGTACTAGGGGCGTTCAATAAAAAGTGAGAATGAGTATGTTATAAACAACTTTTACTAAATGTAATTTTATTTTTCGACATAGTCACCTTTTAGCATAATACACTTATTAAATCTTTTTTCTAAACTTAAAATTTCATTGTTAAAAAAGGTCTCATCTTGAGTACTTAAAAAATCTTGTTCTGCAGCGACTAACGCGTCGTCGTCTTCAAATTTCTGGCCTCTCGGGTATTGTTTCAATCTCGGAAATAGGTAGAAATCACTGGGAGCGAGATCTGGTGAATACAGAGGTTGCTTAAGGATATTGAACCCAGCATCACGAATTGCAGCCATTGCAACGATGGACTTGTGTGCCGGGGCATTGTCCTGGTGGAAAAGCATAACTTTCGAGAGTTTACCTCGCCGTTTTTCGCGGATCTCATTGCGCAATGTTGCTATTTGTTTGGCGTATAAAGTGCCCGTAATAGTGGCTCCATGTTTGAGATACTCAATCATTAATACCCCTTTACCATCCCAAAAAACAGAGCCCATGACCTTACCGGCAGATGGGCCCACCTTGAATTTCTTCGGAGTTGGAGATGATGGCCTTTTCCATGTCATAGACTGCAGTTTCGTTTCAGGGTCGTAATGATGGAGCCATGTTTCGTCCATTGTTATAAATCGCGCCAAAAAAAGTTCCCGGTCTTGCTGTATCAGGTCCAAAGCTTCTTGACAAATCTCGACTCTAGTTTGTTTTTGCGTGTCAGTAAGCATTCTTGGTACCCAACGCGCAGATACCTTTTTCATACCCAAGCGTTCATGTAAAATATTATGCACGCTCCCCGTTGAAATCTTTACATTTTCAGCAATAAAACGAACCGTGACACGACGATCCGCCAAAACTGAGTTTTCAACTTTTTTCACAATTTCTTCAGTTATTGCAGTAGTAGGGCGTCCGGAGCGGGGGTCGTCCATGGTCGATGTTTTTCCATGTCTAAATTCGGCGCACCAACGTGCGACTGTCAAATACGGAGGAGCATTAGACCCTAAAGTGTCCCGCTAATCTAAATTGACTTGGTCCCTAGAAAAATTTTTCAAACACAAGTATTTGATAACGGCGCGCAGTTAAATTTTCTCCATTTTCGCTAACGTACTCAATAGCATTGCAAAGAAATTACCGTATTTTTTTTTTAAACAAAAGACAGTTAGTTTTTTTTTTCATAGCAATCAGCTAGATAGATTAGCTTTACCGGCCAGTATTTAATTTCCTAATATTGAAAGAGTTTGCATCTCATTCTCACTTTATATTGAACGCCCCTCGTACCAGGAAATTCTCAAAAAATACAACGTGGATCAATGCAGTCTTAATGATTGCGACTGCACCCATATAGCTCATACCTATACAATATCTGATAGTGGCATTGTTGCCAACATGCTTAAGCTTTCTTTGGATCCACATGTGCGAGTATTTCAAATAGTAAAGCTAACGTTAGAATTTCTATTCAAATGCAAAATAGATGATAGCTGAAATGTTTGCAGAATCAGATTGTGTAAATATTC
Organism: Archips crataeganus; assembly: GCA_947859365.1. Classification (NCBI taxonomy): domain Eukaryota; kingdom Metazoa; phylum Arthropoda; class Insecta; order Lepidoptera; family Tortricidae; genus Archips; species Archips crataeganus. The sequence continues at coordinate 5,731,186 of OX402068.1, forward strand.
TGGTAAGTTCTCTTTATTGGAAATTACGGTCAGCTGGCATGATACAATCATAATGTTTGTGCTTTATATCAAAAATACATAACTAAATAATGTGAAATGTATTTTCAATACAAAGCAATTCGTCGGTCGTTCACATTATTACCTGCCGTCCTGAGTAAACTATCACCGAATTAGTATCATCTTTTCATCCGACTGCCGAACGAGGGTTATGCTTTTCGAGAGTCGGGGGCATGCGCACAGGTTACTTCACCGATAAGGAGAGACATAGATATATTAAGTTTGAAGAGTTTTATCAAGCGACCAGTATCTGCATGGGATTTAATGTCACTTTATGCATGCCTCCGACTGCATTTTGATCGTAAGTGACGACCGCTTTTAGCCTAGTTGGTAGTGACCCTGCCTACGAAGCAAGAGGTCCTGGGTTCGAATCCCGGTAAGGGCATTCATTTGTGCGATGAGCCTGAATATTTGTTCCTGAGTCATGGATGTTTCTATGTATTTAAGTATTTATTTATCTATATAAGTATGTTTATCGTCGTCTACACTGACGAGCAAAAATAAAGGGTCGATTACAAAAATGACGATAACTACAAAACCCGCTGTGATGGCTTCTTCGAGTAAAATGAGTTTAGTAAAGAGTTTTATTCTTAAGAAGAAAAAGTTTAATTAAGAATAAAACGCTTTACTAAACTCATTTTACTCGAAGAAGCTATCACAGCGGGTTTTGTAGTTATCGTCATTTATGTAACCGACCCTTTATTTTTGCTCGTCAGTGTAGTACCCATAATACAAGCTTTGCTTAGTTTGGGACTAGGTCGATTTGTGTAAGATTGTCCCATAATATTTATTTATTTAATTAAAACGGTAAATAATCTATTTAACGGAAATATTCATTCGTATCGGCCACTTCCATAATAAAATAAAACATTGTTGTAAATTCTAAAATCGTTTTTCTTTTCATTTCAACTTATTCACAAGAGCCCGCTGCTGTCTTTTCTAACATTCACAACTTTCCTTTTTGAAATTCCGTAGGTTCAGATGCTTTGCATATTTTCCGTATGCTCGGGGAACCTTATCATTTCTATTTTCAGTGCATCGTGAAATAAAGAGCGGCGCATAGTCGAGATGTTTCGCCTTCCGACGCGAAGTTTCTAAAGTTACAGATGCTTTAAATTTTAAAGTTTAAAAGAAATAAATAAATAAAGAAATAAATAAATATTAGGGGACAATCTTACACAAATTGACTTAGTCCCAAACTAAGCAAAGCTTGTACAATGGGTACAAGACGACGATAAACATACTTATATAGATAAATAAATACTTAAATACATAGAAAACATCCATAACTCAGGAACAAATATTCATGCTCATCACACAAATAAATGCCCTTACCGGGATTTGAACCCAGGACCTCTTGCTTCGTAGGCAGGGTCACTACCAACTAGGCTAAAGCGGTCGTTGAAGAAATGAATCGTAATTCTAATAGAGATAAAATTGTATTGATGGGTCAAGCTTGATTATGCAGTCACTAGCTGTTATTTTAAGACACCGTGCACCGGGCAATTAAATTGCAACTTAATTTGCATACAATTCGTTATTATAAGTGTAGTATTCGACACTGTAGTTTAAAATCTTGATCATATAGATAATTTAAAAAAAGTGCAGGAACTAAATGAACTCGGTAATTTCGTTTTAATTGACGTCAAATATGAGTACCTCGTAGGGACATTGCAAGCGAGCGACAAAACCTACCTAATAACAAACCGATTTTATGATTATTGATATACTTTGCATCTAATTCAAAGTAATAAATATACGTGTACTGATTATTTAATCACAAATGGAGCTTTTTAATAAAAAAAAATATTTAAGAGAAACCGATTGACAGGTGGCGGTGCCACTTTTTTGAGATTGACCCTGAAACTATCCCTTGTCCTTAACGACGCCTTTTCTGCGTTTTTATGATGTGTTGACAGTTCAGGAGCTAAGCGTATCACGGTTTTATTGCTGGGTAGACGCAGATAGCGCTCATAACGGCCGTCACTATCAGTCGTTATTCAATCCTTGGGAGTATAGACGAGCGGACTTTTAGTCGTACTTTTATTATTAATAAACGATTTTAAAAACATGAATATTAACAATTACCAAGATAAACAGATGTACAAAGGCATGTATGATGTGGATATATGTTTATAATGTAGTATTCAGCATTTATTGAATTTAAACATAAATTATCTTAAGGGAGTTATCCAAATATGATGGTTTTGGTGTACCTAGCAGCAATGTACTAAAAAACTATATTAAAAACTTACTCTTAACTTCTAAATAAAATAAATAAATAAATAAATATTAGGGGACAATCTTACACAAATCGACCTAGTCCCAAACTAAGCAAAGCTTGTACTATGGGTACTAGACGACGATAAACATACTTATATAGATAAATAAATACTTAAATACATAGAAAACATCCATAACTCAGGAACAAATATTAAAAAATAATTAATAAGTTAATAGTTAATTATAATCATTTAATTCTCAATAAGATATTCCATTCGGAATAGCACTTTTGAACTAACAACTTATAATTACTAAACTAAACGGGACTTATCACGCACTAAATATTTATTTATTTACCTCGACGTTTCGGCCACATTGCAGCAACCGTGGTCACGAGTCAACTGAAGTGTAGGGTGTCAAGTTCGTTTAGCCGCACGAGTCTTTCGAACTACCCGCACTTGATCCCGATTAGAATCAGCACCCGTATCTCGAACTACCCGCACTTGATCAAGATTTTTTAACGGCACCCCATCACACCGACACACAACACTCACAACATCCGACGACCTCTCCGAACACTCCTGCCGACGCCAACATTTGTTTATAACAGGATTCCACGCAGACGAAAGCTTATATCTATCCTCCCGATTAAAATTTTTGTGTTTTTTAATTTCAACCGCTTCACGCACCATTCTAGAGTAGAAATGACGTTCCGTTGACAGAATTCTGGGATTGTGCAGTTCAATCCAGTGGTTTGGTCCTGACTCCAACAAATGCTCGGCTATGGCTGACTTATTTACTTGGCGATTTTTAACAGCCGCGATATGTTCCTTGACCCTCTCAGCTATTGTTATTTTTGTTTGTCCGATATAGGAACTACCACAACTACAATCAACCTTATAAACACCCGGTGTTTGGAAGGGAACAACATCCTTGGGTGTCCGCATATGCCTCGCGACCTTGGACAAAGGCGTGTAGACAACCTTGATGGAATACTTGTCCAAAATAGCGCCAACCTTGTCAGTCACTCCCTTAACATAAGGCATATACGCAGGCTGTCTAGCCACGTCAGGATGTCTATCTCTACGTTTCCTTCTGGGCTGCCGTTTATTTACCACAAAACCGTTGCGCTTTAGCACCTCCTGAACATGTCTCAACTCATCCTCAACAAATCCAGGGTCACACAGATCCAATGCCCTATTTTGCAGCGAACTGACAACAGATTGGAGATGTCTGGGATGGTGGTGAGATGAAGCATTCAGATACCTATCCGTGTGCGTCGGCTTCCTATAGACAGTATGTGCTTAAGAACCATCTGTTCTCGCCATTACCTTAACATCAAGGAAAGCTAATGTACGTCCTACCTCCAATTCATAAGTGAACTGAATCTTGGTATGGATGGAATTGCGATATGCCAAAAACTGTTCCACTTCAGGTTTCCCACCTTTCATAACGCAGAAAATATCATCGACGTATCGCTTCCACAATTTGACATTCCATGCTTGCAAATCTATAGACGTCTCAAAATATTCCATCCAGATATTGGCCATCACCGGTGCCACAGGACTACCCATAGCAACGCCATCTATCTGTAGATAGTGCTGTCTACGATACAAAAAGTAACTCCCTTCCAAACAATTCCTAAGCAACACCATGTAAGACTCTGACATGTCATTAACAAATAACTTTCCTCGAATTACCTCACAGCATTCTTTAAGCGGAACATTGGTGAAGCCTGCGTATATGCCTTATGTTAAGGGAGTGACTGACAAGGTTGGCGCTATTTTAATAGCCATAACTCCCCTGTTCTCTAAGATAATGGAGTCCGTTATCAACCGCCAGCTCCTTCGATACCTTGAGGACCGACAATTGCTCAGTGACCGTCAATATGGTTTCCGTAGCGGCCGCTCGGCCGGCGATCTACTGGTTTACCTGACACATCGTTGGGCACAGGCGTTTGAGACAAAGGGTGAAGCATTGGCTGTTAGTTTAGATGTGGCGAAGGCCTTCGATCGGGTTTGGCACAAAGCGCTCCTCTCAAAACTTCCGTCCCTTGGGCTTCCTGAGAAATTATGCGGATGGATCAGCAGCTTCCTAACGGACAGAAGCATAAAGGTTGTAGTTGACGGTGCATGCTCTGATTCCATGTCGTGAATGCTGGTGTCCCTCAAGGCTGTGTGCTATCGCCTACACTCTTCCTTCTGCATGTCAATGATATGCTGCCATCCGGCGGCATTCACTGTTATGCGGATGATAGTACGGTTGATGCCTCTTACACCGGCCGCGCCGGTATTTCTCGGGAAAACGTTATAGAGTGCCGAAACAAACTTGTGTCTGAAATTGAGACTTCCCTAAAAGAAGTTTCAGAATGGGGTCGACTTAATTTAGTCCGTTTTAACCCCACTAAGACACAGGTTTGCGCGTTTACCGCAAAAAAGTCTGCGTTTGTCGCGTCACCTCTTTTCGAAGGCACTCCCCTTGCTACCACAGCCAGTATCGGAATCCTTGGTATTGACATCTCGAGTGAAGTCCAGTTCCGCGACCACTTGGAGAGTAAGGCTAAATTAGCCTCGAAGAAGCTCGGCGTGCTCAACAGATCGAGACGGTATTTCACTCCAGCCCACCGCCTTCAGCTTTATAAGGCGCAGGTTCGCCCACATATGGAATACTGCTCTCATCTGTGGGCGGGGGCTCCCCGGTACCAGCTTCTCCCTCTGGATCGCATACAACGGAGAGTGACTCGAATAGTCGGCTGCCAACGAACTTCTGATGGGCTCGATTCCTTGGCGCTGCGTAGAGATGTAGCTTCACTGTGCATCTTCTATCGCATGTACTACGGAGAGTGCTCCGAGGAGTTATTCGGGTTGATCCCTGCCGCATCCTTCCGCCACCGCCCTACGCGACAACACTTCCATCCTCACCATCTGGATGGTTGGTTGTCTTCTACTGTGCGTTTTTCCAGAAATTTCCTGCCTCGCACAGCAAAGCTCTGGAATGAGGTTCCTGCTGCGGTATTCCCGGACCGATATGACCTTCAAGCTTTCAAAAAAAGAGCGTACTCCTACCTAAAAGGCCGGCAACGCACTTGTGACTCTTCTGGTGTCGCAGGTGTCCATGGGCGACGGTAATCGTTTACCATCAGGCGATCCGTCTACTCGTTTGCCCCCTATATCATAAAAAAAAAAAAAAAAAAGTATTCCATCAAGGTTGTCTACACGCCTTTGTCCAAGGTCGCGAGGCATATGCGGACACCCAAGGATGTTGTTCCCTTCCAAACGCCGGGTGTTTATAAGGTTGATTGTAGTTGTGGTAGTTCCTATATCGGACAAACAAAAAGAACAATAGCTGAGAGGGTCAAGGAACATATCGCGGCTGTTAAAAATCGCCAAGTAAATAAGTCAGCCATAGCCGAGCATTTGTTGGAGTCAGGACCAAACCACTGGATTGAACTGCACAATCTCAGAATTCTCTCAACGGAACGTCATTTCTACTCTAGAATGGTGCGTGAAGCGGTTGAAATTATAAAACACAAAAATTTTAACCGGGAGGATGGATATAAGCTTTCGTCTGCGTGGAATCCCGTTATAAACAAATGTTGGCGTCGGCAGGAGTGTTCGGAGAGGTCGTCGGATGTTGTGAGTGTTGTGTGTCGGTGTGATGGGGTGCCGTTAAAAAATCTTGATCAAGTGCGGGTAGTTCGAGATACGGGTGCTGATTCTAATCGGGATCAAGTGCGGGTAGTTCAAAAGACTCGTGCGGCTAAATGAACTTGACACCCTACACTTCAGTTGACTCGTGACCACGGTTGCTGCAATGTGGCCGAAACGTCGAGGTAAATAAATAAATATTTAGTGCGTGATAAGTCCCGTTTAGTTTAGTAATTATGAGTAAAAATCACGAAAGTTTAAAACAGTGAACTAACAACTCGTAATTTATAGTTTGACCTGACCTATGTTCGTTTCAAATCATCATCATCATTTCAGCCGAAAGACGTCTATTTTTGAACATAGGCCTCCCCCGAGGCTCACCAAACAGATCGGTCCCGCGCACAGAAATAATAATAAAGAGGATAGAAGTGCCTTAGACGCGTGACCTTGGCGCCGCGCTTGTGACTCGTAGGTCACAAGCGCGCGACTTGTGGCTCAGTGCTATTTGAAACGTGGGTATGACAACAAGTGCTTTAAAATGGTGTTTAGCAGCATTAGCAATTGCGGAAACTCGTCCACACTGTGTAATTACACTAATAAGGGGATTACATTTCATTGGTATGTATTAATTTAATGTAATAATGCGGTTTATATCAAAATACAACTTGAGAAAATATTTCATTATGAAATATTGGTTTACACGTTATTAACACGGAACTTCATATACCATTGCTACTCATGCCCATAAAAACGCAGATCGTTTTGAATTATACGCAGCAATGTAAAGTAATTTTTGATAACCCTTCCGTCTTGCACAAAAGTTCGTGGTACGGACAAAAAAACAGGTTACGACTAGTACAGACATAATGCCGACGCGGCCAATAAATGGCGCCGTTGTGTAAATGTGGGTATGACTTACGTTGAGTGTTATTCAACGCTATCTCTAAGGTGTAAGGTTCATAATTGTTTGTAAGCAAAAATTTTAGTAATTGTGTGCGTGATTGCGTAGTACGGTTCCGGTCTTTTGCATGTGTGCATTAACACAGTAAGTAGAGGGGATGAAGTAGCGACACGAGTTCCGGAAGAAAATAGGAACTAAGGCATTTCTATCCTCTTTATTATTATTTCTGTGGTCCCGCGCCATCCGCATCCAACGCGTTCCCGCAACTTTAACCAGGTCGTCGCTCCATCTTGTTGGAGGCCTACCTACACTGCGTCTTCCGGTCCGTGGACGCAACTCGAGAATCTTTTTGCCCCACCGGCCATCAATTCTACGAGTGATGTGCCCTGCCCACTGCCACTTGAGCCAGGCCATTTTACGAACTATGTCGGTGACTTTAGTTCTTGCGCGGATTTCATAATTTCTAATGCGATCCCACAGAGAAACTCCGAGCATAGCCCTCTCCATCGCCCTCTGAGTGACCTCTTGCTTGTACCGTGTATTCTGGTAAATTAAATACTTTTGATTTGATTTGATTATGATTTTATTTAGACAGTAAGTATTTTCTTAGTAACGATGAATTTGTCTATGGATCCCATGTATTTTCAAGTAATTAATAATCTCAAAACTAGTTTAAATAACAGACACAATGAAAACTCAAACAAAACTTTGTTCGCTAGTTACTATCTAATTACTGTATCAAAGCATCCACTTCCACATTACAGTAATTTTGTTCTGTCAACAGTTCGAGAATGTTATGGCCACTAATACGCGATCTAACCAAATTAGCCACCCCAACACAAGGACCCCTGTCGCCCCAACTGTCAATTTATGTTAACTCACCCTCTACGCATATTAGCATTGGCTTTATAAAGCATGCATTTACAACCAACACGGAACTATTTACGAGTAGCTGGATCTGTCATAATTTTTTTTTTTACTTTCATGTTCGGAAAGTGAAACCTTCGTTTAAAAGCGACAGAATTAGGAGCCAACAGCCGAAAATTTTAGAATTTTATTGAAGTCGATTCATATCTACGAATTGCCTACGAAGCTAGAGGTCCTGGGTTCAAATCCCGGTAAGGGCATTTATTTGTGTGATGAGCACGAATATTTGTTCCTGAGTTATGGATGTTTTCTATGTATTGAAGCATTTATTTATCTATATAAATCGTCGTCTAGTACCCATAGTACAAGCTTTGCTTAGTTTGGGACTAGGTCGATTTGTGTAAGATTGTCCCCTAATATTTATTTATGATTTATTTATTTACAGGCACCGAGCGTGTCAGACACCGACAAAATATTCTTTCCGCGCATAATGGCCGGGCACGGCCCCTGTCTGTCGGTGTCTGCGCGGTCGTGTTACGATACATATAAATAAATAAAAATATTAAATATTAGGGGACAATCTTACACAAATCGACCTAGTCCCAAACTAAGCAAAGCTTATACTATGAATACTAGACGACGATAAACATACTTATATACATAAATAAATACTTAAATACATAGAAAACATCCATACCTAACTCAGGAACAAATATTCGTGCTCATCACACAAATAAATGCCCTTACCGGGATTTGAACCCAGGACCTCTTGCTTCGTAGGCAGGGTCACTACCAACTAGGCTAAAGCGGTCGTTAAAATATGAATTCGTTAATAGAAACTGTAGAGAAGAATATTATTATGTTTACCACGGCACGTGGCTGACACGATCGGTGTCTGTAGATATGAATCGACCTTAAACCGTGTTACACAGGGTGTTCCAAAACTAAACGAGAATTTGACATCGGGTGAGAGGCCAAGTTAAAAGTTCTGGAAAAAATACGACAGAAAAATAGTGTTACTTACAGGCTTTACACTTAACTGAGTCTGTTCCTGGGGTATGGGAGCGGTACGGGAGGGGTGACAAGTGATGCCCGCGGGGGTGTGTTTACGGAACGTCAAACGACGCGTAACTTCAGCCGGGCGTCACTTGTCACACCTCCCGTACCGCTTCCATGCCTGAGGAACAGACTCAGACCTCACTCAGAACAGACAGAATAGACTCAGATTAGACCTGTAGTTCAGCGATAGTAGATTTTTTTTAATATATCTTCTTGGTACTAAAACTGATGTTATGCGAATCTATCATGGCTTTACTTTTCACCGATCACAACTGAACGTCGCTATAGTGTCGATGCGTAGCAACCATCGCTGGGCCATCACACCGACCATTTAATGGCTTATCGTGTAGAGGAGCCAATGAATAGAAAAGTGAGAAGGATAGCACGATACGAACTACGCATTTCGAACTTCGTAGTAGCTCGCCGCGCCAGGCCGTAAAATGTAACAGTGAATTTTTAACTTCTTCAGTACCTACATATCCAGCTTACTATTAACACAGATCATTGTCTTACGATATCTGAAGGTACCACCTACTTAAATGTAAGGGGGTTGCCTACTTAGTATTAGGGGACGCATCGCCATATTGTTTTTGCAATATGTCGCAGAGTGTGCTGTGCTCCATTGAACGCAATTTATTTTGAAGATGGCAGTCAATGACTTTGAAGTAAAACCATAATTTATACAACGTCTTAAAATTACTTCAGAATATTTCAGAGTAGCTGTTTCTCGCGACTTCGTCTGCGAAGAATTCGTCAATCGCTATCCCGAAAGAATTAAGTAATTTTCTGGACTAAAATTTATCCTAGGGCCTTACTAGGACCTTAAACTATCTCGGTTTAAAGGTGAGGAGATAACATAGTGATAGACAGACAGGCAATTTACTTTCTCATTTTTCACCCGACAGTCGAAGGAGGGTTATGTTTTTCGAGCGTATATGTATTTTTATATTGTATGTATACTTCTTTGGCACGCCCTGCAGCCTAAACGGCTCAATGGATTTTGAAGTGTGAGGTGTTGTTAAATTCTTCTCAGTTTCGCGAGTGACACAGGATATATATTTTCCTGGAATTCCCATGGTAACGGGAATTATACAGGCGGGTTTTTTCCATCTTTGAGTTATTTAATTAGTGAGGATGAGGTGAGGATAGTTAAGATTAGCAAAGAGTCAATTGTATTGATAAGATTCAAAACTTTATTGAAACTAGCCAGGTTCAAGTCACATACCGAGGAAATACATAAATTAAAAATATTTTTTCCAAGCGCAAAAAAGATAGGCACATAACAAACATTCAACTAATTCGTGTCAACTACTTTATGTGTACTATTGATTTTATAGCAATTTAAAACTAAAAGTAGCCGCAACTCGATCAAAGTCACTCCAGTTTACGCCAACGAATTCTCTACCAAACCTATCTTTTGCCAAATGCACTTTCAACAGTCATAAACTAGTATTTTTTCATTACGCACCAAGCATTACACGACTTCAATTTGGCCACAATAACGGCACAAAGAAAACTAATGTTAGCTGCGTCCGCTTGGATTCGCCTTTGTTCAAGTTTTTGTCGCCAAAAATATCTCATATCTCGTAGATATGAAAATGATGAATGACAGAGAGACTCCGCTGCGGTGCGCGTACGGATATGGACAAGTTGATAATATGTTGCAAGGGATTTAAAATTGGCTACGTATTTATAGGGAGTTCACTGTTAGATCGCATAACATTTTTAATTATTATTTATGATTTTGGCATACCTAACTCTTTTTTTCTCAGAAACCATTTATTCACAATAATCGTAAATAAATGGTTTCTGAGTAAATTGTGAATTGTCATTACATTTACCTAACCTAACCTATACATTCTTACAAAATAACCATTTCAAAATTTTTGAATGATTAATGGTTTCTGAGAAAAAAAATGTTATGCGAAATGATGAGTTATTATGCGTAATAATTGTATGCCACTAGATTAGATCTTATTATAGGGTCATTAAATGCTTTATGCGTGTTGCCTCTGAACTTTAAATATACTAGTTTGTTCTCTATCATGTACAAAAAAAAACATTATTTGAAATCTAGGTCACATTGACACATTTCAAGGAGAGGGAAATTAATAAGAGAGGGAACTACGAGGAAAGTAAACAATAATATGATCAATGTAAATCCGCACGTATCCGATATGCGCTGTTTTTATGAAATCCTACGAATATAGGCAAATTGTAAAAAAAAACATTAGTTGACAATGTATGCATTTCTAAATAGTATTGTGATACTTTTCTGACAGAATAGAGCAAAGATTTGGTTAAGGTTGCGGGAACCCGTTGGATGCGGATGGCGTAGGACCGGTGTGTTTGGCGAACGTTGGGGGAGGCCTACGTTCAGCAGCTGTGGTCTTTCGGCTGAAATGATGACGATGTTGATGATTGTGAAATTTCTTTTTTGCTCACCTTTTTTTTTAAACGTCAAGCGTAGCATTTGGATTTCGACAGACGTGGTATAAACAACTGTGTTTAGAAACATTTTATCAGATTTATCACTGCAACTTGGAAGCAAAACGATCCGCAAACCGAACATTAATATAAATCTTAAGCCACATGGGCGTCCGTTTGTAAACATGATCCAAGTCCACGAAATCTTTTTTTAGCATTTAAGTTCTAAATCGAGTTTGTATCTTTATAAGATGCATCAAGCATGCATCTGTTTCTCGGTATTTCGAGCGTAATGCAACTTCCATATTGTGGTCCCAAACAGATTTAATCGCCATCATTTCAGCCGTAATAAGCTGGACATAAGCCTCCCTCATTTAATACCCAATCACTACGGCTGGAAGCGGCTTGCATCCACCTTGAACCAGCGGCTTTTACCAAATCGTCCGTCCACCTCGTTGGTGGACGCACGCTGTGTTTGCCAGTCCGTGGTCTCCGTTCGTGAACTTTTCGGCCCCAACAGCCATCTGTTCAGAACCCAAACAGATTTAGTCTCGGCAAAACGTCTAACGTGATCGAGGATACGTTTTAATTAATAAGGGTAAATAATTTATTGAATCAGGCGTTACTTTGCGGAGGTCCATATTAATGAACTAAAACAATTACTTTGCTCACCCGCGACCTTACAATAGTTACGTTTATGCAAGAAATGTGCGTTCATGCAGTTCCTCCACCTCCACACTGTACGAACACACACAAATCACATAAACCCAACCATCACCACCACCAAGCTACACTGACGCGTTTCGAACTCAACCAGAGCTCATCTTCAGAGTTACCACAACCGTATGCTATGCTACCAAATGTTAAACTAACAAACCAAAACAAATGTTTTAACTTGTCACTGTGACTTCTCAAGTACCCACTTTATTTTTCTTATTCTCAAACTACCCCACAAAAATTAACTTTTATTGACATATTTAAAACTACCTTGAATTTTTTGTTTATTTATTTATAAGGGATATTTAATTAATACTAACTGTTCAAATTCGACCCAAGCCGCAGTAAAGGAGAAGATACTAAATTTACCTGTTCATTAATAATAGACCCCATAGTGTTGTACCTAATGCATGTAATGAATGCATGGAAATAATTAGGTACAACACTATGGGGTCTATTATTAATGAACAGGTAAATTTAGTATCTTCTCCTTTACTGCGGCTTGGGTCGAATTTGAACAGTTAGTATTAATTAAATATCCCTTATAAATAAATAAACAAAAAATTCAAGGTAGTTTTAAATATGTCAATAAAAGTTAATTTTTGTGGGGTAGTTTGAGAATAAGAAAAATAAAGTGGGTACTTGAGAAGTTACAGTGACAAGTTAAAACATTTGTTTTGGTTTGTTAGTTTAACATTTGGTAGCATAGCATACGGTTGTGGTAACTCTGAAGATGAGCTCTGGTTGAGTTCGAAACGCGTCAGTGTAGCTTGGTGGTGGTGATGGTTGGGTTTATGTGATTTGTGTGTGTTCGTACAGTGTGGAGGTGGAGGAACTGCATGAACGCACATTTCTTGCATAAACGTAACTATTGTAAGGTCGCGGGTGAGCAAAGTAATTGTTTTAGTTCATTAATAAGGGTAAATTGGCAGTATTTCTAGCAGTGGAACACCATAATTTGTATTTACATTGTCATCTCATTATCAAAATGTACAGCGGTCGAAAAGTATGTAAATGGTTAACATCAATCGGATAGTAGAAATGGTCGAAAAATGTTTTGTAAATTTTGAATGATGTTGTTGACAGTTAAATAAGGGCTTATAAAAGTAAATATGAATAAAATGTAATATAAAATATAGAAATTATGACTAGGTGGCGCCAAGGTCGCTACAGTATACTCGATGTTGTAAAATGAATCCAGATTACTTAAGCAGATATTTTGGAGTTTGGCTGAATATTTTTCAAGATTATTTTGTGGTTGATAAATATTTTAATAAGAAGGTGTTCGGACGGACGGTGTCAAAAGCGTATCTTGAATCAAAATTCCGAAAAAACCTTCACATTTTTCTTCCGACATTTTTTTTGGTTTCCATAATGCGTACAAACACCAGTTCCAGTTGTTTCGTAATAAATCCGTTTGCACATATGCGCAATGCTACACTCCAGTTTGATGGATCGGCAGAATATGCCATTACGGGAATACCTTAAGGCCCGTGCCACCATTATAATTTTATGGCCATGTTGGTAGCACTGAATGAGGAAAGGATTTAGTTTTGTTTTAGATGTTTTTTTGCAGATACAACAACGTGACGCGTAAAGCGTAACGGTAAGATGAAATAAGGCTTATTATTGTTGGCTCGTTATGAATGAGTCCAACAAAATGGATCGACGATCTGATAAAGATCAAAGGAACTATTTGGATGTGGGCAGCGCTGGATCGATTCCTGTGGAACTATTTGGCGTAAGCCACAGAGAAGAGACGTGGGACGAAGGTGCGTTGTAGTCCGCATCGTTTATTTTTGCAGGTCGCGTCTTCGCCCCGTCTCTTCTATCTGCTTTGGATCGCGATGCTACTATATAATATATTTAGTATTAAAACTGATTCAAAGGCCCGCGACTGCAACGTGCCCGACTCTTCTGTGTAGCTTAGTGAGACCCCTGTCCAGCAGTGTACATCTATTGGCTGTTATAGTTCCCAAAAAAAGCCTTGGAGATTTAGTGAAATTCCGGAATTTGAGGTCAAGTGCCGTGACAATTAGTTTGCTGAACTGAAGCCACTAGTAAAGGCTATTTAATAATTATAAGCAGAAATTCTCTGAAAGGTACCTAATTTATAGCATTACGTTATATTATACCGCAACATTAAACTGAAGATGTCCTTGCCTTGTCTAACATGAGACGCATAGGTTATTAGTTTAAAGTGATTAATCTGAGAACCGCTAACTCTACTAATTACTAACTGATTACTCAGCTCCGAAAGCAAATCAATCAATATCGAGTATATTCCGTCTCTGAAAACATTAGATTTGATATAAAAAAAACTTTTCCGGGTGCACCTGATGAAATTCGAAGTAGCATATCCTGGCTATACACGCCAAGTGTGCTGACCAGTGGCGAAGGATACTACTAACAACCCGATTCCCCCCGGGTTGACCAAACTTTTGAAGTAATCAAACGATTCTCTTCCATTATTGCACTGCTTTTCAAGAAGAGGATAAATGGGTATGTTATTAGGTATTTTTTTGCTCCGGCTTTACTTGCAAAATTTTTCACGCCCCGCCACTGGTGCTGACCAGCTCACGGAGTTCCTGACCAACCCACCCGAGTCTTCAATCGCTTGCATACGCCAGTAGTGGAGGAGATCTGAGTTCAAATCCCATCCGGTGTACCCAGAAAACTTTTTACGATTTTAAACAATCTAAGATTTGGTTGTGCAACAGAATAATGATTAAGCGATAATAGAGACACATAATATGTCGCACTCAAGGGGGCAATTTGCGGGCACCTAGTTGGTCAGGTTTATCTATACTAATATATAAAGCTGAAGAGTTTGTTGGTTTGTTTGTTTGTTTGTTTGTTTGTTTGAACGCGCTAATCTCAGGAACTACTGCTCCGATTTGAAAAATTCTTTCAGTGTTAGATAGCCCAGTTAGATAGGGCGGGTTGGGAGCGGGTGGGGGGGCGGGTTGAGAGCGGGTTGGGGGTGACTTGAGAGCGGGTTGGGGGCGGGTTGAGAGCGAGTGGGGGAGCGAGTTGGGAGCGGGTTGGGGGCGGGTTGGGAGCGGATTGAGAGCGTGTTGGGGGCGGGTTGGGAGCGGGTTGGGGGCGGGTTGAGAGCGAGTTGGAGGCGGGTTGGGGGCGGGTTGGGAGTGGGTTGGGGCGGTTTTTTTTTTTTTTTTTTACTTTATTACTAGACCACATTAGGGGGGATTGGGTTGGGGACAATTTTATTTGTTTACTAAATCTACCTTACATATATGAATCATTACAAACACCACTTAAACACTTCTTCAACTTAAAAATACACAAACAACATTAATCAAATCACTTCGACAGAATTATATGCTCTTACATTTTGATCACATGTTACTTAACAATAATAATACAGTTACAACTATTACACAGATTCTTATGCTTTACATCAATATACTCAAATATTAAGAAAACATAATTTAATCGCTATTTTTTGTTTCTTAATATAACCTTACTTGCTATTTTTATACAGTACTTTATAAATTTCCATCTGTCCTTACTTGTCATTATTTCTTGTATACTATGTCTCGTCAAAGTCAAGTTCAAGTCCTGTTCCAATTCGTATCTGTCTAGTTCATATACCGGGCAGTCCAACAGTAGGTGCGGCACAGACTCATTCTCAGATGGATCACAGATGCACGATGGGCTCTCCTTACACTTGAAGCGATACAAGTATTCGGAGAACCCACCGTGCCCCGTTGGGGCGGGTTAGGAGCGGGTTGGGGTGGGTTGGGGGCGGGTTGGGGCCGAGTTGGGAGTGAGTTGGGGCGGGATGAGAGCGAGTTGGGGGCGGGTTGGGGGCGGGTTGGGGCGGCTTGAGAGTGGGTTGGGGGTGGGTTTGGAGCGGGTGGGGGGGGCGAGTTGGGAACGGGTTGGGGGCGGGTTTAGAGCAAGTTGGGGGCGGGATGGGAGCGGGTTGAGAGCGAGTTGGGGTTGGGTTGGAGGTGGATTGGGAGCGGGTTGGGGGCGAGTTGGGAGCGGGTTGGAGGCGGGTTGGGAGCGGGTTGGCGGCGGGTTGAGAGCGAGTTGGAGGCGGGTTGGGGGCGGGTAAGGAGCGGGTTGGGGGCGGATTGGGAGCGGGTTGGTTTATTATGAAGTTTCACTTCTTCCGGAAGGATCTAAGGAGAGCCATAATTGATGAAAAAGCAAATTGGATAAAAAAATAAGCTGCCCAAACTACTAATTCCACGCGGACGGAGTCGCGGGCAAAAGCTAGTAAATTATATATTATGTAAACAATAAACGATAGCGGGTATGTTACAAATAATACATAAGTACGTATACTCATTAGTTAGTTTTTTTTTGTAAACCTTACCAAATGACGAGTCCGCAAAGTGCCCGTTAGAGTGCAATGTATGCACATAACATTATCACTTTTAGTATCAGTGGAAAGGATTTTTTTCTCTTATCTTGAGCACGTTGGTTACAAAGATAGACTCCTCTCTTGAAGACCCGTGTCGAAGTTGTTCAGGAACCCTGCGAAGGAAAGTTTTGTCTTAGTAGTGTAGAACAAAAAGTTAAATGTTATCTGGAATGAAGTAACAAGGAGCTTGGAATTGGAAATGTTTACATACAGTTACCTTGTGTATAATCTAAGCCATTGATGATAGTGGTCGATGCCCTTGCTATATATGCTAGAGTAAATAAACCGTACCAAAAAGAACGAAAACGAAAAAAAAAGCGCCAAATTCTAATAATTTCTGAAGAGGCTGAGCAGCGAGCATTCGGGAAGCCATCTTATCATCCAAAATACCGCAGTGTCTCAAGTCAAGAGTCTGACCAGTGTGTGTTGCCAGTTATGACCTAGTTACCTACTGGAACATGGCTGCTAACGATGGACCTCATAAGAAGGTTCAAGGTCACTCGGAGAGCAATGGAGAGGGCTATGTTCGGATTTTCTCTGCGGAATCACAATCATTATAATAATGAACACGCAAGAGCTAAAGCCACCGACATACTTAGCTTGAAGAATCGGCATACTCAAGTGGCAGTTGGCAGCGCACATCGTTCGTAGAGCTGATGGCAGGTGGGGCCGAAAGGTCCACGAGGGGCGTCCACGGACCGAAAGACGCATGTGAAGGTAGGCCTCCAATAAGATAGAGCGACGATCTGGTTAAGGTTGCGGGAAGGCGTTGGAGACGGATGGCGCAGGACCGTTTGGTGAACCTTGGGGGAGGCCTAGTGGAAGTCATT
Source organism: Archips crataeganus (assembly GCA_947859365.1). NCBI lineage: Eukaryota > Metazoa > Arthropoda > Insecta > Lepidoptera > Tortricidae > Archips > Archips crataeganus. The sequence goes on from OX402068.1 coordinate 5,748,310, forward strand.
CAGCTGAAATGATGATGATGGTGATGGTAATGGCATGATAATAAACATTGAAACAAAGCATTGAAATCTTCCTTAAATTCCAAATTGCACCTATAAGCCTGCTTTTATACAGAGTCCATTATTTTGGCTAGCGATTACAATGATTAATGGGGAGATAATCTCAGTCGTATTGTTCCCCTAGGAGTGACATGTGTGTCGCGTGTGCTAAATCGGTGACTGTGCGTGCTCCGTTTAATTTCGACCTGTTTTTGTAGTTTTTTTCTGTCTAGGATGTTTTGCTTTACTACTCATTGGAAGGTCACTTGGTCACATGAAAAGACCCGTAACTGATTGGATTGAGCGTTACTTTTCAAAGGCTCATATTAATTAACTTTTTTACACGACACAACACGAAATTTTTATTATATTAGAAGAAGATATTGTTTATTTTTATTTCTTTAAGACAAAAAAATCCAGTCAAATAATGGAAATCTCGAACATTAAATTTGACAAAAAATACCTATCATATTTTAGTGTACCGGACACAGGTAAAGTATACTTTTGTGAACACGATTTTTTAAAATATATTCCTCCAGTGTTTAGAGGTTAGTCGGGGCAGAAAAATTTAAAAACTAAGGTGTGAAAGAGATATTTGAGAAAAATTGTCACTAGGGCTATTAATTAGCGCAATAGAACCCAAAACAATGATTTTTATAATTATTGTCTGTTTGTCTGTTTGTCTGTGCGTTTGTGCGCGCTAATCTCAGAAACGGCTTAACCTAGAAGGATGCGGTTTTCACTGATATGTTGGTATTTTCTTGGATTAACATTTAGTGTTTGTTTCATTTGAATCGGTTTACAAATAAGAAAGATACGTCTATTTTAAGAATTTATCGAATATGGATAGTACATAGAAAAAAAATCAACATAAAATGAGCTGACAACAATATAGTAAACTATACTAAATAGGGTTCATCTTAAGTTGGACATGCACACAGGTTTGTTTGTTTGTTTGAACGAGCTAATCTCAGGAACTACTGCTCCGATTTGAAAAATTCTTTCAGTGTTAGATAGCCCATTTATCGAGGAAGGCTATAGGTTATATATCATCACGCTAACACCAATAGGAGCGGACCGGAGCGGAAGAATGTTTCAAAATCGGGGGTTTTTGAAGTAAAACTAGGCACGCTTGACTTGGGAGTACGGTGGTGAATGTGAACGCGGGTGTGCGGGGGGAGGGGTTTTCGAGGGGTACATTTTTTTATATCGAGGAACTAAGGAGAGCCATAATTGATGAAAAAGCAAATTGGATAAAAAAAATAAGCTGCCCAAATTACTAATTCCACGCGGACGGAGTCGCGGGCAAAAGCTAGTACTTAAATACATATTAAACACCCAAGACCCGAGCACAAACATTCGTATTTTTCAAACAAATATCTGCCTCGACATGGGAATTGAACCCGGACCTCAAGTTTTGTAGTCAGGTTAGACCCACTAGGACATCTGGTCGTTAAAAATTGCTATAAATAAAATTATCAACACGAAACTCTGATACACGAATTTAATTTTCCCGCATCTCTTTGAGATCAAGATGTAACGGCCTCGAAATCCGAACTGTTTGACACATCGCTGCCTTGGATCGAAATGCTTTGTCTCAAGATCCAAGCTCAAACAGACAAGCCAGACGAATAACGTTTCATTAACTTTAGATCACATATCCCATTGTTTGTTCCTAACAAAACAATACAGCTAGGGCGTGCAAATGCCTTTCGAAAAACATAATTTTGATAATTATTGAAGAGAAAGTTTGGGAAAAATTGGATTTCAATTGTCAACATAGCGCTCGAAAATACTATTATTATACCTGAAATGAAATAATACTAGGGGCGTTCAATAAAAAGTGAGAATGAGTATGTTATAAACAACTTTTACTAAATGTCATTTTATTTTTCGACATAGTCACCTTTTAGCATAATACACTTAGTATATCTTTTTTCTAAACTTAAAATTCCATTTTTAAAAAAGGTCTCATATTGAGTACTTAAAAAATCTTGTACTGCAGCGACTACCGCGTCGTCGTCTTCAAATTTCTGGCCTCTCAGGTATTGTTTCAATCTCGGAAATAGGTAGAAATCACTGGGAGCGAGATCTGGTGAATACGGAGGATGCTTAAGGATATCGAACCAAGCATCACGAATTGCAGCTATTGCAACAGCGGACTTGTGTGCCGGGGCATTGTCCTGGTGGAACAGCACAACTTTCGAGAGTTTACCTCGCCGTTTTTCGCGGATCTCATTGCGCAATGTTGCTTTTTGTTTGGCGTATAATGTGCCCGTAATAGTGGCTCCATGCTCGAGATACTCAATCATTAATACCCCTTTACCATCCCAAAAAACAGAACCCATGACCTTACCGGCAGATGGGCTCACCTTGAATTTCTTCGGAGTTGGAGATGATGGCCTTTTCCATGTCATAGACTGCAGTTTCGTTTCTGGGTCGTAATGATGGACCCATGTTTCGTCCATTGTTATAAATCGCGCCAAAAAAGTTCCCGGTCTTGCTGCATCAGGTTCAAAGCTTCTTGACAAATCTCTAGTCTAGTTTGTTTTTGCGTGTCAGTAAGCATTCTTGGTACCCAACGCGCAGATACCTTTTTCATACCCAAGCGTTCATGTAAAATATTATGCACGCTCCCCGTTGAAATCTTTACATTTTCAGCAATAAAACGAACCGTGACACGACGATCCGCCAAAACTGAGTTTTCGACTTTTTTCACAATTTCTTCAGTTACTGCTGTAGTAGGGCGTCCGGAGCGGGGGTTGTCCATTGTCGATGTTCTTCCACGTCTAAATTCGGCGCACCAACGTGCGACTGTCGAATATGGAGGAGCATTAGACCCTAAAGTGTCCCGCAAATCCAAATTGACTTGGTCCGTAGAAAAATTTTTCAAACACAAGTATTTGATAACGGCGCGCAGTTCAATTTTCTCCATTTTCGCTAACGTACTCAATAGCATTGCAAAGAAATTACCGTATATTTTTTTAAACAAAAGACAGTTAGTTTTTTTTTTCATAGCAATCAGCTAGATAGATTAGCTTTACCGTCCAGTATTTAATTTCGTAATATTAAAAGAGTTTGCATCTCATTCTCACTTTATATTGAACGCCCCTCGTACTAACAGTATTATGGATTAAAATAGTCAAAAATTTTTTTTTAAACAAAAAGAATCATCATCCCCAGCCTATTCACATCCCACTGGCGGGTACTGGGAGGCCTTGAAACTTAGTGAACTTGGTGAATGCGGATTGGGAACTTCATACACACAAGTACATTTTTAGGGTTCCGTAGTCAACTAGGAACCCTTATAGTTTCGCCATGTCTGTCCGTCTGTCTGTCTGTCCGCGGCTAAGCTCAGAGATCGTTAGTACTAGAAAGCTGTAATTTGGCATGAATATACATATCAGTCACGCCAACAAAGTGGTAAAATAAAAAATAAAAAAAATATTTTTTTTAGGGTACCTCCCATAGACGTAAAGGGAGGGTGATTTTTTTTTCTCGACTAATTCTGTAGTGTGGGGTATCGTTGGATAGGTCTTTTAAAACCATTGCGGGGTTGCTAACAAGATTTTTCTATTCAGTAATCTGTATGCGAAATATTCAACTTTGAAGTGAAAATTTTCATTAAAATCGAGCGTCCCCCCCCCCCTCTAAAATCTAAACTGTTAGGTGGAAAAATTTGAAAAAATTCAGAATGGTAGTAAATATATCAAATTTACTAGGAAAATTATAGCGGCTAAGATTTCTTGGAAATTATGTGTAGCTTAAGAGTAAATAGTAGCCTAAGGTATAAAACATACCTAAACTTGGATGATTCCGTACACATACGAAATCCTTAGAAAAATATTACTTGATTTTTTTGTAATGGCTACGGAACCCTATACCTTGTGCGTGTCCGACACGCTCTTGGCCGGTTTTTTTTTTTAAATGTAATTTCGTACGTAATTTTTGAAATTTGAGAGGTGCGAGTCCGGGCGATCCACGATCCTCTGCTTGAGGCCATCACGGCCTTTTTCAAACAAAAAGAATGGCGTACAGAAAAATTCAGTGAAATTATCCGTAGGCCGTTTATTAACGAAACAGTCAGACATAGATGTAAATACAGCGTAAGGATTATTTAAAACTTGTTATTATGACACGTAAACGCTATTTCTAGAAAACCGCTTTCTCGTAATCACAGGGTGTAGTAATAAATTGTTTATTCTGTAATTACAGCCATTTAAAGCAGTGTTTTGATAGCTGCAATTTTTAAGCTTCCTCGACGTGTAAGTCGTAAAAGTTATTTTTAACCCCCGACACAAAAAGAGGAGTGTTATAAGTTTGAACGCTATGTGTGTGTTTGTGTGTCTGTCTGTGGCATCATAGCTATTAAACGGTTGAACCGATTTGAATGCGGTTTCTTAATTTGAAAGCAAGCTTCTTGGGAATGGTTCTTAGACAGTTTAATTGATTCCGTCGTTCCAAAATTATCAGCTGTTTTGTTAGCTGCGGAAGGGATCTTAGATGCATAAGGAAAATTTGCTTTTTTCATTCAAAAATATGTGTGATCTAATTGCGTTGGGGGGTTTTAAATTTAAATGGCTTTCAACCATCGGGGTAGCCTAGAGGTTTGGCCTATGGCCTGGGTCATTTTCAAATTTTGTGCAGGTAAATTTGTCCCAACCTAACAATGTTCATCATCATCATTCCAGCCTATATACGTCCCACTGCAGGGCACAGTGCTCCTCTCAGTATGAGATAGCTTGGGCCGTAGTTCCCACGCGGACCCAGTGCGGATTGAGAACTTCACACACACCATTGAATTTCTTCTCAGGTGTATGCAGGTTTCCTCAAGATGTTTTCCTTCACCGTAAAGCTCATGGTAAATTTCAAATGTAATTTCGCACATAAATTTTATTCCGAAAAACTCAGAGGTGCGAGCCGGGATTTGAAACTACGACCCTCTGCTTGAGAGGCCATAAGTCAAACCGCGAGGCCACCACGGCTTTTGCTATTACATTATTACATTTTTACCCCCTGCACCCGGCTTGCCCCGCTTGCCTACCGGCAACTTCCCACTTCTTACTGCCCCCAATCCCCCTGAGTTTACACGGGTGTTTAGTAATCACGAGAGCGAGCCAAACTAGTAATTGGGGCCCCGATTCGATTTAGTGGACCCCTACACAGGGTACTGGCAATTACAGACAATAGCGACAGTTGTGCCGTTGCAATTATATTAAGTACCGTTTACAAGTTTTATTACTAAAAATAAAGAGTTGACTAAATGTGATAAGAAAGGATAAGGATAACTCATTGTTATTGTTGACGTAGACAACTGTCGAAAAATGTAACGTTAGTATTATACTATTATATTATACTATTTTTCCTACTCCTGTTCTTTTACCTGGTTTTTACATGGTCGCGAACAAATATATAAGAACATAGATAATATGACTTCAGAAAGTCTATACTTAATCTATTCGCCATAACAGCACTTGTGTCGTAATGTCGTTATTACGATACAACTAGCTGCCACATAATATTAAAATGTAGGGTACACTCAACACTAAAGCCCAGTTTAGACCTGCTGAGTTGAGTAAAGTAGGGTACAGTAGGGTAAAATAGGGTACAGTCGGGTACAGTCGGGTACAGTAGGGTAAAATAGGGTACAGTCGGGTACTGTAGGGTATAATAGGGTACAGTTGGGTACAGTAGGGTAAAAAAGGGTACAGTCGGGTACAGTCGGGTAAAGTAGGGTAAAATAGGGTACAGTAGGGTACAGTCGGGTACAGTAGGGTAAAATAGGGTACAGTAGGGTACAGTCAGATACAGTAGGGTAAAATAGGGTACAGTAGAGTACAGTCGGGTACAATAGGGTAAAATAGGATACAGTAGAGTACAGTCGGGTACAGTAGGGTAAAATAGGGTACAGTCGGGTACAGTAGGGTAAAGTAGGGTACAGTAGGGTACAGTCGGGTACAGTCGGGTACAGTAGGGTAAAGTAGGGTACAGTCGTGTACAGTAGGGTAAAATAGGGTACAGTAGGGTACAGTCGGGTACAGTAGGATAAAATAGGGTACAGTAGAGTACAGTCGGGTACAGTAGGGTACAGTAGGGTAAAATAGGGTACAGTAGAGTACAGTCGGATACAGTAGGGTAAAATAGGGTATAGTAGGGTACAGTGGGGTACAGTCGGGTACAGTAGGGTAAAATAGGGCACAGTCGGGTACAGTAGGGTAAAATAGGGTACAGTAGGGTACAGTCGGGTACAGTCAGGTACAATAAGGTAAAATAGGGCACAGTCGGGTACAGTAGGTTAAAATAGGGTACAGTAGGGTACAGTCGGGTACAGTAGGATAAAATAGGGTACAGTAGAGTACAGTCGGGTACAGTAGGGTACAGTAGGGTAAAATAGGGTACAGTAGAGTACAGTCGGGTACAGTAGGGTAAAATAGGGTACAGTAGGGTACAGTGGGGTACAGTCGGGTACAGTAGGGTAAAATAGGGCACAGTCGGGTACAGTAGGGTAAAATAGGGTACAGTAGGGTACAGTCGGGTACAGTAGGGTAAAGTAGGGTACAGTCGTGTACAGTAGGGTAAAATAGGGTACAGTAGGATACAGTCGGGTACAGTCGGGTACAGTAGGGTAAAGAAGGGTACATTCGTGTACAGTAGGGTAAAATAGGGTACAGTAGGGTACAGTCGGGTACAGTAGGATACAATAGGGTACAGTAGAGTACAGTCGGGTACAGTAGGGTACAGTAGGGTAAAATAGGGTACAGTAGAGTACAGTTGGGTACAGTAGGGTAAAATAGGGTACAGTAGGGTACAGTGAGGTACAGTCGGGTACAGTAGGGTAAAATAGGGCACAGTCGGGTACAGTAGGGTAAAATAGGGTACAGTAGGGTACAGTCGGGTACAGTCAGGTACAATAAGGTAAAATAGGGCACAGTCGGGTACAGTAGGTTAAAATAGGGTACAGTAGGGTACAGTAGGGTACAGTAGGGTAAAATAGGGTACAGTAGAGTACAGTTGGGTACAGTAGGGTAAAATAGGGTACAGTAGGGTACAGTGGGGTACAGTCGGGTACAGTAGGGTAAAATAGGGCACAGTCGGGTACAGTAGGGTAAAATAGGGTACAGTAGGGTACAGTCGGGTACAGTCAGGTACAATAAGGTAAAATAGGGCACAGTCGGGTACAGTAGGTTAAAATAGGGTACAGTAGGGTACAGTCGGGTACAGTAGGGTAAAATAGGGTACAGTAGGGTACAGTCGGGTACAGTAGGGTACAGTCGGGTACAGTAGGGTAAAATAGGGTCCAGTTGGGTACAGTCGGGTACAGTAGGGTAAAATAGGGTACAGTAGGGTAAAATAGGGTACAGTAGGGTACAGTCGGGTACAGTAGGGTAAAATAGGGTACAGTCGGGTACAGTAGGGTAAAATAGGGTACAATAGAGTACAGTCGGGTACAGTCGGGCACAGTCGGGTAAAGTAGGGTACAGTCGTGTACAGTAGGGTAAAATAGGGTACAGTAGGGTACAGTCGGGTACAGTAGGATACAATAGGGTACAGTAGAGTACAGTCGGGTACAGTAGGGTACAGTAGGGTAAAATAGGGTACAGTAGAGTACAGTTGGGTACAGTAGGGTAAAATAGGGTACAGTAGGGTACAGTGGGGTACAGTCGGGTACAGTAGGGTAAAATAGGGCACAGTCGGGTACAGTAGGGTAAAATAGGGTACAGTAGGGTACAGTCGGGTACAGTCAGGTACAATAAGGTAAAATAGGGCACAGTCGGGTACAGTAGGTTAAAATAGGGTACAGTAGGGTACAGTCGGGTACAGTAGGGTAAAATAGGGTACAGTAGGGTACAGTCGGGTACAGTAGGGTACAGTCGGGTACAGTAGGGTAAAATAGGGTCCAGTTGGGTACAGTCGGGTACAGTAGGGTAAAATAGGGTACAGTAGGGTAAAATAGGGTACAGTAGGGTACAGTCGGGTACAGTAGGGTAAAATAGGGTATAGTCGGGTACAGTAGGGTAAAATAGGGTACAATAGAGTACAGTCGGGTACAGTCGGGCACAGTAGGGTACAGTAGGGTAAAATAGGGCACAGTTGGGTACAGTAGGGTAAAATAGGGTACAGTAGGGTACAGTCGGGTACAACAGGGTAAAATCGGGTACAGTTGGGTACAGTCAGGTACAGTCGGGTACAGTAGGGTAAAATACCCTACTGTACCCTATTTTACCCTACTGTACCCGACTGTACTCTTTTGTACCCTATTTTACCCTACTGTACCCTATTTTACCCTACTGTACACGACTGTACCCTACTTTACCCTACTGTACCCGACTGTACCCTATTTTACCCTACTGTATCTGACTGTACTCTACTGTACCCAATTTTACCCTAATGTACCCGACTGTACTCTACTGTACCCTATTTTACCCTACTGTATCCGACTGTCCCCTTCTGTACCCTATTTTACCCTACTGTACCTAACTGTACCCTACTGTTCCCTATTTTACCCTACTGTACACGACTGTACCCTACTTTACCCTACTGTACCCGACTGTACCCTATTTTACCCTACTGTATCTGACTGTACTCTACTGTACCCTATTTTACCCTAATGTACCCGACTGTACTCTACTGTACCCTATTTTACCCTACTGTATCCGACTGTACCCTACTGTACCCTATTTTACCCTACTGTATCCTACTGTGCCCTATTTTACCCTTCTGTACCCGATTGTACCCAACTGTACCCTACTGTACCCTATTTCACCCGACTGTACCCTACTGTACCCGTCTGTACCCATTTTACCCTACTGTACCCTACTGTGCCCTATTTCACCCGACTGTACCCTACTGTACCCGACTGTACCGGACTGTACCCTACTGTACCCTATTTTACCCTACTGTTCCCGACTGTATCCCATTTTACCCTACTGTACCCGACTGTACCCTACAGTAGGGTACAGTACAGTACAGTAGAGTCGAGTCGTAGGAAAAATATTGTATGCAACGGTGTATAATTTGGTCTTAACGGCTCGTGCCGTCTTCTATTGCGATACTCGCATTCGCTCGTATCGCAACTCACGTCACTCGCCTTTTAAGACCTCACTTATACAACAGTTGCATAAAATACTATAATTGCGTATTATGCTTCATACAGTTTAAAAATAATAATATGATTGATAAATGTGTCAGTATAATTAATGTTTAACATGTGTATGCCCTGTTTGGCGTCCCGAATAAACATAATAAATAAATAAGAAAATAAAAATTGTTTATTTCAGATATCATAGATCCATATTATGTTAGTAACAGAGATCATCATTATTTTTGTAGATTTAATAAGAAAATAAAGTGGACATTTTCGTTCGTAGAGAAATTTGGATAACAGGACTCTCCATGGAGTAGCAAGTTTGTCATACATTTAGAGGTATCACTCTTACACAGTGTCTCAAATATGCATAGCTTGACTCGCTGCAGCGTGTTAAGCGGGTTTATACCTGCTGAGCTGGCAACGTTGCATTTTTGTTAGTTTTTCTTGATTATTCCATAAAAATTGAATGAAAATTAAAAATGTTTTGTATACAAATTGTTCTAATATATAAGTTAATGTATCTACTGCAATAATAATTCGTGATAGACTTTTATTTTCTTTAAAAATGAACAAATATTACCTAACGGTTTTTCAAGAAAATAAAAGTCTTATCACGAATTGTTATTGCAGTAGACACATTAACTTATATATTAGAACAATTTGTATACAAAACATTTTTAATTTTCATCAAATTTTTATGGAATAATCGAGAAACACTAACAAAAATGCAACGTTGCCAGCTCAGCAGGTATAAACCCTCTTAAGCCAAGTTCAAGCAAAAGTAACTGGTGAAGCAGCGCCGTGTGTAATATTTTTGTCATTTCCAGGTAGGTACAGTCAGCATCAAAAGTAGCTGATCACTTTTGCCTACTTTTTGATCACTTGTACCTTGCCGCTCTACAGTTAGGTGCAAAACGTCATATTTGTCTTGATTGGCAATTGAGTTATAACAACGAAGTACAAAAGTGACCAGCTACTTTTGATGCTGACCGTACATTTATAGAGGTTTGGATAGATATTCATTTATTTAAATAGTGCGATTATTACCAATTTAGAGTTATATTTATTATTAAAAGATATGCATATTGAGTTGGGGTTTTTAAATTTTTAATTTTAAGGTTCGTTTATTCTCTCTGTTAATTGTTATGGATTTTTATAAAATAAACTTAACCTTACCTATCTTACCTAGTTCTACAAGATGGCCACTTTAAAGTTCTTATTAAAAATACAGGAGGCAATAAGCTCTCACCGTACAAGGTGTTAATATTAACATTGAAATTGCTGGTTATTTTCTAGCAGCAGTCCTGATTGCCATGCGGCAGATTCGTAATGTAATATTTCGCTTGAGGAAGTTTTTCCTTTGGCTTTTAAATAACTGGTTTGAATATGTAAATGTTTTTCTCATAAATGGCAACTAGTTATTGGTGACACATTTACTTCTGTGAACGTATTGAATCTGTTATTTATGTCATTACTTGAAATTGGTTTATGTACCCTTACAAGTTAAGTATGAAGTATCTTTTTCTATTTATTTTTTTATTTTCTTCAACTTCATTTTTTTTTAGTTTGAAATATATGGTTTCACGGGATGACCGTAAAAGTAATATAAAAAAAAAATGAAGTTGAAGAAAATAAAAAAATAAATAGAAAAAGATACTTCATACTTAACTTGTAAAAGTTGGCCAAGTAGCGCCATCTCTTGGTCCAGGTGAGCGGGTAGCTCCGAAGGAGTGTTGAAGTCTCTCGGTAGAGGGCATAACATAGATGCGCTTTATCACTGCCTAAATGTGATTATAACAGACTGAAGTGTACGATGTATGGGAAAGATTCGTCGCTAACTTCTAGACCAGTGATGGTGTAGGGGTAAGCACGCAGCACGGAACGCTGAGGACCTGGGTTCGATTCCCAGCATTGGTCTTTTTTCTGGGGTTTTTTCTGTGCATCTATATTTCAGTTTGTATTTAGTTTGAAATTTATGTACCCTTGACCCAAACACAGAAGTGCAATGTTAAATGACTTCTGAATCTTTTCTTCTTCTTCAGCGGGTATTCTCCCACCGTTGGGCATACTCTCCAATCTTTTTCTATCCATATCGGTCGATCGGATCGATGTGACTTTCTGATAAATTTTGGCGGACCAAAGATACACCTTCTATTTATTTATTTATTTATTTATTAATTTATGGAGAACCAACAGCTTGTTTATACATCTTAAACATTAAAAAAAACATTCTATTCAAAAACGAAAAGGCTTGTTGTATCAAAATATTTTCTTAGCTTCAACTATGGTGGAGCTTTACCCAATTTAGAATCCCGTTATCTAATGCTGAACTACTTACCTATTTTGTTCACTATTTTTTATGGCTAATTTTTTTTTATTATGTACTTAGGTATATAAAACAAATTCGTGTTAGTTATGTAGCGACTACTAGCGCCATCTAGTCGTCACATAAGGAACTAATTGCTACAATCCTACATCACGCTATCGAAGTTTCTCAACTCGGCTGCATAAATACAACTTCCAACTTTAATCTCTCTATGGTTACCACGCCCAAATTGGTGACCCACGACATTGGACAAAAATCGCAACCTTCAGACACAAAAGACGATGACGCAGTCTCACAGCAAGCCATACTCACCGCACTGTGCACCATTAGCATGTATCTATTATCTGCCTGGTGTCTACAGTTCGCAAATCCTCCTCCCACTACTTCCACTTGCCAATCAATCAACCAACGCTCGCCAACAAGGCTCTGAGCAATCACACAACAGGCATGCATCTACAAGTAGCAGAGGAACAACAATGCTCGCCGACGAGGCTCTGAGCGACTGGCCCTTGCAAGCGCCCACATGACGCACAGACTGCACTCCACTGCAATTTGTATCGACCTCCGGTCTAAAAGGGGGGCTGATGTAGCGACTACTAGCGCCATCTAGTCGTCACATAAGGAACTAATTGCTGCAATCCTACATCACGCTATCGAAGTTTCTCAATTCGGCTGCATAAATACAACTTCCAACTTTAATCCATTGGACTTCGGTCCCCAGGCATAACATCTGCCTGGAGAGAGATCTCTCTATGGTTACCACCCCCAAAGTTACACCATTTAAGTATAACTCCAGAACGGCTGGACCAATTTTAACGATTTTTTGAATTGTTGGGTTTGTCTCCGCTCAGAATTGTCTTGGTCTTACAACTATCAAGCGTTAAAAAGGATTGGTTGCCAAGGTTTCGTTTTTTTCTTAACTTGGTTGCCAAAGTTACGGAAATTTGTTTAAATTGGTTGCCAAGGTTACGGAATTTCGTTAAACTTGGTTGCCAGGGTTTAGGCGGAACGAAGTTCGCCGGGACAGCTAGTAATAAATATTTGGTCCCCCTAAAATATTTGAAATTCATAGGTAACGTAAAATTGTTTATAACAACAAAAGTAAACGACTACAATACGAATACTAAACTCATCAACATCATCTTCATTTCAGACGAAATACGTCCACTGCTGAACATAAGCCTCCCCCAAGGCTCGCCAAACGGATCGGTCCTGCGCCATCCGCATCAAAGGCGTTCCCGCAACCTAAACCAGGTCGTCGCTCCATCTTGTTGGAGGCCTACCTACACTAAACTAACCTGATTGAAATGCTACTCTGATCGAACGGCACCCAATCAAAAAACCCCTACTAAATTAACATATTTTATGTACGTACACGAAACCCTGTACATGTATTTGTGACGTTTTAATATCTGAAACAACCCGCAGCCGGCGCCATTTGTCATCCGATGACATGATTTATACCAAAAGCATCCGAGTCCGCTTACACTAAATGTAATCCAAGTGTAAATGACAGAATGGTATTAATTTAGAATCTGTGGTATTCTATTTTCCTTGCTAAGCATTCTCATTTATATACGCAATGATACCGATCAGAATTATCTTACAAACGGAACAAATAAATGGTCCACAGAACAATTTTATTACTATGATAACCATTTCTTTAAAAGTGAAAAAAAATGATTTCTTATCTTTATTTAATTCAATGGTAAGTTATAGTACTTTGCGAGCTCTACATTTTGCCATTAAAAAATTTCAAATAAAACCGGCCAAGAGCGTGTCGGACACGCACAAGGTAGGGTTCCGTAGCCATTACAAACAAATCAAGTAATATTTTTCTAAGGATTTTGTATGTGTACGGAATCATCCAAGTTTAGGTATGTTTTATTATACCTTAGGCTACTATTTACTCTTAAAGTACAAATAATTTCCAAGCAATCTTAGCCGCTATAATTTTCCTAGTAAATTTGATATATTAACTACCATTCTGAATTTTTTCAAATTTTTCCTCCCAACAGTTTAGATTTTAGAGGGGGGGGGACGCTCGATTTTAATGAAAATTTTCACTTTAAAGTTGAATATTTCGCAAACAGGTCACTGAATAGAAAAATCATGTTAGCAACCCCGCAATGGTTTTTAAAGACCTATCCAACGATACCCCACACTATAGGATTAGTCGAGAAAAAAAAAATTACCCCCTTTACGTCTATGGGAGGTACCCTAAAAAAAATATTTTTTTATTTTTTATTTTACCACTTTGTTGGCGTGACTGATATGTATATTCATGCCAAATTACAGCTTTCTAGTACTAACGATCTCTGAGCTTAGCCGCGGACAGACAGACAGACGGACAGACATGGCGAAACTATAAGGGTTCCTAGTTGACTACGGAACCCTAAAAAGTCATAGTATGTAGTATGTAGTCCAAGTGTCCCGTACTAACCCGTGTAATTGCCCAAATATTGCAATGACTTATAGTATAAAGTATTTAGGTGTAATATTAGATGAAACACTTTCTTTTAGGCCACATATCGAAGCTTTTAGTGGCAGAGTCCGTAAGTTAATATATGTTTCCAAAAAATTACGTACAGTCATGGATTCAACAACAATCAGACAAGTTTATTTTGCCCTATGTCAATCTATATTAACTTACTGTATTACGTCATGGGGTGGCACGTATAAATCGGTTTTACTAACCATTGAGAGAGCTCAGCGAGCAATTCTAAAGGTATCGCTCTTTTCTTTACCCTACCGACCTTCTATATAAATCTTGTAATGTACTAACAGTTAGACAATCTATAATATAAAAGTGAACGGCCAGAACGGGATAAAAAAAACGAGACAGAGCACGATGGCGTTCTACAACACCATTTTGACACCTTTCTCCCAAACAACGCATTGTTTCTCTGGAATTTTAAAGCAATTCGATTCTTTGACCTTGGGAATCGCGAAAAACTTCAGAAAATATGATATTGGGTGTGTACATTTCCTATATTAAGCAAAATAAAATCACAAGTTCGAATTTCGAGCCAAAAGCGAGCGATCTAATTATCTATGACAGTGTTGCCATTCAGGGATAAAGAAATCCATTCATTATCCTGCATTGCAGTCTGTAAAGCTCTTTAAGCACTGACCTGCATACATAGACTGAATACCTAACCCGGACTGAGTACTGCGACATAAAAGTGAGGGCGACAGAGAAACCAAACTAGTGGTTTGCATGGTTACGTATCAAAATATCTAAAATTAAAAAACCTAACGTAAAATAACCTACGTTCAAAATACCTAAAATCTAAATACCTAATGATTTTAAATACCTAAGCAACTAACACCTACCTACGAATTACCTAAGTTTAAAATACCTAATGGAGTAAATGTCTAATGTTTAAAATATCAACAGCTATGACACCTAAGTTTGATACACCAACATTTGAAATACCAAATGGTCAAAATACCTAAATGAAATGAACGTCGCTTAATTTTCGGCGAGCGAGCGAAGCGAGCGAGCAAGACGGTTCGGGGCGGAAGCGACTCGGAATGGTTAGGTTCAAAGGCTAATGCGGGAGCGTAGCGGAGCGAAGCTCCCGCATTAGCCTTTGGTGTTAGTTATTTTTTTTATTCCCACGTGAAAAATCTAATTTGTTTGATAAAATTTGGTATATGATTTACATTTAGGTACATTTCATAATTTTAAAGACAATAATACATAATGGAAATAATCATTTTCTGTGCTGTTACAAAAAAAAAACCTAACATCGAAGGCTAAGGCGGGAGCTACGCTACGCTTCGCTCCCGCCTTAGCCTTCTGAACCTAACCTATCCGAGTCGCTTCTGCCTTAAAAAGTCTTGCTCGCTCGCTTCGCTCGCTCGCTGCCAGCGAGATACCGGGTAGGATATACGAAAGCTTTCGGTATTTTGAATATAAGTGAAAAAATCATTAGGTATTTAGATTTTTAGGTATTTTGAACGTAGGTTATTTTACGTTAGGTTTTTTAATTTTAGATATTTTGATACGTAACCGGTTTGCATCTCGTATTAGGGTGACCAAGTACACCTGCGGATATTTATCAAGATTTTTCTTAAAAAAGTATAAAAGAGTCAATTCAGAATTAGAAAGACATAATGTAAGCCTACACTGATCTTATATTTATATAACAATTATTTTATTTTTATTATTGTTTTACTTTTATTAATGTTATACATCCAGATTAATGTTAGACGTCCAGATGGCCTAGTGGTTAGAGAACCTGACTACGAAGCTTGAGGTCCCGGGTTCGATTCCCGTGTCGGGGCAGATATTTGTATGAAAAATACGAATGTTTGTTCTCGGGTCTTGGTTGTTTAATATGTAGTTAAGTATGTATCTATCTATATAAGTATGTTTATCCGTTGCCTAGTGCCCATAACACAAGCTTGCCTAGCTTACTTTGGGACTAGGTCAATTGGTGTGAATTGTCCCATGATATTTATTTATTTATTTTATTTTATTTTTATACAGGGGATTGATTTGTATTTTTGTATGTTTGTAACGAATGAACTCCAAAACTACTAGACCGATTTCAAAAATTCTTTCACGAATAGAATGCTACATTATTTCTGAGTAATACAGGGTAATTTTTTAATCAGTGCACAAATTTTGATACGTGATTCAGATCATGATTATCTGTTTAAGATTTTTTTTAAATTTTGAAATTTGGGTTGTTCATAGTAATTCATCCAATAATTGGTCGAGTTACTATGAAAAACAAAAAAAAGTGATTAATATTATAACGAAAAATACTGAAATTTGTTATTTTAACGACACTGAATCACATATTAAAATTTGTGCACTTATTAAAAATAATAGGAATCCGGAATCCTTGCTAAAACTTCAGTAGTGTAACCCAAGGTGTAAAAAAAAACTTTTATCTTTTTTACCCCCACATACCAAATTTCATCGAAATCGTTGGAGCCGTTTCCGAGATCCTGATTATATATACATATACAAGAATTGCTCGTTTAAAGGTATTAGATAGATAGATTAGATAGATAGATTCTGTGAATATTTCAAGTGTCTACCTGTTGCCGTTATCAATATCGAGCAAAAACGAGCAAAAAAATTCATGTTTGTTGTATGGGAGCCCCCTTAAATATTTATTTTATTCCATTTTTTAGTATTTGTTGTTATAGCGGCAAACGAAAAAAAAAAAAAATCTGTGAAAATTTCAACTCTCTAGCTATCACGGTTCCCGAGATACAGCCTGGTGACAGACGGACAGACGGACGGACAGCGGAGCCTCAGTAATAGGGTTTCCGTTTTTACAATTTGGGTAAGGAACCCTAAAAAGACAAATAATTTCAGTCGTAGATCATCTTTATATATATAAAAGATGCTTATTTTAATGTATTCTTTAAAGTTTTTTTTTTTAAAAATTTACGAAAAACCCGAAAACAAATTTCTGATCCAAATTTTTTGAAGTCCTTAAATCGGGCCCCTTTTCCTATACCCCAACCTGCTTTTCAGTCTTATCTACGAAATTGCATTAGTAGACATACTCACACCGGCCTAAATCATAGGCACCCTAATTTGTCAACGTCGGTGATACCAGTTAAAAATTACAATCACCACTTGATCATCACAATATTTAATGCATTACCGTGTTTTAATCAGTTAATATTAGTTGCAATCTTAATGATTTACAAATTAGGTAAAAGGTAATATTTTGTATCTAAATATAGCTATTTATTATAAAGAAGGTTATTATTTTCAGTACTAATTTTTACTACTATTTCATTATCTTTTTTTCCACTGGCAAATGGTGCGAGTGGGACACAAGCCACTAGTTTGGGTTTCTCTCTCGGACCGCTGTCTCTAGTTGTCATTACTAAACTGTATTGCTTGGTAATATAGGTCACTTTTGATTGACTAATAAAAGTTAGTACTCAGTCCGGGTTAGGTATTAAGTCCATGCCTGCATATTAAAACATGACAAGTTCCTATTTAGCCCTCGCTATGTTGCGGATTTTCAGTGGAACTAATTTATTTTAATGGCAATGATTTTTTTTGACAACAGACGTTGGAAGTCATTGAATGTCACCGATGTAAACAAAACGAAAATAATTGTACATATTTCAGAATAATAATCGATTTTGCAATCAAAATGCCCAAAAAAGTTCACCCCGATGCAAAAAAAAAAATTAAATACATTCGAATGGTTGCAGCAGTCACGGTGTTTGTTATCGAACTCCTCCGAAACGGCTTGACCGATTTTTATCAAATTTTTTCTCTATATTTGGTAGGTTTGACAACAGGTTGTAGGCTATTTTTTATACCCTTATTCTTCGCGGACGGAGTCGCGGGCAACAGCTAGTTATTTATAATGAGCATAGTTCTTTAAACAGCACGCTGCACTTCCCTTTAACAATGAAGCTACAAGAAAAAGGCGTAAGGATTTACTTTGCCCTCCTAATATTAATAAAAAACATGCCTTCTTCTCCAGATTTTATGTATTCCTGGCACCACTATACTGTACAATAGATTACACGCTAAAGTAGGCATATACTCTTTTAATTATAATAAAACCAAAAAAAATCTCCAAGAAGATCTTCTAAAAATGTCTTATGAGGATTCAGAAAAGTTATTGACTGTCTTAAAATAAATAGGATTAAATAGTGTTAAATTTATTTTAAGTGCTTATTTTAGAACCAAAAAGGTTTTTACAACTTGTCTTTTATTCAAAATCTTCTCAAAAACATTTGTGTGTAGGTATTATGCATTTGATTATTTTTGTTAGCATTTTAAGTCCTATTACACCTGAAACACAGGATTTTATTTTATCCTAGTTCAGGGTGTGTATTATTTTCATTTTTACTGTGTTTTTTATACTTTTAGTTATATTTGTCAAATACGACGTAAAAGTTTATAATAAAGATTATTATTATTATTATTTTATTTTTTTACTATTTGTTTTATAAAAAATATTAATATCATATCTGACAAATCTGTCACTAATTCACATCATTTTAGCGTTATCAAATTGCCGTAGCTGTTAAAAAATACGTACTTAGTATAAAATATTAATCGTGGTAAAGTATTAAACGGTCGGTGCCGAGAAAATTATCTGCAATGTACTAACATATTTCAATAAAGAAAAAGATAACGAAGGCTCTTCTGAAAACTTTTACGCCATTTTAAGCAAATTTTTAAACATTTGTATTTTATTTAAGTAGTATAATTTGATGTTTTTTCCTGGCTTTAGAACTTCATTGTACTAAATAAAATAACAATTTTATATGTCTGCACACTCTACCACTGACAATGTCATATCATGCATTAGTTCAAAAATTACATATGAGCTCAATCCCCTTCTAATCGCGCTTTGATAATACTAGTGATCGCTCTCAGCTTTTTTTGTAAGTTTGTATCATTTTGTAAGTCTTATTTCTTCTTCTTGTTTATCGATAAAGGAACTCCCTACCTGCCATTAAATTTTGCCCCCTATATTGCCATGTCTGCTTAGAACCCTTGATTTTATCGTAAAACTAGCTTTTGCCCGCGACTCCATCCGCGTGGAGTTAATTTGGGCAGCTTATTTTTTTTATCCAATTTGCTTTTTCGTCAATTATGGCTGTCCTTAGTTCCTCGATATAAAAAAATTACCCGCCCCGCACCCCCCGCTAACCCCCCCCCTCCCCCACCCCCCCTGTAAACCCACACACATTCACCACCTTACCACCGTACCACCGTACTCCCAAGTCAAGCATGCCTATAGAAGTTTTACTTCAAAATCCCCCGATTTTGAAACATTCTTCCGCTCCACTCCGCTCCCCCCCCACACCGAACCCACCACGTACACCCGCGTTCACATTCACCACCGTACTCCCAAGTCAAGCGTGCCTATAGAAGTTAAAAATATGGAATGATCTGCCGCCACCACTTCGTAAAAGTATGTCCCAACCGACATTCAAATCAAAACTTAAGGAATTGCTAATAGCGAACCAAATAAACAAGGGATAAAGCCTCCCTGGCTGGATTCAATGTTGTATTCTGTTGTATTCTGACAATTTTTATTTTTTTTATTTTATTTCCTATACTTGAAAGGTTCGGGTAGTTAACTGAATGTAAACAAACTTCAGTTTCCAAATTTGGCACATTAAAGGATTCAAAACATTTTATTCATCTATCAGTGTAATACAAACTAGACTATCGTATTTTAATACAGAAATATAAGTGTTTAGATAGTTTAATGGGAGAATTACAGTATTTAAGAGATCAGTTGCCATTTTTTTGTTTGCATTTGTTTGATTACCTAGACCTGCTAATAATATTAAATATAAGTTATAAATTCTAAATAAATTATTATTAAATGTTCTGTTTAAATTTATACTTAAATCATAATTTTGTGTCAACTATATCCCAAGAATAGTTTATTCGCTCAGAGTCGGAAGGGCCCGGCTGAAAAGCAGCGGCGAGCCCTCGCGGCGTGCCGCGCGGGTTCGGCTATTACTGAGCCGGTTCCTTTAGCCATAATATGCTTCGTTGTCATGTATTTTGCTTTCACACTGTTTTTGCTTGTACAATCGGGCCAGACGCCGGCTTGACACCTTGAAGGCCCAGTTTGCGTGCAGTGGCTGGACATCTGTCCATACCAATCCATACCAATGAACTTCAACGCCTGCAAGCAAATTTGTTTTGAAACTGGTAGGCCTCAATTAATTACTTGGTGTATTTATTAATTGATGTAGTAGGTAAGGATATTTTGAGCTTTGTTATCTTCTTTCTTTGTACTATTTTGTGGCAATAAATGATTTGTATTTGTATTTGTATTTTGACTTCAAAAACCCCCGATTTTGAAACATTCTTCCGCTCCGCTCCGCTCCTATTGGTGGTACCGTGATGATATATAGCCTATAGCCTTCCTCGATAAATGGGCTACCTAACACTGAAAGAATTTTTCAAATTGAACAGTAGTTCCTGAGATTAGCGCGTTCAACCAAACAAACAAACAAACAAACTCTTCAGCTTTATTAGTATAGATTCCTAATAGGTACGAACTGCCAAGGAATGGAATTCGCTCCCGTCGCCTGTATTTCCAGATAAATTAAACCTAGGGATCTTCAAGGCTAGAGTGAATATGCTGTTACCAGTGAGATTGAGAGTGAGATAGAGATCAATCACGGGTCAGTTTTATGAAAAAAACATAAAAATACAAAATATTTATGTGAATAAAACAGCTTCAAAAATAGCAGTTATTACAGGAGTCGTAAGTAATTTGATTAGTGTATAAATAAACAGACAAGAGTAGGTACGGGCGTTGTATAATTATCTAATGATAGAATATTAGAGATAAAATGCTGAATTATAAAATACTGGATGACAACGTAATTTTTGAACAACCTTTAGTTTTGGAATTGTGACATTTTGAACAATGTCGACTTAGCTGTAATTTATTACGAAGATTGTTGTACATGGAACCCTAATTATCAGCCAAATATAAAGGACGAGCCGCCTAGATGCACTGACAGATACGAACAGAGCGTTGCATGACAGCGCATGTAAGGGCAGGTGCCCACCGTACAATATTTAGGGTCAGTACAGGCGAGCGCGTCGCTAACAAAGATAGTTTGAGACTCTAGAAAGGACAAGGATACTTTTTATTCCGTAAAATTGGATAGTTCCGGCGGGATAGCGATAAACGAATTATTTATTTATTATTTTTTAGACGACCAGATGGCCTAGTGGTTAGAGAACCTGACTATGAAGCTTGAGGTCCCGGGTTCGATTCCCGTGTCGGGGCAGATATTTGTATGAAAAATACGAATGTTTGTTCTCGGGTCTTGGGTGTTTAATATGTATTTAAGTATGTATCTATCTATATAAGTATGTTTATCCGTTGCCTAGTACCCATAACACAAGCTTTCCTAGCTTACTTTGGGACTAGGTCAATTGGTGTGAATTGTCCCGTGATATTTATTTTTATTATTTATTTATTTGCAGACGGAGTCGCGGGCAACAGCTCACAAGGATATAATGATGAATAAACTTTAGTACAGACGGTAGGTACATTAGTACCTCTACCACAGAATAAGTAATAGTACTAACGTACAGAAGGATCACTCTCGAACAAAGGTCAACTTTAGGTATAAAAACTTTCCTACTCCTACTGCGTGCACGCGAAATTAAAACTTATCGTGTGATACGAGCGTTCATATTCCGTTGGGCACCGCTGATCCAAAACCAAGGGCAAAGGGTTCCCACTCGCCCATATTTAGTAGGTATATAAATCAAGAAAGATAACAGTGTTTATTAATTCAGTAAACTACCTTTAGTATGTAAGTTAGTTATTTATAATATCGTTTAGAAGTCATTGTTTGTTGCAAAAATCACAGAAAAAAAAGATGCTTAACTACGCGCGACGCGGCTAGCGTGCGTACTGAAGGCCGCGCGACAACCTACTGTCATGCTCCTCCCGGGAGGAGCGCCGGCCGAACATACCTAAACTGCGGAGTGAAACCCCCCTGCCTCTACCATGAGTTTACACTAGTTTACAGTGACCGTATTCGCTAGCGACGGCGTAAATGATTTGTATGGAGAATTGTACTTCCGTAAGTGACCGCTAGAGGCGCTGTACAATTCTCCATACAAATAATTTACGCCGTCGCTAGCGAGTACGGTCACGTCAACTAGTGTTAACTCATGGTAGAGGTACTGAGGTTTCTTGTACTGTAGCAACGTGCACCGTTCTTTCGACATGTCCCCATAGTAATAATAACATTAAACGCTCATAATGTCATGAGGCACTTGTGCTTGGACGTACAAGTAAAGTCACCTATGGGGCACATGTGCCTCATGGGACAGGGAAACTGTTAACTGACCGTGGGCGCAGAACTAATAATAAGTGTAATAGTCATGTTATCGATTGTATTTATTTTCACAACCGATGTCGCTATTATTTCATTTCCTGTTGTCAATCATATTAGGCCATGATTTTCGTTTTTTCGTAGATTTCAGCAAACTATAGTACTCTGTTATATATCATTCTTCTTTTAAACTTTATTTTTATTACAGACAGAGTTAGAGAAAAAAACTTATAAATTTTTAACCACATGTGCGTATTTAGTTTGCGTGTGATTTCTACTTCTTTTGTTTTTAGCTCTGTGGTTATCAACCTATTTGAACTCGTCGTCAAATTAAATGTAGCTCAACTTTTTCAACACCAATGACGGATATATGCGTCTCAAAATACAACGTCAAATAGATCTTCACGCAATGACATAAGGTTCAAAGCAGCTTTACGTTTTGGCTAGGCTTAACGTTGATGTACAAACATAATAGAGTTGACGTACAAACATACATGACGTAAAAACGTTGATGTACAAACATGACGACCGCTTTAGCCTAGTTGGTAGTCACCCTGCCTACGAAGCAAGAGGTCCTGGGTTCAAATCCCGGTAAGGGCATTTATTTGTGTGATGAGCACGAATATTTGTTCCTGAGTTATGGATGTTTTCTATGTATTTAAGTATTTATTTATCTATATAAGTATGTTTATCGTCGTCTTGTACCCATAGTACAAGCTTTGCTTAGTTTGGGACTAGGTCGATTTGTGTAAGATTGTCCCCTAATATATTTTTTCTTTTTTAGATGCTGTTGGAAGCTATCACACTCTAAGACTGCGACACTTGATGTTTATAATTAGAACAAGATAACTGATGAAGAAGTGTTGTTGAATTGAACAAGTTTCAATTAGTATGTGTAGCTTGAAGGCCGTCCTGTCTTCTGTTTACCAGATAAAAAGTATTTTTCGTCAAAGGTAATATATTTCTCTAGATACCGTCACTACTCGGGCCAAATTCTATCTATACATTTTTTTTGTTGAATTTTATCATCACGTAGAGAATAAAAAGGAGATAAGCAATGAGACCAAAAATAAAAAAAACCGGCCAAGAGCGTGTCGGACACGCCCAAGATAGGGTTCCGTAGCAGGTACGAAAAAATCTTTGCATACTTTATTAATGTGGTTGTTTTGGTCACAACTCCCACCGCGCGCAGAATTTCAATGTCGGCGGTACAGCGCCATCTATCGGTGAATTGGGTAACTAATCTAATAGTATGTATATATGTTGATGGTTTTTCAGATGTAATTCTTTATTATATGAACCGATTTCAATTGTATTTTTTTTATTTGAAAGAAGATACTGTTAGCGTGATCTTATAGGTACTTAAAGAAAAAAAATGCTTGCAATGGCGGTTAAATTACAATCTTAGTTTAGAAATATTTTTTTACAAAAACTTAAAAACTGCTCAACTGATTAAGTTGAAAATAATTTTCCTAGAAAGTTTTTGTAAAGTTTAACTTACGTGATTTTTTTCATATTTTTTAGGCGTGCGGTTCAAAAGTTAGAGGGGGGGGACACATTATTTTAAACTTTCGGAGTGAATATCTCCGAAAATATTCACTTTTTAAAAATATGGTTTTAGCAAACCCCGATTTATTTTCAAATACCTATCCAATGATATCCCACACTGTAGGTTTAGTTGAGAAAAAAAAGATCACCCCCACTTTACGTCTATGGGAGGTACCATAAAAATTTTTTTTTAATTTTTTTTATTTAATCACTTTGTCGGCGTGACTGATATATATATTCATGCCAAATTACAGCTTTCTAGTACTAACAGTCTCTGAGCTTAGCCGCGGACAGACAGACAGACAGACGGACAGACATGGCGAAACTATAAGGGTTCCTAGTTGACTACGGAACCCTAAAAATACATATCGATTTTTTTAGCCACTACTCAAATCTTTTAAATAATAAAAATCTCGCATCACGGTTCTTGTTATCGAACTCCTCCGAAACGGCTCGACCTAGTTTAATGAAACTTTTTTGTCTAGATATGGTAGGTCTGAGAATATTACAGGCCGTTGACTATTTTTTATATCCTTATTCTTTGCAGACGAAGTCGCGGGCAACAGCTAGTTTTGATATAAGATTAGGAATCAACAAAAAACAAATTTAAGTATTTTTCATTTCTCTATTTTATGTTTTTTTTTATCGTTTTAAGTAATTCAGCCAGAGGATTCGACGAATTTCATGAAACAATACAAAAAATATACAGTGCCCATGCGGCTGGTCAGTTTATTATTGTTGAAACGTCTAAATATTATAGCAATTCTCTAGTAGCTTGTATTTAATTCGTTATTTTTCTTATCTAACATTGTAATCAAAATGCTAATTCAGGTAATGACAATGAATTTCATTATTTACACTATCCTACTATAAGAGCGGAAATATTCAACAGTAACTACAAACAATTGTGTTTGCATGTAAGAATCACGCGTGCCATTAAATGACGATTAGTTTCATAATAAACAATTCAGATGAATCAAAACTAAAGTTAAATTACTCAGATAAAAAATAACAGCTTGAAATTAAATTAAATATAAACGAACGCCGTGGCATTGTGTTAAAATAAAAATGGCAACAGAGAGTAATAATCTACAAGACTTGTTAGATACTACTGCAAAAGAAAGAGGTTACGGAAATGGACGCATAAACGTACAAGACATATCATCAGAAGGAGCAAATTACACTAGTACTCTTCATTTAGTGACTATATCAGCTCCAGAAAAAGAAGATCTGAAAATGTTTGCTAAAGTTGCCAGCATTAATGAAACTCTGAGAGCTACTAACGAGACGTTTACAAAAGTTTATGACACGGAACGCATTTTTTATTCCGAACTCGTCGTTGCCTTTGAACGACTTTACAATAAACATGGAGTAAAGGTGGAAGATAGGATTCACCTATCAAAGTATTATGGATATCAATCGACAGAAAATAAAGAGATATTACTGCTTGAAAACCTCACGGCGAGCGGTTTTGGCAGTTTTGACAGATTCAAACCTTTTGATTGGGATTATGCTTCTGCAGCTGTCAAAGTACTGGCAAAATTTCATGCTTTAGGGATAGCCGCTAAAGAAGACAATCTTGAAGAATTACATAAAATTCAGGAAATAGGAATGGATTTGTCCTCATCAAACATGAAAGATGTATTAGTACAGCACGCTTATAAAATAGGAACAGAAATGGTGAAACAAGAGTATAGAAGCAGATTGCAGAAGTATATTAATAAAAAAGATATGCTTCGTTATTTTGATATAATGTGGAAACCATCTGATAACGGTTTTCTCGTCCACGCAGATTATAGGCCCAATAATTTAATGCATCGAATAAAAGTAAGACTTTCATTTAAACACAGAAATTTTACAGTTTTCTTCGTTAGTAAACTGTCTATAATTTTAATAAGGCATACATTTCTCCTACTAATCATTTTTGCTTATATAAATATGTTAAATGTTTTCAGAATGTGAGAGTCGAAGTTGTGCCACTGGATTTTCAAACACTTCACTTTGGCACTTTAGTAGCTGATCTGTTGTACTTCATCTGGTTAGGATCAGATTCGAAATTCCGTGAAAAATACTATCAGCATTTATTGGAGCTCTACTACGATGAATTAACCATTGCTTTAAGGAATCTCCACATAAATATTAATCAAGTATATCCCACGAAAACTTTTGAACAGGAACTGGAAGATGTAAGTATCAATAGTTATCTTTTAATTTCCTAATAATGAACAAAGGCCATCCTTATTTTTATCAATTTTCCCTGAGTTTTTTTAGCGTGCTTGGAACATTATCAAAAAACTCCGCATCATTGCTACCGTTTTTTCTACATTGTGTTATGAAATGAATGACAAATTAAAGATCTTGACCGCAGTAAGCACTATGTTATTCTGCATGAAAACAGAAGAGGGATGGTTCTTGCCTGATAATTTTACTAAAGACAGTCCATTCTCATCTGTTTAAGAAATATGACATACCCCTAATTCACCTATACCACTGTTTTCTTCTTAAATAAAATGATCCATAGTAAAATAGCATTAGCAATTATTACGAGTGCATTTTGCAGTTGAACTTTTTTGGGAAACGTGGTATTTCGAGTGACTACAATGTAAAATTTGATCTTAAAGTACACCTATTGAGACAATAAAAGGATGTCTTGATCATGTATTTTACAAACGTATACGAAACTGTTTTTACAGTAAAATTATCGTTTCTTTGTTTCAGTGTAAGATGTTGGGATTAGTTTTAGGATTATCATTCATGTCTATACTGGCTGTGGATCCAGAAGACGCTCCAAAGTTGGACAACATGGAAGATATAGCCGTTGAGCCGAACCAAAAAGCCATGGACAAAATAAACGAAATCGTTGAAGATTACGTCGAATGGGGAATAATTTAGGGAAAAAGGTGAAAAAAAATATGTAATGCATACAAAATAAAGGAGAAAGGACAATTTTACTGTCCCAAATGGAATTAATTGCATTGATAGATATTTATGAATTATATACCAAAGGCTTCTTCTGCACGGAACAAAGCTCTACATCGTTAAGAGTATATCAGCAAGCTATTAATTTAATATCTAAAACAAATATAAAAACTTTCATTTTTAAAAATATTATTTTTTGGAGAAGTGCCTTTATACAAAAATGATATATTAATATCAATAAGTAAACAAAAATTTTTCAATTTATTTATAAAATAACGTATAAAAAGTAGAAACTAATAATATTAACATTAAATTGACTGTGTTTACTACAGCAAATGTAATTGATATAATAATATCATTTGTTCTTGTCCTATTTTGTATTGTTATCACATGATTGTGTCAGTAATCATGACATCTAAATAAATAACAAAAAGCGTGTTGGACAGAATCATTACAGGATTCCGTAGTTGTTAGAAACAATATTGAAGAATTTACGTCAACTTCCATGGAAAGCAATAACTGGATGCTGATAAACAGCAACGTAACAAACTCAAAAATTTATACCTACCTGAATACAAAATTGCTTCTTGTTTCTCCTCTACATTTTATAAAAATGAGTTATGTGACGTAACACTTTCACAAAATCGGGTAACGGAAAAATAGAGACACAAATGCGTTAGTTCATCCCTAATAAAATCTTTAGCGGCCATTTTCTCAAAATGGTGTTCATGTGGGTTGTTCTACTATTGCTTATCTGTATCACTCTTATCAACTGGTCCAATTGCGAGATTTACCTTATCTTTCGGAAATTAAAAAACAAAAAAATACTGACCCTAAAAATTATGTAAGCCCACTATCAAACTCGGAAATAGAACAATACCTGCAGAGACCAGTAAGTAAGCCACCCTGGACGAGTAGAAGTTTGATGGCCGAACCGCTAGGTGAGGCCATCAATGATACGAGGCCAGGATGGCGATTACTGGGCGAAGCTTGTATAGTGCTTTTCTCAAAAATGAAACAAGTTGATAAAATAAAATAAAAGTACACATTGAAAAAATAAAGAAAATCCACGACCCGCCATTACTTGCTAACCTATGTCTGTGTAGTCTATGGTATGATTGTTTTTTTTAAAGGTACCGGGCGGCGATGTTTAGATATCTGCCAACTCTAAATTACAAACGTCATAATTTTAAAAAGAATTTTCTTCATTTTGAAACATTTGAAACACAAAAATTGTAATTACAACAACATAAATTATAGTAGTTCCAATCATTTATTTTCTCGATGACAGATCTAGTTTGATAGTTATTGTGTTGTGACCAAATAAGTGATCAGTAGATACGATATCGATCCAATTTTATATATACGTATAGTACTACTAGCTGATTTAAGAATCAGAGATGATGAATAGCACTACCTATGTATACTTATATAATACTTATATTATAAAGAGGAAAGATTTGTATTTTTGTAATGAATAAACTAAAAACTACTGGACAAACAAAAAATATTTCACCATTAAAATGCTAGGTACATTATTCCTGAGTAACATAGGCTATTTTTTATCCCGGGAAAAAGTTACAACGCGTACAAAGTCGCGGGAACACATCTAGTTCAATATATACAATACCGATACAATATCGATATTTCAATCATAACATCACTATTTGTATTGCCATAGAATGTAAACGTTTATTTTTTATCGTACTTTAAAAAAAAAACTGCATATACAGGGTTATTTGTAATTCACTGACATCCTCTTAACCCTGAATTCCTATCACTCAAACAAATGTTTTTTGTTTTACGACTTTTTACAATAAAGCACTTTTTTCCCATACAAATACACAGAGTATCGTAAAAATAAGAGGTAATCTCAAATTTTCAAAACGTTATTTTATTACACCAAAAATGTTAAGTTATGACAAAAGCCGTAAAACAAAAAACATTTGTTTAAGTGGTAGGAGTTTAGGGTTTGAAGGATGCTAGTGAATTACAAATAACCCTGTATGTACTCAATTTGTCTTAGATGAATATTATATGGGATCAAGGAACAAAAGTAGGCAGTTGTCGTATTTTTTATACCTCGCATTTAAAAGTTAATTTTACCGTGAAAAACGCAGTTACATTCTACGGGAGCTGTCATCGAGAAAATAAATGATTGGAAATACTATAGTGAAAAATGTTCCAGTTATTTAATCAGTGAATTATCACATTTGCATACATCCTCTTAAGTGTGAACTTTTTTAATTTATTTTTGACAGACGTAGAGCACGGGTTCCATATTTAAACACTTGATATGTAATGGAATTTCATACTTACTTCCTGGACACCAGCAGCTAGTCTCCAGGATGCGTTACATTCTACGACGTTTTTGATGACGTAATGGCAACATTTCATACCATTTTTGAGAAAATACACTTCCCGGTTTTGTATTTACTTTTACTTTTACAGTACCTATACGTAACATGTAATTTGTGTGACTGTTTAATTGAATAAGTCGATCGAAATTTTATTTTTTTGCATTTTTGAGAATTGCAATTGAAAAACATTTACTATCGTAATTCCTTTATGAATAACAAACACATTAGGGAATTCAAAAAATATATCAACATATCAACAAAGACATGATGCGATCCAGCAAAAATTTTAATAAAAATAATAATAACACTCTTGACTACATTTTAAGGTACATAAAAGTGAATAAAACTAAAATCAAATTTGCGGGTAGGCAATTTCCCAGGATGTCCAGTCACCTTTACAATAAAGTAAATAAACACTTATATATATACAATAAAAATTACTATCATTGTAAAGATATCATACCAAAATGGCTTCAAGAAAAATCATATAGTGCAACAGAACAACTTCTGGAACGGTGACAACCAGACACACATACACACAAACTCACACACGCACACAGCACGCTGACACACACACGCACACACACACACACACAAAATATATCATATAAAGTGTGTCCCCAATGAGGTTTAATTTTTACTTTCTGAATGGATTGGCTAGATAACACCTGACTAATCCATTTAGAAATCTAATATCCTATTATTTTTACAAAATATCTGTTACTTGTATTATAAAGGTCTAAATATAAGGCACTTTTAAAAAATTGTGAGCGGAGCATCCCAACACAGGCTTTGTAGCCTAACGGGAGGCCCCAGTAAATGTAAATCTACTTACCTAAAAAATATGAAATAAAGATATTTTGTTTTTTTTTTGTTAAAAAAATATGTGTATGTACATATATGTAATAAAGTAAAAACTTAGATTGTTACAACAAGTATAACAAAGACACTTTAAAACGATGGTTGTGTGTACGCATTGATGAACTGTAGGTACGAATATACCAGTTATTTTGTTGTTAACGTTCCTGCTTTCTTCTTCCTTTTTATTTTAAACCATCTTGGAGTACATAGGTATATTTCTGTTTTCAAGTGCCTGGAGTTTCCTTGACCCCATCCTTCTATCTTATTCCTGGTCTTCCACTTAAGGTATTTTTCCTCCACGTGGCCATTACTCCAAATCCTAGTACATACATACATACAATCACGCCTGAGTAGCAAAGGGGTAGGCAAAGACTACTTGTTTCCACAAGGTGTCCATGGGCGACGGTAATCGTTTACCATCAGGCGATCCGTCTGCTCGTTTGAAAGAAAAACAAGAAAGAAAGAAAGAAAAGAAAGAAAAACATTTATTTTATAACAACAATAACACATACACAGGCAAAAATAAGAGTACAAACATACGTATAGACATAGACATAGAAATGTACATATTAGTGCTGCTACAAAAAGGGACCCGGCTCAGCATGTTGCTAGTTAAAAACCAGCACTGGTCTTCCGCCGGGCCACAGTACCTACAGCAACATCACGGAAGGCCACACAAAACAGACACAAATTATATAATTATTATAAAAAAAGAAAAACATATCATTCTAACATAAAACTATCTGACTACGGAACCCTAAAAACTAAACATTCAAGCATTCAAGGCTACCACAGACCGAAGCGCGGGGCGCGCGCGCGACGGCAACGAAAACGCTTCGGTCTGTGGTGGCCCTAAAATAATTGGCTGAATGTTCCTGAGACCTATGCCTCTTCCTAGCGGAACACGGAACACTAAAGAAACAAAAAAAAGAAAAAAGTATTAGAAGAAACAACAACAACAACCCAATCATAACCCGATTAAACTAAATAAAACCAGTTTTACCAGTTCTTTCCTCTGATCTGGGAAACAGATCTAAAACTAAAATTATAAAAAACAAAGAAACACAGTTTAAATTAAGAAAAAAGTTAAGCTACAGCAACAGACACTTCGATTATATGAAGTAACCAAACATACACAAATGAAAAAGTTGCTCAATGATTGCAAAAACAGTTACAGTTACATCCGCTCCGATGCGTATGGGACAAAAACTCAAGGTATGTACTACAGAGACATGAAATTCGACAAACAAAGAACACTCAAAATACACTCGTATCATGGCTCAGCAGTTCTTGAGCCCTTTGGTGCTCAAACATCATTTTTTTCATCTTTAATTTAAAATTTTGTGTACATTTTAGGTCTCTGATCGGGGGCGGAATGTTTGCCCCCTATATCATAAAAAAAAAAAAAAACATACTACAATCCTGACATGCATTTTTTGCTTCCACTATACTCACTAATCTTTTTATACATGCTCGCCGGATTCGGGTACACTTGACCTGACTTTTCTTCAAGACGTCCCCAATCTGATGATGGAATGTCCCTCTTGGTCTCCCTCTTCCAACTTTACCACCTATATACTCGCCTTTTATATTTCTTTCGTAATTATTCCTTCATCCATTCTTTCCACCCCATCCTAGTAAATAACAGAAATTACCGAATCACGGAACCCTAAACACTCCTACGGTTGGTTTTTCTCTTTGTTATCTGAAGATGAGAAACAGGAAAAATCAATATAAATAACTGTGAAGCATTCAGTTGACTCGCTATTCAGGTGTGGCACAATATAAGTAAGTACGATTTGAAATTAAAATGGCAGGTGAATTTCATGATAATTTAAGAGATTTATTAAGTAAAATTGCAAAAGTAAGGGGCTACAACAATGCTGTTGTTGAGGTGCAAAACATTTCATCAGACGGTGCCAACTATTCTAGCACTCTTCATGTAGCCACTATATCGGCACCACCAAAAGAAGACCTCAAACTTTTCGCTAAAGTGGCAAACTTTAATGAAGCTCTTCGGGAAACCAGTGAAATGTTTACTAAAAGTTTGGATAACGAATATGTCTTCTATTCTGAACTTGCAGTCGCATTCGGAAGACTTTACAATAAACATGATGTCGCAATAAATGGCAGGCTTCGCATTTCAAAATACTACGAACGTGAATTGACTAGCAATAAAGAAACGTTAATACTTGAAAATCTCGCAGCGAGTGGATATGTGAACTTTGACAGGTTTAAATCTTTTGAATGGGACTATGCGTCTGCAGCCGTTTCAGAATTGGCTAAGTTTCATGCGATTGGAATCGCTGCTAAAGAGGAAAATATAGAAGAATTGGAGCGCATTAAAGAAATAGGATTTGATACATATTCTATGGAAAGCATGAAAGATGTATTCATGAAACAAGCCATAAAAATGGCAAAGGACACTATTAAAGAAAAATATAGGGCTAGGCTACAAGATCATTTAACAGAAAAAAATATGCTTTATGACTTAGCTCTCTTGTGGAAGCCATTCAATGCAGGTTTCCTCATCCATGGCGATTATAGACCTAATAATTTATTGCACCGAAACAAAGTAAGCATTTTTTTGACTTTATTGTTGATTTCTTCCTTCAGCTGCTGATTAGAATCAAATATTCAAATCAGTTAATAAAACTATCCTATTACCCGTGGCTTTCGAGTCAATGTTAAATGTCATTTTAATTTTAGAAATGTTTTAATTGTTTTCAAATTTCAGGATGGGAAAATACAAATTGTGCCTGTCGATTTCCAAACACTCCGCTTTGGTCATTTAGTAGTTGACCTAATGTACTTTATCTGGTGTGGGTCAGATTCAAAATTCCGCCAAAAACACTATGACCAACTATTGGAGCACTATTATTCTGAACTAACCATCGCGCTAAAAAATCTTCACATTGATATTGATAAAGTTTATCCGAGGAAGACTTTTGAAGAGGAACTTGAAGATGTAAGTTTTATTGAAATTTAGTTAGATACTTCATTAGCTTTGCGGTGAAGGAAAAAGTTGGGATGAAAGTTGTAATATACACCTGTGAAGCAATTCATCCTACCTACGGAGGCCTACGTCCAGCAGTGGACGGACAATGGCTGTAGATAGATAGATAGATAGATGCAATTCATTGGTGCGCATGTGAAATTTCCAATCTGTAATTAGCTCGAGTGAGAGCCGCGAGCCGCTATACAAAAACCATAAAGATGAAGTATAGTATTTTTTTAAATAGCTCTTTGACTGTCATACAGTTGGGAAAAAGCTTTCCCTTCTATTTGACACTCGTCTCTGTCAAGAGCATTCTTCTAATCGTTCAATTTAGGCATCCAATCCCGTCCTTGCCACTACTTCTCAATGCCTACCCCACAGAACCCAACGGTTAACGATTTTGGCACATCTTTATAGGAGCATTTATTGGCATACACTCTCAGCCCAGTCCCATTTAACTTAAGCAGTCTTCTTACCCACATCTAAAACGTCAGTTTTCAACCACAATTTCCTGATAAAAATAAAAAAAAACGTGGCAAATGAGAACCTTGTTTAAACAAAAAATTTATTTATGGCGTATTTGCTTGACAAGAATAATGCAAATTGTACTGCACCAAACACAGAACACTTCAAGTGAGATCGACTTCACTTGGCCGGTGTTCACGTTAATAAAAGAGATAAGTATTAGATATTAATAGCCTAGACTGATTGCCGTAGGTACTTCATGAGTAAAGATAGCACTTGTCATTTTCCGTTGAACTGGATGTGGTTGGATCGTTTTTTTGCTTTCAAATGAATATGTAATCAAGCAACGAGATAATCTAAACATTTAAATATAACCGATATGATAATGTCTTAAGAAACCGAGGTGGCCTAATGGTTTGACCTATTGCCTCTCAAGCAGAGGGTCGTGGGCTCGAATCCGGGCTTGCACCTCTGAGTTTTTGAAGCTCTCTGAGTTTTACGGTGTAGGAAAACACCGTGAGCAAACCTCACAATAGAGAAGCAAATGATGTATTATGAAATCCAACAGGACCCGCGAACGGCTGGGTTGGGATAGTGAAGAATGATAAATAAATAATAAATAAATAAATATCACGGGACAATTCACACCAATTGACCCAGTCCCAAAGTAAGCTAGGAAAGCTTGTGTTATGGGTACTAGGCAACGGATAAACATACTTAATTATATAGATAGATACATACTTAAATACATATTAAACACCCAAGACCCGAGAACAAACATTCGTATTTTTCATACAAATATCTGCCCCGACACGGGAATCGAACCCGGGACCTCAAGCTTCATAGTCAGGTTCTCTAACCACTAGGCCATTTGGTCGTCAAATGATAACAATAAAGTCTTTAATAATATTTAGTATGATTGAAAAAGTCATTATTTATTTGTGCTGCTTTCATTCTTTATTTGTCTATTACGTATTTATGGTTTAGTAATTTTAACTGTTTTTTTTTCAGAGCAAAACACTGGGCTTACTTTTAGGACTGTCCCTGATGCCCCTCTTGTTGGTAGAGCCGGAAAATGCACCAAACATTGATAGCATAGACAAATTGGCCTTAGAGCCCAGCCAGTTAGCTCTGGAAAGATCTACCGAGATTGTTGAAGACTACATCAGATGGGGAGTAATTTGAACTACTACCTACTACAACGAATTCACAAATGAACATCAAATTTAATTCTTGCTCAGATTGGTACCCATTGCCGGAACGTAGCTGGTTTATGTCCATTTGTCTTTGCTCGTGTTTTGATATTCCTGTACCTAACTATGTTGTGACAATAAATGATGTTTTATTTATATATTAATTTAAATAAATGGGTCATACACATTTTTTTATTCGCGTCTCTCCTGTGGACATGGTAAGGGTCTGTGTAGATCTGCGCTAGGCAGAGTTGATTAGGCATAAATACATAATTATATAACATTAGGAAGAAAGTGTACCTCGCTTTCACTGCACCGCTTCCCCGCATGGCCCTGCTCGCTTCCACAGCGCTCTTCAGCTCGATGCCACTTTTGAGTTGGTGTAGGGTGTGTGTGTGTGTGTGTATGTTTTATATTCGATATAGTCTGAAAACCGCAATTTTGATGATTAATATGCGCATAAGAATTATTCTTATTCTTATTTCCCTTAATGGCGACCTTAAGGCTTGGGCCAATGTCAGTTACGATGACAGGTTTGCGGTTGAATCTGCAGAACGCCAACAGTTTGACAGCAGCAAAATTCACGAGCGTATTAGAACTGTCACCTTGACAGGTCAGAAGAGTATTTCTGAAGCAATACACTGACAGGTGTATTTTCCTATCAAGGTTAAAAACCGAACAGGGTCTATAGCCAATACTTTTTAGTCGAGTCAATATCGGCGTGTGCCGCCTAGCCAACTTTCGGCCCATTGAAATAAATCTTAAGTTTGCTGCCTCGAAGTCGCTAACTTGATGCCCACAGGAGGGACAACTTTTGTTTCTTACGCTGTGTATGGCCCAAATTAATGTAATATTGAAATAACCAGACAGGTGACACCCAGGCCAACAGTGGGGCAATGCCACTGGGGTGATGGGTACAACCGTTTGGACCCTTTTGGCTCATGTTTACAGGTTCCCAGTTCTACAGATTCTCATGGTTTACTGATTCCCAGTTCTACAGTTTCTCATGTTTACAGATTCCCAATTCTACTGTATCTCAAATCTGCGGATTTACAATTCTACAGATAAACAATTTATTTATTTACTTATTTATTTCAAGGAGAGCAAACAGAAGCAAACAAATAAACAGAAATAAAAATTATACAGATTCTTATAATTATACGAACAATTTATACGAATATATAGAATTGAGATTCTGTAGAATTCAAATTATGTAGAATTAAGAATACGTAGAATTGAGAATCTGTTGAGATAGAAATCTGTAGAACTGGGAACAAACCGTTTGGATCCCAAGTACGATGCGGACGGGTAATGTCTAGCTAGACTTTATTTTGTTTTATTTTAGCTTTACGGAAAATGTATTTTGATAATTGTTTATTTCGTACTAAATACAAACTGAAATATAGATGCACAGAAAAAACCCCAGAAAAAAGACCAATGCTGGGAATCGAACCCAGGTCCTCAGCATTCCGTGCCGCGTGCCATACCCCTACACCACCACTGGTCTAGAGATTAGACACGAATCTTTCCTATACATCATACATTTCAATCTGCTAAATCATCACCTTATGCAGTGACAAGCGCACATCTATGTTACACCCTCATCGAGAGATTTTAACACTCCTTCGGAACTAACCGCTCACCTGGACAAGAGATGGCGCTACTGTGCAACTTTAAACAAGTTAGCTATGAAGTATCTTTTTTTTTTTTTGTACTTATTTTTTCAACTTCATTTTTTTATTACTTTTACGGTCATCCCGTGAAATCATATATTTCGTACTAAATACAAACTGAAATATAGATGCACAGAAAAAACCCCAGAAAAAAGACCAATGCTGGGAATCGAACCCAGGTCCTCAGCATTCCGTGCCGCGTGCCATACCCCTACACCACCACTGGTCTAGAGATTAGACACGAATCTTTCCTATACATCATACATTTCAATCTGCTAAATCATCACCTTATGCAGTGACAAGCGCACATCTATGTTACACCCTCATCGAGAGATTTTAACACTCCTTCGGAACTAACCGCTCACCTGGACAAGAGATGGCGCTACTGTGCAACTTTAAACAAGTTAGCTATGAAGTATCTTTTTTTTTTTTTTTTTTTTTTTTTTTTTTTTTTTTTTTTTTTTTTTTTTTTTTTTGTACTTATTTTTTCAACTTCATTTTTTTATTACTTTTACGGTCATCCCGTGAAATCATATATTTCGTACTAAATACAAACTGAAATATAGATGCACAGAAAAAACCCCAGAAAAAAGACCAATGCTGGGAATCGAACCCAGGTCCTCAGCATTCCGTGCCGCGTGCCATACCCCTACACCACCACTGGTCTAGAGATTAGACACGAATCTTTCCTATACATCATACATTTCAATCTGCTAAATCATCACCTTATGCAGTGACAAGCGCACATCTATGTTACACCCTCATCGAGAGATTTTAACACTCCTTCGGAACTAACCGCTCACCTGGACAAGAGATGGCGCTACTGTGCAACTTTAAACAAGTTAGCTATGAAGTATCTTTTTTTTTTGTACTTTAAAAAAAAAAAAAAAAAAAAAAAAAAAAAAAAAAAAAAAAAAAAAAAGATACTTCATAGCTAACTTGTTTAAAGTTGCACAGTAGCGCCATCTCTTGTCCAGGTGAGCGGTTAGTTCCGAAGGAGTGTTAAAATCTCTCGATGAGGGTGTAACATAGATGTGCGCTTGTCACTGCATAAGGTGATGATTTAGCAGATTGAAATGTATGATGTATAGGAAAGATTCGTGTCTAATCTCTAGACCAGTGGTGGTGTAGGGGTATGGCACGCGGCACGGAATGCTGAGGACCTGGGTTCGATTCCCAGCATTGGTCTTTTTTCTGGGGTTTTTTCTGTGCATCTATATTTCAGTTTGTATTTAGTACGAAATATATGATTTCACGGGATGACCGTAAAAGTAATAAAAAAATGAAGTTGAAAAAATAAGTACAAAAAAAAAAAAAAAAAAAAAGATACTTCATAGCTAACTTGTTTAAAGTTGCACAGTAGCGCCATCTCTTGTCCAGGTGAGCGGTTAGTTCCGAAGGAGTGTTAAAATCTCTCGATGAGGGTGTAACATAGATGTGCGCTTGTCACTGCATAAGGTGATGATTTAGCAGATTGAAATGTATGATGTATAGGAAAGATTCGTGTCTAATCTCTAGACCAGTGGTGGTGTAGGGGTATGGCACGCGGCACGGAATGCTGAGGACCTGGGTTCGATTCCCAGCATTGGTCTTTTTTCTGGGGTTTTTTCTGTGCATCTATATTTCAGTTTGTATTTAGTACGAAATATATGATTTCACGGGATGACCGTAAAAGTAATAAAAAAATGAAGTTGAAAAAATAAGTACAAAAAAAAAAAAAAAGATACTTCATAGCTAACTTGTTTAAAGTTGCACAGTAGCGCCATCTCTTGTCCAGGTGAGCGGTTAGTTCCGAAGGAGTGTTAAAATCTCTCGATGAGGGTGTAACATAGATGTGCGCTTGTCACTGCATAAGGTGATGATTTAGCAGATTGAAATGTATGATGTATAGGAAAGATTCGTGTCTAATCTCTAGACCAGTGGTGGTGTAGGGGTATGGCACGCGGCACGGAATGCTGAGGACCTGGGTTCGATTCCCAGCATTGGTCTTTTTTCTGGGGTTTTTTCTGTGCATCTATATTTCAGTTTGTATTTAGTACGAA
This sequence comes from Archips crataeganus, assembly GCA_947859365.1. Lineage (NCBI taxonomy): Eukaryota > Metazoa > Arthropoda > Insecta > Lepidoptera > Tortricidae > Archips > Archips crataeganus. Next base: position 5,786,658 of record OX402068.1, read on the forward strand.
ATATATGATTTCACGGGATGACCGTAAAAGTAATAAAAAAATGAAGTTGAAAAAATAAGTACAAAAAAAAAGATACTTCATAGCTAACTTGTTGATAATTGTTGTTAATGTGATAAGAAATCTATTATTTTTTGTTATTCAATAATGTAATTTTTCACTCCACCTGCTCGACAATGCCTTATTATATATCATGCAAACCTCTCTCAAAGTAAATCATTATAGCCCTTGGCTTTCGCCGGGGCGTAATGTTGTACTGAATTTCATTATAACCCGCCGTAATGTAGTAATGTGATTCTCACTTCTCGTAGTTCTTATTGGTATGCACTTAAAGTCTAATTTTTAAATCGCCCCGCGTGCAGGCCGGCGGCGTGCAGCACGTGCACGTGCTCAACGAGCTCAGCCCCGCGGGGGCCACGCCGCGCCTCATTTATTTGCAGTTCCGCGGCCGAACGAAAACAAAGTCAAATACTTAAACAAAAGCCGCGAGTGTTTCAATACGCTGCCATTTTAACTATCAAAACTGCAAAAGAAGATAAAACATTAAGAAAATATCGAGTGACGAAAGTGATTTGACTCCTGATTCCATTAAATTAGACGCCTTAGGACCACTTGCACAGTTCAGGGTATAAAAATTAAATCGGTAACCCTGGGTTAAGAATGACAGTTCCATACATTTTGACACTTGTTAACCCTGGGTTAGCAGTTAACTCGCTCGGAGTTAAGTAGCTAACCCAAGTCTGCGCAAGCCGGCCTTAGAAATTGTTAATAATGTACTCCCAGAGAAGTCGAAGGAAAAATACTAAAAAGCTTACAAAGATTTCGACAAATGGAAAACTGCGAAAGGCGCAAAGTCAGTGTCAGAATCAGTGCTTCTGGGTCTATTTCGAGTATTTTTCTAGTAGCCTTGGTTTTTATTGTCTCGCAAAAGGTGAGAAAAGTAGAGTATACTCCTCGGGGATAAAACTGATTTTGCCTTGGGCGCGCTTAAATCCTTCACTGCTCTCAGGACTCCATCTTAATTCCCTCGCTTCGCTCGGGAATCAACTAAAATCCCCCTCGCTACGCTCGGGAGTTAAATCTGGAGTCCCTCGATACGCTCAGGATTCAATATCGCGCCCGTGACATAATGCAGTGCTTTATCCCCTTGGTGTACAATCTACTATTATAACTGTGACATTTCTTAATTCCTTGTATACTGCTTTTCAACCGACGAAAACAAAAGGAGGAGGTTCTCAATTCGACGTGTATATATTTTTTTTTTATGTATGATCACGCATTACTTTTTACAGAGAAGTCCGATTTTGATGATTCTTTTTTTATTGGAAAGTGTATACCCCGAGAGTGGTCCCATTTAAATTTGGAAATAATATTCCTACTCTAAGGGTAGGAAAACAGGGGATGATTGACTAACTTTTTACAGAGTAGTCTGATTTTCATAATTCTTTTTTATTGGATAGATAGGGTATACATTGAAGTTGGTATTATAAATTTGGAATAAAAATTACCCAATGGATGGAAAAAAGTATAAAATAAAAACTTTTTACCAAAAAATTAAACCACCGAAAATACTGAAAAGCAAAAAATAATACCTTTTTTGTTTGACCTTAATCTAGGTACCAGTTTGAAGTCGGTGCCTCAGCACGAGCCAGGAGGAGTGATAGAAGCCAATCAGGTAGACGATTATAGGTCCACTCCTCCTGGCTAAGTTCTGAGGCACCGACTTCAAACTGGTACCTAGATTAAGGTCAAACAAAAAAGGTATTATTTTTTGCTTTTCAGTATTTTCGGCGGTTTAATTTTTTGATAAAAAGTTTTTTGGACATTTTATTCTATTATTATTTAGTTTGTTCGATTGTTGACTTTATAGTTGTATCTTTAAATATCCCATCATTATACACCGTGAAATTTTAGTGGTTGTTTTCCCGAAACGAGGTGATTTAGTATCGATTGTACAATCGATTTATAATTACTATTTTGACTAGAGTCAAAAATCCAATTGTGAAAAACGAAAGTCGAAAATGACCGCAAACCAATAGTAACGCTTCGTTGGTACAAGTAGCGTACGATCGTACGATAGGTTACTAGGTTAGGTACAAGTAGCGTACGATCGTACGATAGGTTAGGTACCAACGAAGCGTTACTATTGGTTTGCGGTCATTTTCGACTTTCGTTTTTCACAATTGGATTTTTGACTCTAGTCAAAATAGTAATTATAAATCGATTGTACAATCGATACTAAATCACCTCGTTTCGGGAAAACAACCACTAAAATTTCACGGTGTATACGTCCCACTGCAAGGCACAGACCTACTCTCAGAATGCGAGGGCTTGGGCCTGAGATAAGTATATTTATAAAAGAAGATTGGGACTTCCTGTTAAGCAAAAACAACGCTTCTGTCAGTAGACCCCGTTCTTCCACACAGGCAATCCATTTCCGTTTCGTGTTGATTCCGTTTTTTATTTTGTGGGAAAGAATTGCAAAATAACTATTACGTAAACTATTTTTCTCAAACATGCTATGAAATATTGACGTTATGTTCCTTAAAATACGCCACGAACTGTCACGTTGCAGGTGCGGCTAGACGACAGGTCAATAATGGAATTTCATACAACATTGCTGGCCAAGGCCAGCAAAGTGATCGTCTATTGTTTTATGTGACACAACACCATGACGTTTAATAGGTCGACGTGGTCGACGTGGATGGATGGATGGATGGACGGACGGATGGACGGACGGACGGACGGACGGACGGAGGGATGGATGGATGTTGGTGGATGGATGGATGGATGGATGTTGATGGATGTTGATGGATGTTGATGGATGTTGATGGATGTTGATGGATGTTGATGAATGTTGGTTGATGGATGTTGATGGATGTTGGTTGATGGATGTTGGTTAATGGATGTTGATGGATGTTGATGGATGTTGATGGATGTTGATGGATGTTGATGGATGTTGATGGATGTTGGTTGATGGTTGTTGATGGATGTTGATGGATGTTGATGGATGTTGGTTGATGGATGTTGATGTATGTTGATGGATGTTGATGGATGTTGTTGGATGTTGATGGATGTTGATGGATGTTGATGGTTGTTGATGGATGTTGATGGATGGATGGATGGATGGATGTTGATGGATGTTCTTGTTCATGGATGTTGACGGATGTTGATGGATGTTGATGGATGTTGATGGATGTTGATGATGTTGTTGGTGATGGTGATGGTGATGGTGATGATGATGGTGGTGATGATGGTGGTGATGATGATGATGCATGTTTGAGCAAAACTCTATACAAGCCTTGGCCACGAACAGGGATTGCCGGCCTCGTATCTCTAGATGGCCTCGTTAACACTCGGCCATCTATAACTACTCGGCCGGCAATCCCCTATTTCGCGGCCGCTGCAGTAATGTACTATTATCTATATTATGAAACAACGAAATGCTTGGTAACACAATAATGAAGCAATACCTAATTAACGTTAATAAACTGATAAGATAAAATGCTTAATTTTATAATTATTTACTTTAAAGATTTTAGATAACCAACTCTATCCACTTTATTCGGGTGCTCTATACGGGTACGTATCAAAATATATAAAGTTTAAAATTAATAATGGACGAAATACATAATGGTCATTTGATATAATGCAATTTTCTTGGAAATTCTCAACTTTACAGGATTTTCATAAAATAAACCTAACCTAACCTAAACCAATCTGTAGATTACACGATTAAAAAAGTTCGTCTTATCAATAGTTTCATAGAAAATTTTAGTATATATTATGACCATTATATATTTCGTCCATTATTCGTTTTAAACTTTATATATTTTGATACGTTCCCCTCTATACTAATAAGATTTTTTAATTTCTGTATTTCTAATGATTGTTCCTTACAGATTTTTTTCACTTCTCATGCTCTTAAATGTTACTTTAGTCTCTGCATATCGGGACTAAAGCTCTTTTTTGATCTCTAGGGATTAAAGTATTTTTTTTTTAATTTACTTTGGAGACCCCTAAACTGCCTATCACGGTGTTTGTGAATGGAGGATTATCGCCATTTTCAGTAACTGGGTGGGTATAGACAATTTTAAAGCTATCCACAGACCGAAACGCGCTGCGGACGCTCCGTAGCGCCCTGCGCTTCGGTCTGTGGAAGCCTTTAGGGCGTGGAAATAACCTCAAAATGACAACTGTGCAAAAATATTTAAAAAATAATAATTTCGTGAAACACGATGAATAATTACGAATGTGAATCTATTTAATTATATTAAGGATGAATTCATTTTATTATGCATACTTAGTCCAATTAGCTTTAAAATAATTTTCAAGTTTGGATCTGTTGGGTAAATAAATAAATAAATAAATAAATATCACGGGACAATTCACACCAATTGACCTAGTCCCAAAGTAAGCTAGACAAGCTTGTGTTATGGGTACCAGGCAACGGATAACCATACTTATATATAGATTGTCACAGTATAGGTATTGGTCTTGCGGAGAGGAATTAAACCATAAACAACAAGTACAGACGTTTATTAGGAACGCTAAACTGTGAGCAAGCAAGAGACTAGAGGGTCGTAGGTTCTAAGCACTTGAGTGGGATTCGCTTTCTCCGGACAGACACTGCCCTGGATTCAGGAGACCGTAGGACGCGCTGCGGGCGTTGCAGGTGGATCTCCAGAGTCGCTGCTGACTTGCAGGGCTGAGACCAGGGTGCTTCAGGGCTCAGAGTGTGCTGGTGGTGTAGAGCCAAGTGGTGGAGACTGCAGTTCCGTTCGGCGGTTTAACCCCGACTTGGTTGCCCAATAAACGGGCAGAGTATCCACAGGATTATTATATGGTAGATGTACTGTTTTTAGATAGCTGTGTTCAGATTCAAAATGTCTCGAATTTTTGGCGGCACTGGGTTTTAAAGGCTTAATTAAGTCACGCCCCTCGAGATAACGCTAACCGTAATTTGTGTTATGTGGTTTGACAGTTCGTGCCACAGAGAAGACACTGCGCAACAAAACGATGTACTTAATTTATTTAGCTTTCCTCATTATTTAATTAATTAAATATTAAGGAAAGACAAGAGCTCAGATATTGTCCGTATTTACTTAATTATATTAAATAGATACGCCCAAAAATCATAGCAGCGGTAAGTTTGATAATAGCGCCATCTAGTGCTCGCGGGGTGAGGCTCGTTGCATTGAATCGAACTAACTTCGCTAAGGATATTGGTAATTACGTCCAAAAAACACCAAAAATTGATATTGTCCCAATTGCATTGTGACAGTACCTCCCTCTCCGCGGAGGATTTTTTCGTCTTAGCGAAAAAATCCGCCTGAGAAAAATCCCTAACGTAACACATTCAAATTAACCTATCAATCCTATCATACTTCCTAACATACTTTATTCATTCAACCTAACACAGGCAGGTCTGCCGTTTAAGACACTGCAAGACCCTACGCTACGAGAAAATGGCGAGATGTTAAAGAGGTAGTTATTAGGAGACACAGCCGCCAATCTAGACAAGGGTTGCCACCCGCCCTTATAAGATTATCCAGCACTACGCGCAAGGTTTAGCTGCCTAGCCGCGCAACGCTAGGTATAGCTTTCATTAGGCATTTTTAAGGAGTTGAAATTAGTAAAGACCGCTCCGGCAAAGGCTTTGGATTAAGACTAGCATTGGTAGTGAAGTAATTGTGTCGACCTAAGAAACTAGTGTACGTAAACAAAGCAACTAGAATTTTTATAACTTAGAGATAAATAGAATTAAGCACGGAAACCATGTGTATAGTTTATTCCTAACACGCGGCTAGTATTTGTTAAATTTAAGTAGTTAACTATAATTAGTGCGTCTCACTCTGACGAGGTAGACGCTAAGGTAGTCACAACGATCACGAACGAGTCGATGCGTTTTTATTTTAAAACTAGATTTAATCATACAGAAGAGTATTTTACGAGTAGGCGCAAAATATTTATAAGTAACGTTAAGTCGTTGACCTTGCTATGCAGTAGCGTTGTTTAAGATAAACAAACTTGACGATACGATTGAGAAAATAAAACAGGGTAGGTAGTTAGCGCAGCGCGACAATTACTGCCATGCCACCCTCTTTTCAACTTAATATAAACATGAACCGATGCCACGACATTTACGTAATAAGAGTGCAACGTTGTTACAATATTAAAAATAAGTTTGTAAGTATAATGAAAGACAAGTTTTTTACTGAAATACTGCGATTTATCACTTAAATAAAAGGTTCGCTTCCATACAATGTCTCCTACTTCAAAGTTTGCAGGCTTACGTCGTAAGTTATAACGACGCACATTTCTTTGGTGCGCGTAGTATAATGAATGTTGCACTTTGTCGAATAAATTCGTGAGGAAACCTGCATTCTGCGCGTAAACATCGCGTGGAAGGCAAATTAATAAATAGAATAATAATAAGAAATAGTAACAATAGGAAATTTCGAGACCTGATTCTAGAATATCGCTTGCGAGCATAGATGGCGGTAGCTTTAATATTTGTTTACGTAATTCTTGCACAGAGTCTGCGGGTGTAGAACCACGAAAAAAGACTTCATAAGTTAGCTCACTCTTTTGAAGTGACAAATACTTGATTTCGAACATATTAGATATTTAGATTAAGTGATCGCGTTGAAGTTAATAATTAGCTGATAATGAAATTTAGAAAAATAACAAATTATAAGGCGCGTGCCAAGCGACAGCTTATAAAAAGCATGTAGTACTGTACTGAAGTTAAATTTACTAAAAAACAGTCTTAACGATACTTTGTGATAGTGATCGTTAAAATGTAAGGTATGGTTTTAGGTGATTAAGTAAAATGCCTACTGGGGTAGTCTCCAATAGCAAATATCAAGTAATTTGACTATTCCGTACGTTACAAACATGGAGTAATCTAAGTATGTACCTTCCCACTCAATTATATCCTCGCAGTAGATAGAAGTTACAAAAAAAAATAAGTAGAGTAGTGTTGCCTATATTTTAGAACGATTTGGATGAAATTTAGCATGCAGTGGTTGTAGGTTAAATAACCGTTGGTTATTAACTTCCGATTTTGTATGAAATTTACCGTTGTAGAATAACGGTTGGCAGTTAAGTTTAAAAATTAGGTAGGTAGTTCAATTTAAATTGGGTAGTTAAATTTGAAAAACGTTACAAATTTAAAAAAAAACCGTTAAGATGACAACCACTGGGCAACGTAATGCCCTTTATTCGCCTCTTACGAAACCTAGGTGCAAAAGGGTGGCACTATTCTTAACCGGAACCACACGGTGATTAGAAAAGTGATAAAAAGAATATTACTTACTGCGAGACACAAGTAGTAGGAAAGTGCACAAAATACCAACACAAACACAACGAATAAAACCAGAAAAAAAACGTTTCCCAACTCAAGACCACGTTAAGAGGCGCCACTTGTCACAGTATAGGTATTGGTCTTGCGGAGAGGAATTAAACCATAAACAACAAGTACAGACGTTTATTAGGAACGCTAAACTGTGAGCAAGCAAGAGACTAGAGGGTCGTAGGTTCTAAGCACTTGAGTGGGATTCGCTTTCTCCGGACAGACACTGCCCTGGATTCAGGAGACCGTAGGACGCGCTGCGGGCGTTGCAGGTGGATCTCCAGAGTCGCTGCTGACTTGCAGGGCTGAGACCAGGGTGCTTCAGGGCTCAGAGTGTGCTGGTGGTGTAGAGCCAAGTGGTGGAGACTGCAGTTCCGTTCGGCGGTTTAACCCCGACTTGGTTGCCCAATAAACGGGCAGAGTATCCACAGGATTATTATATGGTAGATGTACTGTTTTTAGATAGCTGTGTTCAGATTCAAAATGTCTCGAATTTTTGGCGGCACTGGGTTTTAAAGGCTTAATTAAGTCACGCCCCTCGAGATAACGCTAACCGTAATTTGTGTTATGTGGTTTGACAGTTCGTGCCACAGAGAAGACACTGCGCAACAAAACGATGTACTTAATTTATTTAGCTTTCCTCATTATTTAATTAATTAAATATTAAGGAAAGACAAGAGCTCAGATATTGTCCGTATTTACTTAATTATATTAAATAGATACGCCCAAAAATCATAGCAGCGGTAAGTTTGATAATAGCGCCATCTAGTGCTCGCGGGGTGAGGCTCGTTGCATTGAATCGAACTAACTTCGCTAAGGATATTGGTAATTACGTCCAAAAAACACCAAAAATTGATATTGTCCCAATTGCATTGTGACAAGATAGACCCGAGAACAAACATTCGTATTTTTCATACAAATATATGCCCCGACACGGGAATCGAACCCGGGACCTCAAGCTTCATAGTCAGGTTCTCTAACCACTAGGCGATCTGGACGTCTAACAAACACTAATATGCAAACATTTAAAGCGTCACTTAACAAAAAAGAACCGCGAAACAAATTTTAATGTTATTTGAATTCTGAACAGACGTCCATTGCTCGTATTGAGCGTACATTGTATAAAAGTAATGTTGTAGATTTTGTATAAAACATCGTTTTTTTCCTCGCATTCAAACTGAAAAGAAGAGTGTTTAACGCGAGACTAAACTACCATAATGACACGCGAATTATAGCCACCCTCGCTCTGATCGGGTGGCTAAAATTATCTCGAGTCATTATGGCTTGTTTTATATGTTTGGATGAGGGTGGCGCAAGACCAGTCCATTTGGCAAACCTTGGAGAGGCCTATGCAGCAGCAGACATCTTTTTGCTAAAATGATGATATAACCTCCTCTTTTATCGAACACGGTTAGAAAATAAAAATGATGCTCATTCAATTTTGCACTTTTTGATTTTGAATCGCAAAGGTTTCTGTCTGAGTTTTATAAATTTCTGTTTTTTTTTTTATAGAATTTTTTATATAGGTGTATGAAGACATGTTTAACAAAAACTCGCATATCAAAATCTGTATAAAAATATTTTCTTCCCATTCGGTTATTTTGTTGTGAAATATGTTCTCAACATAATTACCGAATATGTGATTGTAATTTATTTCATAAAAAAAATAACCTTTGTCATCCAAACCATATTATTATCTAACCATATCTAATCAGATAAGTACCAGGTAATTACGGTCTACAGTAACTAGAACATAATTATGTAAAAGAATGTACATATCTTAAACTGTTGAACTCATAACCCTTGTTTTTATCTTAATTAAGTAAAAAATATAAGATAAATGTGATAAAACCTATTAAACTCTTAATAACCAGTTATTAGATAGGTTGTAAGTAAGTATATAGAATTAAAAAAAAACAGACAAGGACACGACAATATAGTGTTATAGATAGAACACTGAATTTTAACATTCATGATGACGAAAGTAATTTATTTGTAGCTTTAGTTAAGAAATTATGCCATTTTTAACAAAACCGGTTGGTGACAATACATGTTTGTATAAAATAAAACCGGTTGTCTGTAAAATCGGTTTACGGCCGATAGTTTAACGTGACAACGTCATAACATGTATGATAGAAAAGTAAAGAACAGCAATAAATTTTATTGATATAAATAAATAAGAATAAAATTTTCTCTTAACCTGTGATGGTAGCCAAAAAGCCAGGCAAGTACCTCTACCATGAGTTAACACTAGTTCACAGTGACCGTACTCGCTAGCGACGGCGTAAATGATTTGTATGGAGAATTGTACTTCCGTAAGTGACCGCTAGAGGCGCTGTACAATTCTCCATACAAAAAATTTACGCCGTCGCTAGCGAGTACGGTCACGTAAACTAGTGTAAACTCATGGTAGAGGTACAGATATTTTAACTAAGGTGTAAAGTTTGTGAAGTTAGGGCGTGTAGAGTTAGGAAGCTTGGCTCTATATGAGATCTGATAACTTTTTGACAGTGCAAGGAATATGGTCTCGCCTTGGCAACATTTTACATGAAAATTATTATGGTAGGATTTATTTTTTTGTTATTATTTCATACGTTTTTTCGTATTTTTTCTTTCGGTATTATGTGTGAAAAATAAATATACCGTTTTCGAGCCTTATATGCGCCTTTTTCTTTTAACTTGCGTGTAATTTCTACTCGTTTTGTTATTAGCTCTGCGGTTATCAACCTTTTTGACCTCATTGTTCAATTAAAGATAAATTAAATGACAATACCTAGTCTAGATTGAACCCTGTTTAAAGCCTTATTCTTTCTTGCACTGTCTAAGAGTGCGACGGCTAACGTTATATTAAATTGGTATAATTGACTATGAGTTGTTGAGTTGAACCAGTTTGAATTAGCTTTGAAGCCGACCTGACATCAACTTACCGGATAAAAACTATTGTATGTAAAAGGTAATGAAAGCTTAAAGGATATTTGTTGTCATTGCAAAAACCTTAATTTCCTCTCCTTTCCAGCACTATTTCACAAAACTTCTTTGATTTTTATTGTCTCGGTTATTTCATTTTTCGTTTTAGTCCGCTCAGGGTATACTTGGCAAGTGAGATAAACTAATTGTTATGTTCAAGAAATTTTGTTATTATTATTTGCTTTTACAATTTACAAATTATTTATTTACGCATGTAGTCTTATGTATGTATGTAGCTATTAGTGTGCAGTTTATTTATTTATCTACCTAAACAGCGATCTGGGTGTCACCAACGGTACTGGCTGAAAATCAGCGCTGGGGTGCTTTAAACGCCTCAGCATTATGCTGAGCCAGTGTCCGATTTGCAACCGCAATGACACATTCTATCTTTAGCTTTAGTGTTGCCTTTTGTTTTGTAAAATATTGATGATGTGTCTTGTGATGTTGGAAATAAATGTATTTTCTTTCTTTCTTTCTTTATTTCTAGACCGTCACTGCTCGTGCCAAATTCTTTATGTACATTTTTTAAAATTTTGTGATTAATGTAGAGTCTACACATCTATTTGTGTAGAACGGAATTAAACTGTTTGAAATAGATGAATGACGTGCGTATCTCAGTCCGCATTGGGCCCTCGTGAGAACTCGGGCTTATGGCTTCTCATTCTGAGTTGAGGCCTCGCCATGCCTCACAGTGAAACTTACATAAAATGATATGATGATTGATGATGATAGAATGAAATGAGTTTATGTAAATCTAATCTATTTAGACTATGTATCGTGGCAAAATTAAATGTACCATGATGTCTCTGATTCCCTAGAGGATGGGTCGGGTTTTAGTTTGGGATGCGTCGATATCCTAGCACCTTCATACCGTCAGAGTAAAACAAAAAAGCTGGCACAGCGGCTGACGCGGCCGGGAGCAGGAAAGTATTAAAATACCAGGGTCTCGGTTCAATTTTCAATTTTTTTGCTATACGGTTTTGAGACCCTTGGGGTCCCGGCGCACAAAACTTGATAAAAGAAGTGCAAAAGCGTCTGGACAACACTACTCGCCATCGCCATTCAACGAGGGAATGCTGCCAGCCTTTTGGGCACGATGCCACGGGGGTCTCTTTTAGACTTAATCTAGTAGTTTTTAAGTCAGATATTTAGTTTATAGTTAAGTTTTATTAATTGTTATTTTTTCTTAATTTTTGTATTCTTAGTTTCAATAAATGTACAAGAGTCATTGAATTAAAAAAAAATGTACATAGTAATAGACGACCAGATGGCCTAGTGGTTAGAGAACCTGACTACGAAGCTTGAGGTCCCGGGTTCGATTCCCGTGTCGGGGCAGATATTTGTATGAAAAATACGAATGTTTGTTCTCGGGTCTTGGCTGTTTAATATGTATTTAAGTATGTATCTATCTATATAAGTATGTTTATCCGTTGTTTAGTACCCATAACACAAGCTTTGCTAAGCTTACTTTGGGACTAGGTCAATTGGTATATGAATTGTCCCATGATATTTATTTAAATGTTTATTTTATTTCTTTTAATTGAAATTGGTGCGTACTTGTATTTTTTTTTAATTTGGTGATGATACAAAATGTGATTTTTTGATCAACATCCAAATTATAGTAATTATTTATGTACAATCCTTAACACAAAGAAACAAAAAAAAAATATACCTATAGGTTCAGGGTATTTCAAAACTGTTCTTTAAAATTGTAAACCAAATGCGGTCACCAAGTGATGGGCATTGCCTAGTGTGGGACCGCTTGGTTATCTGAAACTAATTGTAAAACCAGATTTATTTTAATTTTTTTTACTTAGCCTATGTTGGTGTCTCACTGCTGGGCAAAGGCCTCTCCTCTTGAATTTCACATGTACCTATCTAGGTCATCTCGCCATCTCCGCCTCGGCCTACCTTGCCGTCAATGGCCGTCGCGCGGCACCCACCATGTGGCCGAGTGTGTCAATTTTTGTGGGTGCATCCGGCAGACATGCCCAGCCCAGTCACATTATTTTAAGCTTGACAGTCGCTTTTCCTACATCAGCGATTTGAGTTTTGGAGCGCAATGTGGTGTTCCGGATTCGATGAATCCTTTTAACTCCTAGTATGCTGCGCTCCATAGCTCGTTGGCAAACCTCAAGTTTGGATTTCTGGGTCTTAGTTAAAGACCATGTTTGCTCACCGTAGGTCAAGACAGGCAATACACACATGTCGACGAGTTGGCGCTTCAGTGTCAGGGGAAGGTCACCCTTCAAGTGCTGTTTCATGGACCTAGTAGCTCTTCCAAGCATTTTCAAGGCGCCCTTCGATTTCCTTGTTTTGCTTGTTGTTAAAAGTGTGTGATTACACGAACCATTTGGAGTACTTTTGACACCCTTGACTGATTAAACTGATTAAACTCCTTTCATTTAGTGTTAGTTATCGTTAACAAAAGGTTTTATCTCTTCGTTTTAACAGAGTGTAATGGAAGGTTAAACTGATAATATAATAAGAGGCATTAAAACACGAGTGTGCGTTCGTTTCATAATAATATTATGACACGAGTGTTTTAATGCTAATTTTATCTACATGCATGTCACAAGTCTCCGTCATTACTCATTTTTTTTCACCAGATATTTTACATCACAAAATACGGTAACTTTATTTAGTCATATATCTTTAAATTTATAAACGACCTAGACTTAATCGATTAAATCGATTGTCAAATCCGATTCTCAAACTCGATTCAGGGAGCGAAACTTTGATGCAGGTGACGTCATTATGACGCAAATTAACATATAGGGTGTTTTTATAAAATATACACAATATATTAAAATAGTGACATAGATAATACAAATCGACGAGGACAGTGCAATACCGCGTAACCGACATTTTCATTTTCATTTAAACGGATATACATTATTATTGTCTTTTACAATTTTCTGATTAATATGACAAAGACAAATATTATTTATTTTATTAGCAGTACGGCTGCTCACCGAATCTAAGATTATTTAAAAGCGAAAAAGTTTTTCCGGTGCGCCGGTGGGATTCGAACCCACGTCTCCTGGGTATGCCACCACACGCCACTGTTGGCGTATGTAAGCGATTAAGAATTTCGGGGGAGTCGGTTGGATGCGACGTGGTTCAATTGGTAGAACACCCGTTGGGGCGCATACCCAGGAGACATGGGTTCGACTCCCACCGGCGCACCCGAAAAACTTTTTCGCTTTTAAATAATCTATGACAAAGACTGTTAGGTGATAATGTTTTTATAAGTACTGGCCGTCTCAAGTGTCAATAAAATATCCGTAAACTAAAGAGGCCAATAAGTTGTTAGTGATTATCTATAATCTAGATAAAACACTCCGTATGAAGCTTGACGTCATACGGCTGTCACCGGCATCAAAGTTCGCTCCCTGGTTATATTCGACATTCAAAATAATATTTGGAACAAGGAGTTTCAGATTGAATGAAATTTTAAATCGTCTTATTCTGTAATCACAACCAAATGTGATTATTTTGTTCAAGACGAGGTTTGAAATTTTAATGTGGCTGCATCATAATTTTTACATTGAAGTATCGATATCGAGTCGTAGTAGGCGTATCTGAATATTCAGAGCTGGCAGCTTCCTCGCACAACGTACCAGCATTGCTATACAGCGAGGTAATGGTGCCAGTGTATTTGGGTCCATGTCGCGGGGGGAACCTTTTGTTAATTTTATCCAGTTGTAGTTTAGTTAGTTGTATTTTATTTTTAACTATAGTGTTAATTTATTTAAATAAACAAATAAATAAAAAATTAATATTACAGGACAATTCACACCAACTGACCTAGTCCCAAAGTAAGCTAAGTATAGCTTGTGTTATGGGTACAAGGCAACGGATAAACATACTTATATAGATAGAAACATACTTAAATACATATTAAACACCCAAGACCCGAGAACAAATATTCGTATTTTTCATACAAAGTACAAACATCTGCCCCGACGCGGGAATCGAACCCAGGACCTCAAGCTTCGTAGGCAGGTTCTCTACCTGGTCGTCTAGTCGTGGTCTGGTCGTGGTATTTAAAGATAGTGTATTGATAAATTGATGTGTACACATACAAAATTTTAATTGAATGCTGCCCAGACAAGAGACCGACAAGAGTAAATGGTAAGAGCATGGAAGTACTCGTACCACCGCTGATGCTTGAGTGTCAATGATGGTACTTTCAATGTACTCGTATCTGTTCTTGTAGTAGGTGGAGTTCGAAAAGTTGGATACCACGACCATTTTTGTAGTCAAAATTGGTATGATTCTTTTCCGTTGTAACATGAAAATTAGCCATAAATATTGTACGAGTCATTTTCGTGTTACAACGGAACTTTTCCAGGACTGGACTAACTTTAGATGTTTTGTATGGTTAACTATGGTTTCATGTGATCCAACTTTTTTGACTCCGACTTAATAATTATGTTTCAAATTCACACATGCTAACACGCACACACACTATATTATCACATTTACCTGGACAGATACAACCTGGAGATCGTCAAAGCTACAGAGAACAAGTTACTGTTACTGAACCCCCTGTTGCCCCTTTGACCTCATTTGTACTTACCATCTCGACACAAGGCGCATTGGCATAGTTTTGAAAAAAATGACAACAGGAAGTAATAGTCTACGCGATTTATTACAAACTATTGCAAAACAAAGGGGTTACGAAGATGGGCACATAGACATGCAAGACATATCATCAGATGGAGCAAATTACACTAGCACTCTTCAATTAGTGACTATATCGGCTCCAGAAAAAGAAGATTTGAAAATATTTGCTAAAGTTGCCAACATTAATGAAACTCTGAGAGCTTCTAACGAAACGTTTACAAAAGCGTTTGATACGGAACGTATTTTTTATTCAGAGCTCGTCGTTGCATATGAACGACTTTACAATAAACATGGAGTAAAGATGGAAGACAGGATTCATCTATCAAAATATTATGGATATCAAACGACAAAAAATAAAGAGATATTACTGCTTGAAAACCTCACAGCGAGCGGTTTTGGCAGTTTTGACAGATTCAAACCTTTTGATTGGGATTATGCTTCTGCAGCTGTCAAAGTACTGGCAAAATTACATGCTTTAGGGATAGCCGCTAAAGAAGAGAATCTTGAAGAGTTAGAGAAAATTAGGAAAATAGGAATGGATCTGTCTACATTAACCCTTAAAGATGTATTTGTACAAAACGCTTATAAAATAGGTACAGAAATGGTGAAACAAGAATATAGAAGCAGATTTCAGAAGTTTATCAATATAAAAGATATGCTTCGTGATTTTGACATATTATGGAAACCATCTGAGGACGGTTTTCTTATCCACACAGATTACAGGTCTGATAATTTAATGCATCGAGTAAGAGTAAGTTTTTAATTCTTAGCAATTGAAGTCATCATTCATTTATTTATCTTTATTAGTCAATACTCGGCGCAAAGTTGCCCAATACACTAGCTGCATTGCCACGTTGAACCGCGATGGACAACCTTTACTTTATTAGTTAATTAACAGTAATTTTAATTTAATTTTTCTAGTGCGGGCTAGTGTATTGGACACCTATGCACCTGGTACGATCCAGGGTGGTTTGTTTCACCGATTGTAATTTTTTTAATTGCATTTCATGTAGGTATATCTGACTAACAAATTATGTTGTATATGTACATAACATAGTATAAATTAATTGATTCAACGTTTTCATTTTGCAATTTCAATTTACACATTTCTTGAACTGCCAATATTTGCTTGTAAATAAATATTTTAAATGTTTTCAGGATGGGAGAGTCGAAGTTGTACCACTGGATTTTCAAACACTTCACTTTGGCAGTTTGGTAGCTGATCTGTTGTACTTCATCTGGTTAGGGTCAGATTCGAAATTCCGTGAAAACCACTATCAGCAACTATTGGAGCTCTACTACGATGAATTAACTATCGCTTTAAGGAATCTCCACATCAACATTAATCAAGTATATCCCAGGAAAACTTTTGAACAGGAACTAGAAAATGTAAGTTTCAATGGTTATATTTTGATGACCTAATATTAAGCAAGAACCATCCCTATTTTTTTCAATTTTCTCAGAGCATCATTTAGTGCTTGGAAAATAATTGAAAACTAATTGAGTTTACCTCGACATCCATGCTGCATCCATGATGCATGCTTTCTATGTTATGTGATAAAATGAGTGACGAATTGGAGATCTAGACTGTAATACTATATTACTTAACATTCAATCAGAAGAAGAATGGTTCTTGCCTGATAATTATAAAGACAGTCAATTGTTACCTCTTTTATAAGAAATATGTCTTAAACACATTTTGCTAACGGATACGATTATTTTCTACTCCAATAAATGATCCAAAATAAAGTAACATTAGCAATATCGAGTGTAATTTGCGGTTAATTGTTGTAACAAAAATGGTGTTCCGAATGTGTAAAATGTAAAATTTCAAATATTTCTACTGAGGATATTAAAGAATTATTTAAACAGGGTATTAATTATTTACAACCGCATACAAAATTGTCTTACAACGTAAAAAAAATGATTTTTTGTTTCAGAATAAGACATTTGGATTAGTATTAGGGTTAGCAATGATTTCCTTACTGGCTGTGGATCCGGAAATGGCTCCGAATTTTGACAACATGGCCGTTAAGCCGAATCAAATAGCCCTGGATAAAATAAACGATGTTATTAGTGATTACATTAAATGGGGAATCATGTAGGGAAAGAAGAAAAAAAAGCAGCAGACAAACCAATAAAAAAGAGAAAACAAATAATTTTATACATTCAAAATAAACTAGGAAAAGAACTGTCCCGAATGGAGTAAAATGCATTGATATGTTATTTATGAATTTAATAGTTTTTACCATAGACACATTCATCAACACAGAATAAAATTCTACACATTATTAAATTTATTCCTTACTCTGCAAGCAATTTTTTTTTGTTTTAATACAAAATAAAATTACTACCTACTTACCCTATAAAATAACGTCTAAATTAAGAAGTACTTAATTATGTTAAAATTATATTGACTTGGTTTACTGCTGACAATGTAATCGATATATACTTAATTTATTCTTGTCCTATCTTGTATTGTTATCACATGATTGTATCATGTCATAGCAGATAAATAAATGAACAAAAAGCATGTTGAACAGAGTCACTACAGGGTTCTGTAGCTGTTGCAATCAATATCAAAGAATCAATGTCAATTTTTCTGGAAATAACTTATATTACCTTATATTTCGGAAATTTAAAAAATCAATTGTTACAATTTAAAAAAAATATATTAGCCTATTATCAAAAACAGAAATTTAACTTACTTTTTTTGTGTTTATTTTTTCGGCTATCCCGTTTTACGAGGACTGTTTGATAAATACCCGTTTATGCAAGAAATAATCAGTTATTTTTGTATACATGCATTTATTTTTCTACATAGTCTCCTTTTAACTCTATACATTTGTTCCACCGATATTCCAATTTTAATAAGCCTTCCAAAAAGTATGATTTCTGAAAGTCACTAAAATAGCCCTCTGTAGTGGCAATGACTTCGTCATTTGATCCAAAACGCTTTACACCGAGCCATTTTTTCAGGTTGGGAAACAAAAAGAAATCGCATGGGGCCAAATCTGGAGAATAGGGAGGGTGAGGCAGCAGTTCGTAGCGTAACTGTGTTAATTTAGCCACCACAACTCTGGACGAATGAGCTGGTGCGTTGTCGTGAAGAAACAGTACTTTTTTCTTTTTTAAATGGGGCCGTTTGTCCTTCAACACAGCGTCAAATTTATCCAATAAATTGGCATAGTACTGTCCTGTTATCGTTTTCCCTTTTCCTAAGTAGTCGATATATATAATACCCTGGGAATCCCAAAAAACGGGCGCCATGACCTTTCCAGCCGATGGGACGGTTTTTGATTTCTTTGGAGCAGGTTCGCACGGTAAAATCCACTGCTTCGACTGATTTTTCATTTCCGGGGTGTAATGGTGAACCCACGTTTCGTCTACAGTCACGAAACGACGCAGAAACTCCTTCGGGTTACCTTTGAACACGGCCAAACACTGCTCCGAAGTAGTCAGTCGGTTCTGTTTTTGTTCCTCCGTGAGTAAACGCGGCACCCATCTCGCCGATACCTTCTTCATACCCAATTTTTCTTCCAATATGTTTTGTACCCGCTCGATTGAAATGTTTACAGCATCAACGATTTCTCGAACTTTAATTCGGCGGTCGGCTAAAACGATATTTAAAATTTTACTAACCATATCATCTGTAGTCACCTCAATTGGGCGGCCTGGGCGATCCTCATCAAAGACGGTTGTCCTCCCCCGCTTATATTCGTTAAACCAATATCTAATAGTTGTCATAGAAGGTGCACAGTCGCGGTAAACCGCATTCATTCTTCCTTTTATTTCATCACACGTTTTTCCTTCCAAAAACAGGAATCGAATTACAGACCGATACTGTTCTTTCTCCATTTTAACAAATTAAAGTTCTCGCTTTCACTAAATCGCTGTCAAATGAGAAAAAATGCTGTTTGTTTTTTTAAATTTTCCGCCTCTGAAAAATGGCTTAAAAAGGTTGTATACTTACATATTTTCGGCCAGTGATATTAATAAATTCAGAAAACGGGTACTTATCAAACAGCCTAGGTACAATATTGTTAGCATTGAAAATCTACAGGCGAAATCATTTTTGTGATTCATTCATTCAGGAAATCAATCAAAACTATACATATATGCATATACGCATTTTCAAAAGTTGTCATTGGACCATTTGCTTTCGTGATTCGTTGTTAATTATTGCAATCTTGTTAAGGAACTAAAACAATATTAACAACGCAAACCAATAATAATTATAGTAAATGTAGTGTTTCATGTGCTCTGCCTTACACCTTTGTGATACAGACGTGATGTGTGTATGTATAATATAAATGATGATATTTAAGGTAAACATTTATTGCAAAATATGTAATAAAAAGTTTGATCGTAATATAACGAGTATAATAAAGACCCAATAAAAGGATGCTTGTAATGTAGTTTGTTGTAGATTTTCCTTTGTTACTCTCCTTATCCTTTTTGAATTGTCTGGGTGTAGGCTTGCTTCTGATATTCAAGTCTCTGCAATTTAATTGACGTCATTTTTTCATGTTTTATCTTATTATTTATTAAATAATTTAGATGTATGTATGTAATTTAATAAAAATGAAGATCTGTTTAAAAAAAAACCCTGCCGAGTTTCTTGCCAGAGTTTTCTCATCAGCGGTAGATTTTTCGACATTCATAATTCTTGCTTGTTGCAAGTATATTTTGACTTTGACTTTCAATCTTGGTCTTCCTATTTAAGCCTTTTTTTTCGCCCCAAGGTCTCCACTCCAAATCCTACTTAATTGCGGAATCCTAAAACTGTCTACTGTACAAAGCTTTGTTTCTTCGTTATCAGAAGATAATAAAGAGAAAAACTCCATATATAAATAACTGCAAAGCGATTGCCTGACTAGTTATACAGGTGTCCCACAATACATCAGCAAGTAAGCACGATCTGAAGTTAAAATGGCAGAAGAAATTCATAATAATTTAAGAGATTTATTAAGTAAAATTGCGAAAGAAAGAGGCTACAAGAATGCAGTTATTAACGTGCAAGACATATCATCAGACGGTGCGAACTATTCTAGCACTCTTCACCAAGTCACTATTTCGGCACCAACAAAAGAAGACCTCAAACTTTTCGCTAAAGTAGCATGCATGAGCGAAGCTATGCGTGCAAGTGGTGATATGTTAACGAAAGCTTTTGACACTGAACGTGTATTTTATACTGAACTAACAGTCGCATTTGAAAGACTTTACAATAAACATGGTGTCGCAATAAATGACAGACTTTGTGTTCCAAAATACTACGGGCATGAATCTACTAGCAATAAAGAAACGTTAATACTTGAAAATCTAGCAGCAAGTGGATATGAAAGCTTTGACAGGTTTAAACCTTTTGACTGGGACTATGCGTCTGCAGCGGTTTCAGAATTGGCCAAGTTGCATTCCCTTGGAATCGCCGCTAAAGAAGAAGGTATCGAAGAATTAGAGCGCATTAGAGAAATAGGATTGGATTCGTATGCTATTGAAAATATGAAAGAAATATTCATGAAACAAGCCATAAAAATGGGAAAGGAGAATATTAAAGAAGAATATAGAGCTAGGCTACAAGATTATTTAAAGGATGAAAATATGCTTCATGACCTAGCCATCTTGTGGAAGCCATTTGATGCAGGTTACCTCATACACTCTGATTATAGAGCTAATAATTTAATGCACCGAGAGAAAGTAAGCATTATTTTTTGTACTTTTTAATTTTTCATTTTTGCATTGATGTTGGATTGCTACGAAGTCTTACAACAACAATTGTGATAAATCATAATGAAAGAATACGGATTACTTGACTCATGTCTTAATAGTAAATTTTACACCAAGGGGATAAAGCACTGTTTTATGTCACGGGCGCGATATTTATATCTATTTGAATCCTGAGCGTAACGAAGGACTCCAGATTTAAATCCCGAGCGTAGCGAGGGGTTTTGAGTTGATGAGATATGATGGAGTTTTGAGAGCAGTGAAGGTAAGCGCGCCCAAGGCAAAATCAGTTTTATCCCCCGAGGAGTATACTCTACTTTTCTCACCTTTTGCGAGACAGTAAAAACCAAGGCTACTAGAAAATACTCGAAATAGACCAGAAGCACTGATTCCGATACAGACTTTGCGCCTTTTGCAGTTTTCCATTGGTCAAAATCGTCGTAAGCTTTTAAGTATTTTTCCTTCGACTTTTCTGGGAGTAGATTATTAACAATGTCTAAGCGAAGGCAAGTGACTTAACTCCGAGCGAGTTTACAGCTAACCCACTGTTAACAAGTGTCAAAATGTATGGAACTGTCATTCGTAACCCAGGGTTACCGATTTATTTTTTTAACCCTGAACTGTGCAAGTGGCCTTAAGGCGTCTAATTTAATGGAATCAGGAGTCAAATCACTTTCGTCACTCGATATTTTCTTCAGTTTTATCCTCTTTTGCAGTTTTGATACTTAAAATTGCAGCGTATTGAAACACTCGCGGCATTTGTTTTAAGTATTTGAATTTGTTTTCGTTCGGCCGCGGAGTTGCAAATAAATGAGGCGCGGCGCGGTCTCCCCGCCAGCTTGCACGCCATGCGATTTCAAAGAAATTAGACTTTAAGTGTATAACAATAAGAACTACGAGAAGTGAGAATCACATTACTGCCCGGCGCGGCGGGTTATAATGAAATTCAGTACAACATTACGCCCCGGCGAAAGCCAAGGGCTATAATGATTTACTTTGAGAAAGGTTTTTTTTTTTATTATTATGTTGGTACCGATTTCCGATCACGGGCCCATGGGGACCCGGTCATTTGAAAGGCATACATGGGGCCGAAGCCAACATGAAGAGGCCTTTGGTACCATATAATATAAATGAGATGGGCGCAATTATTATTATTATTTTTTTTTTTTTTTTTTTGCATGATATAATAAGACATAGTCGAGCAGGTGGTGTAAAAAATGAGTTTAACTCAACATGTTTCGGACTAACCCGTAGCACTTCTTCTCGGAACAACACGCCACGCACAGTGTTTGGCAGTCGCTGTGGCGTGTTGCATCGATCCCGTCGAATTATACTCGTTTGAAGCAATCCGTATTTTTCACTATGAGTGAGTCTCACGGTACTTTTATGTTTAAACAATTATGACAGTTAACTTTTTATTTAGTTAATTAAGTTGACTTGTTTGTCAGCTGCTGTTTAGAATTACTTATTCAAATCAGTCCGTCCCACCAACCATTGGATTTTTTCAGCGTTTCACGTCTTTTCTTTTTCGTACCACTTGTTTGTTCGGTTTCAGTATTACCAACTACTTGCGAGCCAACGTTGCTGTTTTAATTTTGGCATTTTGTAAATGTTTTCAAATTTCAGGATGGGAAAGTTCAAGTTGTGCCTCTTGATTTCCAAACACTACGCTTTGGTAATTTGGTAACTGACCTAATATACTTCATCTGGTGGGGCTCAGATTCAAAATTCCGCCAAAAACACTATGACCAAATATTGGAGCACTTTTATTCTGAACTAACCATCGCGCTGAAAAATCTTCACATTGATATTGATGAAGTTTATCCGAGGAAGACTTATGAAAAGGAACTTGAAGATGTAAGTTTTTTTTTGTGTTAGTTAGTAAATGTTGCATCAACTTATCGGTAAAAAAAATACGTAAAAAGGACCAATACATTCTTGTGAATCAATTCAATGGTGTGTGTGAAATTTCCAACCAGGAATGGACCCGTACGGGAACTACAATTTAATACCCTACCGAGCTTTTGGCGCTAATCGATTTTAGATATTCTATGCACTCGTGTATGTGTGCGTGAGAGCGGCTAGAATCAAAGCCGTGCGTAAGCGCAAGCGACACGAGTTTCCCGTCCAACGGCCAAAGGAGAACTAAAGCAGCACTCACGCGGACATGGGGAGAACCCGATGGCTCAAGATAGGTTGGTTAGACTGCGCGTGTATTTAGGTATTTTCATCGTATTACTAGAAAACATCTTGTTTTATTAACATTCAAAAAGTCATGACCTGCCGTGCAGTATTTACGTCGTACTAAGGATTTATTTTATTATTTAGAGAGGACATTGTTTTTTTTCCATCGAGCGAACTACAAGTAATCGTGTTTCGATAAACACTGGTCATTTAGAGTGAATCCTCAAATATCCTACACATGAATTTCAGGACTAAAGCTTTGGTAGTAATGTAGTTTAAATTAATGCAATAAATGCGCCAAACGCTCAGTAGGGCCTTAAGATTTTTCAATATAAGAGGACTGGGCTTAGGAATGGAATGTATATAGATGAATCAGTCATCATTAAGGTCACTGGGATCTATTTTCACCTGAAATAAAACTCAATCAATTTTAATTGTTTTTTTTTCAGAGCAAAACACTGGGCTTATTTTTAGGATTGGCCATGACGCCTGTTCTGTTGGTAGAGCCGGAGAATGCACCAAAGATGGATAGCATGGAAAACTTTGCTTTAGAGCCTAGCCAGTTAGCTCTGGACAGAACTAATGAGGTTGTAGAAGACTACATCAGATGGGGAATCATTTGATTTACAAGTTTATTCAAGAATTAATTATCAAATAAATTAATAGAAATACTGAAATAAATAATTGCGTTATTGTAAATTCTTGCCAGTTAATTTATTTTTTCTACTGGTATACATTCATTCCCACGCGCACACTCACGCATACACATACACTCATGCACACACAAACACACACACACACACACACACACACACACACACACACACACACACACACACGCAAACCACCTGGCGTATGCGCTTGTCTTAGCTTTCTTTTACGTAATTTATGTTTCTCTGGACTAAAATTTGTTTTTATTCTGTTTAATGTATTCTTTAACACGTTAACTGCGGGGCCATTTTCAATGAACTCTCAGCCAGTGCGTTTGTGACCTATAAGAACTCGTAACCAAGCTTAACTTCAGTGCGTATGAGACCCAATCAGCCTCCTAAATGATAGATTTCGAAATTAACGTAAATCTCGCTCAAAACGCTATATATCGTTATGTTTTCGTTTATAGGCAAAGATAATCCATTGCTCTATCTATAAACGAGTTCGGATGCAGTTTCGACATAAGAATACAGAGGCCCTACCACGAAGTGCATAATTCGAACTTCGTTTCGTGCCGTCCCGCTCACGCTAATATGATTTGACACGAGAGTGAGAGGGATAATACGATACGAACTTCGATTTTCGAATTTCGTAGTAGCGCCTCTGAGTAAATACAAAACAAACATAGGGTACCGATTGTAGCTCACACCGCAACTGAAGCTAGTTCAATTTGTCTACGGACTAGTGATGGGATTGAAATAAATCATTAATAGTCGATAACTATGTTTTATTCAAAGAATGGCATCAAGGAAAGTGTTTTTCATTAAAAAGTGATAACTACAATGTTTGTTTACACAGTGGGTAAAGTTCTTTTAGTTTTTTTTTTTTTAAGTTTGTGTGCTATTCATTGTGAGCCTTAATTTGTTGTAACAGCCCACGCAACGTCCTTTTTTGTCACCGCGTTTCAAAACATGGTCCGAACTGAACATTTTCCCTCATAAATTACTGCAATAAAGTATATTATTTAGTAAACAGTCGGCATAACTACAGGTTATCCAAAGTGTTTGTCCAAAACAATATTTTTTATGAATATCTAGATAAACAAATTAAAAATATACTACCAACTTTTTTGTAATCAGTATTGGCTGCCCATTAAGTTCCCTAAGCGATCGTGCGTTTGTTTACACTTTTTTCTTTTTATGGCACTCATAACTGTTTTATAAATACTTTATGTTTAAAAGCATACAGTAAATTCACAGATTTTAACGAGATTTTTTCCTAAATAACGCGCGGCCTTTCACATCAATACTTGAACAACACTAAAACAAAATGTGCGGCGCCCGCGCCACTCGCTCTCCTTTCCTTGCGGCTATGAGGCCTGCGATTCAGGAGACTCAAAAGATCTCCTAACGCGCCAAATGAATAAAGTTATTACTCAGTGCGTTAGGGACCTAATCGATCTCCAATTTTTTTTAATACGTCGATGAGTTCAATTTTTAGCACGAAGCAAGTTTCTATATTTGTCTCCGTCATACTCGTAGTAATTCAGCTGCTATTGCCTCCCGCACAGAGGTGCGAAATACGAAATCGGGCGCCGCACTGGATGAAAGACTCATAAGAGATCTTTTAGATCTCGTAACGCAGTGAACGTGTTAAGCAGTATTTTTAGTTTTTTTTAGGGTAATACCCGTCTATGTGATTATCACGTCTGATGTGAGGTAATTACCTCACATAGACGTGATAGACTTAAAGTGGGGGTGATTTTTTTTCTCGTCTAACCTTAATTGTGGGGTATCGTTTGATAGGTTTTTTAAAATAGTTAAGGGGTTGGGAAGACGATTTTTCAATACGGTGATTCTTTTTGCGAAATATTCAACTTTAGATCGCGTGACGCTTTTATTATTAGCTCGTGATTATCGTCTCACTCGACCTCGTAGTCTAATTATCGCAGTTTAAACTTCGGCCATTGAGGATAAACAGCATAGTCGCTATTTGCAGCGCTATTTTTGTCCCACTCTGCGGCTTTGTTTGTGCGCACTAGCGCTTCGATTGGCAGTTTCTCGAGGAACCGGGATTGCGGCGTGTACGCTGCGATATTGTCGCGATTATTCACCACTGCGGTGCAACCAGTCGTTGGCATTCAATTAGCGACCATAAGTATTATAATGTGGCGTGCCCGTCGCGAATTTGCGGTGTTAACATTTTGGCACCGCGGATGATCCGCTGATAAACAGCGGCCTAAAAACACTAGTGTACACAGTTTTAGAGTGTGACGTTTGACGTTTATATTAAAAGAGGGGATAATCAGTTATGAGTCGTTGACAACTGGAACTAATAGTGCGTACCTACCATCGGCCAAAAATATGGTCTATCACCAGAAGCATTTGCGCGTCATGATTATGACCCAACAAGGTCGATTTTCCCTTGCGATAATATGATGACAGTGACTAAAGATTTCACAATCAATCAGTTAGAAAAGTCAACCTTAGCGATATTTAGATCTCACAGAAACTTTTGTCGAAACTGGTAGGCCACTTTGTTGGCCGACCGAACGTAATAGACTGTTCTGCCACTCAAGGAACTTAGGTACTATCATCACATGGTGCCATCGGACAGTTCACCTTGCACGGCGGTAGTAGAAGTGGAACCTTGTGACCAGAAAAAATCATTATATTTGATTTTGAATAGTTTAAAAACCAGTTCTGCAATTGCTTGCATGCCTCATCAATTCTCATTATTATTCTAACTAAATGTGCTTATTTATATGTCGAAGGGCGGGTCGGTTCTGCTCGATCGCCGTCGTCACTCTCACCGCTCGCCATATTAATTTTGATACGATAGTCCAAAGTAGGTACAAATCTAAACACCCGAAGTTCAATAAACACACTTTAATCACAAACTAAATAAATTAAACAGAAATACTTAGGGATGACTGAGATAATTAAAGATTAAGATTGATCACAACGGAACGCAGTGAGGTTGACTGCGTTGATGGTACACGTCCTTCCCTTTCGCTCTCCAAACAAGAATGACAAAACCAAACTACCCGCCATCGCAGTCAAACACACTCAAGCATAGACAACCTCTTTTTCTTTTTAAAATAGACAAGGCTTGGGCATTCCGCAAACTGCCAGTGTCGTGTACGTGGGTCTGCGACATATATAAGTCTTAGTAGCCTAGTGGTTTGCTCTGTGGCCTCAAGCAGAGGGTTGTGCGTTCGAGCCCGGACTCGTACCTACCTCTGAATTTTTCGGAATGTAGGTGCGAAATTATATTTGAAATATACCACGAGCTTTACGGTGAACGAAAACAACGTGAAAAAATCTGCAAGCACCTATGGAGAAATTCATAGGTGTGTGAAGTTCCCAATCTACTACGGTCTTGGACTACGGTCCAAGCGCTCTCATACTAATAATAGGAGGCCAGCGCCAGGGCACACTGCAATGCAGGCAATGGGACTTACTTACACTTACATATATAGGCCGAGAGGGCTGGCAATGTTGCCACTTCTTCGCCTCTTCTACTGTCAATCAGCACACGATTTTTCGAGTTTTCATAGGTTTTAGTAAATTACGGCACTCTGTTCATGCTAGATATCCGTTTTTAGAACCATAATCTCTGCAATAACTCAATATTTGAACACTTAATGTCTTTACCGTCTTACTTGGCTTATGTTTATGGATTTTTCGGCGTAAGTATGTGCGTGTAAATCTTTTAGCTCGCGTGACATTTAATTGTTAGCTTCGTTGTTATCTAAACATTCGACCTCGTCGCCCAGTTAATCGCAGTCTAAACTACAGATATTGAGGTCAAACATATGTTTGTCCCATTCTGATGCTTTGACACACTAGCGTTTTTGTTTGGCAGTTTCATCGCGTGAATCGCGGCGTGCACGCTGCGATGTCTCCGTGGTTAGCGCTGTGGTACCGCCAACTAAACTAAAGACCAGGGCCCAATTGCATAACAAAGTACAACTTACATTACAAGCGGAACTCTCTATCTAATTAATATAACTGAAGCGAGAGTTCCGCTTGCAATATTAGTTGTACTTTGTTATGCAATTGGGCCCAGATGCGTGTACGTGTCACGCCACGATTTTTCAACAATAGAGTAGCAGAGTTGGGTACTAACGTAGGAAGGTCGTTAATGACGACTAGGAAGAAGATCCTTGACTTATTCCAGAAAGCTTGTCGTATGGCTCCGAGAGGTATGATACTTAATGAACTGTCTGTCTTTATGGTAGCTAGAAAACAATCTCCAAAGTCTGGGGCGTAATCTCTGACTAGACAATAATAGAGATTGTGAAAATCACTCTTTGGGATTACGATGCGATAATATGGAGCGATGACTTGGTTAAGGTTGAGGAAATATGCTCAGCACCGAACCTGAACCTGAAGTGCGTAGTTCAACTGATAAATTTAAGTACCAAAATCATTATTTCCTAGTAGCCAAATTTCCGTTCGCATTTTTTTCCAAATGCTTTTTTCTCACTATGGTATTTTACTGAAGCTTATTTTCACAATCGCCTTTTTCACAACTTTAATCGGCACAGAAACATAAGTTGGTTTAGGTTATCTTAAGTTTGCATCGGCCCGAAAGCCAAAATTAAACAGAAAAAACCGGCCAAGAGCGTGTCGGACACGCCCAAGGTAGGGTTCCGTAGCCATTACGAAAAAATCAAGTAATATTTTTCTAAGGATTTCGTATGTGTACGGAAGCATCCAAGTTTAGGTATGTTTTATACCTTAGGCTACTATTTACTCTTAAACTACAAATAATATCCAAGCAATCTTAGCCGCTATAATTTTCCTAGTAAATTTGATATATTTACTACCATTCTAAATTTTTTCAAATTTTTCCACCCAACAGTTTAGATTTTAGAGGGGGGGGGGGACGGCCGATTTTAATGAAAATTTTCACTTTAAAGTTGAATATTTCGCAAACAGATCACTGAATAGAAAAATCATGTTAGCACCCCGCAATGGTTTTAAAAGACTTATCCAACGATACCCCACACTATAGGGTTAGCCGAGAAAAAAAAATCATCCCCACTTTACGTCTATGGGAGGTACCCTAAAAAAATTTTTTTTGCTTTTTTTTATTCAATCACTTTGTCGGCGTGACTGATATATGTATTCATGCCAAATTACAGCTTTCTAGTACTAACAGTCTCTGAGCTTAGCCGCGGACAGACAGACAGACAGACAGACAGACGGACAGACATGGCGAAACTATAAGGGTTCCTAGTTGACTACGGAACCCTAAAAAGGAGCTCCGTCTACACTGTTTTTGTGTCAATTCAGATTGGGGATAAACGCTACTGTGAAAATAAGCTTCAGTAAAAAAGTATATTGAGAAAAAAAACATTTGGGAAAAAATGCGACTGGGAATTTTGCTACGCGGATCAAACAAGTTTGGAGAACTGATCTGATCTAGTTACTCGTGAACCTTAGGGGAGGCCTGTGATCAAATGATGCGGTAGTTGGCAGCACTGCGAGTGGTGTAATCACGGACACATAGCAGCGTACACGCTGCGATCTGCCGACAACCCACCGGCCAAAAACGCCAGTGTGCTCAGGCTCCTGATTGTGACGCTGGAGGTTTATATTAAAAGAGGCAATAATCAGTTAAGAGTGGTTGACAACTGGAACGCACGTGTAGGCAGACAGGCCTGCCGACTGTTTATCGGATGAAACTATTTTAACTATTTGAAAAGTATTATACCTAAGTGTTTCTAGTCTCTGGCCAGTGAAAGCTGATAGGTACTCAAAAATAGCGGCTAAAAATCATAACACTTCCTTTTGGCTTTGCCTTAGCCGTGTGAAAAATGGCGTGTTGCAGCACGGTTTCTAGTGCGTACAAACGATAACAATAGGTACGTTTATGAGAAAAAAAAAATACATCATCGTCGTCATCTTAACCTATATACGTTCCACTCCTCTCAGAATGAGAGGGCTTATGCCGTTGTTCCCATCCGGGTCCAGTGCGGATTGGAAACTTAACATACACCTTTTTTCTCAGATGTGTGCAGATTTCCACGATGTTTTCCTTCACTGTAAGCCTCATGGTAAAATTGAAATATTATCCGATATAGTTACGTACTAGTATTTAAATTTAAATGATAAATAAAGTATTAAAATGCACATACTATCCACATACTAACCTAAATTGTTGCCATTTAAAAACTTTGAAATAAATTTCACGATCACCTTTCAATACAGTCTAATTACAAAATAATTTTTGAGCTACTTTCCAAATTTGGTTTGATTTGGTATCGATTAAAGAACATGTTTAAGCATTTTTCATTGAATTTTTAACATTATTTTGGTTGTCCTTATTACCGCAGCAATTTGACGAATTACATTATATAGAACTCATATACAATACAACTCAACTAAACACTGGTTTAGAAAAAGCCTAATCGTTTAACTCACTGGAATAACATCTTAACACCGTAGAAAACTAACAATTAAGCAATTTGTTGACTTGTTATTCAGGTGGGTCACCACCCCAGCAAGCAAAAGTACGATCCGAAGTCAAAATGGCAGCAGAAATTCATAAAAATCAAAGAGATTTATTAAGTAAAATTGCGGAAGAAAAAGGCTACAACAATGCAGTTATTGACGTGCAAGATATAACATCAGATGGTGCTAACTATTCATGCGCTCTTTACCTAGCCACTATTTCGGCACCACCAAAAGAAGACCTCAAGCTTTTTGCTAAAGTAGCAAGCATGAGTGAAGCTCTGCGGGCAAGCAGTGATATGTTTACTAAAGCTTTTGATACCGAATGTGTCTTTTATTCTGAACTTTCAGTCGCATTTGAAAGACTTTACGATAAACATAATGTCGCTATAAATGATAGGCTCTATGTTTCAAAATACTACGGACACGAATGTACTAGCAATAAAGAAACGTTAATACTTGAAAATCTTACAGCGAGTGGATACGAAAGCTTTGACAGGTTTAAACCTTTCGAATGGGATTATGCGTCTGCATCCATTTCAGAATTGGCTAAGTTTCATGCCCTTGGAATCGCCGCTAAAGACGAAAACATCGAAGAATTGGAACGCATTAGAAAAATAGGGTTGGATACATTTGCTATTGGAAACATGAAAGAAGTTTTCATGAAACAAGCCATAAAAATTGGAACAGAGACTATAAAAGAAGAATATAGGGCTAGGTTACAAGATTATTTAAAAGAAGAAAAAATGCTTCATGACCTAGCCATCTTGTGGAAGCCATTCGATGCAGGTTTTCTCATCCACTCCGATTACAGACCTAATAATTTAATGCACCGAAAGAAAGTAAGCATTCATTTTTGTATTATTCATGTCTCATATTTTGTTCATTGATATTGGATTTTAAAGGAACGTTTTGTTTCATTACTTGTTCATTGATTTCTTTTTTCAGCTGCTATTTAGAATCCATCATTTAAATTAGTTCATCTATCCATCCACCGTTGGATTTCTTTAACCCTTAATATTTTTTCTTTTTTGTGACACATGTTTGGTCTAGTTCCAGTATGACCAACAGGTTTCGAGCCAACGACAGCATGTCGTTTTAATTTTGGAAATGTTATAAATTGTTTTCAAATTACAGGATGGAAAAGTTCACGTTGTTCCTCTTGATTACCAAACACTCCGGTTTGGTCATTTGGTAGCCGATCTACTATACTTTATCTGGCAAGGCTCAGATGCAAAATTCCGCCAAAAACACTATGAGCAACTGTTGGAGCACTTTTATTCAGAATTAACTCTCGCGCTAAAAAATCTACATGTCGATATTAATGAAGTTTATCCGAGGAAGACTTTTGAGAAGGAACTTGATGACGTAAGTTTTTTTTTCAAATTTAGTATTTGTAGCACTAACTTTTCGGTGAAGAAAATCTTTTAAGAAAGTTTTACACAAAGTTGTATTTTAAGACCCTAGTTCGAATCCACAATTAACTCTATTAAGATGGGCATCCAATGGATGCTAATCGGTAGTCATTTGGGCGCATCTTTGTGGGTGCATTTAGCAGACATTTTGAGCCCAGTCCCATTAAAGCATCTATAACGCGGGGGGGTTCAAGCGCAGTTCCAAGACATAAATTAAACAAAATTTTTAACTAATATTTGTTGCCCCTTTTTTGACCTCAATAATGAGAATTAATACTGTATAAGTGAGTCCGGCAATAAGAAAGAATTCAATATAGTAGTCATGATTTACTGGCGCAATTCGTGAACACAAATTATCTTTTTCAACATTTCCTTGAACTGCATGTGCCTTTCTTTTTCTTTACTTTTACTCTTTCAAGTTGAAGTGTGACCGTAACTAAAGATAAAGTGGTGAAGAAGATGACCGATATTGATTACTTAGTTCATATTTCAAAATAGTAATTAAGTATAACTTGAAAGGGAAACCTGTGTTTATAAGTTTGTAAAAAAAAAGCAATAAATGTAATCTTCAAGTCTTCAGTAACATTTTGGATGACTGAAAAAGTAATGAATTAGTTATTTGTTTGAGTAATGCTATAATATAATAAGTAGGGCATTTTTCTCTCGTTTTTTGCTTACCTTTTATGAATGCTTTAATCAATTTTTTTCACTTTTTCGTGTATTGAACTTGATTTTAAAAAAAGAGTTGTTTTTTTTTAATTCAAATGATATTATTTGACAATGTATAAGGAACAGTGATGGACAGTTTGCACGCCGGGAGAGGTGACATAGTCCGCTCGTACATACAACGTCATTGGGATCTATTTTCGCCTGAAATAATAGGACTCAATGAATTATTGTAATTGTTTTTTTTTTTCAGAGCAAAACACTGGGCTTATTTATAGGATTGGCCATGACGCCCGTTCTCTTGGTAGAGCCAGATAATGCACCGAAGATGGAAAGCATGGAAAACTTTGCCTTAAAGCCTAGCCAGTTAGCTCTGGATAGAATTAACGAGGCTGTCGAAGACTACATCAGATGGGGAATCATTTGAACCACTAATGTATTCACGAATGAATATTAAATGAATTAATAAAATAATTGACTTCATACATAATCAAATCTTTCCTCTTTATAATATTAGTATAGAAGTATTATAAGATTACAGAGAGTGAACGTAAATGAGGTTTAACATAGCATGCTTCGTAAACGCGCTCCGACATAGTCATTCTGACAGTTCGCTGTGCTTGTCAAAAACTAAAAGTCAAAGTCAAAACAAATGACCTGTGATTATCTTATCGATGGATTGGATGAGATTATGTTATTGTGTCGTTGCCGAAGCTAATAATGCCAAAGAATATTATTATAAATAAATAAGTGATTTTTTTGACTCGGTAATTAATGTTTCTAGCGTGAAAGTTTCTGTTGTTTATGATTTTTTCATATGTTAGTGTGAATTAAACCGAAATGAGTCAGTTGTTTGTTGTTAGTGTTATTGATTTATCAAGAACTGCTCGCCCTCATAAGATGTTTCTTGGTTTCTTCGTTCTTCTTTACCACCTAAGTTTCCATGTTTCTTTCACTAACTTTCACGTGAGTTTTTCTTGCTTTCTTTATGTTTAATAAATATGAAACCAGTCGTCAAATTTCCGGCCAAGTCGACATTATAATATCTCGCCTCGCACCACGAAAATAAATTAACTCTGAAATACACTCATCAAAAGTGCATAGGGATATTTAACCCTAGACAGTATTGAACATTTAAATTTAGGCAAATTACTACTAATACCTTTTGCTTCTCAAGCAAAGGGTTCAAATACGGGCTCGCACCTCTGAGTTTTTCGGAATTTATTTGCGAAATTATATTTGAAATTTACCATGAGCTTTACGGTGAAGGAAAACATTGTGAGGAAGTCTGCATACACCTGCGAAGAAATTCAATAGTGTGTGTGAAGCCCCAATCCGCACAGGGCCCATATAGGGTTAGCCCAGAAAAAAAAAATCACCCCCACTTTACGTCTATGGGAGGTACCCTAAAAAAAATTTTTTTACTTTTTTTTATTCAATCACTTTGTCGGCGTGACTGATATATATATTGATGCCAAGTTACAGCTTTCTAGTACTAACAGTCTCTGAGCTCAGCCGCGGACAGACAGACAGACAGACAGACAGACAGACGGACAGACATGGCGAAACTATAAGGGTTCCTAGTTGACTACGGAACCCTAAAAACGATTACGATACGTTTGTGAAAAAAATAAGTTACATCATCATCGTCCGCGTCCTAGCCTATTATGTACGTCCTATTGCAGGGCACAGGCCTCCTCTTAGAATGGCCTCCTCTTGGCTTGGGCCGTAGTTCCCATGCGGGCCCAGTGCGGATTGGGAACTTAACACCTTTTTTCTCAGATGTGTGCAGATTTCAACGACGCTTTCCTTTACCGTAAAGCTCGTGGTAAATTTGAAATGTAATCAGTTGTAGATTAAAATACACATACCATCCACATAGTAACCTGAATCATTAGCATTTAAAATCTTTGAAATTAATCTCAGGATCAGCTTTCATTGGCCAGAGTTAAATCACAATACAATTTCTAATCTAGTTTCCAAATTTGGACAGTGATTCGATAAAAGATTTATTTGTTTATCGATAAAAGAACATGTTTAACCCTTCTTTGCAAGTTTTCTTTATTTATTTGTTTAATAAATCAGGATAATGTTAGTTGACCTCTACATTAAAGGAAAAAAAATATATAAGATGAGATAAACAGTTTTTTTTAATATGCCATCATATTAAAAAAAATAGTGCGTGGGCGTGGAGTTCCTCCGCGCGGAAGAAGTGAAACTTCATAATGTGGAAATGAAAATAGGAAGGGGTAGAAATTGTTTTTTAGTGAAATCATATTGTTTCTTTAAGACAAACTTTATTAACATTGCATACAATATATTATATAATATAATAATAAAAAAACTGGTGGTCTGCAAAGTCGTATTACGGACGATAGTTTAACGAGACAACGTCATAACAAAACATTCAATAAAAATTACCCGAGCGCTAGTAGGTACTAAGATTGTATCACGTAATATTTAATATTGCAACTGGCCTTCGCCGCTCTATTGCAACTGGCCTTCGCCGCTCTATTGCAACTGGCCTTCGCCGCTCTATTGCAACTGGCCTTCGCCGCTCTATTGCAACTGGCCTACAGTATGCCGCTCTATTGCAGCTGGCCCTCGCCGCTCTGTACCTCTACCATGAGTTTACACTAGTTCACAGTGACCGTACTCGCTAGCGACGGCGTAAATGATTTGTATGGAGAATTGTACTTCCGTAAGTGACCGCTAGAGGCGCTGTACAATTCTCCATACAAATAATTTACGCCGTCGCTAGCGAGGACGGTCACGTAAACTAGTGTAAACTCATGGTAGAGGTACTGTAAGCACATGTAATGTTACATGTAACCGTTACGTAACGTTACAATGCGTCATCCTTTTTACACGCTTTATATTAGCTTCACCTGTATGTTTGTGTGTGTGTTTGTATGTTTGTAACCGACTCCTTAGGGCGCGATTTTGACCCACTTCCCGGTTTCCGATCGAGCTGAAATTTTGCACATATGTGTAAATTGGATGACAATGCAATATTATTGTAACATGGAGCTGATCTGATGATGGAGCTGGATGGTGGCCATAGGAACTATGTAATAAAACAACACAATCCCGTCGAGTTTGGGCTCGTTTGATTCGTCTTGACGAGCACTTTGATCTCAGATGGTAACCAGGGTCTGATGATGGAGCTGGAAGATGGCCAAAGGCACTCCACAATAAAACTACACAACCCCGTCGAGTTTGGGCTCGTTTGATTCGTCTTGACGAGCACTTTGATCCTAGATGGTAACCAGGGTCTGATGATGGAGCTGGAAGATGGCCAAAGGCACTCCACAATAAAACGAAACAACCCCATCGAGTTTGGGCTCGTTTGATTCGTTTTGACGAGTACTTTGGTCCTAGATGGTAACAAGGGTCTGATGATGGAGCTGGAAGGGGGGTAGGTGGCGGGGTGGGGGGGGGAATGGGGTATGGGGTAATGGGGTCGGGGGTTTAGAGGGTTGGGGGTTAGGGTGTGGCGGTTGGGGTTAGCAGATGGGGGGGGGGTTTACGGGGAATAGGGTGGGGGTGTTGGGGGGTTCGGGGGTAAGTGATTTTGGGGGGTTGTGGGAAATGGGGAGGGGGTAAGAGGCCTAGATGGTAACAAGGGTTTGATGATGGAACTGAAAGGGGGGGCGGTAGGTGGCGGGGTGGGGGGAGGGGTTGGGGGTCAGGTGGTGGGGTGGGGGAGTGGGGGGAGGACCCGGGGGTTTGGGGGGTTCGGTGTTAGGGGGGTTGGGTTTAGGTGGTTCGGGGGTTTGTAAAATGAGGAGGGGGTAAGGGGGGTTTAGGGGATTGGGGGTAAGGGTGTGGGGTTTGGGGGGGGTTTGGGGAAATGGGGTGGGGGATGTTGGGGGGTTGGGTTTAGGGGGTTTGGGGGTTGTAGGTGAGGGGGGTAAAGTTAGAAAGAAAAAAAATGCAACTAAAAAATAGAAAATAAATAATAGTTAAAAAAAACTAAAAACACGCTTTAAAAAATAAAAAATAAATTTTAATAAATTTCAATTCACTATTCTTACAGTGCAGTAAAAAATCTTAATAAGCAATTATTATATTGTTATATACAGATCAAAATTTGTAAACAATTCTAAATATTGATAAAATAAATAATAATAGTTTAAAATATTTTATTGTAAAAAAAGCGTGGGGTGCTTTTTAAGATGTTATCAAAATGATAATCCTTGACAATTGACACCATGCACCCCACGCTTTTTTTATAATAAAATATTTTAAACTATTATTATTTATTTTATCAATATTTAGAATTGTTTACAAATTTTGATCTGGATATAACAATATAATAATAGCTTATTAAGATTTTTTACTGCACTATAAGAATAGTGAATTGAAATTTATTAAAATTTATTTTTTATTTTTTAAAGCGTGTTTTTTACACGCTTTATATTAGCTTCACCTGTATGTTTGTATGTTTGTATGTATGTTTGTAACCGACTCCTTAGGGCGCGATTTTGACCCACTTCCCAGTTTCAGATTGAGCTGAAATTTTGCACATATGTGATGTGTGATGACAATGCAATATTATTGTAACATGGAGCTGATCTGATGATGGAGCTGGATGGTGGCCATAGGAACTATGTAATAAAACAACACAATTCTGTCGAGTTTGGGCTCGTTTGATTCGTCTTGACAAGCACTTTGATCCCAGATGGTAACCAGGGTCTGATGATGGAGCTGGAAGATGGCCAAAGGCACTCCACAATAAAACGACACAAGCCCATCGAGTTTGGGCTCGTTTAATTCGTCTTGACGAGCACTTTGATCCCATATGGTAACCAGGGTCTGATGATGGAGCTGGAAGATGGCCAAAAGGCACTCCACAATAAAACGACGCAACCCCATCGAGTTTGGGCTCGTTTGATTCGTCTTGACGAGCACTTTGATTCCATATGGTAACCAGGGTCTGATGATGGAACTGGAAGATGGCCAAAGGCACTCCACAATAAAACGACACAACCCCATCGAGTTTGGGCTCGTTTGATTCGTCTTGACGAGCACTTTTATCCCATATGGTAACCAGGGTCTGATGATGGAGCTGGATGATGGCCAAATGCACTCCACAATAAAACGAAACAACCCCATCGAGTTTGGGCTCGTTTGATTCGTTTTGACGAGTACTTTGGTCCTAGATGGTAACAAGGGTCTGATGATGGAGCTGGAAGGGGGTAGGTGGCGGGGTGGGGGGGGAATGGGGTATGGGGTAAGGGGGTCGGGGGTTTAGAGGGTTGGGGGTAAGGGTGTGGCGGTTGGGGTTAGGGGTTGGGGGGCGTGTTGGGAGGGGGGGGTGTTGGGAGGTTCGGGGGTAAAATATAATAATAATATATTGTAAGCAATATTCAATATTATCATTATTTTTTTGACGTGACAACGTCTAATAAATCGATGAACGCCGGCCGCCGGGTGCAAACACGAATTAAAAAAACTAAAAAACACGCTTTAAAAATTAAAAAATAAATTTTAATAAATTTCAATTCACTATTCTTATAGTGCAGTAAAAAAATCTTAATTAGCAATTATTATATTGTTATATCCAGATCAAAACTTGTAAACAATTCTAAATATTGATAAAATAAAACTATTATTATTTATTTTATCATCATCATCATCATCATCATTAGGCTGATGATGATGATGATGATAAAATAAATAATAATAGTTTAAAATATTTTATTGTAAAAAAAGCGTGGGGTGCTTTTTAAGATGTTATCAAAATGATAATCATTGACAATTGACACCATGCACCCCACGCTTTTTTACAATAAAATATTTTAAACTATTATTATTTATTTTATCAATATTTAGAATTGTTTACAAGTTTTGATCTGGCTATAACAATATAATAATTGCTTATTTAGATTTTTTACTGCACTATAAGAATAGTGAATTGAAATTTATTAAAATTTATTTTTTATTTTTTAAAGCGTGTTTTTTAATTTTTTTAATTCGTGTTTGCACCCGGCGGCCGGCGTTCATCGATTTATTAGACGTTGTCACGTCAAAAAAATAATGATAATATTGAATATTGCTTACAATATATTATTATTATATTTTATTGCGTATTATTGTCCCCAGGAGCGTTGAACGTTTAACGCAACAGTGCTTTCATACCCCCTCCATGGTAGCGTTAAACGTAACCTTGTTGGAAGTCACATTGGAAGTATCACTTCAAAAAACTCTGTTTATCTTATCTTATATATATTTTTTCCTATCTTATATCATTCATTATGCAAAATAAAGCTTAGTACTAAATATATTTTTTATTTATTAATTCGCTATACATGACGAGCGAAGTCGTTGTATAATGGTGTAAATTTCCATCACATACTTTTGAGATATTTTATGTTCGAAATTTATTAAGTTTATGCGCATAGATCAAATTATATATCTGGGCCCTATTTCACTAACTTGACAATTTGTCGCACCTTGATTACATGCGCATACTGTTAAGACATACGCGTATGTTAACCACAAAATACTGCAATTGTAATACAACCACCGACAAAATTAAATCTACAAACAATATGTCGACTAGAATCACGTTTCATAACATAATTGTTATTAACACATTCAGTGTCAAGAATCCACTAGTGGTACAATAGTCTCTCAACATATGTCACTGACATTAGTCACGTTGGTGAAATAGGGGCCTGGTACACATTTTCACATTTATAATCCCGCGTTAGTCAATAACTTCGCAGTAAAATTCTCCAGAATACAGCTTGAAAGTCAGATGTTTTCGTAATTGCCGCGTAACAGCGAACCCACGAATTCAAATTTGAGATGGCCAAATTCTCTTTTTTTATCACACCTTCGTTCTATTTCACGCTGTGCTGTTGTCGAAAGCCGAGAGTCTTAAAAATAAATATCAGTCATCTCCAAAAGTACCTTTAATTCACAGGACAAAATGTTATGATGGAAATTTCCATCGCCATGCAAAGAAGGTTTGCATTTTTTATTGAATTTTTAACATTGTTTTCGAACTTTATAGGACTCATCCTGGGGATCGTCAAAGCTAAAACGAATAAGCTGTTTCTAAACAAATGAGTTACATCTTAACACCGTACAGAAGTAACAATTAATACACTTGGTTGACTCGTTATTCAGGTTTGTCACAATACATCAGCAAGCAAGTACGATCAGAAGTTAAAATGGCAGAAGAAATTCATAATAGTCTAAGAGATTTATTAAATAAAATTGCTGAAGAAAGAGGCTACAACAATGCAGTTATTGATGTGCAAGATATAACATCAGATGGTGCTAACTATAGTTGCACTCTTCACCAAGCCACTATTTCGGCGCCACTAAAAGAAGACCTCAAACTTTTCGCTAAAGTATCAAACATGAGTGAAACTCTGCGGGCAAGCAGTGACATGTTTGTGAAAGCTTTTGATACCGAATGTGTCTTCTATTCTGAACTTTTCATCGCATTTGAAAGACTTTACGATAAGCATGATGTCGCTGTAAATGATAGGCTCTGTGTTTCAAAATACTACGGACATAAATGTACTACCAATGAAGAAACGTTAATACTTGAAAATCTCGCAGCGAGTGGATACGAAAGCTTTGACAGGTTTAAACCTTTCGACTGGGATTATGCGTCTGCAGCCGTTTCAGAATTGGCCAAGTATCACGCTCTTGGAATTGCCGCTAAAGAGGAAAAAATCGAAGAATTGGAGCGCATTAGAGAAATAGGATTAGATACATTTGCTATTGGAAACATGAAAGAAGTTTTCATGAAGCAAGCCATAAAAATTGGAACAGAGACTATAAAAGAAGAACATAGAGCTAGGCTACAAGATTATTTAAAAGAAGAAAAAATGCTTCATGACCTAGCCATCTTGTGGAAGCCATTCGATGCAGGTTTTCTCATTCACTCCGATTACAGACCTAATAATTTAATGCATCGAAAGAAGGTAAGCATTAGTTTTTCAGTTATTCATTTTTTTATTTGTTCATTAATATTGCATTTCCACGAAGTCTAACATAAAAAATTAAAACGTTAAACTTTTTGTTTAATTACTTTTCGTGTATTTCTTTCTTCAGCTGATATTTAGAACTGATCATTTAAATTAGTCCATATCTATCAACCCACCATTGTTTTCTTTAGCCCTTCACGGTTTTTGTTTGTCACATGTTTGGTTTAGTTCCAGTATAATCAATAGCTTTTGAGCTAACGACAGCATGTCGTTTTAATTTTGGAAATTTTATAATTGTTTTCAAATTTCAGGATGGGAAAGTTCAAGTTGTTCCTATTGATTTCCAAACACTCCGCTTTGGTTCTTTGGTAGCTGATCTAATATACTTTATCTGGTTTGGCTCAGATTCAAAATTCCGCCAAAAATACTATGAGCAACTGTTGGAGCACTATTATTCTGAATTAACTTTCGCGCTGAAAAATCTACATGTCGATATTAGTGAAGTTTATCCGAGGAAGACTTTGAGAAGGAACTAGATGACGTAAGTTTTTTAAATTTAGTAGAAGTAGCTCCGGCGCTTTGGCGAGGAAAATGTTTAAAAAAAGTTGTACTTACCTCTGAAGCAATTCAATGCACTATTAAGATGGCCATCCCATGGATCCCAATGGGTAGTCATGTAGGCTCATATTTATGAGTGCATTTAGCAGATATGATGAGCCCAGTCCCATTTACGCTCAGCGGTCTTGGCATGCACATCTGCAACGCGGGACTGAAAGCGCAGTTCCAAGACAAAAATAAACAATTTGTTTGACTAGACATATTCTATTGTATTTTTTGTTTGACATCAATAATCAAAATTTATAGTGTATAACACGCAAGAGTTTCAAGCGACTCCGGCTTGCACTTGGCTTTTGCTTGCTTGGTCGGGTTTTGCTTGAAAATAATAGATAAGAATTAGATATTACGAGTAGTAGCCAAGATTTACTGGCGGAATTCGTGAACAGAGATCTCTTTTCAACATTCCTTGAACTGAATGTGCCTCTCTTTTTCTTCACTTTTACTTAACTCTTTCAAGTTGCAGTGTGACCTGGCCTGGTAAAGATAAAGTGGCGAAGAAGATGACCAATATTGATTGATTAGTACATACATTTCGTACTAAATACAAACTGAAATATAGATGCACAGAAAAAACCCCAGAAAAAAGACCAATGCTGGGAATCGAACCCAGGTCCTCAGCATTCCGTGCCGCGTGCCATACCCCTACACCACCACTGGTCTAGAGATTAGGTTTGGTTTGGGTTCGATTCCCAGCATTGGTCTTTTTTCTGGGGTTTTTTCTGTGCATCTATATTTCAGTTTGTATTTAGTACGAAATGTATGATTTCACGGGATGACCGTAAAAGTAATAAAAAAAAAAAAAAAAAAAAAAAATGAAGTTGAAAAAATAAGTACAAAAAAAAAAAGAAAAAAAAGATACTTCATAGCTAACTTGTTTTGATTAGTACATATTTCAAAATAATAATTATAATTTGAAAGGAAAACCTGTGTTTATAACTTTGCAAAAAAATAAAAGCAAATGGATGACTGAAAATAATAAATTATTTGTTTTAGTAATACTATAAATATAATACTGCCGTGTTCTCTCTTTGTTTCCCTACTACTTATTAATGGTTTAATCACATTTTTTTCACTTTTCGGTGAATTTTAAACAAATGACATTTATTTGAAAAAGTGTGACGTAAAGTGGTGGACATGGTCCACACACCTAGTCCGCTTACATACAAGGTCATTAGGATTTATTTCCGCCTTAAATAGGTCTCAATGTATTTTTATATCTTTTTTTCAGAGCAAAACAGTGGGCTTGTTTTTAGGATTGGCCATGACGCCCATTCTGTTGGTAGAGCCGGAGAATGCCCCAAAGATAGACGGCATGGAAAACTATGCCTTAGAGCCTAGCCCATTAGCTCAGGTCAGAACTAACGAGGCTGTTGAAGACTACATCAGATGGGGAATCATTTAAACTTCTAATTAATTCACGATTGAACATCAAATTAATTGAAAGTTTTATTGAAAGATGATGAAGATGTTATGTCATGAATTAATTTTATTTCTCTATTTGTAAATTTTACCTATATTGTTAGGTACTGTATTATTATCTAGCTGTAATAATAAAAAAAAAAACATAAAAAAATGTGAGTAAATTTTTAAATAGTTATTTAGTTTTTTGCTATAATTTGTCAATACTATTCTATACTTAAACAGCCTATACATTTCTGTCGCATCTAGAGACGTCACATTTATAATCAGTTCACTCATATTAATTGATGACTCGGAATGTATGTTTTATTTTTTATTTTTTTTTTATTTTTTTTACAATCTTACACAAATTGACCCAGTCCCAAACTAAGCAAAGCTTGTACTATGGGTACCAGACGACTATAAACATACTTATATAGATAAATAAATACTTAAATACATAGAAAACATCCATAACTCAGGAACAAATATTCGTGCTCATCACACAAATAAATGCCCTTACCGGGATTCGAACCCAGGACCTCTTGCTTCGTAGGCAGGGTCACTACCAACTAGGCTAAGGCGGTCGTTAAATGAATATATTTTTTTTTTAATTTTAAGTGCCTATGTATACACTCATGTCGCATTTAGACATGTCACATTTATAGTCAGTTCACTAGTATCTATATTAAATGTCGTCTCGAGCGTGAGTAAATGACTAATTCTTTATTACTTAGAAGTGCCTATACATTTCTGTCGCATTTAGAGACATCACATTTATAATCAGTTCACTAGTGCTTATATTAATTAATGGCTCGAAGTGTCAGTAATACCTATCTATAAGTCTTTGTTATGTAGATAAGTTCTTCTAATTCGTTGTTAAAAAGTAGACCTAGTAGGTATGAAATGAGAAATACCCGTAGTTAATATGTAGCAGAGTTCTATATTTAAAACAAAATAGCAATAAAGCACTTAGTTTTAAATTAAAAATTTAAATGACGAAGCCGCAATTAATTGAAGTTCATCGTTCGGGATCGTTCGGAATCACGAAAATAGTTTTGGGCGTTATCTTATACTAGCCTTCTGTCAGCAGCTTCGCCCGCGATAAATTAATTTACATTTTATTCGTGACATACAAAATACAAATCTTTACTCTTTATAATATTAGTGTACTTTTATTTTTGTATATTATTATGTACCTACCTACATATTTTTTTGTATATTACTATGCGAAGGATTAAGCTCATGTTTAATTTGTTACAGTGTGGAGAAAGGGCAACGATTTTCTATATTATGTGCAAATCGAGCGAAAGTAAAAAAAAAAAACGATAAAAAAGTAAATAAACGTTTTTAATTATAATGTTACAAAATAAATATAATTTCACAGGTACTTAGTCAGACTTCAAGGAATACGTAAAAAATAGTTTCCTTTTTTAGGGTACCGTAGTCAACTAGGAACCCTTATAGTTTCGCCATGTCTGTCCGTCTGTCTGTCTGTCTGTCTGTCTGTCCGCGGCTAAGCTCAGAGACTGTTAGTACTAGAAAGCTGTAATTTGGCATGAATATATATATCAGTCACGCCGACAAAGTGATTTAATAAAAAAAAGTAAAAAAATTTTTTTAGGGTACCTCCCATAGACGTAAAGTGGGGGTGTTTTTTTTTTTCTCGGCTAATACTATAGTGTGGGGTATCGTTAAATAGGTCTTTTAAAATCATTGTAGGGTTGCTAACATGATTTTTCTATTCAGTGATCTGTTTGCGAAATATTCAACTTTAAAGTGAAAATTTTCATTAAAATCGGCCGTCCCCCCCCCCCTCTAAAATCTAAACTGTTGTGTGGAAAAATTTTAAAAAATTCAGAAAGGTAGTAAATATATCAAATTTACTAGGAAAATTATAGCGGCTAAGATTGCTTGGAAATTATTTGTAGTTTAAGAGTAAATAGTAGCCTTAGGTATAAAACATACCTAAACTTGGATGATTCCGTACACATACGAAATCCTTAGAAAAATATTACTTGATTTTTTCGTAATGGCTACGGAACCCTACCTTGGGCGTGTCCGACACGCTCTTGGCTGGTTTTTTTTACATTATTGATTTGATTAATATTAAGATAATTTTGTCAAACTTCGCGTAGGCGTAGCTTAGTGTAGACTAAGCTTCTCAATAATGTAACTTCAGTTACCAATAAACAAAATCATTTTGCTACGTCTATTCCTTTAATGTATGCCAAAAACTTTGAAAGTGTCATTCTTCTCATCAAAGCATCATAGAAATCTCAACAATTGTCATTCTCCTCACACTTTGTCATACTCAACACCTCTGTTTACATGTTTTCCGATTTTGGACAAAATAAGCTTTTGCGACACGTGCCTCTTTTACAATTCGTTATATTAGTCTCTAGTCTAGATAATATGATTCTAGATATTTATCACAAAGACAAATGTTTCTAACAAAATAAATCATTCTCAAATATTCACCCTGCTGTTACCTATCAATATCGAGAAAAACGAGCAAAAAATCGCGTTTGTTGTATGGGAGCCCCCTTTAATATTTATTTTAATTTGCTTTTTAGTATTTGTTGTTATAGCCGCAACTGAAAGACATCATCTGTGAAAATTTTAATTGTCTAGCTATCACGGTTCTTGAGATAGGTACAGCCTGGTGACAGACGGACAGCGAAGTCT
This sequence comes from Archips crataeganus, assembly GCA_947859365.1. NCBI lineage: Eukaryota > Metazoa > Arthropoda > Insecta > Lepidoptera > Tortricidae > Archips > Archips crataeganus. Next base: position 5,831,371 of record OX402068.1, read on the forward strand.
CAGTTAGGGTCCCGTATTTACCCTTTCGGTACGGAACCCTAAAAAACAGTAAAAATAAAAGAAAAAACAAAAAACAAAATTTATGATTCAACTGCCGGGTATTGACTTAAAATTTTCAAATTCACCTCAGCTTATTATGCAGATAAATCAAATTCCGCATTTAATTAAACTCAATCGCGGAACAAAGCATTTGTTCCAATACATTACAGCGGCGATAAATCTTGCGGATAAAATGGCGCCTCTCGGTTTCTGTATCTCAGCTGTGGCGACCACGCTTCCACTAAATCGTGGAAACTGGTAACAAAACCAATTCTGATCGAATATTATCGTTTATTATAAATAACTACTATCATAATGTCTTTCAGATCTTTCAAACCAGCAGTTTAGCTAGTAGAAGTAACATTTGATTTCCAGCAAAAAATAGCACTTTAAGGCTGCGTTTCCACCAGAGATGTGCGAGGATGCGTTGCGAGGGATGTGTGTGCCATGAACCAATATAAACACTTCATTCACTTAGGACCTTTTAAATGAAGTGATTCTATTGGTTCATGACACACACACCCCTTGCAACGCATCCTCGCACATCTCTGGTGGAAACGCAGCCTAAAGCAAGGCTTAATATCTTGCAAATGAATCCCTGACTAGAAAAATGATCTCAGCAAATCTGTAGCATTTTTTTTAAGACCTAATGTAACATTACTCCACCAACTACAACGATATTTAGAGGTTTAAATTTAGATAAAACTTGGCGTACATATATAAAAATATCTGGATTGAGACATCATACTTGATATCCTTGTACTTAATGCATTCCTGTTCCTGTTGCCTGGTACCCATAGGCCATAACACAAGCTTGCCTAGCTTACTTTGGGACTAGGTCAAGTGGTGTGAATTGTCCCGTGATATTTATTTATTTTATTTATTTATCATTCGCAATACGATATTTAATAAAGCTGCCCATAGATGGCGCATATTTAACCACTTTAAGCTAAAGTATCGGCAGTCACCACACGCAATGTTTCCCGATGCGCCAAGAGATGGCGCCACCGGTCAAATTAGATCGCGCCAACGTTTGGTTGACCCGGAATAATGAGGTTCAAGGAATCGAACGTATCTTCAGTGAACCTCTAGGGACCTAATATTACACGCTATACGCTTTCACCCCTGTGAGACGTCTAGTGTTAATGTTAGTGTAATAGGCATTCTGATAATTATAGTATTATTCCTTCGTAACGTAACGTCTTCTTTGGTTAAATCGCCGCTTCCCGAGCTTCCCCGTGTTAAACTAAAAAGAAAAAGAATAGGGTGCTGTTTAAGAACGTTGAAGTGCCTCGGCTTTCGAAATGACGTGCTAACTTCACCTGCAATCAATAGATGGCGTTGTTCTAGCGAAAGTTGTGCTTTATTTATTTATTTGTGCAATAATGATCCTGTGGACTTACAGCACAAGCCAAGACGTCCAGAAGGATAGTAGTAGGCATTACAACTTACGTAAGCTAAGAAACATTCAGTCGCATGTAGTATATTAAAAATACAATAAGTCAAAAATCTAAAAAAAAAGTTAACGTAACCTTTTTCAGCCTGAAGTCTAAGATCGTACCTGTCTACATATTTATCGTGCAGGTATGTACTTTGGGCTCGCGTGGGAACTACGGCCCAAGCCCTCTCATTCTGAGAGGAGGCCTGTGCCCTGCAGTGGGACGTATATAGGCTGGAATGACGATGATGATGATGATGATGATGTATTTATTTCTAAAGCTAGCAAAGGAGCGGATTGGAGTTAATACATGCATTTTCAAAAAAGTGTACCTTTTATGTTTTTTTTTGAAATGAGGAAATTTTGGAGTTTCATACTCATACTCATTTATTCATCGCAACCATGGTATTTACAAGATTACTCAGAATCAAGAGCACTATTGATTTTGATGATAAAAAAATGGCCTAAATATTTTGTCAGTTTTGTAACGTTTTTTTCGTACAGTTTATATGGCTCGTCACAAAATTACACTGTAATTACACTAAAATTACACTGCTTTGCAGAATTATACTGGCGTTCAATAGAAATATCGCACAAGCGGAGTTCGGACACTCAGGATAGCATTTATATAAAAATACCCTCTCTAAGCTAAGCCATGGACAGACAGACATGCAAAAACGAGGTGTCCAAAGTCTAAAATCTTTTCGTTTTTTTTATCAACGAATAAATTACCTATGTCCTACAATTTCAATAACGCTTAGCTCCCCTCTATATCACCCTACACAACTAAAATTTTAATACCTCTCGATTCATAGAACTAATTTAGTAATGACAAGGGTGATCACAGAGCCATTGTAATCGGAACCCTCAATTTGCTAACGAATCACTAATTTCACGGGGAAGCCTGGTGTTGAAAGGGAGTCGAAAGGCCACGATAGAATGGTTACAAGATTTGTACACGCATGGTGCTCCACAGATTCCTGTAGCGAGAATTAGGTATCGATTTCTAACGTGATTAAAATTCCTTTGATGGGGTCATAGAATGGAACTAGGTACAGATAAAGTGCATATTGCATTTCCATCGGGAAAACTCGGATCTTATCGGTCTTAAATTATCTAAGCATTTACTACATTAATTGTTTGACACTTCGGGTGCCGTCGTATTCCAACTTAGATAAATGAGTGACATTTTCATAACCATTAAAATGAAACTTTTTTATTTAGTTTCATATGTCAAAATAAGTATCAAAAACTAATTGAGAGAACACGATAATATGCGAACTATTTCGGTAAAATGCGATGGAAAACCATTAAATAAATAAATATCACGGGTGAATTATTCACACCAATTGACCTAGTCCCAAAGTAAGCAACGCTTGTGTTATGAGTACTAGGCAAGGAATAAACATACTTATATAGGTAAATAATTATATAGATAGACTAGCTTTTGCCCGCGACTCCGTCCGCGTGGAATTAGTAATTTGGGCAGCTTATTTTTTTTATCCAATTTGCCTTTTCATCAATTATGGCTCTCCTTAGTTACTCAATATTAAAAAAATAACCCCCCCCCGCAACCCCCCCCCTTCCGCAACCCCCCCGTACCCTCCAACCCGCTCCCTCCCGTACTCCCCCCGCACAGCAACCCCGAACCCCCCTCTGCACCCTTCCACACCCCCTGCACGCCCTCCCACACTGCACCCCCGCACACCCGCGTTCATCCCAAGTCAAGCGGGCCCTATAGAAGGTTTGCTTCAAGTTTTACTTTAAGTTTTACTTCAAGTTTTTTTTTCTCAACTATCTTGAAAACGGTGCATCCTACAGCAAAATCAATGAAATTTTCATCCCCCTTTAATACTCCCACACCCTCTGCCCCGCACCCTCCCCCGCACACCCCCCCCCTCAACACCCTCAAACCCACCCCCCCCCACCACCCGGTGTTTTTGTCAAATATCTTGAAAACGGTGCGTCCTACGGCAAAATCAATGAAATGTTCATCCCCCCCCCTTAAAACTCCCGCACACCACTCCCACACCCTCACCCCCTCAAACCTCCCCCCACACCCCTGGTGTTACCACTGAAAGAATTTTTCAAATCGGAGCAGTAGTTCCTGAGATTAGCGCGTTCAAACAAACAAACAAACTCTTCAGCTTTATATATTAGTATAGATACATACTTACATACATTTAAATAAACCCAATTATACATATTAAACACCCAGGACTCGAGAACAAACTTTCGTATTTTCATACAAATATCTGCCCCGACAAGGGAATCCATTCTGGGACCTCAAGCTTCGTAGTCAGGTTCTCTAGCCATTATACCTACTTCATTTTTTAGCATTAGCAAGAAGGTAAGCGATCTTGACGTGTCTTGTTTGTTTGTTTGTTTATACTCTTTATTGTACAAAAGGAAAACAAAAAGGTTAACAGAAAAAAAAAAGATAAGTAAAAAGGCGGACTTATCCCTGAAGGGATCTCTGCCAGTCAACCTTTGAGTAGCTGATTCTTCTCAACGCGCTGGTCTTCGGATGAACCTGGATAAAACCAATGTTATGTTCAATGAACATGTAAGTCCGGAACCAATTGCAGTTCAAGGCAATATTCTCGAGGTTGTTAAGGAGTATGTTTACCTCGGGCAAACTATGCAATTGGGTAAAAACAACTGCGAGAAAGAGGCCAACAGAAGAATACAGCTGGGATGGGCAGCGTATGGGAAACTGCGTCAAGTCTTCACGTCGCCAGTTCCACAGAGTCTAAAGACGAAAGTCTTCCATCAGTGCGTCCTACCCGTCATGACATACGGTGCCGAAACGTGGACACTCACTGTAGGGCTGGTCCACAAATTTAAAGTTGCTCAACGTGCTATGGAAAAGGCTATGCTCGGAGTTTCTCTGAAAGATCGAATTCGTAACGAAGTGATCCGACAGAGAACCAAAGTTATCGACATAGCCCACCGCATTAGCATGCTGAAGTGGCAATGGGCAGGCCATATAACCCGAAGAACCGATAACCGTTGGGGTAGACGTGTTCTTGAGTGGAGACCACGGATCGGCAAACGTAGCGTGGGACGTCCTCAGACTCGGTGGAGCGATGATCTTCGCAAGGCGGCTGGCAAGAGCTGGATGAGTGTGGCCGAGGATCGTGCTCAATGGCGTGCCATGGGAGAGGCCTATCACACAAGAACCCTCGGGTCATCGGCCCAACTTACTATGAGCATTTACCCGCCGATCTAAGAACTGAACCATCTGAAGAAACATTTAGGCGTAAACTGAGAAATCTTTTGTTGAATAACCCTTTGTACTCTGTAAAGGAATATATGGACATAAATTTCTAAAAATTATTATATTATTACAGTAAAAAATTGTATTTGTTTCCTGTTTTAATTGTATACTAAGTAATTATTTTAAATTGTGATAGTTGTAGTAATGGTATCGAATACTCATATTTATTATTTTTAAATTGTGAAATGACAATCCTTATTGGGAGATATTTTATTTTTTAATGTATGATATTGACATAGTGATAGTTATATTTACAGTGTTTTTCTTTTCTCTTTTTGTATACTGACGATCCTTATTGGGCGAACATTTTATTTTCTGAAATTTTGTGCACTATAATTAATTATTTTTATTTTACATTATTTTGACGATCGTGGTATAAATTCATGTAATTTTGACATCAATGCAAATTTATATTGTAATTTTTATCATGAAATAAATAAATCTATCTATCTATCTATCTATGTCCAGCAGTGGGCGAACGTAGGCTGATGATGATGATGATGATGATGAACCTTTGAGTGTCTTTTGTTGAAAAACACTTTTGAAAATAAGTCACAGCAAATATATAATAATAAAGTACCTAATAAATATCACGGGACAATTGACACCAATTGACCTAGTCCCAAACTAAGCAAAGCTTGTACTATGGGTACTAGACAACGGATTAACATACTTATATAGATAAATACTTAAATACAAATTAAACACCCAAGACTCGAGCACAAATATTCGTATTATTCACACAATATGTCTGCCCCGACCGGGAATTGAACCCGGGACCTCAAGCTTCGTAGTCAGGTTCTCTAACAACTAGCTAGGCTATCCGGTCGTCTAAATTAGGAAAGAAATATTGTTTTGGTTTCATAAGTATTAGTTGATATTTTTTTTAAAAGCGTTTTTCAATAAACTGACTCATCAAGATTGATTATCCTATTTCTAATGCTATAAAAACGTAGTATAGGCCTTTTGATCCTTAGAAGCACATGCAGCATTATGCACTACATCTGTGATATTAGAAGAACAGGAGGTAGAGCATTAAAACTTGGCAGTTGCCTTGAGTCGCATAGAAATGCACTAGGGAGGATTTTTCCGAAATTTTCACGGGATAGGGGACTAGTATATATTTTTAGGAGTGTTTCCCATAATTTTCGTAAATCATTTTTTCTTCGTGGCAATTAATCCATTCCCACATTTTCCCAGTGACATTTTTCCCAATATTTTATTTTCTGTGGGAATTATTTCTCAAATTGTTTTTTTCTATTGGCATACTTTCGCAATCTTTTTAGGGTTCTGTAGTCAACTAGGAACCCTTATAGTTTCGCCATGTCTGCCCGTCTGTCTGTCTGTCTGTCTGTCTGTCCGCGGCTAAGCTCAGAGACTGTTAGTACTAGAAAGCTGTAATTTGGCATCAATATAAATATCAGTTACGCCGACAAAGTGATTGAATAAAAAAAGTAAAAAAAATTTTTTTAGGGTACCTCCCATAGACGTAAAGTGGGGGTGATTTTTTTTTCTCGGCTAACCCTATAGTATGGGGTATCGTTGGATAGGTCTTTTAAAATCATTGCGGAGTTGCTAACATGATTTCTCTATTCAATGATCTGTTTGCGAAATATTCAACTTTAAAGTGAACATTATCATTAAAATCGGCCGTCCCCCCCCCCTCTAAAATCTAAACTGTTGGGTGGAAAAATTTGAAAAAATTCAGAAGGGTAGTAAATATATCAAATTTACTAGGAAAATAATAGCGGCTAAGATTGCTTGGAAATTATTTGTAGTTTAAGAGTAAATAGTAGCCTAAGGTATAAAACATACCTAAACTTGGATGATTCCGTACACATACGAAATCCTTAGAAAAATATTACTTGATTTTTTCGTAATGGCTATGGAACCCTACCTTGGGCGTGTCCGACACGCTCTTGGCCGGTTTTTTCTATTGGCATACTTTCTCAATCTTTTTTAATATCAATGCACACCTTTCCTAGAACACTAAGTAGGTTAGCTTAGTTAGGTATTTTCTTGTGCCCGAAGGGCAAATCGCCTAGAAATAGGAGGTCAGCTTCGCTGACCTCCTTCGATTATCACCATTAATCGAAAACACTATGTTAATCGAAAAAATATAATAGTAAATAATAAAAATAAAAATACTTGCTGGGTAATTAAGAGAATAGAAAAAAAAGAGATCAGTAAAATTAAATAAATAAATAAATATTAGGGGACAATCTTACACAAATCGACCTAGTCCCAAACTAAGCAAAGCTTGTACAATGGGTACTAGACGACGATAAACATACTTATATAGATAAATAAATACTTAAATACATGGAAAACATCCATAACTCAGGAACAAATATTCGTGCTCATCACACAAATAAATGCCCTTACCGGGATTTGAACCCAGGACCTCTTGCTTCGTAGGCAGGGTCACTACCAACTAGGCTAAAGCGGTCGTTAATTAAAGGAATTGAATAATAACCACGAAGAAAAAACGATTTTCGGAAAATATAAGCCACACTCATTTTTAGGCGACGACAGGCGAAGCTGTAAGTAAGCATAAACACTAGGATTTAAATTTTACATTCGTTGTCTTATGGTTATACAACGACCCTTGTTCACTACGAGCCTTGCTCGCTGTTTAGTATCTGTTGTACAAGTAAAATTACATAAAGTTTACCACTGACAGATGGTTTGCCTTCGTTCATATTCAACTTTAACGACCTACAAATAAAGCCAATTTTAGAATACTGTTACCCACGTTTGCAGATTTTCTAATAGCTACTTTATTTGTATAGCGTTAAAGTTGGAAATGAAATGAAGGCAAGCCATCTGTCAGTGGTAAACTAAAAGTAAACGTATTGTACTTATCACAAAATAACGAGTTAGTACCTGTAGACGGATTCGCCGCGTCTTTTAAGAATTCTGACGTGTATATACGTCACAACATGTCATAGAATATTAAACATAATTTCCACTTTTTGTTCTTCCTACCCCGCCACCCTTGTCAAATAACGTCATAAAAGTAAAGTAGTGATTATTTTGGGACACTATTTGACTTTGAAAGTGAAGGGAGCATCAGATACCCTACTATTAAGAACAAAGGGCGACACGGTTGTTGGTATTTTTAATTAATTTTAGTAGCAAGGTTAATTTTAGTAGCTATTTAAAATTGTACCTTTTTTACGTTTGTTGTTTGCTTTTTTTTTTTAATTGGGAATCATAAGCACTGTTGGTTCTGATGAAAAAAAATATCCAAGTTTTTCATAAAAAAAATATAAAAGTTTATTAAATGCTTGTAACATAATCAAACACGTAGATGGGTCATAATTGGGTGTCAATGTTCATTAAATCAAAAAGCTATTTAATTTAATTACTTTATTGTCAGTATTGGTTTGGATGTAAAATTGGAGGATATCTTTCATCTTCTAATATATAAAAATCTCGTGTCACGATGCTTGTTATCGAACTCCTCCGAAACGACTTGACCGATTTTTATGAAACTTTTTTGTCTGCTTTCGGTACCTAGGGTCTGAGAATAGGTCGTGGGCTATTTTTATACCTCTATTACTCTATCAGGTGACCCGTCTGCTCGTTTGTCACCTCTTATATAAAAAAAAAAGACGAAATTGAATAAAGAATTTTGACTTTGACTTTGACGGAGTCGCGGGCAACAGCTAGTAGTTCTATAAAATAAACCGATAAGGTGCGACCAAGGCTTCTTGTGTCCGTCTGAGTACCTACCTACTTGTCTTCATCCAAACAAAATTAACCAATCACAGACGTCCACTAAATTAACCAGACCCCATCTCGTGAACAAAGTGTGATTTCACAAACTCTTGTACACGTACGACGGTTTCTATTTATTTTGTGATCATTTCAAATGTTCTCACCATGTGAGACTGAAATTGCAGCTTGTCTAGACTAATTTTGTTAGGAAAGTACGCTATACAGTCTTAGTATTTTATTAGTACCTAAGTTTTGGAATGAAATACGTGACTTAGTTTGTTTCTATTGTATTTATTTATTCACTGTATCTTCCAATATTTAATAATCTCGTGTCACGGTGTTTGTTATCGAGCTCCTCCGAAACGGCTTGACCGATTTTTATGAAACTTTTTGTCTGTAGGTACTCGGCAGGTCTGAGAATAGGTCGTAGGCTATATTTATTTATTCTTCGCAGATGGAGTCGCGGGCATCAGCTAGTAGTCATATTAAGATATTATAATTTGGTTTTGTTCAGGCAATTTATTTTTACCTAGGTTTGAAAGCCATGTAGCTAATTAGGTATTTTGTTTCTAAGTGTTAGACTATCGTATTTTATGTGTTTCGTACTTCAAATGAAAAATCTGCTTATGGGATCCTTGTGTGAATTTAAGATTTAATTAAATGGGCCGAAAGTTGGCCAGGCGTTCCACACGCCGATGTAGACTTGACTAACAAATATTGTCTGTAGACCCTTATTTTTTGTCATGTCTAACCTAACCCAACTATTTTATTTGGCGTCAAGTGCATAAGCAACACATAAACACACGAAAATGGTCCATTTTGTTATTAAATTTGAAGTAGTACAATGAACACAATTAACAATAACATTAGCATAACACTTTCGCTATTAAAACGGGGCATTCAGTTTGAAATCCACAGACAAGGCTTAGCGTATACAGGGGGTGCATAAACTAGCATAGACAAAACATGTTGCTAATAATGCATTCATTGTGTATGTGTAGCCGGCCTAACCAGGGATTAGGCATGTGTTCAACGCTTTAGCAGTTAGTATTAGCACTATTTCAAAGGCAGTGATTCTGATTATAGCGACAGTTTTTAGGGTTCTGTACCTCAAAAGGAAAAAACAGAACCCTTATAGGATCACTTTGTTGTCCGTCCGTCCGTCCGTCCGTCTGTCTGTCAAGACCCTTTTTCTCAGGAACGCGTGGAGGTATCAAGCTGAAATGTATATCAAATTCTCAGGTCTACTGTCCCATGGAGCTGTGAAAAAATCAAACTTCTAAGCCAACGCAATCAAAAGATACGGCAGTTTATGCCGCAAAATTCCGCATATTTTCGAAACTCGCAAGGGCATCAAAACCTACAGGGTACTTCCCGTGAACTCAGAATCTTGAAATTTGGTACGAAGCAAGGTCTAATAGCACAGATAAAGGAAAAATTGCGAAAAAGCATATTTTTTTGTCTGTCTGTCTATATCAGTAACCAATCTATTTATGCCGCAAATTTTCGACACTCGCAAGGGAATCAAAACCTACAGGGTACTTCCTGTGAACTCAGAATCTTGAAATTTGGTACGAAGCAAGGTGTCATAGCACAAATAAAGGAAAAATTGCGAAAACCGTAAATTTTTAGTCACATCATATAAAATAAATATTTTTAATAATTTTAAAGTTACTACCCTTTTCCTCATGAACGCGTAAAGGTATTGAATTGAAAATCATATTAAATACTCAGGTCTATAATACCTTTAAGCTGTAACAAAATCAAACTTCTATGTCAACGCAATCAAAAGAAACAGCAATTTAAGCCGCATATTTTCAAACTCGCAACTACTCGCAAGGGAATCAAAACCTTCAGGGTAGGTACTTCCCGTGAACTCAGAATCTTGAAATTTGGTACGAGGCAAGGTCTTATAGCACAAATAAAGGAAAAATTACGAAAAGCATATTTTTTTTTCTCTATCTGTCCATATCAGTAGGAGCAGGTAGGCAGGCAGCTTAGGAGCAGGGGTCTGCTGCTAAGACTGGATGTTCATAGATACATATAAATTTGTACGGAACCCTCGGTGCGCGAGTCTGACTCGCAGTTGGCCGGTTTTTTAAGTTAGAAATTGTAATGTGTTACCAAATTAAGCGGAAAAGATAGACTGGTTGTTGCCCGCGACTCCGTCTGCAAGGAATTTGTTTGTCGCTATTCCGCGGGAGCTATGCGATTTCCGAGATAAAAAACTACTATCATCCTCCCCATGGTCTCAAAATATCTCCAACGAAATTTCATCTAAATCAGTTTTCACTTCTCATGCTCTTAAAATGTTACTTTAGTCTCTGCATGTCGGGACTAAAGCTCTTTTTTGATCTCTAGGGATTGAAGTAATTTTTTTTTAATTTACTTTGGAAACCTCTAAACTGCCAATCACGGTGTTTGTAAATGGAGGATTATCGCCATTTTCAGTGACTGGACATAGACAATTTTAAAGCTTTCCACAGACCGAAAAGCACTTCGGACGCTCCATGGCATCGCGCGCATGCCTCGCGCTTCGGTCTGTGGAAGCCTTTAGGGCGTGGAAATAAACGCAAAATGACAACTGTGCAATATTATTAAAAAAAAGATTTAATTTCGTGAAACATAATAAATGAGTGATATGAATATTAATCTATTTAATTATATTAAGGATGAATAAGGATGTTTATTTTACATTAACAAATATTAAGAAAAAATAACAATAATAAATTAATACTATAACTATAAATAAAATAAAATAAAACTAACTTAAACTAAAACTAAATAAAATTAACAAAAGGTTCCCCCCGCGGCATGAATTAATTTTGTTATGCAGACCTAGTCCAATTAGTTTTAAAATAGTTTTCTTGTTTAGATCTATTGGCTGAATATGCAAGCATTTAAAGTGTCACTTTACAAAAAAATATATATAAAAGAAAAGAAAAAACCGCGGGACAAAGTTTTTTGTTAAGTATACATATAGTATTTGAATTTAGAACAGATGTCCATTATTCGTATTGAGCGTTCGTTGTAAAAAAGTAATATTGTAATTTTGTTTAAAACGTCGTTTTTTTACTCGCATTCAAAGTGAAAAGTAGAGTATTTAACGCGAGACTAAACAATCATAATGACACGCGAATTATAGCCACCCTCGCTATGCTCGGGTGGCTAAATATCTTGTGTCACTATAATTTGTTTTAGTCCCTTGTTGAACAATCTACTATTAACGGTGTGAGCGTGAAGATAAACAGGGTTACATTCGCATTAAAGTATAATAAAATAGCTGATGCCCGCGGCTTCGTCCCCACTGTAGTAGATTAAAACGTGTTTTCCCGTGGGAATAAGATATTTTCCCGTGGTAAAAAGTAGCCTATGTCGCTCTCCAGCCCTTCAACTATGTCCATACAAAAAAATCACAGCAATCCGTCGCTCAGGATAGAGAAACAAATAAACGCACTTTCACATTAATAATATTAGTATGGATAATTAGTAGGTATGAAGCATGGATATGAAGAGATAGAAGACGTGGTGCTTCACTATGGGCCTGATGAATAGTGGCAGAGTCGCTCAACGAGCTATGGAAAGGGCTATGCTCGGAGTTTCTCTACAGGATCAAATCAGGAACGAGGAGATCCGTAGAAGAACAGGGGTCACCGACATAGCCAAACGCATTAGCTCGTTGAAATGGCAATTGGCAGGCCATTATAGCACGCAAAAGAGATGGCCGTTAGGGCCCAAAAGTTCTCGAATGGAGACCGCGGACTGGCAAGCGCAACGTGGGACGTCCACCAACGAGATGGACAGACGATTTGGTGAAGGCCGCAGGTTCAGGATGGTTGCAACTTGCAAGTCGCCAACCGTAATGATTGGGCGTCAATGAGTGAGGCCTATGTCCAGCAGTGGACGTCCTACAGCTGAAATGATGATGATGATGGATTAAAGTTAGGGCCCTCGCCCACGGCGATTTTTTGTAGCGATGCAGTAGCGATGCTGTCGCGCGTTCGCATCGATACAGTCGCGATGCGGTCGCTAGCTGTGTGTGTACCCTCGCCCACATAACACGATTCAGTCGCGATGCAAACGCGATACCGTCGCGCTTCTGACGCGATGCAAACGCGATACCGTCGCGCTTCTGTCGCGATGCAAACGCGCGGTTCTCTACTAGCGCGCCACCCTCCCTCCGTTCCCTCCCCGATGTCGTCCGACACGGTCGCGCGTTTGCATCGATACAGTCGCGCGCGATGCTGTAGCGCGTTAGTAGCGCGTTGGCATCGCTTCTATAGCGCGTTAAAAATGCGACTAACGCGACCCCTTAAAGAGGGCCCTTAAAGATGGATTTTCGAACTGATTTTCCAGATCCAAAGGGCTGAGTGTTGATGAGTAAGTCAGTAACTCAGTAGACATGGCCGTATCTCTCGTGATAATGATCATTTCATTCATAAAAAGGCACGGAGAGGTGATTATTTCAAGATAAAACCGGGATAACGATGTAGAAATACAACCTCACACAACATGCGCTCGAATTGCGAGAATCACACAATGCAACATTTCCAGAGGGCATGCACGCGTGGTGGTATATTTCAATGCACCCACTACTGTGATTTATAAGGACGACTCGCATTCTCTATTATGTACGTAATTACAACGTACGATAATGTAGTTTGGTGGGCTATAGGTGTGTTTTATTATTTACTTTTCGTCGATTTTATTCATTTTGCAGATGGGTCATACGCATTTTTTTCATTTTGTTCGCCTCTCCTTGTAGACATGAAAAAGTTAAGGGTCTATTGCTAAATTTTTTTTACTTCTCTTGCTTGTAAAGTTGTCCTTTATGACGAGAGAATGCTGCATTGGCTTTTTATGCTCTTAGTGCATGAAGTAAAATATTAATCTAAGACCAAGGCAATCAGACGCACAGCCACAAATAGTAAAAATTTATAAAATATAAGTTTTTGTTTTTTTTTTTTATATATAATTGGTGTTTTATATTAGGAAATTAAAATGATAAAAGTAAAAACAAAAATTAAAATTTCTCCTTTGATGGTATCCTAGGACTAGTAGGCTCATTATCATAAAAATTGCAATGCATGAGAAATAAGAGCTTGCAAATTTTATTTCCAATGTTGCTGTTTAATTTTTTTGCAATCGAAGTGAAAAGCTGAGTGTAAAAGTCGAGCATGAAACCCATTTCCCCTCGACTTGTCTATCCATCCTTGCTGTACCGGCTCGGGTGGCTATATTAACGTCTCGGGTAAAATAGCTCGTTTTATGCTCTGGTTGTACAATCTCAATTCAAGTCTACATCGGCGTGTACGACGCATGACCAACTTTCGACCCATATAAATAAATCTTAAGTTTGCTGACTCGGAGTCCCTAAAGCTTAACGCTGCGTGGCCCATTTCAGTTTTTATCGTGAACTAACTAACAACAAACCTACAAACAAAAAGCTGCTATTATAATGAAATTCTGACACATCAAATCCTTGTCTCTACACCACTCCTGTCATACTCTAACACATTAATCCTGAATTATTAGCTCACCGCCCCATCTCACAACAATACCACCCCTCGTCTATGAATGGGGAGCAAAAATGTCACGTGCTAACCGCAGCAGCCCAGCACGGGCGATAAATCAAAATTAAACGAAGACTCGGTAATACGGGATGGTGCTAGGGATGAAAGGCAAGCGGTAGAGGCAAAGGTCTCTGGCCTTAATTTAAATTTCATATCTTCAGACACCGAGCGTGTCAGACACGTGCCGCATCAGACACCGACAGACGCCTTTTATTCATATCTACAGACATTAAGCGCATCAGACATGTGCCGGGACAGACACCGTTTTATTGACATCTGGCACAAGCGTGCCGTGTCAGAGACAAGAGTCGTCTGCACGGTTCCGCGTGTCCTATTGACACTGACCGGCAGATAGCCACAGGTGTTTACTACAGACATGACCCGCGCATACTGGCCCATGGACAGTGTTACCAGGTCTTTTTCGAATAAATACCGAACACTGTGAAAAAAAAACTCCTACACTCGCGCAGCGTTCAATGTGCGCGTTCGCGCGTAAAAAAGAGATGGATGGAAAACGTCATGCACGCTTCGCAACGCAATCCGCGAAATGGCTCGAAAACAATGAGCGCGTGCACGAAACGGCAACATCGATTGTCGATGGCGTAAAATCTGACAGTTGATTCGTGTATTAGGGAGAAAAATTTATCAGAAAAAAAATACCGGACCGCCCATACTTCGGTATTTTTGTTATACCGAACACAGTGCTAAAAAATACCGAACGGTTCGGCAGAATACCGTACTACACCTGGCAAGTGGGCACGGCCCGTGTCTGCGCGGTCGTGTTACGTTAGGATAGATCCAAGTGTGGTACGGTATGCGTGTATTGAAGCGTGATGAGATGATGTACGTCTGAATTTGAACGAAGAATGAATACCGAGTTTGAGTGAAGAACAAATGAGATGCTATGGCAGTTGACGACGTACGACGAAAGTAAACGGTGTGTGTGTGTATTTTTTTTACGAAATTCTTACGATTTGTGTCTGTATTTATTATTTTCGCTTGCCAATAAAGGTTTTAAACGATCGCTACCTTTAATTCACGAGCCTGGTTCTCACAATGAATGCGTTAATAGAAACTGTATAAGTAGAAGAATATTATTTTGTCTGCCACGGCACGGTACACTAACTTTTGTCGATTTCCCTAATTTACATTCTTGTACGGTCAAGTGCAACAATATGTATCGATTGGATCCTCGCATAATTATTTACCGATCAAGATTCGACGACATAAGAGCTATAGGACATATTTGATTGAGACGCGATTTTGCTGTTAAAAAAACTAACTTTTAATAGCATTTTTTTTATAATGCTGTGTCGTTTAATTGCCCGACTTCCATCACGAACATGTTGTATAAATTCTCATAAAAGAGTTTAAGACACATTTTATGGATCTTATTAACAATTCCAATGTATTGTGTTGGAAATGGACTAAATGCCGAATCCGAATCCCCTAACATCACAAAAAGTACAGCCGGCAAAAACCTTGCATTAAAAATATAATTTTTAACAAAAACTTCCACACCACACCACACCGCCACGACCACGAGTCACACCTTCTTAAAGCCTTCCCTAAATGACACCACGGAGGGAGATTGCCTGATTGAGGTTCGTAACCGATTCCACAGTCTAGCAGATTGCACTGTTTATATCGCTTCAGCTGGTAACTTAGCCTCTCTGTGCTAGCCGATACAGGAATTCCCGTATCTAATCTAAACTGCAGAATCACGCGTGTGCCATCGGACGCGCAGGCGTCGCATTGCAACTAATGATTTGCTTCCTGTCATAAAGAAGAGTTGAAAAAAGTGATAAAAAAATATAGTTACACATAAAAAAATGCGTGTTGATTGATTAATCTCCGCTTAGTTAGAAAGAAAATGCCAAGCAATACAGTCTTTAAATGCCTGATGTTATACTTCGCAAAGAAATCGTTCTGTCAACAGTCTGGTATAGGAGAGCATGTCAGTGGCATAACATTTTTAGTCATAATTTTTAATTAACCGTAAATTTAGGGGGCAAACGAGCAGACGGATCGCCTGATGGTAAACGATTACCGTCGCCCATGGACACCTGCGACACCAAAAGAGTCACAAGTGCGTTGCCGGCCTTTTAGGTAGGAGTACGCTCTTTTTTTACAATATTATGACAAACATTACATTATGACATTCAACAAGCCGTTTAAGCCGTGGTGGCCTAGTTGTTTGACCTATCGCCTCTCAAGCAGAGGGTCGTGGGTTCAAATCCCGGCTCGCGTCTCTGAGTATTTCGGAATTTATGTGCGAAATTACATTTGTATTTGACCATGAGATTTACGGTGTAGGAACACATCGTGAGGAAACCTGCATACACCTGCGAAGACATTCAATAGTGTGTGTGAAGTTCCCAATCCGCACTGGGTCCGCGTGAGAACTACGGCCCAAGCCCTCTCATTCTGAGAGGAGGCCTGTGCCAAGCAGTAGGATGGTATATAGGCTGGGATGATTCAACAATTATGCAACTCGATATGGAACCCTGGTAGAGCAGTGTCGTTTATGCATTAACAAGATGACCTCAGGGCCCAATTGCATAATTAATTAATTGATTGTAATATACACTGTGAAATTTTAGTGGTTGTTTTCCCGAAACGAGGTGATTTAGTTTCGATTGTACAATCGATTTATAATTACTATTTTGACTAGAGTCAAAAATCCAATTGTGAAAAACGAAAGTCGAAAATGACCGCAAACCAATAGTAACGCTAACGCAATAGTACGCTTCGTTGGTACCTAGCCTATCGTACAATCGTACGCTACTTGTACCAACGAAGCGTTACTATTGGTTTGCGGTCATTTTCGACTTTCGTTTTTCACAATTGGATTTTTGACTCTAGTCAAAATAGTAATTATAAATCGATTGTACAATCGATACTAAATCACCTCGTTTCGGGAAAACAACCACTAAAATTTCACAGTGTATATTACAAACGGAACTCCCTTTCTAGTTAATATAACTGAAGCGAGAGTTCCGCTTTTAATATTAGTTGTATAGTCGGGGTAAAAAAAGGTTCGTCACTTTTCGACCTTAATTCGTTAACATAGAGTCGAAAGTGACGAACCTTTTCTTACCCCGACTATACTTTGTTATGCAATTGAGCCCTGGACGCTTAAATGATAAACTTGTTGCAAAAACATCCTTTTCACAACAACTGAGCTGAGGCAGGGCAGTGGCATTTAATGTTTATTCACTTAAGTATACAAAACTATGCAGACGTCTGGCGGCTGCTTAGTTAGTTAGGTAGTTTAGAACATGTCGGCCTTTTTTCGGTACAATAATCCTATACACCCTCGAGTATTAGCCGTCCCTTGGTTTCCCATAATTTAGATTGTCATATTGAAGTTACTTAACTCATATCAAAGTTTTAACTTGTCATTATAAAGTATAAAGAAGCGTACTGTTTTCAGCATTTTTTGGAATGCCATATCTTATAGAATGCAGTAGGTTAGGTTAGTTTCATAACAATTCCGAAGAAAATACTACTTCAGAAATAAAATTTATGACATATTAAATTATGGGAAACCATAAAGACCCGAATATCCATAATTGGCCAGAAAATTTTCCGTAAAACCAAATTTCAAGAAACGGACACTACATTTTTAAACTATCAACACTGTGCTCAGATGTAACTGATGGTTATAACTGATAAAACCCGTAAATGGTGGGCTAAAGGCATTGAATTTTTGCTGTCCATTACTGGATACTTGCTGTGCTTAACATGTGAAATCTTTCTGCGACATAATATAAGTAATATTTGTGGATAATATTTGTGAATGAGAATACATCACAATCGGTACCTATGAATAAAACATCAAACGATCTTGATTTATGGTCAGCGATGTAACTAATGAGTTACATAGGGCAAGATTGCAGGCCATAAATTATTCCAAGCCACACATTATTTATGTACGAATTTGTCGATAGAGCAATGACTTCTGAATAGAAAAGTTCTTCGCCTACCAGTAAGTATTTCATTTAAATTGAAATAAAATACAAGAATTTAATTTGTTTTTAGCTTTTATTGAACTTGAAATGGTTTGGTCGTATGTTATTTGTGGTTTTTAAATTTGCAAACCACTTGAGCCGTGTAACACTGGCGATTTGCGAACGTACCTATTAGAAGCGGAGCGAACGCGCGGCGTGTTCGCCGCGAGCGCGCAACGGATTCGCCGCAAATGCGTACGAATTCATCGCGAACGCGCAACGAGTTCGTCGCGTCTATGGGCAGGGATACCATGATGTACACTTGAAATGTATTTGTGTACCAACACGGCAGTAATAAACTAGCATACGACACTGGCTTAATCTGTCGTCATAGCCATACACAAAAACAAAAAAACTAGCATCGCTCCAGTACGATTGTTTCATTACTAATTGTTATTGGTGCATGAACGAAAACCAAAACTTGTAATTTTTTTTATTTGTAATGTTTTGTTTATGTACTGTTGGCATGTCTAAATAAATAAATAAATAAATTACTACTTGCATACTTCTCAGTGGCGACTTCGGCTACATACCCGCGCGTTGTAAAAAAATAATAAAAAAATAGTGCCGCCGTGATGTCTAACTTCGTTGGAAACCTTACGCCTTTCGACCATAGTTCTCAAGAATGGGAAATTTTTGAAAGTCGATTGGAGCAGTTAATCATTTTAAATAAAGCGGAAAGCAAGTGCGCATTATTGTTGACGCATTTGTCGGATGAAACCTACCGGCTGGTAAGGAATTTGTTGCATCCTAAAAATGTGGAGGATGCTCAGTTCGACGAGTTAGTGAGAATACTCAATAATCATTTCACGCCGAAAAGATGCACTTTCGTCGATCGTACAAAATTTTACGAGGCGACGCGAGATGGGGCAGAGAGTGTCGAGGAATGGGCGGCTCGAAATAGAGGACTCGCGGTGCACTGCGAGTTCGGGAGCGCCCTGGACATGCTGCTGAGGGACCGGTTCGTACTGGGGCTGCGCGTCGGCCTGGAGAGGGACCGGTTGTTCGAGCAGGATGCTGCCACGCTCTCGTTCGCCAGGGCTGTGGAGCTGGCGCTGCAGGCAGAGGGCGCACGCGACGCCGCTGCTTGGGAGCGCGTGACCCAGCCATGTCGTTCGCTGCGCAACCGGCGGCGCTATGAGCGATTTCTCTTTTCATTGCGCGGCCCGGACGCTCGCTGCACAGTGGTTACCATACGGCATACGCAATGAACCGATAAAAATCGCCCCGTCGGTCGCGAAATTTTTAACCCCCAGTGTTCCGCCATTTAGAAAAAGGTCGAAAAATTGAATCAACAAAAGAAAAAACGTATAATTATCGAATTTGGTCACTAAATTTCACAAAAATGGGATGATAAATCCGACTTGTAAAGAAAACAGATAACCGAACAGACATATAAAAGCATTTTTGTCCAAGCTGATTTGGAAACGATTCGTACGCGCTTCACGCTCGCTCGGTAGATAAAAATTTGTAAAAACTTATCAATTTACCCACAAGCTCGCAAGAAGCGTAAAAATAAATATTATCTTTGTTATAAAATACATTGAATATTTTTACCGAAAATGTGCTCAACATTTATCATTATTACCTATTAACTGTCAGTATAAAACCCTAATAAATAACACGATAAGGACGAAATTAAATGTGATAGGTAATTAAAGTTCAAAAATATTTCGTCTAATTTATAGGCCCAACGTGACCAGTTGACATAATGTAGCTGGTTCCAGTAGGACTATTTTATAATAAAAGTAAAGTTTTATATTCGCGACTTTCCATGACTTTAAATAAACTCTACGATAAAGTAGTAGTAGTAGTAGTAGTAGTATTACTATTGTGTGCCCTTACAGGGTGTCATGAACTGACTTAAACTAATGACAACATCTTTATTATAATGTGCATGACTTGACAATGAATAAATGAATATGAATATGAATATGAAGTCATCTCCATACTAAAGTCCACTATCTGCAAAAATCATATTTTTAGGGGAGCGTTTTGAATTAGTAATTTTTTGAATTTTATTATTAGCAACGTTGCGGTAGCCTAAGTGGTTTGACCTATAGCCTCTCAAGCAGGTCGCGGGTTCGAGTCCGGACTAGCACTTCTGAGTTTTTCAAAATTTATGCGCGAAATTACATTGGAAATTTACCTTAAGCTTACGGTGAAAGAAAACATCATGAGAAAACCTGCATGTAGTTCCCACGCGAGCCCACTGCAAATTGGGAACTTCACACACACCGCTGAATTACTTCGTAGGTGTGTGCAGTAAAATAATTGTCAAAAGTAATACAATACAATACAATACAATGACTCTTTATTGTACACCAGAAATAGTAAGCAATACAGAAAACAGGTACACAGAGAGAAAGTTACAAGATAAGCAATAGGCGGCCTTATCGCGTTAATCTCGTAAGTACATAAATTTCAAAGAAGGTGTGAGTCCGGAGCTTGTGGATTCATAAGCTTCTGCTTGAGGGACCAGAAGTCAAACCACTAGAGAGGCTGGCAAGACTTCGATTTTAAAAAATTAAGCTGATTTAGGGCCTATTTTTCAATACGTTAGTTAAAATTATCGCTTTCCTTTTCTCAAGTCAAAGGAAAAAAGGACAGAGCTTATGCCTTGATCACACGTACCGAGCAAACGGGCGAGACAGTAAAATGTTTCTCGGCCGAGACAGTGATGTAAGCGAGTAGCTGTGTTCACACGTGTTTTGAAATTAGCACAGTCAGTTCAGTTCTCATGTGGCCGAGTGGCGAGACAGTGAACGTTCAGACCTGCCGAGTGAGCGAGCGAGACAGTGCCTAATACGTGCTCGGCCTAGTAGATAGAACGGGGGCCGAACTACTGTCTCGCCGCTTCGTTCGGCCGAGCGCTCGGCCCAGCACTCGGCGCTATGTTTATACGCACCGAGTACTCGGCCGAGAGCACTGTCTCGCCCGTTTACTCGGTACGTGTGAGCAAGGCATTACATACTTTAGATACTTTTATCTGGGGATTGAAAAATCTGAAAAAGTATTTATTGGAAAAATGTTTCTATAAACTGGATGATTATTTAAATGCCAAAGATAAATAAGTTAATGTATAAATTTAAGAATAACGCTAACTACTGTTTTAAATATGACAATGCCCTATCAATCCGGGCTTATGTAGTGGCGAACTATTATATCTATGAGATTGAATTATAATAATTTTAGAAGATTGACAATTTGACAATAATATATTTTTATTTTTCTGAATTAATATTTCATCATCATCATCAGCCTATGTTCGTCCACTGCTGGACATAGGCCTCTCCCATGGCACGCCACTGAGCACGATCCTCGGCCACTCTCATCCAGCTGTTGCCAGCCGCCTTGCGAAGATCATCGCTCCACCGAGAAATTAATATTTATTTAACATAAATTGTATTGACATAAAATAATTCATCAATGCATGCATATTGTTATAATAGATTGACTTTCTATGCCCTGACAGGGTGTCATGTACCTACCATCTTCCATCTATTAATTTAATGAACATGAATCGGAATGAATAAATGAATATGAATATGATATTGGCCCTAAGCCGATCAGTCATACCTTGGTCATACCTAATTCATTCATGTCTAACCTACTGTCGACAAAACAGCTGTGGAATCGATTAGTGTAATTACATACTAGGATTCCAAACTCATTTCCCCATGGTACGATTCTGGACCGCCCACCGTCCCTAAAAGCACTAAATGAATGCGTTTTGCTTCTAATTACAAGACCGTGTTTCTAATAGCACCTTTAACAGCGAAGTTTTGGGAATTTACGCGAACGATTTCCGATTAAGTGAATTATTTTTTGAAAATAAGTTCAGGGTTTATAAGGACACGATATCTTTTAAGGCTTCTATTTAATTTTTAATGTTCGAACGGAACATAAATTTACGTTGAAGTAATTATGTTTATGTTTAATGATTATATTTTTTAACCCCCGACACAAAAAGAGGGGTGTTATAAGTTTGACATCTATGTGTGAGTGTGTGTCTGTCTGTCTATCTATCTGTCTGCCTGTGTGTCTGTCATCATAGCTCTTAAATGGGATAACCGATTTGGATGCGGTTTTTTATTAGAAAGCAGGTCTCTTGGCGCTGGTTCTTAGATATGTTTCCTGGATTTGTTTGCTGGTAGAGATCTCTTAAAGGGATAAGTTCGCATTTGTACATGCATTTCAACGGTTGTCAATAATGTATTTCTTTTTTTCCTTATTTTTGTACAATAATGAGTTTACATACATACATACATACATGTTTCATCAAAATCGGCACAGCCGTTCCAAAGTAATTAGCTCTCTTGTTAGCTTCGGAAGAGATCTTAGACGCATAATGGGCATTTTCTTCATGTTCAAACATACGTATGACATAATTGCGTTGGGGGTTTTAAAATTAATTAGGTACTTAATTATTTTAAATTTATAGTTAGTAATTTTTTTTTTTTTCTTTTTTTATATTATCCGGTATCAGTCGAAAGACTTTTATCGGATTTGGTGAGGGTGAGTTTAGACTTCTAAGGGAATAAGGCCTTTGCCCTATTCACCTTTTATAAAACTTGGCGTCTTTTCAGCCTTTTGGTGCTATTGGTGGCATCCAGTAGATGCACTGCCAGTGGGTTAGGATGCCCGGCTAAGCGAGCTGCATGAGACTCTTTGTATCGCTCGATTTCTTCGGCAACTGTTGGCATGCCCAAATGCTCATGGATTTCATCGTTTCTCACAAACCACGGTCCATTCACTATTTGTCTGAGGATTGCATTCTGTACACGTTGCAAGCATGCTATGTTGGTTTTACTGGCCACACTCCAGAGTTGTATTCCGTAAGTCCAAATTGGTTTGAGAACAGATTTATAAATCAGTAATTTGTTGTCAGCTGATAGAGCAGAATTTCGTCGCATGAGCCAGTAGAGGGAGTTAGTAAATTCTATAAACATAATTCATCATCATCATCCCAGCCTATATACGTCCCACTGTAGGGCACAGGCCTCCTCTCAGAATAAGAGGGCTTGGGCCGTAGTTCCCACGCGGGCCCAGTGCGGATTGGGAACTTCACACACACCATTCAATTTCTTCGCAGGTGTATGCAGGTTTCCTCACGATGTTTTCCTTCACCGTAAAGCTCATGGTAAATTTCAAATGTAATTTCGCACATAAATTCCGAAAAACTCAGAGGTGTGAGCCGAGATTTGAACTCACGATCCTCGGTTTGAGAGGCCATAGGTCAAACCGCTAGACCACCACGGCTTTTTACATTAAAAAAAAAAAACATTCAGACGAATTGAGAACCTCCTCTTTTTTTTGAAGTCGGTTAAAAATAACACAAAGAAACACTAACTAATAAAGTGCCGTTACTAGATCGATACAGCGAGCATTAGGTAATTGTCTTGACCGTAGAAATCCAAACCAATGTCACATTGGCGCGATTTGGGGTAGGTATTTTCAGATTCAGTTAATCATCTGGGTCTAATATAGCTACGTCCCACTGTTGAGGACAGGCCACGTCTCAGAATGAGAGTGCTTAGGCCGTAGTTCCTACGCGGGCCCAGTGCAAATTGGGAACTTCACACACGTTTTTAGAGTAATTTTTCAAGAGTCCTCATGAATCCCCCATTAGGTACCTATATTAATATTGATCATTATCATCATCATCGATACCCAAAAGACATAAAATATCATAAACGATGATATCGATGTATCGAAATTAACTTTTAGTACTTACCTAAATACATCAATGACATTGACATTATTAGCTGTATAAGCAATGCTATTTGACAGAATAAGCAGCGAATCTAGCTTAGTCTTTAATCCGTGCTTTCGATTTATCACACTAAAGGCAGGTTTAGACAGGGTCAGTAACTGACTTCGAATTTGAGACAAGTCAGCGCTGACCCGAGAAATACCCAATGTAAATTGGTTTGAAGTCAGCGCTGACTTTCAATTTGCATTGGGTACCTATTTCTCGGGTCAGCGCTGACTTGTCTCGAATTTGATGTCATTTACTGACCCTGAGTAAGTTCGTTGTGTTGAGAAATTAAATACAAA
The DNA here is from genome assembly GCA_947859365.1 of Archips crataeganus. Lineage (NCBI taxonomy): Eukaryota > Metazoa > Arthropoda > Insecta > Lepidoptera > Tortricidae > Archips > Archips crataeganus. Next base: position 5,855,497 of record OX402068.1, read on the forward strand.
TACAAATACAAATACAAATATTTTATTTAGCCAAAAAAAATGCTTATTTCTACTTACATAATTAATTACATGGTTAAAAAACCAAAGGCAGATTAAGCGTCAACTGACCCCCGTACTAGTATAAACTGTATCACGGGGGATCAAGATTCACCGTCCTTACCACTTAGTTTTAATTTGAGCATGCACTCACTTAATTATAAACTTATAACGTATTTTTAACTACAATCCTTCATAAGTATTTAAGGTAACAATAATTTAAATATGTGGGTACATAGTTAACGACAAGATAGACAACACTTCCATGACCATTAATACAACCGAACCGCGGCTGTTGCCGGGCCGGTTTTAAAAGTAAACAAGTAGTATATGCTAAGACTTAAGATTATTTATACACCGTGAAATTTTAGTGGTTGTTTTCCCGAAACGAGGTGATTTAGTTTCGATTGTACAATCGATTTATAATTACTATTTTGACTAGAGTCAAAAATCCAATTGTGAAAAACGAAAGTCGAAAATGACCGCAAACCAATAGTAACGCTTCGTTGGTACCTAACCTATCCTACGATCGTACGCTACTTGTACCAACGAAGCGTTACTATTGGTTTGCGGTCATTTTCGACTTTCGTTTTTCACAATTGGATTTTTGACTCTAGTCAAAATAGTAATTATAAATCGATTGTACAATCGATACTAAATCACCTCGTTTCGGGAAAACAACCACTAAAATTTCGCGGTGTATTTTAATTTAAGGAATAACAAAACAATTTTTATAACAATTTTTAATTAAATGTCAACCAGAACATTCAGTCAAATCAGTCAACGCCCACGTCCACAGTTTCATATGTCTTTGTGTCATCCTATCTTAGCCGTATTACACTGGCGATTTTTGAACGTATTAAGCGTGTCATACACAGCGCAGATGCGGTAAGATTTTTATCTGCGTATAAAAACTTATCCGTCTGAAGGTATCACACACTGAAGAAACTGTTTCAGAAATAAATCACTGTATGACTAACGTTGACTATGGAGAATGATTTATTTATTTATTTATTTATTTGAAAAAAAAACTTACACAGCATGACAGTATGATACCAAAGCACTGAGTAAGACAGAAAAATAAAAACTGTACAATATATGACAAGCAGCAAAAAATATAAATAAGTTAATAACATGAGGACGGACGTGCATCCATCATCTCGCAAAACTTCAAACATTCATCGCACATGATACATTATGACTTATTAAATTATGGGAAACCAAGGTGCGCCAGGGATGAGGTAGCGCTCTAGATGGGACGTATCGGCATTCAGTGATCGTTTCTGGCCACAAGATGCGAAAAGCGACGACTTGTAGCAAGTGGCGACCACCAGCGTCAACCATGTGCCACGAGTCAATATCCGGGTCTCCAGTGATCGAACTGCCTCGCGAGGCAGTCATTTTCGGCGCGATTTTGAACCTTGTGTCGAACAAAATTATGCCTCATGCGCTAGCCTTACGAGGCAGCTGGCTCCATGGCGACCCAGCTAATATAAAATGTATGAAAGTACTAAAAATAGGTTGGTGGACTTGGTGGCGGTGTTTTGTGGCTGTCGCGTTTGGTCCTACCGATATAGAAGATTTGCTCGTTTACCTAAGTGTATAAGACAAACTTCCTTTACTATTTAAAAAGTTTGTCTTTGAGATCTGAAAATAGAAAAATAAGTATCGGAGATAGTTCGAGTTGAGGGGAAGGTCATAGAATAGTTTTAAGGCCTAAAATTTAATACTAAGTGGATTAATGAACAAAAGATAGTGCGTGCAGTTCCTCCGCGCGGAAGAAGTGAAACTTCGTAATGTGGAAATGAAAAAGGCACTTATACATCAATATGAACTTTATTGCAATAACTTATAGAACTAATGAACTAAAACAATTAGGTACTTTGCTCACCCGCGACCTTACAATAGTTACGTTTATGCAAGAAATGTGTGTTCATGCAGTTCCTCCACCTCCACACTGTACGAACACACACACAAATCACATAAACCCAACCATCACCACCACCAAGCTACACTGACGCGTTTCGAACTCAACCAGAGCTCATCTTCAGAGTTGCCACAACCGTATGCTCTACCAAATGTTAAACTAACAAACCAAAACAAATTAATATGGACCTCCGCAAAGTAACGCCTGATTCAATAACTTAAAGAACTTAATTTACTTATGCATCTATGTGTTTAAATTACTCACTAGATGGCGCTTTTATCAAGTCTCATACATTTTGCACAGACAGTATGAGTTCTGAATGGCACTATCGAAGTTTTTAACATCCGTTAGTATACATACAATGCGGGATAAACGTAAACGTGTTGGAAGTCGCATTAGAAGTTTCACTTCAAAAATAAACCGTCCAAGTGCGAGTCAGACTCGCGCACGAAGGGTTCCGTACTATTATCTATAAAAACGGCAAAAAATCACATTTGTTGTATGGGAGCCCCCTTAGTATTTATTTTATTCTGTTTTTAGTATTTGTTCTTATAGCGGCAACCGAAATACAATATCTGTGAAAATTTCAACTGGCTAGTTATCACGGCTCATGAGACAGCCTGGTGACAGACTGACAGACAGACGGACGAACAGCGGAGTCTTAGCAATAGGGTCCCGGTTTACCCTTTGGGCACGGAACCCTAAAAACAGATAGGATGAAAAATTACTAATTTCACGCGGACGAAATAGAGAGCAAAAGCTTGTATGCAATAAAACTCTCCCGCGGAATATCATTAGCTTACCAAAAAGTTACGAACGTAGATGTAGATACCCGTATGGTAATGTGACGCCTTCATTTTGTTACGACGCATGTAAATCGGAGCATTTCGTGATAGAAAGACAGAATATTCGTGTTCGCAGAGTAGTTAGGTATTACTTTTACGAATCTGAAATAGGTGGTTTATTGTAAGGTTTATAATTTTTAGTGGTCGATCAATCTAAGGCTGGTTTTAGTGTCACGCGGACCGTCCGTACGGATTGCTACGCACGGACCAATATGTATTAAAACTGCTGTCCGCGCGGACGGTCTTCCGTACGGAGCCGCCCGCATTACTTTAAGGGCCTACGCTAGCTGACGCGGACGTCCGCCGCGTGCGCCCGCTCGCGGGTCTAAAATGTACCGAAAATCCGTCGCACGCGCCCGCGCCACTTAGCGCTGTTCATACAATTTCTTATTAGACGCGCGCACGACGGGCGTCCGTTCCGGGTAATCCGCGTCAGCTAGCGTAGGCCCTAAAACGCTCCCTAAGCTTAATACATAATTGGTCCATGCGTAGCAATCCGTATTGACCGTCCGCGTGACACTCAAACCAGCCTAACAAACAATGCTAATGGATTTGTTTTGTGAAATCATCATCATCATCATCATTTCGCCAAACAGGTCGGCCTTGCGCCATCCGCATCCAATGCGTTCCCGCCACCTTAAATAGGTCGTCACTGCATCTTGTTGGAGGCCTATCACACTGCGTCTTCCGGTCCGCGGACGCTACTCGAGAACCATTCTACGGGCGATGTGCCCTGCCCACTGCCACTTAAGTCTAGCGATTCTTCGAGCTATATCCGTGACTTTAGTTCTTGCACGGATCTCATCATTTCTAATGCGGTCCTGCAGAGAAACTCCAAGCATAGCCCTCTCCATCGCCCTCTGAGTGACTTTGAGCTTTGTTATTTAATAAGGCCCATCGTTAGCGGCCACGTCTCAGTGCCATAAGTCATCACTGGCAACACACACTGGTCAAAGACTTTTGACTTGAGACACTGCGGTATATTGGATGACAAGATATTGCGGAGCTTCCCGAACGTCTTCTTCTTCTAATTGTCTATCATTTGCATTTGATTAGCATGTCGCTACGTGGTGCTGTGATTGGCACATTGTTTTTCTTAAAGTGGCCAATTACTGGTGCATAGGAAATAACTAGGTAGTTACCTACCTACATATTTATTATTTTACTAGCTGCTGCCTGCGACTCCGTCTGCAAAGAATTCGTTAATCGCTATCCCACGGGAACTAGGTGAGCATTTTTCCGGATAAAAACTATCCTAGGTCCTTCCAAGGGTCTCAAACTATCTCTGTACCAAATTTCGTCTAAATCGATTCAGCGGTTTAAGCGTGAAGACAGACATTACACTTTCGCATTTATAATACGAGTATGGATGGTTTTGACTGATTCGTACTTTGCCTAATTTCATTTTGAGTTACGCACGTCTCTCAAGTCGTATAGTTAATAGCTACAAGTCACTTACTCCATTCGCAATTCGTATAGAATTTATTCAGAAATCAGTCTTCCCGGCACTTTCCTTAGTTCGGTATCAAATTGATGTGATTTGTTTCATGGAGGTGAAACCAAATATCCCATTTGGAGCGAGAAATTGAGTTTCCGTTTTATTTAAGGCTTTTCGTAGTTGGATACTGATAGCTCATGTTTTGTATTAGCACGTTAAGGGTACCTTCCCACCAAAGATGTGATGCAGCTATGCTGCGTGGACGTAAAAGCTACGCTACGAACGTGACCATTACTACTGTACTATTAATGCTAAGCTATGTACGGTCAAGTGCAAAAATAAGTATCGATTTAATCCTCCCATCGTTATATACCTATACCTTAATTCGACGACATAAGAGCTATGAGACACATTTATGAGCAAATTGTGTGCATCTATATTTTTACACTTGACTGTACATGTTCGAGGATGACGCGCTATGAAGATTCTTAGCCGTGAGATAGTTAATAAATAATTTAAAAAAGAAGAGTTGACACCAATTTACCTAGTTCCAAACTAAGCAAAGCTTGTACTATGGGTACTAGACAACGGATGAACATTCTAATGAACTGAAACAATTACTTTGCTCACCCGCGACCTTACGATAGCTACGTTTATGTAAAAAATGCGTGCATGCAGTTCCTCCACCTTCACACTGTAAGAACACACACAAGTCACACCAACCCAAACTATCACCACCACCAAACTACACTGACGCGTACTGGGCGAAGACCCATTTGAACGGTTTGGCTATAGCTCGTTGAAATGGCAATGGTTATGTCATAGAGCACGCAGAACAGATGGCCATTGGAGCCGAAAAATTCTCAAATGTAGACTACAGACTGGCAAGGACAGCGTGGGACGTCCCCCAACGATGGACGGACGATTTGGTAAAGACCGCAGGTTCAAGGTGGATGCAAGCCGCTTCCATCCGTAATGATTTGGTATCAATGAGGGAGCCAGCCCAGCTGTGGACGTCCTAAATACGGTTGAAAATATGATAATGATTAGTCTTTCTGTTTTTCACGGAAGTGCAAATTCTACACTCCGACTGCGTTCGCTCGAACGTATAAAAAAATAAGAGGCATGAGCAGAAACGTAATAAAATCAAAGTCAATATTATTTAACTCGGAAACACGAACGGGATATATTTTTAATGAAAATCTTTCGTGTGCCAATTTAGAATCATCACAAAACAAACACAGCCGTATGTAAGGATAAATTATAAAGAAACACGCATGCATGGATTCTAATTTGGGTAAGGGAATATTCGAGACTGACTTACTCGATTGAACTTACGCATACATTGCGCATAATGGAAATAATAGTACATTGTATCACAGGGACGTTAAATAAGGAATTATGAACGAAGTCATATTTGGAATTCGAAGTCTAAGACCGAGCACTTCCTGATTTATGATTTGTTGTTTGATATTTAAAACAATAGTTATAAATGGTACCTACTTACACAGAAATAAGTAGAACTTATCAAAAATAAAGGATCTTTTCCAGTTAACAGTAAAAATTACGTGTTGTACCTAGTAAAAATTGTAAATAGTGAAATGAAAATTAATACAACCTTTTTCTTTAGTATTATAGTAAGGTTACTGGAAGAGCTCTTCCTATAATAATAATCAACCGTACTTCAGTACCTAGTAGTAAAATAAGTACCTAACAATTATATTTGCCGTGAAAAAATCTACAGAGCAGAAATAACTGTAATAATTATTTTGTCCCTCCGCGAAGTAGTCAGTTTAAAGACGGTTTATTTTAACATGGAACTCTGTAAAATAATACCGGAATCTATACAGCTTCTACACAGCAGACCACAATATCGAAAAGTGCGACGAGCAATCTATGCTAACGTAAACTTACCTTGAATATATTCCTTCCGATCGCGGAATACCGTTACCTATCGAGATTGTATCGCAGATTCATAATTTATGAACTGTACCAGCGCGTGATTTGAGGGAGACGACGTATCAGAAAGACTGGGATTCGCTAAGATAACTATGATTTTATGGTAATATTTGCTTGAAATTTTTTTTAACTATCCTGTCATAGTGTCCCACATCTGGTCAAAGTCCTCTCTTCTTGACCTAAACACCTCCCGGTCTGGTGCAATGTCAGGCCGCCTAGCCTTATAGCTTCAGGGTGGTCTCTGCCAGGCAACCTTTTACTATTGTAAAAGAAGTTAGAAATAGATTTCAGCAGACGGTGAAATTTACTGTAAATGAGACCAATAGCAAAACTATGTGAAACTAAATATGCTAGAACGCACATTTACAACGAATCTAGATGTATACATACACAACGACATATAAATAAAGTAACTAAAATTCAATTTGCGTACTTGCGTTCCAATTTTTGGCTCAAGTTGTGGATAAATAAGTAATCAGAAATCGCAACTTGTTTTTAGAAGAATGTTTATGACTCTTATGACAACTAATGACAAGTTTCTTGTAGCACATTCGTTTTGGCATGACTGTCTTTTCGAAAACGCTGGCAGACTAAAAAAACCGGCCAAGAGCGTGTCGGACACGCCCAAGGTAGGGTTCCGTAGCCATTACGAAAAAATCAAGTAATATTTTTCTAAGGATTTCGTATGTGTACGGAATCATCCAAGTTTAGGTATGTTTTATACCTTAGGCTACTATTTACTCTTAAACTACAAATAATTTCCAAGCAATCTTAGCCGTTATAATTTTCCTAGTAAATTTGATATATTTGCTACCATTCTGATTTTTTTCAAATTTTTCCACCCAACAGTTTAGATTTTAGAGGGGGGGAGACGGTCGATTTTAATGAAAATTTTCACTTTAAAGTTGAATATTTCGCAAACAGATAACTGAATAGAAAAATCATGTTTGCAACAGGGACCGGACCACCCCTTCCCAGAAAAAATCCTTTGAACGGCTTAGTCGTTCATTGAATAGCCCAAATGTCTTGCTTACCCTATCGAATCGGTATCCGATTCATTTTACTTAGCTTTAGGAAGGGGTTTCCCTTTCAGGGTTACCACTATTTCTATCTATAGGGGTAACCCTTTCCTACGAATTTAAGCGCTTAAAACGAATAGTTTCGGGAAAGGCTAACCATATTGAGTTTAGCGCTTACCCTTTCGAGTAAATAGCTCAGTTTCAGCTTCAGTTCACTGTGCTGTTTGCCTATACAAATTACTACACTAAGCCGTTCAAAAGCTTTTTTCTGGGAAGGGATGGATCGGTCCCCGAAATTTCGTTTATTACGTATTTGCAACTTGCGTGGTTTTATAGTTCTACTTCAGGTCTTAGGAAGTCAACGTCGAAGTAATGTTCAGTGTGGTGCTCCTCTGTTTATCAACATAAATTGTAAAGATTCGCTAGGAATGGGTAAGTAATAAACTACTTATTTATGTGTTTGTGTAAGTATATATTTATTAGTACTGTCAGCCAGAGTAGTGGCTAGCGACAGCCTAAACACGATTTTTTAACTTGTTTTACCTTATTAAGGACTAATTATTCCAATTTCCACCAGCCTCTGATAAATCTCTCTAAGGCTGGATTTCACCAAACTTTTATTCCGAGAATAACGCTTACTCTCAGATAGTAATGTCAAACCGCCATAGTGATTTATTCAATAGTGAGTTATTCTCGGAATAAAAGTTTGGTGAAATCCAGCCTAAGAAATATAAATGTAATGTCGTCTCAGTTAGTTCTAACAAAACCAAACAGAGATGGCATAATATTTATCTATTAGATATACTGATCTAAGAGTGCTGAAACAGGCTATTGTTATTGATTTTTTTAGGTAAGTACTTAAACTGAATTGTCGATTTATAATAATAATCATCATCATCATCCCAGTCTATATACGCGCCACTGCAGGGATCAGGCCTCCTCTCAGAATGAAAGGGCTTGGGACATAGTGTTCACGCGGGCCTAGTACGGATTGGGAACTTCACATACACCATTGAATTTCTTCTCAGGTGTGTGCCGGTTTCCTCACAATGTTTTTCTTCACGTAAAGCACATGGTAAATTTCAAATTTTTTAAATTTACCATGAGCTCAACAGTGAAGAAAGACATGGTGTGTGAAGTTCCCAATCACCGCTGGGCCCGCGTGGGGATTATAGCCCCAGCCCTCTAATTCTGAGAGGAGGCCTGTGTCCTACATTGGGGTCTATATAGACTGAGATTAGATTCGTGATGTACGTGTAACATTTTTTATTTTTGCAGATAGGAAGAAAGAAAATATTGTGACTGACGAAACTCAATCGCAAATCATGCCATTAAGAAAATCAGTTAATAGAAAATTGTATGACGGTAAGTTTCTTTTGAAGTTATATATTATTTTCTGCAATTTATTTTATTTATATTTTATAGCTTACTAGCTGTTGCCCGCAACTCCGTCAGCAAAGAATTCGTTTATCGCTATCTTATGTCCTAACCGCTATTGTAAAGTTCACCATTTTCCGTAGTCAACTAGGAACCCTTATAGTTTCGCCATGTCTGTCCGTCTGTCTGTCTGTCCGCGGCTAAGCTCAGAGATCGGTAGTACTAGAAAGCTGTAACTTGGCATGAATATACATATCAGTCATGCCAACAAAGTGGTAAAATAAAAAATAAAAAAATAATTTTTTTTAGGGTACCTCCCATATACGTAAAGGGGGGTGATTTTTTTTTCTCGACTAATCCTATAGTGTGGGGTATCGTTTGATAGGTCTTTTAAAACCATTGCGGGGTTGCTAACATGATTTTTCTATTCAGTGATCTGTTTGCGAAATATTCAACTTTAAAGTGAAAATTTTCATTAAAATCGAGCGTCCCCCCCCCCCCCCTCTAAAATCTAAACTGAAAAGTGGAAAAATTTGAAAAAATTCAGAATTGTAGTAAATATATCAAATTTACTAGGAAAATTATAGCGGCTAAGATTGCTTGGAAATTATTTGTAGTTTAAGAGTAAATAGTAGCCTAAGGTATAAAACATACCTAAACTTGGATGATTCCGTACACATACGAAATCCTTAGAAAAATATTACTTGATTTTTTGTAATGGCTACGGAACCCTACCTTGTGCGTGTCCGACACGCTCTTGGCCGGTTTTTTTATATTATATACTAGGGCAAATATGTTTAAATTGACCCCAACTAGGTACTAACTAGACATGAGCGCCGCGCCGCCGGCGTTGATGGAATTGATCGGCGTATAATCGGCGTGACGAAAACTTTAATAATTTTAAAATAGTACTAACTTCTTCGCTACTTAGTAAGTTGATACCTGATAATTTCTTTGGCAGATGTAGGGAATGTCAACATGACGTTTGCAACAAAAAGGTTCCACCCAGGGCCCTAAAAATTATTAATTTTTAGTTTTCGTCACGCCGATTATACGCCGATCAATCGATTATACGCCGGCGGGGCGGCGCACATGTCTACTAGGTATCTCCCGTTTTCGTTGGTCCAACGACCTACCTAACACTACAATACTTACCCGAAGTGCCGAGAAGCGTAGACAAGGGCTAACTCGGCGAGATGCTGCGGATGCAGCACTGGTTCACAGTGTGACCCTTTTGCTTATTACCTACTATCTGTCTGCAGCAAATGTATCTTATCTGTCTGCAGGTTTTATAATATCCTACGACCTATCAAATACTTATAGAAAAAAAAAATCGTAATAATCGGTTAAGCTGTTTCGAAAGAGTTTGATTACAAACACTATGATATAACACGAGATTTTTATATATTAGATTGGAAGATATAACGAAAAAGTTTATTTGGTAGTCCTTAGTATTTTTTTTAAATAATACACTCGGCGTCACGGAAATCGCACACCCATGGACTTCTGTGTCAAGCAGTTATAAACCTTATAGTATTAAAGGTAAAGTATGGGTGTGTGGATTCATATGAAAGATAATTTAATCCTCCATTTAAATAACAATGCAAAATTATAAAGCAATAAAAGTTATAAAGATAAGAGTATATTCGCCTGAAAGCAAAATCCGTAGGTGTGCGATTTCCGTGACACCGAGTGTATTAATTTGACTGGAACTGGAATTATGCAATTGCAAGGGCTGAAACTAAAATGCATTGTTTTTTTTTAGATGATCATAACGATGAAAACCTTACTACTGTTTGTAATACGCAATATGGTCAGGATTGGGAAGATGCTGAAATAGTTTTTCAAGATACCGAAGGTTATGTGATTGATTACCAAGAGAAAAACAATACTGTAGCTGATTACGTTACGGACAACTCTACTGTCGAAACATCTACTCAAACTGATCTTGAGAACAGAGCAATTAGCGCTGTGTCTATTTGCACTCAAAGCGATTTTATGGACAGAGAAGATAATATAAAAGAGGCAAATATGGAATTTGGCGCATTTGTAGGACGAGAATTGCCTAACGTTCCAGTAATAAAACGACGACAAGTCATGTGGCAAATTATTAAAATTTTTGAACACGGTTCAGTTTAATTTCTTCAACACGCACACACACTCACGGAGGGAGAGGGAGAGAGAGAGAGAGATCGAAGGTTCACAATTTTCAAATAAAGGAAGATTAAAACAAAAAAAACTGACTAAGGAACATTATTTAATGAGTATGTTATTCAAATTTGTAATTGTACAATCACAATGTTTAATAAACAATATTATATGATATTTATTAGTTGTTTTAATTATGTGTTTAACAATCATACAAGCATACTTGATTAATATGCAACCAATACAAAATAGACTGTAAGTAAATTAAAACTTACAACTTTAGTGGAACAATGGACTAAAAACCTTTAATTAAATACTAGAGCAAGCTAGCTCAGCAATAATCAACACTCGCCAGATAAATATTTCGAGCTTCGTATATCAGTTATCGGTATTTTGTACTTTCGGTATAGACATGTGCGCCGCGCCGCCGCGCCGCCGCGCCGCCGGCGCCGATGGAATTGCACGGCGTATAATCGGCGTGACGAAAACTTTAATAATTTTAAAATAGTCCTAACATTAAAGTATTATATATTTTTATTAGCAATACGGCTGCTCACCGAATCTAAGATTAAACAATTAAGAAGAAGATTAAGCGAAAAAGTTTTTTTGCTTTTAAATAATCTTAGTCCTAGCATTCCCTACATCTGCCAAAGAAATTATCAGGTATCAACTTACTAAGTAGCGAAGAAGTTAGTATTATTTTAAAATTATTAAAGTTTTCATCACGCAGATTATACGCCGATCAATTGCATCAGCGCCGGCCGCGCGGCGGCGCGGCGCACATGTCTGTCTCGTGCGGAACCCTTAGTGCGTAATAATAATCGTTCGGGCAATATGCATAGGCGTGTTTTGCAAGCGCTCAGTTGCCTGGGACACTCAAGTCAATGACTGATGTCGCCGACTGACCCGCGATCAGTCTTGCAGTGCAGGCATAAGTTGGCGGGTCAGAAACTTTGGTGTGTATTGCGCTTTATAAGGACTACTTTGCTAGTGTGAACAAGCTCTTAAACATAAATAAAACACTGACTAAAATGATGGACGCAGGCGCAAGTTCTTTTCGTCCTTCATCATACAAAAGGAAACCGTATCACGATGCGATAAGGTAGTTTCAATCGCAAGCGGCGGCAGCTTGGCGGCATGGTCAAAGGTGACATCCAGTCGTCATACGTAAATTTGCAATATTGAATCTTACGTCGTTAATAAAGGGATAAAAATTGCATAAGCGTTGAAAGCTCTTCATGAGGTTGCCCTTTCGAACGGCTTTTTAAACGCTTAAAAAAGGTTTCTGATATTCGTTAAGTGAACTGGTTACCAATATTTAAAGCGCTTTAAAAGCCAAATGAAGGGGTTTTGAGAAACTGTGCTTTGGTAAGCAAACCCTTACGAAAAACCCCTTCATTAACCCTTGAAGGGGATACCGGGTTAGTGCTCGCTTGTTACCCATATTAAAAGCGCTTTGAAAGCCAAATGAAGGGGTTTTGAGAAGCAATATTTTTGGTAAGCAAACCCATACGCAAAACCCCTTAAAAACCCTCGAAGGGGATACCGGGCCGGTCCCTGGTTTGCAACCCCACAATGGTTTTCAAAGACCTATTCAACGATACCCCCCACTATAGGGTTAGTGGAGAAAAAAAAATCACCCCCACTTTACGTCTATGGGAGGTACCCTAAAAAAAATTGTTTTAGTTTTTTTTATGTAATCACTTTGTCGGCGTGACTGATATATATATATTCATGCCAAACTACAGCTTTCTAGTACTAACAGTCTCTGAGCTTAGCCGCGGACGGACAGACAGACGGACAGACATGGCGAAACTATAAGGGTTCCTAGTTGACTACGGAACCCTAAAAACGAAAACCCTACCAATCATTTGACATACAGCACCTGAAAACTTGAGTGATCTAGATATAAACATCAGCAGGCTAAATGTCTAACTCCCTCGCAATCGCCGTCGCGTTCATTTCGACAGTTCTCGTATGGGCTGACAATTGGTATCGGAAACAGCCAGCTGTCACAGCCATACAAAAACTGTCATTTCAATTCGATGGCGAGTGTCATAAAAGTTACACAATTACCCTGCTGTAGCTCTCAACCTTGACGCTAGCAAAATTGTCCCATTGAACAGACGACGGTTGTACCTTGTTTTGCCTAACAACTGTTTGCCTATTATCAGTTTACCTAATTTTAGATAACCTAATATTACTTAACCTAATGTTTCATTTTACCTAATTTTCATTTTAGTGAAAGTCATTTTGCATACAACTTACTTTACATATTTGGTTTCATCAAATTTTATATGACCTAATTTTCATTTTGTATAAACTTATTTCGTATAATGTTTGACTGATATAATTATATTTTGTCTAACGTACATGTTGCATCATTTTATTTTGTATAAAGTTATTTCGTATAATGTTTACTATTAACGTAGTTCATAACACTCAGTTTTCCGAAAATTTTAAGTAATAACTTCACTGTTGAAACTTTATAACTTATAAAACAAATTAGATTTTCCGGGTAGTCATAAAAAAATAACTAACACCAAAGGCTAATGCGGGAGCTTCGCTGCGCTACGCTCTCCCGCATAACCGCGTTTTGAACATAACCATATCGAGTCGCTCCCGCTCCGACAGGTCTTGCTCGCACGCTTCGCTCGCTCGCTGGCTTCAATCACAAAACAAGACTTATGCAAAAGATGTTAGTTAAAACGTTATTCGGCTTTAAGATGGTTAGTTAAAATATGAATCGACAAAGTGAGTTTTCGATAAAATAATATTAGACAAAACAAGACATATGCAAATGATGTTAGTTAAAACGTTATTCGGCTATGTGATGATTAGTTAAAATATGAATCGACAAAGTGAATTTTCGATAAAATAATATTCGACAAAACAAGAGTTATGCAAACGATCATTTAGTAAAAATGAAAATTCGACAAAATAAAAATTATACAAATTATACAAATTGACTTTAGACAAACTATTCATTATAGTAAAAAAAGTTTAGACAAGTCAAGGGAATACCCAGACGACACTTAAAAAAAAACACGGTATATTTTATCTTGCCCACTGTGGCTTATTAAAAGAATATTCCTAGCCAGCAACGAACATAAGGCAAGTCCGTGTGACGCACGAGCCTTACGAAGACTCATCAATCGTCATTATCCTACCATTAGTTACGGCAGTAATGCAATACCATTCCGAGTGTTTACTTCCCTAAACTCCTATTTTACCTAACTGTGTATTTGCAGAAACAACCCTAGATATTCCACGTAAAGCATAGATTTCGAAATAAGCTTCCAAAATTTGACAACGTTTTTAAAGTAATGCCGATTTAAAGTGATGCGTTTCAAACACGCATTTCGTGCCTTTGATTTTGCTGATCTTTTTTTTAACCGACTTCAAAAAAAGGAGGTTATCAATTCGTCTGTATGTTTTTTTTCGGAGGCAATTCTCTTTGCTAAGTAGTTGTTGTTTACTTTAAAAGAGTTCACGGCCGAATGTTATTTTAACACTTTTATTATAATTTCACTTGTAACATAAAGTACCTACCTAACTAAGGAAAAAACTTGTCAAAATCTGCAACTAAATTTTTATACCTTTTCAATACTTTGAAATTGCTTGGAATTTCGTAGGTACACGTTGAAATCTCCGATGACAATACAATTTATAATCATGTGGTGACAAAAACTAAATTTAATTACAACAATACTTACTAAATTTATTACTATTAAGTGCGGGAAGATCGATAAACTCACGCAGCAAAAACTTGCTAATTGCAACAACTTGATAATTTAGTATACCTACTCATCATTTCAGCTGTAGGACGTTCACAGCTAGACATAGGCCTCCCTCATTGACACCCAATCATTACGTTTGTAAGCGGCTTGCATCCACCATGAACCTGTGATCTTTACCAAGTCATACTTCCATCTTGTTAGCGGGTGTCCCAAGCTTCGCTAGCCAGTCCGTGGTCTCCATTCGAGAACTTTTCGGCCCCAGCGGCCATCTGTTCTGCGTGCTATATGGCAGCATCAATACAATACAAATACAATACAATACAAATATTCTTTATTGATCACCAAAAAAAAGAACAGAAAAAAAATTAATAACAATAAAAAATCAGGTAGACAATAGGCGATCTTATCGCTCAAAAGCGATCTCTTCCAGACAACCAATGTGGTCGAAACGTCGAAGTAATTTTGGAAGTAAAGTGTCATCGTGATTTTGTCTCTGATGGTTTATTATGATTGGAAATTGCAAAAGATTAAATCATAAAAAAAACAATTCACAAGAAATATATATATTAAACACCATCTTTACAGAAGCAAATAACAGAAGGGGAAAATAAAAGGACATGTTTTTGAAGAATAAAAGCATCGTCACTAATGTTAGCCTTTTGAACATGATGCCTTTATAATTTAAAGGGGAAAATGTGAGAGAAATCAAATAAAGGGCAAAGTTAGTTTCCCCTTACACGCGCCGTTCACACTCAATATGTGTGGAATCAAATCTAGTCGGTCTTTTTGTCTCGCAACCACGTATTGTGCTGTACTAAGGGTTTTCGAATGTTAAAGAAAAAAAACTATCAGGTCTTTTGTATATTTCAGTGCAGACACAGTTCCGTCACAGCCCGGAACTGTGAAATGTAATAGTAAGACTTATCAAAGAGACTCAGAGATACCACAGGAGACCGAAGAGCTGGCAGCTTCCTCGCTCAACGCATCAGTCTTACGATCCAGCGAGGAAATGCTGCCAGCGTCTTCGGTACCATGCCACAGGGGCCATTTTTAGATTTAATTTAGTTTTAGTTTATTTTATTTTAATATAGTTTGTTTTAATTTTTATAGTTTGTTAGTGTTTATACTTAGTTAAGTTTTATTCATTGTTTTTTTATATTCTTAGTTTCATTAAATTAAAGAATTATTCCATTAAAAAAAAAAAGTAAAACGAAATGAAACAAAGTGAAACAAAATGAAACGAAATGATTGTTTTAATTTAAGCCTCCCAGAAGTTGAATGAAGAACTTAAATTAGAACAATTATTTTGTGTTGATTGATACACTTATGATCTAGGAGTTTCATATGATTCATTTGTAGCAGAAGGTACTGAAAAAATTAATTTCACAAAAACATCAAAACCTACTCTATTAATATAAAACAAATCCATTACAATAAGTATGTTTTTGATGTTCGCTTATAAATATTTAAGTACCTACGTGTTTTTACATATCGTTGAAAATACCGTACCGTAGAGTTGAACGAACTGTAGGTAACGAGGCAACAGAAAATCTTTATTTATGTTTTAATTTATTTTCTCTTTCAATTGGTACTTGCTTGCTTCTAATAATTATTTACATATCAGAGGTAATGTCGTTGAACCAAAGAAATTTGAAATAACTTTTGCACGCCGAATAAATATTACAGTGCCACGAGAGGCATTAAACTAGAAGTATTATTGACTAACGCACTCGGAATTACAACCATTTCTTTCTACCACACTGTATAAGATGATGATAGAAAGGGACGATGAATGCAATCGCGGGCGTCCACGCGTTGACAATACAGTCTCAGGTTTCCGCAATAAAAAGCTTCGTAGCCTAGTACTTTGATCTATTTATAACATAATAAGTTCTCAACATTGTCTTACGCACCGCCCCATTTATTTCTAAGAGCGCGCGCAGACAGAGAGCGGTATGGAGTTCCGCGTTCCGCGTTCAGTTCTGTGTATTGACCGCTCGAGAGTTCCGACCGCCTGCTGTGTGCGTTATCGTAAGGGACTCAGTACATTCGAAAGAACGCAGAACTCGGAACTCGGAACGCGGAACTCCAGACCGCTCTCTGTCTGCGTGCGCTCTAAGTCTTCTCTTCTTCTACTTGCTAAGTAACGCTTGCTAAATTTCCCTGAGCGTTCTTCTGCCCCAGTCTGCCTGAAAGCCTTTACCGCATGGTGGCGTTAACGTTGCATCTCTTTCAAGCAGATGTGGGTTCGAGCTCACTTCAAATATACCCTACCATGTGCTTTTTGGTAAAGGAAACTTTGACGATAGCTTCAACCGCCCTTATGGTGCACACGCACAGACAGCGGAGGCGTGGCGGTGCGGTGGCGGTGACGGTTGTAATATTCTAACTTGCGTGAACTAGTTCGCGGTACGGTACCGCACAACCGTTCATACAAGTTAGAATATTACAACCGTCACCGCCACCGCACCGCTTTTTGTTGATCAAATCAGTTTGAAATAAGTTCGGCTAATGCGTTAGGTTCACCTAATGCGAAGTAATGTAATTTCCGCATTAAGCGACAGTAGACGATCAACAAATCGTCACTACCTACTTTGAAATAATCTCGTATCTCAAATCAATAAGTAAACCAAACTGAACCTTATTGCACACTCAGTAAAGTTCAATTAGGCAGATTATCGATTTCGAGATACGAGCTTTTTTCAAAGTAATGACGAAATGTGTAATCCCCGCACTTCTCTTGTACCCCACTTCCCTCCACTGCCCCCTTACCTCTACTCCTTATTATATCGGACGGCTACGCTAAAGATTTCCATTTTATTAAGCGTTCCCCTTTCAAATTAAAACTGATCTTTAAAATTTTCCGATACCCTAATCGCATTTCTGATTCGTCAATTCATCGAAAATAATTCAATATCCTCATTTTCATATCCGATCTCAGTAAGTCGTTCGATTACCTTTCAATTGATTCCGAATATTGCTGACTTTTTAAATATTTTTATGAATCGTAAAGGGTGTCTTTTATTTCAGAATTATATAACTATAAATTAAAAAAATTAAAATCTCCCAACGCAATTTGGTCACACATATGTTTGAAAATAATGTGAATGCCCCTTATGCGTCTAAGATCCCTTCTGCAGCTAACAAAAGAGCTGATAACTTTGAAACGGCTTAAATATGTATGACTAGCCTTCCGTCCGCAGTTTCGCCCGCGATAAATTAATTTTCCCGTAGGAAAAACTATTTTCCCGCGGTAAAAAGTAGCCTATGTCACTCAGTGATAATGTATAGCTTTCTAATGGCAAAAGAATATTTGAAATCGGTCCAGTAGTTTTTAAGTTTATTCGTTAGACCATACATACAAAAATACAAATCTTTCCTCTTTATAATATTTTTTCCTCTTTATATTAGTGTAGATGTAGAAGTGTAGATGAAACCTGCTTTCAAGTAAAAAAAACCGCATCCATTTACCCATTTAAGAGATATGATGCCATAGACAAACACACAGACACATAAACATACACGCACATATATCGGTCAAACTTTTAACACCAATCTTTTGTATCGGTGGTTAAAAAATGATTGACCTCAGGACACAAAGTAATTGTTTTTAACCAAGATTCAGAGTCCATTTGTTAGACAGCTACTGTCAAACTATTTGACAAACTGCTTACAGAAGAAATTATAAAGAATTCCATTGATAGCGCGAAAGAAATATCTCCCACTAATATTATAAAGGTGAAACTTCGTATGGATGGATGGACTAACTATTACCGAATTCTGATGAAATTTGGCACACAGATAGTTTATAACCTGGTTATCATATAGATTACTATTTATCCCAGAAAATTGCATAGTTCCCGCAGGATAGCGAGAAATGGAGTCGCGGGAAACAGCTAGTGTTAAATGTATAGGCCAAGTATAAAAAAAAAATATTAGGGGATAATCTTACACAAATCGACCTAGTCCCAAACTAAGCAAAGCTTGTACTATGGGTACTAGACGACGACAAACATACTTATATAGATAAATAAATACTTTAATACATAGAAAACATCCATAACTCAGGAACAAATATTCGTGCTTATCACACAAATAAATGCCCTTACCGGGATTCGAACCCAGAACCTCTTGCTTCGTAGGCAGGGTCACTACCAACTAGGCTAAAGCGGTCGTTAAATATTTACGTCGTATTTGTAATTTTTAAATTGTTCAATTTATGTATGATGGATGACATTTTTAGTCTTTACGCTATTTCAAATACCTGTATTGTTTTTTTTTAATAAATGCTATGACTATTTACGAAGAAAGTGGCGCCCTCATTTAATTTCTACTATTTTATATTGATCAAATATACGTCACATTTTTATAATATTATTGACACAATACACAGATTTACCACTAAAAATAATTCTATTTACTTTTTCTGTATTGTAATATTTATTAAGATTGATTGAAGCCCAGCCTTTCGACAAAAAATCAAATACAGGGCGTTATAAATTCTTTATGACGACTCATGTTAGGGGATTCTCTACATAGGGTGATTCGATTATTCCAACTCCCATGCGACTAGGGGAATTTATTTGCTCTTTACATTTTCCCGAATTTGTGTGGCGTGGATAGGATATTATTTTAGGAATATACTGCTGTAGTGGAAATCAGTTCTGCGTGATAAATTATGTCATCATCATTTCAGCCGTAGGACGTCCACTGAGAACCGGGGTAACCGACATAGCCAAACGAATTAGCTTATTGAAATGGCAGGGGGCAGGCCATTATAGCACGCAGAACAGATGGCCGTTGGGGCCCAAAGTTTTCGAATGCAGAACACGGACTGGCAAGAGTGGCAAGCGTAGCATGAGGCGTCCATCAACGATATGGACGGACGATTTGTTGAAGGAAGCATGTTCTGGGTGGAATTATGTATTTGGGGAAAAAAATATCGCACCTACGTTTAAATGAAGATATTTCTTGCGTATGACAAAAAGTACTAACAACTGACTTGGCAACTGATGGTCGATGACTATGAACAACCCAAATTTCAATATTTAAAAAAAAAATCCTAAACACATAATCGTGATCTATCAACGATACTGAATCACGTATCAAAATTTGTGCACTGATTAAAAAATTACCCTCTATGTAAACTATGCACTGTACAAAAGTAAAGAAACAAATACAGTTGAAAAGACGTTGAGACCCTACTTTACTTGACACCTGTAAAAGGAAATAAACACTAAATTGGAGGACTATTCTATGCCACCAAAGTGATGTATAAATTAAGGGAAAATTAATCTCTTTTTAACCGACTTCAAAAAAAGGAGGAGGTTCTCAATTCGGTTGTATTTTTTTTTTTTTTTTTTTAACGTGTGTTACCTCAGAACTCCGTCATTTATGAACCGATTTGGAAAATTCTTTCGTTGTTTGAAAGCATATGCTTCAAGGTTGGTCCCGTTGTTACCGGAATCCAGTTCTGATGATGGGATCCATGAGGAATTGAAGGAACTCTTCAAAAGTTCAAGGGAAATGTAAAGCGATTTTAGTATTTTCAGTGACAAATCGAGCATTTGCATTCATAAAGTGTCATTTGGTAAACTAGATCTGATGAAGAAGACCGCAGATGGCCAACGGAACTCCTCAACGGGTCAAATCTTGCAAGTTGAATTTGACTCACTTCCCGGTTTCTGATTGATTTCATATTTTACATGCATGTGTAAATCAGGTGACAATGCAATATTATTGTGACATGGAGCTAATCTGATGATGGAGTTGGAAGGTGGCCATAGAAACTCTGTAATAAAACAACACAACCCCGTCGAGTTTGGGTTCATTTGAAACGTCTTGACGAGCACTTTGATCCTAGATGGTAACCAGGGTCTGATGATGGAGCTGGAAGGTGGCCAAAGTTACTCCATAAAGTAACGGGGTCGATTTCAGAGCGTTTTGACCGCCGCGTTTTTTTTCATTACCGTCAACGTAAATATTGCAGAGGGGGATGATGATCAGAGTTAACTTTATATATAAATGTGTGGCGGTACCGAGGCTTAGTCTGATTTTATCCAAAGTTGTCGCGATTTATCATTATTTTACAGCAATAATCGAGTGACACTAATGAAATTTAAAAAACGCTGACAAAACGCTCTGAAATCGACCCAACGGCACTTACCCCATCGAGTACGGACTCATTTGACTCGTCTCAACGAGTACTTTGGTCCTAGATGGTAACCAGGGTCTGACAATGAAGTTGGATGGTGACCATAAGAACTCCGTAGTAAAACGACATAACCCCATCAAGTTTGGTCTCGTTTGATTCGTCTTGATAAGTACTTTGGTAACCAGAGGCAAAAAGTACAGTCAGTAAAGAGTGCCAGTCCAGGCCATTAGCAACAACTAAAAAGAAAAAAATAAAAAATTTTAAATAAAAAATAAAACCGCCTTCAAAAAACACCCAAAAAAAACTTGGAAATAAAAAAAATTTAAATAAAAAATAAAACCTCCTTCAAAAAACCCCCAAAAAAACATAAAATAATAATTGATTGAACCGACCACAATAAGCATGAAAATATCTTTCTACTAATCTGTTTGAAGTTGGTGCCTCAGCACGAGCCAGCAGGAGTGGACCTAGTAATCTAACTTACCTACATACCTATTATAGGGCTTCTACACTCCTGCTGGCTCGTGCTGAGGCACCAACTTCAAACAGATTAGTAGAAAGATATTTTCATGCTTATTGTGGTCGGTTCAATCAATTATTATTTTATGTTTTTTTGGGGGTTTTTTGAAGGAGGTTTTATTTTTTATTTAAATTTTTTTTACAAGTTTTTATAAACTTTTATTTAACTTTTTATTTTAGTGTCTTGCAATGTAAGTTTGTTCGGGTGGAATCTTTCCACTCAATTTTGAAGTAGATAATTATCTTCAACCGATTGAGCTGAAATTTTGTATGCATGAGTAAATCGGATGACAATGCAATATTATTATGACATAAAGTTAATTTTGATGGGCTGGAGGTGGCCATGGGAACTCCGAAATTAAATTACATAAATCCATCGAGTGATTCGCCTTAATGAATACTTTAGTAACTTGGGGCGAAAAGTACAGTCAGCAAAAAAATTGCTTCGCAAGCCCTACATTTTAAGGTTAAAATCTCATTTTTCAAAAAAGGTGACTAGAAGTTCTTTTCGTGTACCCTTCATCACTACATAAAATAAAGCAAAACAAAACACAGTCGCTTCCCGCTGTCTGTCTGTCCCCATGTATGCTTAGATTTTTAAAACTACGAAACGGATTTTGAGGCGGTTTTTTTAATAGATAGAAGTGATTCAAGAGGAAGATTTGCATGCATTGGTTTACTCATTTTTCGGCGAAAAACTTTTCGCAAAATGATTCATTTGGCAAATGTTTCCTTTCCCAAATGTTTATTTTTTTTGAAACTGTGAACTTTTCAGGATTGTTATAAAACAAACCTAACCTAACCTAACCTACAGGATAGTCCTGAAATATATCCTGAATAGTTTACAGTTTCAGAAAAAAATAACATTTGGGAAATGAAACATTTGCCAAATGAATCAGTTTGTGAAAAATAATTCGCCGGAAAGGCAGTACACGACATGCATTGCACCCGTGCGAAGCCGGGCGGGTCGCTAGTATTAATTATTCTGACGTAATAAGGCCGCCATAATAGATGGCCGTGTCTCGTAATAATCCTCAAGCGGTCAATTGCGTGCAGCATAATGAATAGAGACTAACTTTTAACATGTAAAATATGAGCCATATCGTCGTATCCTAGGAAAAGGGGCGTAATCGCCATTAATACTGTTTTCCTCTTCTTTGATATTCGAATTCTACAATTTTTTTTTACATCTACTGACCTAAAAAATAAGACCCTATCATTTAATTTGGAAAAGTTATTCAAGTTTTTAAAATTAGCCACAATTGCAGTGGCTCCAATTCCTTCATCGAATAACGCCGCTACAGCCGTAAGAGCCGTATTCCGCGGAGAGTTCAAGCGCGGGGAGCTTACGCCGCCGGCCGCGGGCGCCATTACGCCCTTTACACACGGAGCGTTTGCGCAATAGCAATGGTGTATGTTTTAGCAAAAATTAATAGTGTTAGCCGTAAATTGTGTGTAAATTGGTTAAATCAAGATTTTAAATTACATAAGCAGACTCCGTGGAAACAAGCCACAAGTTAACGTTAGGTCCCGCTTCCACGGACATTTGGCTGGTGTCGCTATGATCGTTACGCCTGTTTTCGATGGAAATAATTTTAAAACGAGATAATTAAGTCAAATATGTGAAAAAGAAGAGTATTAAGCAAAAAAACTAGTTTTATAGATGTAATATTAAACGAATAACATCAAATGATACCGTCAATAATGCCTCACATTAAAATACATTACGGTTCTTTGTACACGTAAAAAGCCTTAACAGACGTTATGCCCGTTTGAAAAGTGAACAAATAATTAGCATTTACAAAATTTTGTCATTTTAATAGTAATTGAATGTGCCTAATTATTTTCAGCCCCACCAGATTCACCAATTCCACAAAGGTTGGAGAGCGAAATTACATATTTAATGGAATGTGTGGATATAATGACAATTTTATACCTACTCATTCCTAAAAAATAGCTTCAGTAGTTTTTAAATCATTTTACTAACATAATTATTTTATTCTAATACGTAAAAATCTCGTGTCACGGTGTTTGTTATCGAACTCCTCCGAAACGGCTTGACCGATTTTTATGAAACTGTTTTTTTCCTGTATTCGGTAGGTTTGAGAATAGGTCGTAGGTCATTTTTTATAAGTACCCCTATTCTTCGCGGACGGAGTCGCGGGCAACAGCTAGTTTCACTATAAAATTATTTTTACTTCATTTTAAAATTATATTTTAATGTACAGGAAGGCAATATACCAATTTTTTTAAATTATGGCAAAGAGAGGGAGGAAGGAAATTGGAATATACTTAGGGAGAACTTCTGGCGTTATAGCACAAATTCATGCTGATTCATCAAGCTCTGCAATCTGCAGACGCAGCATCTGCGACGATCTTTGCAGCCATTACTACCAGAACAATTTTCTTTACAATCCATCCAGAAATTTCAGGATACTTCGTTGGCATTGCAAGATAATTTGCCTAGCAATCATGTCTCTCAAGTTGCTGTCCATTAATTTTTGATTTATCGGTACAAAAAGATATGAAGGCACAAAGCAATAAAGCAGTAATTAATAGAGTAAAATTTTTCGGCCACAAGCCATATTAAACAAGTGTCGCCAGCAAAAAGACCAACCACTTTTATCATTGGTTCATCAATTGTTGACAGCAGCGAAATACTGAAAAATTATTCTGATGACACATTGTCGTTGAAAGCCCTAAGTAATTTCAGTTTTCTAATTTCTTCGGTTTCTTAAACAGTTCAGTTGGATGCCAGTTTTAGTGAAAGTCCACATTTATCTCGAAGAAATTATGAATATAAAAGGAAAACAAATAGTAATATATATACGAGAAATCGCCTTTAAGTGCCTGGAACAGAAAGGACTAGATATCAACGTCAACGGCGAACACATCACTCACTTCAATTTGCTGACAATATTGATGGAGAAAGTCAGTATGATACTCAAAGACCTCAACCGAGTCTCCCTACGGATAGGCCTCAGAATGAATATGAACACGACGAAAGTCATGTTTTATGTCCATGTGGCCCTCTAACCACGTTATGGTTGAGAGTTCGATTCGACCTAAGACAAACTGTCCTATTTGGAAGGTTCAACTTCGAAAATGAGGACAAAATCGTCGAATTCAACTCGGATGGACAGCTTTCGGATAACTCCGCAATGTCTTTTCGTCTGAACTACCACAGTGCTCAAGAATAAAAGTTTTTAACCAGTGTGTGGGTGAATAGGCTCAGATCAGAGACGCTCAACGAGCTATGGAGAGGGATATGCGCGAGGTTGCTCTAGATAATCGAATCAGGAATGAGAAGATTCGTAGAAGGACAAGGGTCATCGACATAACCCAACGGATTAGCTCGTTGAAATGGCAATGGACAGGTCATATAGCACGCAGAACCGATAGTCGTTGGGATCGAAAAGTTCACAAATAGAAACCATGAACTAGCAAGCGCGGTGTTGGACGTCCACCAACGAGATGTATGGATGATCTGGTAAAGACCGCAGGTTCACGGTGGATGCAAGCTGCTTCCAACTGTAATGATCGGGTATCAATGAGGGAGGCCTATGTCTAGCTGTGCACATTTTTCGGCTAAAATGATGATGGTGATGAAAATCATGTTAATATTTATTAAAGTGATCAACGCAAATTTTATTTTACAAGTATTAGCATTTATGTCAGCTCATATATTTTATACTAGCTGTTGCCCGCGACTCCGTCTGCGAAGAATACGTTTATCGCTATCCCATGGGAAGTATGCAATTTTCCGGTATAAAAACTATCCTATGATAACATTAATCCTAAGGCCTCAAACTATCTCCATTCCAAATTTCATGTAAATCAGTTCAGCCGTTATTGCGTGATTGAGTAACAAACATTCAAACATCTTCATAAATTTTCATATTAGTAATAGTAATAGGATTAAATTCGACTAAAAACATATCAGATATAATTGAAGAAAGCCCTAAATGCATTTAAGACCCTCTTTTTCACGACGATCAAAGACATTATGGTGCTTACGCCCTTATTCCTTGTGAAAAAATAAACGTTTGGTTTAAATTAGCGTGGGAAAAAGAATTAAGGGACATATTTTAGACAAATAACTTGAATAATAAAAATAATATTTATCTATATCAATTGTAAGGTATTAAGTATTCTTAGTTTTTAGTTTTAGTTCATAAGCTTCTACGCTGATTTTTTTAAACAGTTTAAACCGTCTCCTGTAAAATCAACTTTTCGTAATTACGCCCCTTTTCGTAGGATACGACGATATGTTTTTCGCTTTGTTACAACATCGCTTAAGTATTATAGAATAGGATCTTTAGCGAAACAAGGGCTCACCCTTATCAAAGTCGCAATTTCGTCAATGAACCAAACTAGAAGCACGTAAGTCGATGGCCAATCGTTTTGGATGTAGAATTGTTACGAAGGTTAATTGTGCCGAATGGTCATAACAAAGTTTCATCATTATCCCAGCCTATGTGTGTCCCACTGCAGGGCACAGACCTACCTACTCTCACGCAGGCCCAATACGAATTGCGAACTTCTGACACGTCATTGAATTTCTTAGCAGGTCTGTCCAGATTGCCAGATAAATTTTTGAATGAAATTTCACCCGTATATTACTAAAAACTCAGAGGTGCGAGCCCGGGCTCGAACACACGACCCTCTGGTCTTGAGGCCATAGGTCAAACTATTATGCTACCACGGCCTTGTCATAACAAAGGTTCGCCTGTTTTATTTAATATAGCTACTTAGGTTGTGATATTTGTGAATCTATTTGAAACATTCTAAAATGATAAGTATTTTTAAACCATTTTAAACTGTTGCTGTACCGAGTGTACGACCTTAAATTGGGTTTTATCGTTAGCCCGAATTTCATTATACCATATATTGTATCGTTTTCCATATTTTTTTCTTGACTTCTTACTGCCCAGTGTCCTATATCATTTTGGTGAACTGCAATACCGCGTAACTACTTAGCTTTTTCTTTAAGGTCTAATTTGTCTAATTTTCACTGTTATTTCATTTCAAGTTGAGCCTAATGGAAAAAGCTAGTTACGCGGTATTGCAGTTTCTCCGACGATTTAGGTATTGGACTTATTGTAATGTGACATTGAACTCGCTCAAAAAAGAAAAAAAAATAAAGAAAGAAGAAGAAACAGGAAGGAAGAAGTTTAAAGAAAGTTTAAATTTCATTG
Source organism: Archips crataeganus (assembly GCA_947859365.1). Classification (NCBI taxonomy): domain Eukaryota; kingdom Metazoa; phylum Arthropoda; class Insecta; order Lepidoptera; family Tortricidae; genus Archips; species Archips crataeganus. The sequence continues at coordinate 5,881,857 of OX402068.1, forward strand.
AAACAAAAGTAACAAAACGTGGGCGGCAGGAGGATAAAGTAAATTATTATGAAGGTAACCTACTGTATTCTTTGATGATATTTCAAAAAATCCTGAAAACAATGACAAGTAAAATTATGGCAATTAATGAAATTATGGGTAACAATGGGATCCGCCGTAAGCCATTAAAAACTCTTACTACCAATCCTGTAATAACTAGTCGTATCTAATTGCTCTAGACGTCCGGACACTCGACGATTGTTACGCCAAACCCCCTATTTCCCTATAATTGGTTACAAGAGCCCATTCCCCCCAACTATTTATAACACTAATAACGACCAGAGAAGACGTTGTCCATACCGTGAACATCCAGAAAGCTATACCCACAGAGATTACCCAGTATTTATGCGAACGAATGTTGTTCCTCGGATTTGGCGAAGGACGGTTGCAGATGGGCGTGTTTTTCTCGCGATTTTGCGCGTTTTGTACGCTCAAACATACTTTATTCTAACAAACTACACAGTTCACCCACATCCTTATAAAAAGTTCACATTTGGCTAGAGCTCATATTATTTAAGCTTCCCAATTTTTTGTTCGACTTTGAGTTTTCTACTAAAAATGCAGAAGTTTGTTTGTTTTCTATCCTGTCTCGCAAAAACGATGAGACGGACTTAGATATACGTAGATTTAATCTCTGCATTAACATGTCATATACTATTTTATATTCCGATATTTCTACGGGAGGATAGGGTCGGAACGTAAGCATTTAAAATCGAAATCGGAACGGGATATATACAGCCGGTTTTTTTTTCTAGTATTTAAATTAAAGTTTTTCAAAGTTTGATTTTGTGTTCTCGCGTGCTCGAAATTTCATTAGTAGTACGTATAAAATTAAAGCAAGTACAATTTTGAGCGTGCAAAAATGTCCTCTGCCGCGCAAAACACGCTCAGTCCGCGAACGGCCTAAGATCGTAAAAAGTTAGTACCGTATTCGGTAACGTTACGCATCTATATTTATTCGTTTGACCGTGAAAACGTCGTAAAAGAAACTGTGACCCGAAGTCTTAGCGGCGGAATTTATTAGTACAAGTTGCGAATAGGGACGCAACATGCAGTGTAGTCATAGCTTTATAATCAGGGCCCGTACTTTTCATGCCGATGGCATCAATTTGACGTCACGCTGCATATAGGATGATCCCAAATAGTTTTATTGTAATTATCTATCTTATTATAATAGTTTTATTAATCATTAGTAGTCAATCATTTTAATCATGTACTAATGACTTCATTAAAGTAATCTATTCACACGTGGAATAATAAATGCGTACTTGATACGTGAAACGTAAATGAATCTATTTATTTTGTGTTCGCTAGTAAAAGGTCTCTTTTATTGTGAGGAAAGGTGAGGAACAACAAATTACAATTTTAATATTTTTCCCTTTACTTGTGCTGCAAGGCCTTCCTTCATGCTAAGTTTCATGACTTTAGGTCTATGGAAAGTACCCTATAAGTTTGATTCGCCTGCGAACTGTTAGAAAATAATGCTCAATTGGCCGTATTTTTGGATTGCGTTAACTTAGAAGCTTAATTTTTTTACAGTGTCAAGAGACCGCAGACATTTTTTTTATACAATGTAGGCTTGCGTTTGATCACAATCACGCCTGATGGAAAGCGAAGATGAGGCCTACGATGGAGCACGCTTGCCTAGTAAATGTTCATTCACCCTAGACGTGAAATCGGCCAAATTGTAGTGTTCATGGAACACAGTCGCAGGCAGGGAATTCCACTCCTTAGCTGTGCGGTTGATAAAGGAAGAGCGAAAACGCTTTGTGCAGATTTTGGGAATACTGACAACGTTAGGGTGGAGATATTATAATTTATTGATGTTAATTTAAGCTTGACACCGTCACGCGTTCTTAAGAAAAATATCTTGATAGAGCGACGGACAAACGCACAACAAAGCGTTCTGAAGACCCTACTGAGCTTTTGGCGCATTTATTGCATTCATTTATTTAATCCCTTGCTGTTTCATTACTAGCAAAGCTTTAGTTCTGAAATTCATGTGTAAGATATTTGAGGATTCACTCTAGTGACCAGTGTCTTTCAAAACACGAGTACTTGTAGTTTGCTCGATAGAAAAAAAATCCAAAGTCGTCTCTAAAAAATAAAATAAATCCTTAGTACGGCGTACTTTTTGAATGTTAATAAAACAATTTGTTTTCTAGCGCCTAGTTTGTGTTTGTTTTAGTAATACGATGAAAATACCTAAACACACGCACGGTCTGACCAGTGACCAACATATCTTGAGCCGTCGTGCTTACTCCTTGTCCGTATAGGTAGTTGCGTTAGTTTTCCTTCGGCCACCGGACTGGGAACTTGTGTCGCTGGTGCTTACGCACGGCTTTGATTCTAGCCGCTCTCACGTCACGCACACATAACACGAGTGCGTAGAGTACCTAAAACCGATTAGCGCCAAAAGCTCGGTTGAGCCTTAAAAGGGTCCCGTTTTCCTATTTATTTTATACAAGCAACTCATTCCATCGTATCTCAAGTACATTTTCCCCCAACGCATAATCACAACAGTTACTGATAAGGCTTACAGTTGATTGTGCCCCCTTAACCGTTTACTTTGAGGGTGCAACCCTGAAATATGCGGTAGCACAAACCGACTGATTCCTCGTAAATGCGATCTAAAAATATATGGCATATTAAGTAGGGTTGTCAGGAACGTAGTAAACCTCATTGTTTCTCGTGTTGATTTGGTGGTTCTACTAGCGTTTCAACATTGTCGCATATAGTGAAGAAATAAGCAATAGTTAGCATGAGATGTAAAAAAAATAGAAATTGTACCGTAAGTGGGTCATCATCATCCCAGCCTATATAGGTACGTTCCAGTGCAGGGCACAGGCCTCCTCTCAAAATGAAAGGGCTTGGGCCATAGTTCCATCCATAGTTCCACCAGGTCGTCGCTCCATCTTGTTGGAGGCCTATACCTACCTACACTGCGTCTTCCGGTCCGTGGACACCACTGGTACTAGTATTTCTATAAAAAACAAAAATATTTTATGCGTTTTAGTAATTTGTTTTAGTGCTTCAACTCGCGCACACCTACGAAAACTTCAATGGTGTGTGTGAAGTTCCCAATCTGAACTGGGCCCGTGTGGGAACTACCGCTCAAGTCCTCTCGTGCTGAAGAGGAGGTTTCTCCCCAGCAGAAAGACGTATATATGGTGGTATGATGATGAATCTAGATCAGCCAACATTTATGCAAACTCATAACATAAAAAATTCAAGCATTCACAATACAATACAATACAATGACTCTTTATTGTACACCAGGAATAGTAAGCAATACAGAAAACAGGTACACAGAGAGTAAGTTACAAGGTAAGCAATAGGCGGCCTTATCGCTTAAGAGCGATCTCTTCCAGGCAACCCTTTACCAGAAAGAAGGAAGGACTAGTCTACAGCAGGTGGTGCATCAACAGTGGATCAGAAAATTAAAACGCAACAAAAATAGTACATCTACTCATACATATATCGTACATATAATAAGTACACGTCTAAAACAAATATAAGCATTGGGATAAACAGCCACATATAAATAAATAAACTATAACAAAGCTAATTATTACAAGAAGACAGATAGTACACCTTAAGCAATTCGCTTATTACTTATTCACTTCAATAAACTATCGAAAAGATCGTTAAAATTACAGAAAAGTTATTCCAAGTTCAAACTGAAAATATTTTCCAATAACAACGTACAACAGCAGCTCTGCAATCATATCAAAAGCAAAAAAAAAAACAAAAATCCAATTTAGAATGGCCAGCTTCATATTTGTGTTTTAGAATTTGTTTAATTTAGGTATGCCTAGGTCCTAGCGTAGCGGAAAATAAAATTGTACTATTGTTTCTGTCGTATATTATGTAACTTTAAACGAGGCCAAGTGGTCGAACTTGTACTACAAGGATATACAAGTTGCTTACACATATTAGATGCTAATACTTTTAGAGCCGATAGTACTTATCTTTCGACGTAGACTTATGTATAAAACTAATTTAAAGTTTATGTTAGTTTTTGGAGAAAATTAGGAAAACAACTGCGCTACGTAACAGTGCCCTGTTTGGGCAGAATTTTAATTTAACTATTTAGTTAAAGAAGAGAGAAAAGAAGAAATCCCGCATCAGTCATTAGATCTGGCATTTTACTTAAAATTTCGGAATCACGCAAAAATTCCCACGGGAGATCCCAAAAATTGTAAAGTGGTCTTCATTAACGTTGCATTTAATATGGCCATACCAAATTTCATGTCTCCAAATTTAGCGCCTGAGATTCCGATATTCCCGATTGGATCTCATTGTTCGGAATAAAAAGTAGGCTATTTATTATTTCAGAGATCCAGGTATATGCATACAAAAATTATTCTTAACGTTTTGACGTGTAGAGTAATAAACAAACACGCACGCACTCAAAAACGCACGCACGCACGTACACACACACGCACACACAACTGCGAGAACTCCGTCGCTAAATAAAAGTCGAACACAGAAGAAATAGAGCTGAAGAAAGAAGCCGTGACCTTGGTCGTCCGAAGAAGCAATAGCTAGACCCTCCTTTCGTGAAGTGATGCCTAACGGCGGGCCCACGGCGGCAATCGGAGGCACAAAACAGAAAATTACGTTTTTAGTTTATTTAGTAGTAGAAGACACAGTATAGGTAGGCCTCCAACAAGATGGAGAGACGACCTGGTTAAGGTTGCGGGACCGCGTTGGATGCGGATGGCACGGGACCGATCTGTTTGTCGAGCCTTGGGGGAGGCCTATGTTCAGCAGTGAACGTCTTTCGGCTGAAATAATGATGATGATGACGGGTTATCCAAGTCCTGACGATACGTAAAAGGGCCATTCTACTTTTAAGTAACCATTAATCTTTCGTGAAATATAAGGCATGCCTGGTGATTTTTTTCAAGTGTAAATAACTTATATGAAAACTGAAATAACTAAATTTAATATTTTAAAGCAAAAAAACTTTTAATTCAAAGAAATTTTGTGGAAAAAATTGGTTACTCAGCGGAAAATACACCAATTTCCATACAAATGGCGGGGACGCGCATGTCCACTGCGTTACCTACTTTATAGATAATAATGATTACTTTTTATGCGTAGTGATAATTTTAAATATAAACTTAATTATGTGCCTATTTAAATCTTTAATGATAAAACCGAGCACTTTACCGTTTTTGTAAAAAAAATATTTGAAGAGCACATTACTAAAAATGACTGGTCAACGAAAAATAGAATGGCCCAAAAGCATATTACGAACCTCTGAAAAAGAAACACACACGCACGCACACATCACTTTACGTGCCGTCGGGGATAACAAGTACACAACTTGTCCCATCCCACTTATTATAAAGGTGAAAGTTTGTATGGATGGATGGATGGATGGATGTACAGATGGATGTTTGTTACTCTTTCACGCTAAATCAGGATTAGGAACTTCATACACTCCATTGAATAGCTTCGCAAGTTTATTGCACTGGAAAGCTCATGGTAAATTTCAAGTGTAATTTTGCACATAAATTCCGAAACATCTGTGCAAGTCCGGGTTCCAACATAAGACCCTCTGCTTAAGAAGCCATAGGTCACACTACGAGGCTACCACTTTTCAGCCATTGTCTGTTAAAATTTTAGTACTTAGTGTTAACCGCAAAAAGCCCCCATATCTACAAATTACATTTTGTCACCCAAAACCAACAGTCTAAAATCACTCTGTCAAAAAGCTCATCAGACTTCATTGTCAAAGTCTAGCTGACTCATTGACAAACATGCTTTACCGTGTCGAACGAATCGCCCTTTATTATTTCACGTACCATCTCAATAGCCCAGTTTACACATAAAAGAAGAAAGCAATACAGTCCATTGCCGAGTCGTGAAGTGGACAGGGTTAAAGCGAGCGAATGAGGCCCGCAATGTAATGCTACTTGCTTGATATTTCCTGTAAGAGGGGCTTATGGATTTCGCGAGCTACCACAGCAGCTGTCTCTCTCCCTCCTTCCACCTAACAAACAGTGCGTTCGGATTTGTCGACGCGGATGGTCGTTCGTCTCCGTAAGATGGAAGATCGCGATTTTCGAATCGAATGTGACGTGATTTTTAAAAATCGTTGAAAACTTTGAGTGGTGTGCGTTGGTGTTTTGTTTTTTTTCGATTGTCTTTGGTGAACTTTTAACTGTGAAAGAAGATTGTGTTGCTGTGTGGAAAATCGTGTCGTGATTTGATTTAATTAAAGGTAGGTGTTAATTAATTTTTGATTCGGAATTGGTGAAGTCGATTATCCTTACTCAAATAAGCTATTGATTAAAATGGGTAGGTATTTTATAAAACTGTGTCAATTTTAAATTAGGTAAACGAATTTGAAGGTATATACGTTTTATTTTGATCATCTGAAAATGAATTTAAAAGAAAAATTGTATAATAAATATTTTTATCGTTTTTATGGTCCATAAAAAAATCACAGTGTTTTTTTTTATTTAGTTTAAGTAACGATTAAAGGCTTGTCGAAAGAGTCTAAGACTTAGACATTATTGTCTTATTCCGGAATACTTCTCTTTTTTTTTATTAGCCTGGCATAGTGTCCCACTGCTGGGCAAAGGCCTCTCCTCTTGACTTCCACAACTCCCGTTCTGGCGCAATATCAGGCCAGTCCTTTGCATACAAGTCCAAGTTCTCCGGCACCCACCAAGTAACTGCGTGAGCCCATCTTTGTGGGTGCATGCGACAGACGTGTCCAGCCCAGTCCCATTTTAGCTTAACAGTTTTTTTCCCAACGTCGACTATGCGTGTTTTTGAGCGCAGCGTGGTGTTCTGGATTATATCTATCCTCTTCACGCCTAATATGCTGCGCTCTTAAGCAGAGTGAGGGTCGTGGGCTCGAGTCCGGGCTCGCACCTTTGAGCTTTTCGGAATTTAGGTGCGAAATTACATTTGAAATTTACCATGAGCCTTGCGGTGGAGGAAAAAAATCGTGAGGAAACCAGCACACACAAAGAAATTCAATGAATGAAGTTCCCAACCGCACAGGGCCCGCGTCCAAGCCCTCACATTTTAAGATTTTTAAAAAATTGCTTCGGACTAATAATGACAAAATCATCTACGTAACATAAATAATTATCATTGCGCGTTACAAAGTAATCCAGGATAATTAAATTAACGGTAAAGTAATTTCGACGAAAGATACCTTTGAATATTATTTTTATTTGGAATTCCGTACTTACTTCACAAAAAAAAATCCTTATTGAACTAGGTAAGTACTTCGTTGTCCGTCTCTCTGTAGAGTCCCTTTTATCTCTTGAAAGTGTATTTTATACAAAAACATGGGAATCAAAAAAGGGTATTTGAATACTTCTTTTGTAGATCAGTATTTTTTTTCCGTTTACCTACTTGTGCTATGAGGCCTTACTTCATGTTTTTCATCTTTTAATAATTATAAGAATCTCGTGTCACGGTGTTTGTTATCGAACTCCTACGAAATGGCTTGACCGATTTTTACGAAATTTTTTTTTCTGCATTTAGTAGGTCTGAGAATAGGTCGTAGGCTATTTTTTATACCCCTATTCTTCGCAGACGGAGTCGCGGGCAACAGCTAGTAATTCTATAAAAACGGGAAGTAACAGTCTAAGAAGAAATTCAATGGTGTATGCGAAGCATCTGGTCCGTGCCGGCATTAAAACGACTGGACCGATTTAAATGAAATTTATTTCTTAACATAATAATGATGTTTCCACGGAATCTATCTAAAATCCTGAAATCTTAACAACAAGTTTTAGACACATGGAAATTTTGCGCGTGTGTTCGTCACACAACATTTATTGAGAATTCACATGGGAATTTTGAAAAATGCCGAAATTTTAACTGCCAGATATCTTAATGGTTTTCGCGAGCAAAGCCGGAGGAAATAGCAAGTGTGAAATAAACGATTAATGTGAGAGTCTAGAATGTGGCTTATTCATTAAATTGATAAAGGTAAGTGTTTTTATGTATTTGAAAGAAAGAAAATACATTTAGTTACAACATCACAAGACACATAAATATTTTACAAAAAGGACAATACAAAGGCAAAAAAAAGAGTGTGTCATTGCGGTTGTAAATTGGACACTGGCTCAGCATATAATGCTGAGGCGTTTATAACACCCCAGCGCTGATTTTCAGCCAGCACCGTCGGTAATACCCGGAACGCCACACAGATAGATAAACTGTACACTTATAAATATAAGCGATAAACTACATAAACTACATGCGTAAATGGATAATTTGTAGATCATAAAAGCAAATAATTTTAACAAATTTACTGAATCATAAATTACTATAACTCACTTGCCAAGTATACAACTCTGCTCTGCGCGGATTAAAACAAGAAGTGAAATAACCGAGACAAAGAAAAATCAAAGAAGCTTTGTGAAATAGTGCTGGAAAGGAAAGGAATTAAGTTATTTGGATGATGTTCTAAATAATCATCAACTTCCAACGGGAACTTCGCACTCAATATTAAACTGTTACATGCGCAGGTTTTCTTACAATATTTTCCTCAAATCAAAATGTCATAGTAAATATTCCCATAATAAATATTTAAAGATTTAAGACATTTTTCGACGTTCCCACGGGATAGAGGGACTGGTTTACTTTTAATTTTTCCACGATCGCGAACCCGTGTTAAAGAAAAATTCTAAATGACTGTTTCATCAACTCCAAACCCATAATATACGGACGTTGAAATTTTGCTTTCATATGCCATTTGTGATGTGAAAAAGGAATAAAGATAGAATTTAATACGTTTCTATATTTCTACGGAACCTTTTAAAGTTGTTGCGTAAACGTTTATTTATGCGTAAAACGAACGCATTATGACACGCCAAATTATACAACTAGATCTTGGATAGAGTCGTGGGTTCAAGCCTGAACTCGCACCTCTGAGTTTTTCGGAATTAATATTTGAAATTTAACCATGAGTTTTTAAGGAAAATATCGTGAAGAAACCTGTACACCGCTCGAAATTACATTTGAAATTTACCATGACTTTTACGGTAAGGAAAGTATCGTGAGCAAACCTACAGTCTAAGAAGAAATTCAATGGTGTATGCGAAGTTCCCAATCCGCACTAGGCCCGGGTGGGAACTACGGCCCAAGCAATCTCATTCTGAGAGGAGGCTTGTGCCCTGCAGTGGGATGTAGACTTGGATGATGATGGATCTTTAGTAAATAGGTAGGCCTCCAACAAGATGGAGCGTCGACCTGGTCCACGTTGCGGGATCGCGTTGGATGCGTATGGCGCAGGTCCGATCTGTCTGGCGAGCCTTGGGGGAGGTCTATGTTCAGCAGTGGACGTCTTTCGGCTAAAATGATGATGATGATGACGAAAACTGTAATTTGCTAGTTTAACTGTATGTAAATTTTAGAAGAGCAAGGCCTCCGGACCCAAATTTTTAATTACTTTTGTAAAAGGAAAATAAACTATTAGGTACGAGTATTATTAATTGAAGGGTACACGGAAAGTACATATATCACCTTTTTTGATAAATAAGTTTTGTTAATCTCAAAACGTAGAGCTCGCAAAATACTATACTATAACTTACCCTTGGATTAAATTCCCTACCTACCTTGTTGAGTTTCTTGCCGGTTTCTTCTCAACAGGGTTTTTCCGAACCGGTGGTAGATTCTTCGACGTTCATAGGAGCATCAATTGATGTCTAAATTGAATAAAGAATATTGACTTTGACTTTGACTTTGACCTGTGACTGTTTTCCCTGAACACTACAATCTGGCCGTATTCAAGTCTAGGGTGATTGAGCATTCACTAGGCAAGCGTGCTCCATCGTAGACCTCATCTTCGCTTTCCATCAGGCATGATTGTGGTTAAACGCAAGCCTATAATTGCAGGGGTCACTAATTAATTTCGCTCGGGGTCCGTTTTAAGAAATGAAATGACCATCGCAGTCCGCACAACGTTTTATAGTAAAAAATATTTACTAAACAAAATGTAATTACAGAAATAACAAAGGTATTTTTTTACATATCAATGAGAAAAATTACATTTTTTGTTGCGGACTATCTGTCTGAAGTTTGAAGTCTTTCTCGCTTGTTAGCTCGTTACTTCTCCCAGCCGTTTTCGAATTAACGTCAACAAAGATAATGCGGGGGATACATTTTTATTAAATTACGTACCTACTCTGTAGTGCAAGTTGCTGTGTTCTCGCTGTCCACAAAAAATGGGTCGGCAGTCCGGTTGGGACCACAGTCCGCCATTTGGCGACCCCTGCATTGTATTAAAAAAATATACGTGGATATCTCAAAATAATATATGTATAATATTCTATTCAGTTTAATTGAAAGAAATGGTAACTATAGTAATTGTTCGCGATGACCAACTTTCAAACAGCTCTAAATCAAAAAGTTGCTTAGGTGACTAGTCATGTTCTTTCCGTGTACCTATCATTCAATTGACACTCTTTTCGAATCAGGGGGCATATCGTCACTACTTTGAAAAAATTTCGTATCTCAAATCAATACGTAAACCAAATTGAACCTTGATATACTTTTAGTAAAGTACACTTGGCAGATTTTCGATTTTAAGATACGAGATTTTTTCAAAGTAGTGTCGATTTACGGATTAACACAACGCCATGGAATTCATGTAAGTTAACCCGTCTACGACATTGAAATGCGACCCTATCCCCTTCACCTCGATCATCGGCCGCCACACCTTCATGAATTGCAGCACTCTCATTAATGACGCGAGCATCGATCGTGTCAACTCAAAGACTAAAGCAACTGCTACACGTGCTCTAGAATAGCATGCTTAAAAGCGCGCTAAGAGTATGCTAATATGAGCATGTTTATGAACTGTTTACATTTGCTAGCAATAAGCAAAATATGAAAGCAGCAGCCAGAGGTCAGAAAAAAAACCAAAAACTTTTGACTAAATTTAATTAAAATACTTGTTACACAAATTAAGCCTAAGTAAGTTGACAGTCGTTCGATGCGAGAACAGAAAGTGATTTTGTTAACAATAATCTTAATTAGGTAAACGCGAGTCACGTTCTGCTGATGCGTCGCCTCACGAAGTGGTAGCCGGCGTAGGCTAGTTTTCAATGTCAGGCTGCTATATGTTGGTTCGGCGGCTCTCCTCGTAGCACATGGCGTAGTTACATAACAACCATGCTAGTTTTAAGTAAATTATTTAATACTTAATTATAAATATTTTTTAAGTAAGCATGCACAAAGCAAACACTCCAATACAAATGCTATTAGATAGCGTTCTCTCTGCCAATCCTAACAAAACTATAGAAAACCAAACAGCCATCCGCATGGAGCTGAATAAAATTATCCTGTTGTTGCGATGCAATGCATCGAAAAACTTCTCTCAGCTAGAAATAGGGAAAAAAGGAATAGAAAAATTTGCACTTTGCAAACAAGATCGTTCTTTCCCCCTTCCACTCCCGCATCAACTAGCATGCTCGAAGATAACAGGGCTAGCTATTAGCCAGCATGGCACTAAAAAGCATGCTTAATTGTCACATGTCATGTACACACATGTTAGTTGGTAGTATTTGCTCGTCAGTAGCATGCTTTCGTCCTAGTAACGAGCATGTGTAACAGTAGCTTAAGGCCTTTGCTTTTACTACAGCATTCGTTAAAGCCCACTGGAGTGGAGCAAGGCAGAGGAGCGCTGAGTGACATAAAAATGCACCAATAGAATTGCGTTATTTTCGCTCCTCTTCATTGGCTCTGGGGCTAAATTCAGGAACGGCCCAGCACGGTTTCTGAGCGGTAATTCGACCGTTTGCGAGATTATAGTGATGAACTTATACAGGAACGCCAAAAATCACTGGTTTGCGAGAGGCTTGGGCTGAGCTTGGGATGACCAACCCAAACCTCCCAAACCAAACCAAACCAGTGATTTTTGGTGTTCCTGAATAGCAGTTCATCCCTATCCTCTCGCAAACGATCGCAAAACCGCGTTGGGCCGTTCCTGCATTTAGGCCCAGGACGACTTCGTCCACAGTTCTATTTTGTCACTTTCTTAAATCGTCCTCATAGTCATTTGGTCTACTGTTATGATTCGACAACGCTGGGCGAGACGCAAAATTACAACAGTCGTGGAAAAAAAAAAGAAAAATCCATGTCATTTAGTTAAGCGACCATATATACAGGGTTATTTTTAATTCACTGGCATCCTCTTAACCCGGAATTCCTATCACTCAAACAAATGTTTTTTGTTTTACGACTTTTTAAAATGAAGCACTTTTTTTCCCATACAAATACACAGAGTATCATAAAAATAACAGGTAATCTCAAATTTTCAAAACGTTATTACAACAAAAATATTAAGTTATGACAAAAGTCGTAAAACAAAAAACATTTGTTTAAGTGGTAGGAGTTTAGGGTTAAAAGGATGCTAGTGAATTACAAATAACCCTGTATAGACATTTTTTCAATAATATTTAAATACTAAAAGTGATAAAATTGTGATTCTATTATCGCATAACTAACAAGAAAAGGCACCCAACTGTCCGGCTCCAATTTGATTCATTTTGATATATGTTAGAGATTTGTCTAAAATTCTGCCGTCGTATTCATAAAAGGCACAACTGCAAACTTACTCAAAACAGAAACGGCATAAGTTGACAAAGAACAAGTGTGCACTTAGGCTTTTTCTGTTTCACAATAAATGCTAGATGTGCCCCTTTTCCTTACGACGGCAGAATAACAGACGCACATTTTTTAGCTGCCCAAACTCAACCTGTTTGGAGAAATTGGCCTTCAAAGTACTAAAAGTGACTAAACCTTCTAACTTCTATAGAAAATAATTCAAACATGTTTCAAATTATTACTGGTTTGATATGTTTGAGAACATGAAAAAATAATGAGCACGTGTTTTGACTTTTTTTTTATATAGACATACTATTTCTACATTTATCTTAAAGTCTCAAGAGCTACACTACGAGTATCTTCAAATAACTGCTGGAGCTGTCTACAGACGGATACAGTTCTAAAGGCAATACAGGTCAAGAAGTCCGTTGAACCAGCACGAAGAATCTTTCCCGGTACTCGAGTTAAGTTTCATCCGCTTTCTCTGAAAATACTGAGTGCATTCCACTGAATGAGTTTAAAAGACTAAAAGTTTTATTCATAAATAGTTTATAGACTGGAAACTAAATCATGTTTTTTGTGTCGGTTCAAGATTAATAGATTAAGATTCCACCGTGAAATTCTACACCTGTATTTTTTTATTTAAATAAAAGAAACTTGGCAGAAAGTAATTCATTCCCTAGAAAAATGAAAACGAATTTCACTTAACTATTATACTAAAATAAACTAGACATAGTAACGTCTTGTGGTAGTTTCATGTCCAAAAAGACATTATTTATGGGTGTCGAAATATTTTTCATCATTATTATAGCTAGGTTTTACGGAGGTCCCTTAGAGTTAGCATCAAAGCTTATAACTAACTGTGACCTTCGAATTTGAGCTATATGATGACATAGAGCTAAAATTCAAACTTCCTCTTTTTCTTCTTGTATTCCTCATCAAATGCATTATTATTGTATCTAGATTTCACAGGGGCCCCTAGGATCGGCATCAGACCTTGTAACCACCTGCAACCTTCAAATTTTAGCCCTATGATGTCATAGTGCTAAAATTAGAACTTTCTCTTTATCCTATTACCTTCCATATGGAAGGCATCATTATTATATCTATATATCACAGGGGTCCCTTAGAGTCTCTCTGTATAACCAACTGCGATCTCCATAGTGCTAAAATACGAACTTCCTCGTTCTCCTCTTGCCTTTCACATGGAAATATGTGGATTATATTCCCAAGAAAGTCGTTTTGAAAATTCGCCACCAACCACCCCTCAACCGACCACCCCGACGACTTTCTCCAAACTATAGTGACTTAAAAGAAAAAGAAAAATTAAAACTTCCAGAACTTTTATCCACACGCTTCTAATGACGGTAGTTGTACAACTTCACCTAACACAAAAGAAGCATCGTATCGGGTTCGATATAACTTTGCTGCAATATCAATAATGCACCGAGAAAGTTCATCAAACTTTTCCTTTGAGCAATAAGAATTTTATTTCCTAAGGAACATATTTGTGAGGCAATCGGAAAAAAATAAAGAGTTCGCCTGTTTTGCGAATGGCAGAGTGTGGCGCAAAGCTACGTCTCACTGTGTACACGTACACATTGCAGCCAAACTTCACCAAGCAAACTAGTTGAGCTCAGGGCTTGATATACCGGTATTTCCCGGAACCGGTATTAGTCTTGGTACCTGTACTGGGGTTTCGGCATAAACGGCATAGCGGAATAAGCATTGGTCCTACATGATACTCATATCTTTAGAACTGATAAACTTACTTTAAGAATTAAAAAAAAACTGATACTCGATAGTGCCGGTGAAGTAAATGAGAGAAAAGAGAACACAATAAGTATTTGTTTTTCTATGGAAACAGGAACCTCTTACTCACATCGCACCGTACTAAATGGCAACGTTGCATACACGTGTGAGATTCCTTATAGAGAATTGGTATTCTTCGGTGCCAATACCGGTATTTTTCTTTTACCGGTTCTCTAGAACCTATGAATATCGGTATGATACAGCTATTTTCGGCAAGCTTTGATTAAGCTACACAAGCGTACGAAGCAAGACATAGTTTTACGGCCTCAGTTTGTTTATATCAACCACCACAAATAATAAATTAAATGCAAACGCATTTCATAATCTACGACTCCATTCTCTAAGTTATGGTGGCATTATCTTGATTTTTCGCACACTTAAAATGGAACCAACAGAATCCGAAATACTCTCATTTCAAAACCAAACCTAATTTATTTTACACAATTTTTATTTTTGAAATGTGATTATTTCGGATTGAGTCAGTTTAATTTTAAGCGTGCGTTTTGTGGAAAGACGGCGAGTTAGCTGTATGGAAACATGCATGTGTCGCTAAGTCTTCTTCAATACATGCAATATATTGAACCGTCAACACTTAGTTAAGGGTGACAGTTCTTTATATTTTGACACTTCTTAATCCTGGGTGAGCGCTTAACTCTGAGTTATATAGTGAACTCGGGTCTGTGCAAGTCTGCCTACATCTTAAATTATTTCTCACGTGTGGTCGCGATGAAACAAGTTAGGAATTTGTAGCTCATTGAGATGGACCTGCCCAAAGTAACGCCTGAATACTAATACTAATTTCATTGGTTAATTCTGCACGTTATATCTCCGTTTCTACGTCAGCGTAGCCTAAGGGTGTTTTTCCACTAGATATATGCTATGCTATGCAGCTATGCTGCGACGATGTGAAAGCTACGCTACAAAGCTTTGTGCCCGTTTCCTCTAATGTTAAGCTATGTAGCCGCTCCATCAAACCGCATCAGTACGTAGCCCGCATCCTTCCATATAAAAAAATATAGGTTAGTTGAACCCGTTACCACCAGTGCTATGCTATGTGAGCCAATTAATATGATTGAAGGATATCAAACGCATCCACTTTTGCTAGAAAAGAACCCTTCAGCCCGGTTTACACCTGAAAAAAAGCGTGGGAGTTGCATTACATGACGGCGATCGATTGACCTTTTTAAACTCGTTTGCCTTACGGCCACGCAATGTAGTGCAATTTGCAATTTTTTTCTCAAAATGGGTTTTTGGAGTCTTTTTGTATTTTTAATTTTCAACTCCAAATTTTTTACTTTTTACAGACATCCCGTGAAATCCATATATTTCATACTAAATATAAACTGAAACATGGATGTACAGAAAAACCCAGAAAAAAGACCAGTGCTGGGACTCAAACCTAGTATAGGATAGTTCCGAAGGAGTGTTAACGTCTCTCGATGAGAGCATTAACATAGATGTCACTAGTATCGCTGCAATAAGTGATTAAGCAAGCTGAGATGTGTGATGCATAGGAAAAAAGTTGTGTCTAAGTCCCGACCAGTGGTGGTGTAGGGGTTTAGCACGCAGCACGGAATGCTGAGGACCTGGGTTCGATTCCCAGCGCTGGTCTTTTTTCTGGCTTTCTCTGTGCATCCATGTTTCAGTTTGTATTGAGAATGAAATATACACAATTTTTCTTGCAGATCTATACTTGGCTTAATGCTGCTTCAGCTAAAATCACTCCCGTGGCTGACAAAGAACCGCTTTCTTGTAATGCGCAGGAACTTCTTAAGTGTTCCTTCCATTTTATTCAAATTCTTAGTACAAAAGAGTGAATGAATCCGTCTCGATTCAGCGCCATAACTCGATTTCTCCGAGTTCCCTTCAAGTTTGAAAAACAATGTGTTTTGCATAAGAAAGTCTTGAATATGAAAAGCTTTTTAAAACTTGCCTTCGCGGCTTTTTGTGGAAGTTATTTGGGAGAATAACGGGTCTGTTTGAGAGGATATTCCTACGCCTTATTTTTTTATATCCGTTAACTTCGACTGATGGTAAATCAATGCAAACTACTTGGCAATTAACTTTTGACCAAATCCAATTTTTTTTTCATGCATAATTTTAACAATTTTTTTTATTTTTTTTTTATTTAGCCTATTTTTGTGTCCCACTGCTGGGCAAAGGCCTCTCCTCTCTTGCTCCACTCCTGCCTATCAAAGGCGAGCTCCCGCCATCCCACATTATAGGCATCCCACATTTTAACAATTAAATTTTAATAATTTTAGTCTAATATACAAAGATCTCGTGTCACGGTGTTTGTGATCGAACTCCTCCGTAACGGCTTGACCGATTTTTATGATTCTTTTAGGGCTATTATTCGGTAGGTCTGAGTAGGTCGTAGGCTATTTTTTATACCCCTATTCTTTGCAGACGGAGTCGCGAGCAACAGCTAGTAATAAATAAATATTGAGGGAACAGGTTATTGTAAAAGGTCTTTTACGCGACTATTTTAAAGTTAGTGTCAAATATGACAGTATTTTAGCTCCAACGGTAGGTAATTTTATTCGAAAGTATTTAATACTGTGAAAGTGATATTTATGTGACTCTATTAGACGACCAGTTAGCCCAGTGGTTAGAGAACCTGACTACGAAGCTTGTGGTACCGGGTTCGATTTTCGATTGGGGCAGATATTTGTGTGAAGAATACGAATGTTTGTGCTCGAGTCTTGGATGTTTCAATTGTATTTAAGTATGTGTTTATCTATGTAAGCATGTGTATCCGTTGTCTAGTACCCATAGTACAGAGGCCCTACCACGAAGTGCATAATTCGAACTTCGTTTCGTGCCGTCTCGCTCACGCTAATATGATTTGACACGAGAGTGAGAGGGATAATACGATACGAACTTCGATTTTCGAATTTCGTAGTAGCGCCTCAGGGTTTACTTAGTACGGAACTACTTAGGTCAATTGGTGTCAATCGTGCCATGATTTAGTGTTATTATGTTAATTATGTTAAGTTACATAATTTTTTTTCTTATTTTTTATAGGCCAGAGGCCGTATTTTCTAACGCTTCTGACGCTTGCCTTTACTTTCAGCATCCCTTTCTTCCTAACCCTGCTGGTATAACACGACCTCTCTCCCGATACCAGTTTAACATTAAATTTTGAGACAACCTTTATACACCGTGAAATTTTAGTGGTTGTTTTCCCGAAACGAGGTGATTTAGTATCGATTATACAATTGTGAAAAACGAAAGTCGAAAATTACCGCAAACCAATAGTAACACTTCGTTGGTACCTAACCTATCGTACGATCGTACGCTACTTGTACCAACGAAGCGTTACTATTGGTTTGCGGTCATTTTCGACTTTCGTTTTTCACAATTGGATATTTGACTCTAGTCAAAATAGTAATTATAAATCGATTGTACAATCGATACTAAATCACCTCGTTTCGGGAAAACAACCACTAAAATTTCACGGTGTATTATCACAGGGCTTCGTATAAATTTCGTCTGTACCGAAATACGAGCTTCCATTCAAACGCGTAGCAATACCAAAAAATACATAAAATATACGCTGAAACTGATCATTTAAAACATGAACCCACAGCGAAATTCAAACGCAACCATCGCCGTATTTAAGCGGTTGAACACAATAACAAAAAGTCAGCGCAAAAGCAAAACATCCCGGCGTATAAATTGAAAAAGCCAGTGATCCGAGCGCGGACCACACTACGGTTCAGTAAACGACCATATCTCATCGAATATTCGCTTTTTGTATTGATAAAAAATATGATTCGCTTTTAGAGGGTTCCAGATTACATCTACTTTGCCAAAGATTCATCCTGAATGTGTGTAGTCTTATGTTGCTATTGGTGTGCATTTTATCTATCTGTACAGCGATCCGGGTCTCACCAACGGTACTGGCTGAAAATCAGCGTTGTCCAATTTGCAACCGCAATGACACATTCTATCTTTAGCTTTCGTATTGTCTTTTGTTTTGTAAAAATATTGATGATGTGTCTTTTGTTGTTGTAAATAAATGTATTTTCTTTCTTTCTTTCTTTCTTTCTCTTTGAATGACTCACTTTTGGAATTATAGACTGTTGGTCAAAGGTCGTCCCCAAAGGGTTTCACAACTATCGATTCCGCGCTGCCCGTATCCAAGCAGTTCTTGCAACCTTTACCAGATCGTTGATTGTTTGTTGAGAGCCTTTCCACGCCGGTCTTTCGGTTGGTGCCCGCCACTCTAGAACCTTCTTGCCCCATTGGCCGTTAGTTGTACGAGCGATAAAGATACTTTTACGGGCATAATAACTGTCAATTGTTGTTGCCTTAGGATAAAGTGGAAAAAATCTACCGCCCTACTTATATTATCTTCTAACAAAAGCAAGTAGATACTAATAGTAGCACTCATAATCAAATTCAATAATAACAATATCATAAACAAAAGGTAAATACTTCAACAAAAACTTTCGACTTATAAACAAGAAGAGAACACTGAAAAGTTCACGCGTAAAATTTAAAATCGAAGACACGTCCCTCAAAAAAGGAGATAAGGATATCTCAAGAAACAATTACTTAACGCGCGAACCGAAGCACTTCGTCTTCGTCACGGCAAATTGACTGAACCGCCCCATTAGGCTGTTCACCACACGAACAGCATTCAGATGGCCTGCTTTACGTAACATATCTGAGGTCTAAACTGAAACCTTAGAAATTTACGAGAACGGTATACCTTTGAGAGTTTATTATACAGGTATGTAAATGTGAATTGCTAACAACGTACAGAGTGGCCGAAAGATAATTGAAAGATCGCAACAGGAGCTCAAATTAAATTGGATACTCAACGGTAGATGTCGTTAGAATCAGGGGTCGTTACCGGTATTCTTACTACCAGTTTGAAATAAGGTATAACCGGTTATAGTTGCATTTCGCTATTTATATAGCTAAAGCTCTGATTATCGTTTTTGCCAATTTAAAGTTATATCTCTATTTGATACTTTATCCATAAAAACCATTACCGGTAATACCTGACACTGTCAAGTACCTACAAGTACTAGTAGTAGACGCTTCAGCCAGCCATGCACAATGTCGTCGCGTAACGTTTCTCTATTGTACTTTTTGTTGTATTATAGTAGTAATGTATAATTGACTGACATAAGTGTAGTGTCAGTGTCTTTCAAGTGCAATTTAAATAGTGATATTGAATACAGGTATTTAATATCGTAAATAGTCTACAGATAGCAATAAAGACAAAAGCGAAATCATAACAATACTTGTAATTAGAATGTAGGTTATATTTGTTTAGCGGTACTAGTTTTTTCAATTTTTATACAGGTATTACATAAAACGGGTTCTACAATCCCGGGTTAGAATATTCCAATAGGTAAATCAAAGTCTGAAAGTCTTTGAAATTAAAAATGTACAAGTCTGTCTGCTTTCGTAAGGTCCAGACGCTAAATTTAATATTAAGGATAAAAGGGTAAAAACGGGACCCATTACTGAGACTTCGCTGTCCGTCCGTCTATCACCAGGCTGTATCTCATGAACCGTGATAGCTAGACAGTTGATATGTTCACAGATGAATTATTTTTTACTAATTGACAGTTAGTTTAAAATTCTGCTACTTAGTAAAAATATCAAAAAGATCTTATGAGGCTATAGAGTACCATAAAATAAAGCTCCAAATTTATCGTATATTAGTAATATTTGACATTAAAACGTTTACTTTTATGAAAATAAGGTAAATTAGATTATTAAGATAAATTTCTCTGCGAATTTTTACCGTCAAGCTTTCTGAACTAATATTTAAAAAAAACTTTTTAACAAAAAATTAAACCGCCGAAAAAACTGAAAAGCAAAAAATAATACCTTTTTTGTTTGACCTTAATCTAGGTACCAGTTTGAAGTCGGTGCAGCAGCCAGGAGGAGTGGACCTATAATCGTCTACTTGATTGACTTCTATCACTCCTCCTGGCTCGTGCTGAGGCACCGACTTCAAACTGGTACCTAGATTAAGGTCAAACAAAAAAGGTATTATTTTTTGCTTTTCAGTTTTTTCGGCGGTTTAATTTTTTGGTAAAAAGTTTTTATTTTATACTTTTTTTCCATCCTTGGGGTATTTTTTTTTCCAAATTTATAATACCAACTTCAAGGTATACCCTATCTATCCAATAAAAAAGAATTATGAAAATCAGACTACTCTGTAAAAAGTTAGTCAATCATCCCCTATTTTCCTACCCTTAGGGTAGGAATATTATTTCCAAATTTAAATGGGACCACCCTTGGTGTATATGCTTTCCAATAAAAAAAGAATGATCAAAATCCGACTACTCTGTAATAAGTTATGCGTGGTCATATAGTACAATCAGTAACTGAACAATCAATCATCCCCTGTTTTTCGACCCTTAGGGTAGGAATATTGTTTCCAAATTCAAATGGGACCACCCTCGGGGTATACGCTTTCCAATAAAAAAAGAATCATCAAAATCGGACTACTCAGTAAAAAGTTATGCGTGATCATACATAAAAAAAAAAATATATACACGTCGAATTGAGAACCTCCTCCTTTTGTTTTCGTCGGTTGAAAAGGGATTTTTTTTAGTAATCAAAGTCCGTGTTAATCTAATTTAAACAAATGAATCCATTCAGTAACGCGTTGGAAATCGAATTCCAATACTTCTCAGCTAGAAAAGACAGACTGGAATAGTGCCAGGTGCCCCATTAATCAAGGAAAGAAGGTAGTTGGCGAAAACGTAGTGTTTTAATAAGTGAATAAGGTTATTCGTTAGTTTTGCTGCCGTACTAAAAAAGTAATACAAAAGAGCAATAAATATTATAAATGTGCACAGCCTAACAAACAAAAGTTGTCACTCCTCATCATCAACATCATCATTTCAGCCGCAAGACGTCCACTGCTGAACATAGGCCTCCCCCAAGGCTCGCCAAACAGATCGGTCCCGTGCCATCCGCATCCAACGTGATCCCGCAACCTTAACCAGGTCGTCGCTCCGTCTTGTTGGAGGCTACCTACACTGCGTCTTCCGGTCCGCGGACGCCACTCGAGAACCTTTTTGCCCCATCGGCCATCAGGTCTACGAGCGATGTGCCCTGCCCACTGCCACTTGAATATACTCGTATTAATACAGGTAATGATAAGAAAAAATTCCCTTATCTCAGACGCTGCCTTAAAGCAAGTATACTATGCCCACTTCCACTCCCTGATGTCGTATGGCACAATTTTATGGGGAAACTCAACAGACTCAAACAGAGTTTTGTTGCTGCAGAAGCGTGCCATGCGCATATTAGCTGGAGTTGGGCCTAGACACTCGTGCAGGGAACTTTTCGTAACGCACCGAATTATGACTCACTACTCACTGTACTTGTTTGAAGTGATAATGTTTGTGAGGACCAATTTATCCATGTTTTTACGGGTAAACGTGGCTGGCAAGCAGGTCCGTCGCACAGGACGGTTGTGTACAGTTCCCCGTCGAATGGCGCTTTCGGTGAAGAATCCTCGCGTCATTGGCCCCACGCATTATGAGCGTCTTCCTGCTGAACTGAGAAATGAGCCATCTGACGAAATATTTAGACGCAAACTGAGAAACCTTTTGTTGGATAAACCATTATACTCTGTTAGTGAGTTTGATTGCAGACATTGAATTATAGTTTTTGACATGTATAGGTACTTATTTTATTTTATGGTTTGACTTTGTATTTTACTTTTAATATTTTATTTGACATGTATTTTAATAGGTTGATCCCTGTTAGTGACATTATTATTCTTATTAATGTTTTATTTATTTATTTTTATTTTAACTATGACGATCCTGAGAGGAGAAAAAATTTAATTGTAATTGTTTTATTGTTATTTATTTGTTATTTTATTCAAGTATAACATTTTGTGACATCCATTTGATTCATTAATTTAATTTGTGTGCTTTTGACGACTTCAATATAAATTCGCGTGACTTGACTTTGTACAATTTATGATGTAATCTTATAGTGAAGGAATAAATAATCTAATCTAATCTAATCTAAAGATGCAGATCAATATACGGACCTCCACAAAGTAATAACCTGAATCAATCAAGTAATTCAAAAGATTAATCGTAAGAATTTGTAAACATTACGTCAACGCTTTAAATAACAGAAACGCTTGTTACCTATACAGACTGTAATTTAAAAAAAAGTTATAGATATTTTTCTTTTTATTTTTAAAAACTTAATAAATGATGTCATTTTACTCATTATGTAACGTACTTTTGATATCAGATCAAAGTTTTTGATATCTGGAATAGTTACGGAATAATCGCTTGGACACACTTAACGATTACAGCCTGTATAGTTCATAACCTAAAATGAAATTCCAAACCTAGCTCGAAAATTTTCTAAAGCCTTTGTTTTAAGTTTTACAAATCCCTTGTTTTAGTAGAGTGAGGTATTACCTGGAAAACTATTATATAACCTTCTAAGCCCTACGGCGTTATATCAAATATTCAATATGTTTCGACTAATATTTACATAGAATAACACACACTGTTTCAATTAGTTTTCAAAGTCAAACAAAAAAGTTGATGACTAACAATGTCGATAAATATTTTGAACTGAAACAATTACTTTGTTCACCCGCGACCTAAGTCTAAGTGCGAGTGAGCAAAATAATTGTTTCAGTTTATTAATATGGACCTCCGCAAAACGCCTGATTCAATAAATTAGATAAATATTTTGATAACATTTGATATGCTTTAACAAGTTTGGTTTGGTTTAAAAAAATGGAGTTGAAAAATAAAAATACAAAAAGATACTAAACTTCATACCAAACTTGTTAAAGTATGGCTTAGTAGCGACATCTCTTGGTCCGGGTGAGCGGTTAGTTCCGAAGGAGTGTTGACGTTTCTTGATGAAAACTTAACATAGATCGTATCACTGCTTAATGTGATTTAGCAAGTTGAAATGTGCGATGCATAGGAAAAATTTGTGTCCAAACTCCTGACCAGTGGTGGTGTAGGGGTTTAGCACGCGGCACGGAATGCTGAGGATCTGGGTTCGATTCCCAGCGCTGGTCTTTTTTCTGTTTTCTTTTTGTGCATCCATGTTTCAGTTTGTATTAAGTAAAATATTTGATATACTACTAATATAAATGCGATAATTTGTTAATGTATACTTGTTACTCTTTGACACTAGAAAAGTGTTGCCATTACAACCTGGAGGTAGTGGATAGAGAACCTGACTACGAAGCTTGAGCTACCTAGTTCCATGTCCGCGCCGGGGCAGATATTTGTATGAATAATACGATTGTTTCTTCTCGAGTCTTGGGTGTTTAATATTTATTTGTATGTATCTATTTATTAAGGTATTAAATTTATTGAATGCGGCGTTAGGTACTTTGCGGAGGTCCATATTATTGAACTGAAACAATTACTTTTCTCACCCGCGACCCTACGATATAGGTAAAAGATAGATGTTTATACGTTGCCTAGTACCCATAGGTAACACGAATGTCGTCACAGTGTGTATTTTTGTGTTTAGTTTTGAAATGTCCCACTGGAAAACAACATTTTACTGAGTGGGGTCCAAGTTTTACTATTCGATGTTTTTTCCTGCCGCTATTTTTTTGGAATTGTGAATTGAATGTAATCGAATATGTGTAAATCTCTCTTTCTCTCTCTCTCTCTCCGCGCAAGCTACTGGTCCTCACCTTCGGTTCGTTTCATAAAACCACACTTTAATGCCTCTCATTATGCACCAGTCATATAAATAACTGTAATGTCTCAAGCTAATTAAAGCTAGCTTCATTGACCTAAACCTCAATAATTAAGCATGTTAGTTGTAAAATCTCTTAATAGGATTACTGTGAGTCCAACGGCTTACGAGTGTAAGTTGATATTTGTAGACCTTTGGGGTGGGGTGACAGTGTAGCGGTAGTCAAAGTCAAAGTCAAGGGCAAAGTCGGATGTTATTGATTGACAAATAGAGTATGCCGAATGGATTGTGACTAAATATTAAAATTTGTGATCAAATAGAGGACGTTCAGCATCCTGATGGGGAATGTGTGAAAAATAAAAGAACTTACTTACTCCTCTGGCTCAACCACCCAAAGTGAGTCTTGGTCTCCAATACGAGTGCACGCCAAAGATCCCGGTCCTGTGCCGTCTCTGGATAATCACCAAGCAAGCTTGCGCAGATCCGCCTCCACCACATCTGCCCAACGGTATCTAAGGCGACCAACGAGACGCCGCGCTGTTGGCTTACCCTGGTAGGCCCTCTTCACTGCACGACCGTCCTCCATGCGCTCGAGGTGGCAAATCCACCGAAGCCTGTGAGCTCTGGTCACTCCAATTATGTTGGGTTCAGCAACTAGTTCCTCAATTTCGGCGTTCTTCCGGATCTTCCAACTGCCGGCAGGTCTCTGCGTAAAAAAAAAAACTTAAGCAAATAGACGTGGGAATCAGTCTGGTGTACGCCGACCGGGACCTCGCGCGGATGTAGGAACGGCTGCAGGCGGATTTTAATAAGTTACTAAAATGGTCTCATGATAATGGTATTCTTTTAAATTCGTCAAAAACCAAATGCATGTTAATTAGGTCCCCGTATATGAGTCCTGAATCCGATTACATTCAAATTGTCGGTCATTCTTACGAGTGTTTACATAATGACATGGCCTTATGTATGTGTGATTTGATTGAGTCTGTAAGTCATTATAAATATCTTGGTTTGAACATAGATAGTCATTTTAATTGGAAGCCCCACGTAGATGTCGTATGCAATAAAATGAGATCTATATTATGTAAGTTAAATAATATTAAATTTTTTGCCGATGAGTCTACTTTACACACATTATATCACGCATTGGCCGACTCAGTTCTGAGTTATGGCTTAATTGTTTACGGAGGAACATTTAAAACAAACTTAGATAAAATACTTAACCTACAACTTAGACTAATTAAGACAATTGTAAATAAGAAAACAAAAGAAAAATGTAATTAACATTATGAGAAACTTATTGAGAAATGTAAGATATTATCTGTGCATGATAAATTTCGATATTTGTTAGCCATTAGCCCGTATAGACGCCCAGAGTTCAAAACGCTTAAAATATACCCCGGTAACCTAAGAAAGTTACCACTATCGCGCACCGAACCGAGAGCAAATAATTATTATGGGAAGCGGACTCTGGCCTACCTGATACCGAGAATCCTAAACAATATCCCTTCGGAGGAAGGCTGCACTAGTTTACGTTGTTTTAAAAATAAAGTAAAGTTGTTTTTGCTAAGTAATCCTATTAGTAAAACGTTTAGTCCTTAATGTAATGTATTAAGTAATTATAGATATAACCCACAGATGTACCCACTATCACCTAATATTAGATTTAATAAGTACCCACCTGCTTTTTTTATATAACTCCAATTATGCATGCAAATGTAAGCTAAGATTTTTTTCTAGGTTATGTATTTAGTTATATAGTTTTTGCACAGTATTATATGGAAGTGTTTTGAGTGTTTCATTTCGCCAACAAACTGTCATGCAGTTTGGCGAAAAATGTTTTAATGTATACGCTGTGTAATTGTTATTTAAATAAATAAAAAAAAATAAAAAAAAAAATAGTTCATAAAGCGCTCTTTTATCAGACGTGTAGTATATGACGTATAACATTTGCGCGGATGTGTTAGCTAATTTAAGCTCAGAATCGCAAAACTCAAGTGGCAGTGGGCAGGGCACATCGCTCGTAGAACTAACGGCCGATGGGGTCGAAAGGTTCTCGAGTGGCGTCCACGGACCGAAAGACACAGTGTAGGTAGGCCTCTATCAAGATGGAGCGACGGCCTGGTTAAGGTTGCATAAACGCCTTGGATGCGGATGGCACGGGACCAATCTGTTTGGCGAGCCTTGGGGGAGGCCTATGTTCAGCAGTGGACGTCTTTCGGCTGAAGGGATTGGAGGAGAGACACTGCTGAAGATCCAACTCAGTGGAGTACTATTGACCTCTGTCCAGAATTACACTGATACAGGATGATGATGATGATGATGTGCGTTCTCCGCAGAATAAATCGCTTTATGTGGGCCCAAACATTGAAATGTGTTTTCAGTTTACACATATTTAATGTGTCTATCCTCCAAGGATTTATTGTCGGTCGTTCCTCAACTGGTACTTACGGTTAAACCTAAATATTCAACGTATGACCTTAGGGATAGCCAGAATATTATATGTGTAACTGTTATTTATTATAGTAATAATCTATACATACCATATATGTATATAATAAATCTGTAACATTGAAGATATTTAAGCAAAACTGTCACTAGGGCTATTTATTAGCGTAATAGAACCCAAAACAACGATTTTTATTATCTGTTTGTCTGTGCGTTTGTGAAAATTATAAGTCCCGAGAAAGGACACACGATAGTTTTTATCGTTACGCACTTAGGTACGAGTACGTACCGCTCACACTCAAACACTTTCCTATCCTTATTATGTAATAAATAATAGTAGGATTTATAGGATATTTTACTTCATTTACGAGTGAATGAAAAATTCCGTACCATTTTTGTTTTAAGATTTTAGATTCGAGCGGAAAGTAAAATTAGCTGCTCTAGAGCGTCTGAAATTTCAAGAGGAAAAGATAGTAGCGGTAACTAGGGAATAATGGTACTATAAAGCCTTTGTGAAAATAATGGAGCCTGAAGGTGTATTTAACGTACTAGTTTGAGGCGAGGCAGGATTTTAAGAGGACTAGCAAAATGTTCTTTATGAATTTAACATTAATAATAATAATAATAATAAGTTTATTTATTTTTCTCCACCACCAAGTTACAAAATACAATTAACATTTCCTATATAATACATAGATTGACAATTACAGACTTGAGTGGGGGAGATTGGTGCCCGAACTAGGTAGAACCTGTGTGTCAGGTCACCAGGTCTACGACCCTCCAGTGCCCGCAACAAAAAGGGCTTACATTTGATGCGTGTTCTAATTATATGATGAGATGGTTGTTTTGCAATTTGCTAATATCATGTGTTATCTATGTACAATAAGGAGTTTAGAATACAAAACAAAAACGTGTTATGTTTAAATATGTGGGCGTGTGTGTGTGTGTGTGTGTGTGTGTGTGTGTGTGTGTGTGTGTGTGTGTGTGCGCGCGCGTGTGTGCGTGAGAGTAGCTAAGTGCAATTATGGTTCTATGACACTGTGTGTAGCAGGTTTTCTGTCGCGTTATAATCCAGACTTTGGAGCCAATTCGTTACAGTCATCTTACATTTACTTAAAGTTAGGAGATAGATGGTGAGTTCGAAGCTAATTTTATTATAAAGGAAACCTCCTAGAAAACAGAAAAATCTGTGAGAAAAACGGGTGTTAAACTTAGGGGGGGGGGACAGACCTTATCTTTTCTACGTTTAATCGATAAGGAAACAGGATCAAATGGAACGTGTGAGTGCTGCTTAAGTATGATATGCAGGATAAACAGTTGTCGTACAGTAAGGACTTTTGATTGCTTGTATAAACTGGTTGTTGGATATAGATAAGGCAGCGATTGGCTCACTTTAAGAACTGCCCTTTGGGCTCGCTCAAGTTTCAGGATGTGGGTTTTAAGTGCACCGCCCCATGACGAAATGCAGTATGAGAGTAGTGATTGGCATAGCGCAAAGTACACAATTTTGATAATTTTTGTATTGGCAACATGGCGTAGATTTTTAAAGATGAATATTAATTTGCGTATTCTAGCTGTAAGGAGTTCTATATGGGGTTGGAAGGTGAGCCTATTATCTACTAAGATACTCAGATATTTAATTTGCGTAGTGTATTCCAGGTTAGGGCATTGGCAACTTTATTCCTTAGGGTCGATGCAAGAGTGAGCGATGATAGAATTGGGAGTTAGTGTAGGAGGGGATTTGAGAGCGAAGGTGGTGTATTTGGTCTTGTCCGCGTTTAACGTTAGCTTGTTGTGAATCAGACTTTTTGCTACGATATCGAAACCGATCTGAGCATATTGATAGACTTCACTCCAGGAAACTGCGTGGAACAAGACAACGGTGTCATCAGCAAATGTAATGATTCGACCATTCATAAGGTGAAGTCGGCAAAGATCATTGATATAGACCAAAAAAAGGGTTGGTCCGAGGATGCTTCCTTGAGGCCGCCATACGAAATCACTACTTCATCACTAACGTGATCACCAATTTTGACACTTTGGGTACGGTCAGCGAGGTAATCTTCGAAAAGGCGCAGTTGGAGATCTCGAACGCCCATTCTTTCCAGCTTTGACAACAGAGACCGTGTCAAAAGCTTTTGCCAGGTCTAAAAATATTGCAAGGGTTTTTTGTTTTTTATCTAGTTTGTCTACAATGTAATCAGTTAATTCGTGGACTGCGTCTGCAGTGGACTTACCTTTACGGAAACCATATTGGGATGGGGAAATTAGGCTATTGCTTTCGAGGTACTTAGTGAGTCTAGTGTTCATTAAACGCTCTAGAATTTTAGAAATTGACGGGAGGATAGAAATAGGCCTGTAATTATTAACACAGTCTCTGTCACCCTTCTTGTGTATCGGGATAATAAGTGATCTCTTGAGTAGCCGTGGGAGTACACCGGTTTAGATGGATAAGTTACATATGTGAGTAATTGGTGGTACTAGGATGCTTTTGAACTGTTTGACAAACGCACCGGATATGTTGTCCACTCCTGTGGCACAATCTGCTCTCAGCTTTGATATCAGCATCTCTATTTCTGCTTCATCCGTTGGAAGCATAACGAAAGAGTTCACAGAAGGGGTTGTAGGAATATCGGCTGTTGAATATTGACATGAATGCTTGAAGAAAACACGTCGGTATACACCGTAGTGGGTACGGCAACTTGGGCAGAGACATATTTCTGAGCCCCTCAGAAGTCTTCTATTCTTCTTCCCATTCCTCTCCTATCGGAGGTTGGACAACATCATGGAAATTTTTATTTTGAAGGCCGCTGCTCTAAACAAGGAAGTGGTACTGCAGTTGAACCAGTCTCGGCTCGTAAATTCTTCAGCCACGAGGGTCTTCTCCTGCCCTCGCTTCTATTTCCGGCAATCTTCACCTGGATAACTCTGATAAGCTGGAGAACTCTGTACTAGGCGTTTCTCATCACATGCCAAAAGTAACACGACTTTCTCAGAAGTAAAAAACGTTATAATTATTCTCTAATCTAACTCGCGGGTTTAGGTACTTGGCAATTTTAGCTTTCTTTCTTTTTTTCAAACAATAAATATTTATAATTATTTTAGAACTTCAAGATAACAAGGAATTTAAGATTTCGCTGTTCTTTAATCTTCATTCTATATAGGTAAGTGGTTCATTATAGTATATTTGTGTATCGTTCCGTGAGTGTCAGACGGTTCTGACAGAAAATCAGCGCTGCAGGCGTCTAACGCCTCAGCATAATGCTGAGTCAGCGACCGTTTCACTTTTGCGGGGACACACATGCAGAGCTGTGTATGTACATGTTTATTACTTCATTGTATGTTATCTTTGTTTTTTTTTGTGTGAAATTGTGTGAACTTTCTTGTATAATGTGTGTCTTGTAAAAGTGAATAAAGGTCTTCTTTCTTTCTTTCTTTCTTTCTTTCTTTCTTTCTTTCTTTCTTTCTTTCTTTCTTTCTTTCTTTCTTTCTTTCTTTCTTTCTTCTTTCATTGCATGCCTACTGTTATTTCTGATGTCCTGTCAATTATTCAAAGGTTAAAGTTGTACATGTGATTCTCTTGTTAACTGTTTATTAATCTCATGTTTTTATGTACAGTCAAGTGTAAAAATATGGGTGCACGCAACTTGCTCATAAATATCGCATGCTTAGTAATAAACGGGCTTAACTCAAAATCGTGAATTATGGTAAATTGAGTTTAAGGTTTAAACTTTAAAATCGATTTACCATAATTCACGATTTTTGAGTTAAGCCCGTTTATTACTAAGCATGCGATATATCCCATAGCTCTTATGCCGTCGAATTAAGGTATTGGTACATAATTATGAGAGGATGAAATCGATACTTATTTTTGCACTTGACCCTACAATAAAGAGTTTTACATACATTTAAGGTCTTAAAACGAGCTGGCAACGAATCATAAATTGTTAACATGTTACCTGTTAGGTACGAAAATAATTTTTAGGCAAGAGAGCAACGTTGCCTATGGGCTATGGGCTATGCGTTGGGTGTGGTTGCATTGCAGAATCATTTTTCACAAAACATTAAAAATATCTCCTAAACCCTAAACTCAGCCAGCTTGACCTGACTTTGTGCTACATTTTTGCCTTAAAATAATCTGAGGATCTATGTTTTAACTATCGGGTTGCTCGTAATTTTGACTTCGTCATCGTCGTTAAAATACACATTTATACTTCGATTACGACGACTTCAACGTATAAAACAAAACACGGGGAAGATTTTGTTGTGCGAGAAAAAACTTTGTTTGTTTTCAAAAGTTAGCAGTGTCTAAGGATTCACAACACATAAAAAATGATTATTGAGAAAAACGACTGCTGAATTAAATATTATATTAAGTACTAGCTGTCCCGGCGAACTGTGTTCCGCCTTAGAGTACCCCCCCCCCAGCATCCCGCATTGTCTTGCAACTGGCCCTCGCCGCTCTCTTGGCACTGGCCCCTCGCCGCTCATGTACAGTCAAGTGTAAAAATATGGGTGCACACAACTTGCTTATAAATATGTCCTATAGCTCATATGTCATCGAATTAAGGTATAGGACTATAGGTATATAAAGATGGGAGGATTAAATCGATACTTATTTTTGCACTTGACCGTACATACATTGCGTCATCCTTTATCGTGTATGCAGCCGGCGTTCATCGATTTATTAGAAAAAATTAAGGGGTGAACCACCCTTAACATTTAGGGGTATGAAAAATAGATGTTGTCCGATTCTCAGACCTACCCGATATGCACACAAAATTTCATGAGAATCAGTCGAGCCATTTCGGAGGAGTTTGGTAACAAACACCGCGACACGAGAATTTTATATAAAAGATAATCTATCTATACATATAATAAATCTGTAAAAAGTCGGTGTCTGTACATTGAAGATATTTGAGAAAAACTGTCACTCTATTTATTAGCGCAATAGAACCCGAAACAATGATTTGTAGAATTATTTTCTGTTTGTCTGTTTATCTGTTTGTCTGTGCGTTTGTGCGCGCTAATCTCAGAAACGGCTTAACCTAGAAGGATGCGGTTTTCTCTGATATGTTGGTATTTTCTTGGATTAACATTTAGTGTTTGTTTCATTTCAATCGGTTCACAAATAAGAAAGATACGTCTATTTTAAAAATTTATTGAACAGTTTTTAGAAGAATTAATAAGCTGAAGAGTTTGTTTGTTAGTTGTTTGAACGCGTTAATCTCAGGAACTACTGCTCCGATTTGAAAAATCTTTCAGTGTTAGATAGCCCATTTATCGGGGAAGGCTATAGGCTATATATCATCACGCTAACACTAATAGGAGCGGAATAATGTTTCAAAATCAGAGGTTTTTGAAGTAAAACTTCTATAGGCACGCTTGACTTGGGAGTACGGTGGTGAATGTGAACGCGGGTGTGCGGGGGGGTTGGTGGGGGGGCGGGTTTTGGGAGGGGGTTGAGGGGGGTTTGCGGGGGGAGGGTTTCGGGGGCGGGTAATTTTTTTTATATCGAGGAACTAAGGAGAGCCATAATTGATGAAAAAGCAAATTTGATAAAAAAAATAAGCTGCCCAAATTACTAATTCCACGCGGACGGAGTCGCGGGCAAAAGCTAGTAAGATAATACAATTTTAGAATTGATGTTTTTTTCTTTAAGAACATGTCATGTCAAAAGTACGGTACAAAATTCTGTCGTGTATTTAATATTCAACAATAGATTGGACTTTCATAACATAAGAAAATACAACCAACAACAAAAGGCTTGGCATTATTTTTATGAATAGAAGACCAAATATATGATCCGGACGTGGCCCACAAAAATGAACTTGTTACACGGCTACCCTCGGGGCTAGAAGGCTCCATGTCAGTGGGTTTTCTTAGAGCCAATATTATGGTAAACTTCGTAGAATACCTATTTTGTGAGTCAGAATACGTGCTGACCAGAAAGCGAGATATATTTTGTTAAGGTTGCTCAGTTGCATAGAAATCAGTTGGAGGATTTGTGTGAAAAAAGCCGTGGAAGTAAATAAGTTAAGTACATAAAAAATTCAGGACAATTTATGTCAATTGACTTAGCCCCAAACAAATAAAGCTTGTACTAGGTACGTAAGAATACTACGCAACATACAGGCAGGGGGGTTTCACTCCGCAGTTTAGGTATGTTCGGCCGGCGCTCCTCCCGGGAGGAGTATGGCAGTAGGTTGTCGCGCGGCCTTCAGTTCGCACGCTAGCCGCGTCGCGCGTAATTGGGTGATTCTTCAAGGTCGTGATTTTTGTTTTATTCCTCTGTCGTATTTTTTTTTACTTAGTACAGAAAAAAATCATGCTCCCATGAAAATAGATTTGTTCAGTAACATAAATTTATGGTAGGTACTGAACAAATTTATTTTCATGGGAGCATGATTTTTTCTGTACTAAGTAAAAAAAAATACGACAGAGGAATAAAACAAAAATCACGACCTTGAAAGATTAACCCAATTAAGCATCTTTTTTTTCTGTGATTTTTGCAACAAACAATGATTTCTAAACGATATTATAAATAACTTACTTACATACTAAAGGTAGTTTACTGAATTAATACACACTGTTATCTTTCTTGATTTATATACCTACCAAATATGGGCGAGTGGGAACCCTGTGCCCTTGGTTTCGGATCAGCGGTGCCCAACGGAATATGAACGCTCGTATCACACGATAAGTTTTAATTTTGCGTGCACGCAGCAGGAGTAGGAAAGTTTTTATACCTAAAGTTGACCTTTGTTCGAGAGTGATCCTTCTATACGTTAGTAATATTACTTATTCTGTGATACAGGTACCTAAACATACGAGCCTTGGAAGAGTCCTATGTTCAGCAGTGGACGTCTTTCAGCTGAAATGATGTTGATGATGATGTGTCGGTCCGTCTGTCAGTTACCTTTTTACGCTTGAAACACTGAACCGATTTAGATGAAATTTGGTATAGAGATAGTTTTAGTCCCGGAAAATGACATATGGTAGTTTTTATTCTGGAACATGGTATAGCTCCCGCGGAGTAGCGATAAACAGCAGACAGAATTGCGGGCAACAGCAAGTACGTAATAAATATAAAAAATCGACATCAAATAATCGTATTTTTCATGTGTCAAATTTGTAAAATTATAAATATTTTTATCTGTGTTACATAAATGGATAAACAGTAAGAAATAAAAATATACTGCGCACAAATGCCACTTTTCAAGTTCAAACTCATAACTTTCTGGAAAACACGTCCTACCAGCGTGACACACATAATAAATGTATTTTATTTTATGTTTCTCCCAATCATCCTACTGAAACGGCAAGTCTAAGTCGGATAGCTTACCTCTGACTACATAGGTGCGGTTGGCCTCAGAAGTCGCTGAACACTTTAGTACTTGTCACTTTTACTAACGTGACATATTTCAAACTTCACAGTATTGATGGTTATCGCGACAAAGTACTAAAGTTTTCAGCAATTTCTGAGGCTGTCTGTACTTTGAAAATGAAGATTCAGCCAATCATGTCACGCGTAAATCCTATTGGAACAATTTTTCAATGTTATTTTCCTTCACAGAAAAGCTCATGAATGACAAATTCCAGATGTCATATTGTGCATTAAAAAATCAGAGTTTCGAATCCACAATCCTCTACTTGATGTTAGATAGGTCAAACAACTAAGCATACCTATCAATTATGAAATTGTCAATTCGCACTGGGCTCGCAAGGGAACTACAGCCCAAGCCCTCTCTTTCTAAGAGGATACCAGTACCCAGCAGTGGGACAAATTTTTATTTGCCCCCGGTCTTCACCGGAGAAGAAAAAATCAAATCAAATACAGACAAATGCCCAAGATACTGACTCAGCCTAGTTGGAGTCTTATGGTTATTTATCTTGTATGCGCTGATTATTTAAATAATCTTGTACTTACCTGTCTCTGTTTTTTGTCTATACGTCACTCTGAGATTTGAAAATAAACATTTTACTGACAGCAGATTGATACACCTTGGTATTAGAAAGAATAAGATCGATAAAGGATATCAACAATTTATTAGTACAATGCATGTTATGTGATACGCATTGTACTTATTTAGATGCAACATTGTAAAAAATCAGCGTGATTTTGTGCTACGAATTACTACATTAACAATTAGTAACAGTTGGCCGCTAATGTGTTTTAAATATATTTAAACGACTCAATCGGGCCAATGCCACACAATAACAATTGTTAATTATCTTAATTTAACTGTCTCAGTTTGTGCCGTCACGGTAGATTTGGAGCTAGGTGTAGGTTTAGTAAAAAGGGTCACACTGAAAACTAGCGCTGCGGCTCGCCACTGCATTATACTGAGTGTGGCTTGTTCGCTCTTTCCTGCACTTTAGGTATTGTATTGTTATTAAGTAAGGTAATATATAAGTTCTTTAGTATTCGAAAAATATTATAAAATACATTTAGAAAACTAAAACAGAACATAAGCTAAACTAAAAAATATATAATATATAAATAAAAATAATATAGTATACCTATACCTAAATAAAAAGTCGTGGCAACAGCTCGTTAATTATTGTGTAAGGCTTATACCGATCTACGAAAATCTACCAATGCAATTGCATAATATCTCCACACCTCTCCAATGGACAGCAAGTTGCAAAAGTATTTTAAAAACTCATACAAAACCGGGAAACGGAGCGGTGAAACGAGCGGGAGCGAGCTAGCTCCGCGAACGGAAAAACAGTCCGCTACTTCGTTCCGTGTCTACACTCCAACTACAACTCAACTACAACTCCGCTCCGCATTATCCCCTTGCTCCGCTCCGCTGCTTCACTCTGCTCCAGTAGACAGGCAGCCTAAAACGTAGTCAATCAGCACCGGAAAACGGAACGTGCGCCAGTAACAGCCTAAGGGCACAGGAAGTGTTAAGTGAAAAGTGATGTAAAAGAATGCCTTGAACTATGGGAAATTCTGTGAGTGGGCGTGAAAAATGGCACGTGAGCTATCACGATTCGCACAGTGACAAAAATGCTGACGACGATAACAATGACATCTTAAAAACGACAAAAACAACGACAGCACGCGAATATTTATAAAACAGTTAATTTGCGTCGCTAGAAATTTGTAAAATAGGTCATTAGCTGCAAACCATTCAATTATCATCCAAATATACATGTCGGAGCCGAACAATGTTCTAACCCCGCGAAGAATGGAACTATGTAACCCTCCATCAATGCTAGGTCATTTGTTTGGACAGCTGTCAAACATCTTATTACGCACGTGAATTATGAACCTTTGCGGGTCTCCCTTACGCAAAGGGTCGCTTCATATAACTTCGGATTGAGGTAACCACAGTTCCGGAATAGGCACAGTTTTTCGGCTTAATATTCATACCAAATGAAAATGATCTGGCGACAACTCGTGCTTGTTTACTAACGGTTTAAAAAAACCGGGTAAATTTGAGTGGGAGTCGCTAGGGAGTCGTGTACCAAGGAGTAAAATATATGCTAAAAACCGGCCAAGAGCGTGTCGGACACGCCCAAGGTAGGGTTCCGTAGCCATTACGAAAAAATCAAGTAATATTTTTCTAAGGATTTCGTATGTGTACGGAAATCATCCAAGTTTAGGTATGTTTTATACCTTAGGCTACTATTTACTCTTAAACTACAAATAATTTCCAAGCAATCTTAGCCGCTATAATTTTCCTAGTAAATTTGATATATTTACAACCATTCTGAATTTTTTCAAATTTTTCCACCCAACAGTTTAGATTTTAGAGGGGGGGGACGGTCGATT
Organism: Archips crataeganus; assembly: GCA_947859365.1. NCBI lineage: Eukaryota > Metazoa > Arthropoda > Insecta > Lepidoptera > Tortricidae > Archips > Archips crataeganus. Next base: position 5,918,224 of record OX402068.1, read on the forward strand.
TTAATGAAAATTTTCACTTTCAAGTTGAATATTTCGCAAACAGATCACTGAATAGAAAAATCATGCTAGCAACTCCGCAATGGTTTTAAAAGACCTATCCAACGACACCCCACACAATAGGGTTAGTCGAGAAAAAAAAAACACCCCCACTTTACGTCTATGGGAGGTACCCTAAAAAAAATATTTTTAGATTTTTTTATCTAACCACTTTGTCGGCGTGACTGATATATATATTCATGCCAAATTACAGCCTTCTAGTACTAACAGTCTCTGAGCATAACCGCGGACAGACAGACAGACGGACAGACATGGCGAAACTATAAGGGTTCCTAGTTGACTACGGAACCCTAAAAACGGCTTTAAGAGGGTACGATGGCTGAGAGACTTTTGAGAAATAGGTATTTTAATGAAATGTCGCTGTCTCGCCCGAACCCCTCCGTGTCAGTACAGCGAGAGCGGGACAGCTGCAGCTCAGACCGTTATTAGGCGCGTAAAATTGATCAAAACAGCATTTCGTAATCCCCTGTTTTCTTCTCGAAAACTGGACCAATAAAATTATTTTTACCAAAAATAATTAGAGGACAGATTTAGCTATGCCCCTATGTTTTCCTTTTTTTGTTTATATCAGGGATTCTTTTCTGATGAGTGTCTGAAAATGACGTTGAAATTGGGCAATTTTTTCAGTTTTTGAAAGCTCATATTTCTTATGTTAATTGAAATATGGAAAAAAACGAAACATAGGGGCATAGCTGTGATAGATACAGATTACACAGTAAAAAAAATGTCTCTAAAGCCATTATCCAGGGAGGAAACAGGGGATTACGTTTGTATGGAGAAATGGTGCGCATCGTACCCTCTTAAGAGGCCAGTTTTTCAACCGATGAAAAACACGGAGGAGGTACTCAAGTCAACGCGTATTTTTTTAAGCTAAATGTTGGTGTGAGATAGTTTTATATTAGTTGGTTGAGATTCTCCGCAATTTTTAATTATAATTTATTTTTATTATTTGTTGTTACACTTCTTGAGATACAGCCCCTCTGACAGTTAGGTAGTGTACCAACATTAATAGAGTTATGTTGGGTCAAGTGTATAAGTTGTTGTTTTTTTCACATAAAACTTACCCGTGATTTTAATTTTTTTTTACTAGCCGTTGCCCGCGTCTCCGACTGCGAAGAATTCGTTTGTACATAATTTATATCCCGCGGGAACTATGCAACTTCCCGGAATTAAAAGTACCCTATATGTTAATCCCGATCGTAAACTATGTGTTAAATTGCGTAATAGTCTGTCAAACAGAGTAACACTAATTTATACATGCAAACTTTCACATTTTTAATATACATAAAAGTAGCTGATGCCCGCGGCTTCTCTCCCGCTGAAGTAGACTAAAACGTGTTTTCCCGTGAGTATGAGATTATTTTCCCGTAATAAAAAGTAGCCTATGTCACTCTCCGGCCCTTCAACTATGTCTATACAAAAAAATCACGGCAATCCGTCGCTCAGTTTCGACGTAAAAGAAGGACAAACAAACACTTTCACATTTATAATATTAGTATGGATTACGTGAACGGAAAAAAATCCTCAAAATCATTGCTCTCGATTGCAAACTTTACGAAACTCAAAGCTGAGCGTCTGAGGGCTATCCTGAAGCTTTCCCTTGTGATACCGACAAGCTAATCAAAAGCACCCCACGCTTCTGGCCTATCTCGCTCACCCATCTATAAGGGTGTTGTACATGAACCTTTCATAATACGCAAAAATATTTCAGAACTTGCTTCAGCCTTCGTTGTGAATAGACCACTTATCATAAGTATGGTTGGATGGATTTCGGACAGATTCTGAAACATCCTTATTTTGTTTGAAGCAAGTGAAAAATACAGAGTATTATAAAGGTTATATAGATTATTAATTTTGACGGCCAGATGGCCTAGTGGTTAGAGAACCTGACTACGAAGCTTGAGGTTCCGAGTTCGATTCCCGTGTTGGGGCAGATAGTTGTATGAAAAATACGAATGTTTGTTCTCGGGTCTTGGGTGTTTAATATGTATTTAAGTATTTATATATCTATATAAGCATAACAAGTTTATTTATTTATTTATTTGTTTCACCAACAATTGTTTACAATAGTAATGGCAATAAATACATTTCACTTAGCCTCTACGGGCAAAGTGTAACAATCACTTACAAGTGTAACAATGACTTACAAGTTTGATATGAAGTATCTTTTTGTATTTTTTATTTTTCAACTTCATTTATTATTACTTTTACGGTCATCCCGTGAAATCCATATATTTCATACTAAATACAAACTGATACTTGGATACACAGAAAAAACCCCAGAAAAAAGACCAGCGCTGGGGATCGAACACAGGTCCTCAGCATTCCGTGCCGTGTGCTATTCCCCTACACCACCACTGGTTAGGAGTTTAGACACGAATTTTATCACTGCAAAAAGTGATTATCTAACAGACTGCGATGCGCGATGTATGGGAAAAGTTCGTGTCTAAACTCCTGACCAGTGGTGGTACAGGGGTATAGCACGTGGCACGGAATGCTGAGCTGGGTTCGATTCCCAGCGCTGGTCTTTTATCTGGGGTTTTATTCTGTGCATCCATGTTTCAGTTTGTATTTAGTACTATTATAAGTCTGAACCAGTAACACAAGCTTTGCTTAGCTTACTTTGGGACTAGGTCAATTGGTGTGAATGGTTCCGTGATATTTATTTATTTATTTATCTTCAAAAATCATCCAGTTTATAGTATTAGTAAGATAGGCCAGGATAGGGAGACTTAATGCACGGAGGACTAAAGATAACTCTTATTTAATTGCAAACCATGATTATTACAGCTATCGAAAATTAATATTGAGATATCCAATGAGCTAAAACAACCCACAGAGTTTGTTTTCCATCCCACCGCTTCATTTATTCAATAGGTATTCTAAACCGTTGAAACTATACGTTGTGATTTCGCATAAACGAGCCCAAATATTTGTTTAGTAGCATTTCACATATACGCCCTTATGTAAGTAACGCCCGACGTGGGACCAAACCAATCTCAAGATTTCCATTCCACGCTTATGTAGTTTGGTAGAAAAAACGTGAAATTGCGTCGCATTTTCAATACCATGGCATAGACCGAAATGGACATAAAGACAATCCAATATGCGCCTTGGTTACACGTACACGTGTCCAGTTCTCTCGCTGTCCGAATACAAAACATATTCGGAATATTTAGACAATATGTGCCCGGATTCCCGGATATCCGCGTTATACCACAGGGTTGACTTCGATGAAATAATATGAAAAGAATACGTTTAAAAATTGAAAGCTCATTAAAAATTATAAGTAATTTTTGTTGGTGTCATTTCAAAAAGCGTATTCCGCAAAATGTCGCACAAAAAATCACGGTACACGTTTTCCGCTGAGCGTGTCCGAAAATTTTTTCCTCCAAAATCGTGAGTTTAAAGCAGCAATTCCCATTCTTGGCATCTTTTTCGTTTCCCTTTTGCCAGCCCTGCGCCTGTCAAATATTGGCCAAATCGCTTGGGGCTTTTTGAGCTGGATCGAGGCGGTTTCAGTTCGGTTTTCTCACCTTGATAATGGTACGCTGGTAATAAGCCCGATATTATAGCTTGCGGTTTCATACGTGGTCTCTCGATAGGCGTGGCGGGTTTAATACCCAAATGCATATGTTTACGATACAAGATAGATTAATAAGGTTTAGGTACGCTTTGATACAATAATGCTTAATATAGTCGTTATTATGGTCGTGCTAGTGTAGTAGTTTGACCTCTCAAGCAAAGGATCATGAGGTCGGGCACGGGCTCGTATCTCTGAGTCTTTATACGGAATTTTGTGTGTGTGAAGTTTTCAATCCGCACTAGGCCTGCGTGCAGACTACACGCCAAACCGTATCATTCTGAGAGGAAGCCTATGTTTTGCAGTGGGAAGTATAATAGGCAGAGATGTAGATGGTGACAAAATACTTCAGATAGTTTAAGTTTCAGAAAACGAAGAGTTAGTTTTCTTAATTAAATTCATATTTTTTAGGGTTCCGCACCTCGAAAGGAAAAAGCGGAACCCTTATAGGATCACTTTGTTGTCCATCCGTCCGTCCGTCTGTCTGTCAAGACCCTTTTTCTCAGGAACGCGTGGAGGTATCAAGCTGAAATTTATATCAAATACTCCGGTCTACGGTCCCTTAGAGCTGTAAAAAAATCAAACTTCTAAGCCAACGCTATCAAAAGATACAGCCGTTTATGCCGCAAATTTCCGCAAATTTTCGAAACTCGCAAGGGAATCAAAACCTACAGGGTACTTCCCGTGAACTCAGAATCTTGTAATTTGGTACGAAGCAACGTATTATAGCACAGATAAAGGCAAAATTACGAAAAGCATAATTTTTTAACGCAATCAAAAGATATAGCCTTTTATGCCGCAATTTTCCGCAAATTGTCGACACTCGCAAGGGAATCAAAACCTACAGGGTACTTCCCGTGAACTCAGAATCTTGAAATTTGGCACAAAGCAAGGTCTTATAGCAGAGATAAAGGAAAAATTGCGAAAAGCATAAATTTTTTTGTCTGTCTGTCTATATCAGTACCCAATCTACAATGATCCCACACTGCGCACATTTTACTTAGGAGCAGGGGTCTGCTAAGACTGGATGTTCATAGATATATATACATTTTGGCCGGTTTTTTTTTGGATTTAATTTAATTTTATTCTACAGTCACCTTTTTTGCATCGTCTTCATTTCATGTATCGTTCTCTAATATTTGTCTACAAGTTGTAATTGTCACATGAATACAAATTTTTAGTACTTACCAACATACATAATGTAAGAATTGTAAGTGTAAGCTTATATAAATAATAATTTAAATCTGCAAGGAAACTGTATAGTACTAAATATGTTTGTTCACTTCATTCATCAAATTGCCAAATTAATTGACACTAACTTTATTGATACTTGCCCAAGGAGACTCCTTTTAATAATATTGTTTTTTTTTTCACAGCATACTAGGTACCTACTTTTAGTTTAGCTACTTTTAGTTTAGGACAGATATTTGTATAATACAGGGTGAAATCTTAATGGTGATACAAAATTCGTGTTTCTAACTTATTTCATGCTGGGTAACATAATGCATTAACTCATTTCATGCTGGGTAACATAATGCATTAACTTAATTATTGTTAAAATTAGTCTGACAAAATTAAGGATGTTCATTTGTTGAAATGAAGTCACAAACTCAGTGTATGGACACCTCAAATTAAATAAAACTAACTAAAACAAATGATTTAGTGCATTATACACCGTGAAATTTTAGTGGTTGTTTTCCCGAAACGAGGTGATTTAGTTTCGATTGTACAATCGATTTATAATTACTATTTTGACTGGAGTCAAAAATCCAATTGTGAAAAACGAATGTCGAAAATGACCGCAAACCAATAGTAACGCTTCGTTGGTACAAGTAGCGTACGATCGTACGATAGTTTAGGTACCATAATATAATTACTTTAAGGTTTTATATTTTGTCTGAATAAATGTTGTCACAGTTGTCTAATAACTTAGGGGCGATATTATATTTCATGCCAATATTATTCATTGAGACTTCCACATACATTATTACATTAAGCGCTACTCTTACCTTTCGCATTGCAAAAAAAATCCTTCTTCTAAATATGCTAAAGGTTTTTATCACATTTATCAATGAATCCCTGATGAACGGAAACGGGAGAAGTCGTTACGTAATTCCATATATAATGGAACAGTCCAGACGAGCGTTCGAAATTCATCTTAAAATATTACAATCCATCGTGAATTCAGTAGGAGCGGAGAAAAAGGAAATTTTTGCATCAACGACTGTAGAAATCGAATTGGAGTCTTTGAACGTTTTTATATTTTTTTGTCAGCGATTTCTGAGCTACCTATTTAGAGTTTGCACGCCGGTAGAGCGTAATTCTCCTGCCCGGATATCTTCTCGGTTGAATGGAATTACTTTCCTGTAGTATATAAATTATGTTCCGTATATGGATCCCTATAATTGAAATGGTTTTTTGCAAGTGCAGATTTGTAAAGTTTAGGGAGTTTTTTTTTTGTTTTACTAAAATAGTCATCAACATCAAGGCGCTAGTTTTCTGTTAGAATAAGAGGGCTTGAGCTGTAGTTCCCACGCGAGCCCAGTGAATTGGGAATTTCACAAACACCATTGAATTTCTTTGCAGGCGTACGAGTATGTAGGTTTTTTCCACAATAAATCTAATGGTAAATTTCAAATGTAATTTCGGACGTAAATTCCGAAAAACTCAGAGGTGCGAGCCCGGGCTTGAACCCACGACCCTCTAACCACGACTGACCTAATGATAAAAGTAATGTTTAGAAATATTAAGCGTTCCAAAATGATGACCGTTTCTTTATCGAAATCGCCTATATCTCTGAGAGTTTTACATCAAACACGGTTTTTAAATGTTCAAATAGTCAACTACCAGTAAAAATACAAGGTGCTCGCGTATTTATCTGTAAAAATTTCAAAGAAAACTCTTATTCTATAAAAGAGTAAATAATTCCTCACTCAATAGATCACGCAGTTTGCAAGGAAGTTTTTCCAGCGATGAAGCACTCAATTGGCTAAAAGAAAATTGTGTTTTGGAATTTTATGTAATCCTCTAAATAATAAATACTTTGCTTAATAGACCACGGTGCTTGAATGGAAGGCTTTAAAGCAATGTTACGCTCAATTTGGTAGAAATTAGACATTATTTTTAATCACAGTACACTTGCATTAAAAACGCAATGGCATGAGATTATTATTACATAAAACATGGTTTTTGCCAATTCGACTTTATTGGTAATCGTAAACATCTTTATGGGACTGTATTTTTCGCAATATAAATTGTTTGATACTTTTTTGGACAATGTCTATTCTAAAATTGTGCCGTGAAGTATTTCTCATATTTACGTGTCAAATTTTTTCAAAATTTTAAGATTGTATGACTTTGAAACAGCCCTTATTACAAACATATACAAGCAGTAAGCATCACCATCCGAGCCTATATACGTTCCACTCAGATTAAGAGGGGTTGGGCCGCTGTTCCCACGGGGGCCCAGTGCGGATTGGGAACTTCACACACACCATTAAATTTCTTCTCAGGTGAGTGCAGGTTCCCTCACGATGTTTTCCTTCACTGTAAAGCTCATGGTAAATTTCCACCGTGTAATTTCGCACTTAAATTCCGAAAAATTCAGAGGGGCGAGCTTTGGCTCGAATCCACGATACTGCTTGAGAGGCCATAGATAGTTTATTGAATCAGGCGTTACTTTGCGGAGGTCCATATTAATGAACTAAAACAATTACTTTGCTCACCCGCGACCTTACAATAGTTACGTTTATGCAAGAAATGTGCGTTCATGCAGTTCCTCCACCTCCACACTGTACGAACACACACAAATCACATAAATCCAACCATCACCACCACCAAGCTACACTGACGCGTTTCGAACTCAACCAGAGCTCATCTTCAGAGTTACCACAACCGTATGCTATGCTACCAACTGTTAAACATAACACTGTAACTGTTAAGTTTAACAGTTGGCAGCATAGCATACGGTTGTGGTAACTCTGAAGATGAGCTCTGGTTGAGTTCGAAACGCGTCAGTGTAGCTTGGTGGTGGTGATGGTTGGGTTTATGTGATTTGTGTGTGTTCGTACAGTGTGGAGGTGGAGGAACTGCATGAACGCACATTTCTTGCATAAACGTAACTATTGTAAGGTCGCGGGTGAGCAAAGTAATTGTTTTAGTTCATTAGGCCATAGATAGGTCATACCACAAGAGACTACGACGGCTTTTTTTAAAGCAAGCAGCAGTAAGCATAGTAAAATAAAATTCATCTTCAAAAAGTCCTCCGTGTTGTCTAGCATGCGCTATTGCATTGTTCATATTCAAAACCCTCATAAACTCATAAGCTAGTTTAAAATTATTAAACTAAGCAAACAAACCTTCAATCCATTTGAGCTCCGCGAAGTTGAACTTGAATCCGCTTTTGGCCATCACAACACTTTTCGGATTAGATCTCTGCCTGATTAACTTTGATATTTGAATGCTTCTGGCATTTCACTGTTTGTGCCATGGCTTTCCGTCCGAAGTTTCCGAGTCTGTTTTGTAGAATGATTTTGACGTTTGTAGCTCAAAGTGAAAGCATTCTAAAGAATTAATTTTGAATCTCGAAATTAGTGATGTTTGAGCTAACTCTTGATTTCTGGGAAGTTTGATATCGTGGAAATGGTTGATAAGTTTTTAAAAGCAAAAGTTTTGGTCGCGCTATCCGGTATCTTCGAACGATTCTACTAAAAATGTGCCTACAAAATATTAATAAGGAGCGGGAATGAGAACGAGGTTTAAACAATATTTTGAGAACATTAATAACGGCATTAAAATAATAATCCTAAAGACTGCCTAATACTAACACTTTCTCGTATATCAATGTCTGCTAGCGTCTCGTTGGGTTGAAAGATGTTTTCTAAGTAGTTTGCAAATCTTATTGCCTTTTGCTCATTGCTGATTGCCCATTTACCGTCATCCTCCCTGATAGGCGGGATTTGCATGATCGGCGCGACCTTATGATAGTTACATTTATGCATGAAATGTGTGTTACTGCATGAACACACATGGGAGTTTTCACAAAAAAATGTACCCATTTTCCTTAATTTATCCTTAATTTTTCCATACAAAATTTATTACTCAGTTTTGTGACGGTCCATACAACATGTATGGTTAACTGCGTCACAAAACTGACAATTAAGAAAGGGACGCTTTTTTTATTGCTTAAATCGATAGTGCTTGTGATTCTGAGTAGAAATAACCCAAAAATACATGAAATAATTCAAAATACGAGTATTATAGGTTTAACAAAAGATAACTTCGTGCGTCTGGATTCAGAGTTTAAGCGCGCATAAAAGCAATGCCTAGCCGAAGCACGAATGGCTTACGGCCCTGTAAACAGTGTTGCTGCAATAGCGATAGTGTCACTATCGATAGTTTGACCTTGAGACATGTCGATAGTGCGATAGTTATATCGAAAATATCGACGTGCTGCAATACTATTGATAGTATCGATAGTGAAAATTAGGCGATACTATCGAATTGTAAATACCGATAGTAGAGTTTGTCGAGCGAGTCGTGTCCCTTGAAAACAGGCGGCATTTTCAAAAAATCTTTTAATACGTATTATATGAACACTAATAACACTTTGAAAACTATGATTTATACTTGTATTTATGTAGCTGCCTTTTTAACTAATTACTGCTACATAAATTCGAGTGTCAATCACAGTTTCCAGTATTAATTAGTGTTGAAATATGAAAGATTTTTGAAAATACCGCCTGGTTTCAAGGGACACGACTCGCTTGACAAACTCTGTTGCATCAAAAAAGTCGATAGAACCGATAGGGTGTACTTCCGTTTGGCAAATTATTTTTCCAAAACTGATTAATTTCGCAAATGTTTAATTTCCCAAATGTTTATTTTTTCTGAAACTGTGAACTATTCAGAATATATTTCAGGACTATTCTGTAGGTTAGGTTAGCTTAGGTGTGATTTATAACAATCCTGAAAAGCTTACAGTTTCAGAAAAAATAAACAGTTGGGAAATGAAACATTTGCCAAATTAATCAGTTTGGGAAAAATAATTTGCGAAACATTAGTAAACCAATACAATTACAAATATTCTTTATTGATCACCAAAAAAGTACAGAAAAAAATAATAACATTATTGTTAATTGAGGCAGACAATAGGCGGTCTTATCGCTCAAAAGCGATCTCTTCCAGACAACCAATTGATCTATTCTATTGATCTTCAGCAAGTTCCTTTGACAATAAGTATTGTATTACTTACTGTCAAAGGTCGATAGTTTCGATAGCACTATCGATAGTATGACTGATTTTCAAGGCCACGATAGTATCACTTTACTATCGATAGATAGACTGTCGCTATCGCAACAACACTACCTGTAAATAAAAACTTGTACCACGCTGTAAATGGCACGCATTCGCCCTGTACAGTTGCCCGTCATCTCTGCCCTATATGAATAAAACATACGAATATTTCAGTTCCGACGTTTTTTCAGGGTTCCTTAGGTAGGTACTGGAAGAAAATGACGAAGATTTTTTTTGTGAACTTTGGAATCAGCTTGCAGTGGCAGTATTTCGACTGATAAAACTTAGAGATCTTAAAAAATGAGCCTACAATTTTCTCAAAGGGCCTGCAACGCTTCCGTAACTCAACTTGTGTTGTGGGTGTCCATGGGCGGCGGTGATTGCTTTCCATTAGGTGACTCGCCTGCTCGTTATCCTCCTATCATAATATAACAACAGCCCTGCGATTAAGTCTACACCTTGCTTCACCTTAAAGGAACTGAGCTGCTTCAACTTACCGCGACTAAACCGGTTTAGATATCCACGCAATAATTATCGTATTAATCCTGATTTGGCGAGTAATCTGAATAAAAGTTTTTAGATTTAGAATAAGTTAGTTTTAGTTTTCTTTCTCTTATAAATTTTCACAAAAAGTTCACAATAAATTCGTAAGTACAGCAAGTTTTTTAAAAGTAAATAAAGTAAAAAAAGGAAGTTCGTACCGAAACTAGTGCCGTTGAAAATGATTACATTCGCATTCATACGAATATTATGTGCTGCAACCTACTGTGGCATAGAGGAAAAACCGGCCAAGTGCGAGTCGGACTCGCGCACCAAGGGTTCCGTACAAATTTATATGTATCTATGAACATCCAGTCTTAGCAGACCCCTGCTCCTAAGCAAAATGTGCGCAGTGTGGGATCATTGTAGATTGGTTACTGATATAGACAGACAGACAAAAAAATGTACTTATGGTTTTCGCAATTTTTCCTTTATCTGTGCTATAAGACCTTGCTTCGTACCAAATTTCAAGATTCTGAGTTCACGGGAAGTACCCTGTAGGTTTTGATTGCCTTGCGAGTTTCGAAAATATGCGGCAAATTGGGGCATAAACGACTGTATCTTTTGATTGCGTTGGCTTAGAAGTTTGATTTTTTTACAGCTCCAAGATACAGTAGATCTGAGTATTTGATATAAATTTCAGCTTGATACTAGGGGCGTTCAATAAAAAGTGAGAATGAGTATGTTATAAACAACTTTCACTAAATGTCATTTTATTTTTCGACATAGTCACCTTTTAGCATAATACACTTAGTATATCTTTTTTCTTAACTTAAAATTCCATTTTTAAAAAGGTCTCATCTTAAGTACTTAAAAAATCTTGTACTGCAGCGACTACCGCGTCGTCGTCTTCAAATTTCTGGCCTCTCAGGTATTGTTTCAATCTCGGAAATAGGTAGAAATCACTGGGAGCGAGATCTGGTAGATACGGAGGATGCTTAAGGATATCGAACCCAGCATCACGAATTGCAGCCATTGCAACGACGGACTTGTGTGCCGGGGCATTTTCCTGGTGGAACAGCACAACTTTCGAGAGTTTACCTCGCCGTTTTTCGCGGATCTCATTGCGCAATGTTGCTATTTGTTTGGCGTATAATGTGCCCGTAATAGTGGCTCCATGCTCGAGATACTCAATCATTAATACCCCTTTACCATCCCAAAAAACAGAGCCCATGACCTTACCGGCAGATGGGCTCACCTTGAATTTCTTCGGAGTTGGAGATGATGGCCTTTTCCATGTCATAGACTGCAGTTTCGTTTCTGGGTCGTAATGATGGAGCCATGATTCGTCCATTGTTATAAATCGCGCCAAAAAAAGTTCCCGGTCTTGCTGCATCAGGTTCAAAGCTTCTTGACAAATCTCTAGTCTAGTTTGTTTTTGCGTGTCAGTAAGCATTCTTGGTACCCAACGCGCAGATACCTTTTTCATACCCAAGCGTTCATGTAAAATATTATGCACGCTCCCCGTTTAAATCTTTACATTTTCAGCAATAAAACGAACCGTGACACGACGATCCGCCAAAACTGAGTTTTCGACTTTTTTCACAATTTCTTCAGTTACTGCTGTAGTAGGGCGTCCGGAGCGGGGGTCGTCCATTGTCGATGTTCTTCCACGTCTAAATTCGGCGCACCAACGTGCGACTGTCGAATACGGAGGAGCATTAGACCCTAAAGTGTCCCGCAAATCCAAATTGACTTGGTCCGTAGAAAATTTTTTCAAACACAAGTATTTGATAACGGCGCGCAGTTCAATTTTCTCCATTTAAGCTAACGTACTCAATAGCATTGCAAAGAAATTACCGTATATTTTTTTAAACAAAAGACAGTTAGTTTTTTTTTTCATAGCAATCAGCTAGATAGATTAGCTTTACCGGCCAGTATTTAATTTCGTAATATTAAAAGAGTTTGCATCCCATTCTCACTTTATATTGAACGCCCCTCGTACCTCTACGCGTTCCTGAGAAAAAGGGTCTTGACAGATAGACGGACGGACGGACGGACGGACAACAAAGTGATCCTATAAGGGTTCCGTTTTTTCCTTTTGAGGGACGGAACCCTAAAAATAGATGACAGACAAAAAAAATAGCCATCACTAGATAGATTTTTAAAATATTGCATCATAAAACAACATCTATGCGAAAACATTTCAATTCCACACAACCAAATTATACATGCCTACAGAACTACCGGAAACTATCCAAATTAGCGAAATTAAATTTGACATATTTAGTGTTGCTTTGATATGCCATTTCCTTTTGTTTTTTTTTATTCCATGTTCCATTTGTTTTATTATCTTATCACTGACCAAGCCTGTACTCGTATTGTGGCAGCCGAAGTACTATTATTAATAATGCTACCTGAGCATTATTAATATGCTGTGGCGACCGAACATGGCGATAAAGGCTTAAGCTACATAACAAATTATTAATTATAAATTTAGGCTCAAACACTATAGATTTTGAGTAAGTTAGTTTTAGTTTTATTTTCCTTTATCATTTATTCTTTTTTTTGACAAAATACCCTGCATTAACTTCCGCATTATCTTCAAAAAGGTGTAGTTAAGTACATAGAAAAGCTCAAAAGTCGTTTTAGTTACATTCTTATAAAATCTATGTAATTTATTTCATTTATTTATTTGAGAGCGCCGGGGGCCCAATACCTCTCCCCGTCCCCCTTCCCTATTCCCTCTCCTTTTTTACAGGCCGGCAACAGATTAGTGACTCTCTTTGAGTTGTTGATATTTATGGGCGGCGGTGATCATTTTCCATCAGATGACCCGCTTTCTAGTTTGCCTCCCTCTCATAATAAAAATAAATAAATTTAAGTATCAAGTATTGCAACAACTGTCATAAATTTTTTGTGGTTACAAATTGCAAGGGGACAGAACCGCCAGTTAGAGGTCTGACTCACGCTTGGCCGATTTCCAGTTCCCACAACTTTGGTCGCCTTAAGTTTTCCCGACGCTGTCCCGAAGTCAGGAGACCGGAAAATTAATTTGCGGTAATGTGATTTTTTGACAGAAAATGCTACATTTCTGTAAAGGTTCCTGAATGATTTATTTAAATTGGCTTGTTCGGGGCATGATGTAAATGTTCGAAAGATATTTTTAGGATTCCGCTTCTCGGTATTTTTGTTCATCATACTAGCATTGTCATCCAAACCTAATCACAGCAAGTGGGTCAAGTTTCACTTGATTTGGCTAATAAAGCTTACATTTCTAAGTTCACGTGAACAAAAAATAAAACCTTCATTGAGTGTATTTTTACACAAACACCGTAGAAATCATAATCATAATAATTTATTGATTTTAGTTAGTTTTAAAAAAGTGGCTCTGTCTATTGATAAACAATGTATTCCCAGAGTCAAGTAGAAGACGTTGTTCAGTAAAATAATTCTATACAGCCCCCTCCCGTGTCGGGTTTATAAGCCATCGGCTAATGATTATCCATCTTTAATTGGCCAGGACTTCACTGACCCATGTCCAGGTTACACCGGCCTAATAACTGCTCATCCCGCCCGATGGATCCAGATAGCCACCTTACCTGACACGCTCCCTCTAGAACATCACACTTAATCTAAGGGCCTGACCATAATTATGACCACGGTGCGGCGGCGTCAACGTGAAACTGTGCGGAGCCTGAGCGCAGTACGTTGCCGCACTGTGCAGATACACGTTGCCTCGTCGTCTTGACGGTGCGGTGCCGCGTCGCGTAAAAAACACGGCAAAGCAACGGCGCAAAATCTTATAAGATTCTACACGGCACGGCAACGTATATCTGCACGGTGCGGCAGCGTGCCGCGTTCAGTCGCCGCACCATTTCACGTTTACAACGCCGCACCGTGGTCATGTGACTGGCTCTATGGAGCTTGGGTTCACACTTCAAAAAATAGTAGCTTGATGCAACCTAAACTGATACATCCCAGCCTAAATATATCTCGGAATGAGAGGGCTTGGGGCGTAGTTCCCACGCGGGCCCATTACGGATTAGGAACTTAACACCATTATTGATTTTTTTCGCAGGTGTATGCATTATGCATGCAGATTTGGTCACGATTTTTTCTTTCACCGTAAAGCTCGTACGGCAATTCCGAAAATATAAGAGGAGCGAGCTCGGGCTCCAATCCACGATCCTCCGCTTGATAAGCGATTAATAAACTGTAGCTTTCTTAAAAAAAATACTTCACCTGATTGCATGAGTTGTCACCGCAGCCTGTGAGTTCAAACAGACGGCCTTCAGCATGCCGCTGAATACTGTATGCTCGAGTATTGATTTACTTGAAATAGTGATAGTGGGGCTTATTTGATCTAGGATGGCAGGAGGAGATCTTTTATTTAGGGATTACGGAGACTCCGCTGTCTGACCGCCTTCGTTTGGTTCGTTCTTCTGTCACAGAGCTCTACCTCTTTAACCGTAACAGCTAGATACTCGAAATTTTCATTGATTATGTATTACTATAGCTGCTATGTTAACAAGTATCTATCTATCTACAGCCATTGTCCGCCCACTGCTAGACGTAGGCCTCCCTCATATTGCGCCAACATTTGCGATTCTGGGCTTCCCTCATTCACCCACTGCCAGCTGTCCTCCTAAGACAACAATTACTAATAATAAACAAAGTTAAAAACTAAAGGGGGTCGCCAACGAGAAACGTATTTTTTTCAGCGTTCTATAGTAGCGGTATATTTAGTAAATAGGTAACAACTAACCGCTCAGTTTCGAAAAAACATTTCAAACCCGCAAATACTTTATACCTACCCAAGAAAACCTTCCTAAAGAGAAACATAGCTGAAACTTCCAAGAATACAAATCTTAAGCGTAAACAGAAATATAAAAGGAATATTAAAAGACATCTCGACAAAATGTCGGTCTTGAATCTGTGTCATACGTATATAGGTCGAAAGTTGCGGCTTAGCCCAGATCCTAGGCAGTACGTACGCTCATTAAATTTTAAACCACTTGTCACTTTAGGGATGATGAAGGTAAATATTACTATTAAATGTTTTATTAGACCATGTTTATACATGGCTGTCACAATAGTTAAGCGACCTAGTTTTCTTCTGCTAATTGTGTGTACCATTCAAGATATTCAAATTCAGACCATATATAAAATCACGCCTCCTTTCCAGCAATGACGTAGGCAGAGACTATTTGCAAATTTGAATGTAGCATTTTTTTTTGTGATTTTATTCTTTTTCCACTTTCTTTCTATTTTTTTTATCCAAATCTCTTTGTCAAACCGAGCTCCAGCTGAACCTACACCCTGAGAATCTGGTCGGTACGTCATCACGTGTGGAAACCTTTACAGCCACCTTCACACCTTAACATTTGGCAGGGGTGTTAAGTAAAACTACCTAAAACCATCTGTTTCAATATTACGGAACGATTTTAAGTCAAGTTAATATAGGCCAGACATCATAATGATAATGATGATGATGACGTTTATTATGATGATGATGAAGATGACAATGATGATTAATCGAGTATAGTCTGTATACAGTTGAGTTTGGTAAACTTTCATACTAAAGCATTTTTTTTTGTTTACAGAATGCGTGGCCACCCCACATCACCTCGCGTCAAGAGATAGCATTTGCATCAACAATGACTATCAACTTAAGTGAAAAAAACCAAATGTGACGTTCAATAAAATCGTGCCAAAACAATGTTTTGCTGCAAAGAACTGAAACTAATCTATGCGACTGTCGTACTGTTGCTAGAAGCGGAATTACTAGTTAATACAGGTGCTATGGAGTCGAAAAGGTCTTCCATTATGACACAAAACGCCGACGAGTTGAAGTCGTTGGAGCTTTGCATTAGTAGGAACCAGCAGAGGCTTGGTAGTGTTTTTGGGAATTACACTAGGCATCATAAAAAAGGTACGTCCAACTTATTAAATTTACTTAACGAGTGATTCTAATACAAGATTTTTTGCTGATTCTACTTCTTCAACTAATAATAATAATAATATATGTATATCGGTATCATCTTTCAAGTCGATGCCATTAATCATTGAAGAGTTCCGTCCTGTGGAATAAATATATCTTTGCGCGCCACCAAAATTTCACTGCCGATTTAGTATACTGTCACGAACTTACATAAGCATACCAAATTTCAGATTGATCGGATAAATGGCTGGAAGTCGTTGAAAAATGTTCTAGAAATAAAACCACAATTAATACACAAAAATTTTACTAAGTACAAGTTAGATAAAAACTTGCATGCAGTTCCTAATCCGCACTGGGCCCGCGTAGGTACCACGCCCCAAGCCCTTTTATTCTGAAAGGAGATCTGTGGCCTGCAGTGAGATGTAAAGACTGGAATTATTATGATGATAATGTTCGTGTGGGTTGAAACTTTATTGCCTATCAGCCATCCAATTGTAATTGCTGCTAACTTATAACGGCCATTACGCATTGCAGTACTTTTATTACTTGATTACATAACGAAGCTGAGGCAGCCGGAGAAATTGGATGTCTGATTGTGAGTAGGCTAAGCCCGTAAATAAGATATCTATAAGAGCGTTTGTACAATATACTACACTTGTCTTTACCTACGGCTTGGCTCGTGTTAACCTCTTTATCTGTCATTTGAATTCAAGTTCCCGGATTTCGCAAAAATTACCGCGGGTATTGCCCAAAATTATGAATCGTGGTCTTCATTGACGTTGCATAAAAAATCGTGCTAAAATTAGTTGTATCTAGACTTAATGGTTTACATTTCGGAATTCTATCCCGATCACACAGTCATATTCACAAGCTAAAAAATAAAATAAGGTAAAAGCTTAAAGACTACTAGGATTTTGTGTGATTCTATAAAAAAACATCGTCTGCGCTCGGCAGACTGTCATTGCTTCACCTATTTACACGTACAGGCATTATACAGAGTCTCGCGTCCTGATTTTGGTCAATGTTAATGTCCACTCACGATAAAAGCATTTAATACATAGATAATTTTCCAGCGGCGCAGCTATGACTTCGCACATAAAGTTCGTTTATAGACTCTCACACCAGATGCCTTATTTTCTAAAGCACTTGGAAACACAATCGTTTTCACTGTTTCTCTTTATCACACGGTAAAGGACGAGGACGGAAAGAGAAGGACGGTTATGGTTGCGGAATCGCGTTGGATGCGGATGGCGTGGGACCGATCTGTTTGGCAAGCCCTGAGGGAGGCACATGTTCAGCAGTGGACGTCTTTCGGATGAAATGATGATGATGATTATGAAAGGACGAGGGTAGAAAGAGATGCTGAATTTAATGGCGAGTATCCGCGCGTAGACAATGCGGCCTCTGTTTTTTATGGGTTTGGTTAGCATGGATAAACAAGATTTAATGATTTTCATTGGGATATTGTTCACCTTTTTATAATACTGCCAAGTGACATTTTCTTTTAAGATTTTCTACTAATATGTCAGCGTCATCTAACTTTGCGACGATTCATAATGAAAGAATCAAAACTTTCGAAACACCAATGGCAGTTTTAGTTCATAATTCATAAAATGCTTAACTGATGTTTTCAACAGGTCACAGAAGAAGAACAACCACAACAACGCAATCAACAGTCATCTACACAACAGTCGACGAAGAAGAGGCAACAGATCCATATACAACCACAGAAACAACCACCCATCCTAAACTACCAAAACCTTTAAGACTATCATCTTCAATGCTAGATAAGGACTACAATGTACATATAGATAAGAATGTAATTGATGATGAAATGAGTGAGATAGAAAGATATAAACATCAAGAGAAATATACAGAGCTAGATGAAACATCATTATCTAAATCATTAAGTAAAGTTAAGAAAATGTACAGAGATTCGGCGGCATCGACTGCCAATAAATTAGGTGGGAAGGTCGGCAAGACGGGTATATTTTTGACTGACAATTGTACAACTGTAATAGCACAAATAGGGACTACGGCGATATTGCATTGTGAAGTTAGCGATATCACTGAAAATACGGTGAGTTATACAAATACTCGTACCTAATACATGGTTTGAGTACATCGAACGCTAGCTACGCTGATCTTTCAATGTCGTTTATATTATTACTAGTCTTATTGCATCTACAAAAAAAAAAACAAGTCGTTTCAAAATAAATCTGGATTATTTCAGAAATGCTTTCCATATTGGCTAATGTTTAAAGTGTATATGTATAAATTTATGTGGGATGATTTCAGACTGGGTTATGATAGATCACTCTTACTTTGTGAAATAGTTCTTGATTATGATGAAAAAGTATAAAAGAACAACATAGGACATGGCAAAATAAAGTCCAGTAACTATTCCAAAAATTAACACAACGCTGCACAGAACACTGAAATTTATCTATAGTTTGAACTTTTTACATCAATTCTAAGGTTCAAACATCACAATAAATGAAGTAAAACGAAACTAGATGAATAGAAAAGAATGTTATGACGATTATACTACGTTGGTGGATGTAACGTAATCAATAAAAGTCTTTAGTTCATTTTAATTATTACTGTAGCTCAATGCTTAAGTGAATTACCGTTAATGATTGACACTTCTTGAATAATTAAATCACAGACTTCCCCATGAAACCGAAGTAGGACAGCAATTAAGCCGAAATAATTGTGAGCTATCGATATAGGTCAAAACTTCCTTTTAATTACGTTTCGCAGTTGAACTCGTGAATTTGGCCTTCACTTAATTATTTTAGAGGTTTATTAATTCAATTCAGAACCTAAGGCTATGAGAAACTTTGAGAGAGTTCAGTGAATAATGTATTTGGCCTAAATTATTAGATTACAAGTTATGGGTTGAATGATAAATATGCAAAGCTGTAATGAAAGCACACAAACAAATTACAACTTTTTATGCATTATTTTTCTTTGTTGTGCATAATTTATCATTGCTTGAGTTTTTACAATTCTTTCTATTTTGTGAAGAAAAGTATTGAGGTATTGTTTTCTATACAGTTTTTTATATCCAGTATATTTTTTATTATTATTTATTATTATTAATTAGCCTGGAGAAGTGTCCCACTGCTGGGCAAAGGCCTCCCCCCATTTTCGCCATTCATCCCGATATTGAGCGGTGTCCTTCCAGTCTTTGAGGTACACGTCTAGGTCGTCCCGCCAACGCCTCCTGGGCCTGCCTCGTCGCCGCCATCCATCCTGTGGTATCCAATCCGTGGCTAACCTAGCCCACCGATTTGGATCCATGCGGCTGGCGTGGCCTGCCCAGTCCCACTTAAGCTTGGCAGCCTTGGCACCCACATCGGTAATGCGTGTTTGGGAGCGCAGTGAGGTGTTTCGGATCCGATCAATCCGCTTCACACCGAGCATACTACGCTCCATTGCTCTTTGGCAAACCTTCAATTTGGTCTTCTGTAACTCCGTCAATGACCATGTTTGAGCACCGTAAGTTAGGACAGGCAGTATACACATATCAACCAGTATATTAGTCAATGTTATAATAATATTATGCCATTAGGATGGCACAGGATCGATCTGTTTGGCGAGTCTTGGGGGAGGCCTATGTTCAGCAGTTGACGTCTTTTGGTAGAAATGATGATGATGATGATGGCGCAATTAGAAAAAGTGAAAGGAAACTTCTATGCAAAATTTTAGCTTTTTTCGATAAAGGGTTCGAACTGAGCCTTCTTGAGAGTTAGATAGACAAGACTTTTACTACCAAAATCCTATTTATAAAAATAATGAAAACATTTCGTACTAAATACAAACTGAAATATAGATGCACAGAAAAAACCCCAGAAAAAAGACCAATGCTGGGAATCGAACCCAGGTCCTCAGCATTCCGTGCCGCGTGCCATACCCCTACACCACCACTGGTCTAGAGATTAGACACGAATCTTTCCTATACATCATACATTTCAATCTGCTAAATCATCACCTTATGCAGTGACAAACGCACATCTATGTTACACCCTCATCGAGAGATTTTAACACTCCTTCGGAACTAACCGCTCACCTGGACAAGAGATGGCGCTACTGTGCAACTTTAAACAAGTTAGCTATGAAGTATCTTTTTTTTTTTTTTTTTTTTTTTTTGTACTTATTTTTTCAACTTCATTTTTTTATTTTTTATTTTTTTTATTACTTTGAAAAAGTAAAAAAAATGAAAATGAAGTTGAAAAAATAAGTACAAAAAAAAAAAAAGATACTTCATAGCTAACTTGTTTAAAGTTGCACAGTAGCGCCATCTCTTGTCCAGGTGAGCGGTTAGTTCCGAAGGAGTGTTAAAATCTCTCGATGAGGGTGTAACATAGATGTGCGTTTGTCACTGCATAAGGTGATGATTTAGCAGATTGAAATGTATGATGTATAGGAAAGATTCGTGTCTAATCTCTAGACCAGTGGTGGTGTAGGGGTATGGCACGCGGCACGGAATGCTGAGGACCTGGGTTCGATTCCCAGCATTGGTCTTTTTTCTGGGGTTTTTTCTGTGCATCTATATTTCAGTTTGTATTTAGTACGAAATGTATGATTTCACGGGATGACCGTAAAAGTAATAAAAAAATGAAGTTGAAAAAATAAGTACAAAAAAAAAAAAAGATACTTCATAGCTAACTTGTTTAAAGTTGCACAGTAGCGCCATCTCTTGTCCAGGTGAGCGGTTAGTTCCGAAGGAGTGTTAAAATCTCTCGATGAGGGTGTAACATAGATGTGCGTTTGTCACTGCATAAGGTGATGATTTAGCAGATTGAAATGTATGATGTATAGGAAAGATTCGTGTCTAATCTCTAGACCAGTGGTGGTGTAGGGGTATGGCACGCGGCACGGAATGCTGAGGACCTGGGTTCGATTCCCAGCATTGGTCTTTTTTCTGGGGTTTTTTCTGTGCATCTATATTTCAGTTTGTATTTAGTACGAAATGTATGATTTCACGGGATGACCGTAAAAGTAATAAAAAAATGAAGTTGAAAAAATAAGTACAAAAAAAAAAAAAAAAAAGATACTTCATAGCTAACTTGTTTAAATAATGAAAAATTAAATAGGGGTATGTCACCGCTTTTCGTTGCACTGCACATCAAATATCAGGTATTTATCAGAGAGTGGTGGAACGGGATTTCAATCGAATAAAACATTTAAACAATTTTCTATGGGAAAAATACCCAAGCAAGCCCCAGGTCAAAACCTTACAACTTAATAGATGACACCCTGCTATCGCAGAATGACATCAACTTAAACATGACAAGTGCTGGAACCGTGACTAATACTAGGACGTCTATCTTTATGTTTTTATGTTTGTTTTCTTTACAAAATGAGTAATGATACCCCCAATATTCCAGGTAACATGGATAAGAAAAAAAGATTACTCGCTACTATCAGTGGGCCTTGTCACATACAGCGCTGATAGCAGATTCTTCTCAGCTCACGGCCGACATGTTAAGGTAAGTCCTATTAATGTGGGACTAGGGGAAACAAAGATAAGTGAGGGAAGGGAAATAAATCGTCCGAAGAATACCCGGGAGCACGACGGGAGTTAAATTTATTTTTTATATTGGAGATACGAAAAGGCGTTAGGGTTAATTGAATCTGAGATTACGCATGAAAAGATGCAATGCCTTTGGACATTGATGGCGTTTTAAAATCTTTAAAGTGTTTTATTACGCTCAACAAACATACTTACAAATCGTAGAACTAACAATAAGATTACATTTTCGGACGTCTAAAACAATAATTTCTTAACTTAAACTTTTTCAAAAACGACTTCATCAAATGATAGAGAACGGTCGAAAATCGATCAAACTTTTGAGTGCGACATTGACTTTCGAGTAATTTCTTAAGATACCGCCAGAGGAAGATTGTGTCGTTGTGTTAAGTATTGGAGCAATCCTTGAATTTGCATTTACATCCGTGTTGTTTAGAGGTGCGAAATGCTATCGTTTGACTTTCTCTCTAATCAATATCGCGACTTGTTTGCCTTTCGTTCAATACACGTTTTTATTTCTATAGGTTTTAGTCAATTTCTTTGTCCACAAATAAAATTAAACCCTATTTAACCCCAATCTCAGGAATAGCCCATTTTCGGAGCAATGACTGAGCTAGGAACATCTAGGAAACTCGGTCTCGTTTAGGACATTTATATTTGTTTAGTAGCCCTGAAATACAAGTAGGTAGATGTTAAATAGGCAGGTTTTTTTTTGTAAAAATAGACTCAAATCCATGAAGATATTAGTTATCATCATCATTATTGCAAATATCCATGAGCATTGGTCATCACTTACTGTTACCACCAGCTAACTACTTGTTCTTGTTCCAAATTTAAAAGCAACACATGTCTTTAGCCTTGTTTTAGCTTCATTAACAATTATATTACACATTATAATTATAATTATAATCAATGATTCGTTACGTCACACTCATTCACTAAATCAGGACGTTACATCACTCCGACACCCAATCGTGGCTCCTAATATTTGCGGTTAATTTCACACCAACGAACGTTGATTGACTTTTAATAACATATTATCGATGAGCAAACACAGTCGGAGAATATCCTAATAATTGTGCCGCAAAATCAACGAGTGGCAAGTTAATTGGCGAGGAAAAGACGCAGTGATGGAACGTGGCTATGGCTACGTTTCTCATGTCTTGCTACTCGTCATGCCCGGGAGATTTTTCTCATTGAATCTTTCGTCATGACCGGCAAGAACGACCGCTTTAGCCTAGTTGGTAGTGACCCTGCCTACGAAGCAAGAGGTCCTGGGTTCGAATCCCGGTAAGGGCATTTATTTGTGTGATGAGCACGAATATTTGTACCTGAGTTATGGATGTTTTCTATTGTATTTAAGTATTTATTTATTTATCTACACAAGTATGTCTATCGTCGTCTAGTACCCATAGTACAAGCTTTGCTTAGTTTGGGACTAGGTCGATTTGTGTAAAATTGTCCCCTAATATTTATTTATTTATTTTAAGAGGGGAGAGTTACGTGAGAGAGCAGTAAGTGGCTTTCACATCGCGACAGTGTGAGCAGAATACAGAGCATTTATTTGTTGTTAAATTACATACATCTTAACTACATATTTAACACTATTAGAGATCGCCAATGCGGATCGTTATTATTTTCAAATTTCATCACTAATTTTACAACAAGTTTTGGATATTAATGTCTTTTTGACAATGGATTTGGAATTTTTTACAGTCAGCTGCAGAGAAAACCTTTGGTCGGTAACATTTTTTGTAATTTTGTTATAATACATTATGCAATTTCCCAGAAACGATTTTTGCGTTTTAGCCAGTTACATGGAATTTTACACTTTTCTGCGTTTCCAAACATCCCTCAATCAATGATTATAATAGTTGATTTTATAGTATGCCTTAGATAATAATGTATTCTTGACGATGCATTTGAACTTTGTATCTGTTTAGTTATAGTTTTTGGAATCTTATTTTAAAAAGTATCCTGCTAAATAAAGTCAGCATTAACCTCGCTCCACTTTTAACTCCATATCTACTCACATCTTAAGCATAACAGTAAACAATATATCTTTTTACGTACTCCCACAAGCAAGTAACACGTAACTATATTGCCTCGGCAAATGTACTCGTGATATACTTGCGAAAAATCATGGCAAAAATTCCAAGCATTATTGGAAATTCTCTTCAAAGTGCAACATACAAAACAAGACTTTAACCGCATGTAAAAAAAGTAGAAAAAGGAATGTAAGTCAAATAGTACTTTCCTATATTGGACCGGAACATGTGCAAAGATTATTTCATATTTTAATAGTGAGGCAATCGCATGAATACAGAATTTTTGGGTCCGCTTGGGAATGAACTGAACACAAATATAATGTATGTGAATCCTATGGGTATGGAACAAATTGTGGACGAAATATTTGCGGTGTATCGTAAAGTTTGATATATGGTTAAGGAAAATTGTACAAGTGATCGTGTAGGGGTTTGTAACGAGTTTGCGATATTCCTTTTGTGTTGTCATGACTTGAAAATTTATAGTATTATTTTCATGAGTTATTTGGCCTGTAGGCCAAATAGACAAAATAAACAGTAAGGTAAAAAAAAAGACAAAATTATTATGCGAGTAACAAAAGGATACCAAGTAAATCTAAGCCTTGTCTCGTGCACGTGTGCGTAAGCTTTACTAGTTTGCCTGGCGAAATTTGGTTGGAATTGTGCGCGTGCAACGATCTGCACTCGTAGCGTCGTAGGTACTGGTATTGTACGTGGACTACAATGCCATAATAGGACATAGTAAGAATAAGCATCGTAGCCTGCTTCGAGAAGTATTAATTTGAACAGAATTGTCTGCAAGACAATACGTACTGGAATGATCGTGCTAATGTCTCACTGTCTAACGTTTTTGCGATCACAATCGCATTAATCGTGTCTTACAAGCGTTTGAAAGAAAGCAATGGTAAATGCAATTGCAAAAGTCCGTAAGGTAGACTATAATCCCATAGGTACGGCTTAACACGGAAATTCTGTAGTTATAAAGGAAAAAGTTTTAAGCTAACTCTTTTGTTAAGTAGCGACTGTTATAAAGTATCCCTGGGAGTGTTCAAAATAATTTTGTGGAAGTTGAGTATTTTAGTAACCGTAGCGGACCGACAATTGAAACTGACCACATTTGACTCCACGCAAAAAGCATCACGGGAATGGTCTTTTTTCTATGACTGATTGTCATTTCTATCATTCCAGTGTACATTTGTAAAATTAATGCTTTTGAGCTAAAAATTAAGACAGGCTTAAATACTGTGTCGCGGGTCGGATGAACTGCCTATGTAGTTCGCTTGGATATTGGACGAGCCTGTACTAACTAATACGTTTCTTGTTCAGGATTGGGCGCTGCATATACGGTTTTCGACATCTGCAGACGCGGGTTTCTACGAGTGTCAAGTGCCCACACATCCGCCTACAAGCATCTTCTTTAAATTAGTCCTAGTTGGTAAGTTATCTCATGGAACATAATTATTTATTCATCTCCAATTTATATACGTTCTACTGTTGGACTCAGACTTCTTCTCAAAATTAAAAGGCTTGTCGTCGTAGATGGGGATGACGACAATATAAATCAATATTTCAAAGACGCGGCTCTAGTAAAACAAATTTTTAGCTGCTTTAGAACAGATAAAATTAGTTAGTAAATTCAGATGGCATAGAAGTGACGTCATAACTAGCAATTGCCTTACAAAATCTACGGGAAATCATGTTTTGACAGCTCAGCAGTGACTGGTGGTGTCATCATCCGTATTGAGCCTTTTAATAATAATGATAATGATGATGTCTGACTAAAAATCAACCCTGATATGGATTTCTGTAAACGCTCGATTCAATAGTTTGTTTGCATTTAAGATTTCCTTTGTCCACAGCGGCTTACGCAGAAATAATGGGTGAATCAGAGAAGATCATCCATGAAGGTTCGATGCTGCGGCTAGTGTGCGTCGTGCGGCGGTCCACGGAACCGCCGTCTTACGTCTTCTGGTACTTTGAGAACCGGATGATCAACTATGATTTGAGTAAGTGTAATGTGACATTGATCCTATTAAGTCTAATATAAGTAACTGTGAAACATTTTCCCTTGTTCTTTGCCTTTTTCAACTGTCTTGTTGTCGGTTGTCTTCAGGTTATTCTATCCATTTCGACCATAACTTCCTTGACGTCAAACGCGTTGACGTGAAACAATAAAATATTAAACATTTACATTTTTCTACACTCAAACCTTTAATTATTAGCACGTTTTCAAATAAAGTGGCTATTCATATTTTAAGCGTTAGACAACTGAATAAGCGTATGATCAAGTAATTGGTTAAGTATATTAAATAAAGCAAAGCCATGTCGAATTTAAAATATAAAACCGCCTCTCATCTCTGAAAACTTCAATTTCAATACGCTTGACATAATAACAGATAATTATGACACAACCCCTCATCACCCGAAACACTTCAATTGCAAAATGCCTTACAAAATAACAGAAAATTATAACACCGTATATAATCACTCCGGACACTTCACTCTCAAAAAGGCTTATAAAATAACGGGAAATTGTTAAACCGTCTCTCATCACCCCAAACACTTCAATTTCAAAATGCCTTGCAATATAACAGATAATTGTGAAACAACGTACCCATTATAATCAAAATTCCTTACGTATTATTACAATATTATGAACCACCCTCTTATCACTCCAAACACTTCAATCTTTAACACTCCACAGCTTACGCGTCGCACAATGTATGTCTGATTAAATGATTTAATTTATCGTTAATTCAATTCGTGAGCAATTACGTGTCATACCGGATTAATATCCCTCGTACGTGGAAGCGTTGGTTAATAATTATACAGTATCGATTAATGTCGGCAGGAATGATACTATGGAAGTTTGAGAGACAGGAGCAGTGCCGATGATCTAACACTATCGTAATAAGAATGACAGATGCTAAACTAACCGTAACTGACACTAACTAACTTGACATGATGAATTGTGTGAGTAGATCACTATCAACGCTACGCTGTTACAAAATGTAGCTAGTCATTATACATTCAAGGCGATAGATCTTAGACGCTTTATGCCTTTAATGCCTTGGATTTAGTATATTTTTCAAACTGGCTATCAATTTTTAAAGAGAGTAACGTGTTATGAAAACACTGTCCGATTAAATAACATTGTAAGTAAAAATCTGATCTGGCAGAAAATTTTAACATATTCTAATAATTTGCCAAAGAAATATTATAATCGTGAGTAGACGTTAACTATAAAAATTACAACGCAATAATCATCATGAAATTACAGGACTATTAGAATAAGAATAAGAAATATTTATTTCGCATAAGTAACATGTTACATGCTAAGAAGAAAAATAGAAACAATAATTAAAAATAGAAATAAGATACATATGCGAATAAGGAGTCCACTCAGCACTCATCGGGTCACTAACACTATCGTATTGTGTATATAATAATGATATTTCATAAGTTTTTAAAAGACTGCAATCGGAATTTTACGTCTTGTATACTACCGTACCACACAGTTAACGTTGGCCTTATTTAAATTCCGTCAATATTTGATATTTCCTCTTCCACCCTCACAAACTCCACCCTGTAAACGGAAAGCCTTCGCCAGATTTAATATAACTTAAAACACCTAAATTTCAATATTTCATCAACACCTTATTTCCATGAAAACATCCCTAGTTCTCAGCATAAACTCCGTTCCGCAGGATTGTCCAATAACTTATACCCTGAAGCCTGGTTTTCTCAATTTTCAGTCTTGCTTTTTCAAGATTGAATTAAAAAAATATTTTATAAAACTTTGCGATATCGTTTTTATTTCTAGTTTATTACAATTAACAGATTGATTGGAGATTGTTGCGGCTTCATATTTTAATTAAACACTACAAAAAGCATCTGGAAAATGGGGAAAATGGGGATTCTGTGGTCCGATTTATTGTGAAATGATTATTTTTTTATCTTCGGTCCTTCGAATCAATCAGCATTTATGATTGCTATTTTAGCTTTCTGCAAAGGTAAAGGTTTTAGGCTCTATAGAAGATTAAAAATAAGAGTGGTTTTATTAATAACTTATCGATCAGCTGATAATTCCTTAATTTATATACCTACTTATTAAAATGATCGTTTGTATTATATTGATGGTTTGTAACGCAAATACATAGATCAAATAGAAGAACTTCTTTGTATGTGTTACATACTGGCATGCATAGATACTAAGGTCATGCACAAATTAGCCTGTAAAATAAACGTACCCACTCGAAAAATGCTTTAATTCAAATGGCATTTTATAATTTAATTAAAGCCAATGTTACTTTGCATTTATTTTAGTCCCAGCGTTAATGTTCTTTTTGAAGCTGCAAGCCAAAGCTTGCTAA
Organism: Archips crataeganus; assembly: GCA_947859365.1. Taxonomy (NCBI): domain Eukaryota; kingdom Metazoa; phylum Arthropoda; class Insecta; order Lepidoptera; family Tortricidae; genus Archips; species Archips crataeganus. The sequence continues at coordinate 5,946,539 of OX402068.1, forward strand.
TGCAAATTGAAGCTGAACACCTGCAGCTTCAAAATGTCCGTGAATACTCGGCCAAGCGGAACGTTTCGTTAAAAATATAAAAAAGCACGGTGTATTTAAATTGCTTCTACAGTTCCCATTATAAAATGTAATTACGGAGAAACACATTAAGTATTTGAACAAATTAAACGTTTGGACAATTTATTGATTAATTTATGTTACTGTTAAAGAACAGGTATTTTTTTTAATCGGATTCTAAGGAAAGTTTCGTGTCAGTAAGTGCCAGTTGCGCGTCCTGAATTGTTTATGATAGATAACCCGGAGTAAAAAATACATAACCTCAAAGCAGCCAGTGTAGAAAGAGCGAGTAGGAAATGCTGGCACGTGTTGAAAATTTAGGTAACCTGGTGGAAATCGCGTTGTTTCGAGCCACTTCATCATAATCATTTCAGGCGAAAACCGTCCACTGCTGTACATAGGCTTCCTCCATGGTTCACCAAACAGACTGGTCCTGCGCCATCCGCATAAATTACATTCCAAAACCTTAGCCAGGTCATAGCTCCATCTTGTTGGAGGCCTACCTACACTGCGTTCGGTCCGTGGCCGCCATTTGAGAACCTTCTGACCCCATCAGCCATCAGTTCTACAAGCGACGGGTGGTGGATAGGTACTTGTTCAAGTGTAATTATTTGTTGTTCTTTGTTACAGATGGTGTAAGCGTCCATAACGGGCGGCAGACGAGCGAACTAGTAATAGGGAAGGCTGAACCTCGTCACGCAGGCAACTATACTTGCGTACCTGCCAATGCCAAGGCAGCATCTGTGACAGTACACGTGGTGCAGAGTGAGTATCCATTTTTTTTACTAGTTCTTCTTCTGGGAAAAGACCACCCTTACTTTCCACTTCGTTTGTGACAAACGCTCTTGGCAATGAATATGAGTGTTCATCATCGTCCAGAAATCTCCTTTTTGATCTGTTTCGATTACCAACTCACCCTTATCGACATCCACTTTTGCAAATCCACAAAGCTACTTTTGGTACCGGGCTTACCTAACCTCAGACTTAATTTGATCCTATCTATGAATGCTATCTAGTCTTTTACATCAAATACAACCATTAAATTTGATCATCTGAGAACGTATTTAACGCACTCTGAAACAATAACATTCACCATTTCTTTCTGTCAAGCAATGTCAGACAGGGATAGAAAAAGATTATACCGCATTCGCTATTTGAGAACCATCTTTTAACAATGATTATTGGTTGATTCTTCTAGAATATGAGGTCTTGTGTTTCAAAATATTAGGTGATTAAAGTGCTGGGGCGTTCCTCAGTCAAAAAATCGGTATTTCAGAAAAGTAATGCCAGCAGCCTTTTATATACATATTTTCGTATTTAATGTTTTATTTTTTTACTAATTATTTTTTATTTAGTTTGCTTTATCGTTCTTTGAGAATATTTTTCATCTACTTCGTTTTTTTTAATCTATAGTAAATTGAATTTAATCGTATGCATTATTTTGAATAAAAACAAAGCGAAACATCTTTCACTGTCTTTTCTTTGTAATTCAAAATGTTGAGATTCCGCGTCATAAAAAGAAGCGTCACTCTTCAGCGTAAACTTATTTTCTGTTTAAATGCAAATCTTTGTTTGCAAAAAACCAAGACACAAAGCAGCAAAATTAATTTGTTTTCAAAGACATTGCGTTAAATTGCTTTTTCAGCGGTCAACGGTGCAATATTGGAATATTGATAAGATTCAAATTAAATTACACATTTTTCATTTCGTTAAAATAATTTCGGCTCAGGATTATGAGTTTATTTTGAAAAGGGTTTTCTTTTTCATTTCTAATCTCGTGTATTTTAATCTAGTTGCTTGAAATTTAAATGACATTTTCGTACAAATTGAAATAATTCATCATAGCCTATTATTACGTCTTGACACCGCTTTAACTCAAAGAAATATTGCTATGTAGATTAATTAGTTGGTTCGTAAAATAAAAACTTAACAATGTCACAAGGTTTTTGGCCTCAATTGAAAACATCTGAGTTCGTCGGAATTTTTGTGCGAAATTGTATTTGAAATTTACCATAAGCGAGGTGAAGGAAAACATCATGAGGAAACTTGCACACACCTGAGAAGAAATTCAATGGTGTGTGTGAGGTCCCCAATCCGCACTGGGCTCGCGTGGGAACTACGGCCCAAGTCCTCTCATTCTGAGAGGAAGCCTATGCCCTGCAGTGGGACGTTCATACGCTGGGATGATGATTATGATGAGTCTACATTACGGACAAGCTACTGCGTTATTCATCTCAAACAGCTTTACTTTTAAAACGCTTAAGTTAGGTAAATACTTTTGTTTCCTTTTAATAACTCCATTTTAATTATTTAGCTTTGATGCAGCAATTTTGCTCATTTAAGTTATCTAACAAATACCTCGCGGCTTTTTTTCGGTCTGAAAGAATAATCAGAAGCGTTGATGGAGGTAAAAATTTAACTGCTTCGTCTATACTTTAATAACCTCTTTAGTGTTGTTGATAATTAATTACTGCTGCAAGCTCTTTAGCAAAAAAGTAATCCCTTTTATGCTGGAGGGTTTTGTGTTAACTTGTTCTTTCGTTTAAACTTTATTTAAAATATGAAGTGTTATTTTTTCCTTTTGTCTTTGTTTTCTTTTATTTTAGAATTCACTTTTTAATGTGTGTAGGTACAATTTAATAATCGATTTCAATTTTAAATTTTCGATAAGTCTTTATACTCAAATTTCAAACAGTTTTAGAAATTGTTAAAAATATAATAATTTAAAGTAACTTTTTAAAATGTGGCTCGTTTGTAAGTATATACAACACTAGCTTTTGCCTTCGACTTCGTCCGCGCAGAATTCTAATTTGTAGTAAAGCTGGTTCATCTCTTTTATCGAATAAAACAAAAATCCGGCAACGGCAACATCCAAACATCCATCATTGTCATCATTTTATCATCATCATCGGTATCAGTTAGTGAATATACAGCACAAATCTTGTTTATTCCGTATTCCGTGGGAATTTCAATAAATCCGTCCTTATTCTATGCAAAATTTCAGCCTTCTTTGATTGTTGATGATTCAATCAGTCAATCATTTAGATTTTTCTTTTTAAATGTATAGATTTTTGGATACTTTCTTTTTCCTAGAAAAATGCAAATTCCCGAGGGATATAAATTAAATTGTACGTTTAGACTAATTAGAAAAATTGTTCACTAATAAAGGACACTGTTTTAAATTGACATAGGCTACCTTTATCTGGAGAAAGTTTTACGTGATAGAACTGTTTTGTTTGATTTACAAAAAAAAACTTAAATATCAAGCAGATACAGTGTAGCTTTTTATTACTGAAAGCATTCTTAAAATCAACCCCGAAGTTGAATTCACTTATTTTTATCACATGGGTGTTTTGTATTTTCCCGGAAAAAAAGCAGCTTATGTCAATCAGGGACAGTGTAGCATCTATAAGTTATTTTTTCGGAGATCTTTTTTACACATTTACATAGTCAATCAGCGATAGTGTAGCTTTCTATTGGTGAAAGAAATTTTAAAATCAACCCCGAAGTCGAAGTCACTTATTTCTATCCCTCGGGAATTACGCATTTTTCCAGAGGAAAAGCCGTCTATGTCATTCCAGGATAGTGTAGGTACTCGTAGCTTTCTATTGGTGAAAGAAGTGTTTAAATCAGCCCCGAAGTTGAATTCACTTATTTATATCCCTTGGGAATTTTTCATTTTTCCATAGGAAAAGCAGCCTATGTCAATTAGGGATAGTGTAGATTTCTATTGGTGAAATAAATTTAAAAATTGGCCCGTACTCAAATCAGCTCCGAAGTTGAATTCACGTATTTCTATCCCTTGGGAAATTTTCATTTTTCCAAAGAAAAAGTAGCCTAGATGTCAATCAAGGATAGTGTATTTAGCTTTCTATTGGTGAAAGACTTTTTAAAATCAGACCCGAAGTCGACTCCAGAGCTAATTTTAAAATTTCTTTAACCGATAGAAAGCTACACTATTCTTGATTGACATAGGCTACTTTTATCCCGAGAAAGTGTAAAGTTCTCACGTGTTAGAAATAACTGCTTCAAACTATTTAAAATATCAATCCATGACATTGTAGCTTTCTATTAGTGTTTTTTTTTAAACCAAATCCGAAGTTGAATCCACTTAATTTCTATCACGAAGGAATTACAATACAATACAATACAATACAATACAATACAATACAATACAATGACTCTTTATTGTACACCAGAAATAGTAAGCAATACAGAAAACAGGTACACAGAGAGAAAGTTACAAGGTAAGCAATAGGCGGCCTTATCGCTTAAGAGCGATCTCTTCCAGGCAACTCTTTAACAGAACGAAGGAAGGACTAGTTTACAGCAGGTGGTGTGGATCAGAAAATTAAACACAACAAAAAATTTTGCATTTCCCGGAGAAAAAGTTACCTATTTTGCATTTTTCCGGAGGAAAAGCAGCCTTTGTCAATCAAGGATAGTATAGCTTCCTATTGATAAGAGAAATTTTTAGATTGGCTGCGAAGGCAATTTTAATTATTTCTATCCCGCGGGAATTTTGCATTTTCCAGAGGAAAAGCAACCTTTGTCAATCAAGGGTAGTGAAGCTTTCTATCGGTGAAAGAAGTTTTTAAATCAGCCCTGAAGTAAAATTCACTTATTTATATCCCGCGGGAATTTTGCATTTTTCTGGAGGAAAAGCAGCCTATGTCAATCAAGGATAGATTAGCTTTCTATTGGTAAAAGAAGTTTTAAAATTGGCCCCGAAGTCATCTTCAATTATTTCTACCACGCGAAATTTTGCAATTTCCAGAGGAAAAGCTGCCTATGTCAATCAGGGGTAGTGTAGCTTTCTATTGGTGAAAGAAGTTTTTAAATCAGCCCCGAAGTTAAATTCAACTATTTCTATCCCGCGGGAATTTTTCATTTTCAATAGGAAAAGCGACCTAATAATGTCAATCAGGAATAGTGTGGCTTTCTATTGGTGAAAGAAGTTTTCAAACCAGCCCCTAAGTTAAATTTACTTGAGGGGACGGAGGGATTTCTACCCTCATTTCTATCCCGCGGGAATATTGAATTTTGCTAGAAGCAAAGCATCCTTATGTCAATTGGAGATAGTGTAGCTTTCTATTGGTAAAAAAAGTTTTAAAATTGGCAATGAAGTCCCTCAAGGAAAAGCAACCTTAAGTTTGTCAATCAAGGGTAGTGAAGCTTTCTATTGGTGAAAGAAGTTTTTAAATCAGCCCCGAAGTAAAATTCACTTATTTATATCCCGCGGGAATTTTGCATTTTTCTGGAGGAAAAGCAGCCTATGTCAATCAGGGATAGATTAGCTTTCTTTTGGTAAAAGAAGTTTTAAAATTGGCCCCGAAGTCATCTTCAATTATTTCTATCCCGCGGGAATTTTACATTTTCCAGAGAAAAAGCAGCCTTAGTCAATCAGGAACAGCGTAGCTTTCTATTGGTGAAAGATTTTTTTAATTGGGCTCAGTTTCCGAAATTAACCTACCTACAAACAAAGTATGGATATTTCTCTATCCCATGGCAATTTTCAAAAATCCTGAAATTCAGTTTTTGCTGTTATAATCACATTTATTCCAAATTTCAAGATTATAATTATAGTTACGGAGATATAGTCCTGTTGAACTGAATATATAAATCCTGAATTATCGTTATCCCGTGGGAATTTCCAAAATTCCTGAAATTAGTTTTTATTCTTATAGTTACCTACTTGCGTCCCAAATTTGAAGAGTCTAGTAATCATAGTTATGGAGATACAGTCACTCTGAACCAAGCATATAAATCCCGTGTATTCCCTATCCCGTGGGAATTTCCAAAATTCATTAAATTAGTTTTTTATTCTTATAGTTACCTGCTTGAATGCCAAATTTGAAGAGCCTAGTAATCATAGTTACGGAGGTAGGGGTACTCTGATCCAAATATATAAATCCCGTTTATTCCCTATCCCGTGGGAATTTCAAAAATCCTTTCTTATCTCGCGTATAATAATAATAATAATAAATCGTTTATTGGGTAAAACAAATTTTTACATTGGTATGATGGTGTACATTATAAAAGGAACCTCTGTGCAAAATTTCAGCTTTCTAGGTTCAAGGGTTTGGGCTGGGCTGGGCGTTGATGAGTCAGTGATGAATGAATGAGTGAGTGTGACTTTCATTTTTATACACCGTGAAATTTTAGTGGTTGTTTTCCCGAAACGAGGTGATTTAGTTTCGATTGTACAATCGATTTATAATTACTATTTTGACTAGAGTCAAAAATCCAATTGTGAAAAACGAAAGTCGAAAATGACCGCAAACCAATAGTAACGCTTCGTTGGTACAAGTAGCGTACGATCGTACGATAGGTTAGGTACCAACGAAGCGTTACTATTGGTTTGCGGTCATTTTCGGCTTTCGTTTTTCACAATTGGATTTTTGACTCTAGTCAAAATAGTAATTATAAATCGATTGTACAATCGATACTAAATCACCTCGTTTCGGGAAAACAACCACTAAAATTTCACGGTGTATATATAGATTATGATTGTATTGTATACCTAACATTGAAAGAAAACAAATGAAGCAGATCTACAAAGGTGAACTTATCCCACTAAGGGATCTCTTCCAGTTACTTAACCGTTGAAAGATTGATAGGTCATCAGAAACAAGAGTAAACATACAATAAAAATTAAAGAGAACAGTCTAAAATCAAATCCGACCCAATAATTGTCACATATCACACGGCAAGCTTCCACTGCTGGACGCCTTGTTGATTTTACCCATTCAAAAGAACTAAAAATAAAATATCTGATTCTATTCAAATCATAAATCATACAAGCTTAATCATTTGAAATCTCGATCAATTGATATCTATTGATATCTAAATCCTTACATAAATTCCAGACTGAAATGGAATACCTAACCTTTAATACGTATTCCCAACCAATTCGTCTTTTGAGAAGATATTTGATTCTCTGTGTACCTAACCTTTAGATTTCTACGACAGCAATATGTTTTTGTTAAACGTTTAATGTTATTGAATGCACTTTTTATTGTATTTAATTTTATTTGCATTGTCATCCATAGTACAAATCCATACCGTACCAAATTTTAAGCACGTCCGATCACTCAAAGTAAATTAAATTCAACTTCCAACATTTGAAGATGCAAGTTAAACAAAAGATTGAACAAACCGAGGAACATAGTGTTTTTATCTATGACCTCTTAAGCAGAGTAAGTACCTGAGGGTTTGATCCCAAACTCGTAACTCTTCAGTTGTTTAGAATTTATGTGCGAAATTTGCCATGATCTTTTTGATGTCATTTCGTGAAAAATAATGGTCTGACTATCGTTGGTTCAGTATCGATGAAGCCACAGACGTAATATTAGGAATAAGAATGTCACACGATATAAAAACGTGATCGCGTGACACCGGGGTCCCTTGGTTTCGTATAATTTAATTAGTCATAATCAACGTTAGTCATACAGAGATCTATTTCTGAAACGGTATTTTTTTCAGGACTTTTTAAAATGCCATCTTATAGAATGCAGTAGGATAGGGTAGGTTTGTTTTATAACAATTCCAAAAAAAAATATTTCAGTAATAAATCACTTTATGAATAACGGCGATTATGAAGAATGATACATTATTATGACTTGTTAAATTATAGAATTTAAATATAAGTATAGACTTAGAATTTAAAATGTAATTATAGACCCCGTGAAACCATTAAATCTATTTTCGCAGCTCTGTCTGAAACAATTATTTATTTTAGCAAATAACTGGTAAAATAAATGGGATATTGCAAAGAAGGTGGTCCATGAAGGAGTTTTCTAATGAAAATTATGAAAATACGAAATAACGAGAGCTCGTAAACAGCTGAAGAGGCGAAAGAATGGTCTCATCAATTGTGGAAGAAAACACACTTATCATTAGTTTTGAACTATAAAAAATAATTTAATTTAAACTATGCAGGTGTATACGAATATCTTCACGGGGTTAAACTTTTCACATGTTTAGAATGTGTGTGAACATTGAAATTATAACCACTGCAACTAGAGGTACTTTCAAGACAAAATAAAATACCGCTGCCTACAACACAACATCATGAAAAATCTGTGACATTAGTGCAGCATAAACCATTTGTACCTACTACTGGCGCAGTGTACTAACGACGTGCTTCGTCTCGTACATTATATTTATTTCTACTGTTTCCTTATACGGTATTGAGGTGCTTAAATCTGGGAACCAAGGGTTCTTTTAGTATTCTTCCAGAGGTTTAACGCCTTAAGATAATGGTTCTGCTGAGTGCTTCAGTGTACGGGATTTGAAAATTATTAAATTTGTGAAACATATAAATAAAAAAAAAATAAAAAAATAAAAAAATATTAGGGGACAATCTAACACAAATCGACCTAGTCCCAAACTAAGCAAAGCTTGTACTATGGGTACTAGACGACGATAACCATACTTATATAGATAAATAAATACTTAAATACTAGGGGCGTTCAATAAAAAGTGAGAATGAATATGTTATAAACAACTTTTACTAAATGTCATTTTATTTTTCGACATAGTCACCTTTTAGCATAATACACTTAGTATATTTTTTTTCTAAACTTCAAATTCCATTTTTAAAAAAGGTCTCATCTTGAGTACTTAAAAAATCTTGTACTGCAGCGACTACCGCGTCGTCGTCTTCAAATTTTTGGCCTCTCAGGTATTGTTTCAATCTCGGAAATAGGTAGAAATCACTGGGAGCGAGATCTAGTGAATACGGAGGATGCTTAAGGATATCGAACCCAGCATCACGAATTGCAGCCATTGCAACGGCGGACTTGTGTGCCGGGGCATTGTCCTGGTGGAACAGCACAACTTTCGAGAGTTTACCTCGCCGTTTTTCGCGGATCTCATTGCGCAATATTGCTATTTGTTTGGCGTATAATGTGCCCGTAATAGTGGCTCCATGCTCGAGATACTCAATCATTAATACCCCTTTACCATCCCAAAAAACAGAGCCCATGACCTTACCGGCAGATGGGCTCACCTTCAATCTCTTCGGAGTTGGAGATGATGGCCTTTTCCATGTCATATACTGCAGTTTCGTTTCTGGGTCGTAATGATGGAGCCATGTTTCGTCCATTGTTATAAATCGCGCCAAAAAAAGTTCCCGGTCTTGCTGCATCAGGTTCAAAGCTTCTTGACAAATCTCTAGTCTAGTTTGTTTTTGCATGTCAGTAAGCATTCTTGGTACCCAACGCGCAGATACCTTTTTCATACCCAAGCGTTCATGTAAAATATTATGCACGCTCCCCGTTGAAATCTTTACATTTTCAGCAATAAAACGAACCGTGACACTACGATCCGCCAAAACTGAGTTTTCGACTTTTTTCACAATTTCTTCAGTTACTGCTGTAGTAGGGCGTCCGGAGCGGGGGTCGTCCATTGTCGATGTTCTTCCACGTCTAAATTCGGCGCACCAACGTGCGACTGTCGAATACGGAGGAGCATTAGACCCTAAAGTGTCCCGCAAATCCAAATTGACTTGGTCCGTAGAAAAATTTTTCAAACGCAAGTATTTGATAACGGCGCGCAGTTCAATTTTCTCCATTTTCGCTAACGTACTCAATAGCATTGCAAAGAAATTACCGTATATTTTTTTAAACAAAAGACAGTTAGTTTTTTTTTCATAGTAATCAGCTAGATAGATTAGCTTTACCGGCCAGTATTTAATTTCGTAAAATATTACGAAAAGAGTTTGCATCTCATTCTCACTTTATATTGAACGCCCCTCGTACATAGAAAACATCCATAACTCAGGAACAAATATTCGTGCTCATCACACATATAAATGCCCTTACCGGGATTCGAACCCAGGACCTCTTGCTTCGTAGGCAGGGTCACTACCAACTAGGCTAAGGCGGTCGTTAAATATAGCTATATAGTCACGGAGTTAAATACAATAAGCTAAAAGCCATTATATTATGGTCTTTGAGGTTGAACGGAACCGAACAACTGAAGTGCCACGCATATTATCTTCTATCTTCTTTTTTGCATACCTTATTCAATGTGTATTATTATTTTGTCTGCAGGTGAGACGCCCGCAGCCATGCAGCACGGAAACAACTCACCAGCTTCGACGTCTCGGCTACATTTCCTAGTGAATGTATTAATTAATTTACTAGCACTAAAAATAATGTTTTCACAAATATTCCTAGAATACGGATAACGTTAGACTTAAAGTGTATTTTTGTTATCCCCGTCTGTGTATAAAAATTGTTCTCTTGTATTAATGGTGTTTTCCAGCTAAAATGTATTAAAATATGTTTTTATTTTAGCAGTTTTCTTTAATTGTTTTAGGTTTGGTAGGCAATCGTAAGACCCTTTGCATAGAATAATAAAAGAAATAGAAAGCCCAAGCCTATCCGAGTCAAACATTCTGAGCGGAGGCCTGTACCCTGCGTTGGAACTAATATAGGCTTCATAGGCGTGGACGATGATGATGATTTATTTTCCCAGGTCAGTCTGTAACGCAGTTAACTGTTTAAATGGGTTTTTACAGAAATTGAGCTTCAAAAAGGATTAAATTTTATTAATTGTTAATCTACTAAAACATGAAAAGATAAAAAAACGTGTGCATATTGATATCGGAAGAGGCAAATGAGTAGCGATCTTGATTGTTAAAGAAAATAAACCCAACCATATTTTTATTACTTTTATTATGAATTCCAATACAAGTTAGTTTCAATTTCGGTGCTTAGTGGTGTGAATGAAAATATCCTTGTTGTCGATAAAATTTAGGATCTAAACCTACACCCCGTTAAACTTGAAATTAAACTTTGTCATTCGATTTTTATTCAGTAGAGTATCTAGTTTTTCAATACCAGTGGTAAAAGTATTGTATTTTGTTTAAATGTACAGTATTTGTCTACACTTGTATCATTATAGCGTAAATAACGTGATAAGCGCTGGAGATAACTACTAAATATACGCTATAATAATAAAAGAGTACAAAGTGTTTAGTTGTCATAAATTGTTTAGTGTAATGTTTGGCTAATATTGTGGTTTGATTCTGTTACTATTTTACTAGACATTCAATTAAATATTTATATTTGAAGTGTGACGTATAGTCGGGGTAAAAAAAGGTTCGTCACTTTTCGACCTTAATTCGTTGACATAGAGTCGAAACGTGACGAACCTTTTCTTACCCCGACTATACAATATTATGAAAGATGAAGCTGAAAAACACCAAAATATTTTTCAAAGTTAAATCATGTATCACAGTTGATAATTAAAGTATACCAATCAAGTACAATAACGTTGCATGTAAATACATTGTGAAATAATGTTAATTAAGGGAAATGTAATTATCGTCACTTGGATTTAAGAATAAATGATAATTTTGAATTCAACGTGCCAAGTTAGTTTGTTTTATTTTTACCGAAAATTGAAGAGCTATATCGTTGGGGATACTGCAAATCTACTTATCTACCATAAGTAAATACTTACCGTGTATCTGCACACAGGTAGTTTTACAGGGGAAAGTTTTAACTTCATCTTTGTTTAATTTTAACGAATTTGAAGTGAAAATCTGTTGATATGCAAAGGCATAAGAGGGCACAAGTTCATTAAAATTGGTTGAAGTTCCAGACAGTGTTTATACAAAATGTACTGTTAATATTTCGAAAATAATGCTGGAAAGACAGTAAGTACCTCTCCTTTCATTAACAAACTGCATGCTATGATAGTTATGACAATTTATATAATGCAATGACAGTTAAAAAGTTTCAAGCCATTTCAGTCAGCTAGGAGTATAAAATCAACCGGAGGCGATACGTGCACTAATTTCTACACCTAAAATCTGTTACTTTCAAATTCTTTGCAAGACAGCGTTCGCTCGTTCGAAATATTTTTTATTTTTTTTATTTTTCTTCATGTCGCTGCGATGAATATGAAATGAAACAAGTGAATGAATGAAATTATTAACCTACACAACCACACTCATTGACATCCTACTTATATTTTAAAATACGAAAGTTTATGAGTATGTGAGAGCGTGCGCGCGCGCGCATTTGTGTGTTTGTGTATGTGTGTGTGTGTGTCTGTTTGCGTGCGTGCATGCGTGCATGCGTGCGTGTGTGTAAAACGCCTGGACGGATTTAAATGAAATTTAATATGTAAATAGGACGGATGGATTAACATATTATAGCGCAGGTTTTTCTCAAAGTCACTCCGAGGGCGATGGAGAGGGCTATGCTCGGAGCTTCTCTGCGGGATCGCATTAGAAATGATGAAATCCGCGCAAGAACTAAAGTCACCGACATAGCTCGAAGAATTTATTGAATCAGGCGTTACTTTGCGGAGGTCCATATTAATGAACTGAAACAATTACTTTGCTCACCCGCGACCTTATAGCTCGAATAATCGCCAGACTCAGTGGCAGTAGTGGGCAGGGCACATCGCTCGTAGAACTAATGGCCGATGGGGCAAAAAGGTTCTCGAGTGGCGTCCGCGGACCGGAAGACGCAGTGTAGGTAGGATACAACAAGATGGAGCGACGATCTGGTTAAGGTTGCGAGAATGCGTTGGATGCGGATGGCACGGGACCGATCGGTTTGGCGAGTCTTGGGGAGGCCTAACGTCTCTCCCTCTCTCTCTCAAAACATAATGGCTTTTCTTAAGTATTTTACTGGTGCCCACTGCCCTCTTTGACGTCTCCGGTTAGTTTAATGCTCCAAAGAAGCCAGCGAAATATGGCTTGGATGGTATTTTAGTAATTATTAAGGTTTTTGCTCAATGCCAAAGACAAAATAGTTCATTAAGGTTGATATGAAGTTTGCTTTCAAATATTTGCACGTTTGTAATTAAAACTTAGTTGAGCTTTTTATTAAGAAACCTTAGTTCGTGAATAATTTTTCTTTTTAATTTTTAATCAAAAGTGTGTTTTTAGTATTAAAGTGATGAATAGTTTGAATTAGTTCAGTAAAATATCAAAGAATTTAAATTTAACGAAGCTTTTCATGTTTTTATGTAAATTGTAATTAAAAATTGTTATGTTATATAGTTCTGATTAAAAAAAAATGATATTCTTTTTTTCAACAATGAACGACTTCCAACTGATGATGATGACTAGGTCATTTGGTGTTAAATTTTCCTATAACATTAGTTATATTTAATTTATATTCGGTCTTTTTCAAAAAAATGTAGGTGCTTACAATAATACCTCTCCGGTCAAAACTATTCATTGCTAAAATGATCTCGACGCTTTGAGCACATTGCAGCGGCCGTAGTCACGGGCTGACCGCTGTACTGTGGTCAAAACGTCGAGGTTATTTTAGCGATAAATTCGTGATTAAATCCTGAGAATTATTATCTATCTATTTAATCTAATCTAATACCTTTAAACGAGCAATTCTTGTATATATATATATATATACTAGGGGCGTTCAATAAAAAGTGAGAATGAGTATGTTATAAACAACTTTTACTAAATGTTATTTTATTTTTCGACATAGTCACCTTTTAGCATAATACACTTAGTATATCTTTTTTCTAAACTTAAAATTCCATTATTAAAAAAGGTCTCATCTTGAGTACTTAAAAAATCTTGTACTGCAGCGACTACCGCGTCGTCGTCTTCAAATTTCTGGCCTCTCAGGTATTGTTTCAATCTCGGAAATAGGTAGAAATCACTGGGAGCGAGATCTGGTGAATACGGAGGATGCTTAAGGATATCGAACCCAGCATCACGAATTGCAGCCATTGCAACGGCGGACTTGTGTGCCGGGGCATTGTCCTGGTGGAACAGCACAACTTTCGAGAGTTTACCTCGCCGTTTTTCGCGGATCTCATTGCGCAATGTTGCTATTTGTTTGGCGTATAATGTGCCCGTAATAGTGGCTCCATGCTCGAGATACTCAATCATTAATACCCCTTTAACATCCCAAAAAACAGAGCCCATGACCTTACCGGCAGATGGGCTCACCTTGAATTTCTTCGGAGTTGGAGATGATGGCCTTTTCCATGTCATAGACTGCAGTTTCGTTTCTGGGTCGTAATGATGGAGCCATGTTTCGTCCATTGTTATAAATCGCGCCAAAAAAAGTTCCCGGTCTTGCTGCATCAGGTTCAAAGCTTCTTGACAAATCTCTAGTCTAGTTTGTTTTTGCGTGTCAGTAAGCATTCTTGGTACCCAACGCGCAGATACCTTTTTCATACCCAAGCGTTCATGTAAAATATTATGCACGCTCCCCGTTGAAATCTTTACATTTTCAGCAATAAAACGAACCGTGACACGACGATCCGCCAAAACTGAGTTTTCGACTTTTTCCACAATTTCTTCAGTTACTGCTGTAGTAGGGCGTCCGGAGCGGGGGTCGTCCATTGTCGATGTTCTTCCACGTCTAAATTCGGCGCACCAACGTGGGACTGTCGAATACGGAGGAGCATTAGACCCTAAAGTTTCCCGCAAATCCAAATTGACTTGGTCCGTAGAAAAATTTTTCAAACACAAGTATTTGATAACGGCGCGCAGTTCAATTTTCTCCATTTTCGCTAACGTACTCAATAGCATTGCAAAGAAATTACCGTATATTTTTTTAAACAAAAGACAGTTAGTTTTTTTTTCATAGCAATCAGCTAGGTAGATTAGCTTTACCGGCCAGTATTTAATTTCGTAATATTAAAAGAGTTTGCATCTCATTCTCACTTTATATTGAACGCCCCTCGTATATATATATATATATATAATCAGGATCTCGGAAACGGCTCCAACGATTTCGATGAAATTTGGTAAGTGGGGGTTTTCGGGGATGAAAAACCGTGGCGTGACGCTCTAAGAAAAAGGGCTACGGATTATCCCGAAACATATCGACCTAAACTCGATCATAGACGTGGCTTATCCGTATTTTTTCACTATTAAAGTGTATATTTTCGCAATTTTAACACCCTCCCTGTCCAGGTGCCCCCATTGTGGGGTCATGAAGCTTTTTTTCAGGAGCTACCGCCATAGGTTTACAACTTCAAAGACAACCACAAAGTAAGAGCAAACTAGGAAGTGTGAATTTGTCAAATAATTTTGCACAGGGACAGTGAATGTGTTAGTTACACAGTCCTTTCAAAGATATACAATAGAGCTGACATTGAATCCGAACATCTGTTTGCGGAACCGACTGTGAACTGAATCGAGTACAATAGCGACATGCTTTAATTAAAGAGGCGCTGATGAGCGATGAAACGGTCCACGCTCCACGTTTTGTAATGATCGAGTACCTAATTTAAAGCCAATATACATGGAAGAGACTTCAAAAATCCTATCTAGTATGTGCATGCGTGTCTCTGTTCTGTTTAAGAAAACACAATGCATACCATTTTATACAAACGTAGTTCCCTGTTTCTTCAATTAGAGCAAATATATTTTTACCGTAAAATCTATATCTGCCAAGTCCATGTCCCTATGTTTTTTTGCCATCTTCCAAGTAGGAGCCTTTAAAAACTACGAAAATTACCCAATCTCCATGTCATTTTGAAACACTCATAAAAAATACTCGTATGAACAATAACTAGAACGAAAACATACAGCCATAGCTGAAACCATCCTTTAAATATTAAACATAACATTGCGGACACTGCCATTTGGCGGCAAGTTAAAGGGTGATTAGATACCCGAATAGACCCTGCAAAAGGTCCTACCAAAAGCAAAAGAGTATGTCACATAGTTTAAACAAAGAGTAACCTATCACGAAAACAAATAAAAGAATTTAGATAAGATGCTTTAAATTATTTAATTAATGAGTTCTTTAAAACAAATAGGTACATCACCAATTTAATTAAACATTTTACACGCGTAAAGCGCTACGAAGTAACGTGGTGTGACGTGTGCCACGTGTTTGAAATAAAGAATTAACGTTATACGTTACAGTATCGTTTAACGATACTCTAAAATGGCCCAGGTTTGTAAAACTCAATTTTCAGAAATCTACTCTTTCTCTAAAACTGCACTTTCCACTTGACTTGGAGCGAAGTAAAACGCGAAGCTCAAGACCGTTCGTGATGGCGACGTACTGTGGACGCCCTCTGCCCCATCCAGGGGACATAGGACACTAAGTCAAGTAAGTAAAGCACTTTCCGCAAAAAGTACACTCCCAAAAGGTACATTTTCGCCACCGTTGGGGAACTATTTCCAAAGGTGCAGCATTTAAAAAGTGTACTTTTCCGAAACGCACATTTTCCCAAAAAGTACTAGAGAATTTTATTGTAATTTGAGAAAGTGTTCCCACTGCATTATCTTTTAGAGACAGCGCACATTTCGAGAAAATGATTGTGTTTCAAGCCTGATCCGTTAAAACAAATAATAACAGGTTCAAGTGTGAACAAAGCTTAAGTTGGCATTTGAAAATCACAAGTCGAAGTGACTGTGATTCATTGCTGTATTCACATCCGTGAGCGCGGTCTTGAAGACAAATCGATAGTGAAATAATGTTTCATTCAATGCAGTATTTGTGCTTTTTATGTTGATTCGATTCGTCCTTGATCGACTGCAAGCTACAATGAAGTCAGTGATGAAACGTCTGAATAATATAAACGCGAAACTATGTATGAATATTTATCTTTGTATGGATTTGTATTTTTGTATGTAACGAATAAACTTAAAAACTACTGGGCCCATTTCAAAAATTCTTTTGCCGTTAGAAAGCTACATTATCACTGAGTGACATAGGCTACTTTTTACTGCGGAAAAATACCTTTTCCTACGGGAAAATTAATTTATCGCGGGCAAAGCTGCGGACGGAAGGCTAGTATTAACCTGGGTTAACAAATAGGAAACTTTTTGTCAAAGAAAAAGCATGATTCCGACAGGATAGCGATAAACGTATTCTTCGCAGACTGAATCCCAGGCAACAGATAGTTGCAATACGTATAAAATTGTAGAAAGGCAACGAGTTCAAAAACTTTGACACGGTGTAAGATTTTAAATGGTAACTATGTGAATCTAGCTAGATATTATCATCTTTTACATTGAAAAAAAAATCCTGATTCCGAGCTTTTCAATATTTCTATAGTTTGCGTTGGAATTCTTGGAATCTGAATTAAATTTTGACTCCACTGTCACCAACTTAGCTTATTTCCGAGATTCCTTGAACTTTTTGTACTCAAAATTCTCCTATCTTATACGTTATCGGTGTGTGTTGCCAGTGATGACCTGATGACATATGGATCCGAGACGTGGTGCTTCACTATGGGCCTGATGAATTAGGCTCAGAGTCGCTCAACG
The DNA here is from genome assembly GCA_947859365.1 of Archips crataeganus. NCBI lineage: Eukaryota > Metazoa > Arthropoda > Insecta > Lepidoptera > Tortricidae > Archips > Archips crataeganus. Next base: position 5,963,835 of record OX402068.1, read on the forward strand.
AGCTATGGAGAGCGCTAAGCTCGGAGTTTTTCTACGGGATCGAATCAGAAACAAGGAGATCCGTAGAAGAACCGGGGTCACTGACATAGCCAAACAGATTAGCTAGTTGAAATGGCAATGGGCAGGCCATATAGCACGCAGAACAGATGGACTTTGGGGCCCAAAAGTTCTTGAATGGAGACCACGGACTGGCAAGCGCAGCGTTTAACGTCCACCAACACGATGGATGGACGATTTGGTAAAGGCCGCAGGTTCAGGGTGGATGCAAGTTGTTTCCAACCGTAATAATTGGGCGTCAATGAGGGAGACCTATGTCCAGCAGTGGACGCCCTACGGCTGAAATGATGATGATGATGATGATGATACGTTACCATAATTATCCAGAAAAATTCCTTCAACACAAATACTACTATCCACTTTAATACATATAAAGCTATATAACGGGAATCGTTCATCAGACATTAGCCCTCGTTAGCCAACGAGTACTGTAAAGCGAGACAGCTCCACATAGCCAGAATTGCCTTGGCTATGAATAGGTGTCACAGAACAAAGACTCACGAGCCTGTCGCTAACAGACACTTGTGTGGAAATTTCGGATTCCAGGATTAAACTATTCCGAATAGAAATAAAGAACGTAAACAACACTTAATTTGAAGACTGTATTGATCATGGCGTTTGACCCGAACTGTCAAATCTGAGCTAAATTATAAATAAAAGAAAGTAAGTAATGCAATGCAATGCAAATATATTAATTTAATTTCTGCAATCATTTTGGTAGGTAACTTAATTATCGTTTCTCTACTACTACATTGCCTGTAATCATGGCGCTGGTATACGTCGAAATATCGGACGCTCATCAAAGGTAACCACGGTATTCATACATTATTTAAAAAATATTTTATAATCTAAGGTAGGTAAATAATACAAGACGTTGGAGGATATCCATTTTTAGCACTGTCTATCTTTGACACAATAATAATTATTGAAAGAGACAAACGAAAGTTAATTTAGCAAAAAGCTTTAGATAATAAATTATTAAGCGTTTTGACCGCTCGGGTCTAACGCCATTATCCGGCCACAAATTATTACAACAATGGAAGGAAAAGTCGCAATAATTTTGGTCAAACTAAAATCAGCATCAAAACGTTGTAACATAAATACACAAAATAAAATGCTATAAAATTGCTGAATATTGACCTAAAATAAATAATGTACAATATAACAATGCTTTTAGGGTGCTGATGGGGCTGCCTCGATTCTGCAGCGCTTCGGGTATGTTCGCGGAGGCTAGAATGGACTGCTTTTATGCCACCATGAGGAAGCGCTGCACATCCCTGGTGCGCAGGGTGCGGGCCAGTTCCAACAGCATCCTAATTGCATTCGCGCAGAGGTTCGACTGTCAGTACATGAATCATTGCAGTATGGTTCATGTACTGACTAAAGTGTAGCGTCACTAACAATAAGAATCTAAGCTTTTATGTATTGTATTACTAACACTATGATCCTATGTTGGTCGAAATAAAGTATTATTATTATTATTATTATTAAAACTTTTAATTTAGTATAAGAGTTGGTTGCAGTATGTAGCAAAACGGCAAAACGGTTCTCGAGGGCGTCCACGGACCGGAAGACGCAGTGTAAGTACGAGTAGGCCTCCAACAGATGGATCGACGGGATCGCGTTGGATGGCACGTGACCGATCTGTTTGGCGAGCCTTGGGGGAGGCCTATGTCAGCAGTGGACGTCTTTCGGTTGAAATGATGATGATGATCTCTTTATTTATTTACGTTACACGTCTGTACGCTCAAGTCCCGTAGACCCAAATCACATAATATGCATGTGGACATTGAATTTGAATTCGGAGCAAATTAGCTTTAACAGACGAACAGATTGACAAAAATATATTTATGAGAGGTACGGAACTTTAAAGAAGTTAAATTAAAATGGCATCAAAGAAAAGGCCCCGAACTAAAAATTACAAATTGAAAATCACCGACCGTTAAAATACTGACAACGCAAAATTAAATCTTACCAATGTTTCATATTACGTAAACGCATCATCATAAATTAATAATGACCTGGACCAATTTCATAAAATTAATTTAATATTAATGCCACCGCAATGAACATTTTCACGACGTAATTTCAAAAGTACTCTTGCTGAAGCATCGCGATGCTCTGAGCTAAAATGTCGAATGTCAAATGTTTTCCGAACATTCGACATGGCGTTCTGACTTCCTATAACATGGGAAGTTTGAAATCAGAGTTCAACGTACATTGGACTTTGTTTAACGAGATTTTGATGTCATGCCAATTAAGGGAATATCGGTGTGACGGATTCATTTCGGCGTGTTGACGGAGCAAGTCATTATGTTGACCGAAATTAATTTGTCATTACGCTAAATTTTGAAAGTGGACTTTGGAATTCATTTAATAACGCTGACAGGGAAGAAGCTGCGAGTTGAAAATTCTTGGAAACGTTTTTACTCGTTACTCATTTGTACTGGTGAATAATGGAACATTTTTCCAGGGATTCTGAAAAAGTTGCATACTTGTAGAACACTTATTGCTTGGAATTCATTATAAAGCTCAGTTTGATAATATCAAAATGTATGAAACTCTCAAACATAAATCAGTACAATCAAATTATTGTCTAACGCTCGGCTGCTTGCTGTCGCATTCATTATTTCTTACTGTCAGAAAGAGATGGTGAATGACATACCCAGGTTCAACGACTAAATGTAGATTAACGACCGCTTTAGCCTAGTTGGTAGTGACCCTGCCTACGAAGCAAGATGTCCTGGGTTCGAATCCCGGTAAGGGCATTTATTTGTGTGATGAGCACGAATATTTGTTCCCGAGTTATGGATGTTTTCTACGTAGATATTTAAGTATTTATTTATCTATACAAGTATGTTTATCGTCGTCTAGTACCCATAGTACAAGCTTTGCTTAGTTTGGGACTAGGTCGATTTGTGTAAGATTGTCCCCTAATATTTATTTATTTATTTTATTTATTTATTTGTCTTTCCAGCAAGTAGCCATTAATAATTAAATTAAGTTTTATTTGTTCTTGCTTTCTAATGTATTATTCTGTGTATAGGGTAGTTTAGAATATGTGTAAATAATTTTTTTTTTTTTCTAATCTTTATATTAAGGAACTTTGATCAAGTGGATTGAACATGTCAGTTACAATATGCCTTAACTAGATAAAAAACTACCAACCTTACAATTAAACACATGGTTTAAGCCAAGAGGGATACGACACGACCCCCAAATCACAACGCCGAATAATTTATATTATTTTGAAAATTAAATTAAGTTGATGCTGTATGATCGTTTTAAATTTGTTTGTTGGTATTAGGTATTAAAAAGCCTAGTGGTTTGACCTATGGCCTCTCAAACAGCACCTCTGAGTCTTTCGGAATTTATGTGCGAAATTACATTTGTAATTTACCATGAGCTTTACGGTGAAGGAAAACATCGTGAGGAATCCTGTATACATCGGCGAAGAAATTTAATGGTGTATGTGAAGTTGCCAATCCACACTGGGCACGCGTGGGACCTACGGCCCAACCTGTCTCATTCTGAGAGGAGGCCTGCGCTCTGCAGTGGGACGTATTTAGGCTGGGATGATGATGATGAAATCGACTTAAACTGCAACACGACTGCCTCGTGCCGTTGGTCTCTAAGCAGTCCGTCTATGGACCGTTTAAAGTATTAGGCTAATATTTAAAGCATTAATTACTCAAATATGCCTACTGCCTACGTCTAAAGATTTTTAATTATACACACACACATTATTCTGTCTTTGTGTTAGTAATTTTTTTACAATACGGCCAAATTGAAAACACCACAAAATTGCCAAAAGAATACCATGAAACGTTCCATTGTCATTTTCTATTTTAATTAAAGCGACGTTTTGTGAATAGGCGCAAAAGTAGCTGTCTTTTTTGCAAAGGGAAATAAGCGTCTTTTTAGGGTTCAGCACTACAAATAGATGCAAAATGACGCCCTGCAATGGTCCTAACTATCTTTACTTATATTATAAATGCGAAAGTAATTCTCTGTGTCCATCTGTCTGTCATCTCTTCTCACTTAAACCGGTGAACTGATTTAAATGAAATTTGGTGTGAACATAGTTTGAAACCCTGCGAAGGACACAGGATAGTTTTTAACCCGGAAAATTGCATAGGTCCTGCGGGAAAAGCAATAAACGATTTTTCCACAGACGAAGTTGCAGGCAGCACCTAATATTATATGTATTGGAAGAGGCGAGAACATTATTATCGGGGAAAAATTAATCTTAAGGTAATAATTGTAGTCTATGGCACGTGACGTCATGGAAAAGGAAGGAGGAAGGATGCTTTTTAAAATAGGAACAAAAAGGAATAAAGCGAGTATAATGTATGACTTGTGTGAGCTATCGCTGTCAAGCAGGGAGCAGTGGGTTCGACCCCAAGCTCGCACCCCTGAGCTTATGTGCGAAATTACATTTGAAATTTTTTCATGAGCTTAATGGTAAAGAAAAACATCGTGAGGCAACTTCCACACACCCGCGAAAAAATTCAATTGTGGCCCGCATGGGAACTAACGGCTCACGCCCTCCCATTTTGAGAAGAGCCCTGTGCAGTGGGATAAGATGGGATGATGATTGCACCGCTTGGATGCGGATGGCGCAGGACCGATCTGTTTGGCGAGCCTTGGGGGAGGCCTATGTTCAGCAGTGGACGTCCTTCGGCTGAAATGATGATGATTGCACCTAACCCGCAATTTTTCGGGAACCCTAAAAACAGACCGCCTCAAAATACCTTCAAAACATCGGTTTATAATTATGGGGCACCTTTGTGCGACTGTCTACGGCACTGACACTTCCTTTTACTCTGAAGCACTTTGAAGCACTCATTAGTCCTGTGTGTGACACCAAAAGGTTTCACTTTGAGTTTTCACTTTTCACTTGTGGTACTTCGTTTGCCGACCGTTTTTTGTTTTACTTTTTTTCGCGTCGTATTTTGCGTTTAAAAGCTGTTTGTTTTTCAATTGTTTATTAATTCGAATGCCCTTTATGAAATTGCAAGGTTTTGCTCGGGGCATCGTCGAAATTGGAATAGGATTTTCCTTTTAGCATTTGGTTTATTAACCCATTATTTTTGTATTTTTATTTTAATGTGTGGCTTTGCATGAAAAAGATTATTTTTTTTCTATATGATACAATCTCTAAACTTATTTTTTGTAAAACTAAGGGGATCTCTTCATCACGACGATTCCGTAATAAGTACACTTTGAAGTAGTCAAGTTTTCTCAGTACCTACACTTCCGCCCCTCTCTCGTATTTTCCAAACTCGGACAAAGAAGTGAGGTCGAAAGGACCCCCTTCCGACAAGAGGACTTCGAGTCCTTGTTAGAGTTTGGGGTTGGGACACAAATTGTACTGAACTACAGTTTGTAAATAACGACCAATAAAATCTGACACAAACCTCACCTTTATTACAATTAATTTTATTTTCGATCCAGAGTGAAAAATAAAACGCTTATCTTGTAAGATTTGGTGTGACATTTCAGGTTCAGAATATTTTTTCATCGAAACCTTGGTTTATCGAGGGTACCAATAATCGGTTTTAATTTTATTGCGTATTGTTTAAAAACAACATAATATATTTTAGAATGTAGCGAGCTTATCATATACATATACAAAATCGACAAAAGTTAATATTTTTGTGAGTTAATGTTGTAACTCTGACGTGATATAAGGGACTAGTTATAAAATAAATGCTTACCTAATTATTAATATACTATGTTACTAATGATTTCCAATTCCAATTATTTAATGTAATAAACTGTAATTGTTAAAATAATTCAAGTTTAGTGTTCGCAGCAAAAATTTTCAGTGGGTACTTTGTTCTTTGTTTTTTTTGGACCGGATTTTTTTTTTGGTCATAGCCAATCAAGTGTCATCATTCCAGTCTATATAATTTCCACTGCAAGGAACACTGCCCTTTCTCAGAACAAGAGGGCTTGAATCGCAGTTGCCATGGCAATCCAGTGCAGATTAGGAAGTTCACACACACACACACACACACACACACACACACACCGTTGAATTTCTTTGTAGGTAAATTTCAAAAAACGCAGAGATGGGAAGCCTGGCTCGAACCCACGACCCTCTGCTCGAGAGGCCATCGGTCAAACCACTGGGCTGCCACGGCTCTTTACCACATACAATACAGTACAATACAATGACTATTTATTGTACACCACAAATAATACACCTACTTTAGCTCTACTCAATTAAAATCCCAACACTTCACAATTTTCAGCAGTTAATTGGCTTACATTATTTACTATCACTCGATATAGCATGCATTTAATACAATGGTACTTCACGCTGTGGTTGCGGTCGTCGATTGTTCGATCGTCGATTTATAGGATTAACATAAGTACTGGTAGTAATTTATCAGATTTCGGTGCATTTAGAACCTATATGTCCGACCTCACTAAATGCCGGCATCGATTTGCTTAATGTAATGTTAATTTGAAACCTGTCAGTACAAGGTTTCAATATTCATCAGTATAAGGTTCTAATTTCATTATCAAATAATAAATTATACAGCGGTCCCAATCATCATCACCATCATTTCAGCTGAAAGACGTCCACTGCTGAACATAGGCCTCCCCTAAGGCTCGCTAAATAGATCAGTACTGCTCCATCCGCATCCAACGCGTCCCCGCAACTTTAACAAGGTCGTCGCTCCATTTTGTTGGAGGCCTACCTACACTGCGTTTTGCGGTCCGCGGACGCCACTCGAGAACCTTTCAGTCCCATCGGCCGTCAATTCTACGAGCGATGTGCCTTGCCCACTGCCATTTAAGTCTGGCGATTCTTCGAGCTATGTCCGTGACTTTAGTTCTATCTAGTATCGGCTTCATAATTCACGTGTGCATCGTAATTTAATTTTCATCACTCAAGCTCTGGAAGTAGGTTGTATTCAACTTGAAATCCGGATTGTAAATTCGATATACATCCTTAGGGATGTAAGTAAATTTAAAAATCGAACGGTTCTCCTTTGTATTCACGAACTGGTGAACAAGGAGATGGCGGCCCCCGGGGCCGCGTGCTGCGGCACGCCGCGCACGCGCCGCCCGCGCGCTGCTGGCGCTGCTGGCCGCCACACCACCTGCACACCGAGCTTAAAGGTGTGGTCGGCCAGGCGGCCGCAGCAACTTGACGCTGGTGCCGGGCGCAAGGGCGGCGCGACGCGCTCTCTTACAAATTGCGTATATATTTTTAACATAACGATTTTTCTTTATTTCCTCGCATTTGTTATGAAAAGTAGAGTGTTCAACTCGAGTGTAAATGATCAATTACACCCGCGAACTATAAGCATTCTCGCTCGCTTTGCTCGCTCATGCGCCTAAATATCTTGGCTGTTATTGATCACTTACAACCCTTGTTTATCAATTTACTATTAGTTGATGCCATTTTAAATTATTTTGATTTGTTTACCAACTTAACTTTTGTATTTGTCAATGTAATATGGTAGTAATAGAGTAACCAACTCATTCTTAATGAAAAGACAAGGTCGCATTTGAAATGTATGGTTTATGGTCTGTGGAGGTCCGAGATAGTAATATTGAACTTTTTGGAGTTCAACAACGTAAGGTTAATAAAAAGTTTAACTAGGCGCGGATTGTAGAGATCTTAAATGTTTATGAGTAAATCTATACTAATATATAAAGCTGAAGAGTTTGTTTGTTTGTTTGTTTGTTTGTTTGTTTGTTTGTTTGTTTGTTTGTTTGTTTGTTTGTTTGTTTGAACGCGCTAATCTCAGGAACTGCTGCTCCGATTTGAAAAATTCTTTCAGTGTTAGATAGCCCATTTATCGAGGAAGGCTATAGGCTATATATCATCACGCTAACTCCAATAGGAGCGGAGCGGAGCGGAAGAATGTTTCAAAATCGGAGGTTTTTCAAGTAAAACTTCTATAGGCGCTAATCTCAGGAACTACTGCTCCGATTTGAAAAATTCTTTCAGTGTTGGATAGCCCATTTATCGAGGAAGGCTATAGGCTGTATATCATCACGCTAACACCAATAGGAGCGGAGCGGAGCGGAAGAATGTTTCAAAATCGGGGGTTTTGAAGTAAAACTTCTATATAGGCGCTAATCTCAGGAACTACTACTCCGATTTGAGAAATTCTTTTAGTGTTAACACCAGGGGGGGAGTTGAGGGGGGTGAGGGTGCGGGGGGGGGCGCGGGCGGGGTTAAGGGGGGATTAACATTTCATTGATTTTGCCGTAGGATGCACCGTTTTCAAGATATTTGACAAAAACACCAAGGGCGTGGGGGGGTTTTAGGGGGGGGGGGGGTGAGGGGGGAGTGGGTGTGGGGGCTTCGGAGGGGGGATTCAAAATTCATTGCTTTGCACCGTTTTCGAGATATTTGACAAAAGCACCAAGGGGGTGGGGGTTGGGGGGGGTTGAGGGGGTGGGGTGCGGGGGAGGGTGTGGGGTGCGGGGGAGGGCGCGTGGGAGAGGGTGTGGGGGTATTAAAGGGGGGATGAAAATTTCATTGATTTTGCCGTAGGATGCACCGTTTTCAAGATATTTGGCAAAAAAGTCTTGAAGTAAAACTTCTAAAGGGCACGCTTGACTTGGGATGGGACGAACGCGGGTGTGCGGGGGGTGCTGTGTGGGAGGGCGTGCAGGGGGTGCGGAGGGGTACGGGGGGGTTCGGGGTTGCTGTGCGGGAGGGAGCGGGTTGGAGGGTGCGGGGGGGTTGCGGGGGGGGGGGGGTAATTTTTTTACTATCGAGGAACTAAGGAGAGCCATAATTGATGAAAAAGCAAATTGGATAAAAAAAATAAGCTGCCCAAATTACTAATTCCACGCGGACGGAGTCGCGGGCAAAAGCTAGTAATTTATAAAAAAATAACATCGTCCCTGTACCAAGGAAATGCCCCGTACCAAGACATCTAACGACCGATAACTGACAATTTCGCAGTGATGAAATTTATTGATTATGCACTGTAAATTTAAATTACTATTTTTCTGAGATTTAGCATTTTGGCGCATTAGGACCAGGTCTAAGTAACTTCAGATATGCTAAGGAATCATCGTTTAAATTTATTGTTTTACTTATGGACGACACCCGGTATACCCAACCCATGTGGATTTTATTTAGACCAAAATTATCCTCCACTGGGTTAAATTGCCCCTTACAGTTATTTGTCTAAATCATTGTTTCCCGACGAAACCCCAATTCCAGTGCAAACTATAAATTGACAATCGTCTCCCAATACAGCAGACATCGTTACATCTTCTTTAAACTAAGAGCCAATATTTCTTTACTTTAGTTCTGTTTTAGTTTCTTTCACTAGCGGACTTTATTTGTTTTCGTTCGGTTCCCCCATGAGAGAGAAGTTAGGGTTGTATCGACAAAGTTCGCACTGGCTTTAGTTATGGTAGTCAAGCTTTAGCCGTGGCTTTGCTTGCTTTGATTTAGTTTTCTTTACTAAGCTATTATCCGTGACTCCATCTGCGAAGAATTTTGTAGAGTGAGCTGCGCCATACACTCCCGTTATGTATCCATTATAAACGAAATATTGCTGTTGCCTGCTACCCCGCGGGAACCATGCGATTTTCTGGGATAAAAATTGTCCTATGTCTTTCACAGGTCTCACATACCAAATTTATTAATCTGTAGGAGTTTACGCGTGAAGAGGTAGACAGAGTTTATTTCGCATATATAATATTACAGCTGCACCATTTCAAAACATAGTAAGGGACATTCAGCTAATTTTACAAGAGAGCGAAAAAAGCCGTACAAAATTTTGCAATATTTGTTCAAGAAGTGATACTTCCTTGGTTAACTAGATTAAGACGAATATCCAGGTACTTATATTTATGTTTTATTATTTATTATGACACATGTTTTATCTGAAAATAAATTATGTACCATACTGGCTTTTGAAATGAGCGTATTGATTATCGTTTGACCACATCAAACCTAATAAGCCTCTACGACTTTTTCAAAGCCTAATAAGTGCATGCGACATTGCGACATACTAGGTTTTTGAAATAGCTACATTTGACATTGACAGAAGCGACAGTTGAATTCGTTTTTTTTTCTATTTCTTCTTAGTACTGAGCACGAACCGCTTGTCAGCCATAAAATCTCACAAATGTCATCTCGAACACTTAAAAAAATATTTCCAATAAATAAAAGCAGATAAAAATAAAACAGCTGCAGTTTCTTGGTGTTGAAGTCGACCACTGTCGAAAAAAAATATAATAAGCATCTCTTCAAAAAACTTTACTTAGCCAATTGCTCGCTCTCAAGATATTGTACTAGGTACAGTCGGAAAAACAGAATGACGTACCAGGGTGAACCATTTTCATTGCAAATGTCATGTTGACATTCCACACATCTGCAAATCCGTCTGGATAATGGAGATCCGTAGAATAACCGGGGTCACCGACATAGCCAAACGGATTAGCTCGTTGAAATGGCGATGGGCAGGCCATATAGCACGCAGAACAGATGGCCGTTGGGGACCAAAAGTTCTCTAATAGAGACCACGGACTGGCAAGCGCAGCGTGGGACGTCCAGCAACGAGATGGACGGACGATTTGGTGAAGGCCGCAGATTCAGGGTGGATGCGAGTCGCTTCCAACCGTAATGATTGGGCGTCAATGACCAGCCGTAATGATGATGACATCTGCAAAAGAAACAATCGTGAACTTGTTTGTAAAAAAGTTCCACCCTGGTACGCGATTCAATTTTCTTGACTGTACATGTAGGTACAGTTCATTCTAGTACAGTTTCAGGAACTATTTTTAGTAATTAATTACAATATATAGGTAGAAATCTTCCCAGGTGAATTTTTCGCTTCGAGCCATTACATCAAATTTGAACCTTAATACTATGGCGATACTGTTTGTTTTGAAAGATAAGGGCTCGATGCGAAAAGTTCACCTGGGAAGATTTATACTATAATACAACACAATACAATGACTCTTTATTGTACACCACAAATAATACAATACAGAAAAACAAGTCCATAAAAAAGTATGTAAGTATCGCTTCGAAGCGATCTCTTCCAGGCTACCTTTAAAAAAGGAAGAAAGCAAGGAATACCTACGTGTACTACACAAACCTACGTGGATTTTAAATAATACGGCTGCAAAAATAAGTAGTCCATAAAATTTCTTTTAGTATTTATTATTCAACGACGACGAAGAAAGTCTTTTCTTTTCCAAGACCTTGTTCTCTAATGAAATAAACAAGTCTTCTTGAAACACAATTAATTAACTACTGTGAATTAATGCAGTAGGACAATATAACGGAAACAGTAACAGACTTAAGAAAACCCATTTAGCCTTATTGGCCTTAATTGGGTACGTGGGAACCTCGTACAGCCTTTGTTTGAAAAACTAACCTTTGCCCCAAAAGAATTTCCTAGAAGCACTTACGAAGCTAAAAATAGAAGGTTTTATGCGGATAGCTTTATTTTTTTCGCAGCGAGGGTTATTATCAATTCAATTCAAATTCATTTATTCAAGTGACAAGACTCATAAATCTCATAATTGTTAGTGAATACAAATTTCTTACTCTATGTTAGTTATGAAATAAAAATATTAAGTAAGTACATAAAATTAAACTACCTAGATAAAATCGTGCCTCGCTACTTGTGATAGCACAGCAGTGACTCAAGTAGGTGCAGTCTAGCCTGTTTGCGAGCATGCTCAGCACGCTGTTGGCGCCGCCCCGCACACGTCGCACCAGGGATGCGCACCTCTTGCGCATGGTCGCGTAGAAGCAGTCCACGCGCGCTTCGGCGAACATCCCCGACGCACTGCAGAAGCGAGGCAGCCCCAACAACCCCCTGAACGCATTATTATACTGCACTCGAAGAGCGCTATATAGGCCCTCTGCATGTTATTATATCTAGCCCACAGGCTGCACGTGTAGAATGAGGTGCAGTATGCTCTGAAGAGAATAAAATATTAAATATTAGGGGACAATCTTACAGAAATCGACCTAGTCCCAAACTAAGCAAAGCTTGTACTATGGGTACTAGACGACGATAAACATACTTATATAGATAAATAAATACTTAAATACATAGAAAACATCCATAACTCAGGAACAAATATTCGTGCTCATCACACAAATAAATGCCCTTACCGGGATTTGAACCCAGGACCTCTTGCTTCGTAGGCAGGGTCACTACCAACTAGGCTAAGGCGGTCGTAAACTGACTTTGACGTCACGCGAGCTACGTGCGAACCTGCGTGCCAGAATATTCGCCCTGACCGACAGCGCCCTCCGTTCGCGATCGATTTCCATGTCGTCCTTCTTATTATGAAATACGAAATTCGAAGTTTGTATCGTGCCGTCTCTTTCACTCTTCTGTTTAATTCAATAAGCGTGAATGGATCGGCACGATAAGAAATTCGAAAATCGAATTTCGTTGTATAAGGCCAGGAGCTAAAGAGAAATGTGTCGAAGAAATACGAGTGACTGACCTATGAGTTTTATTGTCTAAAGGTAAGTTTTTACTGCTCCGGTGCGGCGGTTTAGGTTAGGGTGTGCTTCCATGGAAAATGTTTTTGTAAACAGTATAATCTGTGGTAGTTAACCTAGAGGTTTGACCTCTGGCGTCTCAAGCAGATCGTGGGCTTAAATCCGGGCTCATAGTGAGTTTTAAAGTTTATGAGCAAAATTGCAAGTATTTAAAAATCACCACTAGTTTACGGTGAAAGAAAGATTCTGAGGATAGCTGCACAAACCTGCAAAGCAATTCAATGGTGTGTGTAAAGTTCCCATTCCGCAGTTCATGTAGCCTGGAATGATGATGAAGATTATCATTATGAAGCAAGGTATAATCGTCTCAAATATAACGCTATATGCCATTGTTGCGTATAACACGCTCTGATTGCGTACTTGACTTGACGTTATGGTCATAATATTGCAGGAAAACGCCCGTCAAAACTTGTAATGGAGGCCTAAATGGGCCTTGTTATCGATACTTGCCTTACAAAACATGACGTCTACACGACTGTTATGTGTATATAAATCTTTATCTATAAAATCTTTGTGTATAAAACAAAGTCACGGTTGATACACCATAACTAACCATAACTTAAGAACGGCTGGATCGATTTAAATACATGATTTTATGTTTGGGAATCGTCTCCGCCCGGAGTAGCAGAAAAATATTCATATCGGAAAACCACGCAATTGAAATCTTTTTTAACTTTTTTTTTATTATTGTAGATTGGCTGTTTCTTTTTATACAATATAAGCTTGTGTTTGACCACAATCACGCCTGATGAAAAGCGAAGGCCTACGATGGAGCACGCTTGCCTAGTAAATGCTCTTTCACCCTAGACTTGAAAGCGGCCAAATTGTAGTGTTCAGGGAACACAGTCGCAGGCAGGGAATTCCACTCCTTAGCTGTACGGTTGATAAAAGAAGAGCGAAAACGTTTGAGTGTTACGAAGGAAAGCTAAATGTAATACAATAATAATAATATATAAGTCTTTTTAAAAATGTATGTATTTACTTAAGCTGTTTGTTTCCCAATAAATAAATAAATAAATTTAGAAGGATCAGTAATGGTTGACTCTGAAACTTCAAGACTTATAATTAGAAAAAAAATGTTCTAAGTCACAAGAAAAACTTAATTCATACTTAGATTAAAAAAAGCCGGCCAAGTGCCGCGCACCGAGGGTTCAGTATAAATTTGTAGGTAACAAAAAATTCAAAATTTTCAAATTTTTTCCTTGTGCTGTTAAAAAAAACATTTGAAATTTGTTCTGTTTATTGCAAATTAAAAAGCGTTACAAATTTTGCTTTATATACTTAGTTATATTATAATCTGTAATTATTTAAAATTTTATTAGCTAAATTTTTTAAGCTATTTGAGTCTTCTTTATGCCAAAACCACTCATGAATTAGCTCTAGGAGAAGTACTCTAACCCCCTGTTTCACCATCCATTGATCAAATTTATTTGACGGACAAATGTGATGCCGTCTCTGTTTGCTTTGTTCAAATAGACGGAGACGGCATCACATTTATCCATCAGTTAAAATAATCAATGGGTGGTGAAACAGCCCCTAAAGGTTTTGATTCCCCTGCGAAATGTAAGAAAATAAGGCTTTAATGTCAGTATCTTCGGTTTGCGTAGACTTAAGACACTGACGGTTGGCATTAGTCCACTCAAGGTTACGTGTTGCAGACGACAGTATGTTGACATGACAACTGTCATTAAAAATGTTGCCAGCTAAAAGCGTCAATTTAACGTGTATAGCGATCAAAGTTACGCAATAAGGCCCTGAACGTCAGAATGTTAATCGGCGATAGTATTACCGAAACGTAATCGTTTCCCACCAATGGCCAAACATTAATGTTGCTGAAGCAGTCAAGTGGAGAAACACACACAGCGGTCGCAGAAACAATTGACTATGTTTAATTTGTTATTAATTTTATCCAACGTTCAAATCTACAATCAACAGGGTTATTTGTAATTCACTAGCATCCTTTTAACCCTTAACTCCTACCACTTAAACAAATACATTTTGTTTTACGGCTTTTGTCATACATAACTTAATATTTTTGGTGTAATAACGTTTTGAAAATTTGAGATTACCTCTTATTTTTACGATACTCTGTGTATTTGTATGGGAAAAAACTGCTTCATTTTAAAAAGTCGTAAAACAAAATCATTTGTTTGAGTGATGATAGGAATTCAGGTTTAAGAGGATGTCAAAACAAAACAAATAACCCTGTTATAATTTTTGTACTTTTTTTAATTTTTTTTCTTAAGTTCACATTTTCAGACTCATCTTTTTGCTTGTTGTTTATAAAAATAATCCGCTAAGGAAATGGCAAAAGTTTAAAGCCACGCAGCTAATTTCTTCATTGGGTATACATACTTTTGCATTATTTTACCGGTTTGTTTTACATTCTATTAGAAAAATAAAAAATAGTCTAGTGTTATGACTATACCTAGATATTTTTCTGGCACGAGCGACATGAGTGTTTGACATAATAATAACATCGACAATCCTATTATCGATAAGTATCATACCCTAAGTTCCCAATCCGCACTGGGCCCGCGTGGGAACTACGGCCCAAGCCTTCTCATTCTGAGAGGAGGCCTGTGCCCTGCAGTGGGACGTGTATAGGCTGGGATGATCATACCCTAGAAAAATGTATTTCCGAATATTATAATCACGGAACCGAAACGCAATTTTCAGCAAAATCATTATTCGCGAAATCTACGCTTTGTATTTCATTAAAGATAATTTGAAATGCAAAGGGCTACGAGATTAAAATCGACGGAGATCCGCTCAGCGGCGCTCCTATTGCACCTAGTTTAGGCGCTTCGCGCCTTGACAGCACTCTGACCTAACCTAACCTATTTATATCATTGTTATAAATAAAAAATGGTTGTAAAATAAAATAAAAAAAATGTATATCATAAAACATACACAATATACTTGTAAATAAATGGACTTTAATACAATTCTCAAGCACAGGATAATAGATAGATTATTATTCTGGATTTCGAATTTGTTGGAAAATAACATGGTGGTTAAATTAATCTGTGGCACTGTAAAGTTATGGAAAGCAAAATTTCCCGTTTTCGGATAAATGAAATTCCAGTTTCGAAACATTGATAGGTTACCTAGAGGAATACATTCTCGTATCATCGTAATTAAGTACAAGTGTATAAATTATACATAGAGTTAGAAAAAAAAATATTGTTCACAACTAAGACGTCAATGAAGAATTAACTATAAATATCAAAATATTGCTGATATTTTCTGGAAGATGGTTTTTCTACTACCGCCTGGTTTATTTTATAGTGACTCTGCAACGTTAGATAAGGTGGCTCTACTGTCTTTTTCTCTCTCCTATTTATGTTTGCAGAGTAGATTTATTTTATTAGTTCAGCAACTAATTTATGGCTAAAGACCGCTACTCACGACACAACTTTACGGCCTCTGAAGTGAAATGTTGAAACTTTTTATGACTTAATCGTCTGAAGGGGAGATTTTATCGTGAGACAAGTTAAGTCTTAAGCTAATTTTTATTAAGTTAACATTATCAGTGGAAAAATCGGCCTGCACTATTGAGTTGTAAAATCTTTTGGAAAAGTGGCTTTTTACTACCCTTATAATAGTTTCACTTGTAACTTAAAAAAAAAAAAAGAAAGTTCAAAGCTGTTGTAGCAAAATGTGTGTTTTATTTGTGATACCTACAGGTGAGACAGATAAAGACAAAGTTATTGTTATAAAAGCTCAGAAATAAGAACAGTATTTGACAAAATTACAAAATCAACTAAATCAAAACTACAATACGGGGTGATTCCGGCAATCTTATCGTGGTCAATCCTACACATCTGATTTTTTTTAAATATGAAAGTATCGATGTACAGTTGAAGAACTGAAACACGAACCAGGCTGAACCCTTTTCATTGCAAATATCATGTTGACATTACATTCATCTGCCAAAAAAATCAACGTGAAATTAGTTGTGAAAAGGTTCCACCTTGGTACGGTCAAGTGCAAAAATATATATACGTTGACAAGGTGTCAAAAATATCTAGACACCTCTATGCCATTAACCATAAGGTTGATGTTTACATATTTTGACGCGATGACTGTATACATATTTTTGCTTTCGACTGTACGTGATTAAGTTTCCTTGACTGTACCTACGTAGGTAAACCCTTTATTGTACAAAAAAAATACTATTGACATCTATTGAAATACATGTACAAAAGCAAACTTATCTCTTTAAGGGCCAGCCAAGCACTGCTCCAGGCAAGTACAAGTCGTTAGCCACCGAACATACTGGAGTGTTACGAACCCACATTTTACAAGTTAAAAAAAAAACGAAAAGGAAAAGAATCCTAATCTCATTAACTAGAGGATGACCTAGGGACCTAAACCGGATTGCATAGATCTAAGATACTCAACAGAGTTCTAAGCGAAAGAATGCAATAAAAACTTGAAGTTTTAGGATTTTTTTGCCACCGAGAAATTCGGATCAACTTCGTGGATACTATAAAGAGACCTATAAAGTTAAAAACTTCGTTTCAGGTCCCAATCTTCCAAAATTACAATACAAATGTAACTATGCTCGAAATTTTTTTAAATGCTTTGATAATTTCCCCTAAAATCAAAGAACAAACCACATAATCACTGTTGTCCTAACAAGCGCGTATTTATCTTTTAAAAATTCATCAGATACTTTTACGAGTATTTTACTAGCTATTACTGGAACAAGGAAATTCCGTCGGTACTTAGAATAAATTCGTCTGTGAAACAGTATAACCGGGTATGGTAAAGTCGGGTTATTGTGGCCCCGAAGGGTAAACTTGACCATCGGGATATTTTTTTAATAGACCCTTATTATTATGTGGTTTTCGTTAAAGATACACTCCAGCCGCCAGCAAGCCTAGTGGTTTGACCTATAGCCTCTCAAGAAACGGATCGTGGGTTCAAGTGCGGGTTGGGACCGATGAGTTTTTCGAAAACGTGCGAAATTACATTTTAAATTTGGGCCAATTAACCCAATAGAAGGTATCTTCATCGTTATCTCAGCCTAAAAACGCCCCACTGCAGGACAAAAGCCTCCACTCAGAATGAGAAGGCTTGGAACTTAGTTCCCACGCGGGCCCAATTCGGAGGCCCAATCGGATTTGGAACTTCACACGCACCACTATATTTCCTCGTAGGTATGTGTAGATTGCCTCACGATGTTTACCTTCATCGTAAAGCTCATGGTAAATTTCAAATGTAATTTCCAGGTGTATTCCGAAAAACTCGGAAATGCGAGCTCAGTTTGAACCCACGCTTGCTTGAAAGATCATAGTTCAAACCACTATTTTGTGGACAAAGGCTGTCCTCTAAAAACTACTACAATCTAAAAATATCCTCTATACAAGGTTCTGAATACTCTCAATCGAAATGTGAAGTACATAAAATGGTACCATTTAACATGGGCTAATTGGAATCCATTACAGGATACCATTACCTCACTCGTAACTTGTTCGGGGCATTACTATTGTAAATTTAGGCTTAATAAGCAATGAGGGTTCTCAGTACGGGGTTTAGAAGCAATGAAATATTGGAGGTAGAAGTCGTTGAAAGTAGTTAAGTTACCTATCATTACAGCTTTTCCAATTTTTAAAAGCTTTTTATTAACTTCCAATGTAAGTACATTTATATGTATGTACGGGTCAAATCTTGGAAGTTGAATTTGACCCACTTCATTGACATGAATTTCAGAACTAAAGCTTTGCTAGTAATGATACAGCACGAGATTAAATGAATGCAATAAGTGCGCCAAAAGCTCGGTAGGGCCTTAACTAGAAAATGTCTCTTTACAGAAGTCAGTACAAAAAGTCAGCTGAGAACTCCCACGCAACGGTCGCAGGTCAAATGGTCCTAACCCAGATTTACAGACGAACTTCGCCATCTCCGACTTTCGTGCGAACTTTTACCTAACAAGCTTTTGTCACAGCGTGGTAATGGACAGTATGACATGTTTTAGTTTGCTGTATTCGTCAAAGATAGGTTGAAGAGAAAAGTAGTTTTGATAGTCGATCTTCATAAAACTGATAATTTACACAGTAAAAAGTAACTTAGTAATACACTTCTAGGTTTTTTTTAACACCATACATAATACCTAATAGGGAAATTTAATTTCGATTTTATTAAAGTATGTTTGAGTTTTCCCGCTCTTTTGTTGTACTTTGTTTTTTCTTTTTTGAATTTCAGATCGAATGAAAAGCAATGACAGAATTCTGCGAACAATAAAAGTTAGACCGGGTTACACTACATCTCGTCTTGTGTATATTACATAAGTGAAAATTCAACCAAATTACATGTGGGGGTCAAAGGGCTGACAGCTTCCTCAAACGAATTATAGCTAAACCGTTTAAATGAGTCCTCGCCCGCGCGGTACAGGGGGGGGGGGGGTATGACGACAAAGGGAGGCGGGAGAGGTGCGGGCGGCAGGCACACGAGGCGCGCTCGCCGCCCGCACTTCTCTCGGTCACTTTGTCGTCTAACCCCTCAGCCCCTGTACCGCGCTGGCGCGGACTCATCTAAACGGTCTAGCTATAACATCGATATTCAACGAAATACAAATGGAGGGACATCTGGATTGAGACATAGAATGCTTAATGTCCCGGCAAAGTGAGTTGCCGTGGGATATTACTTTAACTTTAAAGAAGGATAGAAGACGCTATCTAAGAACTTTGAGGTGGGTAGGGTCAACGTCATAAATAAGTGATTATTTTTTACCTTGTCACTTTAACGTCATGTTTTAAATGCCATACGAAATTATGTAGCGACTGAAAGCAACAAGGTACAAAAGTGATCAATTATTTATGACGTTGACTGTACTTCAGCTTTCAAGATGACGGGTTAACTGCATCTGCAATCGATAGATGGCGTTGTCTAAGCGAACATTGTGCATTGTGCTACTATTAGGAGAAAAAAAGTGTCTCAAAATTTCGATATAATATTCGATTCTTCCATTTAGTTACGGTCATGTAAAGTAGAGGTAAAGTCTACCAGTAGAATCGAAAAAGCTCGTGATTCTGAGCAGATCTCACATAAAATTTTCCAGTTATAAAAATTACAAAGCATAAAATAAAATAAAAATTGGCCCAGTAACTCCTTATTTGGCAGTGTTCTAAAGCAAAAATTGTGCTCGTATGATATTAATTCTTAAATATCACAGAACTTTCTCACGTTTATTTGACCGTATACACAAATATTAAGCCGTAGACGACACGCGATTGCGTTTCTGAATAGAGGCCGGTGCTCGATCGACTAACTCACTGCCAATGTCACAATATCAAGGTTAAAGTGGTGACTAAATTTTAATTTTCGTGTATTCGTACAAAGGTGCTGATACACTTGAGCATTCACTTGTAACAGAACAGCGAGCTTTCCCCGTTTTTAACTTTGCTCGTGTGATGCTCGCTAAAACGCTTCTTTTATCTTGTGAGCTTTTACCTGTAATGTGACATTCGCCAGAATGCTCATTACGTGTGTATGCTCAAGTGTATCAGCACCTCAAAGTATTGGTTCCTGAGCCCCAACTTATTCTTAAAGTGAGAGTCATAAGTTTATAATTTTAGTAATTATATATGCAATCACCCTTAATTCCCAGCAAAGGGGTAGGGAGAGACTATTTGATTCCACCTGCTACGATACTGACATACAATACATCTTTTGCTTCAAAAACACTCATTATGTTAGTCTTTTCATACATGCTCTCCGGTTTCGGATACTTTTGACCCCATCCTTCTTCAAGACGTCCAAACTCTGAAAAATTCTGAGTAGAATTGTAGTAGTCTTTAATATTGGAAATTATTTAGGTAAGTTTGTAAATTTAGTCACTGAACAATTTTTACTTTATAGTGTTGTCCTTTATAGAAGTCACGAGGTTAAAACTAGGCTGGAATATTTCGGCCGATATTGTGACAGTAGGTAAATTAAATCAAATAAAATTTTTGCTAGATTTATTTTATTGATTTACTGATTATAATGTATCTGTTTTGTGTTAGAACCATTCAATTACACACGATATATTTCGAGTGATATGACTTTCAGCGCACCTAGATGCCCTTCTAACTTTTAACTGATAATGGATTAGTTTATCCAATTTCTCTGCTTCTTACGTAATAATGTGAGACATTTTTTAGTAACATTATTTGAGACTGACCAAGGAATCAAGCGCAAACAACTCGAGTTTATCATTTCGTACCCTATTTTGTTGTAAACTCGTTAAAAATTATAAGTTTAGTGCACCTTCAGTGAACAGTATTATAAATAGACTACAGGCAAGTAGAAAAGACTTAAAAATAAAACTAAATAAAAGCACAATCCAGCGATATTCAGGGTATTACAAAATTACCCGTAATAACTGAAGGGTATGGAAGTACTCCAGTAAAGAATTAAATTAGTATATATTTTTTTTAGAAAAAAAAGAACAGCGCGCAAAATTACAGTTTTATGGGGGTTTATGGGGGTTTTATGGGGTTTTAGTTTCATGGGGTTTCAGGCTTTAGGGGTTATTTTGTAACAGCCTGTATACAGCTCAAAAAAATGGTAGTGTATTATTTGAATAATAATTATAAAATTAATCAATAAATTGTCTACTTACTTTCCTAGTTTTCATTTTGTGTTAAAATAATAGGTATTTAGTGCTTATTTTTTAATTTATGGGCCAAAGAAAAAATAGTCTGAACGATATTGTTGATTATTAAAAGAGATAACGGGAACACAGATGCTATAGGGAGGAGTAGAGTAAAGGAGGGGAGACTATAAAAAAACAGACCAAGTAAACATTTTGTTTTAAAAGACATTAGTAGTGGTAGAGCCATGTTGTAGCTAGCCGCTGCATCACAAATGGGCCGGCTCGTCCGGGGCAGTACCACCCTCTCACAGAACACCGGCGTGAAGCAGCAGTACTCCTGCTGCATTTCGTACGGTCAGTGAGAGCGCCGGGGGCCCAATACCTCTCCCCCTCCCCTATTCCCTCTCCTTTTCCTAGGGCCGACAACGCACTGGCATTGTGTAAAGCGCTGCGGGTGTCTATGGACAGTGGTGATCATTTAACATCAGGTGACCCACTAGTTCGTTTGTCTGGCCTCCTTAGTATAAAAAAAAAAAAAAACATGAATTTGATAATTTTTCAAGCTTTTGTTTAATTTACATCGTCCGTAAGTTCTCAAATATTTTTAGTTGAATTCTACTCACTTCAATTGATCGAATTGGTCTCAAATTTGGTAAAGATAAGTAAATACAATACAGTCAGCTAAAAACGTCAACCGTTTGCGGTACTTTTATAGCGGAGGAGCAAAATTAAGAAGGCGGAAGTTCATTGATCACTTCAACAAAGTAACGCTTGAAGCAATTAAGCAAGAACATTGTATTATAATGTATTTTTTCTTCAATACTGACTAAATCTGTGGCGAAAAATATTAGCAGAGCAAAAACAAACTAAGGTATTAAGGCTATCTAGATTGCGTCAGCAAGCATAAAACTATTTGTGCCGGCGATGGATCGTAATGCAGCCTTAATGTTACCCTTGCGTGCGCAGCGAGCCAATCAGAGAACATGTCAATTTTATTTTTGTTATTCCACGGGGAGTTCCGTTGCGTACGCCGAATTGGATTTGAATCTAAAAATAATTTTTAATGTAAGTGTATTTTTAATTTTCATAGCAATTTAGACTACAACAAAATAAAATAATCTAATTTTACTTAATCAACCAAGGAAAACGCAAACGTGGTCGTCCAAAACAAACCTGGCGGCGGACTATCATTGGCGAAGCGCAGGCCATTGGCAAAACCTGGAGCGAAATCAAGCGAGATGCTCAAGACGGAACGGGATGGCGATGCACTGTGGACGCCCTCTGCCCCATCTAGGGGACATAGGACCTTAAGTAAGTAAGTAATCAACCAAAAATATATAAAAAGTTTAATTTAAAAAAAATACGGTTGAAGTTCATTTGCAAGTCATGATACGAGGTCTATTTTCCCCTGCAATAATATTATGACAGTGACCAATGACTTCACTCAGTTAGAAATGTCAACCTTAGCGATATTTAAATCTCACAGAAACTTTTGTCAAAACTGATAGACCAATATACCACTTTCTTGGCCGACCGTACATGGATTGTCATCCAAAGCAAAACAATAGATTTCAACTTAATTCAGCCACTGGAAGTGGGTCAAAGAATTCCAAGATTTTCTTCACATTAACACGTCAAGTTAAATAAAAGCTTGTATAAAAAATAAAACCGCCTTCAGAAAAACACCCAGAAACTAAAAGGCGAAGATAAATGTAAAATAAAAATTTAACTGGCTACTAAGTAAGGCTGCGTGTCCACCGGAGCTGTGCGAGGATGCGTTGCGAGGGATATGTTTTTCATGAACCAATAGAAACATTCACACCGTTACACATTCTCGTTACACGGCCTCGCACCGATTAGCTACCTCGCGCATCTCTGGTGGCTCCGCTGAGCTGTTTCCACCAGAGCTAAGCTGAGCAAGGATAGGTAAATTAAGTGTTTCTATTGGTTCATGCATGACAAACAGATCCCTCGTAACGCGTCCTCGCACAGCTCTGGTGGAAACGCAGCCAAAGCGTGAAACTCAAACTCAAACTCAAACTCAAACTCAAACTCAAACTCTTTATTGCATTTAAATGTTGTGGGTAAAGATCTTAAAAATAATGTACAGCTTCAACATTTACCCTGTAAGGGCATAGCAATATGTATACATAATGGCGGTAATAACCACTTAACAATATGTTCCTTAGTAATAAGTTACAGTTATAGTTTGTTATAGAAAATGTATAGTAGTAATGTATAGTATTACAGTTATAGTTATACAGTACATATATTACAGTTATAGTTTGTTATAGAAAATGTCTGTTTACTAATCTTTCTAAAGTCGGTGCCTCAACACGAACCAGCAGGAGTGGGTCTAGTCCTCAGCCTTACCTACAGTACACATGCATGTAAAATTTCAGCTCAATTGGAATCTGGGAAGTGGGTCAAATTTTACTCACAAGATTTGACCCATATATACATAGACTTAATAAAAACTTGTAAAACTGCGTGCGTGCGTGCGTACGTACATGCGTATGCGTGTGCATGCGTATGTGTGTGTGTATGTATGTGCGTGTAATTCACAGTGAATAACATTTTCCTTCCGCAAATAATATATTACTATAATACTAAATAATTACAGCTGCCTTGTTTCAAAGACAAAGAACAGAGCGAGCTCTAAAAAATAACAAGATAGTTATTTCTATCGACTAAAGTGCCTACTGCGTAACAAGTCATGAGATATTCAATATAGAGTACAAGAGTTCCAAGAAAATACAGAAGAAACAAGTAATAAATGATATTGTTGCCCGTATTTATGAGGAGCCCAAATGTGACGACATAATCTAGAAAATATCGGTGGCCGGAGAAAATTACAATGTGTCGCGACACTGACTCATGGCTAAAGTAACAGACTTACTGAAATAGATATAATAATTTCATGTGGATTGCTGTAATACCTTTACACATATCTCTTTAATTGTTGGAAAATAACATGGTGGTAAAATGAATCTGTGGCCAATGCCACACAATGCAATGGAAACTCCGAGAAACTCTGTTACTCGAATTTCATTTATCCGAAAACGGTTCACCGAAGTTTTAAATCTATGGATTTTAAAACTTCGGTGAACCGCTTTCGGATAAATGAAATTCGAGTAACAGAGTTTCTCGGAGTTTCTCTGCGGGAACACATTAAACATGATGAAATCCGCGCAAGAACTAAAGTCACCGACATAGCTCGAAGAATCGCCAGACTCAAGCGGCAGTGGGCAGGGCACATAGCTCGTAGAACTGATGGCCGGAAGGGGTAAAAGGTTCTGATGTGGCGTCCGCGGACTGGAAGACGGAGCGACGAGCTGGTGTAGGTTGAGGAAACTCGTTGGATGCGGATGGCGCAGGGCCGGTCTGTTTCGTGAACTTTGGACTGGATTGGATTTCGGCTGAAAGAATGATGATTGTGATGAAAAATATTCACTCACGAACATTCTAGATTGCTTGTGAATGCCTACGTTAAGTGAATACGAAGAAAAAGTTTAGTATCTAGTTTACGACTTTCTTTGCCTTCCTTTTGTAAGCTAAATAAGAATTCAGTACAGGTTTTGTATTAGTTACGATGTCGGTAGCACGATATCTATTTAATGAGATAAAATCTTCTATGAATCTGTTAGTGTAAATCAACTCAATTATTAGGTTCAATGACATCAACTACTTTTTCACTCTTCGAGCAATGTGACGCAATACATGTGTTTTTTTTTGCTAGGTGTAATTGTGGCCAAACGAAAGCCTATATTGTATAGAAAAAATAAGGGCAAACATATAATAATAATACACTACAAGATCGCAAAAAATCAAACTGGCACCTGTTTAAGTTTATAAAGTACCTGTGTAATTACAAAATTATTTGTTTTCCTTAGACCGACTCGTGCTTAACCGACTTTTATTATTTGTTGGTATGCAGTACAAACATTTATTTCTGTTGTCATCCTGAGTTTCAGCATTGTATGTTGGAACGTTATAGATATAGAAATAAGATAAGATAAGATAAGATAATTTATTCAAATTATTTCAGTACAAAGAACTAGAAATACGATTATTTTACAAAAGGCCTATGTAACACGCGTGCCTGCACTAGGGTTACTAGGGAACTCTGTGTCGCAGGCTAAACGAGCTGTTATAAATTAAAATTAAAAATAATTATCTAAACTTAACATATTATAAAAGTATACAGACATAAAATTACATGAAATTCAAAAACAATAAAACAGTAACAAATTGTGAATAGTGATTACAATATAGTACAGATAAATCAATAGAATTTAACAGCCTAAATTTAGAAATTTAAAGTAGGTATAAGTAGGTACATCATCATACATGTTTATTATTAAGGTCGAATAAACCACACAGTCAGTGCCGTTATTAACCGGGTCAAAATCGAGTGCAAAGTTTGCTGACTAAAGAAAATACGCGCCTAAGCCGATGACTCAAACACTGACAAATTATCTAGGTCGTCAATCAGAATGTGTAAATAAATAAAACTTCTAAAAATACTAAAATTTAATTACGGTGCTCTATGACGCCCTCATAGTCAATGGTGTTAAAGTACCTCTTCTCTGCAAGTAATCTAGCAGGACAATCGGAATCGCCCGTCTTGTGGCCGCACGGTTTTTTGAAGTGCAAACAAGTAGCACATTTTGGGAGCTCGGCTTTTTTGGTGCATTGTTTGATGTCGTGCCCGTTTTCTCCACAATGTCCACAAGTAGAGGTCTCTCGTCGGCACGACTTAGCGGCGTGGCCGTACTGCTGGCACTTAAAACACCTCGTCACCAAAGTAAAGTCTCTTACAGGGCACGACGACCAATGCACGAACACTCTCTCCTTTGAAATTAAGGCCTTACGTATCAAAGCAGGTACTTCTAATACGTAAATACGGAAATAAAAACAAGAATGACACATTTCTTAAACAGTTCTTTTTTTATATATGATGACCCCATTTAATTTTTTCATTTTGTCTATTATTTTGTTTTAGCGGCACTAAAAATAAATATTATTTTTTTTTTTTTTTTTTTTTTTATGATATAGGGGGCAAACGAGCAGACGGATCGCCTGATGGTAAACGATTACCGTCGCCCATGGACACCTGCGACACCAAAAGAGTCACAAGTGCGTTGCCGGCCTTTTAGGTAGGAGTACGCTCTTTTTTTGAAAGCTTGAAGGTCATATCGGTCCGGGAATACCGCAGCAGGAACCTCATTCCAGAGCTTTGCTGTGCGAGGCAGGAAATTTCTGGAAAAACGCACAGTAGAAGACAACCAACCATCCAGATGGTGAGGATGGAAGTGTTGTCGCGTAGGGCGGTGGCGGAAGGATGCGGCAGGGATCAACCCGAATAACTCCTCGGAGCACTCTCCGTTGTACATGCGATAGAAGATGCACAGTGAAGCTACATCTCTCTTATGTACAAATTTCAGCTGTCTATCTATTGTGGTTCTTAAGTTACAGTCGTATGAAATACCGAAAGACAGGCGATACGAAACACTACAAAGCACAATTCCATACATACAACACAGACACATTTTGAGAGATTCTTATGAAGGCTTAGTTTCATTTTTATGCATCAACAAAAAACTCTTTAAAAGTCTCAACTTGTTTTTGTCAGGGGTCGTAAACCCGTAGACTTGTCTACCATGCACTCGGGCCAGTCGAAAAATGCAAACGAATCCAATATTGACTTTAATCAATTTAAGCGGTTTAATCTGCAAAAAGCCTCCGCAGAGCCTGACTGTTCGACTAAGTTTTATTCAAAGCGAAAGGGTTAATTTTGTTAGAGATTTGAACTCGGATTTGCTATCTATTATTTGCACGCGGCGCAGTCCGTCGAATTAGTTTAATCCTGTTTTGTTTGTAAAATCTATGTATTAGCAAGTCTAGATTTGATTTAGTGCCAGAATATTTTCAGTAGGTACTTAATTTATAATTACAATGTGTTGTTTGAATCCTAAACCATCTGTCTAAGAAAGTAAAAGTAAAATTGAAAGTCAAAGTACAAATCTCAATAAATACGAGCTGTCTCCATGAGGGTAAGAGGCACTAGAAGACTTATCAAGACCTTCGAATGAGAAGACGAAGCAGGGATCATGTTCTGAAAAATAATTTGCACCAGAATGTCCCATTACTAATTTTGTTGTTGTCTCTTTTTTATTATTATTATGTTTTATATTCGGATTTATTTTACAATATAGAAATTTATTACATAATTAATTAATACTTTAACTAATCTAAATACATTCCAAGTAAATATCTATTATACTAAATTAAATAATACTAATATAAATAATAACATAAAAAGAAACCTATAAGGCAAATACGTCGTCGAAAGACGTCGTAGGCATAGACCCTAGTACGCTGGCCGCATTACCTCTTTGTACCGCTAATTCATCTTGATTTATCTTGTGTTGTTCTAAATATACTATATTATATTATATTATTTTTCATCATACATTCACTGTAAAAATTCCATTAATAGATTCCTTAGATTGATCTGGAATATGTCATACAATCCCTTTGTGCACATTATTTTTTTAATTAATTATTAATTTGAAAGCAGACTGTAGACACAATCTCTAATAAAGAGGATACGGATAGGAGTTCACAAAGGCGGTTAGTAGTTTAATCTAGTTAAAACTAAACAGCTATTTCACTATTTTACTACAGGATTATAAATAAACGAGAATATGTAAACCCTATATAGAACAAACGCTGAGTAACTCCCACGTTAAGCATACCTTTTCTGTCCAAAACAAAAGAGTTTTAATTCGAGAGTCTTAAAAATAAAACCTTTATAATAATAATGACGGCCGAAATATCTTTATTTAATTTGGAAGTTTTTTTAAATTAAAACATCATTTTAATAGAGTTATTACAACCCGCGAAACGCGTCAATTTATCGCTTAAATAACCTTGACGTTTTGCCTACATTGCAGGGGCCGTGATCACGAGTAGACTCTTATTGATAAACCCGGCTCAAAACGGTCGTTCGTTATAAATGATTATACAATTGTATTTTTTAATATTTGATTAAATGTTAACATTATTTGGCACAGCAACATCCTGAGAAAATATAATCAATAACAAAATTAAAATATTTTCTGAACCAGTGACTTATATCTTCGGCCTCATTTGCACTTGCCATTAATTGAATAGATGTCCGTCATTAGTTACTTTTTAATACCTTATAAAAAAGTGTAATCATGCAAAGGAGTGAGCAAACCGATCCAAAGGACCGATACAAATCTTCACTCGTCGAAATCATGAAGTGTCAAAATGTATATTTTATCAAGTGATTGATACAAGCAAGTGGTCGCCAGATGGGAAAAAACCACCAAACACATTGGGCAGAGATCAAAAAGTTGGAGCAATTAAACTGCAGTTAATCATACAAAACAACTGACTGAAAAAAAAACCGTTTTGACAAGAAAATCACCACACATAAATTGACAGGTTGCACAACGCATTTTTTATACTATTTCTAACTAAGTACCAGTATTACGCTCTCCAACATTTGAACTCCGTACACACACCTACCCACTGGTACATCCAGTTGATACGACAAATTGGCTCCAAACCCTCAATAAAAAAACAAAACCGTTCCGACTCTCACGCCTTATTTAAACCAATACTCTCTTAAATCGTATCCAGTCGTAGGTAAGCCTGAAAAAAACATTCCGTGTCAGTGCAAACGAAATGTCAATAAAGGTTTACGATGCCTGCAGGGGTGGTACAGGAGTCGCACAATTATCACATTCAATTCCTCCTAGGTTTGTGCGGCGAATAAAAGACTTGATAGCTGTTATAAAAAGGTTACCGAGCGCTGGTCGTTTGCTGTAATTGTATGTTTGAGTATTTTATTGAAACTTTTAGATAAATCGCATTTTTAAGCTCTTATATAACTTGGAATCCCCGTACGCTGTCTCTTAGTGCGCCATTTTCCACCTGAATCTACCGGTTGCCACCTAGTAGGAGGCTTGCCAACGCTAAATCGAAAAAAAAATAGAAAAAAAAACTAAACATTACGAAAAGGAGTCCCCTTAGGCATAGGCAAGGTTTCGAAGATACTACGACTCGCATTCACCTTCGCTTTCTTTCACCATGTTATACCGTTTCACAGAAAGAAATAGTAACTATACGACACAAGCATCCAGGCGCTTGCCCTCAAATACCGGCGCAGACCAGATGCGTGTGCGAGTCACGTCACGCACACGCACCAGTTGTAATAAATGAAACTGTAAGAAAGATGGCGATGGAGACGGCTATGCTCGGAGTTTCTCTGCGGGATCACATTAGAAATGATAAAATGAGTGCTTCCGCGTAAGACAATACGGGCCTCTGGCCGTACGCGTATCGTACACCAGAAATGTGATGGAGTCAACCAGTGGTCCTTCCAACCTCTTTTTAACCTAGCAAGAATTAGGCTACAGCTCTTCCCTAGCTGGTTGTTAAGGAAAAACAACACATTCTAACAGTTGCCTGCCCCAG
The DNA here is from genome assembly GCA_947859365.1 of Archips crataeganus. NCBI lineage: Eukaryota > Metazoa > Arthropoda > Insecta > Lepidoptera > Tortricidae > Archips > Archips crataeganus. The sequence continues at coordinate 5,993,519 of OX402068.1, forward strand.
GCAACCGCCCTTTCCAGGTACGCAAATATTATATAGGGCGGGTTCGCTGAATAGAGCACTTTCAGGCCAAAAATGACTTCTTTTGTCGGAACCAACAAAGCATGATTTATAGTCGACTGGCGTACAGTCAACCTCAAATATGTAAAGTAGAATGAATAATTAGTGCAGACGTGACACGTCTTTAATGGACTAAAAAGTGATGGCGTTTTCAAGGTTCGTTGAGACATCAATTAAGGAGGTGGAAAAACAGTGTTTGTTTTATTTTAGTTTCACTTTACGGTGTCCTTATTTTACTAGATGTTGCTCGCAAATTTGGTTGCGTACAGCGGGGATTTTGTTATTTTCCGAAATAAGTAAAAAGTATCTCATGTAAATCAATGATAAATATAGTATGAGTTGCCTAGTGAACGGATTTTTGAAATTAGTTCAGTAGTTTTACTAATTTTATTAACCTATAGACAAAGTTTCTTAAAAAAATCACGAAAACATCAGCATCATCATAACAAAGAAGATAAAACAAAGAGATTTAAAACTGTAACGAAACAAATTCTTTACTATAGTATTATTTATTAGTAAAGACGTTTACATGGAAGGGAGGAGCTGAGAAATAGAAAAGAGTCTAATATAGATACTTTTCAAATCCAAACTTCAATAAAATGAAATTTACATTTACGCCCTAAAAAAGATAAACAGAGTTTAATTTTGCGGTCTTCATCCCCACATGTTACTGAATATTGTGCATATGCCAACTAAATGATAAATCTAACTGTATTTTTTTATGGAACGCAGTAGGTACGAACCCTTGCCGAATTAGAGTAGACGAAAATTCCCACTGACCTAAGCTCCAGCACCAGTCCAGCAAATGGTCACCTTAGCGAGCAGCACGGCGTAGGGCTTCTTCAGATTTGTAAATGTTCAAGGTTTGGGAGCTACTAGCTCAACACAATCACAGCACTGCTGTCTTTAGGGTTAAAACACTGACAAGTTGTCGAAGACAAGCACCAGACTCACCGAGAAACGGAACGCCCGCATGGTAGCCTCTATAGCGTAAGATTAGGTACTCGCCATTCCAGTGGCAAGTACCCTCAAATCAGTGGGAAAACATCGTCCATGTACCCTTATTTGGCAAGAACCGAACAAATATACTAGATAACTATAATTTAATTAAACCAAAGGTAAAGGGCCATTCTACTTTTAAGTAACAATTAGTCTTTTGTGAAATATAAGGAATACCTGGTGATTTTTTTGAGTGTAAATAACTTATATAAAAACTGAAATAACTAAATTTGATGTTTTAAAGCAATAAAACTTTAAATTCAAAGAAATTTTGTGGAAAAAATTGGTAACTCAGCGAAAAATACATCAATTTCCATACAAATGGCGGGGACATGGTGGGGACATGCATGTCCACTGCGTTACCTACTTTATAGATAATAATGATTACTTTTTATGCATAGTGATAATTTTAAATGTAAGCTTAATAATGTGTCAATTTAAATCTTTAATGATAAAACCGAGCACTTTGCCGTTATTGTAAAAAAAATATTTGAAGAGCACATTACAAAAAAACACTGGTCAACGAAAAGTAGAATGACCCACTAATACAACATCATACTCGTCTCATAGTAAGACTATGATACGAGTATGACGCAAAACAATACAAAAAAAACTAATAAATAAGTACCTACTTGTGATTTTATCACTAATTTTTCGTATAATGAACTTACATACAATTTACAGATGTCAAATTTATCTTTTCCCGTCTAATATTAGGTACCAAAAGATACATACATTATGATACAAATCCAACTACAATCTTGCATCGATTTATTAAAAAAAATTCTAATCACTATTTTATAATTAAAAAAGAAAAGAAACCAATTGCATGGAATATTTCCAGCAATTTTTCTCACTCCATTACTTCATTCCAACAAAATCACATATTTAATTTTAAGCGTATTCAAAGTTAGACTTTACTTCAAAGAATATAAGACTAAATTTAGGTAGCGTTAATAATTTCACATGGAACCTTGCCACTGTCGTCGGTGATTTATAACAAAAGGCGTTATTATAAAAAAGATTGGTTAGTTAAATGGGATTAATTGCAGCTGCTAAGTCAAGTTTAGAAAAAGAATGAATACGTAAAGGGAATGCTACAAACTATTCAGACTTTAAAAGCTAAATTTAGTTAGTTTTTGTAAGCACTGGCTAACAGCGTCTGTACTAATCTAAAAGAACTTTTTTAAATCTGTGGCCAATGCTCTGTACAGTACATTCACTTTAAAATAAAGTTGGTTTACGGACGATAGTTTAATTATATCTTAATTAATATCTTGAAAACGGTGCATCCTACGGCAAAATCAATGAAATTTTCATCCCCCCTTAGAAACCCGCACCCTCTGCTCCCCCCTCAACCCCCCCTCCGCACCACCCCATTAAAAACATTCAAAAAACAAAAATGAAACCCCCTTTAATACTGCCGCACCTCCCCCGCCCCCCACACCCCCCTCACAACCCCCCACACCCCCGTACCCCCCCATCCCGCATTGTACATCCTGGCGTTCGCCGCTCTCTTGCAACTGGCCTTCGCGGCTCTGTAGGTACATGTACGGGACATGTAAGTACATGTACGTTACATTGCGTCATCCTTTTTCGTGTATGCAGCCGGCGTTCATCGATTTCTTAGACGTTATCACGTCAAAAAAATCGTGTGTTCAGCTCCTACGCGCGGAAGAAGTGAAACTTCGTAATGTGGAAATGAAAAAGGCACTTATACATCAATATGAACCTTATTGCAATAACTGAAAGAACTAAATTTACTTATGCATCTATGTGCTTAAATTACTCACTAGATGGCGCTTTTATCAAGTCTCATACAAATTTGCACAGACAGTGTGAGTTTTGCATCGCACTGTCGAAGTTTTTAACATCCGTTAGTATATATAGGTACAATGCGAGATTACTTGCTTCGGCAGTACATATACTAATGCTTTCATACCCCCTCCATGGTAACGTTAAACGTCGCATCGCAAGTCGCATTAGAAGTTTCACTCCAAAAACTTATTTGGCTAACATACCAGATATTATCCATACTTATAGGATCAAATAATTTGCAAGATGTTTAACGACCGCATTAGCCTAGTTGGTAGTGACCCTGCCTACGAAGCAAGAGGTCCTGGGTTTGTGTGATGAGCACGAATATTTGTTCCTGAGTTATGGATGTTTTTTATGTATTTAAGTATTTATTTATCAATATAGGTAAGTTTATCGTCGTCTAGTACCCATAGTACAAGCTTTGCTTAGTTTGGGACTAGGTCGATTTGTGTAAGATTGTCGCCTAATATTTATTTATTATTATTTATTTATATGATCGGTTTTTGTTGAACTGCCATAGAACAATCTGAACATCACTTACCAAGAATAGTTTCTCAAGATGTGGATGTGATGGTAATAGTGATTGGTCTCAGTAATCTTATTGTTGCTTAAACCCAAAATGTTTTCTTTTACCGCAATGCTCATGGTAAATTTGATATGTGATTTCGCACATGAATTCCGAAAAACTCAGAGATGCCCGGGCTCGAACCCATGGCCCTCTGCTTGAGAGACCATTAGTTCAAACGACTAGGCCACCAATTAATGTCTAATTATGACAAATTCACGCGTCTTTGTGAATGGCACTAGCTATAGAGAGTGTATAGAATTACTAAAATTTAAATTGTAATGCAGATACATAGGTACATTTCGAAAATATTAGAAGCAGATCCATATACTTCGAAAAAATTATCATCTTTTAAAATGTCAATAAGTAGTAATAGTGACATAACTACAATAGTTGGAACAAGGTCTCGCGAAGTTTTGTGTATATATTGATACGTTCTATAATATTGTAGAACATTTTTTTGTTCTATCATCAATACTTTCCGCAGCGCATGCGATGAAAGACATTATAAGGCTAATTTTTTTACACCTTGGGTTGGTTTTAGTAAGATTTTCTGAGGATCTCTAATTTTTTCTAGTAATAAATATAATCTATGTTACTCAGTGATAATGTAGCTTTCTAACGGCAAAAGAATTTTTGAAATCGGTCCAGTGGTTTTTAAGTTTATTCATTACATACAAAAATACAAATCTTTCCTCTTTATTATATTAGTGTAGTGTAGGTAAATAAGTGTAGATTAGTGTAGATAGATAAAGAAAACAAATTGTGCAAAAATGTTTGGAAAACTGCAAAAAGTTCCACTAACGAACTAGTATTGAAATAGGTATTACTCAGTTTGTTTTTAGCCCCGCAACCTAATTTAAATTATTCACTGCGGCAACCCAGTTCTGTGATTATTAATCAATACCCTGATTTTATTGCTTCAAATATTAAATTTTATTTTCATTATGTTTTGTGTCAGATTGTTTTATTGTCATCCCAGTCGTTATACGTTCCACTGTAGAGCACTCACTCAGAAGCAGAGTTTGGGTCGTAGTTCCTACGCGGACCTAATGCGGATTGAGAACTTCACACACATCATTGAATTTCATTGGTTCCTCATGATGTTATCCTTCAAGGTAATTTAGAATAACCTACTACCCTTATACTGCCACCGTTATACTATCGATAGTATCGATTGTTTTTGGTTACTATTGGCTGATTTTGCAATACCATCGATACGATAGTGTCCTAGCGGGTCTCTCAAGCAGAGGGTCATGGGTTCAAATCCTTTCTCGCACCTCTGAGTTTTTCGGAATTTATGTGCGTAATTTCATTTTAAATTTACCATGAGCTTTATGATGAAGGAAAATATCGTGAAGACAGCAGCATACACCTGCGAAGAAATTCAATGGTTTGTGTGAAGTTCCCAATCCGCACCGGGCCCGCGTGGGAACTACGGCCCAAGCCCTCTATTCTGCAGTGGGACGTATTTAAGCTGGGATGATGATGGTGATGATCGATACTGTAGATTCTATTGGCCAAAAAACTTTCGATAGTGTTGATACTATCGATACTATAGACACGTTGCAATGCTATCGATTACTATCGATATCCTGAATAGTTTCCGAGGTCAAGTATCGAAACTACGTACATACGTGCGGACAAGGACATCTCTCACAGCGCGCACCTTTATTCATCCTCTTCCTTCACATCAATTTACAATGAGATCATCTAGTTTGAAGATCAAAGTATACACCGAAAAGTTAAAAACAAATCTAATTTATTGTATCTTTTATACTTAGTAGTAGGCAAAGAAAGAAAGAAAACGTCTACTAAGTATGTTATTAACAATGGGAATAGTAATAAACTTCATTGATCATCCAAAATATTATTGAAGAGTATTTTATCATTTACACTGTCTTTAAACTCAACGATAAGCTGGTGCCAGGCAAGAGCTCCACTTATACTAGTTGTTTAAGAAAAAAGAAAAAAAATCGAAATGACGAAGTCACATAACGTACCTATCACTTTTATTTTAGTATTAGATATTCTGACAAAAATATCACTATCGCTATTATTAGCTACATTAAACCCCCTTTTTCACCATCCATTGATCAAATTTATTTGACGGATAAATGTGATGCCATGTATGTTTGTTTTGTTCGAATAGATGGACGGAGATGGTTCAATGGGTGGTGAAACAGCCCCTAAATGATTCTTTTTCTTCTTTATTCCAGAACTGATAAATAAATAAACTTGGCCTTTAGTCCGATACCAGGTTATCGTTAAGTTTTAGTACACTCATTCGATATATTTTTAATTCATTGAGTGTCAACTACGTAATATTGCGTAGTTGACCTTGACCTTTCAACGACTACGCAATTTTACGTATTTGGCACTCAATGCGTCAAAATTGTGTTGCGACTATGAGCACCAACAACATGAAGAAAAAAGAATAAAAATTTCACATTAATGGCACTTCTTGACATTGAAATGATAAAATGAGAGCGTGTTAACTTTTGTAACGTTGCAATTTTAATAGGTATTTCAGTTCATTACAACGTTTTTAACGACCAAAGCAATTTAAAGAGTAAAACTGTCATTTCATGACAAAAAAGCTGAAGAAGGCTGACTTTTTAAATATTTCTATCGAGGATTTTGCTTCCAATCATGTTTTCATCTTTGGAGTACTTAGGACGTTATAGCCTTAGATCATGTGTTGGAATATTAAACCTTCCTTTAAAAAATCGCGACATTTTAAATCAAGTTTGCACATGTCATAATAGCTCCTCAAATAATTAAGAACAGTACACATAATTTCAGTATTGTTTGTTAAATTTTTAAGGAAAAAGTTTTAAACGCCAAATTATTTGACATTTACATCCCACTACATTTTTAACGTTCGACCTTTTTGACCGAGATAGGTAAGATTCTAGGCAAATAACTCAAGAAAAATATACTCAAGCAGCAGGCTTTTGCCTCGGGCTTGACTCGATTATGGTTTACTTTTAGGAGACTTCATAAAAAGGAGGTTATTAATTCGGTTGTACTTTATTTTTATTTTAACATTTGTTTCATTTGGCCTACGAATTTTGATTCCCGTCAATCTTGTAATTCACTGTTGAGTCTGTTGAACTTGCTATCGGTACGAATTAATGTCAAAATCCCGCTGTAATTACATGACGTGTTGTTGTGTGCGTGACTTCAACTCTCGTGGCGTTACCTATAGCTGCAAGCACGCAATGAATTCGCCGCGAATGCGCAACGTATTTTGCTCCGCTTCTAAATAAGTTTGCAACTCGCCAGTGTGTCATGCCTCTTTCCCACTCACCAGCTACTTTCCCGGACATCTAACCTCGGTAAAAAAATCATTTCAAGCACATACATGTCATGTCAATCATGTTTATGTCAAATTTGCCTATCGTTATCTGGAATTAAAGATAATTAAGTTTGTATGAGAAAGCGGCTTCGACAGGCCTTAATCATCGTTTGACGGGAGGATAACTGCCTGACGATGGCCAAGATACGGGTCGTTTGCTTCATGAGGCATTAGGCTTAACGGTATGATAAGCCACGCCTTGTTTTGGACTTGCAGCGGGAGAAGCAGTCTACAAATCGCAGAACATTCTCGAAAATGCAGAATAGTTCTAGAAAGTTTCCGGCAACTGTGATGAGTATTTAAAGAAGTTTCAGTTACTTAAGTAACTTTCCAGTAGGTTTTTTGTATCAGATATTAATAAGGCAATCTTTTGAAATACCTAACTAAAATAACAATTTTGTTGTTCGCTTTATTAAAATTTCGAGAACAATCCACCTGTACCTTAAGCAACACCAGGAACTTCTCCTTCGCGCAATACTAAACGAGAGACTGAATCATTGTCCACTCTATTACTACACAAACACTTAATCACGTAACTAAGTCTTTGTGATTTTTCAATTTTTGTTAATGATTTCAATCACCTTTTAACATTATGGTACTTACACAGGACAACGCATAAAGTTGGTCGTGCGACGGGTTAAAAACTAACCTAGGGTATAAAAGGGGAATCCGTCTGGGATATAATTCTCAGGACACTCGCTCCTATACTCGTCTATAATACAAAGCCCAGCTTAGTAAAAGCTTGAGACCGAGCGGAGACTTGGGCAATCAGCCCTTGGTAATCTCATAGACAAATTCGAGTACTTGTCCATGATTCGTAAGATCTTGGACCATTTTGAATTCGATGTCAGACAAACTTATTAAGTTATGAGTTCCAGAATAAATAGCTAGGTACCTACTTAATAAAAGAGTGGAAAATATTCAAACGTCACTGTTAACGCAAAGTTCCATGACTAAATTACGAGAAACTAAAAAATACTCACTTAGAACAAGTTGGAAAAACTTGGTACGACGGTATCTTTAACTAAAGGATTGTCTAAAAAAACGCTTTTAAGCGATAATACCGCGACTCACATGCATCGCTGACACAAAGTCCACGCCCTTATCAGTCTGACGAATTGATTTCTTGCCTGATTTCCTTGGCCTTTGGCACGCGGATTTGCTTAAATCCCTGCTGACGAGGCTGCCAGTCTGAGTCGGTGCCAGAAATACGAATTACTAGACCTAAGGTATACCTACTATTTTACATTTTCGTGATTTTCAGTCATAACTATTATAGGTAAAAAACTTGTAAAGGACTTGGGGCTAAATTCAGGAACACCCAACACGGTTTGCGAGCGATAATTCAATCGTTCGCGAGAAGATTGGGATGAACTGCTATTCAGGAACGCCAAAAATGACCGGTTTGCTAGAGGTTTAGGCTAAGATTGGGATGAGCCGTATTTATTTATTTATTCATTTATTTATTTAAAAAGCGAATTAACAGGTAAATAAGACTCATCCCAAGCTCAGCCCATCGCTATCCTCTCGCAAACGATTGAATTGCCGCTCGCAAACCGTGTTGGGCCGTTCCTGAATTTAGCCCCTGTTGTGTGTAGTAGTGCACATAATTGGTATGGAGCTTAATTCAAACTTGGATCGTCAATTTGTTTATACGGACACGTTACTTGCTAGAAAAAATCAGGTCCTATACTTAAGTTTTTCCCCATACTTATTAGCGACAACCGGACTGGACTAGATAGATTTAGTTCTTATCATCATCGTCATCTCAGCCTTCATACATCCCACTGCAAGACACAAGGCTCCTCTCAGGATAAGAGGGGTTGGGCTGTAGTTGCCACGCGGGCGACATGAGGATTGAGAACCTCACACAAACTCCATTGAATTGCTTCCCAAGTGTGTTCAGGTTTCTGTAATGTATAAATATTGAAGGTAGATTTACATATTTACTATTTTAGTATTAAGGTAGTTTTGAATGTATGTTTGTCTTTGTCTTTGAGTAAACGATCAGCTGTTAAGACGTATTTCATTTCCTGCGGTGCTACCTGGATTCCCCTTGCCTAGATTCTTCAGTGGCGACGAGTCAGTTTGAACCCAAGTTATTGACGTGCAAAGGACCGTTTGTGGAGTGGACATTTAACTAAATTAAATATTAAAGTGCAAAATGTCAGTGGGAAAAATACCCGAGTTCAATGTGGCAACGGACAATTGGTGTTTGTATGTAGAACGGTTGGAGCAATATTTTTTGGTTAACAAGATTGTTACGGAATTACAAGTGCCTACGTTAATAACTGTGATTGGCGCCGAGTGTTATGAATTATTAGTTAATTTATGCACGCCGGATAAACCTAAGTCGAAAACATTCGCGCAGTTAACGAACATTCTAGAAAAACATTTACAACCGAAACCTAGCACACTCGCGGAACGGTTTAAGTTTAGGCATCGGAAGCAAGAAACGAACGAGTCGATTGCAGAATATGTGGCGAGTTTGAAAAAGTTGTCAAAAACCTGCGAGTTCGGATCGTGGCTGCAGGAAAGTTTAAGAGATCAGCTGGTTTGTGGAATAAACAGTGATACGATACGTCAGAGACTCTTTACGGAAGACGATCTGGATTTTGGAAAAGCGTATAAATTGGCGATCAGTATGGAGGCGGCCGAGAGGGATGCCGCGGTAGTCGAAGGTCGCGCGGGGTCAGCGAGCGGAGCGAGCGCGGTCGGGTGTCAAGCGGTATCGAGCGTCGCGCGCCGTCGGGCGGACGGGCCCGCGGCGGTGCGAGCACCGAGCGGCGGCCGCGGCGGCCACGCAGGTTGGCGCGGCGGCGCGAGCGCCGGCTCGGCGCGACCTACAGTGCAGCGCGTGCGGGGGCCCGCACGGCGCAGGCACATGCCGGTTCGCACGTTATGTGTGCAGGGTGTGCACCAAGCAAGGGCATCTGCGCCGCATGTGCCCCTACATGACCCAGCAACACAGTGTGGAGGTAGCGGCCGACGACAACGAGCAGGAAGTTGTTAGTGAAGGAAGTGACGAGGTAAATGTTACAAACCTAAATCAGTTGTCTGTGACAGCGTACAAACCGATGGTAATTAAAATCAAAGTACACGGTATTGAACTCGTCATGGAGTGCGATACAGGCAGTGCGGTATCGTGTATGAGTGAAGAATTGTATGTAAAATTATTCAGTGGTTTAGAACTTAAGAAATGTAATTTAAAATTACGGTATTATACGGGCGAATTGATTAATCCTGTGGGGGTAGTCACGCCGCTGGTGAAATATAAAGATAAACAAAAATTTTTAGATCTGTATATTATTAAGGGTGGCAAAACGATTTTATTAGGCAGGCAATGGTTAACGGAGCTCTGTATTCAGATACCTTTAGCGACGGCTATAAATTGCAATGCAAATAGTGTGGACGAAGCCAAATTTAACACAAAGGAATTCAGTTCCAGATTCTCTGATGTATTTGCGGATGGATTGGGACGGTTTACCGGCGGCCGCGTGAGCATTCACCTGCGCGAGGGCGCCCGGCCCGTGTTCCTGCGCGCGCGCCCGCTGGCGTACGCGCTGCGCGAGCCGGTGGAGCGCGCGCTGGACCAGCTCGTGCGCGACGGCGTGCTCACCCCCGTGGACCGCTCCGACTGGGCCACGCCCATCGTGCCCGTTGTTAAAAAAGATGGTAACATTAGGATCTGCGCCGATTTTAAAATAACATTAAATCGAGTATTGGAGGTCGATCGCTATCCGCTACCTAGGGTTGAGGATTTGTTAGCGCGCTTGCATGGGGGAGACCGGTTTAGCAAAATCGATCTCTCACAAGCCTACGCACAATTTTAACTAGATGAGTCCAAGAAATACACCGTAATTAATACCCATAAGGGTCTCTTTATGTATAATCGGTTGGTGTACGGGTTGTCTTCGAGTCCGGGAATTTTCCAAAAACGACTGGAGCAACTTTTTGCAGACTTACCTCACGTAGGAATATTTTTAGATGACGTGATCATAACGGGCCCGGACACGAAGACGCACGTTGACAATTTATACAAGGTGTTTGAAAGATTGCAGTCGTACGGCCTTCGTGTAAAAAAAGAAAAGTGTGAGTTTTTCGCGGAGTCGATTCAATATCTGGGTCACGTGATTAGCAAGGCAGGGGTTCACACTTGCCCAGATAAAATTAAGGCGATTACAAATACACCAGCTCCTACGAATGTTTCAGAGCTCAGAGCCTTCATTGGAATGATAATGTATTACGGCAAGTTTGTGCGTAATGTCAGTTCAATACTTACTCCATTGTACAATTTACTCAAAGCGGGAGCCAGATTTATATGGAGTGAAGAGTGTCAGATCGCGTTTGAAACAATAAAACGTGCTTTGAGTTCGAGTGAAGTGCTGGTGCATTATTCGGGTTCGCTCCCTTTGGTCCTGACAGCTGACGCGTCGAGCGTCGGGGTGGGCTGCGTCATATCCCACATTACGCCGCAGGGTGAGCGCCCCGTGGCTTATGCTTCTCGTACGCTGACGGTGGCGGAGCGAGCGTACGCACAAATAGATAGGGAGGCGTTAGCGATAATATACGGGATCCGAAAATTTCACCAGTATCTGTACGGGCGTCAATTCATATTGAGAACGGATCACAAGCCTTTAACGTATATTTTCGGGGATAAAGTCGGGGTGCCCGTCATGGCCGCCTCGCGGCTGCAGCGTTGGGCCGTGTTATTATCAGGATATAATTATAAAATTGAGTACGTAGCGTCTAGCAAAAACTGTGCTGATGCGCTCTCTAGACTTCCGCAGAAGGACGACGTAGGCGCGAGAAATAGTGAAATAACATACCTTAACTTTGTAGAAAATTTTTTACCTGTTACACATAGTGAAGTCCGAGCGGCTACAGTCAGAGATGTTGTACTTAGCAGGGTTATGGCGTACTTACAATCGGGTTGGCCGGTGTCATGCCCCAGCGAAGAAATCAAGGCTTATTACACAAGACGTCATGAGCTGTACATAGATAGAGGGTGTTTAATGTGGGGTTATCGATTGGTAATACCGTTGGCCTGTAGAGACACGGTTCAAAAACAACTGCACATAAGCCATATGGGCATAGTAAAAACAAAAGCATTGGCTCGTAGTTATGTATGGTGGCCTAACATCGACACCGACATCGAGGCGCTATGCCAGCGGTGTGACACATGCGCGGCGGAGGCGGCCGCACCGGCGCGGGTGCCTCCAAGCCCATGGCCGCATTTTGTCCAACCGTGGGCCCGTATTCACGTAGATTTCCTCGGTCCGTTGAACAAAAAGACATTCCTAGTTCTAGTAGATTCGAGTACAAAGTGGCTAGAAATTTTTGATATGGAGCGGACCAACGCAGCCGCGGTAATCAAGGTACTTAGAGCGACTTTTGCTCGTTTCGGGTTGCCAACAGAATTCGTATCTGATCAGGGCCCTCCTTTTACTAGTAACGAATTGAAGGACTTTTTAAAGAAAAATGGGATCACGCAATCATTCTCACCCGCGTATCATCCCGCATCGAACGGGCTCGCAGAAAACGCAGTAAAGTTATGTAAGAGAGCCATTAAAAAGGCCTATAGGGATCGCATAGACGTCGACGCGGCGCTGCAAACGTATCTGCTGGCTTACAGAAACAGTATCCATAGTACGACGGGAGAAAGCCCGGCGATGCTTTTGCAGCGGCGACCTCTGCGTTCGCGGTTGGACTTGCTGCGCAGCGAGCACGCGCTGGCGGAGCGCGTGGCGGCGGCGCAGCACCGGCAGGTGGCGGGCGCGGGCGGCGCGCGCCGCGCACTCGCGCCGGGGGACGACGTGTGGGCCCGCGATTATACCGGAACGGAAAGGTGGCTCCGGGGCACAGTGTTAGGCGCGGAAGGCTCGAACAGATACTCAATCGATAGCGGTAGCGGAAAGCCCTTACTTAGACATATCGACCAGATAAGGCGCAGGTCTAGGTTATCAAGTGTACCGACACCGAAAGAGCGTAATGATAACGACGAGCAATCACACGAGGGTGAGGACGTGGTGCCGCCGAGCAGGCCAGCGGACGTCAAGAGGGAAAGTGCAGAGCGATTACAAAGGGAGGAAGTAGTGGTCGAACAGTCTGACGTCGGTAGTAACAGCAGACAGAGCCGTACGCCCTCCCCACGTCCGTTACCGCAGCCGCCGCGTCGGTCGCCGGTGGCCCTCAGACCACTGCCGGATAGGACTAAGCGTAGGTTACAATTAGAAATAGATTAGAATAGGTAGTGGCAACTTTTAGCATGTAAGTTATTGAACTATCAGTGGACATTATGTTCCCCATTGTTGATATTTAAGTGGACCTTTAACGTCGTATGTCCAGGTACACAAGTTTACACAACACAGTAGTATAGGATAGTAATTAAGCTGGGAGGTGTAATGTATAAATATTGAAGGTAGATTTACATATTTACTATTTTAGTATTAAGGTAGTTTTGAATGTATGTTTGTCTTTGTCTTTGAGTAAACGATCAGCTGTTAAGACGTATTTCATTTCCTGCGGTGCTACCTGGATTCCCCTTGCCTAGATTCTTCAGTTTCCAACGTTTGTCTCACCGTAAAGCTTGTGGTAAATTTCAAACATAATTTCGCACGATTCTGAAAAAGTCAGTGGTGTTAGCACGGGATTTGAATCTACGATTCTCGTTAGTTGCATATGTTAGGATTATATTTATAATCCATTAGTGAATACATGCGTCAGAAACACATCGGGTTGAGGGTTAATTAATCTAAAGTCATGTGTTGTCATGGCAAAGATAAATCAAATATCCTATCGCAGCGAGCGAGCACTTTTTACCCGCCGTCCAACTTCTGACCTGTATGGGGCAAGTCGTAAGATTTAGCGACGAGACTACCATGGAAGAAGCAGGAAGAGCGGAAGCTCTTTGGACGATCAACCTCAAATTGTACAGCTCCGACTAAGTACTTACTAGTCGGGACGCTAGATATGCCCTGCATAACAAAAACTTACATTATCAAGGTGTTACAGACCTGTGCAGAGTATGCTTGGAAGCAAAAGAAACAGCCACACACATTCTGCTGGAATGTCTTAACGTGGTGAATTACAGGGGCACCGGGACACAGGGGTCGCTACAGAAATAAACTGTTGTCAATGCGCATGATTGGGTAAAAATCGGGTATGAATCCCTTTTCATTCTATTCTTTAATTCGTGGAAATATTTTACATTGTGTAATTTTATTCCATTGGGTTTCTGCAGGGGTTAAACAGTGCTAAAAAAATCTCGAGCTAGTGTTAACTAGTGTGAAACCTGTCAAGTTTAGCTATGAGACGCCGGCGCTTGCTATCCTATTAGCCATCTCTTTATGTCTCCATCTTATACCGTTATACAGAAAGAAGTAGTGAATGTGACAGCACACGCGCGTTAGGCAAAATACGGCCTCAGGTTCAAAAGTAATTCACCATTTTGGAGCAGTCTTAAGCCCAGTTTTGATTTGCAAGAAAACTTGTGCAAGTTAAATTACATTGCGCGGTCATAAAGAGAACGTGTTTGAAGTGGTCAATCAAGCGCTGCAATGTAAGCGCAACTTTCAAGTTTTTTCTTGCAAGTCTAAACTGAGCTTTAAGTTAATATTCATTGATTTTCATTTGCCTGATAGAATCGTAAGCGCTAAAACTTCCGCTTGTCTCTTGAACCAACCAAGAAGCGAACGCGAAAACTCCGCGCATTAATCTCTGTACATTTCAGATTTTGCGAACTTCGCAATTCCCCCGAAAATCGGAAACAATTTACGAATAACAACAAACCTCATAATTCTAGTCCACCTTTGCCATTGTTCGGCTGGCTCGAATTCCGTTAAGTTTAAATCTGATTTCAATTTGCGAGGGTTAATTTTGATTGTCAAAACGTTTGTTGTGAATATAACGTTGTTATTTTATTAGACACAATTTACAGAAACGTTTGATTTAAAATGAGAGTACAGGGTTTTCTTGGAAACGTATCACACGCTTTTAAACATGACCTTTAGAGGACCAACGTACTTATGTCGTATTTTACTCGTCAGTAAAATTTGTTTGCCCTACTCCTTAATTATTATTTTTTGACGAATTGCTAATGTTTTATTATTTATTATCATTAGTTTACCCTTTTATTCATGAATACATACTAATTGTAAGCTTATATTAGTTACACATCATAAATCTTTTATGTCACTTTAAAATTTACCTTAGCATAAAACTAAAGATAGATTCAAGTGTAGGTTTCTAACTTATTTAGGAATAATGAGTTTGGTATCTAGGTCATTATAGGTCACAGAACATAGTCTGTTACTGAACCAGTGGGCTACATCTTTGGCCTTATGTAGATTTACCGTCAAGTGAGATGCAGGTCAATCGCTAGTTAGTTTTTAACTCAAAAAACTGTACCTACATCGTAAAGAGTGATGAAACGAGCCATCCTCAGAGTCTCCCTGCTTGATCGAATTAGAAATGAGGAGATGCGTAAGAGAATCAAAGCTACTGACATAGCTCAGAGAGACGTCAGACTTAAGTGGCAGTGGGTAGTGCTCGTAGAATCCACGGCCAATGGGGCAGTAAGAGTCGAGAGTGGCGATCGTAAACTGGAAGACGTGGAGTGAGAAGGCTTCCAAAAAGATGGAGTGACGATCTGGCAAAGGTCGCAGGTACGACCTGGGTACGAGCAGCGCGGGACCGATCATTGTAGAGTTCTGGGAGGCCTTTGTCCAGCAATGGACGTCGTTTGACTGATATGATGATAATAATATAAACATATATCAAGCCGTGGTAGCCTAGTGGTGTGACCTATTGCCTCTCAAGCAGAGGGTCACGGCTTGAATCCAGGCTCGCACTCTGAGTTTTTCAGAATTTATGTGCGAGATTGTATTTTAAATTTACCATGAGCTTTACGGTGAAGAAAAACATCGTGAGGAAATCTCTACACACCTGAGAAGAAATTCAATGGTGTGTGTCAAGTTCCCAATCCGCACTGGGCTCGCGTGGGAACTACGGCCTAAGCCCTTACATTCTGAGAGGCCTGTGCCCTACAGTGGAACGTATTAAGGCTGGGATGATAACCGTTTTTAAAAATTTGCTTTGGTATTCAAAAATGTTATAGCTCTTATAATTCTCTACTTTGAGTCCAAGACTTAATGGGATTCCTTCAATCCAAACGTGCATTTATACTATGTTATAGCTTAAAAGGGCTCTATGAGGTTAGAGCACACAGAATAATTTATATAGCCTGTATTCTAACCTTTTTCAGTTAAGGTCACTGATCTCTGCTTTTAGAGGTAAAAAGCCCGTTAATATTAAATGTGCTGGAACTGCTGGAGTTTGTTCAAACTACATCAGTTGTTTTAACGACGAAAGGTCCGAGTATA
This sequence comes from Archips crataeganus, assembly GCA_947859365.1. Taxonomy (NCBI): domain Eukaryota; kingdom Metazoa; phylum Arthropoda; class Insecta; order Lepidoptera; family Tortricidae; genus Archips; species Archips crataeganus. The sequence goes on from OX402068.1 coordinate 6,009,702, forward strand.
GCAAATGGTGGTCCAATAATAATACATGTTTTATTTTCATCTAAATTTTACAATTTGTTAGACGGTCATAAGCCTAGTGGTTAAAATTAAATTAATTAGTCTGCGTCGGGATGAATGTTCGGAGAGATCGTAGGACGTTGTTAGAATCTTTGTATTGCATTGTATTTCAAAAAATTACGACCGTTGTTTTTTTATCCAAATAGATAAAGATTCAAGAAACTCGAATCAAACTGAAACAAATACCCGCAGTGCTCCTAAAGAAGCGTCTACGGTACGAATTATTTTCACAGCTACATTTTCTCAAAGACGGATGCATGGCATTAATCGCAGGCGCTATCTACAGATCCATCTATTGGCCTACTCGGACGAACCCCAGCCGGAGAAGCCTGAGATCTCTATCTACTGCCTTAAATTACGCTTGTCTTGATTGGAGCCGGTTTCAAATAAAATTGTTTCAATTATTCCAGTACTAGTCTTTAGTAGTGCAGCGACTACTAGCGCCATCTAGTCATCACATAAGAAACTAATTTCTACAATCCTGCATCGCGCTATCGAAGTTTCTCAACTCGGCTGCATAAATACAACTTCCAACTTTCATCCATAGGACTTCGGTCCCCAGGCATAACATCTGCCTGGAGAGAGATCTCTCTATAGGTATTGTACCAACCCCCAAAGTAGTTTGGAATTATTTACTTCGCCCAAGCCCTTTCCGAGAGGGAGAGGAGGGCTTTGGCATGCAGTGAGACGTATATAGGCTGTAATGATGGTGATGATGATTTACTTCGCAAGAATACATACAGGTGTTTTAAATATAATATTAATAATAATAAATCATGGAACGATTGACACCAATAATAGGGAAGATGACACCACCAATCAACTGACGCACTTTTTATGAGCTGAACACAATTTGAACAAAACACAATTATTCCATGGGCAAAAAAAAAGTCAAAGTCAAAGTCGAAATTCTTTATTCAATTTAGGCATCAAATAGATGCTCATAGGAGCATCAATTTGATGCGTTCTACGATCATAGGAACGTCGAAGAATCTACCGCCGGTTCGGAAAAACCCTGTTGAGAAGAAACCAACAAGAAACTCAACAATGTATATTTTTTTCAAAGTGATCTACATTGTTATTAAAAAACATATATCTAAAGTATTTAAACAATTAAATTTTTTAACACAGTACATACGCTATTTGAGACTAGGGACCGCCAATGCGGATCGGAATTATTTCCAAACATCCCTGTCCATGATATAGTCATTAATTTTATAGTACACCTTAGATATTAATGTCTTCTTCACAATGGATTTGAATTTTGTATCAGTTTGTTCGGTTATTGTTATTGTTATGGATGTTCGGTTATGGATTTTGTATGGCAGCAACGGTTTCAGCAAAAAAACTGTTTGAAGTCAAAACCCATTCGATATTTTAACACATTCGATTACTTTTGATATTCAGAAACTTGCCCTTTAGTTTGTGTATATAGACCACCGCAATGTAATGCCTGATTCAATCAATTCAATAAATAATTCTTACTGCGGCATCGTCCGCTAATTGGGAAGAGTAATACAATATCTATTGACCTATAACGTCGATAGTGTTGCGCATAACAGCCAATCGGGATCGAGTATTGTTTCATGATTATATCAGAGTTGCACTATGTGTCAGTATTGCCAGTTGGCATTAAAAAGATGTTATAGAATCATCATCATCATCATCATCACAGCCTATATACGTCCCACTGCAGGGCACAGGCCTCCTCTCAGAATGAGAGGGCTTGGGCCGTAGTTCCCACGCGGGCCCAGTGCGGATTGGGAACTTCACATACACAATTGAATTTCTTCGCAGGTGTGTGCAGCTTTCTTTACTATATTTTCCTTCACCGTAGAAGCTCATGGTAAATTTCAAATGTAATTTCGCACACAAATTCCGAAAAACACAGAGGTGCGAGCCGGGATTTGAACCCACGACCACACCACTTGAGAGACCACAAGTCAAACCGCTAGGCCACCACGGCCTCGTTAAAGAATATCCGTACTAATATTATAAATGATGTGAAAGTGTGTTTGTTTGTTTTTTTGTTTCGTTCTTTCAGTTCGGAACTGAGCAACGGATTGCGGTGATTTTTTATATGGACATAGTTAAAAGGCTGGAGAGTGACATAGGTAGGCTACTTTTTACCATGAGAAAATACGTTTTAATAGTACCTAAGTTTTCTAACCACCAGGCCTAGGTTATCCGATTGTCAATCTCACTCAATCTTCGTAATCTCCGTCTTCTTCGTTTCTAAAAATACACATTTGTAACCACCACTGTAACCAGCAGTAATTCCCATTAATGAACTGAAACAATTACTTTGCTCACCCGTGACTTTACGATAGTTACGTTTATGTTAGAAATGCGTGTTCATGCAGTTCCTCCACCTCCACACTGTACAAACACACACAAATCACACAAACCCTACTATCACCACCACCAAACTACACTGACGCATTTCGAACTCAACCGGAGTTCATCTTCAGATTAGGCAACACAACCGCACCCTATGCTACCAAATGTTAGACTTGTTTGTTAGAATGTGTTGGGTTTGTGCGCTTTGTGTGTGTTCGTACAGTATGATGGTGGATGAACTGCATGAACACGCATTTCTTACATAATCGTCACTATCGTAAAGTCGCGGGTGGGCAAAGTAATTGTTTCAGATCAGTAATATGGACCTCCGCGAAGTAACGCACGCGGTATTTTGACTTTTTCTTTGACTTTGAGTTATTCCATTAAAATGCTGGGTCTGATCGTTTTAGCATAACTAACTCAACATCAAGCAACTTCACTCCGCAGAATATAGTATAAGTGAGATATTTCCCAAACTGGAGATATATGTTATCGTCAACAAATGTGGGTTAGTGGGAGGCAACCCTTTGCCCCAATAATGTCGATATTTGGCCGGCGTCGACATATTGAACGCTGATAAAAACCTTTTCCTTTTTCTCGCTACACTAGTATCTTGGAAATTTCTCTTAACAGCTGCGGCCCGTGCTTGAGTTTTACGAATATATTGATAAGTTTAGCTGCAAGTACAAGGAAGCTGTTAGTTTGTATTTTAAAGGGCTATTCAGTGTTTTTATGGCGTTTTTCTCTCATTACCGTTTACCCTGCGTTTTCAAATTATAAAACATTCGCTCCTTAACTACGTTCCTTAAATGGGTGAATAAGACTATAAATCAAACCCAACAAAACATTTTATAAACAAATACGTCTTCACTGGCGGACTTGTGCAGTCTTCCTCTAATCTGATCATTCACTCCAATTCCTACATTCCATCATTTCATTTGATCAACCATTCATTACATCACTCATTCCTACATATCTATATATAATAATAACCTGTAGTAAAAAAACGGCCGTTCAATGTATTTCATTCGGCTGATTCAAAATAATATACTGGAATGAACCATAAAGTTTTTTCCTTGTCAAAGCTCGAGTCAACGAGCTCCTAATGAAAAAACTTCTAGAACAGAAACCACTAGAAAAAGTTCAGGAATCATTCAGAATTCAAGCACTGGTTGGGTCTAGTTTGTCTATTCAGGAAACACAATGAGAGTCGGTTGCGTTGAAGCAGAACAACTAACTTTACTTTACTTAAACGTTTCTGTCGTGTAATTAATTAAATTTAACTTCAATGTTTAGTAATGACTAAGGTGACCATACGTCCAGTTTTGAACGGGACTATCCCGCTCTCAGGTACTCTGTCCCGGTGTCCCGATATGCAAGTCGGGGACGCGAAAATGTGCCGTTTTCATAAATTAAAAATAACGACACGAAAGCATTAGTCGAACATGTATTTTGAAGTATTTTCTTTAATAAACAACTTGCGGGCAAAAAAGAAAACTCAATTATATAAGTCTACGTAGTTTGAACTACCTAAGTATGTTAATAGTAATTGTTAAAGATAATATTTCAAAAATATTGCCAAGAGTTGTACACATTTTGGATGTTGTTACCTAGTACTAAAGTATATTTGCGCACCGGAAAAAAATTAAATACTTACAAAATTGTGTGTTTCGAACGATTTCGAAATTCGAGAAAGAGGTCAATTGACGAATAGACTCGGCTGGTCATCGTTCGGGAAGCTCCGCAATATCCTTTCATCGAATATACTTTTCATGCAAGAAATGTTTCAAGTCAAAAGTCTTTGACCAGTGTGTGTCGCCCATTATGACTTATGGCATTGAGACGTGGCCGCTAACGATGGGCAAAATTACATTATAAAACTTACTATTGACTTTACGGTGAAGGAAAACATCGTGAGGAAACCTGCGCTCATCAAGATAGAAATTCAATGGTGTGCGTGACGTTTCCAACCCGCACTGGATCCACGTGGGAACTACGGCCCAAGCTTTCATTCTGAGGCTTGTGTCCGGCAGTGGGCCGTATGTACTCGTAACCTGGTATAATGATGATAAGATAAGATAAGATAATTTATTCAAATTATTTCAGTACAAATAACTAGAAGTACGATTATTTTACAAAAGGCCTATGTAACACGCGTGCCTGCACTAGGGTTACTAGGGAACTCTGTGTCGCAGGCTAAACGAGCTATTATAAATTAAAATTAAAAATAATTATCTAAACTTAATATATTATAAAAGTATACAGACATAAAGTTACATGAAATTCAAAAACAATAAAACAGTAACAAATTGAGTATAGTGATTACAATAGTACAGATAAATCAATAGAATTAAACAGCCTAAATTTAGAAATTTAAAGTAGGTATAAGTAGGTATACATCATCATACATGTTTATTATTAAGGTCGAATAAACCACACAGTCAGTGCCGTCATTAACCGGGTCAAAATCGAGATGACCAATTTCAAGAGCTATTCTATTCCTCTATTATTTTTGCCTTGCCATTACTCAATTAACTTCGCATAAACATAAAACGATATCTCATCCGCTAGGCGGAAACGGGGCCGCGCTCGTCAACGTGCACATTATCTAATACATGTACCTACATTGAGGGAGCGATGCCTCCATTAATGTCAAGTCATATGCTAAGAGACTTGTCTACTTACGCATTCATATACTTACGTAACCAACGCATTTCGGTAAGTAGTAAGCATGGGTGGAGTTCAAAAAGGTGACACTAACATAGAGCACAATGAAAAAGCCGTCGTGGCGTAGTGGTTTGAAATATTGTCACTCAAGCAGAGGGTCATGGGTTCGAATCCAGGCTCGCACCTCTAAGATTTTCAAAATTTATGTGCGAAATTGTATTTCAAATGTACCTTGAGCTTTACGGTAAAGGAAAATATAGTAAAGAAAGCTGCACACGCCAGAGAAGAAACTCAATCAATGGTGTGTGAAAAATTTCCAATCGGCGCTGGACCCGCGTGGGAATTACGGCCCCAGCCCTCTTATCCTGAGAGGAAGCCTGTGCCATGCAGTGGGACGATTATAGTCTGGGATGATTGATGATGATTGCCTAACACAAGCAGTTGAAATAAGAGGAAATTTTTTCATGCAATTTAAAAATATATCGCATAACTAAGACTAAAATAACTTTAATTTCAATACTAGATGATAAAAAAAACCGCCTGTATAATTCCCGTTCCCATGGGAATTCCGGGAAAATATATGTATACCTACCCTATGTCACTCTCGGAACTGAGACGAATCTAATGACACTTCACACTTTCAAAATCCATTGAGTCGTTGAGGCTGCACGGCGTGCCAAAGAATGATACATACACATACATACATAAATACATACGCTCAAAAAAACATAAACCTCCTTCAACAGTTGCGTTAACTAACACACGGCATAAAACCAAAATAAGAAACACGTAGTCACTCACGTATTAATATTCGGGGTATGCCCAAACAGTTAGACGACGAGATGGCCTAGTAGGTAGAGAACCTGACTACGAAGCTTGAGGTCCCGGGTTCGATTCCCGCGTCGGGGCAGCTATTTGTATGAATAATACGAATATTTGTTCTCAGCTCTTGGTTGTTTAATATGTATTTAAGTATGTATCTATCTATATAAGTATGTTTATCCGTTGCCTAGTACCCATAACACAAGCTATGCTTAGATTACTTTGGGACTAGGTCAATTGGTGTTGGAGGGGCAGGACATACCTTGATACACCGGAATGTAATGCTTGTCTCCAGCATTGAGTTTCTTCAGTGGTGTTCGTATTCGACACAACACAAAAGTTAGTATTTACAATAAAAACGTTCACCAACACGACACTTCACACTTTTCGTAGTTTTTCACAAGTTTGGAGTAAATAAAGTTAATTTTGCGTTATAAATTATAGCGTCACTCGCGAGTCATTTGTTTCTTATTCGAAATTCGGTGCACACTGGTAGCGGGATGGGAAAGGAGGGATGTGTTGCCAGAGTGTAAGGGTGCGTTCGAGTTATGCGTGTTATGTGTGCGTTCAATAAACTTAAAAATAAATAAATAACATAAATGGCGCAGCCAGGTGTGAATTGTCCCGTGATATTTATTTTATTTATTTTTTATTTTAGTCTCGAATCAATCCGTGGTTCTTTTTCAAGGTTAATTCGAATGGAAAACCAACCGCAAACTATCCGCTTGAACCGATGTTGAAAAGATCATGTCGAGATTACCTCTACCTACTGTAAAAGATAAACTTTTACAAATTTTTATTATTATAAAAAATATAAATATATTTGAATATTTCATCCTCTGGTCAAGGCATCAAAATGTAAAAGATTGGCAATCCAACCAAAATGTAAAAGGTCATGGCAACAAAATGTAAAAAACTTGTTCCTACATTTTAAAAGCCAATATAAATATATATATAAAATTATTATATATACATTAAGGTTTACCTAGGTAAAGGTATACAATGATATAATGACCTATTCTAGTCAAAATATTGCCGTTAAACTAAATACAGTCAGGACTCCTACGTTGTGTAATTTTTTGATTTAGCAATCCAAACTTCGTAAGATGTGGTATGTCTTAAGGTAAAGCAGGGGTCTATTGGAGGCATACTGCTCGTATAAACAAAAGAACTTAACCTAAGCATTCTAAAATTAGATATAAACATATATTATGGTGTGAAAATGAATGAGTAAGTATGTATAGTGTAAAATAGGTAGGAAACAGGAAAGGGAAGGGTAGGGATGTAACCGGGGACCACAGGTCCCCGGGTGCCGCACCGCCTTGCCCCATCGGCACACCGTACCTCTCCTAGCCCATACTGGCTTGAATTTACATTTAGGCACTCATCATAGTGCATAATCAAGTCAAAAGAGGACTAGGGTATTAAGGAATGAGCGAACCCAATTCCAACAAAAGTAGTTTAGATGGAAATACATCCAATCCAACCAATGCTTGTTTCATTATGTTGATGCACTGCGTAAAATACACAGATTTTGAGTTGTGTAATCACTGGGAATGTCTAGAAAGACCATAGCCAATGAGTTACATAGATTTGTGGTATTACCAAGCTGTAAACAGACATGGTAAAGTGTTGCTCTTACTTGTTAATCGGACGAGTGTCCCAATCGTTTCATTAGCCATCTCCGCTCACAAGGTGAGAATCAACAATTGACATAATTACTTTGAAATGGAAACACAACCATCCTAATTTCCAAGCAAGTAGTATAAATACAGTGGTGAAATGAAAACATACCACCCCTGAATAAAAGGGCCCCATCCGAATAAAAGGCGAACGCTCCAACCAATCACTTCATTAGATACCTCCACTTACTACGTAAGCTTCAACGGTTATCATAATTACTGGGATCGAGGAACGCAACCGACTCGATTATTCGAAATGAGAAATTGAGATATAATTGTAGTAGATGACATGAAATCAAACCACCACATAGATTTGTAGAGTGTATTGTAAAGACATCAGTGCATGATACACAGAGTCACAACACATGAAAAAGCATTATATAGTAAAATTGGATGTGGTTCAAGCTATAATCGCTCGAGCACATAAAAGTATATGTTTCATTGTGAATTTGGGTTCTCACAGGGAACAGTAAGGGTTATAACAGACAAAGGATTTGTCATGAGATAAATAACATTACATAGAAGTCATTTACTCAAAAATAAACCAATACCATTGCAATGAGCTTTCCCAATCTTACAATGTAAAAAGTCATAGGTATATTAGTCCATCAGATGGTCATAATTATAGTTTCAGACACAAGAGGACAATTATCTCACCTTGCGTTACCACCAATTCTGATATTAATGGCATCACAAAATAAGCTTAGAAATTGAGCAAATACGATACTAAGGTAGTCCCGAAGGAGATACCAAAGTCTGGGTCCATCAGATAGTGTTGACAGAGTTAAGACAAGCTTAGACCAGCAAGAAAAAATTGTACAAATACACACATTGCAGGCCCGAAAAGCCATTCGGTCAGCCTGTAGCCTTTTGTGGTCAATTGAACACAGCAATATAATGCAGTCTGCACAATTCCCTTAACAAGTCCAAACCAGGCTCAAGATTATGAAAATGTTATCTTACACAGAATTTTACTGATGGCGGGTCAGCCTAACTCAGCTTAAGTGTAAAAATACCATCTTTCATTCTCAACCAAACTCCACTAACTGATTTTCTTGACCTGAAATAGCTCATGACAAACAATCAAACATGGATTATCGTTCATAAGCCAATAACAAGTTCATACAATCCGACATCTGCCAGGTAAACTTTATTTATTTACATGGAACATGACGCAATTGTACTCATAGCTGGCCAGGCATTTGACTCAGGGGAGCCCTAAAATAAAACACAGTTTGGTTACAACCATTTGTCGGACCTTATAAACCCAGATAGACCGATTGTATTAATTAATTTTGTAAAATCGGAACAGTTCAGCTTTACCTCATCTCTGTAACCCAATGTCAAAAGACATTACTTTACAGAAACTACATTTACATATTCAATGTAATTTGTATATCAATAAGAGTATTTGTGTGAGATACATGTATGGATATGTTATAGAAAATATATAAAATTCTATATAATAAAACATGACACCAGATTATTGTCTGAATGGAACCTGTAAATGCCAGAACAGAATGATCTCTACTTAACAAAGTCTAGATTTTAGACTCAAGATTTACAGAAAATCATCACTGCACGACAATTTACACCCCATTCGTACAACAGCAAAAACACAAAATTTACATTCGCAATGCAATACACAAGTTATACACAACACAGTTTAAACATAAAATAAATCACACAGGTACCCTAAACATTCCTACGGACCCTACGGTTTTCCTAACACATCCTAAACATAGTATATCCAGATTAGGAGGAGATCCCGATTTTATTGTATTATTTTTCTTAAGATTTTACATTATCAAACAAAGTAACAAAACCGAGCCCTCTCTCAAATCCAGCATACTTCCTACGCATAAAATAAAGCGTACTTACCTGGTTATTTACCAGATAGATAAATAACATCCCACCTTATATCACAACACAAACACTTCACAAAATGCCCATTATCACTAAAACAAATAACACTCCTAGCTAAATATTTTACCCTATTTCGCACCAATTTTATAATCCGCGGAAATCTAAAATCAAACTGAAACTAATTAGAACCTACCTAGCTACACTCGCGGCTAGTTTCAAACCGTCACGAATTTGACTACGGAGTTTGAAACAGTACCACAGATAAGCCTGCCATCATATTTTCCATTTGTATCAAAAATAAACAGAAAATTCCCCAAAAGTAGCTCTCAAAGAAAATACACACAAACAGAATTTCGACCAAAACAGAACACAATTGGTAGTTCTGCTTCAATCAACCTCCCTGATCGCGTGCAATCCCCCCAAAAGCAACCCGTAGGCGGACAAATCCATGATTTACTAGATTCCTCTAGTAAAAATTAATTATGAAAAAATTATGAGAAATAACGATGAGATTCTGTCCCGGAAACAACATCTCACCATCAACCATTGCATAACCAAGAACTGTCAAGAACTCCGGTAGTTCCCAACAACCTCAGCTATACAATATAGAAAAAATAGGTATATGCAACAAAAATCAAGCATAGATTTGTCACCAAGCAGGGATTTAGGCTATATCTGAAGCACATACCTGGGCACCGTCGAGCAGCATTTCTTCCAGTAAAAAAAAAACTTTTTTCGTCCAGAAAAACTTTTTTTTTCAAGAAAAACTTTTTTCAAAAAAAAACCTTCTTTAAATGACGTGCGCATCCCCTTTTATACCCTTCCCTGACTATCCCCTCCTTTTCAGGCTGTATTTTCCAATTGCATCCGGGATTTCCCAAAACGCAAAAATAAAGTATATATGGAATAAACCCACTCGGTGTGGCCAGCTTCATACCCCCAATCTAAAAATTTCCACCCAAATAATTGTACCTACTTGTGAATTTACTTATGTCCAATATTACTGTTTTATAGCAAAATAAACAGCCTATATAATAGACAAAATATTAATTAATGTTTATTATTTAAAATTATCTCATTTGCACTATGAATTCTGATTTTATTGTGAAATATATCACGCCAATTATTGTTATATTATGTTTTAGTATTATTTAATGTTCCCTCAAGTGCAAAAACAAATATCGATTCATATCGAAACCTTAATTCGAAGACACAAAAGCTATGGGACACTCCCACATTCCCATACTCTGATTGTTTATCTGATAGATATTTAAATTCATTAATTATAGCAATACTTGACAAATGGACTATTCAACATAAAACAATGTTCCGTTCTGTTTCAGCAGTCTCTAAGGCCAAAATGCTCAACAATACAATCATGAAAAGTCTTCAGATTTATTACATTAGTACAGAACAGTGTTGCAGAACCATTGATAGCCTCCCCTCAACAGTTGACCCCAAAAACCATTCAGGACATCGACATTACTATCAATGTATCATAGTATCAATATTATTGATAACATCAATAGTGTCAATAATGATTTATAAGAAATACCATAAATAATGGCTATACTAGTACAAAACTAAAACAAGTACTTGATTATTTCCTCAGTTTGTACTATTTTAAGCAAATTTATTAAGTGTTTTTTAACATTAATCAAATTAAAACCGTCAGGCAAACATATAAATTCTCCCTAAAAATCGGGTATAAACACCTGTGGCCACACTAACAAACAGAAAAAAAAAATGATAGATTTACTCTTATTGGTCGAAGCTCCCCCTCTAAAAATGCGATTGGCTAAACTGGACTATTTACTAAATTAATTGGTTAGTTTTCACAGGCTGGGAACATTTACAAACCAAACTTTCATTCACTCATTCGATCTCTCATTCACTAACATTATTTGAATTTGAAATATTTATTATATCTTAAAAATAGTAAATTTTACTAAATTAAAAACAAATGTTTTTAATTGAATGAACCTCTATAGTGACAGGTGACAGCTTAAAATCATTTCTCTCAAACAATTCGTACCTCAATGCGTACATAAAATGTCATCGGGATTTCAGTGACAAATTAATATCAAATACAATTTTATCACAATTAATGTGTTATTATGACTAGTTAAGGATGTTATCTAACTAGAACAAGCATTACTTTAATGTGAAATGCTTTAATTACTTCAAAAATGATATGTCAAAGCAAGGTAAGGTTATGTCCTTTTCAGATCGTTTTTATATGATTATTTTCTAAAATAAAGGTTATTTTTTCAATAAAGCACACATTTCTAATGTAAAATGCAAGTCGTTATTAATAAATTATAACAGTTTTATGTTTCAGATAATACTAAGAAAATTATTAAGCAAAAGCAAATACTGTCATAGACCATTTTTACACTATGACTGGAACTCAGAATATTCTCCATGGATCGACATAATTTTACTCCTATAATTGTTCACAGCAGTCCCAGGTAAGAATTCAATAAGAATTTTGCAATTTCAATCCAAGGTAATTATATTAATTAACATAGTTAATTTGGGCTATATGGGAAATTTTCAAACGCTAATTTCACCTTATTAAATTAATTATGTGAGGTAATCTTTATTAAACTATAGTGATTGGACTGCAAATAGATCAAATTTATAACATAATCAATAAAATAGGCTCAATCATAAAAAATATTAGCTTCGGCAAAATTTGACTATCGTTAAATTTTGACTTTGGTAACTGACTAAATTCTATGGATTATCCTAAACTATTTATTCCAAAATTATACTAAATTAGACTAGGAGGAATGGATTCTACATAGATTTTGACTATAAACATTAAAATTTAATTATTTTAGTTGATTCAAAATTTTCAATTCCCCGCACCAAAATCTCTAAACTAAATGACTGCTTATTTCGACCTTTTGAAGTTAAAAGTCTGAACCAAACTAACTTATTCTATATCTAAACCAATATTATGATGAGATCTAACCAAATACACTTTGATCTAGGTAGTATTTTAAACAAAAAATGGAAAATTCAGAATTAATTTGACGCATACTTTTGTTTCAGAAATATTTTGACTCTATACTATGAATACTACATCAAGATCACTAACAATACCAATATCAGCCGGCAACAGAAGAAATTCAAGACTGAAGACGGATTTTAGTGAAAAATTCAAGAAAATATGGAAGTATTCAGTGTAAACCAGTTATTGAACCGCCTCCATCAATATTTCAAGTAATTTAGTTGAGTTTGTGCTAGAATATCAATGTAGAAGCTTATTAGTGATTGTGGTTGTAGTTTTTGCCTATAAAACACGAAAAGGAGAATAAATATTATATACTAAATCAAAGATTTTTATTTACTTAATTAACAGTGCCATCTATTGGTGAGTAGCGGAAGTAAACCCTATAGTCAATAAAACTTACTATCTACTCTTGCATACTAGTTCATCCGAATCTCACTAGATGTCACTAAATTGTCGCCAACAGAGTCGTCAACTTACCAATCTGAATGTTATGCTGTAAGTGCTTTAGAAGGAAAAAAGCGTAGTGTCGCCACTCGACCAAAGATGTCACTAAAATTGACTCATATTTTTATCGTGTTTGTAATTATTAATATTTAATTTAATTAGTTAAATATAACCGTACTTAATTGAAATGATCTATATATTTATTGAAAATTTAAACAAGAAAATTAAATGTCCTACTAACTGCTCTTAATAGAGTAGTAAAGTAATAAATATGGCAATTATATGGATCAGTCTGTTACACTACACTACTAGTACGTGAGTGACTAGTGTCTCTTATTTCAATATCTACTTATAATTTGTGTCCACAGTTTTATTTCAAAGAACGCATTAAACCATAAATATGATGCCATAACCTATGATAAATAGGTAATGTTTTTTGCATGCCATAACTAAACCATAAATAAAACATCGTTACCATAATGAATATGCATATCTCGGCGAGGACGATGTTATCCAGAAAGGAAAAATGAGGCCATCACGTCCTATGGCCCATTATTACTAATTGATGGTGCAACTTCGTCGAACTCCATCCATTATGGTTGGACCCTTGACAAGACCTCTGATCGTTATTAAAGATAAACCAGCCTAATAAGATACGCTTTACCCTTTTCATTGGGCCGAAAATATAAGCAAAGAAATTTCGCAAGTCGAGCCACAGAGACCAATCAAAGTGGTCGGCGAATTTGTTCGAGTGTGAAATCTATTAAATTACGAAGAATTGGCGGGAATTACTTTTCTGGGTGTTGTGTGTGATTGAAGATGTTTTAATTTGTTAAATTATTTGTATTTAAAGAATATTTGAAGCGAAATCTATACCGTTATCGTTGAGTTTATCGTGGGGTATATCGTACGAGTATCTTTTTAACGACCGCCTTAGCCTAGTTGGTAGTGGCCCTGCCTACGAAGCAAGAGGTCCTGGGTTCGAATCTCGGTAAGGGTATTTATTTGTGTGATGAGCACGAATATTTTGTTCCTGAGTTATGAATGTTTTCTATGTATTTAAGTATTTATTTATCTATATAAAAATGTTTATCGTCGTCTAGTACCCATAGTACAAGCTTTGCTTAGTTTGGGACTAGGTCGATTTGTGTAAGATTGTCCCCTAATATTTATTTATTTATTTATTTAGGGTTCCGGAGCCAAAATGGCAAAACGGAACCCTTATAGTTTCGTCATGTCTATCTGTCCGCGGCTTAGCGCAGTGGCTATTAGTGCTAGGAAGCTGTAATTTGCATGGATATTATATAGCAATTACCCCGGCAAAGTAATAAAATAAAATGTAAAAAGAAAATTTTCAAAAATCAAGATGGGAGGAAATAGCTCAAATTAACAAGGAAAACTATGACGGCTAAGTTTTCTTAGAATTATTAGTAGTTTAAAAGTAAATAGCAGCCTGACCTATAAAATATTGCTTGTTTAATACGGACAGTATAAAATGAATAGTAAAATTAATGAGATTTGCATTGATTTTTTCGTAACAGCTGCAGAACTCTATCCTGGGCGTGTCCAACACGCTCTTGGCCGGTTTTTAGCACTACTTTCTTTTTAAAAATGTATTTCATAGTTTCTACATCTAAAGCTATGTTTTTATGTCACGAATTACCGTACAGGGTTTTTCACGCTGTATAACTAAAGATATTAATCGTAACAACGACCATTATGCTGTTATTTCACAGCAATAAGCACACGTTCCCTCAGCAAAATTAGAGTACGATAGTTGTTTCAAACGCTTCGCTCGCACGTTATTTTGATAGCCTGCCTCCGCCCAGACCGTTCAAATTTATGATAACCTGAAGAGCGGACAAAATGGAAATAAATCTGAACAATCCTAAAACACAACCGGCTTTGCTTGTCAGAGACGGGCTTCACGAGTATTTTTACGGTCTCTAAAAAACCTTATTTTATCTGTCGCAAGTACCTGGCTGAATTCAGGCGAAAAGCACAATAAATGCACAATTTTGGAACAAACTCTAAATAAAGAAAAACTTAACTCTATATTATTACAGGAATTAACATTTTAAAAATTGTCTTTTTCATTATTTTATTAGTCATCATCATCATCACCATCAGCATTATCATCATCAACTGGAAGATATTTGTAAATGAGTGTTCCTTAAAGCGGCACAAGGAGCTATTGGGATTTTACATTTTTTTTTTCATGTTTTCTGCCCCACCCAACCCAGCTGGCAGGCTTACTTACTGAACCTGACCAGATAAGACGTCTTAAGAGGCGCAGAATCCTAGAACTGGATCAACTAACTCAGGTTAGAGATTCAGCCACAGATAGAGGGGCTCCCACTGGGGAACTCACTCTACACGCTATACATCACGCAACTTATCTGCTCATAGTCATTAGACTGATCGCATGATAACACGTAGAACAAAAAAAAATGTTTTCTGCCGTGTCGCATCAAATTTTCTATCATAATGTCTCTTTTGTGCTAACCTATCAAAATTTAGAATTATTTCTTTCCGAATATTTAAAATCCCGAATGCTTCATTTATCCGAATGCATTTTTTTCTGAAACTGTAAATATTTCAGGATTTTTATAAAACAACCCTAACCTAACCTAAAGGGTTCTACACGATGGTCCTGAAATAAATCCTGAAATATTTACAGTTTCAGAAAAAAATGCTTTCGGAGAAATGAAGTTTTCGGGATTCTAAACCTACGGAAATAAATTTTTCTAAACATCGATAGGATCCCCTCTTTTGTAAAGTAGAAAGAACACGAGGCTGAGGAAGGCCAAGATTGACCTAGTTTGATCAGGTGAAGGAGAAAATGGGTGTCGTGTAGTATCAGGAAGTCAAACAGCTGGCCGAAGACCTGGCGGAGTGGCGGTTACTGCACCGACAAGCATAGCTCTTAAATTTAAGAAGAGAAGAACTTTTATGCAAGTTTTTTGTGCAAGCACGTATCTAATTTGCGTTTGCGTTTTTGATTTGGGTTAAACTTTAACATTATGTACCTTTGTTATGCATATCTTCTTTATTTATGATGCTGCGTTTATTTTATCTTAACGTTCGTTTGTCATTTGCTTTTTTTTTGCCAAAAAGACCACTTTTTTGTAACTTTTTATGAACAAGGGGTTATATTTTAGTACTTAAAAGTTCGTAATTCAGGTGAAACCCTCATAAAATGGGTAACGAGCATGTTCCCGCTTTTTATGTATGCTTTCACTTTTGATATGGAAACCGATAAACAAAGTCCCTCTTCAAGACCAAAAATATAATAAATTCAGTTGTAATCATGAGTCGTAATAAAATAGTAACTTTACCCTACGGATTCGCTCCTGTTGAATAATACAAAACTGGCTAGCTCCCTATCCCTGATTCTTATAGACGATTTTCCAAATGTCAATTCTTTAACTTCAGTGATTTAGCTTGTATATGGTTTTTCAGTCAGACAGTTAATCACGTTAATTTTTTATTGATTAAAATAGTTCTGTTGTGAATAGGAAAGTAAGTAATAACTAAACTAAAACTAGAGAAAAATTACAAGAGTAGCAGCATTTCCTTGCTGTATAGCAATGCTGATACATTATACTGCCAGCTTTTTTTATATTTTCCGTCGGTTCTTTTGAAATTTCTTTCATTTTAACTAGCTTTTGCTCGCGACTTCGTCTATGAAGAATTCATTTATAGCTATCCCGCGGGAACTATACCGACAGTTAAAAGGCGAATTGACTCAAGCGCCATCCGGGGTGCTATTGAATACACGATGATTTTTAATCGGTGATCGACCAGGAATTCAAAAATATTGATTTCTAGCCAAAATGGAATATAATAGACGAGATCTAAAAGAAATGAAGTCACTGTTTCATTTTTAAAAAAAGCTTTTTCTTTAAAACTTCCTCCATCCACCGAATGTATGGTCATCCTAAATTAGTAGAAGTTAAGTAGTTTCGTCAAATGTCATAATAAAATAAAAAAAAAATGTATTGATAATTTGATATGCGAAATATATGTAGTGACCGCCTTATGCACACGCAATATAGAGACCGACAGTGTTGTTCATACATAATGCGGGCTGCGTTCAATAATTTGACCTAGCCGCGACGGCAGAATGCATCCAGTGTGGCAAATCCTTACCCCTCTATTTTCTTTGGTAATTCTCTAACCTTATTCCAAAACACGACAAAGCTAAAATACAAAAGAATACTCATACGACCCTAGACCTTTCCCAGCACTAGTGATGGAACCGTAACTTATTTGTAAAGTAGACGGTACGGGATGAAATTTCATTCGAATCCCGAGGGTAGACGGTTAATCCCGCCGTGCGGAATGGGGAACATAATTAACTGAGGTAAGCTACAGATTAATGAGTGCACAGATCCGACAGCGCCAAATTTAAAAAGGATGATTGTTTTCTAATTAAAACTAATTAATGTGGTGTTATAAGTTTGACCGCTATGTGGGTGTGTGTGTGTGTGTGTGTGTGTGTGTGTGTGTGTGTGTGTGTGTGTGTGTGTGTGTGTGTGTGTGTGTGTGTGTGTGTGTGTGTGTGTGTCTGAGGCATCATATATCTTAAACGGGTGAATCGATTTGGATGCGGTTTTTTTAATTTGCAAGCGGGTTTTTTGGTGATGGTTCCCAGATAATGGTGTGTGTGAAATCCCAATCCGCATTGTGCCCGCGTGGGAACTACAGCCCAAGCCCTCTCATTCTGAGAGGAGGCCTGTTCCCTGCAGTGGGACGTATATAGGCTGTGATGATGATGATGAAATTCAAGTAACAAAGGTTAGGTCTTAAAGCCGATTTTTTTATTTCTTGATTTACTGATCATTTAGTATTTTAGTATAATTTGAGATTACAAATAGCTAAGTATGAAGTATCTTTTTCTATATATTTTTTTTTATTTTCTTCAACTTAATTTTTTTTTTTTTATTACTTTTACGGTCATCCCGTGAAACCATATATTTCAAACTAAATACAAACTGAAATATAGATGCACAGAAAAAACCCCAGAAAAAAATTGGTCTTTTTTCTGGGGTTTTTTCTGTGCATCTATATTTCAGTTTGTATTTAGTTTGAAATATATGGTTTCACGGGATGACCGTAAAAGTAATAAAAAAAAAAAAAAAAAAAAAAAAAAAATGAAGTTGAAGAAAATAAAAAAAATATATAGAAAAAGATACTTCATACTTAACTTGTAAAAGTTGGCCTAGTAGCGCCATCTCTTGGTCCAGGTGAGCGGGTAGCTCCGAAGGAGTGTTGAAGTCTCTCGGTAGAGGGCATAACATAGATGCGCTTTATCACTGCCTAAATGTGATTATAACAGACTGAAGTGTACGATGTATGGGAAAGATTCGTCGCTAACTTCTAGACCAGTGATGGTGTAGGGGTAAGCACGCAGCACGGAACGCTGAGGACCTGGGTTCGATTCCCAGCATTGGTCTTTTTTCTGGGGTTTTTTCTGTGCATCTATATTTCAGTTTGTATTTAGTTTGAAATTACAAATAGCATTCATATTGTTAATTTCATAGATATAAAACTAAAAGACTTGACTCTTCGACTCGTGATTCCTCGACGTCAAACTTGTACCGTTACACCTAGAAAGCTTAAACTTTTCCCAGAGCTTTGTTTGAAGGTAGACAAGAACTCTAGATATCCGAACTTCCTACAGAACAGGAAACTTAGTAACTTTTATCTTCCCATAAGAGTCATCATTATCATCTCAGCCTATATACGTTCTACTGCATGTCACAGGCCTCCTCTCAGAATGCAATGGTTTGAACCGTAGTTCCAACGCGAGCCCAGTGCGGTTAGGATCTTTAGACCCACCATTGAAGTTCTTTACAGCTGTGTGGAGATTTTCCTTCGCTTTACAACTATATGGTAAATTTCAATTGTAATATCTATAAAAGCGGCAAAAAAAATCACGTTTTTTGTAAGGGTGCGCCCCTTAAATATTTGTTTTATTTTAATTTAATTATTTAGTTTTAAAGTGAATATATAACTAAATATTCTGTTAATATTTCAAGCGTCTACCTGTTGCCGTTATCAATATCGAGCAAAAACAAGCAAAAAAATCACGTTTGTTGTATGGGAGCCCCCTTAAATATTTATTTTATTCTGTTTTTTAGTACCTACTTGTTGTTATAGCGGCAACCTAAATACATCATCTGTGAAAATTTCAACTGTCTAGCTATCACGGTTCATGAGATGCAGCCTGGTGACAGACGGACGGACAGCGGAGTCTCAGTAATAGGGTCCCGTTTTTACCCTTTGGGCACGGAACCCTAAAAATCACTACCCTCTGCTTGAAAGACCAAATATCAAACCACAAGGCCACGAAGGCTATTAATCTAATAAAATATTAGATTACTAGCTGATGCCCGCGGCTTCGCCCGCGCTGAAGTAGGATAAAACGTGTTTTCCCGTAGGAATGAGCTATTTTCCCGTAGTAAAAAGTAGCCTATGTCACTCTCCGGCCCTTTAAATATATTAAAAGGAAGGCCAAACACACTTCCACATTTATAATATTAATAGTATTAATTTACTGCGTTAAGAAACTAAGGTTGGTCTGGAAACTGACATTTACTTATGCACTTATGTACATGCTTAACAACATTCACAGTCCAGTGCCCCATATATGAGTCACAGCGACTTAGCAGCAAACGTCTGTGCCCACTTATGGGGCACTAAATAACAACCAGACTTGCATCCAGATTAGCACAATATCTTGTTTACACACTGAGCAGGACGGTACAATGATTAAACTAATTTGCTGAACTTACCAGGAATTTGAAATTTGTATGGGATTGTGAACGTATTAAAGTGCAAATTCTTGGAAAGTAAAACATAATCTAAATGTGTATCTGTACACATAGTATAGAGTATGGAGTAGAAGTACGGATATGTATTATGGATTGACCATTCTACCCTTATTTAGTCTCTGCCCTAACGCACGACAGGGTATTATAAAAACGTCATGATGACCTAATTGGGCCTGAGCCAGGGTTGGGGCTCTATGAGTCCTATTGTACTTTTCAAAAGTTTCTTGTTGGCTGTACATTTGTGCTTTCGAGAGGTCACTTTTAATTCTTCTTTTCAGACTAAAAAGGGTTTCTTTGGGAACTGTATGTAAATGTCACAACAGATGTTTGAGGGCGAGTTTGTATGGAAAAATGTTTCATTAAACGCGCTTGATTAATTTATTTTGGTTGGACAGTTAGCACCAAAAGTATGAGTGGTGGTAGAGCTCAATTTGACCTGCACACTCTAATTTATTACCTTAGAATCCTATCCTAACTAATCCTAACTAGCCTAACTAATATTATAAATGCGAAAGTAACTCTGTCGGTCTCTCTGTCTGTTTGTCTCGCTTTCACGCTAAAACTACTGAACCGATTTAAGTGAAATTTGGTACACAGATAGTCTAGAGCCTGAGAAAGGACATAGGCTATATATCATCACGATAACACCAATAGGAGTGGAGCGGAGCGGAAGAATGTTTCAAAATCGGGGGTTTTTCAAGTAAAACTTCTATAGGCACGCTTGACTTGGGAGTATGGTGGTGAATGTGAAGGGTGTGCGGGGGGGTTCGGGGGTGCGAGGGGGTTCTGTGTTGGGGGGCGGGGGCGGGTATTTTTTTTATATCGAGGAACTAATTGATAAGCAAATTGGATAAAAAAATAAGCTGCGCAAATTACTAATTCCACGCGGACGGAGTCGCGGGTAAAAGCTAGTAGAGATATAAATAAAAGCCGGTCAAGAGACAGTCGGACTCATACATGAAGGGTTCTGTAACACGCTGAAAAAAAAACGTTTTGTGTACGACGACACCTTTTGATTATAACTTTATTTTTAACCCCCGACACAAAAAGAGGGGTGTTATAAGTTTGAACGCTGTGTGTGTGTGTGTGTGTTTGTCTGTCTGTCTGTCTGTCTGTGGCATCATAGCTCTTAAACGGGTGAACCGATTTAGATGCGGTTTTTTTTAATAGAAAGTAGATTTCTTGGCGATGGTTCTTAGATATGCTTCATCAAAATCGGTTTAGCCGTTTCAAAGTTATCAGGATCTTACGCATAATGGGTATTGGCTTAATGTTCAAACATACGAGACTACGAGTGACATAATTACGTTGGGGGATTTTTAAATTTTAAATTTATAGTTATTATATATTAGATGGGTACATTCATAATATCGGCAGGATTAATTGTATGTATCACAACGAGCCGTCGTTCGCATAACACGTAGGTATGTAATTGCAAAGCCAAGCACATAACTACAGGCTTATCTAATGTCACAGATAAGCTACGACATGCAAGGCGCTGCAGTGTTTACTAGCTATGATATATATACTGTGATCGCTTTGGGCTCATCTACATTTAGGCTATGCAATAAATCATTTTGACTTTGACTTTGACTTTGACTTAGGCTTAGTGTTGATGAGCCAGTAAGTCAAATCTTCTATTTTATACCTAATACATAAAAATCTCGTGTCACAGTGTTTATTATCGAACTCCTCCGAAACGGTTCGACCGATTATTATGATATTTTGAATAAAGAAAAAACAGGATTTATATAATAATTATCTTTTATCGATTATGATGTGTTTATTTGATGAAAGAAATGAAGAAGCTTTAACACAAACTTGAATTATTGTATCCTATTAGACATCTCCGTGCCCTCCTGATACCGGCTTTCCCATAGTTGATGCATGTAGCTGCGCCTAGGACGACCTTCCCCTCGATCTTTCCTTATAATTGTCTTAAAGATGCTGTCGTGTCGTGTCAAACGTCCAATCATTTTCCCGCGTCTAGTATCTATAGTACCTATTCAGAATTTGTTCCTAATTCGTCATATTCCTAACTCGTCGTTCCTGATTCGTCATCTGCGCCGCCATAACCTCCTGAGGTCCGCGAAAATTTTGTTATAATGAACTTTAAAGTTTATGTCACTTTTGAGTGAGTTCGATATCACATTAGAAGTAAGTCCTATATAAAGGACTAATTCTCATGTGACATCGAACTCACTCATAAGTGACATAAAGTTTAAAGTTCATCGAAACAATATTTTCGTGGGCCTCAGGCAGGAGGTTAAGTAAATTATTGTCTAATAACCGCAGTAGAAAGTATTACTACTACTGTCCTAATACTTATTAATCCTGTAAGCACGTGTTCACGAATTCAGGAAATTCCTGAAATCAGCAAATGACGAGTAAGGAATATGACCAATTAGAAATGTGACGAATCAGGAACAAATACTATTCAGGATTATTCGCCTCTAGTAACTTAAAGTAACTTCTAATGCAACTTTTTATTATTCTTAGATCCTTATTAACAAAGTTGCAACTTTTAACATCTAAAAGACTATAAGCAAACTTTTAGACGGTTAATCCTATTAAATATTTTATCAAAGACTATGCACGTCTTTGAAGTGTTCTGAGTTATTTAAAATAATATGAGAAAGTTCATTGGCTGTGGATATCAAAGGTTTCTAATGCTTCTTGAAGTGTTTATTCATTCGTACCACGCATAAACCCTTTGCTGGTCCACTCTTGCATTAAACTGGATTGAAAATGCTTAAAGACTAGTTCATACAGTAGGATATCCTCCTAATATTATTTATTATATTAGCAGTTACGTCTGCTCACCGAACCTAAGATTTAAAAGCGAAAAAGTTTCCGGGTGCGCCGGTGGGACTTGAACCCACGTCTCCTGGGTATGCGCCCCAACGGGTATTCTACCAACTGAACCACGTCGCATCCAACCGACCTCCCCGAAATTCTTAATCGCTTACATACGCCAACAGTGGCGTGTGGTAACATCCATCACAATATTGAATATCCTCCTAATATTGAAGATGCGAAAGATTTCTCGTGTGTCAGATTTAGATGATATCTAATAATATAAAAATCTCGTATCACGGTGTTTGTTATCGAACTCTTCCGTGACGGCTTGACCGATTTTTATGAAACCTTTTTTTCTGTATTTGGTAGGTCTGAGAATAGCTCGTAGTTTATTATTTAATAGGGGTCTTTTCTTCGCGGACGGAGTCGCGGGCAACAGATAGTATGGTATATAAATAGCTGTATCTCTGTGGCACGGATTCGACTACCACTATTATCGCTATACTGTTACTAACACTGACCAAAAATTGACCCGACTCATCTGATATAGTATAAATCTTCCCAGGTGAATTTTTCGCTTCGAGCCATTACATTAAATTTGAACCTTAATATTATGACGATACCGTTTGTTTTGAAAGATATGGGCTCGAAGCGAAAAATTCATCTGGGAAGATTTATACTATAGTAAGTGCAGACGAGGCCAAATGTGACTTACTGGTTCGGTAACAGCCTATTCAATCTGGCCTTTAAAAACCCTTTATCGTATTTATTTGAAAAAGTGAAGTGAACAAGTGAAGCGAATTCTATTCTTAAGCAGTCCGCGTTATAAAAGTTGAAGCGAAGCGCTTTTATTGAACGGTGTTATATTAACAACATATTAATAGAGTCGCCACTCGAGAACCTTTTTGCTTCATCGGCCATCAGTTCTACGAGCGATGTGCCCTGCCCACTGCCTCTTGAGTCTAGCGATTCTACGGACCGGAAGACGCAGTGTGGGTAGGCATCCAGCAAGATGAAGAGACGACCTGGTTAAGGTTGCGGGATCACGTCAGATGCGGATGGCACGGAACCGATCTATTTGGCGAGCCTTGGGGGAGACTTATGTTCAGCAGTGGAAGTCTTTCGGCTGAATTGATGATGATGATGAATAGAGTTGCTCCCCACGCTTGGGCATAATGGTGAAACGGGATGATGGAATAAGTCTTAGTGGTATTAAGCCAGCTGGACTTATTTGCACTACTATGTCTTTCGTTGGTCAAAGGGATAGTAGGTAGGTGCCTTTTCAATGCACGTGAGCTTTTCTCTAGATTCTTGATCCCTTTGCGGATTCATACGAATTTAAACAAAATATCAACCAGTTCTTCAAATGCTGATTCCATTTTAAACTCACGTTATTGGATTTGCATAAATTTTGGTAATAATTATTTATTTAGTAATATTAATTTTGGTACCATTACATGACCTGGAATGTGCAGGGAATGGTAGAAACACGTCAAAAAGTTTTAAACCAATGATGACTTATGACACCGAGATTTAGCCGCTAACGATGGGCCGCCTAGAAACCTCAAATCCTCAAGGCGACGGAGAGGACTATGCTCGTAATTTCTTTGCGGAAATACAGTAGAAATGATGGAATCACCGCAAGACTTAAGCTCACCGACTTAGCTCGAAGAATCGCTAGACTCATGTGACAGTGAATACGGCATATAACTCGTAGAACTATGGCCGATTGGTTCAAAAGTTTTTCAAATGGCGTCCACGAATCGGAGGACGCAGTGTACTGGTAGGCCTCCAACAAGATGGATCGACGACCAGAAGCCAATGTCTAAGCGTGGGCACTTTCTATGGCATTAACCATCTCTTTCTGTCACCATCTTATACCGTTTTGCAGAAAAAAAATAGCAAAAGCGATGGTCCGAAAAAGCGTTGGATTTCGTTGAATCGGTCGGTTAAACGAACTTGCAGTAGGCGTATGTTCTGCAGTGGATGTCTTTTTCTAGTTTCGAGTCCTTTAAGACGGCATATTTGTGGCCTTTGTGGCGCACAGACACGCGTTGTCATGCACTAGAAGTAGCAAAGAATTGTATTTCAGTAGGTAATAAACTATCATTAAAACAAGCGTTCAATGTTCAAAAGCTTCAATATTTGCACTGTGGGCTTTATACGGCTAACGTGAAGCAAAATAACAATACCGACTTATTAATTTGTTTCACTCTAACAGTTTCTAGGAACAATATTTCACAGTAGTTCATTTTTCACGCCTTTTGTTACAATCGGGAATCAGTCATTTCCTACAAGGTCAGAATTATAATTAATGCGTCCATTTTGTGCCGGTGCCTGGCGCGATTTCGCTTGCTTTATACAAAGTTTGTGTAACAAATAGTTACTAGAAGCGTCTCGCTAGGAGACTGTACCAGCGTAAGATGCGGCTGGAGATGAAACCATAGTACTACGGAAATAAATCATAATCATCATCATAATTTCAGCCAAAATACATCCACTGCTGAACTTATAGGCGTCCCCCAAAACTCGCTAAACAAATCGGTCCTGTGCCATGAACGGAAATAAATGAACTTTGAAAAATATTCCCAACATCAAATACTATAGATATTTTAAAATCAATCTTTTAACTGAAGTATTGATACTATAGTCGGTTTGTATTTGTCTAATTTTCAGACCACAGAATTCCAAGGTAACAAAGCAAAACCTCATAAAGCTAAAAATACATTGCCCGAAACGGCCCCCAGTTCTTCGAGCAATTTTAAAACAACTTGAAGAAATAAAATGCACCTTCCAGCATTTTAGCTTCACGCACGACCTCCGCAACCCCTAGGTGTTTCACTATGAAAAATATATTAACAATAGCGCCTGTACAAGTTGATTTATGTACACCCTTTTATCAGTGCTCCCGTTATACGAGAACATTAATGAAAATTCAGAAGAGATAAATCGTAACATGAAATTTAGTTCCAGTAGGTACATTCCATGTAATTCGCATTATTAAGTCATCATAAATCGTGGTAGGCAATTGTTTTGGATACATCGCCTCTCTATCACTCCAGAGTCGCACTTTTGTGTTTTTCGAAATTTATACGTCCACAATAAAATTACGTTTTACCACGAGCTTTACGGTGAAGGATGACATCGTAAAGAAGGTTACCTACACCTGGGAAGAAATTCGATGGTGTGTGTCAAGTTCCCAATTTGCACTGAGCCTACGTGGGAATTATGAGCCAAACTCTCTCATGTTCATGATCGGACCAAGGCCTTTTTCTTTCTACCCGTCTCTTTCCTTCGCAAAATCTTGCTAAAATGGGTCAATACGGTCCAAATCATTCCACTCGTCTCCGATTTGGTCAGTCCCTGCACCAGTGTTCGTCGCTTGGAATCCAATCGGTGGCCATTTTTGCCTAGCGATCCGGTTGCATATATGCATATGCATATTGTTATTGTATATTTTAATAAAAAATCCCGAAAAACATTTCAAGTCAAATTTGTCCAACCATTCACTGTTACGTAATAACGTATTTTGTGACCCAGTTTATGAGAAACAAATTGTGTTTTTGTACCGCAATAAAAAAAACATTTATTGACTAAAAGATATATTTACATTAAAATACAGTGTGTAGTGGGCCCCAAACTAGGCTTAGCCTGTATCTTGGGGTCCGAGAGTGCAGTTGACATTAATATTCTAACAGTTTAGGACTACTAAATTTAATCGGAAATTTAAAACTATAATGTATTATATTAATAGTTAAAGTTCACAATAAGAAGAAAAACGTCATTAACGTCAAGCAATAAACCAATAGCATTGAAGAAAAAAACTGAATCTATACTAGGCTAACACGTCTGTCTTTACCAAAGCCAGTGAACTATCGCAGACGACCTTCAAAAGCAATAATCTAAATTCAGTACAGCAGCCATTACACTCTATCGAACTATTGAGTTAAATTAGTTGTTGACTTAATCGTTTATTCTATTGATATGTAAACGCAAATGATAAGATAAACATGAGTAGATAAATACGTATATACGCGGTGTTCTTAGTATTTAATATTTTAATGAGATGTTTCGGCGAATGATCGTTTGCACAAATGATCGTTTGATAGAATTTTTCTCCGGTTGAAACTAAGAATAACTTTTTTTTTACAAGGGTTACTTAGACAGTGGGACGTATATTATGATGGGGTGATGACTGTTGCTATGATTTTTTATTCTGTAGTGTACAAAAGAATGTTATTTTATTGTAATAAAGAAAAAATATGGAATATCTACATAAATGAAATTTTCCGCTAAGTCACACTGTTTTACAGTATTTACTTTATTAATGATGAACACACAATTACACAAACAACTTTGATGGTATTAGCTTTATCGTAATATTTGGTGTTTGGTAAGTATCTTTTTGATCGAAATGTCAATATTATTGTACACACTGTATACTCCTTATTGAGCCCGAAATAGGTGTAGAAGCAATTTGTTTGTTTGTAATTGGAATCGGGCTCATTATCCGTGTTTAGTGTTAGTACCTGGTCGATCGAGCTTTGCTCGGGTTAAAACTCGTAAACTCTCGTTTTTCTAGAGATAAGACCAATCCGGACCGATTCGTGAAATATGAAAATAAATTATTCCCGATGTCTAAAGTAGAGAAGCAATGCACTAGAAACTAGACTGTTAAATTCTTTAATAAACTTTCTGTACAGCTAAAAGGTGTCGTGCAATTAAATGTAATAGTTTCAAAGATGAATTAAGAGCGTTTAATCTGCTGAGCTGGCAACGTTGCATTTTTGTTAGTTTTTCTCGATTATTCCATAAAAAATGAATGAAAATTAAAAATGTGGTGTATACGAATTGTTCTAATTATACAGGGTTATTTGTAATTCACTAGCATCCTTTTAACCCTAAACTCCTACCACTTAAACAAATGTTTATTGTTTTACGGCTTTTGTCATAACTTAATATTTTTGGTGTAATAACGTTTTGAAAATTTGAGATTACCTCTTATTTTTACGATACTCTGTGTATTTGTATGGGAAAAAAGTGCTTCATTTTAAAAAGTCGTAAAACAAAAAACATTTGTTTGAGTGATAGGAATTCAGGGTTAAGAGGATGTCAGTGAATTACAAATAACCCTGTATAAGTTAATATGTCTACTGCAATAATAATTATTCGTGATAGACTTTTATTTTCTTTAAAAACGAACAAATTATTACCTAACGGTTTTTAAAGAAAATAAAAGTCTTATCACGAATAAATTATTGCAGTAGACATATTAACTTATATAGGTATTAGAACAATTCGTATACATCACATTTTTAATTTTCATTCAATTTTTATGGAATAATCGAGAAAAACTAACAAAAATGCAACAAGCCAGCTCAGCAGGTATAAACGCTCTTAAAAAATGTAGGTATTAGAGGGTTTTATAGAGTTGACGAATATTTGATAGTGTAGACTGTAGTTATTTCATCATCATCATCATCATCAGCCTATAATAATAATAATAAATATAATAATAATAATAATTTGTAATAATTTGTCAAAAGGCGTAGGGATGTGATGACCTCATCGCCCGCTGGTGTTGTCGTGTCACCAGTGCAGTCAGTCATCGCAGGGCGGCTTGTGGCGAGCTGTTGGTGCGTAGCGACACCACGAACCCGAGACCTCTAGGGGTACACATACACACATGCGCTTATACACACACTCACACACAGTTACACACCCACCCCGCCTCTAGTTTGCCTTTGTTGGTTGCCTAGAGTGGAGCGCAAGAGCTACATGCTCGAAGGATGGATGTGTTTGGCCGTAAGTGGCGAGTTGGCATTTTGAAGTTTAAAGTCCAGGGATCCATCCTTAGCCGTTCACACCAATGTTGCCGCCTCGTTGCCCCGAGCGGGCAATAGTTTGAGGGGCCCATTTAGTGAACAGCGAGTCACCGCCTACCAAAAGTTCAGTTTATGAGATATTGAAATGGTAGGTGTCCGTTATCTCACTCCATAGCCCGGTAATCCTGTCCACAACATCCCAACCCCATAGCCAATTCCATGTCACTTCCTACCTGGCAATAGTTTGGCAACTGTGGGGGACTGTCCGCTAGCACATCCTCATGGTGTATTAGGGGATAGACCTCCATAGTTGCGCCCATCTCATTTATATTATATGGTACCAAAGGCCTCTTCATGTTGGCTTCGGCCCCATGTATGCCTTTCAAATGACCGGGTCCCCATGGGCCCGTGATCGGAAATCCGTACCAACATAATAATAATAATAATAATCATTTATTCATATTCATATATAGTTGTACAAACAATGAAGGACAAACATATTTCTGTCAGCTATGTTCGTCCACTGCTGGACATAGGCCTCTCCCATGGCACGCCATTGAGCACGATCCTCGGCCACTCTCATCCAGCTCTTGCCAGCCGCCTTGCGAAGATCATCGCTCCACCGAGTCTGAGGACGTCCCACGCTACGTTTGCCGATCCGTGGTCTCCACTCAAGAACTCGTCTACCCCAACGGTTATCGGTTCTTCGGGTTATATGGCCTGCCCATTGCCACTTCAGCGTGCTAATGCGGTGGGCTATGTCGATAACTTTTGTAGTTATTTGATAAAGAATATTACTTATATTGTTAGCTGTTATGAATTCAAACACAATTTTGTATTGTTTCCTGAATATATAGGTATGTATTATGTCTATTCTTCGCCGCCGAAAACCCCTAACGTGATCCCAAAATAAATAAATAAATTTACATTTTTTTTTCATTGTATTATATTAGATAATAGATTTGGATTCTCTTTGATTTTTAAATAAATAGTTAGTACTAGGGGCGTTCAATAAAAAGTGAGAATGAGTATGTTATAAACAACTTTTACTAAATGTCATTTTATTTTTCGACATAGTCACCTTTTAGCATAATACACTTAGTATATCTTTTTTCTAAACTTAAAATTCCATTTTTAAAAAAGGTCTCATCTTGAAAACTTAAAAAATCTTGTACTGCAGCGACTACCGCGTCGTCGTCGTCAAATTTCTGGCCTCTCAGGTATTGTTTCAATCTCGGAAATAGGTAGAAATCACTGGGAGCGAGATCTGGTGAATACGGAGGATGCTTAAGGATATCGAACCCAGCATCACGAATTGCAGCCATTGCAACGGCGGACTTGTGTGCCGGGGCATTGTCCTGGTGGAACAGCACAACTTTCGAGAGTTTACCTCGCCGTTTTTCGCGGATCTCATTGCGCAATGTTGCTATTTGTTTGGCGTATAAAGTGCCCGTAATAGTGGCTCCATGCTCGAGATACTCAATCATTAATACCCCTTTACCAGCCCAAAAAACAGAGCCCATGACCTTACCGGCAGATGGGCTCACCTTGAATTTCTTCGGAGTTGGAGATGATGGCCTTTTCCATGTCATAGACTGCAGTTTCGTTTCAGGGTCGTAATGATGGAGCCATGTTTCGTCCATTGTTATAAATCGCGCCAAAAAAAGTTCCCGGTCTTGCTGCATCAGGTTCAAAGCTTCTTGACAAATCTCTAGTCTAGTTTGTTTTTGCGTGTCAGTAAGCATTCTTGGTACCCAACGCGCAGATACCTTTTTCATACCCAAGCGTTCATGTAAAATATTATGCACGCTCCCCGTTGAAATCTATACATTTTCAGCAATAAAACGAACTGTGACACGACGATCCGCCAAAACTGAGTTTTCGACTTTTTTCACAATTTCTTCAGTTACTGCTGTAGTAGGGCGCCCGGAGCGGGGGTCGTCCATTGTCGATGTTCTTCCACGTCTAAATTCGGCGCACCAACGTGCGACTGTCGAATACGGAGGAGCATTAGACCCTAAAGTGTCCTGCAAAATCCAAATTGACTTGGTCCGTAGAAAAATTTTTCAAATACAAGTATTTGATAACGGCGCGCAGTTCAATTTTCTCCATTTTCGCTAACGTACTCAATAGCATTGCAAAGAAATTACCGTATTTTTTTTTAAACAAAAGACAGTTAGTTTTTTTTTTCATAGCAATCAGCTAGATAGATTAGCTTTACCGGCCAGTATTTAATTTCGTAATATTAAAAGAGTTTGCATCTCATTCTCACTTTATATTGAACGCCCCTCGTAGTTGATGGCAGTCTCAAACTAGGCGGCAGCCCACTGTATTCTGAAAAGACTGAAATCTGTCCAATTGTTTACTTTTAAATTTAATTAAGCGACCAATCCTCAAACGAATACGACCACTCAGTCAAAACTGTAACGACTTAGAAATTAGAAAAACAAATAAGGATTACACACAGCGTAAGAAAGAAAATTTGTCTTTCCTGTTAAGAAGACTCCGAGTCCAAACTTGAGGTTTATTTAAATGGGCCGAAAGTTGTCCAGGCGTCCTACACGTTTGAATTAAAATATTAGCTATAGACCCTTAACTTTTGTCATGTTCACAGGAAAGACGCAAACAATAAAATGTGTATGGCCCATAATCTATACCAACAGAAATTTCAATATCTCTCACTAAATATGTAACAATTCGTGTTATTTTTCTCCGCAAGGCGCCAGTTCGATTTGGCGTTAGATTTCCCACGAGGCGGGTTGTACTGCAGTATGTTATTATACTTGCCACGATCGGTTAACCTCTTGTTAGCCGACTCCAAATAAAGATAATAATTTTTGTTGTAAATATGAAATAGCGTAGCAAACGAGCAAGAGCGCCTGAAGCTAAGTAAGCAGCGAAATCCTAGGACATAAGGAATATTAGGTGTCAGATGTATGCGTTTTTAGCCCTGAACTATAATTACGTCAGGTAATATTATAGATAAGTTACCTCGAGGCAAGCTACCACCTGCTGATCATTCGGGGTAAATATTACTGAAGAACTGAAGCAATTACTTTACTCACCCGCGACTTTACAATAGTTACGTTTATGGAAGAAATGCATGTTCATGCAGTTCCTCTACCTCCACACTGTACAAACACACACACACACAAACCCAACTATCACCACCACCAAACTATACTGACGTGTTTCGCACTCAACCAGAGCTCATCTTCAGAGTAGGTACCACAACCGTATGTTATGCTACCAAATGTTAGACTCAAGATCAAGGTCAAGGTCTGTATGGTTGCGGGTGAGCAAAGTACCTAATTGTTTCAGTTCATTAATATGGACCTCGGCAAAGTAGCGCCGATCATACGCTAGAAAATATCCAGTAATTGTATGGAAATGACTATTACTTGCATTCAACAAGACAGCCCCCCCCCGTTATCTCACAAAGCTAACCACATTCAAGACTGGTGTCGGACAAGTTTAACAGATTTCATACCTTGGCAAAAATGGCCTGTATCTTCACCAGACTTGAATCCATTGCACTTTTTAATAAGGGATATATGCTAAACAAGATTGGGGACACACTTATATTCATTCAAGCATCGGTTATAGTCAAGATATGGGATGATAATTATACCAGATGACGTTGTGCGTGCCGCATGAACTCTTTCTATGGTAGAATGCATTAAGTTAAGGAGAGTTATTTAAGCAGTGAAGTCACTCAGAGGGCGATGGATAGGGCTATGCTTGGAGTTTCTCTGGGGGATCGCATTAGAAATGATGAGATCCGCGCAAGAACTAAAGTCACGGACATAGCTCGAAGAATCGTCAGAATTAAGCGGCAGTGGGCAGGGCTCATCGCTCGTAGAATTGACGGCCGGAGGGCCGAAAGGCTCTCGAGTAGCATCCGCGGACCGGAAGCCGCTGGTAGGCCTCCAATAAGATGGAGCGACGACCTGGTTAAGGTTGCGGGAACGCGTTGGATGCGCATGGCACGGGATCGATCTGTTTGGCGAGCCTTGGGGGAGGCCTATGTTCAGCAGTGGACGTCTTTCGTCTGAAATGATGATGATGATGATGACTTCTTAATCTGCCCATATTATTCCATCCAAGTGGGAGGCTTTAGCAAAAGATCGACCACGATGGAGGCAGACGGTGCAAAATAAAGTGTGTGACTTTGAGGCTAGTCGCTGCAGCGGATTAGACGCTAAACGCGGCGAGCTGAAGGCCAGACCACCTGTGGCCATAAACTATAATTATGTCGGAGGGGTGCTGACCTGTGGCGAGTGTGGCAGAACATTCGCTGCAAAAATCGGCTACGTCAGCCACCTGAGAGCGCATCAGCGACGCTCTAAATTATAGGAAACAGTCGCTGTGGCCGAATACGGCTAGGAGAGGATGATGAATCTGCCCAACCCTGTAATGCCAATAGTCGCCGTCATTAATATTGGAGTAGGATATGTGCTCAAAAATATTAGGCATCGAAACACGACCGTAGATTCAGTTAAGTAAATGCGTGGGGCTCTGAAGTGTTTCAATCGCCATATCTCGTCTGTCACGTAATAAATTAGTGAATGCTAGTTTTGTTGCTGTTACAAGCGTTAAACAACACGGCCTCTGCTTATAAAATATCTGTGTGCCACATCAGAATCCGTCAAAGAAAGAAACGTGAAAGAGCAACAAACATCCATACAACCATCAATACAAGCTTTCGTGTTTATATGATAGATAATAAAGTGACTCAATTACTGATCTTTCCGACCGAATAGAACACATAACTATTTATTTACTGGTCATCAACGGACATTAAAGTAAATACGTATTTACTTACGCAACGGCTTGCTATTCATGGAAATGGACCTCGTTTCAGTAAATAGGTACCCGACTACGAATGAAGATGGCTCGTTTACCTAAATATCAATCATAGTGTCCCTTTGATCCCAAATTAGGGTTCCATATGGCAACATTTCAGCTTCGCCTTTTACGATTTGTTGACATGTTTTGGAGCCGATCGTCAATTTTTACGCGTTTTCTTGTTGTTGATTGGTTTAGGTCAAACATGTTGTTTATAATATGTTGTTATGTGTTTCAAGTTTTTTTTATATACAACTAGCTTTTGCCCGCGACTTCGTCCGCGTAGAATTAGTAATTTGGGTAGCTTATTTTTTTATCCAATCTGCTTTTTCATCAATCTACTCTTTAATCAATAATCTAAAAAATCTTACTATTTAATTTCGGGGATCAAAACTATTTTATATCCTTTCTCACAACTCAAACTATTTCCATACCATATTTTATCTAAATCGGTTCAGTGGTTTAAGCGTGAAGAAGTAAAAATAATAATAATTTAAACGTTTAAAGCTTGACTTTCGTGGGTAGCGTCGCGCGCGGCTGACGCTCAGCGACAGTCGCCCGGTCTCACGTCAGTAGCGTATCAATGAATCCCGCACCCCCCACTGGCCCTATACTACGAAGCGCGAAATTCGAACTTCGTTTCATGCCGTTCCTTTCACGCCAATGGTATTTATTACGAGAGTGAGCGGGACCGCACGATCCGAACTTCGAACTTCGAATTTCGTAGTAACCCCCCTGAACTGATGATGATAACGCTTGCCTAGTAAATGCTCATTCACCCTAGACTTGAAAACAGCCAGATTGTAGTGTTCAGGGAATGAATACTGACGCAGGGAGAAGGAGGAAGGTGTCTTTTGATATGACATTATTTTATTTTGAAGTCGCGGTAGCTCTAGTGGTTTAACCTAATAGCCTCGCATAGCGTGGGTTCGCGCCCGGGCTACGTACCTCTGACTTTTTCGAAATTTTTGTGCGAAAGTACATTTGAAATTTAACTTGAGCTTTACGGTGAAACCTGCAAGAGGAGGCCTGTGCCCAGCATTGGGACTGGGATGATGATGATCATTGAATAGGCTAGACGACTAAAAAAAACTGTTTCGTCCGTCAGTTAGATTATTAAAAAATATTGAACACGTATTTTTTCTTTTGTTTAACAAACAAAAAATGACGAGGATACAGTGCTTAGAAGTTTAGAAGGACGTCACTAATGGTCCAATTTTTAACTAGGAGTGACGTCACAAGCCCCCACTCCGGAAGTTTGATGATCTATGCCTTTATCGATTTTTAATAATTTGATAAACCAAAAAATACGTGTCCCATATTTTTCCGTAATCTAACTGGCGGTCTAAATAGAATGACATATTTTTAACCCAGTCGTCATCCCTATTGTATGTTTAATGTAGTCACTTCATAAAATATCTCTTTTGACGCAGTCGCGCACCATCACGTGATGATGATGATGAATTGATGATGCTAGTACCACAGAATAAGTAATAGTACTAACGTACAGAAGGATCACTCTCGAACAAAAGTCAACTTTAGGTATAAAAACTTGTCTATTCTTACTGCTTGCATGCGAAATTGAAACTTATCGTGTGATCCGAGCGTTCATATTCCGTTGGGCACCGCTGATCCGAAACCAAGGGCACAGGGTTCCGACTCGCCGATGTTTGGTAGGTATAAAAATCAAGAAAGATAACAGTGTGTATTAAACCAGTAAACCACCTTTAGTAAGTAAGTAAGTTATTTATAATATCGTTTAGAAGTCATTGTTTGTTGCAAAAATCACAAAAAAAAAGATTCTTAATAACGCGCGACGCGGCTAGCGTGCGAACTGAAGGCCAATTGACAACCTACTGCCATACTCCGCCCGGGCGGAGCGCCGGCCGAACATACCTAAACTGCGGAGTGAACCCCCCCTGCTAGTACAGTCAACAATAAAGCATGTAAATTTATCACACAATACACACGTTAAAAGGGCAAGTACCAGCGCCCTAAATACATCACTAGTTCAGCATAAAGGCATTGTCATTGTTGAGATTACCCTAAAATAGGTCAAATTCACGAGCATAAGCCTTAAGGAAACAAGGAAACAAATTGTTTTACCCGCTCTGATCGTTTGATGTGTAATGAGGCACGGCGAACTCGCTGCGACATACAGCACTTATAAGGAACACTGTGACTTTTATACGTTCCCACGGTAAGAGATTGACTTGCTTTTATTCCTTTTTTTGCCTTAGCGGGACTTATAAATTTAACATAACGTGATTTAAGTGAATTTATAGAGTATAATTTATAGCGCAAATTGAAAGAAAAAACGGCCAAGTGTGTTTCGGGCCACGCGCTATGTAAGGTCTCTTTTCACCTGACTTTCGAAGGAGGGTTACGTTTTTTGAGCGTATGTATTTAACGCATGTATGTATCATTCTTTGGCACGCCCTGCGCAGCCTAAACGGCTCAATGGATTTTAACGTGTGAGGTGTCATTATCATTAGATTCGTCTCTGTTCTGCAAGTGACATAGGATATTATATTTTCCCGGAATTCCTATGGGAACAGGAATTATATCCTTTTTTTAATCTAGTATTGAAATTAAAGTTATCTACGTCATGCTCCCTGGCAACTCCATTGTCTGTATTGCAATTCTTCAAGACAACGCTGATGTACCCAATATGTACCGAATTAGTACGTACTTAAAAAAAATATTCTGAGAGGAGGCCTCTGCCCTGCAGTGGGACGAATATAGGCTGGGATAATGATGATGATAAAAAAATGTACCTCTATAGATCGGGGAGTACAATTTACTGAAATTGGGGTTGCTGGGGAGATGTTCTACGGTAAATTTGTGAGACTAGATACCGGAATCTTAACTAAGTATCAATATTAAATATACCTATTCTTCACAAGTAATCAGTCAAAGTGCAATTTTCCCAACTAATAGTCAATCAAAACTTATCGAGCAACTTACTCAACTATGCGCCAAGGTAAGCTTGACAAAGTTCCCTTCCGCAAAGTGTAAAGTTCCTCACGACAATCACTGCAAAGTCTTCACATACCTCCTTTATCGAGTTCGTATAAGCAAAGTGTTTCAACGAGCGAACTGTCAATAATTTGTGAATCACTTCTTAAGGATTATGAGAAGCTTTTGGGTGTTCAAATTATTGGCGTGGTTCTGTTTGAAAGTGTGCCTTGTCTTTGAAGTCTTTGTTTATCGTCTTGCGTATAGTTTCAAAGGGCTGACAGTTTGAAAGTTTTTACTTCATAAACTTAACAGAACTGCTTGATGAAATGAGACGATTGTATATAATTGCGACAGTATTTTAACTATAGATAAAGAAACTACGTCAACCATATGGCAAGGCATTGAAACGCCCCTGTAAACATTATAAGACTAAGAACAAAACTATTTTTTTAATCTTAATTTTCACTCACTTTCGAAAAACTCCTATGATAATTCTATAATCAAATAAGTATAGACGAATTTTTTGAGGTGTCCCGATCTCGTCAGCTGTCCACATTTCGAACAAAGCCATTGTACTTATTCTATTATGTCCTCAAGTGCACAATCCTCAGTTTTAAATTAACAAAAATATACGATGAAATAGCTCATTGAAATAACGACTTTATTATTGACAGCAGTGAGTTCATTTTCAATGAAACTTTGTTGGCAGATAATATTTTTCAACATTGAATGCGTCGTAGACATGCAGCCAAAACAACCAAAACAAACAAACAAACAAAGTTTCAATTTAAATTAACTCTACTGTAAATAATAAAGTCGTTATTTCAATGAGGTATTTTATCTTATATTTACGTTAATTTTAAGCAGGATTATTCAGTTGAGAACATAATAGAATACAATGGCTTTGTTCGAAAGGTGGGCTCTTAACGAGATCGGGACGCCTCAAAAAATTCGTACTATACATACAATCAACAAAAGAGGTGTATTATTTTTTTTTCTCCAAAATTTCATCACTTTACTACCCAATTTAATAGTCCTTTAAATCCAATCTCCAGTAAATAGGATCAATAATACGATGCAGAAGGCACTTGAAATGAGAACATTGGTCGATAAACCGCCTAATAAAACTAATAAATGGCGTTTTTAATCGATTCCTCGTAAAAGATTTTTACAGGCCTCGGTTCAGTTACTTAAAACGATATATTTATTACAGGAAATGTCGTTAAGATTAAGCACTTAAATTTTTGTGTTCTGACCTAGTTTATGATAATGATGGCCATAAACTTAATCGTGGCTATTTTTATGAATACAATTACAGCACTAGGGCAAAACGCGCATGTTTTCAAGACAACTAAATAAATTGAAGTGAACTAGTAGGTACACTTTTTAGGGTTCCGCACCTCGAAAGGAAAAAGCGGAACCCTTATAGGATCACTTTGTTGTCCGTCCGACCGTCCGTCCGTCTGTCAAGACCCTTTTTCTCAGGAACGCGTAGAGGTATCAAGCTGAAATTTATATCAAATACTCAAGTCTACTGTCACTTGGAGCTGTGAAAAAATCAAACTTTTAAGACAACGCAATCAAAAGATACAGCCATTTATGCCGCAAATTTTCGACACTCGCTAGGGAATTAAAACCTACACGGTACTTCCCGTGAACTCAGAATCTTGAAATTTGGTACGAAGCAAGGTCTTATACCTAGCACAGATAAAGGAAAAATTGCGAAAAATATACTTTTTTTTTCTGTCTGTCTATATATTTACCCAATCTACAATGATCCCACACTACGCACATTTTGCTTAGGAGCAGGGGTCTGCTAAGACTGAAAGTTCTAAGATACAATGTATGTAAATTTGTACGGAACCCTCGGTGCGCGAGTCCGACTCGCATTTGGCTGGTTTTTTATGAATACAATTACAGAACTAGGGCAAAACGCGCATGTTTTCAAGATAACTAAATAAATTGAAGTGAACTAGTAGGTACACCTTTTCTTTCTGTATATGATGTTGACAGAAAGAGATGATGAAAGTGATAGCAAGCTGCAGCAACTGCGCGTTAGACAATACGGCTTCTGGCCTTTGTACAAAATTTCTGGATGAATTTGTATTATTCTAGCCATCTATGTATTTGAAATTCACCATGAGCTTTACGGTGAAGGAAGCCTGCATACACCAGCGAAGAACCTGTCACCTGTGTGTGAAGTTCCCCATCCGCACTGCGCCCGCGTGGGAACTACGGCCCAAGCCTTCTCATTCTGAGAGGAGGCTTGTGCCCCTGCAGTGGGACGTATATAGGCTGGGCTGGGATGAGGATGATAGCTATGTAATTATCCACGTTAAGAAAATTTCTTTGACTTTTTGAGCCGATAAAAAAGTCAAAGGTTTATTTATGATTTAAGTGTGATTTAAGTGATTTAAGTGTGTGATTTAACCTCGACATTGGCAGAATCATCGAAAGTATCGATGGAGCTATATTTTCAAAAGTTGAATTGAATTAATTTAAGTGTTCGAATTTCTGTGTCATCTGGTCCGTGGACGCTATTCGAGAGCCTTTTGGCTTCATCGAAAATCAGTTCTGCGAGCGATGTGCTTTGAGCTGTCAGTGAATTTAGTTCTTGCGCGGATTTCATCATTTTCTAAAGTGTTCCTGCAGAGAAACGCCGAGCGTAGCCCTCTCCACCACCCTCTGAGTGACCTTGAGTTTTCATAATCACGCCCATCGTTAGAGCCATATCACACTGACGATTTGCGAACGTATTAGAAGCGGAGCGAACGTGCGGCGTGTTCGCTGAGAGTGCGCAACTGATTCGCCGCGAGCGCGTTGCGAATTCGTTGTGTCTAATTCATTTATCTAATTACTTAAATTGTGTTACTGACATAGTATTTAAGCTAGTAACTAACAAACTATGGACATAACAGTCTGAAAATAAATGATTTTTTTTTATAGGGCTGGGACCCATGATGTCGTGATGTGACAAAAACTGAAGTGGATAAAATAGATGGTATCTGACGTACTTGAGTTGAGTATAGGTGCGTATTTTTTTAAAAAATAGGCTAACGTTTGGCCTCAATCTCGCTTGATGGAAGGCGAAGATGAGGCCTAAGATGGTGTACGTTTGCCTAGAAGGTGTCTGTTCACTTTGACCTTAAAGATGTCCAGATTATAGCGTTCCGGAAAAGATGACCTCGGCAGAGAGTTCCACTCCTTAGTCGCGACGAATACGTTCCACTGGTCAAAATCTTTAGACATGACTGCGATATATTGGATGCTAGATATTACGGAGCTTCTCAAATGCAAGCCAGCCGAGCCCGAATCGTCATTGTATGTATTTAGAAGTTTAAACTACCAATACGGGTTTACTTAGAACAGTACCAGTGTGATACCTATAAAAATCCAGTCAATCATTCTTATGGAACTAGAAGTGTTGCTTGGGAATTATTTAAGCGGAAATTAATTGTACCTAAGGTATATAATTACTATGGAAAACGTACTAGGAAGTACCTAATACCTACACTCCTGAATAAACTATCAACTGAGATAAGATCTTGTCACGATATTTCGAAGCTGGTATACAAAAAGAGATTAAAAAAGGCATTACTGGATGGACTTGGTCACAAGTAATGAAATGATGCATAACTTGTGATCGAGTCTGTCCAGTAATAAAGTTTGTGTGCCTACTGATTGCTGTTTGATATTTCTGATTGTGGGCTGAAGGGTATGAATGGTAGTATTTCCAAGTAAGTATTCATAGAAAAGGCATAACTATGAGAAGTGTATGTCAAAGTCAAAGTTAAAGTCAAAGTCAAAGTCAAAGTCAAAATTCTTTATGTTTGTGTCATTGTGTATAATGCATTGTTTTATTGGTATTGCCGATGTCGGTGCGTGTGGTGCAGCGCACAGCGTAATTCCACCCTCATAATTAAGAATAGTAATCAATAGCAAAGGGCCGCGGCGCGCTGCGCCTACGCAGCCGGCACCGGGTTTGAATTTTTAATAAAACCGAACAAGTGAGTGTCGGAATCCGTATTAATTTAAGTACCTAGTGAGAGGTATAAACTTTCTACCAACAAACTGCTATGCAGTTTAGCAGATATATTTTAACGTAAGTATTTCTGTACTTCTTTTGTTTGTTTTTGTGTATATAAATTAAAAAAAAAAAAAACTTAAACAGGTCATTTTGGTGTGACACCTCGTGATCTTGTATGCCCAAGTAAATACATGTTTAACCTTAACATGTCATGATCTGGTCTGGTCTAGACTATCGGTTTCAAACTCGAACAAACTGTGTCAACAGAATCTAGGTAAACACACACTCAACAAATGTCAATACGCGGTTGAAGTATTGCCAACCCCTATTTAGCGTTCCTATCGTTTTTTATCCACTTTTTATTTGAGGTTACCGCTTGGTGTAAGAAAGACGCGGGAAGCGGACTATTTTGATGTTAATATAAACTGCTAAATTTATCCCTCTCAATCAAATTAAAACACCCTGCTAGACACTTTTACATTTACGAAGGCAAGCACCGCCACTTTTACATTTAGGAAGTATAAATAAAACCTTTTCTTGAAAGCCCCGATGTCATAGTTGTCTGAAAATACTGCTGCCGGAAGCTGGTTCCACAGTTTCACCGTACGCGGCAAGAAGTGCCGAAGACAACGTACAGTGGTAGACTGCTATTCATCGAGATGGTGACGATGGAACTTAGACTTTCGGCGGGAAGTGCGATGGTGGAATTTTGCAGCAGGCGGCAAATTAAATAATTCTTCAGAACAATCGCCGTGGTAGATCCTATAGAACACACAAAGAGAACCGACGTCCCTTCGCATGGTCAAGGAATCCAAACGATCGGAAATCAATGACTGATCATATTCTACGTTGAATGAGGTCAAATGGAAGGACAAGGTACCTATATTGGGGTGCCCCTGCCCAGAGATGAAAACAGTATTCCAAGTGCCGCCGCACGTAGGTCTTAACATAATAGACATAACGACAGCCAGATCACGACGACGATCAGATACGATTTAATATTAGTATGGACTAGCTGTTGTCCGCGACTCTGTCTTCGAAGAATTTGTTAATCGCCATCCCGCGGGAACTATGTAATTTTTCAGGATTAAAACTTTTCTACGTCCTTACCAGGCTTTAAACCAAATTTTATCTAAATTGGTTCAGCGGTTTTGAGCGTGATAGATGAGGTAACAGAGAGGCAGATATTTATTCATTTTTTGCATTTTATAAAAATATTGAATTAGATTGTAGCACTAGTAACGTATGTAATAAATCCTGTATTTTTAGTATTTATTTGACACAAAAATGGTGATACTAAATTAGTGTTTCTTGCGCAGTTATTGCTGCTCATAAGAAAGCTCAAAGTCACTCAGAGGGCGATGGAGAGGGCTATGCTTGGAGTTTCTCTGCGGGATCGCATTAGAAATGATGAAATCCGCGCAAGAACTATTAAGTGGCAGTGGGCAGGGGCACACCGCTCGTAGAACTGATGGTCGATGGGGCCGAAAGGTTCTCGAGTGGCGTCCGCGGACCGGAAGACGCAGTGTAAGTAGGCCTTCAACAAGATGAAGCGACGACCTGGTGTCGGTGGCGGGAACGCATTAGATGCGGATGGCGCAGGGCCGATCTGTTTGGCGCGCCATGGGAGAGCCCTATGTTCAGCAGTGGACGTCTTTCGGCTGAAATGATGATGATGACGTAGTTAATGCTGGACAATATTATACCTAATGCTCTAGCTCATTAATTGTGTCACCCTGTATTTAAAACGTCGCAGCGTGAATGTTACGACGACGCAAAGCACCAATGGAATCTCATTTTGACTCGGAGTCGCTAATTTTATCTCCACAGGAGAGACAGCTTTTGTTTCTTAAGAGGGTTTATACCTGCGGAGCTGGCAACGTTGCATTTTTGTTAGTGTTTCTCGATTATTCCATAAAAATTGAATGAAAATTAAAAATGTTTTGTATACAAATTGTTCTAATATATAAGTTAATGTGTCTACTGCAATAATAATTCGTGATAGACTTTTATTTTCTTTAAAAACGAACAAATTATTACCTATCGGTTTTTAAAGAAAATAAAAGTGTTATCACGAATTATTATTGCAGTAGACACATTAACTTATATAATAGAACAATTTGTTTACAAAACATTTTTAATTTTCATTCAATTTTTATGGAATAATCGAGAAAAACTAACAAAAATGCATCGTTGCCAGCTCAGCAGGTATAAACCCTCTTAAGTTGTGTATGCCCCATTCGCTTTTCAATTGAACCATCCTTTTTATCCGAGCTAAAAACTCCCCAAGCGAGGTTTCACTACGTTTTCACGTAATGTTTTCTTTCAGCAAAAGGCGTTTGATTAATGTTCCTTCGCGAAAGGTTCTAGCTGAAATAATATTAAAGGTGGGTTTAATTATCAAAAGAAATAGAAGTGGGAAATTAATGTGTTTAATATTTTATCACCTGGTTAGGTTTACGTATCATTATTACGAGTACGGGAATAAGGGATTACAATTTTCGTAACATAAGGGGGGGGGGGTTTCGTATATATTTTCGTAAGGTAAATATCCCAGTGCCCGACGGTGCCCCAATAGCCGCAATATTAACTTTCAATTAATTCGTAGCAATAAAGGCGACAAGCAGGGTGTCGATTATTGGAATTAAAGTGTCGAACACTGGGTTATTTACCTTATAGATACAATCACCAATACCTATAATAAGTACAGCCAACAAAAGGCTTGTTGTTGTTGTTGTTTACTGTTAGTTTGAGTGGTATAAATGACTTCAAATTTTGTAGATTGCATAACACTGAAAGTATAGTTTGAACAAAAAAAAAACATTCAAAAATATAAATCTTATAAGTAAGTAGGTACTTATCCATTAGAAAAGTTGGCGCCCTTGGATTTCGCTCTCAAACATAAATTGTGAAAATGTCATCAACATGTTGAGATTATCGAATTCGGATTGTCGAATCTATTATTGAATTAGTGGATTTGTAATTTCGTTCAAAGTAAATTCATGTACTTACCAAATATTTTTGAATCTCGAATATTCCAATCGATTTTATAATCGGAATCGCCTCAAGTAAATTGTCTATGAATTTCGAATTCTAACTATGCGTTCAGTTCTGTGTAGTAGTTAAGTAACAAATACCAATTATATGTTTTAGTGGGAGCTGTTTAGGGAGTAAGTGTATGGTAGTTATTGATTTATTTGTAAGTAAACGATGACGCGACGATGTACGCTATAATGTATGTGCGCTTGTTGTGGGGCCGAAGACAGAGTGTTGTGGCGCGCCATGGAAGAGGCCATGTCCAGCAGTAGACTGCGATAGGCTGATGATAATGATGATGATGATGATGTACGCTTGCTTCTCTTTGCTCTCCTTTGATAAATAAATAAATGTCAGTTTAAACGATGATTATGCTTTTTAACCTGTTAAATGAACCGAACATTGAAAATAGCTACAATAACGATACACACCGTAAACCACTTAACTGAGTCGATTGCTCATCGATTCTATTTCGCGG
Source organism: Archips crataeganus (assembly GCA_947859365.1). Classification (NCBI taxonomy): domain Eukaryota; kingdom Metazoa; phylum Arthropoda; class Insecta; order Lepidoptera; family Tortricidae; genus Archips; species Archips crataeganus. The sequence continues at coordinate 6,053,415 of OX402068.1, forward strand.
CAAATTATCTGGATAACCTAGCTGCTTGCACGCGATATCGATTCATAACGGACTCGAATAATTCCGTGTATCTCAATTATTATGACAATTTTTTTGTGATCCGGCTCCGAAAGGATGACAACGGGACCCCATTCTAAGACTCCGCTATATGTCTGTCCGTCTGTGACTATCTGTCAGTAGCAGGCAGTGCTTAAAGCAGGAAAAACGGCAAGCATTTTGTGTAAAAATGTCATCAATTATGCGCGGTTTTTTTTTCGATTTGATAAAAAAAAATACCAGGGCCCAATTGCATAGTACAACTTATATTACAAGCGGAACTCCCTTTCTAGTTAATATAACTGAAACGAGAGTTCCGCTTGTAATATTAGTTGTATTTTGTTATGCAATCGGGCCCAGGTAGTTCCTATCGATGTACTAAATTTTATCAATGTTAAGAGGGTACGATGCGCACCATTTCTCCATACAAACGTAATCCCCTGTTTCCTCCCTGGATAATGGCTTTAGAGCCAATTTTTTTACTGTGTAATCTGTATCTACCACAGCTATGCCCCTATGTTTCGTTTTTTTCCATATTTCAATTAACATAAGAAATATGAGCTTTCAAAAACTGTAAAAATTGCCCAATTTCAACGTCATTTTCAGACACTCATCAGAAAAGAATCCGTGCTATAAACATAAAAAGGAAAACATAGGGGCATAGCTAAATCTGTCCTCTAATTATTTATGAAAAAAATAAATTTATTGGTTCAGTTTTCGAGAAGAAAACAGGGGATTACGAAATGCTGTTTTGATCAATTTTACGCGCCTATTAACGGTCTGAGGTGCAGTTGTCCCGCTTTCGCTGTACTGACACGGAGGGGTTCGGGCGAGACAGCGACATTTTATTAAAATACCTATTTCTTAAAATTCTCTGAGCCATCGTACCCTCTTAACGGAAATAATGAAACACAGTGCATACGTGATACCAAGAAAAGTATGAGAAGTCATTATTAATTAACTACCTAAAATTGGAGCTTAGAATAACTAGGCACGTAAGTAACAAAACCAGTTTTCGGAATAAGCTATAGACATAATACAATTCCTCGATTTCTTCCACGAAACTAATTCACTAGGCTGCTTTGTAAATTGAATTTATAATGAGATTTACTCATAATTTACCTGAATGCCTCGAATATTGTGGCTTAATACTAAAACCGTTTCCAGTTACGTACTGAGCGGGTTTGTAATGGCTGCCACACCTCGCTAGGTCTTTATTGTATTGTATTTTTTTGAAAACTACTTAAATTAGGTAGGTACTTTGCTAACTTTTTACTTTTATTGACACACTAGCTTTGCCCGTGTTATAAATCAATGAAAAAGTTTACGGTAACATTTTTAAAGCACAACGGCCGCTCGGATAACGCCATCTATTGATTGCAGGTGAAGTTAAGGCCCTACGAGCTTTTGGCGCATTTATTGCATTCACTTAATCTCGTGTTGTATCATTACTAGCAAAGCTTTAGTCCTGAAATTCATGTGTAAGATATTTGAGGATTCACTCTAATGACCAGTGTTTATCGAAACACAATTACTTATAGTTCGCTCGACAGAAAAAAATTCAAAGTCATCTCTAAAAAATAAAATAAATTCTTAGTACGACGTAAATACTGTACGGCAGGTCATGACTTTTGAATTTTAATAAAACAAGATGTTTTTTAGGGCGTAGTGTTGCTACATTTTTAAAATATGTATTTGTTTTAGTAATACCATGAAAATACCTAAATACACGCGCAGTCTAACCAACGTGCAATAAACCATCGTGCTTCCCCCTTGTCCGATAGTTTGTTGCGTTAGTTCTCTTTTGGCCATCGGACGGGGCACTCGTGTCACTTGCGCTTACGCACGGCATTGATTCTAGCCGCTCTCACGCACACATACACGAGTGCATAGAGTGCCTAAAATTGATTAGCGCTAAAAGCTCGGTAGGGCCACGTCATGCTGAAAGCCGAGGTACTTGAAAGTTCTTGGACACCGCCCTCTATTTTCCTTTAACGAATGACGCTCCCGCATTAGCCTTTGAACCTAACCGTTCCGAGTCGCTTCCGCCCCGTACCGTCATGCTCGCTTCGCTCGCTCGCCGATTACAATAAAATACAATTATATGTACAATTTGAATTCAAAAACAATTCTGTATAAAAAACGTATGATACTGAATAATAGTAAAAGAAACGATTACTTCAAATGTTTTTATACAATGAAATCATTATGCTTTATGTATGTTATACGATAAGACGTCTATGTCATATGAATGTTATAGCAAATTTTGTTATGATAATTTAATGACGTAGATGGCGAGACGACCTGGACGCAGAATTAAACGACTGGCCAGATTTCGCTAAGGACAGGGAGTTGTGGACGACCAGAGGAGAGGCCTTTGAATGACATATTATTTAAACGTTATTTAAATCAAAATACGTACTTTATTCTTATGCTAAAAGTTTGTTATGCAAGGCGTTTTTATACCGATTGAACGGCATCCAAGGAAACCTGCATACCTGCGAAGATATTCAATAGTTTTAGTTAAGTTCCCAATCCCTATTGGGCCCGCGTGGGAACTAGGACCTTAGCCCTCTCATTCTGAGAGTATAGGTCTATGCTCTGCAGTGGAACGATTTCAATAAATAGTCAGTATTATTATTGTAATTATAACTTAATTTTGTTCCCAATCACTTATCCTATTGTAACTCAATTTATTATTCCCATTGAACTCTAATGAGATCAATAAATTGAAATTATCGTCGTTTTGGTTTTAATTAGATTGGCAAAGCGATTCCAAACTGAAATCATGTACGTTGCATGAATATGTGGACATTATCGTGCATTAGCGGATTGTTGGCCACGTTTTGATTATTTAGGTATAGGATACAGTGTCCTTTTCTATTCATACATACATACAATCACGCCTTCTTTCTCGCAAAATGGATAGCAGAGACTAATTTGATGGGTGGGCCATTCTACTTTTCGTTGACCAGTCATTTTTAGTAATGTGCTCTTCAAATATTTTTTTTACAAAAACGGTAAAGTGCTCGGTTTTATCATTAAAGATTTAAAGAGGCACATAATTAAGCTTATATTTAAAATTATCACTACGCATAAAAAGTAATCATTATTATCTATAAAGTAGGTAACGCAGTGGACATGCGTGTCCCCGCCATTTGTATGGAAATTGGTGTATTTTCCGCTGAGTTACCAATTTTTTCCACAAAATTTCTTTGAATTTAAAGTTTTTTTGCTTTAAAATATTAAATTTAGTTATTTCAGTTTTTATATATAAGTGAAATTTACACAGTAATTATAAAAATTAAAACTAAAATTAAAAACTAGACTTAAAAATAAAAATTATAAATAAAAAATTTGCCCCAGATTGCTGCCTATGGGTAGCGTGCCCAGAAGGCTGGCAGCATTGCCACGTTGGATGGCAATGCTGATCCTCTGTGCCAAGTATAACGCAGCCTTCTGGTCACGCGTCGCCTCGACCAACCGCTTGGAGCATTCCCTGTAGACTCTGTGGGCGCTTTCTCCCCAAGGCCCCAGAGTCTCAACCCCAAACGGCTCAAATAGGTAGCCACTATTAATAGTTGCGTATTTGCGCCGTTTGAGGAGCTCGGCCGAGTTTGCGGCAAAGCCAGCCTTTGATGCGGTGCCATTAAGATGGGACGGCGCCAGAGTATCGCTACACGTCGCGTCCCAAACCAGCGGCCGACCCATCCTCCATGGCACGAGGGTCATGCCGTCGGGTCTCTTGCCATCATCGCGGGCAAGGCCGGTCGGTTCTAAAATGGCCGGCGCTCCCGCGCTGACTAGGGCCCGACGGATGACGTCGTTAAGGCTGGCATGGCGAGGAGCACGCCCTGCGCTTCTGACGCAGGATAAACCATGGTGACCCAGTTTGTCAACTGAGTCACCACAGCGGCAACGATGTGGGGCAACGTAGGTCACTCCCAGGCGGAGAGCGACGCAGATGCGGAAAGATGAGTTATCTAAGTATATATAAGTTATTTATATATAAGTTATTTACACTTGAAAAAAATCACCAGGTATGCCTTATATTTCACGAAAGATTAATGGTTACTTAAAAGTAGAATGGCCCGGGTACACAGAAAGAGCATGTCTGGTCACCTAAGCAGCTTTTAGAGCTAAGGCGCTTTGAAAGTTAGTCATCGCGAACAATTACTATGGTACCTATTTCTAATAAACAAATTATTAACATAAAACATAAATTATTTTTAGATATCCATATTTAATCCAAAGGTATAGTACTTTGCGAGCTCTAAATTTTGAGATTAAAATCTCATTTTTCGAATAAGGTAACTTATAGATACCTACGTTCTTTCCTTGTACCCTTCATTTGTGTGCCTGTACTCTTGACCTGCCTTTCTTTAAGACATCCGCAATCCGATCGCGCGAGGGCGCGGGTGAGCAAAATAATTGTTTCAGTTCATTAATATTTACCTCAATAACGCCTGATTAAATAAATTCTTCACGATGGTGTGTTGACTTCGTCTGCAATCAAAATAGATGCGTGCCTGAGCGACCGCGCGCATTGTGCTTTAAAAATGTAATTTCAACCTTTTTTCAAGAATTTTTAACGCGGGTGAGTTACAGTTAGTTCAAACTATCTTTAACCCGCAACGTTTATTTTAAAACAAAAACTTTTTTTAACCATAAGCACCTATTTATTTCCTCTTGAGACGCGAATTCCTAATAGTCATCAATAGCGATGTCATTCGCTGATTCAAACACTGGATCCGTCCCCATACAATGCAGAGTCACGCCCACATTTTGCATAATGTCAACTAATGTATTGTAGTTGACAACATAGCCTTCGCTCGTGGCCATCGCCTGTTTGCACAAGGACTCTGATATCAAACTAGAGTGGGAAGCCAATTTAGTTGATCCATTGAATCATGCGATACTTTATAGAGGTCCATGCCTGTGAAAAAAAAACAAGTGCGAGTCGGACTCGCGCACGAAGGGTACCGTACCATTATAATTAAGTGTTGCCATACATACTTCCGGTTTGTACCTATTTAGGTTTTGTTGCGAACTACATTTTCCACTGGCGTTCGTGTCATCACGATGTGTTGTTTTTTTTTTGTGTTTAGTTTTTAAACGGGTCCCACTGAAAAACAGCGTTGTGGTTTGCCGCAACATTATGCTGAGTGGGGCCCAATTTATACTATTCGAAGATTTTTATTTGTATCTTTTCCTGTCCACTGTATTTCCTGTGTATCGAATATGTGTAAATAAACATCTCTCTCTCTCTCTCTCTCTCTCTCTCTCTCTCTCACTCTCTCTCTCTCTCTCTCTCTCTCTCTCTCATTATCTATAAAAACGGCAAAACAATCACGTATGTTGTAATAGGAGCCCCCCCTTAAATATATGTTTTATTTTAATTGAATTTTTTATTTTTAAAGTGAATATAAATAATATAACTAAAATATTATTCTGTGAATATTTCAAGCGTCTACCTGTTGCCGTTATCAATATCGAGTTAAAACGAGCAAAAAAATCACGTTTGTTGTATGTGAGCTCCTTAAATATTTATTTATTCGGTTTTTTAGTATTTGTTGTTTTAGCGGCAACCGAAATACAATAATCTGTGAAAATTTCAACTGTCTAGCTTTCACGATTCATGAGATACAGCCTGGTGACAGACGAACGGAAAGACGGACAGACGGATAGACGGATGGACAGCGAAGCCTCAGTAATAGGGTTCCGCTTTTACCCTTTGGGTACGGAACCCTAAAAACACTAGGTACAAAGCCCAGTTTAGACCTGCAACCAATAAGTTTTTTCTAATAATTATATTTTTAATACAACTTTTTTTTTCTAACTGTACTTTTTGCCCCTGGCTCGATGAACCCAAGCTTGATGCGGTCGTTTTATTACATAGATCTTATGGCCACCGTCATCAGATCAGCTCCATGTCGTAATAATGTTGCATTGTCATCCGATGCATACCAGGGATGTTGCGGATGCAGATTTTTTCACATCCGCGGATGCGGATGCGGATATGTACAAAAACTTAAGTTTGGGTGGGGTAAAAAAAAAGACAGTACTTATCCTTTCTTTATTTAATAATAAAGTAGTGAGTTAATGACTATTACTAATTAATCATTTTAGTAATTAAATTTGAATATTGGAGCATTATATTTAATGAAAAGTAGAATGGCCGCCTTTTCGGACTCCGTCTGTTTCGCAAGAGTTCCGCCCCTTTCTTTCTTGTCGTGACCTGCTACACATCTGCATCCGCATGGATGCGGATGCGGATGTTCCGCATATGCGGATGCGGATGCGTATATTCGCAACATCCCTGATGCATACTTGCATGCAGCTTAATCGAAAATCAGGAAGTGGGTCAAATTTAACTTGGATGATCTCGTACATACATTGCAAGTTAATAAAAAGCTTGTATAATCATGGAAGTCGCATTAAATTGCGACTCTTAATTGACCACTCCAAACTCGTTGGCTTTACGGCCTCGCAATTTAATGCGACTTGCAGGTTTTTTTTTGCTAGTCTAAGTCTTCAGAGTACCGCAACTGTTCACTGCGCTACCAAATGTTAGATGGTGTTGATGTGTTGAGTCTAACATTATTTTGGTAGCACAGTCAACGGTTGCGGTAAGTACAGTTCGAAACGCGTCAGTGTAGTTTGGTGGTGGTGATAGTTGGGTTTGATGTGTGTTCATACAGTGTGGAGGTGGAGGAACTGCATTAACACGCATTTTCTACATAAACGTAGCTAACGTCGCGGGTGAGCATTGAGCTAAGTAAGGTAAACGTACCAGTGCTTGACACCTCAACGCCCAGTAGATGACACCAATCTGTCACCTCTCGTACTATGACACAAGATTGAAAGTGCCATGTATTGGGTCCGTGTCGTGCACAGGGACGTTTACCTTAATTGTTTCAGTTCATGTCATTATTACACTTTAAAACGATAAAACGAAACCGTCTTTCATTGAATGAAAAATACAGATTTACAATATTCGGTCCAATAATAACGCAGTAATGGTTAATTAAGAACAATATATTTCGTTACAATCCATCACACTAATGAAGCTTATTAATGTATATGGTATTGTTTACCAAACTTGATTGGGTTATTACGGTATTTCCAACATTCTCATTTTATTTTCACAACGTTTGCTTTGTCGATGCATTATTCACTGTGTCAGTATTTTTAATTCTGTTATAACCGTGTTATATAAAAAAGGAGGCCTGTGCCCTGCTGTTGGACACTATAATAGGCCTAGGTGATGATGATAAAACTACGTTTTTTATACACATTGAAAATTTCAAAACCTTTAATATTAAATGAGCGATTGATTGATTAAGGAAGTGCAAAAGTGTCTGATCGACACCACTGGAGACCAAAGGGCTGGCAGCTATCTCTCTCAACGAATAGCCATCGACATTCGGTTACCTATCAAAATTTAGAATTATTTTTTTCCGAATATTTAAAATCCCGAATGCTTCATTTATCCGAATGCATTTTTTTCTGAAACTGTAAATATTTCAGGATTTTTATAAAACAACCCTAACCTAACCTAAAGGTTTCTACACGATGGTCCTGAAATAAATCAATGCGAGCGAAGCCGCGGGTAAAAGCTAGTATGAAATAAAAGGTTGTAATAGAATAAACGCTCTGGTTACATGGAAAGTTACTACAATCCTTTAATATACTCATCATGGCTATTACGATAATTTGACATCCTATTCTCGAACGTTCGATACGAAATTGCGACGAAGCGGTATAATACCGTATATGGGAACTTATAATGGCAGATGGTCACGGCAGGCAACGGCAAACAGTTACTCTGTATTGTTTCCATACACACGGCTATAGCGAGTGTAAAGGCACAAAATTCAAATCCCATTTCCAACTCATCATAATTGTCAGCTGGAAGCAATCCAGTCTGGTGACATACAATTTATGCGCATAATTCATCATTTCGCATAGGTAATTCTTTTTTCTCAGAAACTATTATTTATTCAGAAATTTTAAAATAATTATCGTGTAGGACCTAACCTAACCTAACCTATATAGAGGTAAGGTTTATTTTATAACATTTTTTTACAATGTAGGCTGGCGTTTGACAACAATCACTCTTGAGGGAAAGCGAAAATGAGGTCTACGATGGAGCACGCTTGCCTAGTAAATACCATTCACCCTAGACTTAAAAAGAGTAGTATTCAGGGAACACAAACGCAGGTAGGGAATTCCACTTTTTAGCTGTACCTACAGTTGATGAAGGAAGAGCGAAACGCATAATGAATGTATTATTAATGGTTTCTGAACAAAAATGCAAAATCACGAATTATGCCACAGATGAATTATGCGTAAAAATTTTATGCAACCACACGCATAGAACACAATTGGAAGACGTCTACTTTCAACAAAGGTTTCCCCGTTAGAACGCCAGAACGAACGATGACGTGCCACCTACGTCAACAGATTGCCCGCCACTCTCGTGATGTCTATTAATTTTGTATTTGGAAATTGGAATATTGCAGGAAATGTAAGGTGTCAAATTTTGTGTTATGATGCAAGCTTTAATTTTATTATTGAGCTCTACCCCTGTTTTGTTCTTACTTAGTCTTCATCCCGGACATGTCCCTCAGACCACCTCAAATCATCCAACAAATTTTTCTTTTAAAGAAAGGTAAATAAATAAATAAATAAATATCACGGGACAATTCACACCAATTGACCTAGTCCCAAAGTAAGCTAAGCATAGCTTGTGTTATGGGTACAAGGCAGCGGATAAACATACTTATAAAGATAGATACATACTTAAATACATATCAAACACCCAAGGCCCGAGAACAAACATTCGTATTATTCATACAAATATCTGCCCCGACACGGGAATCGAACCCGGGACCTCAAGCTTCGTAGTCAGGTTCTCTAACCACTAGGCCATCTGGTCGTCGAAAAAGGTATCAGATATTAAGGCAGATTCTTGAAATAAATTAGAAGGCACGTGCCTTCGTATGTAGTGAGTTTTTAACATGATTTCGGTATTTCATCATCATCATCATTTCAGTCGAAAGACGTACTGCTGCACATAGGCCTCCCCCCAAGGCTCACCAAACTGATCGGTCCTGCGCCATTGCGTCTACCCACACTGCGTCTTCCGGTCCGTGGACGCCACTCGAGAATCTTTAGGCCTCATCGGCTGTCAGTTCTACGAACGATGTACCCTACCCACTGCCATTGATTCCGGTATCTGCTAAGTTTAAATTTGAGAATTTTCCACATAGAAATTTCGCATCTTTGGAAACTTTTCTCGGTGCAATGCCAATAAAATTGAAGTCAAACCGTAATGTACTAGTAATAAAAAGCATTTGATATACAGTGTATGCCGATTGGTGGTCCGTTATGAATATTAATTCATTCTTCTATTATTCATGAACACCCAAGGAAGTGGCTTCCCTTACTTAAGCGCTGTCATTTTTCGTGACAAAGTGCGGCCGTCAAGTTATGAAGAAGAATTGTTGGGTCGAATGCGTGTTTTGAGTGAATTCTTCCTTTGATTTGTTTATGTGAAACTAGTTTTATTTCTCGGTTGTGTAGTCAATGAAGTGCTTTACCATTTTTTATGAAAGTTCATACGTCAAAGTAAAACAATAAGGCTCATTGTCACATTGACCTGTAAGTGAAAATAGCCTTTTCACACCACCTGCTCGACAATGCCTCATTATATATCATGCAAACCTTACTCAAAGTAAATCATTATAGCCCTTGTCTTTCGCCGGGGTGTAATGTTGTACTGAATTTCATTATAACCCGCCGGGCAGTAATGTGATTCTCACTTCTCTTAGTTCTTATTGTTATGCGTTTAAAGTCTAATTTCGTCAAAATCGCGCGGCGCGCGGCTGCTGCAGCTGCTGGTGGCCGACGGCGAGGAGGTGGACGGCGGCGCGCGCCGCGCCTCATTTATTTGAAAATCGAACTTATTCGAAAATCGAGCTGGCCACGCCACGGCAAGCCGAACGAAAAAAAATCAATACTTAAAACAAAAGCCGCGAGTATTTCAATACGCTGCAATTTTAAGTATCAAAACTGCAAAAGAAGATAAAACATTAGGAAAATATCGAGTGACGAAAGTGATTTGACTCCTGATTCCATTAAATTAGACGCCTTAGGACCACTTGCACAGTTCAGGGTAAAAAAATTAAATCGGTAACCCTGGGTTAAGAATGACAGTTCCATACATTTTGACACTTGTTAACCCTGGGTTAGCAGTTAACTCGCTTGGAGTTAAGTAGCTAACCCAGGTCTGCGCAAGCCGGCCTTAGAAATTGTTAATAATGTACTCCCAGAGAAGTCGAAGGAATAGTTATTTGTTATACAAGGGGGGAAAGTTGTATTTTAACTGCGAGTGTTCATTTTGAAACACGAGCTATCGAAAGGATTCTATGATTGACCACGAGCGAAGCGAGTGGTTCAAAAATAGAATTCTTTCGATAGCGAGTGCTTCAACACACGAGACGTAAAATAACTTTTCACCCGTGTATAACACAAAACTTTTCACCTCACTACAGCGAGGAAAATAAGAAAAAGGGTTTGTACTATCAATTATTATTTATTTACCTCTTTGTCAATACAATAATTTTGAAGTACTTATAGAAATATTGGTAAAATCAAAAATAATGCAAAATAGCCTAAGCAAATCCAGTGTTTATGGAACTATTCCAATACCGACATATCGTCACTACTTTGAAAAAACTCGTATCTCCAATTAATGAATAAACCAAACTGAACTTTATTGCACATCGAGTAAAGTTCAATTAGCCAGATTATCGATTTTGAGATACGAGCAAACTGTATTACTGTTAAATTGTATACCGTTTTGACTTAAGTTTTTTTTTATTATTTCGGATGCGTTTTGTTCGCACATCGACTTACTTGGACTGTCAGAACATTTTATCCGTTTTTACAACAAGAATGAAGGTTAATGTTGAATGCTGATATTTATGAATTAAAATAAAGTTGTAAGACTGTATTTAGTGTTTTTTACTCGATGCAATTCATTAATTGTGATGTTGAAAATTCAGCACTTTTAACGTTTTACGTTTTGTTAGCTGTCAAATATCACTTAAGCTGCCTTCAAATGTCAAAACTCTTTCTTCACTTGTGGATAAAAAGCGATTTTCTCAATAGATGTCAAACAAACAAAAAGGGCTTTCCGAGCTAGTGAGGTGAAAAAATACTTAAAAGCTTACAAAGATTTCGACAAATGGAAAACTGCGAAAGGCGCAAAGTCAGTGTCAGAATCAGTGCTTCTGGGTCTATTTCGAGTATTTTTCTAGTAGCCTTGGTTTTTATTGTCTCGCAAAAGGTGAGAAAAGTAGAGTATACTCCTCGGGGATAAAACTGATTTTGCCTTGGGCGCGCTTAAATCCTTCACTGCTCTCAGGATTCAATATCGCGCCCGTGACATAATGCAGTGCTTTATCCCCTTGGTGTACAATCTACTATAGTCTGCTACCTCGTGAGAGTTTCGAAAATCCTCTTATTAGTGCACCATTTTGGTAGGGACTCAAATTGTACTAATTTTCAAGTCAGTAAGTTATTAACGGTACCATTTTATGATACAGACAAATTAATATTTTACAATTTGATAATATTTGGTTTAGCTATAGTATAACGCTTATTGCTGACAAACTTTAGGCCCGTGTGTCAAACGTTCAAATACCACACTGTCGACAGTTGCATCGAAATAATTCGAGCGAAGCCGCAAACAAATGAATGCGCGCCGAGATAGCGTCCCGTTTGATATTTCCAAAGGCAATCGTCAAAAGCTGTAGAATAGCTAAAGTTATATTAAACTACGTTTATGTTGGTAATGGAGAACATGCGAATTCACAGCTTTGCAGCCTTTGTTGATGGAAGAGTTGAACGCTGGTGGGTGAAGACCAAAAAGTTGCACAATGTTAAAGCTGCATTAGCAGGTTGTTAAAATGACCATTAACTTTTTCCATTGTGACACGAAAATTAACCATATGGATGGATGGATAATTTTCGTGTCACAATGGAAAAAAATAATAGTAATTATAAATACCTGCTAATGCAACTTTAACAGATATGCAACTTTTTGGTCTTCACCCTAGTTTGAAAGTGTCAGTAATTAATGAAACTGACTTTAACCGCTTTAGAGAAGGATGCTTGTCGCTAGCCAACCGACGAGGTGAAGGTTCATTGAACAAGATTTTGACGTGGGCTGCAGGAGGATACCAAATTCTAAATACCTATGCAACATGGTCAATGTGTAATAACAACAGAGCAGCAGCTACTACTAAAGTTTCAAAAAGTAGTAACAGAAGCGACCAAAATCGTCTAAAGCGTTTTAGTTCAAAAAGCAAATTGGCCAAGTAGGCGATCCCAGAACGATATCGCCTTCTCGCTTACCAGAACAATGAAAACTACAAAAAGATTTTCCACACATGAACCAACTTGAAAGCAGTTAAATACTGGGTGAATACTGAACTCATTGCCCTCGTTTTGCATTTAAGAAAACCAAATTACATATACATCTATCAACCACAAATTAAATCCTTAATACCGTCGACTTAAGAAACTTCGCAGCTCTCCGATCAGCAAACCTAACTTGTTGTACAACCAAAACTATTTTCATTCCCGAACTGCAAAATGAGTCCGTATGGTTATTGCTATACGGAGCTAAAATCGTTTTTCGAACGGTAAATTTGAGTGGTTAAATTGGTAAAACCAAGCGTTGGCTGCCAAATTGTTTCCAGAACGTCTTAATGGGAAGACTGTTCTTACGTCAGACAAATTAAGCGGAAAATTTTACATCTCAGAGCATCGGGGCGAGCTTCGTGCAAAATGTGCGGTGCTACGACCTCTCATGGTTTTCGTTGAAATAGTAAAATATGTAGATGAGACTCTTCTTGTTTTAAAGTTATCACACTCTTGACACAACCGTCTTGGTCGTCAGTTGAAGATTAACGAAGAAAATTCATGGCGACCACCATCATCGTCATCATTATTTCAGCTGAAAGACTTCCACTGGTGAGGATAGGTCACTTCCAAAACTCGCCAAACAGATTGATCGATTGATTGATCCGGACCACTAGGGTCTGATTAACAACCTCTCAAGCAGACGAATGTGCGAAATTACGTTTGAAATTTACCATGATTTTACGGTGAAGGGAAACAACATAGGCAACCAGTAGACGCCTACAAATTCAATGTTGTGTGCGAAGTTCACGATTCACACGAGGAGGGCTATGCCCGTGTACAGGACCAGATGATTCTTCATGCAACGAAAATAAAGCCCATAAGGTGATTTTACTAAAATGTTGCGGATCTGAAGGTAAGTTAGCAAACCATATTATACCAGGATCATTTTCAAAAAAATTGTACATTGTTAAGGACTTAATCAAAACAAAATCACGATCGCTTTCTTTGTGTAACGAAGGGTAACTTTCGTTACACAAAGGAATCAATTAAGGTTTGTTTTTATTAAATCCCTTAATTTTGTACAGATTCTTTGTAAACGACTTTCTGGCCTAGTTTTCCTAAGCGTTAACGCATCTATATATTTTAATTACTTTAATTTAGTTAATGAGATAGTTTTGGCCATTCACCAGGACAACGAAAGGTGGGATTGCAATTAAGTTTAGTAATTGTTTTCTGTATTTGCACAGAAACAAGAAATTACCGTTAACTTAATGAAGGTTGGCTGCTATTACAGCGGTTTCATTATTATTATAATGTCTATTAACGCTATCAAAATATCATTAGATCATTGTATTAATAAAATTCAGTTTAAAAGCTACTAGATTGTTTAGGAGGTAATTTAAAAAAACCCCAACGCAATGAGGTCGCACATAATATGTTTGAAATAAAAGTAATGCCAGTTATGCGACTAGTGTAGTGTTTTCGTCACTTAAACAGCGTAATTTTTTAATCAGTGCACAAATTTTGATACGTGATTCAGTATCGTTAATATATCACGATTATCTGTTCAAGATTTTTTTTTTAATTTTGAAATTTGGGTTGTTCATAGTAATTCATCCAATAATTGGTCAAGTTACTATGAAAAACAAAAAAAATAAGTGATTAATATTATAACAAAAAACACTGAAATTTGTTATTTTTTCCTACTCCTGTTCTTTTATCTGGTTTTTACATGGTCGCGAACAAATATATAAGAACATAGATAATATGACTTCAGAAAGTCTATACTTAATCTATTCGCCATAACAGCACTTGTGTCGTAATGTCGTTATTACGATACACCTAGCTGCCACATAATATTAAATGTAGGGTACACTCAACACTAAAGCCCAGTTTAGACCTGCTGAGTTGAGTAAAGTAGGGTACAGTCGGGTACAGTAGGGTAAAATAGGGTACAGTAGGGTACAGTCGGTTACAATCGGGTACAGTAGTGTAAAATAGGGTACAGTCGGGTACAGTCGGGTACAGTCGGGTAAAATAGGGTACAGTCGGGTACAGTCGGGTACAGTAGGGTAAAATAGGGTACAGTCGGGTACTGTAGGGTATAATAGGGTACAGTTGGGTACAGTAGGGTAAAAAAGGGTACAGTCGGGTACAGTAGGGTAGAATAGGGTACAGTTGGGTACAGTAGGGTAAAATAGGGTACAGTCGGGTACAGTCGGGTACAGTAGGGTAAAATAGGGTACTGTAGGGTACAGTCGGGTACAGTAGGGTAAAATAGGGTACAGTAGAGTACAGTCGGGTACAGTAGGGTAAAATAGGGTACAGTCGGGTACAGTAGGGTAAAGTAGGGTACAGTCGTGTACAGTAGGGTAAAATAGGGTACAGTAGGGTACAGTCGGGTACAGTAGGGTAAAGCAGGGTACAAAAGAGTACAGTCGGGTACAGTAGGGTAAAATAGGGTACAGTAGGGTACAGTCGGGTACAGTCGGGTACAGTAGGGTAAAATAGGGTACAGTAGGGTACAGTCGGGTACAGTAGGATAAAATAGGGTACAGTTGGATACAATAGGGTAAAATAGGGTACAGTAGAGTACAGTCGGGTTCAGTAGTGTAAAATAGGGTACAGTCGGGTAAAATAGGGTACAGTCGGGTACAGTCGGGTACAGTACGGTAAAATAGGGTACAGTTGGGTACTGTAGGGTATAATAGGGTACAGTTGGGTACAGTAGGGTAAAAAAGGGTACAGTCGGGTACAGTAGGGTAGAATAGGGTACAGTTGGGTACAGTAGGGTAAAATAGGGTACAGTCGGGTACAGTAGGGTAAAATAGGGTACAGTAGGGTACAGTCGGGTACAGTAGGGTAAAATAGGGTACAGTAGGGTACAGTCGGATACAGTAGGGTAAAATAGGGTACAGTAGAGTACACCCGACTCTACCCTACTGTACCCTATTTTACCCTACTGTACACGACTGTACCCTACTTTACCCTACTGTACCCGACTGTACCCTATTTTACCCTACTGTATCCGACTGTACTCTACTGTACCCTATTTTACCCTACTGTACCCGACTGTACTCTACTGTACCCTATTTTACCCTACTGTATCCGACTGTACCCTACTGTACCCTATTTTACCCTACTGTATCCTACTGTACCCTATTTTACCCTTCTGTACCCGATTGTACCCAACTGTACCCTACTGTACCCTATTTCACCCGACTGTACCCTACTGTACCCGACTGTACCCTACTGTGCCCTATTTCACCCGACTGTACCCTACTGTACCCGACTGTACCCGACTGTACCCTACTGTACCCGACTGTACCCTACTGTGCCCTATTTCACCCGACTGTACCCTACTGTACCCGACTGTACCCGACTGTACCCTACTGTACCCTATTTTACTATTTTACCCTACTGTTCCTGACTGTATCCCATTTTACCCTACTATACCCGACTGTACCCTACAGTAGGGTACAGTACAGTACAGTAGAGTCGAGTCGTAGGAAAAATATTGTATGCAACGGTGTATAATTTGGTCTTAACGGCTCGTGCCGTCTTCTATTGCGATACTCGCATTCGCTCGTATTGCAACTCACGTCACTCGCCTTTTAAGACCTCACTTATACAACAGTTGCATAAAATACTATAACGACACTGAATCACATATTAAAATTTGTTCACTTAATAAAAAAATACCCTGTATAAAACCGTGTTAGCAGTTTTTCCTTCATCCAGACATATTATTGATTAAAGTTATAATTAAACACTTAATTGTCACTTAATCTTCTTCTTCTACATATCTAACTATCTCTTATCTATTTAAATAAAAAATAATCACCGAATTATAAAGTTTGTACGCACATAACTTCCGATCGACTGCACCAAATTGTTATTTTTTTTGTTGCATTCGTTATTGTCAGGAGAAGGTTTTAAGGGAAAAAAAATAGAAAAAATACAACGGGAGTGAAGCCACGGGTAACAGCTAGTTTATAATAATCTATCTATACATATAATAAATCTGTAACAAGTCGGTGTCTGTACATTGAAGATATTTGAGAAAAACTGTCACTAAGGCTATTTATTAGCGCAATAGAACCCGAAACAATGTTTTTTTTAGAATTATTGTCAGTTTGTCTGTTTATCTGTTTGTCTGTTTGTCTGTGCGTTTGTGCGCGCTAATCTCAGAAACGGCTTAACCTAGAAGGATGCGGTTTTCACTGATATGTTAGTATTTTCTTGGATTAACATTTAGTGTTTGTTTCATTTCAATCGGTTTTCAAATAAGAAAGATACGTCTATTTTAAAAATTTATCGAAAAGTATTTAGAAGAATTAATAAGCTGAAGAGTTTGTTTGTTAGTTGTTTGAACGCGGTAATCTCAGGAACTACTGCTCCGATTTGAAAAATTCTTTCAGTGTTAGATAGCCCATTTATCGAGGAAGGCTATAGTCTATATATCATCACGCTAACACCAATAGGAGCGGAGCGGAGCGGAAGAATGTTTAAAAATCAGGGGTTTTTGAAGTAAAACTTCTATAGGCACGCTTGGTGAATGTGAACGCGGGTGTGCGGGGGGTTTGGTGGGGGGTGGGTTGGGAGGGGGGTGAGGGGGGTTTGCGTGGGGGGGGGGTTGCGGCGGCGGGTAATTTTTTTTATATCGAGGAAATTCCACGCGGACGGAGTCGCGGGCAAAAGCTAGTTTAATAATAAACTAGAAGAGAGAGGACGCCTGTGCCCTTTAGTGGGACGTATGTATGCTGGGATGCCGATCATGGTGAAGAGTCTGTCGTAAAACAATTGAACGCTTTTAACTATCAAAATTGCAGCGAATACTCCACCCAAACACTTTAGACCTATTTTAGACGATAATTAACAGGCGCTGAGCGAAATATACGAGATTAACCAAAGATTGATGGACAGGGCTAGTATAGATTGATCTATTTACCCTATCTATTAAACCGCTTGGGCAACACAGGGTCGGGTGTTTTGGGATAATTTAGTGTAAAGTGTGGGTTTTATACTCAGCAATTTCTTACAGAAGATTACTAACCTACTATTTGTTAAGCCTGTACAAAATGTTTTAAAGTTTATTTGGAATATTTTAGCAGATGGTCGGTTTCGTTTAACCTAGATAACCCTTTTATTCGGATTTTTAATTCAAAAGGTAATCCTATAAGTAAGTTCAACAACCTGCGGATTGGAAACATCATCATCATTCAATTTCTTTTCAGGTGTGTGCAGACAACTTACGATGTTTTTCTTCACCGTAAAGCTAATGCTTGATTGAAATATGACAAAATATAATCATATACATACTTAACACATTGAGTGCCAACTACGTAAATATTGCGGGACAGTTTATAATAGCTGAGGCCCGTTTCCAATATTACGTATATGTAGCATTACGTAGACTGGCATCGATGTGGTAGTTTTTCTAATTGTTGCCAGCGCGCATTAATACCACTGACATAGCTCGAAGAATCGCCAGACTCAAGTGGCAGTGGGCAGGGCACATCGCTCGTAGAACTGATGGCCGATGGGACCAAAAGGTTCTCGAGTGGCGTCCACGGACCGGAAGACGCAGTGTAGGTAGGCCTCCAACAAGATGGAGCGACGACCTGGTTAAGGTTGCGGGAACGCATTGGATGCTGATGGCACAGGACCGATCTGTATGGCGAGCCTTGGGGAGGCCTGTGTTCAGTAGTGGACGTCTTTCGGCTAAAATTATTATGATGATGACGATGTATTCTGCCGTGCAGATTTTAAAACGCAGTAAGTGCAAAAATGCGGTTTCGAGAAAAACGCAAAAAACTACTTCAAACTTCGTTTTTTTCGTTATTTCGAAGAATTTAGCTAAATTTACACTTTAACTATAGAGTAAATGTTACAAGAATTATTTACAAAAAAAAAGAACATCCTCAGACTTATATTAAGCATGAGAGGAGGTTTTTAAGAAAATCTGAGCTGTTACTGCTGTTATATTTTTACTAAAAATCATTCAAAATAATATGCAGTAAAAAGCTTGATACTGCAAAAATGTAATCGTGTTTGCAGAGTAAAGTACAGTATTGTCATCATATTTACTGCAGTTTTGTTAGAATGTAGCATTCATTAGAAATGCTACGAGTTATTTTACTGCTTTTTGTAAGGAAATTGAACGTAAAAATGTATAAAATGACTGAGTAAAATACACATTCTACAATATTTTGTTATCGGTATCATTAGTCACCATCATTATGTATAAATAAAACCAATTTAAGTTTTGGATAATAATGAAAGATTACCATTATGTTCAGTCTTAATTGAGAACAAAGTCAAAATAATACACAAAATTTAAAAGTATTTATAACTTTTTATTTAGTTAAAACTAACATGGTAACAAAACAAAATAATCAGTCCCACTGAGTTTACTTGTACTTTGTTTTAAAATAATAGTTATTACTTATAAACCTATAAAAAATTCTTTACGTTACCTAAATTATGTAGAACTAGGAATTTAGTTCTGAGATCAGATTCATAATTATGTGTACATAATAATACTTAATTTAACTAAATTAACAACATATATTTTACATTCATTTCAAAGTTACAAAAAAATTATAGGTATGGTTTCTTTTAAAAGTATAGGTATACTTAAGTAAAGTCCCACTTGCAAGTAGTTGTAATAAATAAGAAAAAGGATTTTAGGTACAGCAAATCAAATGCAGAATGTCGAAAAGGTACAACAATTAATTAAAAGTAATTATTTACTTAAGTTTTTTACCTATAATTCTGTAAAGTACAAAAAAGTTCTACAAGATTTTGTAAAAAACCAAACATCGCTATTAAAAAAAATTAAGCTGTACATAATTTTCGTCAATATGCTTATTAAAAATTCACAACAGTAGGTTGTTCTTCGGAACTTTGTAAATCATTTGTCATCGCTAGAATTTTTCTCGATCTAGAATTAATTTTCTTATTTCTGTAAACAAAATAAAATCTGATGTCAAAGAATTACCACAGAGAGAATGGAACGGAAAAAGATAATCGCGTAACAAACATTGTTCCGTACCGGAACAGTATTATTTAATTTAATTTTAATATTTTGTTCGTGTTAACAATAAGGTGACGCAATTTGTTATATATTGGTGGTTTTCGTTTCATTTAAAAGTTTTTATTTTGACTGGGTTTGCGACTAGCTGCCGAGATCGGAACGCACCACCAACCAATGGGAAACGGTCTTGCGCGCGATACCAGCGCCACCCTCGGCCGCCACCTACGCCGCTAACGCGGCTTGAAAAAACAGTTGCGAATCGCGGACGCTTCCGAAATGCAGCAAAAATAACGCTCCGTTGCAACTCACGTGTAATATTCGTCTGACTTGTGTTATTGTGTTCAATTTACGATACAAACTTGGAAGATAGTGTTAGTGACCTATTGGATTACATATGTAAGGATTAAACCAGCTGGAGCTTCTTATGTGGTGTGCCGACGAACCCCGATTGTACCAGGACCCGTACGGCGTGGTTGTGGGAAGATTGAAGCGGTAAGTCGCTGGACCCAGTTAGTTATCCTACATAATTGTTTGTTCCTACGAACCGGATTAATATCTTCCAATTTGCGTCATCTTTTGTTAGTGCAATTAAGCAGTATTACGTACTCATTTTCGATTGCATTTGCGTGCTTCCGCGCCATCTTGTAACACAATGTCGGACGATGAAGCGTCGCCTTGCGACCAAGATATTTTTGAAAGGGACTTGATATTAGACGAGTTAAAGTGTATCATTTTACTTGCAAAATCAAACGAGCAACAATTTCGCTCGCGAACTACAGATTTAATAGCTCACCAAAGAAAGTTCACCAAAGTTCAGGCTAAAATTGAAAAGACGATAATTAAATCAAAATCATTCAACAAAGACGAAAACATCAAAATTCGTAATGATTTTAACGACTTGTACTACGACATAGTCGGCCATTTGAACGCGTTGAAAGCATCCGATGAGCGCCAACGCCGTTCAAATCGGTCTAGTAATAATGTGTCTTTCGAGATGATAAGTAACGATAGAAGGAATTTACCTACTTTACCTTTACCAGAGTTCAAAGGCGATCCTACGGATTGGCCATCGTTCTATGATTTATTCACATCGCTAGTGCATAGCAACAGTGCCTATACGAACGCGGAGAAACTTAGATACCTACTTCTTGTAGTTAAAAACGAGCCGTTTAACCTCATAAAATCCATACCTATCACGGATGATAACTACACGATTGCCTTAGACATTTTGCAAACTCGCTACGAAAACAAACGAGTAATCGCATCAAAACATTTAGATCGGATTTTAGATATCGAACAGTGTACCGAAAAATCTTCGTATAGTGTGCGAAAGTTACTAAACGCCTATCAGGAAAACATTCGCGCATTAGAAGTCATGAGATTTCCGACTGATCAGTGGAGCTTCGTTCTCTTAAACATTTTACTACGTAAAATACCTAACAGTTTGAGAAAAGGATTCGAACGTTCGCTTAATAATCCATCCGAAATTCCCGATGTAAATACGTTAATTTCATATTTGCAACGCGAAATAACCGCGGAAGAAATTGCATCGAGTTCCGTTGTTATATCTTCGCCGCACGCTAATAAGCAAGCTTCTTTTCGGGTAGGTACCACGAATCAGCTGTTCAGTCGCGACCGTAGCAACAGCGCGCCGAATAGTAGTGCGGCAGCTAAACTTTCTTTCGCTGCCAATGTTCAAGCGTCGTCAGACCAAAATCGACCTACGGTCGATAGTAATAAGGTGCGATCTTGCTTGCAGTGTAATGGGTCACACTTCTTGACAAAATGTTCCGAGTTTTTAAATCTTTCTCTGCAAGATAGGTATAACCTAGTGCAAAACAAAAATGTGTGTTTCAATTGTTTGAACGTCGGGCACGACGTAAAAAACTGCAAATCGAATTTTGTATGTAGAACGTGTCACAAACGACACCATAGTTTGATTCATTTTTCGACGCAAGCCTTCCCGGTTGTAAACGAGGCCGAGCCACCTATAGCTGTCCCGCTCACTCCTACGGAGGAGCGATCTAGTCCCGTCGCGGTGCATGGAAATTGCGCGTCTAACATGCCCGTCGCTCGCGCGGGAACAGTGTTGTTGTCAACTGCGTTGATCGATGTACGCGTAGGTGACGCGAAGGTATCGTCGGTGCGATGTATGGTAGATACCGGTAGCCAAGCATCGTTCATTACGGAAGCTTGTGTTCAGCGCTTAGGCTTAATGCGTAGGCGTAGTGATGTACCGGTGTTCGGTATTGGTGACACCGAACCTGTGCATCCAAAAGGTTTAATTTCGTGCTCAATTACACCGAAAGGCAAACAACAACCCGTCATTCCGGTAAATGCCTTAATTTTGCCCGAATTAATTTCAAAAATGCCAAGTGTACCATTACCTTATACAGGGTGGTCACATTTGAAAAACATAACCTTAGCCGATCCGGAATTTCATACGCCTCAGCCGGTTGAGATGTTACTAGGAGCGGATATACTATCCCACGTGTTACTAGGCAACACTATTACTGGCCCCCCGGGCACTCCGATCGCGATGAATAGTGTGTTAGGTTATTTACTTTTAGGTAAAATAAATTTCGATAGTGTTGGGACGCCTCCACTCCAAGTGTGTTTTAGCTCGTTTGACAACGACAATCTTCAAAGGTTCTGGGAGCTGGAGTCAGTTCCAGAGAAGCGGAGATACACTCCCGAAGAGGAAATATGCGAATCCTTTTTTCAAAAGACGCATACTCGTGACGCGGACGGGCGATACGTGGTCGCTCTCCCGTTTAAGCCCGATGCACCGCCTCTCGGCGAGTCGCGGCCTATTGCGCTAGCGCGGTTCCGTAAATTGGAATACCGGCTAGAGCGTAATCCTACGCTGAAGGATGACTATCACGCGTGTCTCCAGGAGTACGTGGATCTCAACCACATGGAACCCGTCGATGATCAACCTTCAGCTGAAAAAAGCTATTACATTCCGCACCACTGCGTGGTCAAAGAATCGAGTACGACGCCGACGCGCGTTGTGTACGACGCCGGGTGTCGTTCGACGAGTGGGTACTCACTAAATGACGTCTTGCTAACGGGTCCTAAGCTTCACTTGGACATAGTCGACGTACTTTTAAAATTTCGTGTTCATTCCGTGGCTCTTACAGCCGACATAAAACAAATGTATCGCAACATACTTATTCGTGAATGTGATAGGGATTTCCAGCGTATCGTGTGGCGTCAATCACCCGACGATCCTTTACGTGACTATCGCTTACGTACAGTCACATTCGGTGTAAACTCATCGCCCTATCTCGCTTTGCGAACTATCAAACAGCTAGCTCATGATGAGGCTGACCGGTTCAAACTCGCCTCGCCTGTTTTATTGAACGATGTCTTCGTCGATGACGTCGTCTCCGGCGAAGACTCAGTAGCCAGAGCACTCGCTCTGCAACAAGAGTTAGAAGGCATTTGTAGGACGGCTGGGTTTGAACTGCGTAAGTGGCACAGCAACTCGCCAGCGTTACTCGCTGCGGTGCTGCCGCCAGAGTCTCATGGTGAGCGGCCGGAAAACGTTCCGTTCGCTGAAATGGAAAATGATAAAAAGGTCAAGGTCCTTGGTCTACAGTGGAATCCTAAATCCGATTCATTCAATTTCAAAGTGCAAATTTCGTCTCAAAAATGTACAAAACGTGTCATTCTTTCTGAGATAGCCAGAATTTACGACCCTCTTGGTTTATTATCACCGGTCACATTGTTTGCCAAACATTTGATCCAACTACTGTGGATAGCCAAGGTAGACTGGGACGAGGCACCGCCTGTGGACATAGTTAATTCGTGGACTTCATTCGTTAACGAGCTACCACTCATATCCGAGATTTCGTTTCCGCGTCACCTATTTAAAAATAATAATTTAGAGCCAGTACAAATTCATGGTTTCGCTGACGCATCTAGTAAAGCTTTTGGAGCATGTGTTTACATACGCTATCTGGATAATGATGGTAATATTCAAACTCACCTGATTATGGCAAAAACCCGCGTAGCGCCGTTGAGTGTGTGTCTTACCATACCGCGCCTCGAACTAATGGCCGCTGTTCTTCTATCTAAACTTCTCGAAAAGGTAATACTTACCTACGGAGATCGTGTCCGCCTCAACCAGGTACACGCTTGGTCCGATGCCTCCATCGTGCTTGCCTGGCTCCGCTCAAGTCCGCACGAATGGAAGACGTTTGTTTCGAACCGTGTCAGTGAGGTCCTCTCCCGCCTGCCCGCGGACCGTTGGCACCACGTTCCGTCGGCCGACAACCCAGCCGATGCTGCGTCTCGTGGCCTGCTGCCGGCTGCGCTGGTGGACCACGATTTGTGGTACCATGGACCCTCATGGCTACGTCAAGGTCCCGACTCATGGCCCGTTCAAACTCAGGTAGAAGACACGTGTGAAGAAAAACGAAACTTAACGGTGTGCTCCAGCGCGTCTACGACGCCGCCTATACAGGATGTTGATTTTATCACGCGATTTTCGTCGCTAGGTAAACTTGTTCGCGTAACAGCACTTATTTTTCGTTTTGTTAACAAGTGCAAGAAAACAAAACAAGCGTTTCCGCAGTATATTACTGTGCCGGAATATAACTTCGCGTTAACGCGACTTATTAAAATAACCCAACGATCCGTCTTTAACGAAGACATAACCAACATAGCACAGGGTAAATTACCGTCCACGCGTTTACGACGTTTAACGCCATTTCTGGATAATTCGGACGAACTATTTAAAGTTGGTGGTCGAATCCACAAATCCTTTTTACCATTTGCGTCTAAACACCAACTGATTTTACCTAAAAAACATCACTTAACTTATCTGATCATTGATGATGTACATTTATCTACTTTGCATGCCGGGCCGCAGTCGGTACGCCACACGCTCTTACAGCGATATTGGATTTTGTCTAGCCGTGACATCGTTCGTCAACGCATTCATCGCTGCGTGCCGTGCTTCCGCGCGCGACCCACTCGCAACCAACCGCGCATGGGACCGCTCCCTGCCGTACGACTCCGTCCCGCGCGACCATTCATTAAAACCGCAGTAGATTTTGCCGGTCCATTTTACGTACGTGCAAATAAAGTGCGTAACGTAAAAATTATTAAATGTTATGTGTCAGTTTTCGTATGTATGAGTGTTAAGGCTATACATCTTGAATTAGTTTCGGAACTGTCTACAGAAGCCTTCTTGGCAGCCCTGCGACGTTTCACGTCCCGTCGTGGCTTGTGCACAGACATTTATTCAGATTGTGGAACTAATTTTATCGGTTGTGATAATTACTTAAAAGAACTTTATGCGTTTTTACGCAACGATTCGGTGCAGAGTGCGCTTAATCAACAAACCCTTAAGCAGGGGATCACGTGGCACTTTCAACCTCCGTATGCGAGCCATTTCGGATTTTTTTTTTTAATCGAAATGATGATCGTATTTTTAAGCACCATTTTCATCGTGTGATCGGTACTCGCACTCAAACTTATGACGAGATGCATACATTCTTATGTCAGGTCGAAGCAGTTTTAAACTCACGTCCACTTTGCGTTTTAAGTGCGGATTCTTCGGATCCTCTTCCTTTAACTCCATCTCACTTTTTAATCGGTGAACCCATGACTGCTTTACCCGATATTTCCTTAATCGATGAGACGCCGAATCGTCTCACTCGTTGGCGTTGGATTAAACAAACGGTCCAACACTTTTGGAAAAGATGGAGCAAAGAATATCTCCACGAGCTCCAACAAAGTAGCAAGTGGCTTCAAGACAGAGGCACCGCTCTTCGTGAAGGCACTGTTGTAGTGATATGCGATGACCACTTACCTCCGTTACAATGGAAGTTGGCACGCATCCATGCTCTTCACCCCCGTTTCCGATAATGTCACGCGCGTAGTGACTCTTAAAAGGGGAAATTCCCTCTTTAGACGACCCGTCGTTAAGGTCTGTCCTCTACCTTTAGAGTAATTAGAGTCATTACGAATCTTAGTGTAAATACTTAAGTTCTATTTCATTTCAATATTAGTTTTAACTTTTGTGTTAAAAGCAACTACGTGCTTTTAAGGTGAGCGGCATGTTCCGTACCGGAACAGTATTATTTAATTTAATTTTAATATTTTGTTCGTGTTAACAATAAGGTGACGCAATTTGTTATATATTGGTGGTTTTCGTTTCATTTAAAAGTTTTTATTTTGACTGGGTTTGCGACTAGCTGCCGAGATCGGAACGCACCACCAACCAATGGGAAACGGTCTTGCGCGCGATACCAGCGCCACCCTCGGCCGCCACCTACGCCGCTAACGCGGCTTGAAAAAACAGTTGCGAATCGCGGACGCTTCCGAAATGCAGCAAAAATAACGCTCCGTTGCAACTCACGTGTAATATTCGTCTGACTTGTGTTATTGTGTTCAATTTACGATACAAACTTGGAAGATAGTGTTAGTGACCTATTGGATTACATATGTAAGGATTAAACCAGCTGGAGCTTCTTATGTGGTGTGCCGACGAACCCCGATTGTACCAGGACCCGTACGGCGTGGTTGTGGGAAGATTGAAGCGGTAAGTCGCTGGACCCAGTTAGTTATCCTACAAACATACAAAAAAAATGAAGTCGGTTGAAAATACAGAACTATTAAGTGAATAAATTTTTTTATAAATATTTTGTTAATGTATTATTTAAATTATACCTTGGCTATCTTCTAATCTTTCATATCCAGCTTTAGGTATTTATATAACCAATTTTTGTTTGTTTAGAGTCAATAAAATAAAACGCATATCCCTGTGACATGTGCATAATACAATTTAATGCGTTAATAATAATATGTAAATAACCGAATTTCAAGTATAAGTATGTACTTACCTCGAATGCACGGCAGTCCTCGAATCACAAAACGCCACTGACTTATCCTGCTCGTACGGCGTTCGAGACTCCGCCGACCACCTAATAATATATTATTCATTAATTTTACTGAATAATATGCAGTAAGTAACGCCAAAAATGCAGTACAAACATTAAAAAATATTAATCTACTAACTTAAATGCAGCAACTCAACGTATACTGCGATTTAGCTAGTAGACTTATATATTCGTACGATTAGCGAATACCGACCAAAGAACAGTAAACCTTTTATCCGCCGTGAAAATCGCAGTACAAAGTAAAAAAAAACGTTAATTTACAGTAAAGTAATACGCAGTAAATTTTACGTATACTGCAATTTTTTTTTTGCAAACGAGCAGACGGATCGCCTGATGGTAAACGATTACCGTCGCCCATGGACACCTGCGACACCAGAAGAGTCACAAGTGCGTTGCCGGCCTTATAGGTAGGAGTAAGCTCTTTTTTTGAAAGCTTGAAGGTCATATCGGTCCGGGAATACCGCAGCAGGAACCTCATTCCAGAGCTTTGCTGTGCGAGGCAGGAAATTTCTGGAAAAACGCACAGTAGAAGACAACCAACCATCCAGATGGTGAGGATGGAAGTGTTGTCGCGTAGGGCGGTGGCGGAAGGATGCGGCAGGGATCAACCCGAATAACTCTTTGGAGCACTCTCCGTTGTACATGCGATAGAAGATGCACAGTGAAGCTACATCTCTACGCAGCGCCAAGGAATCAAGCCCATCAGAAGTTCGTTGGCAGCCGACTATTCGAGTCGCTCTCCGTTGTATGCGATCCAGAGGGAGAAGCTGGTACCGGGGAGCCCCCGCCCACAGATGAGAGCAGTATTCCATATGTGGGCGAACCTGCGCCTTATAAAGCTGAAGGCAGTGGGCTGGAGTGAAATACCGTCTCGATCTGTTGAGCACTCCGAGCTTCTTCGAGGCTAATTTAGCCTTACTCTCCAAGTGGTCGCGGAACTGGACTTCACTCGAGATGGACTTAAATAGAATTATATTATTTTGATCTTTCAATAATTACTAACTAACTCAAAGTAAGTTGCCTAATCACTGCATTTTAAATGGCCATTACAGATGAGCGTAAATTGTATCTTTACAGTTTAAATAAAGTAAGTTGTTTCTTACTGCATTTTGGTTGGTGCTACAGTGTATTATTTACTGAGCACTTTGACATACTGCTCGTAGAGGCTTCGAAGGAGGCTCCGGACCAAAAAACCGATTACATATACATATATGTGCGTTTCGATGCACTGATTCCAAATCACTAATAAACAGAAATCACCCAAAATGCCACTTACTGCGTTTTAAAATCTGCACGGCAGTATTAATGCGTACAACATCATTGACGTGGTGGCCAATTAGACTCACTGATTGACTGTATTCAAGCAAATAAACATTTCTGATTTCTGATTTCTGAAAAAAAAAAATTAGACTCTCGGAAGGTTAAGTTTACACAGACAGTAAATCTAACTCCTTAAGAAATTCAATGATATGGTGATGTTTCTTATACACACTGGGCCCGGGTGGGAACTACGGCCCAGCCCTCTCATTCTGAGACGAAGCCTGTGCCGTACAGTAGGATATATAAAATATATGCTGAAATGATGATTATGATGAATCTCCAGCTGCGCATTTTTAATCTCTTTTCCTTATTAAAATGAGATGGATTAAGACTTGAAAAGATAAGCACTTCCGGAAAGTGGCATTTAATTTCTAATTAATTTCTGACCGGTAATGGATTGAATTATAATTGGAAACGTTTATTATGATGGATTGATATGATACCATTTTAGATTTAAAACTTTTATCTCAGTTCATCCCCGCCTATATACGTCCCACTGCGCAGGGCACCAGGCCTCCGTGGACCTCTACGAAACTTCGTAGCGGACCTCTACGAAACTTCGTAGCCTGCCCCTACAAGGCGTAGCACATCTACAATCTTTCAACAGTGTACAGTGTAGCGGAATGAACTAAATACATTTTGAGCACAACCTTTGTACTTTGCTCATGCTACACGTGTTTCATAGCTACTTCTATGCGGCATATATGATAGTAAAACATTCGCATAAATCGATACACACGTCACACAGAGTGGCATCCACCATTCATCACAAATATGTCTGCACCTTCCAGTATTGAGTGTTTTTTTATAACGGTTGTGTCCTCGTTTTTGCTTTGAAAATTAACTTTATGTGCTGTTTGTGTTCATTAGGTCTGTGTATGATCAAGTGGTGACTAATGTGATCCGGCTCGAAGGACCATTGTTTGTTTGCTCGAAGGCAGCTGGTTCGCATAATAAGACGATGCAGGGGCGACCGCGATGAAACTACAGCCAAAGCCTTTTCATTCTCAGAGGAGGCCTGTGTCCTGCAGTGGGACGTATACTCTTACAGCACAGTATTATTATCTAATACAGTCCACGATGAATTTTAACTATCGTAATTTGAAACTTATTGCCAATTTAGAAAGAATTTCTTTAAGATTTCTGAACTAAATCTAGTATAGTCAAACAACTTTAATTGTTGAGCTATTTGCCATTGTTCGTTCGTATGTTAGCCGCATAATGCAAATCGGTTTTAGCCGCTTATACTCGTATATTCTGATTTGCACATGGCTAAAATGTCATCAGCATCATTTCAGCCGAAAGACTTTCACTGCTGGACATAGGCCTGCCCCAAGTCTCGCCAAACAGTTTGGCCCCGTGCCATCCGCATCCAACGCGATCCCGCAACCTCAACCAGGTCGTCGCTCCACCTTATTGGAGGCCTACCTACACTGCGTAAATCCGAAGTGACAATTAATTAACAATTAAAGTTGTTGACCGTACGTTAGGCCCTTAGATTATTTATACACTAGATAGACTGTCACGTCACACACGTCCAAAAATCCATTTGACAGCTTCATCTTACGATCGCGCTACGTCATTCCGGTTGAAGGGGGCAAATGACATATAAGCCAACAATTGGCTTATATTTTTCGGAACGTTTTTATGCCGCCTAAGCTCTATCTAATGTATAAATAATATAAGGTTTTTTTTAATTGTGAAAGAGAGGAAAACGAGCAAGCGGGTCATCTGATGGAAAATGATCACCGACCCCCATAAAAATCATATATTTCGTACTAAATACAAACTGAAATATAGATGCACAGAAAAAACCCCAGAAAAAAGACCAATGCTGGGTTCGATTCCCAGCATTGGTCTTTTTTCTGGGGTTTTTTCTGTGCATCTATATTTCAGTTTGTATTTAGTACGAAATATATGATTTCACGGGATGACCGTAAAAGTAATAAAAAAATGAAGTTGAAAAAATAAGTACAAAAAAAAAAAAGATACTTCATAGCTAACCCATAAAAATCAACAACTCAAAGAGAGTCGCCAATCTGTTGCCGGCCTTCAAAGTAATTATAAACCCTTTTCTTGAAAGACCCGATGTCATAGTTGTCTGGAAACACTGCTGCCGGAAGCTGGTTGCACAGTTTCACCGTACGAGGCAGAAAGTGCCGAAGAAAGCGTACAGTGGTAGACTGCCATTCATACCTAAAAAACAAAACAACAATACGTCATTCTCGGTTCATTCCAATACAGTGGCCCAATTATTTCTTCCCTTATATAAACGTCATGGGAATTCACTTGCATCACTCCAATATGAACCTTACTCCTAAGTTTTTTACTCCCTCGGTCCTTTGCCGCATTTTCTTCGCCGCTATACCAACTTTGGACACCAAGTCATTATGGTTCCTATTTTAGTGGGTAAAGGATAATTTTTGCTTGTTTTGGCTCCGTTTGGAACCTTGTTTCTGATTGGTAGGTAGATTTTATTGCACCTAGTCACGTACGATGATGCCCACGTGACGCCTCTGCGGAAATTGGCGTTATATGCTTGACTTTTTCTATTAATATTTTATATACAGGTTATATAGTTTATGAGGCTCACGTCAATACATTTTTGATTAGATTCTTTGAGGTTTAAGTGGGTTCGGGTTAATAAACTTTTATGAATTACAGCGGGTTAACACAGTTAGATTTTTGTTCGTGAATTTAGGGTTGTGTTTTATTTTTCACAATAAGATAATTAGTGATGACTTTATGATATGACTTATGGCACTGAAAAGTGGCTGTTAACGATGGGCCTCATAAGGAAGCTCAATATCACTCAGAGGACGATGGAGATGGCTGCCTTGGAGTTTCTCTGCGGGATCGCATTAGAAATTATGAAATCTGCGCAAGAACTATGTAAAGTTACATAGCTCGAAGAACCGCCAGACTCAAGTGGCAGTGGGCAGGGCACATCGCTCGTAGAACTGATGCCCGATGGGGCCAAAAATTTCTCGAGTGGCGTCCACGAACAGGAAGACGCAGTGAAGGTAGGCCTCCAACAAGATGGAGCGACGACCTGATTAAGGTTCCTGGAACGTGTTGGATGCAGATGGCACAGGACCGATCTGTTTGGCGCTCCTTGGGGAGGCCTGTGTTCGGCAGTGGACGTCTTTTGGCTAAAATGATGATGATGATGGTGAAGGAAAACATCGTTAGGAAACCTGTATACACCTGCGAAGAAATTCAATGGTGTGTGTGAATTTCCCAATCCGCACTGGGCCCGCGTGGGAACTACGCCCCAAGCCCTCTCATTTTGAGAGGAGGCCTGTGTCCTGCAGTGAGACGTATATACGCTGGGATGATGATGATGAATGTTAAACACTTTGTTAATAAAAAAAATATAATACAAACAATAATATTCATAAGATTGCTATTATTCATGTTTAAAATTCAACCCAAATGCATGTGTATTAATAATAATCCGTCTTGGCAATTAATTGTAGCTAAACACGTTACAACGACGTAGTGTCACTTGAGCACTGAGTTCACAACTACATAGAGTGCTAGGCTGAGTGATCGTTCTAAATTGAGCATGTCGTAAGGCAAAAAATAAATAAACAAGTTTAGCCATGATTATCATCTCAAAATACTCAATACATAAATAATAATACTCGTAATATTTTATTGCAAAATAACACATTATTCTTTAAGTCATCAATAGTAAGTGTATAAATTAAATATACTTTAACGTGAGACTGTTTATTCCATTTTATTGACGTACCACTTAAGATTTTATTGAACTATACTCATAGCTCCTCATACCTGCTTTAAAAGATCTAAGCTTAAATTTTGCCAAAAAAAAAGAATGGATAGAATCTAAGACCGCTGCGTGTAAAATCACGTATAGTATACATTGGGCAAAAAACTGCAAACACTTTGGTTTCTGATAAGTGGTCGCCCCATTCAAGAACCTTCCCAAAGGCGCAAGCCACATAGAAGAGACAAGGGACGGGGGCGCGTCACAGACCGCGTCATTTGTTCGCAGGCCGTGTCTCCGCCCCGTCTCTTCTGTCTGTTTTGAATCGCGACGCGACTGCGACGCGTCCCTGTCCCACGTCTCTTCTGCGTGGCTTGCGCCTTAGGTTCTTCAATGGGTTCCTAGTTCGTAGAGCTAAATAGCACACCCATTGGTACTTAAAATTATTTATTGTTCGTTCGAGCTACGTCAGTGATGTTTTTTTACAACATGAAAAATTCAATCGTCAAATGTCAAGGGCTGTACCAAAATGGCTTAACCTTAATGCATACTAATCTATCGTTCTGTCATTTCTTCATGTCTAAACTGCTGAACCCAACTACAGTACCCGGCCATAAAGATTGCACACGGTCTTTGAAAGAAGTCTCTGCAAATGTCGGATATTTGCAGTCTTTTTCAAAGTCCGATGTATTTTTTTTGTGTGTTACGTAACACACTAAAAATTAACCACGAAAAAACCACAAAAAAAAAAACAAAAAAACACATCGGTCTTTGGAAAAAGACTGCAAATGTCCGACATTTGGCGAGTCTTTTTTCAAAGACCGTGTGCAATCTTTATGGCCGGGTACTGTAGACGGAATTTGATATAGAGGTAAACTAATATTCTAAAAAGGGCACAGAACAAATTTAAACCCAAAAAATGGCATAGTTCTCAGACAGAATCGCAGGGAAAAGTAATAATGCACATGACGACTCATGGTTGTAATATTCTTTACTGATTCGCCGCAAAACTCAAACATCAGTGAAATAATTCGATGCCATCAAAATTATACAGCAGGATTTCAACCTACGCCCTGTGCCTGACACTGACAGATAATGCGAGCAACAGTGCTCGCGAACAATTTGCGACGTGTTGTTAACCGTGACAGTTTATGTCACAAGAAACAGCTAGAAATCTTGGGACGCTACCTCATTATTTGTGAGATTAAATCTCGCTTCGAACCAGTTACAACATTTAGAACTTTAATTATTTCATCATCATCACCCCTGCCTATTATGTACCACAGTCCCACACCCACCCACACCGTCCCAAGTGTTTGATTATTTCTATCTACAGCCGTTGTCCGTTCACTGCTGGACGTAGGCCTCCCTCATATTGCGCCAACATTCGCGATCCTGGGCTTCCCTCATCCATCCACTGCCCGCTGTCCTCCTAAGGTCATCAGTCAAACGGTTGCAGGGCGTCCCACACTAAGCTTTCCTAAAAGTGGTCTCCACTCCAGGACACGTCTGCTTCAACGATCGTCAGTTGTACGGCAAACGTGACCAGCCCATTGCCATTGCCATTGCAATTGATTATTTCGTCGGGTGACAAGCAAAAGTCACTAAGTACCAAATACCTACTTAAAACAAAGCTCGTATCTCAGTATGAAATTACTAACTAGATACGACTTTTTGAAGAGCAGCGACAGAAATATTAGTGAGTTTTGCATGTCATCAGGCGATTTGTTTCCAGCTTATTATCAACCTATTGCTGAGAAAGAAACAAAAGAAAGAAGACTTCTATGACGCAACATTAACCGCTTTAGCCTAGTTGGTAGTGACCCTGCCTACGAAGCAAGAGGTCCTGGGTTCAAATCCCGGTAAGGGCATTTATTTGTGTGATGAGCACGAATATTTTTTCCTGAGTTATGGATGTTTTCTATGTATTTAAGTATTTATTTATCTATATAAGTATGTTTATCGTCGTCTAGTACCCATAGTACTGTAGTGTGAGCTGCGCCACACTCACACTCTGCCACTATGTATCCATATATAAGGCCCTTCTTTATTATAATAAACAGTATTTACGCAACACTCATTAGTTTGACTTATCCCAACATCACATGGCGACCCTGCCAGTGCCGCTGCCTCGTGCGGTGCTGGCGGCGCGCTGCGCCACCAGTTAAAAAAGGACTTGTGAAATTGTGAAATAGTGTGTTGACATTTAAAAATAAAGTGGACTAAAGAAAAGACAATAAAAATAAATAATAAGTGTATTAAATAAGAATAATTAAGTAGAATTTTTAAACAAATATAAGAATATGACATGAAGCAAACGGAAGAAAATAATAAAAAATAAAAGAAGAACTAATACATGAAAACTATGGAAGAAAGAACAGGAAAATGAAGACAAAGGGTGAATAATATATGAAATTGACGAAATAAAGGAAGAAGAAGAATAAAATATGAAGAAAAAAATGAATAACAGGAAAATTAAGCAAGAAGAAAAGAATAAAACAATGAAGATGAAGAAAATAAAGAAGAAATAAAAATGAAGAAGTGAAGTTAATAAACTTAAATAAGAAAGAAGAATACGACATATAAGAAGAATTAAGAAAAACAGAAGAGTTAAGAAGGTTAGCTGCAAGGAGTTGATGGTGTCTGTTTGGATTGGAGTGGTATGCAGCAGGGTAGTAGATGGTGTCCTTTGAGGATGGAGTCGGTGTTGGAGGAAGATGGACTGGACTTTTGGAAATAGGTAGAAGTTTCGGGAAAATTAGTTGATTTCGGACGTAAAATAGAAGGTATTTTTTTTAAGTTTTGTTAATCTTTATCAATTAATAGTTTTTTCCTCTGCGTTTTTCATGTTTTTCTTTTTTCATCGACGGAAGTAACATTTTTTTGTATTAGTGTCTTAATAACATTTTTCTATTAACGAGATTATAGTGTAATGCTGTTTGTTGACGAGATACTACTTTTCTATTTTAAATACTTAGCAACATAAAAAGTTTTAATTTGAGACTTTGGATAAAATTGAAATGGTAAAAATACTTTTGATTGGTTTTAATAATTTAGTTAGAGACAATTTACTTAAGAGTTTTTAAGCGTAAATAATAATCAATTAACAATCAAGTAACATAAAATTTGTGCTCTAAAAATAGACCCGTAGTAACAGCACTAAGTTGGATGATCTAATTTAGATCACCCAATAAGGTATAGCATTCCGCGTCTGTTATTACAGCTCAAATTTCACCAGGTAAGATTGGTACTGTGCGCTCTTTTAACGACATTTAAATTATTGAGTTATAAAATGATTTTGAAATTTAGGTAAATTATCGAAAGTAGGATTTATTATGTTAATATATACATTTGTTTTCTTTTACAGCTTTATGGAAGTTTTATTTATACATAGTAAATGCAAAGTAATTCATAGATAAGAAGGTTGATTTAAAAATAATTTGTTATTGCCGCTGGACTTATCATCCAGCTGCCATTCCAAATTATTGGAACAAGATTTTTTATTCTATTAAATGACGTTTTTTTTAGGTTTTCAATGAAATTAGATTTTTTTTATTATTATTGGGTTAAAGATTATTGGAGTAGTTTTGCGAAATATAAAATTAGCAAAGGATTGAGATTTAAGTAGGATTTGTATTGTGTTGGGAAAGGTAAAGTATTTTTTTTTGTAGACTAGACAATGGTACAGATAGTTTGAAAGTGTGCTTTAAGCAAGTTTGTTTGGGAAAGCGGAAGCAAATAAGGTTTTCAAGGAGCGATTAGGATGGCCACCTAAAAGTTATTGGAATTCTTACTAGCTGACGTTTTCAAATTGTATGGTTATTTCGTTAGATTTTGAATGAGTTATTTTAGAGTTGGATTTATTAGCAAGGTACACCAGGATACAAGGCAGGTAGGAAACCCTTGTCCTCTGATCATGATTCGATCGAGCATCAATCGTGAAGAGACTTGGGCACATGGTATGATTATTGAAGTAAGGAAGTGTTAAAAGAACTACCTGAATGTATGATGATATTATAAATGGTTATTATGTATGTGCGCGCACAAAATAAATAAATAATCCTTGTATCCTGAATAAAATAAGTGAATAAATAAAGGTCGGCCGACCACAAAATAAAAATGTGCTGTGTACCTTGCAAGCAATGACATAAAATTGCATTGCGTACAGTGATGCCGCAGTAGCACACTGATATTATGATAAGATGATAAGAAAATATAATGGTTGTAAGGAAGTGTTATTTACAATTATAGGAAGAATAATGGCAATGTACGATTGGATTATAAATAAGAAGTTTGAACAAAATAAATTAATAATAAATAAGAAGTTTAAAGTTTAGAGTTTTTTTTTGTTGAGATTTTAAGATATACTTAAATCAATTATATCACAGTACATATAGAGAGCACAGTACATAATAAGTCTAACAGTATGTTCATTCAGTAAAAATAATATTAGTATTTTCATATGCAGAACCTATTTTTTTAATTATTGCAGTTTGATATCTACGTTCGAATCTCGTCAACAAAGTGCGCAAATTAGGTATAACATTGTAATAGTTCTTGTAACTTTTCATAATTTTTATTAGATTTAAAATTGTTGCGCCAATCTTTAATGTTAACATGTATTTAGTTTTTTTTTATTTAACAAATATTTCAGTCTAGTAATCAATTAGAATTATTATTATTATTTCAAATTTATTTGTTACAGTCGATATTGTGTTGTGTTTTCATTTAATTATATTATTATTTTCAATATGACAAAAAAAGTAAATGTATTTTTTTTTTTATGCTAAGTTTGGGACTAGGTCGATTTGTGTAAGATTGTCCCCTAATATTTATTTATTTATTTATTAATATAAAAAGTTTTTGTAAAAAAAAAAAATGAAGTTGAAAAAAAATAAATAGAAAAAGATACTTCATACTTAACTTGTAAAAAAAAAAGTTTGCTGAATGTGCTTTCTGTTATTTCTACTTCATCATCGTTATTTCATTTGAAAGACGTCCACTGCTGATACATAGGCCTCCTCCAGGTTCATTAAACAGACCAGTTGCGCCATCCGCATCCAACGCGTTCCCACAACCTTAACCGGTCGTCGCTCCATCTTGTTGGAGCCTCACCTACACTCCTTCTTCAAATCAGTGTTTGTACTTGGATTGCAATAAATTTCGCACATAAAATCCGAAAGACCAAAAATTCAAACCTCAACTACTGATATACCCTCTTTCCAAGTTGGTTAAAACCACTATAACAAAACATAGTAACTTAGTAGCAACTATTAATCTGAAATAACCGATAATTGAGTTTAGTTTAAGGGCTCAGTCACGACTGCGCGCGACCGACGGCGCGGCGAGCGTTTTTTTCATTGCACGGACGGACGCCCACCGTAGATTGGTTGTCTAGCATCTCACGTAGTGCGATAGTTACGTTTATGTAAGACTAGCTGTTGCCCGCGACTCCGTCTGCGTGGAATTAGTAATTTGGGCAGCTTATTTTTTTTATCCAATTTGCTTTTTCATCAATTATGGCTCTCCTTAGTTCTTCGATATAAAAAAATTACCCCCCCCGCACGCCCCCACCCGTACCCCCCCCCCCCGCACTCTCCCCCCCCCACCGAACCCCCCCGCACACCCGCGTTCAAATTCACCACAAGTCAAGCGTGAATATAGAAGTTTTACTTCAAAAACCCCCGATTTTGAAACATTCTTCCGCTCCGCTCCGCTCCTATTGGTGTTAGCGTGATGATTATATAGCCTATACCCTTCCTCGATAAATGTGCTATCTAACACTGAAAGAATTTTTCAACTCGGAGCAGTAGTTTCTGAAATTAGCGCGTTCAAACAAAAAACCTGTTCGATAAATTCTTAAAATAGACGTATCTTTCTTATTTGTGAACCGATTCAAATGAAACAAACACTAAATGTTAATCCAAGAAAAAACCAACATATCAGTGAAAACCGTATCCTTCTAGGTTAAGCCGTTTCTGAGATTAGCGCGCACAAACGCACAGACAAACAGACAATAATTCTAAAAATCATTGTTTTGGGTTCTATTGCGCTAATAAATAGCCCTAGTGACAGTTTTTCTCAAATATCTTCAATGTACAGACACCGACTTGTTACAGATTTATTTTATGTATAGATATAGAATAGAAATGCGTGTTCATGCAGTTCCTTCACCTCCACACTGTACGAACACACACAAATCACACACACATAGTTACACACATTCTAACATTTAACATTCGGTTAGCTTTGGTTTGGTAGCATAGTAAACGGTTCAGTACTCTGAAGATGAGCTCTGGTTGAGTTCTAAACGCGTCAGTGTAGTTAGGTGCTAGTGGTGATAGAGTTGGGTTTGTGTGATAGTGTGGAGGTAGAGGAACTGCATGAACATACATTTTATGCATAAACGTAACTATCATTAAGGTTGCGGGTGTGCAAATTAATTGTTTAATTTCATTGATAATAAATATGGACCTCCGCAAAGTAACGATTGATTCAGTAAATTATCTGAAAGTGTACATTTTGTACAAGTGGGTTTTACGAGCCTAAGCGAACAGAGACAACGCTCGCCGCGTCGCCGATCGCGAGTAGTAGTAGCCAGGCCGTTATGCCGTCTTGTTACGCAACACCATAAACATCATAACACAATGTTTTAAAGTGGTGCCAGACATACGCAAACAATTATTTTACTCAACTACTAGTATTTTACAAAATATTATATTACTGTCGTTCTACTTTATCGAGAAGCCATGTCTTGCGGTAATTTCAGACGAATTGTATTCTAATCGCCATTTCAATTATCTATACACCGTGATTTTAATTTCCATTAACTTTAGACTTTTTCAGGTAAAATTAAGCTAATTTCTCTATTTGCTATTTTCTGCTGCAATGTGGCCGAAACGTCGAGGTAAATATTAATTGCGTGATAAGTCCCGTTTAGTATAGTAGTTATGAACAAACACCGTGACACGAGATTTTTATATATTAGATTACATCAATACAAACATTAATTAATTAATTAATGTCTCTTCCCATTTGATTAATGCTCTAAATCAGAGTCTTAATACTTGGCACTAACTTTTGATAACTATTATAATGTTATACATTGATCCAGTTGAGCTTTTAAGTATTAAATAAAAGGAAACAGATTTTTGTTTTTCGGTTAGAACAAAAAACGTTTTACGAGTTAGTGGCTGTGAGTGTACCAAGTAAGTAATATATCGAAGTTAACAGAAATAAAAAACGCGGTATATCTATACTAATATATAAAGCTGAAGAGTTTGTTTGTTTGTTTGTTTGTTTGTTTGAACGCGCTAATCTCAGGAACTACTGCTCCGATTTGAAAAATTCTTTCAGTGTTAGATAGCCCATTTATCGAGGAAGGCTATAGGCTATAAATCATCACGCTAACACCAATAGGAGCGGAGCGGAGCGGAAGAATGTTTCCAAATCGGGGGTTTTTGAAGTAAAACTTCTATATCTCGGGAACTACTGCTCCGATTTGGAAAATTCTTTCAGTGTTAGGCAGCCCAGTTAGGGGCGGGTTGGGAGCGGGTGGGGGGTACGGGTTGAGAGCGGGTTGGGGGCGGGTTGGGAGCGGGTTGGGGGCGGGTTGAGAGCGAGTTGAAGGCGGGTTGGGGGCGGGTTAGGAGCGGGTTGGGGGCGGGTTGGGAGTGGGTTGGGGGCGGGTTAGGAGCGGGTTGGGGGCGGGTTGGGAGTGGATTGGGGGCGGGTTAGGAGCGGGTTGGGGGTGGGTTGAGAGCGAGTTGGGGGCGGGTTGGGGGCGGGTTGGGAGCGGATTGGGGGCGGGTTAGAAGCGGGTTAGGGGTGGGTTGGGAGCGGGTTGGAGACGGGTTGAGAGCGGGTTGGGGGCGGGTTGAGGGCGAATTGGGAGCGGATTGGGGGCAGGTTGGGAGCGGGTTGGGGGCGGGTTGAGAGCGAGTTGGGGGCGGATTGGGAGCGGGTTGGTTTATTATGAAGTTTCACTTCTTCCGGAAGGATCTAAGGAGAGCCATTATTGATGAAAAAGCAAATTGGATAAAAAATAAGCTGCCCAAATTACTAATTCCACGCGGACGGAGTCGCGGGCAAAAGCTAGTAATATAATATAATGTATGTAAACTCTTAATTGTACATGAAAAAATTTATATGTATTTAGAGAAAAATTTAAAATGCCAACATAATCTCCAATTAGGGATCTCCCCAGCTGACCTAGTTATGAAAGTAACGACCAACTGCCGCCGGCCATTTCATTGCAATAGGCCAAACTGCACGCTGGCTCCGATTGAAAATGTATGCGCAGTTGGCAGTTGCAGTGACGTAGCAGTTTGATTGCAGTCCGGCCTAAGTGTGGCACCGGCACTAGCATAGCCCAAGCAATATCAACTGATAATCATCAGGATTACCATAATAACCCGTAATTACGTATTGATGTAGCAATTTGACGTTTCGTTCGATGACTGTGTCGGGGCTTCGAGTTTTTACTGTTTAATGTTATTAACCGGTTTAATAAACTGGGGCCTACTTCACCTCCCTCTGATAATTTATGATATTTTATGTAACAAAGTCGTGTAAGCCGTGGTGGCCTAGTGGTTTGACCAATGGTCTCTCAAGCAGGGGGTGGTAGGTTCAAGTCCGGCCTCGCACCTGTGAGTTTTTCGGAATTTATGTGCGAAATTACATTTGTTATTTACCATGAGCTTTACGATGGAGGAAAACATTGTGAGGAAATCTGCACACGGCTGAGAAGAAATTCAATGGTGTGTGTGAAGTTCCCTATCCGCACTGGGCCGGCGTGGGAACTACGGCCCAAGCCCTCTCATTCTGAGAGGAGGCCTGTGCCCTGCAGTGGGACGTATAATAGGTTACTAATGGTTCTCTATCATTTGTCAAAATTTTACATGTACAGGTCGATTCACAAGAGTTGGCACGAATGGAATGAACGAAAGCAATGTCACTTGTTGAGCGATAAGACCATTGCCTGCTTGATTTTTATTGTTATTATTTTTTTCTGTACTTTTTTTGGTGATCAATAAAGAATATTTGTATTGTATTGTATTGTATTGTATTGTCACTTTGACATTTTATAGGAAAATGACTGATGCATGACATTTTCATATTTGTGTGAACTGTATTCAAATAGGTATAGCTTGTTTAATTTAAAATGACGCGCCCCACCATCGCATTTGACATACCTACAGGATTTCAAATCCTGTATGGCAAATTTAATGCGGTGGTGGGGCGCGTCCTTTTAAATTAGACAAGCTCTAACACATAGATACTTTCATTCACTCATTCGATCCATTCGTGCCAACTCTTGTGAATCGGCCTGTAGGTACCTAATCTGTATCGTCTTCCATTATTTACATACACAAAGTGACCTATTTCTAATGATCCGACCGATGGGCCAACCACTTCGATTCCTAGTCACATTGGCGATCATGCAATACCAATACAATACCAATATTGCAATATTATTCTTGAACACTAAAAACAGTACAGAAAAAAAAAATCAGACAGACAATAGGCGATCAGTAACGGTTACCTTTTATATTATACAGAGATGGCAGCAGGTGGCCGGGACTTATGTTTGTCGCGATTAGCGTCGAGGCCAGTTTGACGCTGTTCCTCAAACCTGCGGACCTGCCTCTACACAACCTGCGCTACTCAGTCCGCTGCGCTGCTAAATCTTCCCATCGAAATGCTCAATGCGATATCTACGCAAGAACTAAAGTCACCAATATCGCTCTTAAGAATCGCTAGACTCAAGTGGTAAGGCACGTCGCTCGTAGAACTGATGGCTGAAAGGCCGAAAAGGTGCTCGAATGGCGTCCACGAACCGGAAAACGCAGTGGTAGGCCTCCAATAAGATGGGGCGACTTGGTTAAAGTCCGGGAACACGTTAGTCTTACATTTAGTTCGAGGTTACCTAATTTGACCTATATGGTCTCTCAAGCAGAGAAATTGTGGGTTAGCCCGTCTGTAGTTTTCGAAATTCAAGACAAAATTACTTTTGAAATTTATTACGATCTTTATGGTGAAGGAAACCAAAACACAAGTGCGAAGCAATTCAATGGTGAGTGTGTAGTTCTCAATCCGTACTGGACACGCGTGGGTACTTCAGTTTAAGCCTCTCATTCTGGGACGTAAATAGGATGAGACGACTGCTATATACTGCATTTAATCGCCTTTTTGCAGCGCTCACAATAGTTTTATCTTGAAACGCGCTTTCTTTACAAGTGAATTATCTGTTTTTATCTAATCCTGGCTAAGGACCAATCCAATTTGACAACTTTGCCAATCTTGTCCAAACTTCGAAGCAAGAGCAGTTCCGCCAACGGTTTGCCCTATCGTTTGTTGCGATCCACTTGTTGATCGACCGGATTTATGGGGCGGTCAATGATTTATTTTGATGGAGTGGAATATCTTTGATTTATCTGTGGATTTTTGTGTGCGTTTTAATTTTTTTGGTACTTTTTCTGATTGAAGTATTATTGAGCTGTTTTCGGATTGAAGTAGAAAAAGATGATAACTTGCATTGTTTTTTGTCAAACGAAAATAGTCATGATAGGCAATGACCACATTGGTCAAGGGTATGTTTTAAGTTGAATTTGTTTCATTATTAGAGCTTTATCGCATTGGCGATTTACAGACGATTAATTGCCGCACCGAGCTTTTGGCGTATATATTGCATTAATTTAGACGACCAGATGGCCTAGTGGTTAGAGAACCTGATTACGAAGCTTGAGGTCCCGGGTTCGATTCCCGTGTCGGGGCAGATATTTGTATCAAAAATACGAATGTTTGTTCTCGGGTCTTGGGTGTTTAATATGTATTTAAGTATATATCTATCTATATAAGTATGTTTATCCGTTGCCTAGTACCCTAACACAAGCTATGCTTAGCTTACTTTGGGACTAAGTCAATAGGGATGTTGACACCACCAATCAACTGACGTACTTTTTATGAGCTGTCAAAACACATTTCTCCCATAGAGTTTGAATGGCAATAGCAACATATGACGTCACTTGTTCGCATACTCAATTAACTAACTATTTATTTGTTTTAAAGCAACAAAAAATCTAATTTTGCAGTTAATCGAAAATTAATCTGGGTTTCAGGGTTAAAATAAAGCGTTTTTTTACTGGAGTCGTGTCTTCGAATTATTTTTTATTGGTGTCAACATCCCTATTGGTGTGGAATTGTCCCATGACATTTATTTATTATTATTATTTTATTAATTTAATCCCTTTCTGTATCATTACTAGCAAAGCTATAGTTCTGTAATTCATGTATAAGATATTTGACAATTGACAACATTTAATATTTCTAAGACTATAATTTGATTCGTTCTCTGTATACTGTTTGGAAAGAGAAAGACGCTGATAGTTTTAAATTTTCACTAGGATTATTAATTAATTTATTACAATTTTTTAAAGATGTGTTTATTCTAAAAGAGCGTAACGATAGAATATAGATCCATTACTTTTGTCTAGTCTCTATTAAAAAAAAGTGATGACGTAAATTTGACATTAAGGTTGTTATCAAATTTAAAATTATGACAGCTCTTTTTTCTAGTGAAAAGGGTAAAAGAAACATATCTATTCTGTGGAGGTACAGGTATGTACACATATGTTTTTTAAATTTGTTGTATTTTTTTAAATATGAAGAAATAAATTATAATAAATATTTTTCCGTGTTCAGGAGGCGAAACTCTTTCGATTCCTGTAGTAATTTTCAGGTGTTAAAAAAATGAAATGTTGTCAATTCACTCTAATGACCAGTGATTTTTGAAACACGATTACTTGTAGTTTGCTCGATAAAAAAATCCAAAATCGTCTCTAAAAATAAAATAATACGGCGTAGTCAGCCAAAATAAGTAGGTATCATAAAAATAACAAAAACTTAACAGACAACTTGTTAAGAAAAAATAATTTGTTCGAAAAATAAACTTCGATACAAATACGCGTAACACACGTAACATCTGCCTAGAGAAATATTTCTCTGTTGGGTTTCAGAAAAAAATGTACCCGTTTTGCCTTAATTATCCTTAATTTTCCTAACAAAATCTATTACTCAGTTTTGTGACGGTCTATACATATACAACATGTATGGTTAACTGCGTCACAAAACTAACAATTAAACGTGGGACACTTTTTTATCCTTAAATCGGTAGTGCTTGTGTTTATTCTGAGTATAGAAATAACCCAAAAGTTGTTAGGTTTTTAAAAAAGTACAGAGTACACTTTTTTCTGAAAATGCCCACAAACCAATAATTGATAACAGATAACCTCCCTTTTTTGAAGTTGGCTAAAAAATGGCATCAAAAACTGAAGTAAACAATGCGGAGTTAGCTCAAACACTCCGAAGTCAGCAAAAACGTCTTTTGCCGTCACAAAACAGCGAACTTTGTGCGGGCATTTTTTCCAGATCGCGACCAAGTTGGAGTTTTGTCGCCGGACTTATTTTTCGAATCACGATAAAGGGTTGGTCCAATTACGTCTAATGGACGCCGAGTTTGAGGAACTTGGTTTGACGTTCAATGTAATTTATGGATGTTCGACAGCCCTGGCTTTTTTATTTTTAAGAGCACGGCCTGATTTAGTTTTGGAAGGGTGTTTTTATGTGGGCAGTATTAAGTTGCATAGTTATGTTTTCTTATAGGTTGTAACTTTAAGGCCGAGATTAAAAGAGGCTAGTTTTTTGAAGAGCTTTATGAAGTGGCCAGTACCTGTTATGTTCCATGTGGTTTGTTATACCTAGGTTGTATAATTTTTGCAAGGAGGTATGGGGATATTTAACATCTACCTGTTTTTTAGTTGTATTCATACGTTTCCTAGGTTTTTACTAGGTTGTAATCATTGTGGTCATACTTTAGGTTTGACTCTCCATCTTATTAAGTAAGTTATCGCTGTTTTTCTAGAACATCGATATTAATGAAGACGATTGATAGTGCTTATAGTAATGAGCACTAGGCAGTGTAGCATAAAGTATAATTATATTAACCGAAAAAAAATGAATAAAAAATGAATGAATGAATTTTGATATAGGTATAAACAGTACCTATGTTGAACTCATTGGTACTATATATAACATCAGTACAGCTCCGTTCAAGCTCCGCTCCGCTCAAGTTGCAT
Source organism: Archips crataeganus (assembly GCA_947859365.1). Classification (NCBI taxonomy): domain Eukaryota; kingdom Metazoa; phylum Arthropoda; class Insecta; order Lepidoptera; family Tortricidae; genus Archips; species Archips crataeganus. Next base: position 6,098,031 of record OX402068.1, read on the forward strand.
GCTCCGGGCCCTATTTTTGACATTGAGAAAGGCGTGAAACAGGGGGACCCGCTATCTCCGAAATTGTTCACCAGTTGCCTTGAGGAAATATTCAAAAAGCTGGCGGTTTCTTGGGAAAATACAATGGGCATCGATGTCGGAGGTAAAAGATTATCAAATCTGCGCTTCGCCGATGACATCGTTTTATTTTCCCAAACACCACAACAACTACAGCAAATGCTCCAAGATCTGAGCACGGTGAGCCTTGAGGTTGGACTCACAATGAACAGAGCAAAGACACAGGTAATGACCAACAGCGTGAAACGTAGAGTTACGGTGGATGGGCAAGACATACAGTACGTCGACGAGTATATTTACTTGGGCCAGATAGCATCCTTCGAGAACAGGCAGTCAAGGGAAATCGATAGGCGTATCGATAATGCCTGGAAGAGCTTCTGGTCCATGAAGGCGCTATGAAGGGCAACCTTCCTCTGTCACTTAAGCGCAAACTCGTCGACATGTGTATTCTTCCCATCTTAACCCACGGCGCCCAGACTTGGTCATTAACTGAAGCTCAAAAGTCCAGGCTTAAGGTTTGCCAGCGAGCAATGGAGCGCAGTATCCTGGGTGTTCGAAGAACTGATCGAATCGGAAACACTGCACTGCGCTCCAAAACTTGTATTACAGATGTGGGTGTCAAAACCGCCAAGCTGAAGTGGGACTGGGCCGGACATGTCTGCCGAATGCATCCGGACCGATGGGCGCGAATCGTTACCGAATGGGTTCCGAGGGATGGCCAAAGAAGCAGAGGCAGACCTAAGAGGAGATGGCGGGACGACCTGAGCGCTTTTCAGCTCGATTGGCAGGTGCATGCCCAGGATAGGGAAAAATGGCGGAGGAAAGGGGAGGCCTTTGCCAACAGTGGGACATATTATAGGCTATAAAACAAAAAAAAAATTTTGATATGAAGGACATTGTTATTGTTAATACGACTTCTTTGAATCATAACAATACAATCAATTATTTGATATTTGAAGTTTTCGCGAAATCAACAACGATTCTTCAAAAAATTATTCGGTATTTTTTTTATATAGACGTATCTTTTTTATTTGTGAACCGATGTAAATGAAACAAACACTAAATGTTAATCCAAAAAAATACCATCACATCAGTGAACACCGCATCCATCTAGGTTAAGCCGTTTCTGAGATTAGCGCGCACAAACACAGAGACAAACAGACACACAGACAAACAAACAATAATTCTAAAAATCGTTGTTTTGGGTTCTATTATGCTAATAAATAGCCCTAGTGCCTAGCTATTTATTAGCACTTTTGCAGCCCATCGTACATTGAAGATAATATCTTATCTTAGATAATTATCTTCAATGTACGATGGGCTGCAAAAGTGCAAGGACACCTCGGGGCGATAATCGCGTGAGCAGTGTTTGATCGTTCTGTTCATCATACATCAAACGATCAAACACTGCTCACGCGATTATCGCCCCGAGGTATCTATGCACTTTTGCAGCCCATCGTACAGACACTGACTTGTTACAGATTTATTATATGTATAGAATAGGTATAGATAGATAGATATAGATTAGGTATAACAATTAAGTGACTATCGCCACAATCTCATAACTTGAGCTTTACCCAAACTACCATGACAGGATGCGCTGGTTCGGTCCGCTAATACCGGCCAGAAATGGTTTAACCCGGCAGCAATTAACACCCCATTGTGAGCCACTACGCTTAATTAGTGCCATGGGGGAAATTAGCTTATGAACGATCCATTTTTAGGGGGATTTTATGGTGGACGAGGAATTGCGGATTTTTGTCGTATGGAGCTTTGTTTTAGTATTTTGTTTAATCCAAGCGGCGATCGAGGAAAAATTTTGGTGAAGTGCAAGTCTGATATTCGCACTGAGGTTTCCGTAAAAATCCATACTAATAATTATAAATGTGAAAGTAAGTCAAATAACCCATGGTGGCCTAGTAGTTTGACCCATGTCCTCTCAAGCAGAGGGTCGTGGATTTAAAACCCGGCTCGAATCTCTAAGTTTTTCGGAATTTATTTGCGAAATTTCATTTGAAATTTACAATGAGCTTTACGGTGAGAAAACCTGCATTCACCTGCGAAGAAATTCAATGGTGTGTGTGAAGTTCCCACTCCGCACTGGGCCCGCGTGGGCACTACGGCCCAACCCCTCACATTCTGAGAGGAGGCCTGTGCCCTGCAGTGGGACGTATATAAGCTGGGATGATGATGATGATGATGATGATGATGAAAGTAAATCCGTCTCTCTGTTACCTCTTCACGGTTAAACCGATGAACCGATTTAGATGACTATTTAGTATTATAGTGATAGTTTGGATCCTGGAAAAGGATAAGTGTAGCATTGTTTTCATCCCAGCAAATTGCATAGTACCCGCGAGATGGCAATAAATTAATTCTTCAGACGGTGTTTGTATTTTATGAAATTTCTAAAAGATAGTACTTTTGTGGAAAATTATTAGTATTATTTTTTTTCTTTTGCTTGTGCTTGTAGGAAGGAAGTACCCAACGATGGGATGTTTATGGGCCGAAACGATCAACTTAAGCTGTTTTTTCCGGATATAGAGCAAAGTTCCCGCGGGACGAAATAAATGCGAGTAAATTCCCAGTAATATTGCTCTTGGAAAACAGAAAACTTTAAAAAATACCACCGTGGACTCGGAATGTCTTGCTTACATTTTAAAATTGTTCCAGAGAACTGCTTCATAAATATTTCAATTGAATTCGCTTTACTGTAAAGTTTTAAAGTCTTCTGTGGAAGTATTTTGTTTAATCTTAAAAATTAAACGCAACAAGCAACGTAAAACTACGTTGGAAATCGCAGCGACTCCAAATTTAATTATTACTAACCAAGTGGAATAATTCAATTCTTAAAAACTTCTTGTTTTCAGATACGTAGCTGGATTCCGTGTTTCTTATCTTCTGTTGCAATTTTAGAAATAAAAATTCAACGTATTTTTTTTTTGGAAACTCTAGAGCAATTATCGTCATCATTTCAGCCGAAAGACGTCTACTGAACTGAACACAGGTCTCCTCCAATGTTCGCCAAACGAATCGCATCCAACGCGTATCCGCAACCTTTTAACAGGTCATCGCTCCATTTTGTTGGAGGCCTACCTACACTACGTCTTCTGCTCTATGGACGCTACTCGAAAACCCTTTGGCTCGATCGGAAATCAGTTTTAGGAGCAACATCCTGTGCTCACTGCCATTTGAGTCGGTCGATCCTTCGAGCTGTGTCAGTGAATTTAGCCGCCCGCACCTCTCTCGGCACCTTTGTCGTCATACCCCCCAGCCCCTGTACACCGCGGGCGAGGACTCAAACACACTCATTTAAACGGTTTAGCTATAATTTTGAGTCACTGAGCTAAGTCAAATATAGACGCATAGACCGAAACACATGGAAACTATAAGACTGTTTAAACCATTTTAAGTACGGTACCCTAAAAAGTATGAATAAATAAGGCCAGCCACACGTGCAATACATGGGGTACTCAATAATTCAGTGGTCTTACGGAGAATTTGGCCCGGTAAGAGGTCGCGTCAGCAAGAATGTTGCTTTATTCGCAATCGCAACAGTTTTGATATTTTCTTACGTCGTCTTACAATATATTGTTTAATTTTTTTTTATACAATATAGACTTGCGTTTGACCACAATCACGCCTGATGGAAAGCGAAGATGAGGCCTACGATGGAGCACGCTTACCAAGTAAATGCTCATTCACCCTAGACTTGAAAGCGGCCAAATTGTTGTGTTCAGGGAACACAGTCACAGGCAGGGAATTCCACTCCTTAGCTGTGCGGTTCATGAAAGAAGAGCGAAATCGCTTTGTGGGGATTTTGGGAATACTGACAACGTAAGGGTGGAGACTCCGCCTACTTCTGGTCAACCTGTGGAAGAAAGGAGCAGGTGGAACAAGGTCGTGAAGTTCCGAGGCACATTCACCGAAATGTAGCCTGTAAAATACCGATAGGGAAGCCACTAACAAAACAAAAAAAATGTGCTGTAAAAACTATAATAAGTTATTTAAAATTTGTACTGTAATACCAGTGACCGAAAAGGTTAATTATTTGTTAGCATTGGATCAATATGAGTGCCTGGAATATAAGAAACTTAAAAAATACGATCGTTGTTTTAGACTAGCATTACGTAAAAAATATGTGGAGCCTCGAGCCTGTAACTATTATAGAAAAAGGGCGAGGAGGTAGTTAATACCGCGTATATTCAACAGCCTATTCTCTGAGGAAGAGTGTAAAACTAAAAATTGTTTCAAAAAGAAGTTGAAAACTTGGTTGATAAACTCTTTCCATACAAAAAATTGTTAAATACGTAGTATAGTCAGTAGTTTTGTAAGATGTACTGTGTCGTCTGTATCTATTGCGCACAAATCTATTTGAATTGAGTGTATAGTTGGCCAACAAATTGTTTTGCAATTTGGCGAAATATTTCATAAGTATAAATGTGTATAATAAAATAATACTTACAATAAATTAAAAAAAAACTCTTCTGCGATGCCGAAGGAAGAAGAATATATTGTTTCTAATATATAAAAATCTCGTGTCACGGTGTCTGGTTATCGAACTCTTCCGAAACGGCTTGGCCAATTTTTATGATTTTTTTTTCTCTATATGTGGTAGGTCTTAGAATAGGTTGTAGACTATTTTTTATACCCCTATTCTTCGCAGACGGAGTCTCGTGCAACAGCTAGTAATTTTATAAAAAAAACACGTAGAACCCAAATTATTTAGAATGCAAGGGCTTATGGGCGGCTTATAAACGACGGCAGGATGAAGGGAATTTTCGTGGTCCCTATCCGAACATAATGTAAAACACTCGAAATATATTTAAGCTTCATTGAATAACTATCGTTTTTATTAACTATGAAACTTTTGTTAAAAAAAAACAAAATAAAAGACCGATGGCACCACGAATAGTTAGTAAATTAATGAGTAATCACGCGCTGCCATGTCGGAGCATGCATTAACGGTAAACTGCCGCTCTCTCTTTAACTGCAGCTACAAAAAGTGACCACTTTAGGGTGAGGCTAAGTGGCACGAAAGGTTAACTGAAGTTAATTAATTTAACTAATATTTTTTTATTGTAGATTTTTAAAAGGTACCTAAGTGCTTTTTATGCTTGCAAGAAAATGAGACATAAAAAAAGACAAATTAGTAATGGTATGATTTTTAAAGCATTCAGATTGGTTGCATATGTGTGCATGCAATTGTATATTAAATTAAATAGAATAATGGTAATGCGTGTTTTAAACGGCCTCACTTTGCCGACCACAAAACTTCGTCTTTATCTTTTATTTGATCTAAATATTCGTTTATTCAGTTCAATCTTTCTAAGCACATTCTAGCATGAATACTGTATAACCTAATCTCAGGCAAACTATCATTATAAAAGTACCTATGTTATAAAAGTGTGTGTTAGTGTGTAGTGGTAGAGCCATGTTGTAGCTAGCCGCTGCATCACGAATGGGCCGGCTCGTCCGGGGCAGTACCACCCTCTCACAGAACACCGGCGTGAAGCAGCAGTACTTCTGCTGCGTTTCGTACGGTCAGTGAGAGCGCCGGGGGCCCAATACCTCTCCCCCTCCTCTATTCCCTTTCCTTTTTCCTCTCCCTTTTAGGGCCGACAACGCACTGGCATCGCGTAAAGTGCTGCGGGTGTCTATGGACAGTGGTGATCATTTAACATCAGGTGACCCACTAGTTCGTTTGTCTGGCCTCTCTAACATAAATAATAAAAAAAAAAAATTCTTAATGACTCTCGAAATTTACGGCACTAAGATATTGCGTAAATTAATCATTACTCTCCCTTCGCAAACTTTCCAAGGCCGATAAAATTTTACAAAAAAGCTTCGATTAAACTTTCGAAGCTCTTAATGGCCCTAAATGATCGATGGTTCATTTTTCTAGGAAACTGAATGATAGGATCAGTCAAAGCTCTGCCTTGATTGTAACTAATCTAAATAGGCCGCCACGATCAATCTTCCCTCTATAGATATTATTTCCCTGCCGTGTATAAAAGGAATCAATCTTTTGTAACGTTACCATGTCAAAAAAGCTACTAAACTCTCTGTTGTCATTTTATGCAAAATTATGGTTTGGATAAGGTAAGTTACAAACTGTATAATATTATTTAAGTTGAAATAATAATGCTGGTAAAGATTTTTGAATAAGTAGCTGAAGTAAATCTACTTAAATAATTAATTTTATTGGTATCTGTATTAATAACGTACAAATTAAATCGGTTGATTTCAACGAAATTTAAGAACTGTCAACGATATCATACCCACTATTATTTTTTAATAAATAGGTAAATCTAGTTAAAAGTTTTTTTTTTTATCTTAGTAAAATTAAAATATCTTTTACCACTACACTCACATAAGTATGGCAGTAGGATACATGGTATGTTATAGTATTTTATGCAACGGTTGTATAAGTGAGGTCTTAAAAGGCGAGTGACGTGAGTTGCGATACGAGCGAATGCGAGTATCGCAATGGAAGACGGCACGAGCCGTTAAGACCAAATTATACACCGTTGCATACAATATTTTTCCTACGACTCGACTCTACTGTACTGTACTGTACCCTACTGTAGGGTACAGTAGGGTACAGTAGGGTACAGTCGGGTACAGTAGGGTAAAATGGGATACAGTCGGGAACAGTTGGGTAAAATAGGGTACAGTAGGGTACAGTCGGGTACAGTCGGGTACAGTAGGGAAAAATGGGGTACAGTCGGGTACAGTAGGGTACAGTCGGGTGAAATAGGGTACAGTAGGGTACAGTCGGGTACAGTAGGGTAAAATGGGATACAGTCGGGAACAGTAGGGTAAAATAGGGTACAGTAGGGTACAGTCGGGTACAGTAAGGTAAAATGGGGTACAGTCGGGTACAGTAGGGTACAGTCGGGTACAGTAGGGTAAAATGGGGTACAGTCGGGTACAGTAGTGTACAGTCGGGTGAAATAGGGTACAGTAGGGTACAGTCGGGTACAGTCGGGTACAGTAGGGTGCAGTAGGGTACAGTCGGGTACAGTAGGGTAAAATAGGGTACATTAGGGTACAGTAGGGTAAAATAGGGTACAGTAGGGTACAGTTGGGTACAGTAGGGTAAAATAGGGACTGTACCCGACTGTACCTTACTGAACCCTATTTTACCCTACTGTTCCATACTGTACCCTATTTTACACTACTGTACTCGACTGTACCCTATTTTACCCAACTGTACCCGACTGTACCCAACTGTACCCTATCATACCCTGTTGTAACCGACTGTACCCTACTGTACTCAATTAACCCTACTGTACCCGACTGTGCCCTATTTTACCCTACTGTACCTGACTGTGCCCGACTGTACCCGACTGTACTCTACTGTATCCTTTTTTACCCTACTGTACCCGACTGTACCCTATTTTACCCTACTGTACCCGACTGTACCCTACTGTACCCTATTTTACCCTACTATACCCGACTGTACCCGATGTACCCAACTGTACCCTACTGTACCCTATTTTACCCTACTGTACCCGACTGTACCCAACTGTACCCTATTTTACCCTACTGTACCCGACTGTACCCTACTGTACCCGACTGTACCCTACTGTACCCTATTTTACCCTACTGTACCCGACTGTACCCGACTGTACCCTACTGTACCCTATTTTACCCTACTGTACCCGACTGTGCCCTATTTTACCCTACTGTACCCTATTTTACCCTACTGTACCCGACTGTACCCGACTGTACCCTACTGTACCCTATTTTACCCTACTGTACCTGACTGTACCCGACTGTACCCTACTGTACCCTATTTTACCCTACTGTACCCGACTGTACTCTACTGTACCCTATTTTACCCTATTGTACCCGACTGTACCCTATTTTACCCTACTGTACCCGACTGTACCTACCCTACTGTACCCTATTTTACCCTACTGGACCCGACTGTACCCGACTGTGCCCTATTTTACCCTACTGTACCCGACTGTACTCTACTGTACCCTACTGTACCCTATTTTACCCTACTGTACCCGACTGTACTCTACTGTACCCTATTTTACCCTACTGTACCCGACTGTACCCTACTGTACCCTATTTTACCCTACTGTACCCGACTGTACCCTACTGTACCCTGATGTACCCTATTTTACCCTACTGTACCGGACTGTACCCGACTGTACCCTATTTTACCCTACTGTACCCAACTGTACCCTATTTTACCCTACTGTACCCGACTGTACCCGACTGTACCCTATTTTACCCTACTGTACCCGACTGTATCCGACTGTACCCTATTTTACCCTACTGTACCCGACTGTACTCGACTGTACCCTACTGTACCCTATTTTACCCTACTGTACCCGACTGTACCCTACTCTACTCAACTCAGCAGGTCTAAACTGGGCTTTAGTGTTGAGTGTACCCTACATTTAATATTATGTGGCAGCTAGGTGTATCGTAATAACGACATTACGACACAAGTGCTGTTATGGCGAATAGATTAAGTATAGACTTTCTGAAGTCATATTATCTATGTTCTTATATATTTGTTCGCGACCATGTAAAAACCAGATAAAAGTACAGGAGTAGGAAAAACATGTTTCAAAAAACAGCGTTGCGGCTTGCCGGAACACTATGCTGAGTGGAGCCCAAATTATACTATTCGATGTTTTTATTTTAGCTTGTAGACTAGTATAGAATGTAGTAGATATTTGTCTAAGATCAAATCTAGTGAGAGAGGTAATCAATTGACGCTATCTCAGTTACAGGGATCTGGAGTAATAAAATTCAAAGAAAACAATTTAGCAAAAGTATTCATGAGGTGATGGAGGGACGACCTAGATGCCTATCACGTGAGATGGCGGGAGCGCGCTTCTGATAGGAAGGAGTGGAGCAAGAGAGGGGAGGCCTTTGCCCAGCAGTGGGACACAGAAACAGGCTAACTAAAAAGAAAAAAATCTTAATAATGTTGTCTCAGTCATTCATCATCATCATTTCAACCGAAAGACGTCCACTGCTGAACATAGGTCTGATCCCAAGGCTCGCTAAACAGATCGGCCCCGTGCCATCCGCATCCAACGCGATCCCGTAACCTTAACCAGGTTGTTGTTTAACATGGTCTCAGTAAAAGAGGTGAAATACACTAGATGTCTCATTTATAGGAGGTAATTACATAAAAAAAAAAAACCGAAAAACGACGATTATGACGATAAAACCGAAAAAACTAGCACCAGTTGTAGAGGTTTGTTTAGTCCCATTGTTCAATAAAAAGTGAGAATGAGTATGTTATAAACAACTTTTACTAAATGTCATTTTATTTTTCGACATAGTCACCTTTTAGCATAATACACTTAGTATATCTTTTTTCTAAACTTAAAATTCCATTTTTAAAAAAGGTCTCATCTTGAGTACTTAAAAAATCTTGTACTGCAGCGACTACCGCGTCGTCGTCTTCAAATTTCTGGCCTCTCAGGTATTGTTTCAATCTCGGAAATAGGTAGAAATCACTGGGAGCGAGATCTGGTGAATACGGAGGATGCTTAAGGATATCGAACCCAGCATCACGAATTGCAGCCATTGCAACGGCGGACTTGTGTGCCGGGGCATTGTCCTGGTGGAACAGCACAACTTTCGAGAGTTTACCTCGCCGTTTTTCGCGGATCTCATTGCGCAATGTTGCTATTTGTTTGGCGTATAAAGTGCCCGTAATAGTGGCTCCATGCTCGAGATACTCAATCATTAATACCCCTTTACCATCCCAAAAAACAGAGCCCATGACCTTACCGGCAGATGGGCTCACCTTGAATTTCTTCGGAGTTGGAGATGATGGCCTTTTCCATGTCATAGACTGCAGTTTCGTTTCAGGGTCGTAATGATGGAGCCATGTTTCGTCCATTGTTATAAATCGCGCCAAAAAAAGTTCCCGGTCTTGCTGCATCAGGTTCAAAGCTTCTTGACAAATCTCTAGTCTAGTTTGTTTTTGGGTGTCAGTAAGCATTCTTGGTACCCAACGCGCAGATACCTTTTTCATACCCAAGCGTTCATGTAAAATATTATGCACGCTCCCCGTTGAAATCTTTACATTTTCAGCAATAAAACGAACTGTGACACGACGATCCGCCAAAACTGAGTTTTCGACTTTTTTCACAATTTCTTCAGTTACTGCTGTAGTAGGGCGTCCGGAGCGGGGGTCGTCCATTGTCGATGTTCTTCCACGTCTAAATTCGGCGCACCAACGTGCGACTGTCGAATACGGAGGAGCATTAGACCCTAAAGTGTCCCGCAAATCCAAATTGACTTGGTCCGTAGAAAAAATTTTCAAATACAAGTATTTGATAACGGCGCGCAGTTCAATTTTCTCCATTTTCGCTAGAGTACTCAATAGCATTGCAAAGAAATTACCGTATATTTTTTTAAACAAAAGACAGTTAGTTTTTTTTTCATAGCAATCAGCTAGATAGATTAGCTTTACCGGCCAGTATTTAATTTCGTAATATTAAAAGAGTTTGCATCTCATTCTCACTTTATATTGAACGCCCCTCGTACAATACCATTTATAAATAACAAAAAATTACTAACATGGTTAGACCGTATATACTCTAACCTCAGTGTAAGTAGCACCAAATTATTACAACTATATAACCAATGTCAAATCAAAGGAAATTACCGTCAGGTTTGACATTGGCTATAGTAACTTAGTGCACCTTACATGTAGTGACACCACAACTCTCAGTTAGCCGTAGATTAACAGTGCCATTTGCCCTTCAAGTTTCTTAAGATGTTCTCCGCTTGGACCTTTGAATTATTCACATAGACCTTTCTGTGGAATCCTCTAGGGTTAAAATCTTTATCCCGTGTAGAGAATGGACCAGGAAGTGCAACATACCTACCTATACACATTTTACTTGTCACTAATATTATAATCAAGAATGGTTCTTGGAGTCTTTTTGTATTTTTTTTATTTTTCAACTCCAAAATTTTTTTACTTTTACGCTCATCCCGTGAAATCCATGTACTTATACCTGGGACCTGGGGTATCGACCCAGCGCTGGTTTTTTTTCTGGTTTTTTCTGTGCATCTATGTTTCAGTTTGTATTTAGTATAAAATATACTAATATTATAAACACGAAAGTTTGTATGGATGTATGGATGTTTGTTACTCGTTCACGAAAAAATGGTTTGACGAATTCAGGTGAAATTTGGCACACAGATAGTTTATAACCTGCATTAACTTATAGGATACTTACAATACCGACCAAGTCGTAGGCCATAGCTACCTATAGTAATACAAAAAAATCGGTTTTTTTTAGTTCAGTAAAAAAATATAAAAAATCGAGTTGAAAACGCTGAAAAAACACGTTTCTTGTAAAACGCGGCTGTAATTTTTAATTTTATTTTATTTTTAGTACTTGTTATACCGGCCACGGTAACACATAATCGGTGTAAATTTTAAGTATTTAGCTATTACGGTTCAGGAGAAGGAGCCCTGTAAAACATGTTTTCAAACATACATTGGTCGTTCTTCGAAGTGTACCGCCTCAACAACATCTACACATACAGGGTGTTTTAAAAATCCCGTACGATCCGAAACCCAGTGACAGTACTCATAAAACTGAACAACTTTCCCCAAGGAACATGCCATGGGACGGAATATGAAATAAAATTTTGGTCTCTTCATACTATTACCTCTGTCAGCTGATCGGTTGTTTTGTATGGACAGTCCAATTTTTTTTTGTATTTCGAACCCTGTTCCTTGGGGAAAGTTGTTCAGTTTTATGAGTACTGTCACTGGTTTTGTCCCTGTATTTTGTCGTCCACGACATATTATTTAAACTGTAATGTGAATTCTCTCGGGAATTTTGCGAAATTCTGTTCATCATCATCTTTCCAGCCTATATACAGTCCCACTTCAGGAGGACACAGGGTCCTCTCTTGGGCCGTATTTCCCACGCGCGCCCAGTGATTCTACTAATTCGAACAAAAACACGGTTAAAGGCTAGTTAAAAAAAAGACTAATTCCGACTGACACCTCATTGTTATTCGCGTCAGCGAAGCTTGTCAATATTTTCCTATATAAATTCATGTATGCGTGACACCAGCGGGCCAATTTTCATACGACGTTACTATGTAAATGAGAGCATGGGAAACACGTTCAAAACTGGATTACCACTGCTTTAGAAAATTGTGAAAAATATTCTTTTCAGAAATATGAATGTCCCTTTCCAACAGGTCTAGTTGGAGCGAGAGCGCGACTGGTAACGTGAAATCCTTGTTCAAAATTATTTTAATAACAAAAATAACATGTCAAGAAGTGCTACAGTAAATTATTCAGTATCGAAAACTTTTATCCGACTTTTTTTTATGACATTATAGTACCATTACCATATATTAATCTTAATATATAAAAGAAGAAACTGACTGACTGACTGACTGCCTGACTGACTGACTGACATATCAACGCACAGCCCAAACCACTGGGCCTAGAGATTCCAAATTTGGCATGTCGGTTCCTTATAAGGTCTAGGGGTGCACTAAGAAAGGATTTTTCAAAATTCACTCCCTAAGGGGGTAAAAAGGGGGTTCAAAGTTTGTATGGGGAAACAAGATTAGTTCGACTATTTTAATCGAAACTTCACAGAAATACTCCTAATGATAAATGAGTAAACACGTGTTTCAGGTTTTTTGAGAATTCAACCCCTAAAAGGGGGGAAAGGGGTAACAAAGTCTGAAAATCAACATGGGTGTTGTTTCTATGGTTTATCGGGTCGCTGGTTATGAAAACAACAACGGTTTTAAAATCCGACGTGGCAGACGTAAAATACCATCTACCTGGATGGGGTGCGATGGGGTTGAAATATCTAAATAAACTAAATGACTGTTGATATATCAACGCGCAGTCCAAACCACTGGACCTAGAGACTTAAAATTTTGTATATAGATACCTTATACAATGTAGGCATCCACTAAGGAAGGATTTTTGGGAATTCCCACGGGAAAGGGAAAAAACGGGATTCATATATTCGATTCCGAGTGACCCTATCTCAGTAGCTATAATAACTAGACTTTTCAAATTTGATACACAAGTAGGTATTATATTACTTAAAACATTAATTAAAGGATTTTTCAAAATTCCCACGGGATAAGGAAAAAACGGGATTTGTATATTCAGTTCAACGGGAGCCTATGAACTATAAATACTAGGACTCTTCAAATTTGGCATAGAAGTAGGTAATTATAATATTAAAAAACAGGTTTAAGGATTATCGGAAATTCCCACGGGATAAAGAAAAAACGGGATTTTTCGTTTTACTGGTCGTAGAAAGCCGAAATTCGGCATGTAGGTTGCTTGGGGATCGTAGATGAGCATTGAGAGAGGACTTTCCCAAATTCCCACGGAAACGGGAAAAAACGGGATTTTTCGTTTTACAGGTCGTAGAAAGCTGAAATTCGGCATGTAGGTCGTTTGGGGAGTGTAGAGGAGCATTGAGAGAGGACTTTCTAAAATTCCCACGGGAACGGGAAAAACGGGATTTTTCGTTTTACTGGTCATAGAAAGCTGAAATTTGGCAAGTGGATTCCTTGGGGAGTGTTGAGCTGGATTAAGAGAGGACTTTCCAAAATTCCCACGGGAACGGGAAAAAACAGGATTTTTCGTTTTACTGGTCGTAGAAAGCTGAAATTCGGCATGTAGGTTGCTTGGAGAGTGTAGAGGAGCATTGAGAGAGGACTTTCCCAAATTCCAATGGAAACGGGAAAAACGGGATTTTTCGTTTTACTGGTCGTAGAAAGCTGAAATTCGGCATGTAGGTTGTTTGGAGAGTGTAGAGGCGCATTGAGAGAGGACTTTCCAAAATTCCTACGGGAACGGGAAAAACGGGATTTTTCGTTTTACTGGTCATAGAAAGCTGAAATTTGGCAAGTGGGTTCCTTGGGGAGTGTAAGGGAGCATTAAGAAAACATTTCCCGAAATTCTTACGGGCACGGGAAAAAACGGGATTTTGCGTTTTACTGGTTGTAGAAAGCTAAAATTTCAAAATTCATAAGTTTATACTGTAAGTAGGCCGCAAAGGGCACTTTAACCGACTTCTAAAAAAGGAGGAGGTTATGCATTCCACTTTATGTATTTTTTTATGTAGGTATGTTCACCGATTTCTCGGTCAATTGTGGACCTGCTTGCTTGCTTGCCTGTATGCTTGCTTGCTTGATATCTTGGTTCTTTGGAATACTCATAGTACACGCAAGCGAAGCCGCGGGCAAAAGCTAGTATATTATATTATACGAGGGGCGTTCAATATAAAGTGAGAATGAGATGCAAACTCTATTAATATTACGAAATTAAATACTGGCAGTTAAAGCTAATCTATCTAGCTGATTGCTATGAAAAAAAAACACTAACCGTCTTTTGTTTAAAAAAATATACGGTAATTTCTTTGCAATGCTATTGAGCACGTTAGCGAAAATGGAGAAAATTGAACTGCGCGCCGTTATCAAATACTTGTATTTGAAAAATTTTTCTACGGACCAAGTCAATTTGGATTTGCGGGACACTTTAGGGTCTAATGCTCCTCCGTATTCGACAGTCGCACGTTGGTGCGCCGAATTTAGACGTGGAAGAACATCGACAATGGACGACCCCCGCTCCGGACGCCCTACTACAGCAGTAACTGAAGAAATTGTGAAAAAAGTCGAAAACTCAGTTTTGGCGGATCGTCGTGTCACAGTTCGTTTTATTGCTGAAAATGTAAAGATTTCAACGGGGAGCGTGCATAATATTTTACATGAACGCTTGGGTATGAAAAAGGTATCTGCGCGTTGGGTACCAAGAATGCTTACTGACACGCAAAAACAAACTAGACTAGAGATTTGTCAAGAAGCTTTGAACCTGATGCAGCAAGACCGGGAACTTTTTTTGCCGCGATTTATAACAATGGACGAAACATGGCTCCATCATTACGACCCTGAAACGAAACTGCAGTCTATGACATGGAAAAGGCCATCATCTCCAACTCCGAAGAAATTCAAGGTGAGCCCATCTGCCGGTAAGGTCATGGGCTCTGTTTTTTGGGATGGTAAAGGAGTATTGATGATTGAGTATCTCGAGCATGGAGCCACTATTACGGGCACTTTATACGCCAAACAAATAGCAACATTGCGCAATGAGATCCGCGAAAAACGGCGAGGTAAACTCTCGAAAGTTGTGCTGTTCCACCAGGACAATGCCCCGGCACACAAGTCCGCCGTTGCAATGGCTGCAATTCGTGATGCTGGGTTCGATATCCTTAAGCATCAGTGGCGAAGGGTGCTAACAACTCGATTCCCAGCGGGTTGCCTAAAATTTTGAAGTAACCAAACGCTTCTCTTAGTAACCGATTGTTTGTATAGAGACTTACTCTTCCATAATAAACTTTTAAGTATTTTTCAAAATGGTGCAGTAACAAAACGCATCAAAATATCCACAAGACCAATCAGTCATTCATAAATTCAGTATTCCGGCAGGAATTGTACACTCACACATGTAAATATTCATTCATAAAACCATAGATTCACTACAAGCGTCTACCGTAAGAATAGGCATGGAATAGGCTGAAGATAACCCGGTCTCTATCGGCTTATCACATTTAAAAAAAGACTTTCTACATTGTGCATAAGGCTTGATTTCACTTTGACAGAAGCTTTTCTTCTAAATTAATTTATCCCACTTGGAATAGCCGACCGAATTGACATTCATGCAGCCATTCGTATACTTATTTAAAATTACTGCAGCGAAATTTAATTTTAAAATATCGAGTTTTAGTGTAAAACAGAAAGTACGATATTTTATCTATTTTTATAATAAGATTTATAAACAGACAAAATTAAACCGCCACGGGCTGTGCTCAGCGCGCTGCACAACACCAAATCGTATACGCTGTGCCGCGCTGCCGGATTGTGTCACTGTATGTACGATTCGGAGCCATAGAACGTGCCGGACGTGATCCGCTAGCGCGGTCGATTTGTTTGTGGTGTGGTATTTATTGAAATGACAACATTAGGTAATGACATGTCAATCGCTCAGTGTTTTGTAGTTTGTTTATTTATATTATAATAAAATTATGTGAAATAATTTTAATAAAAACACAATATTAGATCAGTGTTGATACGCAATATCGGTGAAATTTAATCGTACATATTATCGCCTGTCAGGTTGTAAATCTGATTATAATTCAGTGTCTAATTCATGTATAAGTAACATATTGTTTTGATACTGATATCAGTGAAAGGATAAATATGCTGCAGTCTTATGGACCGAATTACTGCACGTAAGTACTAGTTTTCAAGAATATAACCTAGTATAACTACTAAGAAATGGGGTATGATTTTTGTTTGCTTTTTTTCGTCCGGCTATACCTGGAAAAAAAAATCACGCCTCGCCACTGTTAAGCATCCTCCGTATTCACCAGATCTCGCTCCCAGTGATTTCTACCTATTTCCGAGATTGAAACAATACCTGAGAGGCCAGAAATTTGAAGACGACGACGCGGTAGTCGCTGCAGTACAAGATTTTTTAAGTACTCAAGATGAGACCTTTTTAAAAAATGGAATTTTAAGTTTAGAAAAAAGATATAATAAGTCTTCCTAAGTCGGACACTCTTGTCAGAGTGGTCGTGGTTGCGCAGACGAGGTCCACGGAGTGATGTTCGGTGGGTCGCAGACTTTTTCGAGGACAGCCCTCTTAGCAATTTGCTTCCATTTCTGCCGGTTAGAGGCGTTGCGAGTACACTGGACCATGGTGGACTCAGTAGCTTTTTTAATCAGGTCAGTCCAGCGAGTTGGTGAACGACCGCGTGCCCTCTTGCCTTCCACCTGACCCTGGACCACCAACCTCTCCATTGAGTTCACATTCCTGGAGATGTGACCAAAGAACTTCAGTATCCGTAATTGCACAGCGTAATAAGTGTATTATGCTAAAAGGTGACTATGTCGAAAAATAAAATGACATTTAGTAAAAGTTGTTTATAACATACTCATTCTCACTTTTTATTGAACGCCCCTAGTATATTATACTAGCTAGCCATTGTCCGCAACTCAGTCCACGAAGAATAGGGGTATAGAAAATAGCCTACGACATATTCTCCCTTCCGTCCGGCTACGTAACTGAGTTTTGTAACCAGCTACGAAATGAGAACATTTTTAATCGCTTGGAACGCAGTTATGAAGGAAGGATTGTTTGTCTTTATTTGTAACTCATTTGTAACTAGCTATATAGTAGGGTCCGTTGCCTCGTAGGGAATCAGATCCTACCAAGCTTACTTAGATTGGTAGAACACTCAGATGACTTCTACACGAAGTAACTCAGACTGCTGTCACATACAAAAAAGGCAAAAGCAACTCCGAAACTAGCTATATAGTAAGAATTATTTTTTCTAGTTGGAAATCCAGATACGTATAGATAATTCTTTGTCTCAACTTGTAACTGATTTGAAAACTGGCTACAAAGTAGGAATTATTTTTCCCAGTTGGAAATCCAGATACGTGCACCCCAGGCCAAAAGTATGGAAACAAGTTTACATGGCCATACAAATCCAAGATTTTCAAACACAAAAAGCTAAACAGTAAAAAATATTATCGATCATTTTTACTATTAGAGTGTTTTTAGAGTGCTGCTACCACCGTTTTTTTATGACTTTTAACTAGTTTACAATAAAGTAGTTACAAACTGAGATAGTTAATTCTCAATGCGTAACTGGGATGCAAAGGGATAAAAAATATTCCCAATTCGTAACTGGTTATAAACTGGGAAATAGTAGTTACAAATTAAGATAATTAAATCTCAATGCGTAACTGGGTTTCAAAGGGATAAAAAATCTTCCCAGTTCGTAGCTGGTTATGAACAGGGAAAAAGTAGTTACAAACTAAGATAGTTAATTCTCAATGCGTAACTGGGTTTCAAAGGGATAAAAAATATTCCCAGTTCGTAACTGGTTATAAACAGGGAAAAAGTAGTTAAAGTAGTTACAAACTAAGATAATTAATTCTCAATACGTAACTGAGTTTCAAAGGGATAAAAAATATTCCCATTTCGTAGCTGGTTACAAAACTTAGTTACGTAGCCGGACGGAAGGATATTCTCAGACTTACCGTGAATAGACAAAAAAGTTTCATAATAATCGATCGAGCCGTTTCGGAGTTCCATAACAAACACCGTGACACGAGATTTTTATATATTAGTTAGAAGATGGTGCTAAGAAACAATTTGACACAATTATGAATTCCTATGATATCAAAAACATATCAGCTTCAGAGACTAATTACTATAATCTATACAAATAAAATACAAAAGATGCTTCTACCTATGCCCGTTACAGATTTCCAACTATCCAACCGATGCCGTGCCCCAAACCGGTTTTATTTAAGACATAATACATAATTTGAAGATGGCTCTAACGACTTTCGGTCCATCTATGAGTCGCTTGCGCAGACTAAATTGCGCGCAAAAGATATATTATGACAATCGCATTTCCAAACAAAATAGCAATCCTTCTGTACCCACCCAATATCCACGAAAAGCAATAATAATGAATATCTAGGTGATTTTAAATCGCGACCCTCAGAAATTGATACCTGTTGTGTTTAATAAAATATATTTTATGGCATATTTATTCATGTTTATCGGTTGTTTGTCGAATGGTATGCACATGTGGCGCGAAGGTTTTTTTTATGGTGGAAACAGTACAGTAAAGCAACGGGTCGCTTTTTGGGTTTATTGCGGTTTTGATGATGCTTGCGTTGCTTATAAATATTGACACGGGATTTGGTTCGGTGATAAATTAAAAGGAGCTACATAAAAAGGTGGTGATGAGGTCAGATAGGTGATGATAAGTCCAAAAATAAAGCTAAATTTTTAATGTTAATGTCGCACAAGATTTTGAAAAATTTAGAGCTACGAACCCAGACTCGAGCCCACGACCCTCTGCTTGGCAGGCCATAGGTCAAACGACTTCGGCACCACGATTAAGCATGATAATTAAATTAATTCTTTGACTAGGTAATGAATAAACAAATACTAAATAATATTTTAACAAGAAACGCCAGCAGTTTAAATCGAAACGAACTAAACAAACTTAACTCGAAACTCGCGAGATATCTTTAATTGTATGAAATTATAACGAAAGCCTTATTCAAGGCCTGAACACAGATATCAAAATTCATAATCGTGCCGGCAAACTTCAGCAAATACTTGAAAACAAAACGGTGTAAATCTCTGGAGGGGCTGAAAATGAAGTTTTCAAGTACTGAGAGTCGAGTTTTATGAATTTGTTCAAGTTTCTAACTTATTTCACACCTTTCATCTCGAATTATGGAGTAATTATCGTTAATTTTGCTTTTTAATCGGTAAAGGAAAAGTTAAACATAAGTAATGTACTTAAACAAATAAATAAATAAACAAGCCATTTACGAGTATATCAACGCGAACTGTCTGTGTGTGTTTGTAACTGTTTCACGTGAAAACGACTGAATGGACTTAGATTAAATTTGGTGTGTACAGGTTTCCTAACAATCACTGATAACCTGGTACCGGGTGAGGGGCCAAGTTAAACCAGTTAAAAAAACACATGTTAGTTTGAGCGTAATACTGGTAGAGTCGGAGAGTTTTCGTTTTAGGAATGTGTTTTTGTATTAACGAGCGGGGCGTTTTGGTGCGAGCATTGTATTGAAATAAATAATAAATAAATAAAACGTATCACTTTTAGTAGGTACTACATACTTACGAAAACGAGATGGAGCGACGACCTGATAAAGATTGCGGGATCGCGTTGGATGCGGATGGCACAGGACCGATCTGTTGGGCGAGCCTTGGGGGATGCCTATGTTCAGTAATGGACATCTGAAAAATTACTTTCGGAAAAATTTTGCAAGTATCTTCTTACTGTACTTGACTTGTATACGAGAATGTTTCTTTTATTTTACTACATCTGAGTCTTAACGGTTGTTTTGGGTTTATCATCATCAACATCTTAGCCTGTATACGTTCCACTGCACGGCACAGGCCTTGACAGGACACTTGACATGAACTTGACATACGCCATTTAATAAAATTTCTTCTCATATATCACAATGGAGCGCCGTAAGATTTATACCTCGGAATCCAGGGCCTTTATATGTATAAACTTTTAAATGTGTTTTTTAACAATATATAAAAAAATGTTAAAAAAGGTGTTGCAAGTTTAATCACGATGTTTTCCTTATCGTAAAGCTAATGGTAAATTTAAAATATATTTTCGCACATAAATTCCGAAAACTCAGAGGTGTGAGTGGTGTGAGCCCGAATTCGAACTCACGGCCCTCTGCTTGAGTGGCAATAGGTCAAACCACTAGGCCATCACGTCTTTTTTTGTTTTTTAATTAATAGCTTTTAGACTTTTTGTTTTAATTAGCACACCAATTTAGCGTAGTAACTTTGAGTGAAAAGAGAGCATGCAAATGAAACATTGAAAAGGAAAAAATAAATATTAGTTGTTTACACAAGAGAAGCTGCTTTGAAAGTTATGAATTTTCAATACTTCCTGTGTAATTTGAGTTTTCAACCGGGTAAGATTTCCCACGGGGCGAGCACGAGTTCATTTCAGTAGGTGTACCTATTTATACACCGTGAAATTTTACTGGTTGTTTTCCCGAAACGAGGTGATTTAGTTTCGATTGTACAATCGATTTATAATTACTATTTTGACTAGAGTCAAAAATCCAATTGTGAAAAACGAAAGTCGAAAATGACCGCAAACCAATTGTAACGCTTTGTTGGTACAAGTAGCGTACGGTACGATCGTACGATATGTTAGGTACCAACGAAGCGTTACTATTGGTTTGCGGTCATATTCGACTTTCGTTTTTCACAATTGGATTTTTGACTTTTTCTGTCTTGCGGATACACTTCGACCCGTAGAAAAGATCTTTGTATGTCTTTGTATGTCTTTTAGCTGCAGACTTGCCCCTACTGGCTGATCTAAATGTACCATAATGTATAGTATTTGATAGTATGTATATCTTAATTGCCACAATAAGCGAATGAAATTGAACATAAGGGTAGTAAAGTAATTTCTTGGTACTAGGTATACGTCTTGAGTGACAGAGACAAATGTTAGGACTGGGGAATTAATTGTGTCCACTGCCTCCACTGACACATGATACGTTGTATGCAGAGCTATTATTATGTATTATGGGTGGACAGAATGTCTAGATAAGTGGCTTTTTTAGTAATAATAATTTCTTCGTAATTATTAGGCGACTAAACTAATGAGTACGTCGATATGCGACTCGTGAAAGTAATTTAAAAACATTGCATTTAGCTGGCTAACCCGATGCCATTACTTTTGATTGTTCATGTTTGTTTACATTGAGTTAAGTACAGTCACGAGCTTTAATTTTGGACCCACTTAAGGTTGACAGTCCTGTCATGTTGTATAGGAATTCAAAGGATATCTTTTCGAAATGGGTCCCAAATTAAAGCACGCGACCGTACCGAAACACTTCTAGTCTATATACATATAATAAATCTGTAACAAGTCGGTGTCTGTACATTGAAGATATTTGAGAAAAACTGTCACTAGGGCTATTTATTAGCGCAATAGAACCCGAAACAATGATTTTTAGAATTATTGTCTTTTTGTCTGTTCATCTGTTTGTATGTTTGTCTGTGCGTTTGTGCGCGCTAACCTCAGAAACGGCTTAACCTAGAAGGATGCGGTTTTCACTGATATGTTGGTATTTTCTTGGACTAACATTTAGTGTTTGTTCCATTTCAATCGGTTCACAAATAAGAAAGATACGTCTATTTTAAAAAATTATCGAACAGTTTTTAGAAGAATTAATAAGCTGAAGAGTTTGTTTTTTCGTTGTTTGAACGCGCTAAAATCAGGAACTACCGCTCCGATTTGAAAAATTCTTTCAGTATAAGATAGCCCATTTATCGAGGAAGGCTAAAGGCTATATATCATCACGCTACCACCAATAGGAGCGGAGCGGAGCGGAAGAATGTTTCAAAATCAGGGGTTTTTGAAGTAAAACTTCTATAGGCACGCTTGACTTGGGAGTACGGTGGTGAATGTGAACGCGGGTGTGCGGGGGGGTTGGTGGAGGTGGGGTTGAGAGGGGGGTGAGGGGGGTTTGCGGCGGGGGGGGGGTTGCGGGGGCGGGTATTTTTTTATATCGAGGAACTAAGGAGAGCCATAATTGATGAAAAAGCAAATTTGATAAAAAATAAGCTGCCCAAATTACTAATTCCACGCGAACGGAGTCGCGGGCAAAAGCTAGTATAGAATAATTCTGTTAAAGGGTTGCCTGGAAGAGATCGCTCTTAAGCGATAAGGCCGCCTATTGCTTACCTTGTAACTTTCTCTCTATGTACCTGTTTTCTGTATCGCTTACTATTTCTGGTGTACAATAAAAGAGTCATTGTATTGTATTGTATTGTATTGAATGGTTGATTGGTTGATTGGATAGACATATTATTATTAGACTGGACCACTAGAATTTCACTACTTACCAGATTATTATACTGTCAAAAAACTTACAATAACGACGAAATTCAGCTTAATGGGATACCATCGGTTAAAAACTGGTTTGAAAATTTTGAACCTACGCCTTAATATATGCAAACGAACGTTAAATAAATAGTTGTAAAATAAGTTAGGTATATTAAGTTACAAGATTACTTTTATTGAATTCTGATACAGCCTGTGTGTGATCTATTAAATTGGTGTAAATTTATATCCTTGAATTTTCTGTATAGCGTGAAATCTCCGAGGAATACCTACATTTTAAACTTAGACATGTTTTTATACTTAGGTAGTAATTTTTTTATATTATTTTTATTTTAATGAAAACTGATGTAAGGTAAACGCCCCTGTGCTCGACACCAACCCAATACAGTGCACCTTCAATCGTATGTCATAGTAAGAGAGGTGACAGATGGGTGTCATCTACTTAGTTTCTGGGCGTTGAGGTGTCGAGCATTGGTACGTTTACTTTATTGGGAAATAGACGATTTGGAACAAAAGTACCTAACTATTTAAAATAGTCAATAATCTTGAAATTAAAACCACGCATAAAAATGACTTATTTACTTTTCTTCTCGGAGTCACCAGATATTTCCCGGCAAAATATAAAAGTTCCTCATCTTTGAGTTAGCAAACTTCAATATTCTTTTTTGTGTCGCATTTTATCATTTCCGAGCGAATCTATAAAAATGTCAGGGGAAATTGGAAGTTGCTAACAAAAGTGTCGGGAGATAAGTTCCGCTTCGAATCCTGTAGCCAGCAGATGTTTTAGTGTTCCACAGTTGTGTCAAAATACCCTAATAATAAAAAATAAAAAATAAAATATTAGGGGACAATCTTACACAAATCGACCTAGTCCCAAACTAAGCAAAGCTTGTACTATGGGTACTAGACGACGATAAACATACTTATATAGATAAATAAATACTTAAATACATAGAAAACAATACAATACAATGCAATACAAATATTCTTTATTGATCACCAGAAACAGTACAGTGACATTACAAAGACATCCATAACTCAGGAACAAATATTCGTGCTCATCACACAAATAAATGCCCATTCGATTCGAACCCAGGACCTCTTGCTTCGTAGGCAGGGTCACTACCAACTAGGCTACAGCGGTCGTTAGACGTAATACTGTCATCATCATCAATTCAGCCGAAAGACGTCCACACTGCTCAAGGCTCATCAAACAGACCGGTTCAGCGCAATCCACATCCAACACCTTCCCACAACCTTAACCAGGTCGTCGCTCCTCTTGTTGGAGGCCTTCCTACATTGCGTCTTCCTGCCCATGAACGGCACTCGAGAACCTTCTGCCCCATTCTGACATCAGTTCTACGAGCAATGTGCTCTGCCAAGTGCCACTTGAGTCTGGCGATCCTCCGAGCTATGTCGGTGATTTCACCGTTTGTAATGTGATCCTGCATAGAGACTCCGAGCATGACCCTCTCCATCGCCCTCTGTGTGGCCCTGAACTTTCCTTGGAGGCCCATCGTTAACGGCAGTACCAATGTCATTCGTCATCAGTCATCACTGGTCAAAGACTTTTGACTTCAGACTGCCTTAAGTCTTGAAGTACCTACCGTGGTATGTCATTGACTACTAAATACACTCCATCGTTGTTGTTGTTAATATAAATCAGGTCCGTATTTGGGTATAATGAACAACATCAACAACATCATCAACATCGTGAGTCAACCCGTATCGTACGAAAGTGTTCGACGTGGGCTAATGTGGATACGTATGTGAATATATTATTCGATATCGAATGCTATTAAGGTTTGGATGGATGAATTTGTGGATGTTTGTTACTGCTTCCACGCTAAAACGGTTTGAAGAATCCTGATGAAATTTGGTGGACAAATAGTTTTTAACCTGGGTTAACATATAAATTGCTTCTTATACCAGAAAATTGTATAGTCGCCACGGGATAGCGATAAATTAATTCTTAACAGTCGAAGCCGGGGGCAACAGTTAGCAGATTAAAAGTATACTAGAACATTATTTTACCTTTAGCGCTTCAGGATATTTTTAATTTTAGATTAACCGTCAACAATGTTACTTCGCCTACTAATACCAAGGATGATATAGACTGGATTAGCAATCGCCATAGTACAGATCGTCAGCAGAAAAATAGTTCGATTATTAAATCTAGATGGCGCTGACATATAGCCCGAGGGTTTGAAAGCAAAACAATAAGACTACAGATATTTCATATTACTGCAAATGTATTATTATGCAATATTTTTGAAAAATAATACATTTGTAGTAATATGAGACATCTGTAGTCTTATTGTTTTGCTTTCAAAGCCTCGGGCTATATTTCAGCGCCATCTAGATTTAATAATCGAACTATTTTTCTGCGGACGATCTGTAACTATGGCGATTGCTAATCCAGTCTATATCATCCTTGGTTGCTAATATTAATAATTTCGCTAGTATATATTTCTTAATTTTCTTCTGTGTGCCAGTCAGTGTATTTTCTTTATTGATGTCAAATAAAGTTATGTCTATGTCTAATATGTAGACAAAAATAACGACTGATACGAATATTTTAGAAAAAAAGAGTTTTTTACAAAGCCAACGTTTTAACCCAATATAATCAATACTTTCTGTTGACATATAAAAGACGTCATGAATTTTTTACCGGCACTGATCGACGCGGGGCTACGGTGCGTAAATTTTTTATTACTATATATCACTTATTTGCTTCGGCAAAAAATTTACGACACACATTTTCGGCGGAAGGGAATTGGGTGGTACACTCGGAATTGTTGTTTTGATGTAAGGTTTTATTGCGAATTTTATTGTTATGATCGGATAATGTTATAAATGTGATATGTTTCATGGTTTTAAACTTATAAAAGAGGAGACTAGGAACATGTGACATTTAAGTTGGTTCTCATCTTTTTATTAATTTAAAATTCCAGAAGCCCACCGGATTTAGACATGGCGTTGGCGCTGTTCAGGTTAGTTTAAGTAACAAGGATGTACACCTATATAACATTGTGAGCGAGCATGAGCTTTTTTGTTGTATTATGGACTAATTTAAAAATTGCACGAAGCCTATTTAAAAAAATGCAGTAAGGTAAATACCCTAGTGCTCGACACTTTAATTCCAATAATTGACACCCTGCTTGTCGCCTTTATTGCTACGAATTACGATTGAAAGTGCCGGTTATTGGGGCACCGTCGGTCACTGGGTAAACCCTACCTAAGCAAAAAACGTTACGTTTCAGTTAAAAATAAGAAAAACTAAAAAACACGCTTTAAAAAATAAAAAATAAATTTTAAATAATTTCAATTCACTATTCTTATAGTGCAGTAAAAAATCTTAATAAGCAATTATTATATTGTTATATCCAGATCAAAACTTGTAAACAATTCTAAATATTGATAAAATAAATAATAATAGTTTAAAATATTTTATTGTAAAAAAAGCGTGGGGTGCATGGTGTCAATTGTCAAGGATTGTCATTTTGATAACATCTTAAAAAGCACCCCACGCTTTATTTACAATAAAATATTTTAAACTATTATTATTTATTTTATCAATATTTAGAATTGTTTACAAATTTTGATCTGGATATAACAATATAATAATTGCTTATTAAGATTTTTTACTGCACTATAAGAATAGTGATTTGAAATTTATTAAAATTTATTTTTTATTTTTTAAAGCGTGTTTTTTAGTTTTTTTTAACTATTATTTATTTTCTATTTTTTAGTTGCATTTTTTTCTTTCTAACTTTACCCCCTCACCTACAATCCCCAAACCCCCTAAACCCAACCCCCCAACATCCCCCACCCCATTTCCCCAAACCCCCCCCAAACCCCACACCCTTACCCCCAATCCCCTAAACCCCCCTTACCCCCTCCTCATTTTACAAACCCCCGAACCACCTAAACCCAACCCCCCTAACACCGAACCCCCATACCCCCGGAAACCCCCCTCCCCCCACCCCCACTCCCCCACCCCCACTCCCCCACCCGTCACCTGACCCCCCCACCCCACCCCTCCCACACCCCCCACCCCGCCACCTACCGCCCCCCCTTCCAGTTCCATCACCAAACCCTTGTTACCATCTAGGCATCTTACCCCCTCCCCATTTCCCACAACCCCCCAAAATCACTTACCCCCGAACCCCCCAACACCCCCACCCTATTTCCCGTAAACCTCCCCCCATCCCCTAACCCCAACCGCCACACCCTAACACCCAACCCTCTAAACCCCCAACCCCCTTACCCCATACCCCATTCCCCCCCCAACCCGCCACCTACCCCCCTTCCAGCTCCATCATCAGACTCTTGTTACCATCTAGGACCAAAGTACTCGTCAAAACGAATCAAACGAGCCCAAACTCGATGGGGTTGTTTCGTTTTATTGTGGAGTGCCTTTGGCCATCTTCCTGCTCCATCATCAGACCCTGGTTACCATATGGGATCAAAGTGCTCGTCAAGACGAATCAAACGAGCCCAAAATCAATGGGGTTGTGTCGTTTTATTGTGGAGTGCCTTTGGCCATCTTCCAGCTCCATCATCAGACCCTGGTTACCATATGGGATCAAAGTGCTCATCAAGACGAATCAAACCAGCCCAAACTCGATGGGGTTGTGTCGTTTTATCGTGGAGTGCCTTTGGCCATCTTCCAGCTCCATCATCAGACCCTGGTTACCATCTGGGATCAAAGTGCTCGTCAAGACGAATCAAACGAGCCCAAACTCGACGGGATTGTGTTGTTTTATTACATAGTTCCTATGGCATATGGCATTGACAATATTGCATTGTCATCCAATTTACTTATATGTGCAAAATTTCAGCTCAATCGGAAACCGGGAAGTGGGTCAAAATCGCGCCCTAAGGAGTCGGTTACAAACAAACATACAAACATACATACAAACATACAGGTGAAGCTAATATAAAGCGTGTAAAAACCCAAAATTAATTATTGATCTAGATGATAAGGAAATTATAGTTACTTAAATGTAAAATATTAAAAAGTACATCACAATCAGAATCTAGCGAGTTGAAACCCCGGCCACGAGCATAGAGAAAGAGAGAAACATTTAACACTTCAGGACTCGCAACCTAGTTTCAAACACTTTTAGTCGCTAAAGGGTCCACCGGACCCGGTTGGTTATTTGACCATATAATAAAAAGTATTGAATAATATATGATATACATATATTTTTCTTAGATTAAGAAATAAAACAATCATGATATAATAATCAATTGTTTATTATTGGCGATTTATCGCAAGCAGTGAATATTTTCAAAAAATACCTAATTTTTAACGTTTTTTATTGTACTTTAATCACTAATGCTAATAACTTTTATAAATCATTGTACTTTGTTTTAATTATGATGTTTTCGTAAACTTCAATTATTGACTTATATAAAATCACAAAAAGAGATCACAATGAATACTATAAAAAAATTAGTAAATGCACCTCAAACTTAGCCTATTATAGATTTCAACCAAAATCTTGATTTACAAGGAAAACATTTTTTTTATTGAGAAATGTCAATACAATTAGGACATATTGGTTTTGTATGATCACCACAAATAGCAACATAACATTCGCAGCAATATACTTTGGTTTTTCTATCTTTTTTCCAAGAGCAAAATCGACAACGAATATTTCTTCCTCGCGGTATTGCCTGTGGCTGGGAACTTTCAGGTTTAGGCACAATATTTAAATTACGATTATTTATTGCAACCGGGAGATTCGTCAAAGTGAGCCTTTCGTAAAAATAATAAATACTAACATAGTAATCTTGGCGAAGTATAGATACCGGGACATAATCTAGATCTGGACGATGATCCAATATATCGCGATTCAGTGGCTCATGAGGTGGGTTACGGACAGTCTGAGTTTGTGGATTTTTTCCTTCTTAGATCTCCTCTGGTAAGTCAGGTTGTAAGTTCTACCATTCTTTTGTAATAACCTCAAACTCAATAGTCAGATATTCGTCACAATCTTGTTCAGAAACAGTATTATCTTTACTTTCTTCTACAAAGTCTTCAGTTTCTGAACAGTCTTCATTCTCTATTTCTTCATTAATAAATCGGATATTTATTTTTCCGATAACGCCCTATGAGCAGCCATCTTGTATGCTGTATCAATAAAAACTTTAGATAGATCCGCTTAAGGTAATATAAAAATTAATCACGTAAGTAGTCGCTAACGGGTCCAGCGGACCCAGACTTGATAACTATTGCATGCGTAAATGCTCGCTACTGGGTCTAACTGACCCATACGCACTTTGAACGTCCATCACTCGCAAGCGCGGGGCGCCGACTGACAGGCGAAGCGACGAATCGACGCGGAGTACTTTGACTTGAAGGTACTAAGAACGGCTACGTCGCGCGGTGAAATTCAAACAAGTTAGCGATCATAATGAAGGCCACTGGGTCCAACAGACCCGTTAGCGAGTCCTGAAGTGTTAAATATGTTTTTACAAATATTCGATACAAAAATACATTTGGAAGGAAAAAGATATAAATATAAAAACAACAAATAGTATAAATTTGACCCCAATCAACATAACGTTGCGGCAAACGCTGTTTTTCAGCGGGATACACTTAAAAACACAACCACATAGTGAGCAATGTAACTAAAACTCAGATATCTGGTCCTTCAAATCCCGCTCAATTAACGAATTAAATGTATACGCCGCTCCACACAGACCGTAATTAATAGCCAAAGTAATTTGACGAAGTTGGACCAAAATTTACTGTAGCATGAACGCATACAGGCCTTGTTCGCATCGAATTGAAACTTCGCTCTAATTTATTCTCAACCGTCCAAATTCTACACCTTATCTTGCGAAAGGTTCTTCTAGTTTCAACTCCATTTTAAAATATTTATTTTTATTTTATTACTAGCTATTGCCTGCGAAACCGTCCGCGAAGAATAGGGATATACACCGATCTTTAAGACAATATCTTGCAATAAGTATTATAAAAATAGCCTACGACCTACATATTATTATATTCTCGGACCTACCGAATATAGAGAAAAAGAAAAAAGTTTCATAAAAAAATCTGTCAAGCCTCCTTTAAACATGAAGCTACCGCACCGTGAGACTCACTCATAGTGTTACACACACATACACAAAAAAAAAACACAAAAAAACACATCAGTCTTTGGAAAAAGACTGCAAATGTCCGTCATTTGCAGAGTCTTTTTTCAAAGACCGTGTGTTATCTTTATGGCCGGGTACTGTATTCCTTTTAGCTAATGATTGCCAAAGGTTGAATTTCAACTAACCCGAGGAGGAAAGGGAATTTCATAAAGTTGCTAAAACAAAGATAAATCTGAATCGACTTGGAAGATTAATGTTGAAACTTTATGATGGACTTGGCGATGCCGCTGCCGTGTCAATTTTCACCAATAGTAAGTTAAGGTACGTACCCATCGGGGACGAATCACTTCTGAACTTTGAAAAGGAAGTCGAATTTTACAAATATTACATTTATTACGAAACCTTTAATAAAAATAATCTATATCTATACATATAATAAATCTGTAATAAGTCGGTGTCTGTACATTGAAGATATTTGAGAAAAACTGACACTAGGGCTATTTATTAGCGCAATAGAACCCAAAACAATGATTTTTAGAATTATTGTCTGTGTGTCTGTTTGTCTGTGCGTTTGTGCGCGCTAATCTCAGAAACGGCTTAACCTAGAAGGATGCGGTTTTCACTGATATGTTGGTATTTTCTTGGATTAACATTTAGTGTTTGTTTCATTTGAATCGGTTCACAAATAAGAAAGATACGTCTATTTTAAGAATTTATCGAACAGGTTTTTTGTTTGAACGCGCTAATCTCAGGAACTACTGCTCCGATTTGAATAATTCTTTCAATGTTAGATAGCACATTTATCGAGGAAGGCTATAGGCTATATATCATCACGCTAACACCAATAGGAGCGGAAGAATGTTTCCAAATCGGGGGTTTTGGAAGCAAAACGTCTATATCTCGGGAAGTACTGCTCCGATTTGGAAAATTCTTTCAGTGTTAGATAGCCCAGTTAGATAGGGCGGGTTGGGAGCGGTTGGGGGGGCGGCTTGAGAGCGGGTTGGTGGCGGGTTGGGAGCGGGTGGGGGGGCGAGTAGGGAGCGGGTTTGGGGCGGGTTGGTAGCGGGTTGGGGGCGGGTTGGGGGCGGGTTGGGAGTGGGTTGGGGCGGGTTAGGAGCGGGTTGGGAGCGAGTTGGGGGCGG
This sequence comes from Archips crataeganus, assembly GCA_947859365.1. Taxonomy (NCBI): domain Eukaryota; kingdom Metazoa; phylum Arthropoda; class Insecta; order Lepidoptera; family Tortricidae; genus Archips; species Archips crataeganus. The sequence goes on from OX402068.1 coordinate 6,128,851, forward strand.
GTTGGGAGTGAGTTGGGGGCGGGTTAGGAGCGGGTTGGGGGTGGGTTGGGAGCGGGTTGGGAGCGGGTTGGGGGCGGGTTGGGAGTGGGTTGGGAGCGGGTTGGGGGCGGGTTGAGAGCGGGTTGGGGCGGATTGGGAGCGGGTTGGTTTATTATGAAGTTTCACTTCTTCCGGAAGGATCTAAGGAGAGCCATAATTGATGAAAAAGCAAATTGGATAAAAAAATAAGCTGCCCAAATTACTAATTCCACGCGGACGGAGTCGTGGGCAAAAGCTAGTAAATAAATAATAATAGATATAGCGGGAAAATTAACACCAACTGACCAACTTAGAACGCATAAATATATTTTGATTTGGATAAACAATATAGATATATTATCATCATCATCATTTCAGCCGAAAGACGTCCACTGCTGAACATAGGCCTCCCCCAAGGCTCGCCAAACAGATCGGCCCTGCGGCATCCGCGTCCAATGCGTTACCGCTATCTTCATCAGGTATATATACTTACATCCATTATTGAACACCTAAGATTCGAGAACAAACATTCGTATTTTTTATACAAATATCTGCTCCGATGTGGAAGTCGAACCCGGGACCTTACGATTCTTAGTCAGGTCCACTAACCACTACGCCATTTATTGGTCGTCTTTTTAATACATGTTAAAAAAGAATAGTGGGCGAAATACGCAATGGTTATTTGATATAATTTTTTGTAAAAATTATTTTGATAATTTAATGGTGATTCTTTTAAGCCCTGGTGGCCTAGTGGTTTGACCTATGGCATCTCAAGCAGACGATCGTGGGTTCAAATCCCGGCTCGCACCTCTGAGTTTTTCGGAATTTATGTGTGAAATAATATTTGAAATTTACCATGAGCTTTGTGGTGCTGGAAAACATCGTGAGGAAACCTACATACACCTGCGCAGAAATTCAATGGTGTGTGTGTGTGTGTGTGTGTGTGTGTGTGTGTGTGTGTGTGTGTGTGTGTGTGTGTGTGTGTGTGTGTGTGTGTCAAGTCATTGTCACCCAACCCGCATTGGGCCCGCGTGGGAACTATTGGCCCAAGCCCTCTTATTCTGAAAGGAGGCCTGTGCCCTGCAGTGGGACGTATATTGGCTGCGATGTCATCATCGCAGCCAATATACGTCCCACTGCAGGGCACAGGCCTCCTTTCAGAATAAGAGGGCTTGGGCCAATCAACAACAACAACAACAACAATCATCATTGATGATGCAAATTTAAGGCTCGATGTGAAGTACTAATGCCTGTAATGTTATAAAAAGCCAGGACTTACGAGGTTAGGTAAAGAGCAAACATTCGTCTCATTTGATTCGTCTTAGCGGACGTTCGTTGACGAATATTCGTTACAAGTAAACGTTCTCGATGAAGATTGTTCTTTTAATTTTTACGGGAAACTTACTTAGGAGCCTGCTCAGATTTCCATCCGTCATAAAAAGACGTTAATTTTTAGTCCGGAACGAAGTTTTTATTTGTTTTCTCGGGTCTTACATTTCAACGGCGTTCCCTTGATTAATCAATTATATGCCAAATTCTTGGCATAGTTAGACCTATAGATTCATAAAAAATGCAATTAAATTACACTTTTTTGCACAACTTTGCTGGTTCTAATATTAATTGATTATTTAATTTATTAACAATCTATATCATATATTTCCATAACATTACAAAACATCAATAAAATTAAATCCATTACAAATATTATATATGTCACAATTATATACCTACTTTAAAAAGAATTAAAAAGTCAACTAACTATAACATTAAAATTAAAACCCTTAAATTACATTATTCTATTCAATACAAAATGTATACTTGTCTTTACATAATTTTAAATAAAAAATCTTAAAAAATAAAATTGTGCATTTTTTCATAGTAAACAATTCCGCTTCCGATTCCGCTTCTGCTAAGATTTACTTTTGACATCTGTTTCCGTTTCTGCTTCCGTTAAGATACTTCCGTTGCATCACTAATTCACACGAGATACTTGGAATAGGTTAGGTTATTTTTAAATAAAACGAATAAAAGGCCAGGGGCTCTACATGACAGCAATCGTTTTGCAATAAACAGCAAGGCCTCAAAGTTGTGCTGTTCATAAATCATTCTACGCGGCGCTTGCGCGAGCACCCTTGAGGCTAAGTGAGTACACCGTAAACTACAGCATTTTAGCGATTCACTGTCATTAAGTACAAAAAGTCAAATCAGAAAAATGGCGATTTTAAATACATACAGAATTCCATTTCTTTCCATTCCATTTTTGACAATATGTATGGAACACTTTCTTTATGACTAGGAAAAATTACGGTGTCTATATCCCGACCAGTTGTGGTGTAGGGGTATAGCACGCAGCACGAAATGCAGGCTGAGGACCAGGGTTTGATTCCCAGAGCTGGTCTTTTTCTGGGTTTGTCTGTGCATCCATGTTTCATTTCGTATTTTGTATAATATAGAATTATCTAATATATTATATTATCATCAGACCGGTCTTCTGTATATATAGGCCGAAAAAAATAATGACTAATTTAATTAATGATTAATTCAATTCATACATATTATTATGACGAAAATTAATTTGGTTATAATTATTTTTCAGCTCAATTAGGTAATTTTAAACGGTATTACTTTTTTTCTGTATATTCGGTTCTGAGAATAGGTCGTGGGCTACTTTTATTCGCGGACGGAGTCGCGGGCAACAGCTAGTAATAATATATTATGTAGAGTGGAGTAGGTATAGTAGGTAAATAAATAACTCTTCCGTTCGCAGTTGTGTGTGTTTTTGCCGTTGTTGATTAAAAACCTTATGACTAACGCCGATTTTTTTTTCTTTAGACCGTCATCTCACGATCTCTCCTGGCACATAACTGGGTCAAAGAGATGTGTATAAATTAAAAAAAAAGAAACAGCTAACACTTTAACTTCCTATTACTATGAAACGAAAAGAAAAATGTTTTTATCATAAAATCGGCAGTAATAGTACATTACTGCAGCGGCTGCGAAATAGGGGATTGCCGGCCGAGTAGTTATAGATGGCCGAGTGTTAACGAGGCCATCTAGAGATACGAGGCCGGCAATCCCTGTTCGTGGCCAAGGCTTGTATAGAGTTTTTCTCAAACATGCATCATCATCATCATCATCATCATCATCATCATCATCATCATCATCATCGTCATCATCATCATCATCATCATCATCACCCACCACCACCATCATCATTACCACCATCATCATCATCATCACCACCATCATCATCACACCATCATCACCATCACCATCATCATCATCATCATCATCATCACCACCACCATCATCATCATCATCACCACCACCATCATCATCATCATCATCATCATCACCACCACCATCATCATCATCACCCACCATCACCACCATCATCATCACCCTTACCACCATCATTATCACCATCACCATCACCATCATCATCATCATCATCATCATCATCTTACCATACCTTAAAAAAGCGTAGTGGCAGAATGTCATAGAACCAAAACGCAAATATTGCTTATAGTTTTTATTAATGGCTAAAATGCTATGATGCCATAGACCTGTAAACGTCATGGTGCTGTGTCACATGAAACAATAGACGATCACTTTGCTGGCCTTGGCCGGCAATGTTGTATGAAATTCCATTATTGACCTCTCGTCTAGCCGCACCTGCAACGTGACACTTCGTGGCGTATTATAAGGAACATAATGTCAATATTTCATAGCATGTTTGAGAAAAAGTATTTTTTGGGATAGAATTTATTTATTTATTTTCCATAACTATTTTACCATTACAGATTTTCTTAACCTAATGCGATAGAACATTAAAAACTTAAATTAACTTAAGTCTAAGTTCCATCGTCACCATCTCGATGAATGGCAGTCTACCACTGTACGTTTTCACCGGCACTTCCTGCCACGTACGGTGAAACTGTGGAACCAGCTTCTGGCTATTTCCAGACAACTATGACATCGGGGCTTTAAAGAAAAGGGTTTATACCTACTTAAAGGCCGGCAACAGATTGGCGACTCTCTTTGAATTGTTGATATTTATGGGCGGTGGTGATCATTTTCCATCAGATGACCCGCTTGCTCGTTTGCCTCCCTCTCACAATAAAAAAAAACTAATTATAACCTATTTATGTATAGCACAATACAAACAGAATTATCCTTGTAAATTCACTCAGAGAACAAGAGAAAATATCAATCCGTTGGGCTATGAGATAAGGTGAGGTGTGTATGAGGTGTAGGAGGTGAGGTTGAGGTTGGGAATTAAGCACAAATGACCCCATACTAAGCAAATCTTGTATTATACGTATATAAACAACTTCATCCGACAGAGAACCAAAGTTATCGACATAGCCCACCACATTAGCACGCTGAAGTGGCAATGGGCCGGCCATATAACCCGAAGAACCGATAACCGTTGGGGTAGACGCGTCCTTGAGTGGAGACCAAGGATCGGCAAACGTAGCGTGGGACGTCCTCAGACTCGGTGGAGCGATGATCTTCGCAAGGCGGCTGGCAAGAGCAGGGTGCGAGTGGCCGAAGATCGTGCTCAGTGGAGTGCCATGGGAGAGGCCTATGTCCAGCAGTGGACGAGCATAGGCTGATGATGACGATGATGATGAAACGACTTCATAATTTCAGTCAAATACGGCCACTGCTGAACATAGGCCTCCCGCAAGGGTCGCCAAAGAGACCGGTGCTGCGCCATCCGCATCCAACGCGTTCCTGGAACTTTAACCTGGTCGTGGCTCCATCTTCTTACGGCACCTTATTGTTGGGTTGTTCTCGTCTTAAACAACTTTATATACGTACATTATACGTGTTTTTTTTCGATATTGTTAGTGTTGTGTGCTACCCTACATTTGACGACCGCTTTAGCCTAGTTGGTAGTGACCCTGCCTACGAAGCAAGAGGTCCTGGGTTCAAATCCCGGTAAGGGCATTTATTTGTGTGATGAGCACGAATATTTGTTCCTGAGTTATGGATGTTTTCTATGTATTTAAGTATTTATCTATATATATAAAAATGAATCCCTATTTCCCTTGGTCACGGCATCACGCATGAACGGCTGGACCGATTTCACTAATTCTTTTTTTGTTGTGTTCGTCATTGTCAGGAGAAGGTTCTTATGAAAGAAAAAATTAAGAAAAACTACAACGGGGCGAAGCCGCGGGCAACAGCTAGTTTATCTATATAAGTATGTTTATCCGTTGCTTAGTACCCATAACACAAGCTTTGCTAAGCTTACTTTGGGACTAGGTCAATTGGTGTGAATTGTCCCGTGATATTTATTTTTATTTTTATTTTTGTTTTTATTTGACAATGGCAATAAAAATGACAGTGAAAACGTGGGTACCTGTGCGCCGGTATCAGTTTAATCGAGCAACCGCGCAAACAGGCCCTATACTACGAAGCGCGAAATTCGAACTTCGTTTCATGCCGTTCCTTTCACGCTAATGGTATTTATTACGAGAGTGAGAGGGACCGCACGATCCGAACTTCGAACTTCGAATTTCGTAGTAACCCCCCAGAGCGGTGGCGCAAGTACGCGTTTAGCAGGGGCCGTAGCGTGTTGTTCCGAGAGGAAGGGCTACGGATTAGCCGGAAACATCAAAAAAAAAAATCAAAATCGTTTAATGGAATCAAAAGTACAGAATGTTGATAGTGGTTGGCGCCTCTTTTTAAGTATGAAATACCTGTATTAAGAGGCACCTTTCTTCCGTTATTACAGTTAGAGTTATTACAATTTGTACCAATTAATTAATTAATAACATTACAATTACTATATTTTAGCAAGCTCAAACAGAAAAGAAAAATAAAAATTTATAATAAAATCGAGCATCAAAAATATAACTTAGACTAACATGCAATCGAATTTTGCAATCGCATCGAATGTGTGTGTGTGTGTGTGTGTGTGTGTGTGTGTGTGTGTGTGTGTGTGTTAGTGTATATAAATAAAATGACTATTGTTCAGAAAGTGGCCCCGGTCAGTGTCAGTGTTTTAAACGTTTTGGAATAAGTTTTCAATTTCATAGTAGTTTTTGGTTTTTAACCAATTACTTACTTTATTTTTCAATTCATAGTAGGTCACAGAGCAAATACTAATCTCTTTATTAAGAAAGTTATATAGTCTTGATGATTGAGCAGCCAGCTGTCTTCTAGCAAATGCTGACCTTGTGCAAACATGACATGTCGAGTTAAACTCATTTTGAGACAGAGTAATCCGTATTATTTCACTACGCTCCGATGTTTATGATGGCGACTGTTCTTGTACCTAATTGAATAAAATGAAGAGGATTCTGTTAGCAACTCATTAAAATCTTCACCGTGATTATTTTAAGATTGCTTTACTTTCTGCGGCCAAGATATTCGGAATCACAAGCCTATCAAATTATGCTTAAAATGACTTTAAAATGAAAAGACATTTTAAGAACGCATGAATAACAAATTGCGAAAGAGCTTTATCTAGTTTTAACGTATTTGAAAAGCTAAATAAACTTTCAATTTATGTAAGATGCCTTCAAAATTGGCAAGTAAAATTTTACTTACGTTTAGTGTTTGGATCGATGATATTTGGTACGAGTGTGTAGATAGGATGATAATATTGACAATGAAAGTAAATTGACAAAAAGTGGCCAGCAACAAAGATAAAAACTTATCTTAATTTGTATTTATTTTTATGTGTAAATAATAATTTATTGAATCAGGCGTTACTTTGCGGAGGTCCATATTAATGAAGTAAAACAATTACTTTGCTCACCCGCGACCTTACAATAGTTACGTTTATGCAAGAAATGTGCGTTCATGCAGTTCCTCCACCTCCACACTGTACGAACACACACAAATCACGCACATGAATCATGCACGTGCATGAACGCACATTTCTTGCATAAACGTAACTATTGTAAGGTCGCGGGTGAGCAAAGTAATTGTTTTAGTTCATTAAATAATAATTATTAAAATCAAAATATATTTTTTCAAAAACATTCGAGCTAAACTCGATCATGAACGTGAGATCCATTTTTTTTTTCAGTAAAATCTACCATCTGTTCGGAAAAACCATATATTTCAAACTAAATACAAACTGAAATATAGATGCACAGAAAAAACCCCAGAAAAAAGACCAATGCTGGGAATCGAACCCAGGTCCTCAGCGTTCCGTGCTGCGTGCTTACCCCTACACCATCACTGGTCTAGAAGTTAGCGACGAATCTTTCCCATACATCGTACACTTCAGTCTGTTATAATCACATTAGGCAGTGATAAAGCGCATCTATGTTAATGCCCTCTACCGAGAGACTTCAACACTCCTTCTTCTGTGATTATAACAGACTGAAGTGTACGATGTATGGGAAAGATTCGTCGCTAACTTCTAGACCAGTGATGGTGTAGGGGTAAGCACGCAGCACGGAACGCTGAGGACCTGGGTTCGATTCCCAGCATTGGTCTTTTTTCTGGGGTTTTTTCTGTGCATCTATATTTCAGTTTGTATTTAGTTTGAAATATATGGTTTCACGGGATGACCGTAAAAGTAATAAAAAAATGAAGTTGAAGAAAATAAAAAATAAATAGAAAAAGATACTTCATACTTAACTCGAAAAAACCATATTGAGAAAAATCTGGTTCGGAAACTCAACATGAGATACAATATTTTTGAACACCAAAAACAGTACAATGACATTGCAAAAATAAAAATTCAGGGTGGCTGTAGTGAGCTGTGACCTTTAAGAACGAAAGAAAAGCATTAATTCGTGACATAAATCTTAAATTAGCAAAATAAAAACGGTAACAGGTTCAATATTATATTGCCACGAAATGGTCCCAAATCAGCATGATGTCGGCCTTGCTGCTGACGTTGGTCTTCCGTTGGAACCTTTAAGCTTGTTTCTAGTGATGCTTTCACGTGGTACATTCACTACCGTCCAATTAAGTTCATATATCGGTTTGCCGTTAACGGACACGTCGTGGACAACATCGTCATCATTAGAATCTCCTACCAACCCGCTGCCAACTTGATCACACCATTAGTGTCACGTAGCTTTGCTCCACAACTATAAAAGCACTCCCTAAAACAGTAAACTAACATACCAAAAGCGTGTCAATAGTAAATTTCCTTTTCGTAACAGCGATAAAAGCCTAAAAGGAGCTACTGAAAAAATGCTAGACATTATTCCTCACATTTTAGATTCTGCCCCAGAAAATATCGCTACAAAAAATTGACAACGCGGCAGCTAACCTGATTTAGCGGCATAGCAGCGACAAAATCGAAGCATGAATAAAGCATAAGCACGATATAAAAAGATTCAATGTAGTAGCTACGTTTTTACATCGAACGTTGGGAACGAAATTTACTCGCGTGTTTTTTTCTTAAACCGCACGAAATGTACTCGTAGTTTCTATCTTGTGGGTACCTACTATTTTAATTTAAGGGCATAGCAATAGGTGTTTCTAGTTATCTATATATTTGACGTGACACTGAACTGATGTGCGAAATTGCATTTGTAATTTTCCATGAGCTTTTTTGGTGAAGAAAAACATCTTGAGAAAACCTACCAACGACACATTGACGAGCTACTTTACCTACCTACACAAATTACTACATAATACACGCTACTATATTACAGCTAAAATCATGGCTTCTTCTAAGTTCTTAAGGCCTATTTACATGGTACGAGTTTCTCGCCTCGACCATACGATTATTGTAGCACGAGAAAAAATATAGTATCATGTAAACTATACGTACGATATCGCACGAGAGGGGCGATAATCGCCTCGCCTGTAATGATTGAATGTCTCCGTGTAAACAAAATTTGAATACGAGAATCGTATTTCGAGTTCATGTGCTTTTCAGTCGCCGTCATGTCATGAGTGCATCGTATGACATCGCATGCGTATAAAAAAAACAAGCTCAATACTAAGTGCAAGGCTACTTTTTCTCCCGAAAAATGCAAAAATCCCGCGGGATAGAAATAAGTGAATTCAATTTCGGGCCTAATTTTAAAAATTATTTCACCAATAGAAAGCTACACTATCCGTGATTGACGTAGGCTGTTTTTTCCCTGGTAAAAAATCAAAATTCCTGCGGGATAGAATTAAGTGAACCCAACATCGGGACTGATTTAAAAAATTCTTCACTAATAGATAGCAACACTGTTTCTGATTAACTGCTGCTTTTATACCGAGAAAGTGTAAAGTTCCCACGGGATAGAAATATCCGTTTTGATCTATCTTAATATCTTCTTTGGTGGTGGTGATGGTGATGATGGTGATGATGGTGGTGATGATGGTGATGATGATGGTGGGTGATGGTGATGATGATGATGATGATGATGATGATAATGATGATGATGGTGATGATGATGATGATAATGATGTTGATAATTTAACATGAAACTACCGTGAGACTCACTCATAGTGAAAATAAACGGATCACTCACGTCTTAAAACGAGTTTAACTCGACATGTTTCGGCGTGCCGTGACGTGCGACTCCGAGAGGAAGGGCTACGGATTAGCCCGAAACATGTCGAGTTAAACTCGTTTTAAGACGTGAGTGATCCGTTTATTTTCACTATGATGTTGATAATGCTGATGATGATGCTGATGATGATGGTGATGATGATGATGGTGGTGGTGGTGGTGGTGGTGATGATGGTGATGATGAAGATGACGATGCATGTTTGAGAAAAGCTCTATACAAGCCTCGGCCACGAACAGGGATTGCCGGCCTCGTACCTCTAGATGGCCTCGTTAACACTCGGCCATCTACATATAACTACTCGGCCGGCAATCCCTATTTCGCGGCCGCTGCAGTAATGTACCTACCTAGTCCTACTATTTGAAATCAGCTCTGAGGGTGATTTGGCATTTTTCCGGATAAATAGTAGCTTATCAATCAGGGATAATGTAGTTTCCTATTGGTGATTTTTTTTAAACCGACTCATTAGTTTCAAAGATTTCCCCTACAAACAAAGAAAAAAAAAGATTAGATATTTTCCTAGCCCTTGGGAATTTCAAAAAATCCGCCCTAAATGCATTTCTATGATGCCTTGTTCTTGGGCGAGGGCGTTAGCTCGCGGAAGGGTGAGCGCTCGAGGTCGATGATCGCGACCGGCTTGGCGGCGTCGTCGGCTTGGGGCGTGCGGCGGCGGGCGGGGAGCGCGAGCTTCTTCTTCTTGCTGGGCTTGTCGGGCTTGAGGCTGCGGTCGGCGCTGCGGCGGCGCTTGCGGCGCGCGGGGCTGGGGTCGCGGCGGCGACGCGGGGTGGGAGGGGGCGTGCGGCGGAGCGGTTCACCGGAAAAGCGGCGCTTGCGCGGGGCGCGGGGCTCGGGTGGCGTGAGCGAGCGCGGGGAGGCGCGCCGGAGGAAAAAGCGTGCGGCGCGGCCGCGGCGGCCGGCTCGGGCGGCGTGCGGCGGCTCGGGCGCGGCGGCGCGGCCGCGGCTAGCTCCGTGTGTCGCTCCTGTAGACCTGGTCCCTGGTCGTATTGCAGTCCAAAGCTTGCACACCCGGAGGTCCTCCTGAAGTCACCTGACTCCATATCCTCGCTGTCTTTTTAATCACTACGAGGTTTGGGGAAAACAAGATCCCATGTTACGAGGCCCGGGTCACCACCAAGTTCGGCGGTGACCCGAAAAGAAAAACTCACTTGGCATGGCTTCCTTGGTGCGAAACGTTCAGTCGTGGTCAACACTGTACCGGCAAAATGTAGTCCCACTGGTTGACTACATCTTGCCGGATATTAGAAGGAGCAGAGAGTTAGAGAAACTACTATGTGACTGTTCTATATTAGACTGCCATGACCGACATGTCTGCTTGTACTGAACTGAAGAACTCAAGAACTCCCTTACTCATTACGTATGGTAACTTATATATACAATCTATTCCTTATGCTATAGGCTAGGCGTGCAGATATCAGAATTCACCAGCGTCAATATAATCTACTTATCTTAGGTTCGTGCCGTATGCCCTAGTGACTTACTGGCACGTCTTAACATACAAGCTACATTTTGTGGCTTTCGCCACACACATCGTTGAATAAATTCATTGGTGTCTGTGAATTTTCCAATCTGCAGTGGGCCTGCGCCGGAACTACGGCCCAAGCCCTCTCATTCTGAGAGGGAGCAAATGCCTGCGATGAGACGTATATAGGTTGGGATGGTGATGCAAAAGGCATGTTTTTTTGGTCCGGTGGTACGGAACCGTTGGTAAACGAATCCAATTCGCACTTGCCCAGTTTTTAGTCTCCATTCTCCTTCTGGCTTTTTCCATAATTAGAAACTGAAGTCTTGTTTAATAAAATTTTATTTCCTATTTGATTGCCGTCATTACCGTTGCATTATGTAACTAAAGATTGCTAAACAATCTATAGGTACTTAGTTGCAAAGCAAAATGCTTGTTTTCTTATTGTTTGTTATTGGTAATTATTACGTTTTCTTGTTACACAATTGATGTCACAAAAAATATTAAGAAATAAACTTATTAAGTAGTTATAATTCATTAAATCTATTTTGCGGAAGTCCATATTAATGAACTGAAACAATGACTTTGCTCACCCGCGACCTTACGATAGTTACGTTTATATAAGAAATGCGTGTTCATGTAGTTCCTCAACCTCTACACTACAAACTTGGGTTTGTGTGATTTGTGTGTGTTTTTTTTTACTGGAGTCGTGTTTTCGAATTATTTTTAATGGCGTCAACATCCCAATTACTTTGCTCACCCGCAACCTTATTACATTACATTACATTAACATTACATTTAAGCAAAAAATGTGTGTTCATGCATGCAGTTCCTCCACTTCCACACTATACGAACACAAACAAATCACACAAACCTAACTATCATCACCACCATCAAACTACATTGCCCCGTTTCAAACTCAACCAGAGCTCATCTCAGAGCTGACGATCGTGAGGTCGCGTGTCAGAAAAGTAATAATTGTTTAAGTTAATTTAAAACTTATTATGACAAAAATCTAATGAATTACCTATAATTATTATTAATTTCAGTATTCCTACATCAAATCGATGATACTTTTCCGGCTCATACTCCACTAAAATTTGACCACAAATTTATGAAAGACTACAATATATTGTACCCATATCAAATGGTCGAATTTGTGGACCTACACAACATACCAGATTGCCAGTGCCCCAGAGTTTATTGGCCAATATGTGCTAATGACAATAAAACATATGTCAATCATTGCATACTGAATTGCAACAAGGACAATAATGGTGGTATGCGAAGATATGGGCCCTGTGTGCATTATCGAAGAAGTGCGGTGTCGTTTGTTGAACTCGTTTTGCCGAAGACTTGGGAGAACAGTAGAACTGTTGTTAAAGTCAAACCGGAAGATTTTATTAATGTTACTTTGTTGGTGTGCGATAACTGCACGGACACGGCAGGCAGTTGGACAAGTCCATTACCACCGTCGATTCAAGTTAAATCGTAACTAGATTTGAAACAAAAAAACTAGCACAAAAAAAAACAGTGCGTGGAATCCCTCCGCTCGGAAGAAGTGAAACTTCATAATAAACCAACCCGCTCCCAATCCGCTCCTAACCCGCCCCCAACCCGCTCCAAACCCGCTCCCAACCCGCTCCCAACCTACCCCCAACTCGCTCTCAACCCGCCCCTAACCCGCCCCCAACTCGCCCCCCACCCGCTCCCAACCCGCCCCTAACCCGCTCCCAATCCGCCCCCAACCCGCTCCCAACCCGCTCTAAACCCGCCCCCAACCCGCTCTAAACCCGCCCCCAACCTGTTCTCAACTCGCCCCCAACCCGTTTCCAACCCGCCCCAACCCGCACCCAACCCGCCCCAAACCGCTCCCAACCCGCTCCCCACCCGCTCCCAACCCACCCCTAACGGGTATGTATTACAATACCGAAGTACGAAAGACCGAATGTATGAAAACATCGAATGGATCAAAAGACCGACACGATTTTTTTCTGAAACCGTAAACTTTTCAGAATTTATTAAAACGGCATCATACAGAACCCATTAGGTTAGGTTAGGTTTGTTTTATAACAATCTTAAAAAGTTAACGGTTTCAGAAAAAAATCGTGTCGGTTTTTTGACCCATTCGATGTTTTAATACATTCGGTCTCTCGTACTTTGATATTGTAATACATACCCTCCCTAACCCGCCCTCAACCCGCTCCCAACCCGCCCCCAACCCGCTCCCAACCCTCTCTAAACCCGTCCCAAACCGCTCCCAACCCGCTCCCAACCCGCTCCCAACCCACCCCTAACCCGCCCTCAACCCGCTCCCAACCCGACCCCAACCCGCTCTCAAGTGCATATAGTGCTATAGAGAAGTTTTACTTCAAAAACAAACGTCTCGTAAACGTCAACTCGCGTTGCGTTGCGTTGCGTTGCGTTAACGCAACGAATTTAACGCAACGCTTGTTGGAAGTCGCATTAGAAGATTCACTTCAAAAAAAAGGCGGCGGGGGACCCTTTTGTGTAGCTTTTGTTCGCGTGGAATTAAATTTGTGGTAAAGCTTCTTTATGTTCATAATCCGGCAAGCCGCATCTATCATCATCATCCCAGCCTATATATGTTCCACCGCAGAGCACAGGCCTCCTCTTAGAATAAAATAAACACTCGTATAAAAACAGAAAATCAAATCCACAGCACTGAATTTTCGTCAAAAAAGTTTCTGTCGTGTCTATGACACTGTCTTGCTTTTTATTTTACTTGTCATTGCGATTGATTGATAATTGAACAGGTATAATCATGTCACGTTATTATTTAAATGTAATTTAATTATACGTAATAATAGGCGACGACGGAGGCACTTTTACTTGTTATTGTTACTGATTGAATATTGAATACAAACATGCCACGTTATAATTTAAATTTAATTCAATTATACATCATAATAGTTACAATTAGTAGGTATTCATTCCACAACAAGTTTCGTTTAAGATAATTAAATACTTGGACGGGACGTTAGATATTGTTATTCAGAACCATTATAAGTTTTTTTTTATGTTTATATGCTTTAATTCATACAACTTTGCTCTTTAAACATTATCTGTCCTTATTCAAGTGATTTGATTACTTATAAACAATTTTCAGTATAAACTACTCAACTAACTCGTTATAACTTCGAGCACAAATCTCCATGCTATAACCAAGCTTATACGCATCAACTCAAGGTCAAAGTTCGTCTGAGCGCGCCTGATTCTATTATACAAGATTAATTAGGGTGTCAACACACAAGCTCAAATAGTGACTTACGAACCACGCTAATAAAACACCGCAGAGACAAAGTGGGAGCGTCTCACGAGATAAACCTAAGAACGAAATATATAATTTCATGTTAATCATAAAACATGATGATGTAAGAAAGAAAGAAAGAAAATAAAACATTTATTTATAACAACAACAGGGTAAGATGGGGGGAATGGCAGTCAGCGGGTTATGCCGGTCACGACAAAAACTAAAACTTCCAAAAACATTATGCTATCCTCCACTAGTGTCGCAATCTAGTATGCGGCTCAATAAACTTATTTACCAAGTGGCGCCATTTTCCTCCGCGCGCAGTGAGTTTGACAGCTGTAATAAAGGTCCGGACGCGTGTTGCTGTAATTAATAAAATCGAAAATTTGGTAAAAGGTAAGCTTAAAGTGATTTATACCAATCAATATCTTTCTTAAAGTTAATTACTATACATTTATTAGTGTATCCAATGTGCTTGTTGGATCTTATGAAAGTCACTTAGGTTATTCGTGACCAACCAAAGAAACTAATGTCGTATTATTGCGGGTTATGGCAATCATTCTAAGCGGGCAATACCGGTCAGTGTCCGGTATTACCTCAAGACAAATTATTATATTTGTTTGTTTGTTTGTCACATCTAAATCTATAATTTTCATTTTTAAACATAAATAATCAATAATATGTTTGTTCATTATGAACAAGTTGATTATGGTATAAAGATACAAAAAACATAAAAAAATAATAGAATAGTTAAAATCTCAGTAAAAAAGAGTTCCTATGTTTCTCAATCTGTGATTTTCAAAGTAGAAATATAAATATAAATAATTAATAATATGTTTGTTTTAATTTTATAAAAAAGAGTTATTATTGGTAAAAATATAAGAATAGTATATTCTGAGAGGAGGCCTGTGCCCTGCAGTGGGACGTTTATAGGCTGGGATGATGATGATGATAAAAAATAAAGATAATATGATGAAAATGTCGTTTTATTTTTTTTTGGTACATTTTAGAAGCAACCCTGTGTTCACTTTAAACATGAAACTACCGTGACACTCACTCATAGTGAAAATAAACGGATCACTCACGTCTTAAAACGAGTTTAATTCGACATATTTCGGGCTAATCCGTAGCCCTTCTTCTTGGAGTCACACGTCACGGCGGCTGCCAAACGCGCACTGCGTGCTACCGCCTATGGTCGCGCGGTTACTCGACGCAACTGACAGCGACACACAACTACCCCCGTTTTCATCATCACTTTTATTGTCATTGTCACTAATGTAGGGTAGCAAACAACACTAACATCATCACTTAGTAAAGGTTCGCTCGTACTCACCGTTGACGCAGTACGAACATTCAACACTATTTTCCAACTTGAGGGTACTGAGCAACCACTATCGCGGTTGAAATTTGGATGACGACCAATCTCAATGGCTTCACGCACCTTCCGCGAAATAAAAAGCTTTTCTCTCGCAAGTACAGATTAGCCAAACTCGTTAAACTCATTAGTTAAACTCGTTTTAAGACGTGAGTGATCCGTTTATTCTCACTATAAACCTGTGTTCATTTTGAATGACCGGTAATACCCCAACAGTAGACCGCCATTACCCGCACCTGCAAGTCCCAGAAATAAAAAAATAAAAAATAAAAAATATAAAAAATGGATTACTGCTGGCTCAAAGCAAGAGTATGTATGTGTACAAACATAGACAGAGACATGGGTACATATTGATGCTGTTACAAAAGGATTCCGGCTCAGCGTGTCGCTAGTTAAAAACCAGCACTGAACGTTGAACATGTCGATGAACGTTAGATATAACAACAAAATCAATATTTTTATAAGGAATAACGACTAATTGACATAACGTTATAATGACGGATATATAATAATGGTTGAATATAATGCTAGAAAAATAGTTTAGGTTAGAACTGCAACCCCTGCACAAAATAAAGAGATGGAACAACAATAGTAGATTGTTCAACAAGGGACTAAAACAAGCTATAATGACACAAGATGTTTGCCGCCCAAGCAGAGCGACACGAGATTTTTATATTATATTATATTTTTATTAGTTCAGAGGTGTTACGCGAAATGAGATAGAACGCTAAAACCAACCAAATGTGGATCCACCCTAACCATTCCGTAGTATGAAGCTTTGCTTCTGTGCTTTTCAATAGTCGTTATTATTGCGTAAGTTGTGGTACAGTAACGTTTGAAACTTCGTCAACTAGTATGGAGATATTCTGAAGATAAATTTTGTCTTGTTTACCAAATTAGTTCCAGAACCGTAAATCAATATAATTTTAAAATCCCTCCGGCAATGTACGGCAGAATCTCTTTTCGGTAGAATCATGGTTGGACAGAATCAGCTTTGGACAGAAATAGTCTTATTGCAGAACATAATATAATAATATACTCAAATGAAAACAAAAATTGTCATGAGAAGGATTTTAATATTACATCGTAGCTTGTTGTCGACAAAGCATTTTTACTAACAACAAATGGGTCCTGTGTAACATGACTGTAGGTAATTAAATTAGTACCTAACATTTAGTTATTTAATCTGTACTCTTCACAACAGCCAGTCGTCTTAAAAAGTCTAATAGATATAGTAAAACCACCATTAAGTAATAAGTAAAAAAAAAAAATATTTATAAATAAAATAAAAATATATATGTATGCTATTATTTTTCCTGCTATTTTTTTTGATAGAAAAAAGAGGTCACATGCATTTATTTTCATTTCTGAAAGTAGTTATTTAAGAGCTGGCATTATAATACAGAGATAAATTAAATAATATATTAAAATTAATTATAATTATTAACTTAAGGTTTGTCAACGAGCGATCGAGCGCAGCATATTAGGCGTGAAGAGGATGGATAGAATCCGGAACTCCACGCTGCGCTCAAAAACACGCATAGTCGACGTTGGGAAAAAGACTGCTAAGCTAAAATGGGACTGGGCTGGACACGTCTGTCGCATGCACCCACAAAGATGGGCTCACATCACACAGTTACTTGGTGGGTGCCGGAGAACGGCCAGCGACGACGGGGTAGACCGAGAAGGAGATGGCGGAACGACTTGGACGTGTATGCAAAGGACTGGCCTGATATTGCGCCAGAACGGGAGTTGTGGAAGTCAAGAGGAGAGGCCTTTGCCCGGCAGTGGGACACCATAACAGGCTAATAAAAAAAATGATAGTGCGTAGAGTCCCTCCGCGCGGAAGAAGTGAAACTTCATAATACAAACCAACTACAGCGCTAGCGAAACAAGTTACATAACTCGTCGCTAGATGACGTTGCTCCTCGTGCGCACGTTATTTTCAATATTTTTTCTTGATTTTTCGTAATTCTCAAAGATATTCAATACTTTTTTTTACTAAATACGTTTAAAATACTTTATTCTACGATCTACCATTAAAATAGTTTTGATTTTTACCAGTTTTCATACTAAACCACGCAATTGTTCTGGATCGCACTGACGAAGTTTTTGGATAAAACTTTATTATGGATAAACTTTATTATTGTTGTTCTGAACATTTTGATCAGAATCAGAATCAGAATCAGAATAATTTATTGTATAACTGTGTCACATAGGTACAATTAGGTGGTAGTACATATACTAAAGGTAGTTTCAACAGTTACCCGTTACGGGCGTACAATATTATTAGTAATACATATAATGTAATTTGGTACTTTAAAGTTAAGTCTAATTTTAATACTTAATGGCTATTTACAATTAGTTAACTAGTTCTATAATACTCTTTTATGTGTTAAAATGCTTTATCCAATGCTTTATTTTAACATCCGTTAGTATATTATACAATGAGAACGTCTCGTAAACGTCATGTTGCGTTGCGTTGCGTTGCGTTGCGTATTTAACGCAACGCATTTAACGCAACGCTTGTTGGAAGTCGCATTAGAAGTTTCACTTCTAAAAATTACATATATACTTAAAGCCATACATTATTTCCCCTTCATACTTTTTGGAACTGTACTTCTGCCGTAAAACGATTCTGTCCAAAGCTGAATCTGCCCAATCAAGATTCTGCCAAATTCATATTCTGCCGTACACTGCCGGAGAGTTTTCTCCATCACTACCACACCCAGGACTTGTGTAACAATAAAAATTGCTGAAATTACCTTGACGTTTTATCTACATTACAGCGGCTGTCACGAGTAGAACTTATTTTATCTTCCGCTGTCTTCTTAATTATTCTAACAGATGATTTCACGAATTATTTTATTTTTATAGTGCCTTCTCCTCTCCTTAAATATCATCCTTTATAGGGAGAAAACAAGCAGGTGAGTCACCTGATGGAAAGCAATTACCTCCACCTATGGACGCACAACGCAAGTTGAGTTACGGATGCGTTGCCGGCCCTTTGAGAAAAGAGTAGGCTCGTCATTTGAAGATTCCCAAGTTGTACCAGTCCGGAAATACTGCCGCTGTAAGCTGATTCCAAAGTTTCACCGTGCGTGGAAAAAAGTTCCGTGAGAAACGGACCGCCAGTGGACTGCCAGCTGCAGTCCACTGCTGTGCAGCAGTGATGAGGGTGGAAAGAAAGTAAGTTGCGAGTGGACAGTCAAAAAAATCAAACTTCTAAACTGAAGGGTTCATTAAAATTAGCCCCCGGACATCGAAAATCGGGGCCTCGAAGAATCACTCAAAAAGATACTTCAAACCAAACTTGTTACAGAATAACAAGTACATAAATAAGGTAAGCAATGGGCGGCCTTATCGCTTAAATACCTATATAGTTGTTCTTACTGCATTGACGCCGGTCCATTCTCTCTCGTTACGAAGGCATGACATTTTGCGTCTCCTGACCTTCTATTTTGCCCATTATGATGGTTTGTAGAAGGCGATGTTATTGGTGTCGGAGATTATGACCTAAATTCGCGACATTCATTTGTTTTTCTGTCCGAACAAGTTCAACCTCCTTTCCCCTTGAAGAACCTCAATGTTGGTGTATCAATCCATCGGACGCGTAACATTCTTCGGTTCGTCTCTCATCTCATCTCAAATGCATTCAGTTCACGAATTCATAGAACTACAAATAAACTAACTCAATCAAAAACCTAAATTTTCTTTTATAGATAACCAAATTCAGAAAGTGACTAAAATTCAGTACCCACTTTTACTAAGAAGTCCAAATCTGCGCGCGCCGGTGGCGCTGAAAGAGTTTTCTCAATTCGTTGCGTGTGTTGCTAAGTAACCACTGCACGGCGAGTGTCTCGACTAGACAATGAACATATGTACCTTCAAATGGCTGCCGTGCCGCCGGTCGTGTTTAGTGGCTGGGTCGTTATACCACAGAAGAATAGACTATACAATTTTTTTGTAATTATCTTTGATTAGTCACACAGGTTTCAATCATCAATCATCATTTATATCCTTCTGTGACTTGACTACGCATTTCAGTAGTAGGCAAATTCATTTTGAAGAAAAGGGAATTAAATTGAAAGACACGTTTGAATCATGTGTAATGCACTCTATATTATTCTTGTTACAAGTAAGTGAATTAAATATAAAGAAAATAGTAAACATGGTGGCCTAGTGGTTCGTTTGCCTCTTGCGCTGAGAATACCCGGTTCGATCTTGAGTTTCAATTTTTCCATCTTTTTTGTGCTAATTATTACATCTGAAAAGTACCACAAACTTTTCGCTTAAAAGTAAAACATTGGGAGGAAAGCAACCACCTCCGAAGAGTATCAATAATGTGCATATGTGCTTAAAGCTCTCAATCTCCACTTAGCCTGAGTGGGCACTATATCCCAATCGTCGCTCTGAGAGGAACCTTGTACCTAGCAGTAGGACGTATATAGGCTGGGTTGAATGATGATGTATGTGTGTGATTAACGTGATTAAATTTTTTAGTCTCGACTCATTTATCGAAACAATCAATCAGTACAGTACTTAAATAACTTTGCCATCAATGAAATATCTACAACGTTTGTTTCAGCAAATTCTCACTATTATCTCGCTACACACAAGATGTCCCCTAAGCAACAACGAGCCATAACTTCAACCCACATACGAAATTCCATAATGAAAATTGTTCCACCGTAACACCTTCCTAAAACAACACACTAAAATGACCTTAAGCGGTCACACGAAGGTTGAATATCCAACAGACAATGACATTGTAACGTTTCTTACACCTGCATAAATGATACCCAATTTTTAACAACGGCCAGTATGGTGGGGTCGTAAAAAGCGACGAAACGGTCATTATGCTCTGGCCTGGTAAAAGGTCAGAAAGGGGCAAAAGGCAAAAAGGTCGGGATTCTTGGCATACGATGTAACTGTTACTTATAGTGGGCTCCTTTTGTTTGTCACACCGTTCCGTACAATTTTATTAGGCTTGAGTCAGACATGAACTAAGAAGTAAAAGGAATGAATTCTCATCACGGACCTAAAGGAACTAGTTTCTCGTGAATGATTTTAGTCGGTTACGATCAGGGTCTACTTCTTTAGCTCCACAGCAATCGGTTGGTTAACGTATGAGCAAAACGGAGTGAACGAGGGAACGAATAAAGAGAGGAGCGGACAGCGTCGAATTGTGTTATTAAATATGAAACCTACACTTGTACGAAACCAAAAACGATCTCCGGACCACAGAAACAGATTCAAGCAATTCATTCAATTTAGTTCTTCGTTCATGTCCGATTCAAGCCTAACTCGTGCTCAGATCTCAAACTTTGTTTCGATCGGAGTTAAAGCAACTAAAAGACCGAACCAGTTCATTTTACCGATTGTCCGAGATCGGAGCGCTCTCTTTAGAGACCGGATCGGGCGCCACTCTAAATACTCTTGTCACACGATCTTCAATAGATATCAACATTCCTACCTGACTCCACCTCATCATTTCAGCTGAAAGTCGTCTACTGCTAAACATAGATCTCCCCCAAGGTTTGCCAAACAGATCGGTCCTGCGCCATCAGTTCTACGAGCAATGTGCTCGGCCTGCTGCCGTTTGGACTGGCGATTCTTAGAGCTTTATCGGTGATTTTATTTCTTGCGCTGATAATGTGATCCCGCAGACAAACTCCGAGCATAGCCCTCTCCATGGCCCTTTAAGTGACCTTGAGGCTTCTTATGAGGCCCATCGCTAGCTGCCACGTCTCAATGCCATAAGTCATCACTGGCAACACACATTGGTCAAAGAATTTTGACTTGAGGGACAAGACTGACAGTGACAATACCACCGGCGCACCCGAAAAACTTTTTCGCTTTTAAATAATCTTAGATTCGGTGAGCAGCCGTACTGCTAATAAAATAAATAATAAGTGACAATAACAGTTAAGGTCTAGGCTAGTTATTGAGTATGGCAAAAGGAACAGGCAACCCTTTGTGATTCCACCTTATCAGGTGGTGGTGGCTTACGCCACTATTACAGTTAACGCATCTTTGTCAAAACAATCACAGTCAGAAGTATGGTACGAAATAGTGAGAGCTAACAAGCAAAATTAATGCAAGGGGTATGAGAAGTCGACTCAAAATGACTTGAAGATAAAATGGAAACAGTTACGATGAAAGTTTCACTGGGAGAGTATTTTCAAGGTTGATAAGATTCATCATCATCATCTTAGCTTCTATTCGGCCCACTGCAAAGCACAGTCCTCCTCTCAGAATGAAGTTTGGGTCGTAGTTCGCAGCCCAATGCTCATTAATTTGAGAACATTGCCAGAGTTAAAATGGGTGGTGTATTCGGTGTAACAGGCGCCGTCCTTAAAGGGTTAAGTATGCCTTTCCGCCATTTTAGCGAATGTCGTATTTGAATGACAACAAGGCCGTTCTATAATGGACGGCCCTCCAAATGGTTCCGGCTTCGATTTCCGACTAAAAACTATTTTTTGCGAGCTAATAGACGGTAACATTATAAAGGAGTCGTGGGATTGATTCCTTATCAACATAATAAGCTCTTTAAGGCTTCAATTCATAGATATTTTTCATAGAATGGTAATATTTTAGTCAAATAATAAATATGGATACAGAGGTGACACTTAGGTACTATAATAGGTACTAATGTTCTTATAGAATTGTAGAATCCAAAATATTTGACGACATACTTTTTAACATGGGCTAATAACTATTTCAATACCATCGTCACTGACCCATACACGTCCTACTTCTGAGTAAAGGCGTATACTCACAAACGAGAGAGTTTGGGCTATCATTTTCAAGTGCGGATTGGGAATTACACACACACCATTGAATTACTTACCAGGTGCATGCAGGTTTCCTCACGATGTTTTCCTTAACCGTAAAGCTCATGGGAAATTTCAAATATAATTCGAAAGGCGAGGCTCTATTCAAACTCCACTTGCCTGGTCATGATTTGTCGACTTTAATTTATTTTATTTTTGACTATATAGCATCTGGTTGACACCATATTGAATTATATTTTCATGTCTTCAGTGGCAATTGCATGGTTAAGATGAATCGGTTGATGTATGAATCATCAAAATCGGTCCACGCGTTTGGTCTTTGTGGCTAGAGTGACACATAGTAACAAACATACAACTAAACAGCCGTAACTATAGGAATCCAGTGTTAGCAGAACCTTGCTTCTAGGTAAAATGTACGCAGTGTGAGATCATTTTATATTGGTTAATCAGGACCTCATTAATTTTAAATATTATTATTATTTTTTATTATATTTTTATTATTTTTTGTTATAGCGACCACAATAATACATAAGCGCCTAAGCGGTTAAAAATTCAAGTGTCTAGTCAACGCCATTATAAAGATAACTAAGTATAAGAAATTTTTTTAAGGGTTGCCTGGAAGAGATCGCTCTTAAGCGATAAGGCCGCCTATTGCTTACCTTGTAACTTACTCTCTGTGTACCTGTTTTCTGTATTGCTTACTATTCCTGGTGTACAATAAAGAGTCATTGTATTGTATTGTATTGTATTTTTTTTGTAACATTAATTGAAATAAACAGATTAAATTAGTTAACTTTATTATACCTAGTTTATTTATTTATTTATATGTGGCTGTTTATCCCACTGCCTATATTTATTTTTGACGTCTATTATATATACGATGTATGTATGAGTAGATTTTTTGTTGTGTTTAATTTTCTGATCCACTGTTGATGCACCACCTGCTGTAAACTAGTCCTTCCTTCTTTCTGTTAAAGGGTTGCCTGGAAGAGATCGCTCGTAACCGATAAGGCCGCCTATTGCTTACCTTGTAACTTTCTCTCTGTGTACCTGTTTTCTGTATCGCTTACTATTTCTGGTGTACAATAAAGAGTCATTGTATTGTATTGTATTGTATTGTATTTAGACGACCAGATGGCCTAGTGGTTAGAGAACCTGACTACGAAGCTTGAGGTCCCGGGTTCGATTCCCGTGTCGGGGCAGATATTTGTATGAAAAATACAAATGTTTGTTCTCGGGTCTTGGGTGTTTAATATGTATATAAGTATGTATCTATCTATATAAGTATGTTTATCCGTTGCCTAGTACCCATAACACAAGCTTTACTTAGCTTACTTTGGGACTAGGTCAATTGGTGTGAATTGTCCCGTGATATTTATTTATTTATTGATATTTATTGTATTGTAAATTTTAATTTTTTTTTTTAGATCGAGTTAAAAACGTTAAAAAAAAACACTTTTCTTTTATGACGACGTAATTTTTAACTTTATTTTATTTTTAGTATTTGTCGTTATAGCGACAACAAATACATCATCTGTGAAAATTTCAACTGTCTTCCTATCACGGTTCAAGAGATAGTAATAGGGTCCCGTTTTACCATTTGGGTACGGAACCCTAAAAAGAGGCCGTGGCCGGGATCCTATCGATGTTTAGAAAATTTTATTTCCGAAGGTTTAGAATCCCGAAAACTTTATTTGTCCGAAAGCATTTTTTTCTGAAACTGTAAATATTTCAGGATTTATTTCAGGATCATCGTGTAGAACCCTTTAGGTTAGGTTAGGGTTGTTTTATAAAAATCCTGAAATATTTACAGTTTCAGAAAAAAATGCATTCGGATAAATGAAGCATTCGGGATTTTAAATATTCGGAAAAAAATAATTCTAAATTTTGATAGGTAACCGCCGTGCCCGGAGGCTCGCTTCGCCTACACCTAAGCTACGCCACTATTTATTATTTTTAAGAAACCCGACGTTGTGTAGAAAAAAGTCCTTTTGATTTAATCGTCTTTGACAGTAGCAATTAACCGGACTACGAGTATAACAACTGTAGGCAATTTCCCCTGTTAATTATGCTGTTCAACCGGCCCGGCTGAAATTGGGGGAATAATTAAAAAAGTTCCGGGAATGATTATTGTAGCTTCGCCAAACGATTAAAAGTAACACACTCGGGGGTAAAAAAAGCCGTGGTGGCCTAGCGGTTTGATCTATGGCCTCTCAAGCAGAGGATCGTGGGTTCAAATCCAGGCTCGCGCCTCTGAGTTTTTCAGAATTTATGTGTGAAATTATTTTTTAAATTCACCATGAGCTTTACGGTGAATGAAAACACCTACAATAACTATAAATTGAAAAATTTAAAACCCCCAACGCAATTATGTCACTCGTATGTTTAAACGTTAAGTCAATGCAAATAATTATGCGTCTAAGATCCCTTCCGCAGCTAGCAAAAGAGCTGATAACTTTGAAACGGCTTAACCGATTTTGATGAAACATATCTAAGAACCATCGCCAAGGAACCTGCTTTCTATTAAAGAAAACCGCATCCAAATCGGTTCACCCGTTTAAGAGCTATGATGCCACAAACAGACACACACATAGCGGTCAAACTTATAGCACCCCTCTTTTTGTGTCGGGGGTTAAAAAATGAAATTCAATGGTGTGTGTGAAGTTCCTAATCCGCACTGGGCCCGCGTGGGAGCTACGGCCCAAGCCCTTTCATTCTGAGAGGAGGCCTATGCCCTGCAATGGGACGTCTATAGGCTGGGATGATGATGATAACTCGGGGGTCTTCTATTAGTTTCTTTATAAAATAAATAGATGATTATAATATATTTTCCCATATTTTGTAGTTTTAAACTACGACTTTAATATGTTGTGTATCTATATAATGTTATGTACATCGGAAGACGATAAGTTTAGTGAGAAGTCAATTTGACACCACGCGTTGTCCATAATCATCATCATTTCAGCCGAAAGACGTCCACTGCTGAACATAGACCCCAGGGTTCGCCACATTGTCCACTACTATCCATTGAGTGGATCACCTAGTCGACTACTCAAACGAAAGTTTGAGTCGACTTTGGTGCCGGAATGGTATAGAACTGATAAGTGTGCGAAGACCTTCATAAAAAAAACCGGCCAAGAGCGTGTCGTACACGCCCAAGCTAGGGTTCCGTAGCCATTACGAAAAAATCAAGTAATATGTTTCTAAGGATTTCGTATGTATACGGAATCATCTAAGTTTAGGTATGTTTTATACCTTAGGCTACTATTTACTCTAAAACTACAAATAATTTCCAAGCAATCTTAGCCGCTATAATTTTCCTAGTAAATTTGATATATTTACTACCATTCTGTTTTTTTTTCAAATTTTTCTGCCCAACAGTTTAGATTTCAGAGGGGGGGGGGACGGTCGATTTTAATGAAAATTTTCACTTTAAAGTTCAATATTTCGCAAACAGATAACTGAATAGAAAAATCATGGTAGCATACCCACAATGGTTTTCAAAAACCTATCCAACGATACCCCACACTATAGGGTTAGTCGAGAAAAAAAAATCACCCCCACTTTACGTCTATGGGAGGTACCCTAAAAAAAATTGTTTTAGTTATTTTTATGTAATCACTTTGTCGGCGTGACTGATATATATATTCATGCCAAATTACAGCTTTCTAGTACTAACAGTCTCTGAGCTTAGCCGCGGACAGACAGACAGACAGACAGACAGACGGACAGACATGGCGAAACTATAAGAGTTCCTAGTTGACTACGGAACCCTAAAAAAGCGTTTGATATGGTCTCATATGACATACTTTTTAATAAATTATTGGACGCTCAGGTCCCTTTGGAAATTATCAACATCCTGAAATTTTGGTATGGGGGTCAGATAAATAATGTGCGATGGGCCGGGTCATTGTCGAGACCGTATAAGATGGAATGCGGAGTGAGGCAGGGGGGTTTGACCTCACCTGCGCTTTTTAACCTGTGTATAAACGGGCTTATTGGCGCGCTGAGCAACACGCATGTCGGCTGCCATGTCGACGGAGTCTGTATCAACAATATCAGTTATGCGGACGACATGGTGTTGCTGAGTGCGTCAATCTGAGGGTTGAGAAAACTGGTCGCAATGTGTGAGGACTATGCGAGAGGACATGGTTTGATATATAATGCCAAGAAGAGCGAGGTCATGGTCTTTGAGGCCGGTGGTAAAATCCCAAACAATTTACCGCCTGTAAAATTTAATAATGCACCCCTACAGAGACCAACTCGCTCGTAGACCTTCCCGTCCCGAGGTCAGCGAGCATCGCACGCAGAGTGGGCCAGGGAACCACCATTAGCGCTCAGAGGTGGAAAGGTCGGCTGGCAGAAATTTCCAAGGACAGCTTTGGCGAGAGACCAGAACGCTCGAGTACCCGAGGGAAGACGCAGTAGCTTCTCGCCAATTCTGCCTATGAATGTTGACTTCGCTTTAGCAATGCTTCTCTTAAACGACCTAGAGGCAGCATTTAGCTTCTTTTTGTACGCACAAGTGTTGGGATCCTGAGACGCTACCGCCTTAGCCCATGTCCGGTAACATTCCTGCTTCTGACGGGAGGCTAGTTTACAGGAACGGCCAAACCATGGTTGGGATCTACCACCGATGCGGACCAACGAGTTTGGAATATATAATTCCATTCCCTGAAGGATTACATCGGTGATAGAGTCGGCGCTAACGGTAGCGTTCGGATCAGACGCCGAGAAGCAGACCTGAGCCCAAGGGTAGGACGCAAAGAAGGTTCGCATCCCGTCCCAGTCCGCTGATTTATAATGCCAGACACGGCGGCTAGTTTCATACTGAGAGCGCGTCGGTCTTGTGAGAGGCACAATGCTATGGACTAGACAGTGATCAGATGAGCCTAGTGGTGCGTCAACAGAAACCCGATAAGTGTCTGGGTGAGAGGTCAGCATGAGGTCCAGTAAGGAAGGAACATGAGCGTCCACGTCCGGCATCCTCGTAGGCGAGGCAACCAGTTGGGTCAGGCCGTAGGCTAAAGCGAAGTCATACACAGATCTCCCCGCATGGTCAGTTGTGCGTGACCCCAGCCAATCGGCATGATGGCCTGAAAGAGGACAAAACATTGAGTATGATTCTAAAAAAAAGTGATTTTGGTAAAAATTGGACATCCGACCTGTTGGCTCTGATGTCCAGATATCTAGGACACATAATTACGGCCGACCTCAAAGACAAATGACGATGTAGAGAAGGAAAGGAGGGCATTATCACGGAGAGCGAATATGATGGCTCGCAGGTTTGCACGGTGTCCAAGAGAGGTTAAAATTACACTATTCAGAGCCTACTGTACATATTTCTACACGTGCAACCTGTGGGCTAGATACACCAATGTAACTCGCAATGCCCTCCGAGTACAGTATAATAATGCATTTAGGGTGTTGTTGGGGCTGCCTCGATATTGCAGTGCATCAGGGATGTTTGCATCGGCACGCGTTGATTGCTTTTACGCAACGATGCGTAAAAGGTGTGCGTCCCTGGTGCGCCGCGTGAGAGGCAGCACCAACAGCATCCTAAAGATGATTTCAAACAGGCTTGACTGTCCTATTGTGAATCACTGCTGTGCGATTGCGAATGGAATGGCGCAGAAGTGATTCACGAATAGTCACTATTTTATTCTTTTATTTTTATCTTGTAGTTGCTACTAACATAGTTATTAAGCACTCATTGTAACTAACAAAGAATGGATCCCAGTTATCCGAATAAATAGAATTATTATTATTATTATAACAAGGCAGGACTTCATCACATCATCATCATCATTTCAGACGAAAGACGTCCACTGCTAAGCATAGGCCTATGTTCCCCCAAGGCTCGCCAAACAGATCGGTCCCGTGCCATCCGCATCCGACGCGATCTCGCAACCTTAACCACATCGCCGCTCCATCTTGTTGGAGGCCTACCGACACTGTATCTTCCGGTCCGTAGACGCCACTCGAGAACCTTTTTGCCCCATCGGCCATCAAGACCAGGACTTACGAGGATAGAATTCAAAAAATTTAATTCACGAGCAATTAATTTCTATGTTCACAGGTGTACTCGTCATCTTCGGTTTCCCTATCGAGCTATTTAATGATTTCTTCAATGGATATTATGTGGACGTACAATCATTGAAGGAATGGAAAATAACGAACAGAAGTTGCATAGAATGTCCACGGGTTTACATACCAATCTGTGCGGAAAATAACATGACCTTCACGAACGAGTGTTACCTTCAATGCCTTAATTTTAGAATTAACGATACCAACAAAAAAAACAAATCACTTATACCGTTGATAAGGAAACGGGAATATGGAAGGTGCATAATTTACCCCAAGAATAAGGAATAGAAAGAACGGTTTTAAGATTAATAGAAACGGTATTGGGGTTAAACACAATCCACTGAAGAGTGTCCCAATTTTTTACACGGCTTCGGCAACGAAAACAAAGCTTGTAAAAATACAATAAAATGTTCTGACTTGCCCTTTTTTTGTTCTTTAATACCTTCCTTTCACGAATACCCACCTCACAAACAAAATTACTGAAAAGAATAAAAACCGGCCAAGAGCGTGTTGGACACGCACAACGTAGGGTTCCGTAGCCATTACAAAAAAATCAAGTAATATTTTTCTAAGGATTTCGTATGTATACGGAATCATCCAAGTTTAGGTATATTTTATACCTTAGGCTACTATTTACTCTTAAACTACAAATAATTTCCAAGCAATCTTAGCCGCTATAATTTTCCTAGTAAATTTGATATATTTACTACCATTCTGAATTTTTTCAAATTTTTCCACCTAACAGTTTAGATTTTAGAGGGGCGGGACGCTCGATTTTAATGAAAATTTTCACTTTAAAGTTGAATATTTCGCAAACAGATCACTGAATAGAAAAATCATGTTAGCAACCCCGCAATGGTTTTAAAAGACCTATCCAACGATACCCCACACTATAGGATAAGTCGAGAAAAAAAAATCAACCCCCCTTTACGTCTATGGGAGGTACCCTAAAGAAATTATTTTTTTATTTTTTATTTTTTCCACTTTGTTGGCGTGACTGATATGTATATTCATGCCAAATTACAGCTTTCTAGTACTAACGATCTCTGAGCTTAGCCGCGGACAGACAGACAGACAGACAGACAGACGGACAGACATGGCGAAACTATAAGGGTTCCTAGTTGACTACGGAACCCTAAAAAAGAATTAAAAGTGTGCCTAAGCAAATTTAATTGTCATTATCTCAGCCTATGTACCTACGTCGCAGTGACACCAGGCCTCCTCTCAGAATGAGTAGTTCCTACGCGGGCCCAATGCGAATTCGAACTTCACACACACCTTTAAACATGAAACTACCGTGAGACTCACTCATAGTGAAAATAAACGGATCACTCACGTCTTAAAACGAGTTTAACTCGACATGTTTCGGGCTAATCCGTAGCCCTTCCTCTCGGAGTCGCACGTCACGGCGGCTGCCAAACGTGCACTGCGTGCTAACGCCCTGGTCGCGCGGCTACTCGACGCAACTGACAGCTGACTGACGAGAGGAAGGGCTACGGATTAGCCCGAAACATGTCGAGTTAAACTCGTTTTAAGACGTGAGTGATCCGTTTATTTTCACTATTCACACACACTCTTGAATTTCTTCATAGGTGTGTTCAGGTTTCCTCGCGATATATTTCTTCACCGTAAGCTCATGACAAATTACAAATGTGATACCACGCATAAATTCTAAAAAAAAACTCCTAGGTTCGACCCTGGGTTCTGACGAATTTAGCTGTGTATGTGTCTCTCTCTCTCTCTCTCTCTCTCTCTCTCTCACTCTTTTTGTGTGTGTTTGCGTGCATGTTTTTGTTACTCCTTCACAGCCCTTGACATGCTCCTAGTGACATGTTTTTGCTTCCTTCCTTGCACCACCCCATGTCACTCGTCGTGCGACTGTAGTAAAGAAAAACAAAGCCCCCAAAAGTCACCCTTACAAATGTATTCAAAAGTCCTGATCTGAATTCGCCTCCACCATTTCCCTGGCCCCGTAAAATGTAAAAGAAACAGCTGATAGGAACAAAATGTTCCATTTTATTCGACTCGTTTTGGGGGCGATTGTTTAAAAAGATTTGTAGCCACGTCGTTTGTTGTCCTTTGATGTTTCCTTGGTGTGTCGTATTTTTAGTTATCTGTAAGTTTATCTGTGTAGAGGTCTCCCTTTTACACGTCTGCCCAGAGAAGTGCATTTTATGCAGGTTACATGTACGTTTGTAATATAAAATTTAGAATTTGGCTAAATTCTATGTACTTATATGGAAAGTAGGTACCTTCAAAAAATTTTATTTTTTCACTTTGTCCGGGTAATTGCTACAAAGTCATGCCCATGCAAAATTACACCTTTCTAGCCCTAATAGTCTCTGAGCTAAGCCGCGGACGGATGGACGGACAGACAGACAGTTTTTGTCATTTTGGCTCCAGAACCCTAAAAAATTGGAAAAACCATAAAAACAAAAACGTAAATCGGAAAAAATCAGGGATATCGAAGTAATTATGAGGATTTCTTTATTCATTGTGAGGTTTGTTTGTTTTTATTTACATATACGTATCCCGGCAATGTACCATTAATAATCGCCTCTAAGTGGCTACGTTTACATCTGAATTGCGAGCAAAAATGGAAAACATTTCTATTTCTTGAGCGGAACCATGTGGTGCTCTAAAATAGGAATTCTTACTTATAACACGAAATCCAATTTTGCTGCGATGTCGCTGACGAAATGCGAATACTACGCTAGGTTTATACTTTTTATTTAGATTTTAAATTCGATACGGAGGATATTAAAATGTATTATTGTGAATATTGTCTTACAGGGCTTAAGAGGGTACATACCTGCTGAGCTGGAAACGTTGCATTTTTGTTAGTTTTTCTCAATTATTCCATAAAAATTGAATCAAACTTAAAAATGTTTTGTATAGAAATTGTTCTAATATATAAGTTAATGTGTCTACTGCAATAATAATTCGTAATGAGACTTTTATTTTCTTTAAAAACCGTTAGGTAATAATTTGTTCGTTTTTAAGGAAAATAAAAGTCTATCACGAATTATTATTGCAGTAGACACATTAACTTATACATTAGAATTTTAGAATTTTTAATTTTCATTCAATTGTTATGGAATAATCGAGAAAAACTAACAAAAATGCAACGTTGCCAGCTCAGCAGGTATAAACCCTCTTATGAAAATGCTTCGTGTTATAGCTAAACCATTTAACTGTGTCCTCGCCCGCGCGGTGCAGAGGCTGGGGGGGGCGTGGTGTATTACGACAAAGGGGGCCGGGAGAGGTGCGGGCGGCAGGCACACGAGGCGCGCTTAGGGATGCAAACGATACATCGACGTTTTTGAATCATCGATGTTTCAGTAAAAAAACATCGATGTTCACCATTGCAAAACATCGATATATCGATGTTGTTTTATGCGATATTTGTACATCGAAATTTTGCCTGCCACAAAAAATAAAACACAAAAAATAACTGTAAAATAACTGTTAAAATAGCTGTTAAAGGTAATTTTATTTCCTATACTCTATACACCTTCCTTATTCCAAAGACTTACCTATTCAATAGATAATATTGTTATAGATAATAGATAATATACAATTTAACTATTAAATAGATAGATCATTAAAAAATTTAAAACAAACATCGATGTTTCGATACATCGATGTTTTTTGGGCGATGTTTTTTGAACATCGATGTTTGTTCTGAAACATCCATGTATCGATACATCGATGTTCTTGCTTTCGATATTTGCATCCCTAGGCACGCTCACCGCCCGCACCTCTCTCTGCCCCTTTGTCGTCCTACCCCCCAGGCCCTGCACCGCGCGGACGAGGACTCGTTTAAACGGTCTAGCTATACATGGATCAGAGGTCAGATTAAAAACTTGGTAGAGCTTTAGATACAGTTGTTTTGATAGTTTCAAAATCAGAAGAAAAAGCAATAAGACTGATTATCACGTTGACTTGTAAATGATAATAGTTTTCAAAAGTGAAAAATAAAGATAACTCACGTTTTAAACCGAATTTTGAGGAATGAGGCTAACAGGAGCTTGAGTGAAAACTCATCATTTCAGTACAACGGTTCTATTGGCACTAAAAGGGTTTCTTATAGCTAAAATACACAACGAATATTACGTAGCCGTAGTAATCAGCCGAAAGATGTCCACTGATGAATATAGGCCTCCCTAAGGCTCGCCAAACAGATCGGTCCCGTACCATAACCAACCAGGCAACCTTAACCAGGTCGTCACTCCATCTTGTTGGAGGCCTACCTACACTGCGTCTTCCAGTCCGTGGACGCCACTCAAGAACCTTTTTTCCCATCGGCCATCAGTTCTACGAGCGATGTGCCCTGCCCACTGCCACTTGAGTTTGGCGATTCTTCGGGCTATGTCGGTGACTTTAGTTCTTGCGCGGATTTCATCATTTCTAATGTGACCCCGCAGAGAAACTCCAAGCATAGCCCTCTCATTGCCCTCTGAGTGACCTTGAGATTTCTCATGAGGTTCATCGTTAGCGGCCTCGTCTCAGTACCATAAGTCATCACAGAAGTATTGCAAAAGATTAGCTTTCGGTAAATGTGCTTCAGAACTGCACGAACTTATTCCACTTGCTTCTTTCTTTCACAGGTCGACAATAAATATAGGTTGGGACATACCAGATGGCCGTTGGGGCCGAAAAGTTCTCGAATGGAGATCACGGACTATAGCAAACGCAGCGTGGTACGTCCACCAACGAGACGGACGAACCGCCGAACGATTTGGTAAAGGCTGTAGGTTCAAGGATGTAAGCCGCTTCCAACCGTAATGATTGGGTATCAATCAATGAGGAAGGCTTATGTCCAGCAGTGGACATCTTACGGTTGAAATGATGATGATGATTCCCAGACTAAATGATTCACGCGAATGAAGCCGCGGGGTAAATCTAGTGAATATAAAGTAAAAGAAATTGTTCTTATTTTCTAAAGTGGTTTTTTGGAAACAAAATATTAACACGGCACCCATAAAACTACATTCTTTGTACAATTACATAAAATCGTACATTTTATGACCAATTACAAACAAAGTAGCTATTAACGTAGTTTAATAAAGTAAAAGTACTTTTAAAACTTTGGATCAATTCAATCGAAAATACTTTTAAGATAGTTTCTAGTATTTAGTAAGCAACGAAAATGTTTTGTAAACACTGTAAGTATTTTTTTTGAATAGTAGTACTACGTGAATCAACATCATCATCCCAGCCCCATGGGGCCCCATTGCAGGCTTCCTTTCAGAATAAGAGGGCTTGGAACGTAGGGGAGAGGTGGCATGAACACGTATTGAAAAGGACAATTCAAAATAAAACTCCATTTATGAAAGGGAAAATACAAATTTTTTAAAGATTCGAAAATAAATAACTGAGAATTGATTAAGGACAACTATTGTATTTCATTTCAATAGTTTAAATAATAAACACTTCCTACAGGAAAGTTCCCAAATTTGAATTGTCCCTATTAAAACGTGTCGGGTGATTCAGCATTTTTACGGCGCTTTTTTTTTCATTACCATTTCAACAAATATTTTTAAAAAGGATGATGCGTAGGGACCGTAGGGTTAACTTTTTATGAAAAGTTAAAGCAGTACCGGTGCTGAATCTAATTTGATCTAATTTCGTGCGACTCGTCCTTCAGTTGTGATAATAATCATCGTATGGTAATGAGGTTTAACCGAGGAGTCAAAACAATATTTTCCTTCAACGTAAAGCTAATGGTAATTTTTAAATATAATTTTGTTACATAAAATTCGGAAAACTCAGAGATCCATGCCCTGGCTCGAACCGACTATCCTCAGCTTGAGATATCCTCAGGTTCAAATCAAAATACTTTTAAAACTAATTTTACTCTTTCAGTCCTGGCTCTATTGCTCTGCGTGACAGTTGTCGCCTTTTTTGGAGTCCCCTGGTGCTTTGGACAACTACACGAAGACGTACCACGTCAGGAATATTACAATGCTTTCTCACAAAAAGAATGGGCGGACTCTTACTTCCTAAGGGTCCAAGATTACTTACCACCGTTGGAAGAAATTAAAAATTGTTCATGCCCTAGAGTATACATCCCTGTGTGTGGTTCTAACAACAAGACGTTCACAAATATTTGCTACATGAATTGCCTGAACGTTAGAAAACTAAAGGAGAACGTGACACAAATTAAGGTTTCATACGCAGGGCTCTGTATACCCTTAGTCGAGCCTTTCGATTGGGAGCCCTTTGAATACGATCCTCTGTAATTTTAATTTATTTCATTAGTGCAGCAACGCTAGAAATTTAAATTTTATTTTAATTTGCGGTCGAGTAGGTAATAATCTTTCCTTAGTTTTTTATCCACTCACAATCAGTTGCTTTTTCGCATTTACTCTCATTTACTGACAAGTGATTTCAAACAATGTCATTAATTCATTATTGTCGTAAGGAATAAATTTGATTGAAATAAATAAATAAATTGGCAACCCTAGTTACCAAAAGCAAGTGAGTGGGTAAGTCTACAACTAGATTCGATTTGTGGCATTCGAACATGGCGGATGTAGACAGTATATAATTTTGGTATTTCTGTTTCTTTGGCTAGTTGTGGTATAATTCTGATAGTGTTTTATGCGGCGATTAACCTTAACTGTTACAGTGATCTCAAAATTCTATATTGCTCTCGTGTCTGACATTTTTTAATGCGCAAGTTGTCTCCACGTGGTTTTTGGAATTTTACTATCAAGTTGCAAAAACTACAATTACCGTACAACGTGAGTCGCTCTCAGAGCAATTAACTGATATTGGCACAAGCCTAGTGGCCGCCATTAAGGAAGAAAAGAAAAGAAAAGAAAAAAGTCTACAACTATAGTATTTCCAATCATTTATTTTCTCGATGACAGCTCCCGTAGAATGTAACTTTGTTTAGTTACGCAAAAATTAACTTTTAAATGTGAGGCATAAAAAATACGACAACTGCCTAATTTTGTTCCTTGATCCTATATAATATTCATCTAAGACAAATTGAGTCCATTATATGCAGTAGTTTTTTTTTAAAGTACGATAAAAAATAAACGTTTTAATAATGTTACATTCTATGGCAATAATAACATGACATTTGTATTGCCATAGAATGTTATTTTATCGAAACGTTTATTATTTATCGTACTTCAAAAAAAAATACTGCATATATGGACTCAATGTGTCTTAGATGAATCTTAATATGGGATCAAGGAACAAAATTAGGCAGTTGTCGTATTTTTTATATCTCGCATTTAAAAGTTAATTTTTACGTAACTAAACGCAGTTACATTTTACGGGAGCTGTCTGTAATATAATTATAAAAATATCATGATTATTTATGTAACTATTATTATAAAGAGTTGATGTTTAGGGTAAGTAATGGAAAGGGCTCCGTGCGTTGAAGATGGAAGAGGTTTGAACGCATTCAATACTGGGATCGCATATATGCGTCTTCGTGACTTTTGCCTAGTGCCAGCTGTCATAGTTTGGTAGTCATTTGAACGCACATGTGCGTTTGTGACACCTTGAGATCTCGAGTCTGATAGCCGACAACGAATGCGTTGAATGGCCGGATTGTTAGTAGTACCGGCACTTGATGTTACATAGTTATTACCTTATTGTATGTAATTAAATAAAGTGTCCAGTTGAAAGGTGTTTATTTCTTAACAGTTTTAGACGAGTTTTTTTAGACGACCAGATGGCCTAGTGGTTAGAGAACCTGACTACGAAGCTTGAGGTCCCGGGTTCGATTCCCGTGTCGGGGCAGATATTTGTATGAAAACACGAATGTTTGTTCTCGGGTTTTGGGTGTTTAATATGTATTTAAGTATGTATCTATCTATACAAGTATGTTTATCCGTTGCTTAGTACCCATAACACAAGCTTTGCTGAGCTTACTTTGGGACTAGGTCAATTGGTGTGAATTTTCCCATGATATTTATTTATTTTAAGTTAAATTCATTTCGACAGGCACCGAGCGTGTCAGGCACGTGCCGTACAGTCACCGACAAAATATTATTTCCGCGAATACTGGCCGGGCACGGTCCGTGTCTGAACGGTCGTCTTACGATAGATATCGTCGGCCTAAATCGCAAACCTCGTAACTCAATCTGACCAAATTTTACAGGGGACACAAAAACTTCATTACCAAAAATTTTGCATGAAGACTTGCTAATTTTTTTTTTTACATAACATTAAGTTAAATTTAGCCGTCAGATTGTTATAAACTATTTTTTTTTTAATTTACCTGAACCTGGAAAAATTGGAGTTAAGAGTTTTTCTTGAAAATTTTACAAAGCTAATTGGTTCGTGAGACAGAACCCTGTGACAGACGGAAGGAGGGATAGACGGACATACCGACAGACAGACAGCGTAGTCTCAGTAATAGGGGTCCCGTTGGTGCCCCGTGTGTACGGAACCCTAAAAATTAAAAGACTCCAAGACAATAAAAATAACTGTAGTGGATTTATCAAAGGACTTAATGTGCTGCCATTATCTTTTCTCAAACTGTTTGACTATTTATTTACAAACAAACAATGTATCATTTATATTTCATTTAGCCGAACAAAGCTTTAGACAAAAACAGAAACAGAAAGTTTTTCAGGAACGTCTGATTTATGTTTCTTATAAAAGTATAAGGATGGCATAAACATAACATTGACAAAGTCTGAACTTTTTGAACAAAACCAATACAAACTTTTATAAATAAAATGTAATGAAAATACAATGAAATCAAAATAAGATTGGTCGTTTTCTTTTTGTTGAAGTTTGTAAAGATAAGTATACATTTTTACTGAAGGATATTTCGGCAATGGTTTCAGTAGACAATAAGAGATAAAGAGGCCCAACAATACTTCCTGTTGTTTCATCATCCCAGCCTATATACGTCCCACTACAGGGCACAGGCCTCCTCTCAATATGAGAGGGTTTGGGCCGTAGTTCCCACGCGGTCCCAGTACGTATTGGGAACTTCTCACAGACTATTGAATTTCTTCGCAGGTGTGTGCAGCTTCCTCGCGATATTTTCCTTCACGGTTTAGTTTTAAAGCACATGGTAATTTTCAAATTTTATTTCGCACATATATTTTGAAAAACTCCTAGGTGCGAGCCCTGACCCATGATCCTCAGCTTGAGAGGCCTTAGGTCAAACCATAGGCCACCACTACTATTTTGTACCCCCTGTAGTTTACCTATAAAGAAGCATGAAAATTGTTTTACAGGAGTGTTGGTATTTACCTTTAACTCCGGATTTCTCGCGTGAGATTAATAAGGTCTTCTCTAATACAAGCGAAATATTTCTTGAGGTTATCCCAATAACTTAAGACGCGGTACGCGAAAATTAAATCTTGAGAAATAGGGATGTTGACACCACCAATCAACTGACGTACTTTTTATGAGCTGTCAAAACACATTTCTCCCATAGAGTTTGAATGGCAATAGCAACATATGACGTCACTTGTTCGCATACTCAATTAACTAACTATTTATTTGTTTTAAAGCAACAAAAAATCTAATTTTGCATTTAATCGAAAATGAATCTGGGTTTCAGGGCTAAAATAAAGCGTTTTTTTACTGGAGTCGTGTCTTCGAATTATTTTTTAATGGTGTCAACATCCCTATTAATGAGTGTGTGTTGCCGCCACAATTGACAAGTAGTGTTTTAGGGTTGCGGCAGACCTCCTGCATGTCGTGGACTTACGCGCGCTATTTACCTACCGAGCGGTCTGAAGGCGTCAGACCTCTTCTTGCGATCCAAATTCAGTGGGCTGTCGCAAGCACGCGCTGACGCACGTTCGTTCACAGCGGCCCAGATTATGTTTTCTGTTAGTTCGTTTTCGCAGAAAAAAAATGTCGTGAAAGACAAACATCGTGAGAAAATCTGCACACACTGGCGGAGCAATTCAATGGTGTTTATGAAGTTCCCAAGTCGCATTGGGTGCGCATGGGAACTACGGTCTTCTGAAACAGCTGTGCCCAGCAGTGGGTCGTATATAGCTTAGGATGATGATGATAAACAATTTGACAAATCCATTCATAATTTTTTTATTTCAATCCGTACACGAATGTGTGAGGGAAATGACATTCTGTCATAACCATTACTTCACGCCTCCGCGCATTATGCTAGGTTTACACGGAGCTTAGTAGCTAATGCTTAGTACTTGTCGCTTACACTTGTCACATGTGTGTAAACATATTGTACAAGTGCTTAGTAGGTATTTATACAATACACGCATCTGACAAGTGTAAGTGACAAGTACAAAGCATTAGCTACTAAGCTCGTGTAAACCTAGCATTAGGCATAACATGTTTTATACCTAACGTCCGACTAATGAGTAACAAAAAATGTTTTCTATTTAGATAACGACAAGCTCACGTGACTCCCGTGTCACGTTGTATGTAATTAAGGGAATTAAATGAATGTCATTACCATTTTATTGCCACGAGTCGTGGCACGGTTACAGACATAGTTGATTTATTCGTCGATGAAACTTTGTATTGGAATCAGCGATATGGCCGTTACCAACAAACTTTGTAAGATTTTAAATCATCGAGCTTGTTAAGCGTTTACTTACTAAAATTGTAAATGAGATATTTTTTTTGGAACATGCTATAGGGTAGCCAACTTGGAGGTATACAACTTTTTTTCCGCTACTTTGTTTTGGCGGCAAATATGACAGTTGTTGCATGAAAATTACTTTGTGTAGATACGTCAAATTTGTTATGGAGCGTTTTACGACTAAACAACGTGTTTTAATTATTAAAACGTTCTACTCAACCCAATCATGTATTACGGAAACTCTAAGAAAATTGATTGAACGGTGACATTCATTGGCCCGCGGTTGACCCACAAGATCGCCTGATTTAACAGCTCCTGACTTTTTTCTGCGGGGCTATCTAAAGGGATGTGACTATGCTAACAGGCCAATGAACCTTTAGCAATTAAAACAAAATATTCGAGACAGTCACTGAGATAACGCAGGAAATGTAAGAAAGAGAGATGAAAAACCCGATGAAAGGGTTCCCATTTTTATATTTGCCATACTGCTACAGGTGGGCATTTGTCTGGCATTATTTTCCATATTTAATTGCCGGCCCTAAATACTATATTAAACCCGAAATACTTAATATTTTTTTATATTTCATGGAATAAAATTACAAAACTCAAGTGTATACCTGTTATTTGGCAACCCTGTATATAACGGCTATGAACTTGAGGTAGGTACAGATAGACACAGATTTTCGTCGCGAGCGCGCAGGGAGTTCGCCGCGCCGGGTTTGTATTATAATACCGAAAAATCATATTTACCTAATACACAGTTGAAATATCGACGCTTAACACATCGAAATTCAGAATACCAAAAGTACAAAATACCGATAACCGATATACCGAGCCTCGAAATATCTATTTCAAACGACCGATATGACCTATGAGAGGAGAGCCAAACATTAAAAGGTGGAATGGGGATCCAAATATAAAAGATTTGGTTTTTTTTTGACATAAAGTTGAAAAATCATAGTAGTAGTTCTGTGCTGTTACAAAAAAAATACATAACATCGAAAGCGCTGGCTTCGATTTTACACGTGCGCAAATTGCCAGTGTGATAAGGTTCTAAATTTACCTACTTAGTTATTAAGAGCTGTACAACACTATGGTTGTAATAAACGACTTTAACTAATGAGACTTTAACTAATTGTTGAATTTTGGTGTTG
Source organism: Archips crataeganus (assembly GCA_947859365.1). Taxonomy (NCBI): domain Eukaryota; kingdom Metazoa; phylum Arthropoda; class Insecta; order Lepidoptera; family Tortricidae; genus Archips; species Archips crataeganus. The sequence continues at coordinate 6,169,082 of OX402068.1, forward strand.
TTTCAGATACAATGTTCTTTCTAATTTTAATAATGTGTAAGAATTCGGATATGAAGAAATCGCAGAAGCAGAAAACAACCAAACCAGCCATACAGCCAACTCTACATCCTATGGGGAAAAAAGTTCCATGTGAGCAATGTCCCACGATCTATCTGCCTGTTTGTAGTGTTGAAAATGGGACATTATACAAGACACACCAGAACCGTTGTCTATTCGTATGTAGACAAAACTTGTTCGAGAAGGAAGTCCGACGGGGCATCTGCATTGAATCGTATTTCCAGTAATAAGTTTTGTTTTTTTTTCATACAAACTTTTTTGCTGATTGTCCTTTTTACCTCTGGTTCCAAAGTACTCGTCAAGACGAATCAAACGAGACCAAACTCGATAGCGTTATGTCGTTTTACTACGGAGCTCCTCTGGCCACCTTCCAGCTTCATCGTCAGACACAGGTTACCATCTAGGACCAGAGTAATCGTCAAGACAAATCAAACGACCCCAAACTTGAAATGGTCGAGTCGTTTTATTACAGAGTCCCTTAGGCCACCTTCGAAATCCATCCCTCGTGGGGGCCATTCTTATTAGTTTAGTCTGCTAGAGCCTTTGACCCACTTCCCACTTTCTATTGAGCTGAAAATTTGCATTCAGCATGTGTACATCGGATGACAATGCAATATTACTATGACATGGAGCTGATCTGGGGCTAAATTCAGGAACGGGCCTTCACGGGTTTGGTAGCGGTAATTCAATCGTTTGGATTGGGTTTGGTTTGAACTGCTATTCAGGAACGCGAAAAATCACTGGTTTGCGAGAGGTTTGGGCTGAGTTTGGGATGAGCCTTATTTATTTGTTTATAAATTTATATATATACAAAGCGAATTAACAAGAAAATAAGGCTCATCCCAAGCTCAACCCATTCCTATCCTCTCCCAAACGTTTGAATTACCGCTCGCAAGCCGTGTTGGGCCGTTCCTGAATTTAGCCCCTGATGGAGCTCGAAAGTGGCTGTAGGAACTCTGTCAACTAGATGTAGAAATAAATGTCATACTTAATTATACTTATTTTATTTTATTTCATCCCAAAAGAAGTAAAGAACTCTTGATTATTATAATAGTGCGTGAAGTGTCCGGCCATGACTTCGCGCGTTTGGCGGCGCGGCAAGCGTTTTACCAGCTCATTGCGTGCGCCACCAGGTAACCACTGTACGGCGAGCGTCTCGGCCGCGCAATGAACACAGAAAACGCTTGCCGCGCCGCCAAACGCGCTAAGTCGTGGCCGGGCGGTAATAGGTACTCCATCGTCTCGCCAATTTACAACTGAGGCTCACATTATGAAAGCGAACGCCGCTATAACGTTACGGGAAATACGTTAAATGTTAAACTTTTGGTAGCATAGCATACGGTTGTGGTAACTCTGAAGATGAGCTCTGGTTGCGTTCGAAACGCGTCAGTGTAGCTTGGTGGTGGTGATGGTTGGGTTTATGTGATTTGTGTGTGTTCGTACAGTGTGGAGGTGGAGGAACTGCATGAACGCACATTTCTTGCATAAACGTAACTATTGTAAGGTCGCGGGTAAGCAAAGTAATTTTTTTAGTTCATTCACAAATCAGGCCGACAGATGGCGCTGCAGTCGGTATCTAGGTTCATGCAGGACAACGTCTGTCGGGTCCGCTAGTTTCGAAATAATTATCTTTAATTTTGAAGTAAATATATAACTAAACACTCTGTGAATATTATAAGCGTCTACTTGTTACCGTTATTTATCAATATCGAGCAAAAATGAGCAAAAAAATAACGTTTGTTGTATGGGAGCCCGCTTAAATATTTATTTTATTCTGTTTTTTTAGTATTTTTTGTTATAGCGGCAACCGAAATACATCATCTGTGAAAATTTCAACTGTCTAGCTATCACGGTTCATGAGATACATACAGCCTGGTGACATATGGACGGACGGACAGCGGAGCGTCAGTAATAGGGTCCCGTTTTTACCCTTTTGGTACGGAACCCTAATTAATCGAGATTTGATTAGCTTTGTTATTGACGGTTTAGTAGTCATTAAAAATTGATCTATTTAAGTCACGTTTGAATTGGATCACGGGCAGAAAGCTGTATTTTATTTCAATCTATATAAGACACTTAACGTCACTTATAAATTTTGAATAGCTGCCAACAAGATGCTGCTAGTGTGTGAGTATAAAAAACTGGCCACGTGCGAGTCGGACTCGCGCACGAAGGGTTCCGTACAATTATCTATAAAAATCACGTTTGTTGTATGGGAGCCCCCTTAAACATTTTTTTTTATTTTAATTTAATGATTTATTTTTAAAGTCAATACATAATTAAATATTCTGTGAATATTTCAAGCGTCTACCTGTTGCCGTTATCAATATCCAGCAAAAACGAGCAAAAAATCACGTTTGTTGTATGGGAGCCCCCTTAAATATTTAATTTATTCCATTTTTTAGTATTTGTTGTTATAGCAGCAACCAAAATATATCATGTGTGAAAATTTAAACTGCCTAGCTATCACGGTTCGTCTCGTTCGTTCTCCTCTCGTTATTATACACCGAAACCTTAATTCGGCCACATAAGAGCTATGGGACATAGTTATGAACAAGTTGTATGCACCCATATTTTTACACTTGACTGTGCATAGCTAGCTCGTAACAATGGCAACTTCTACGGACACCTTACTTAACTTATACTTTATTTTCTACAGTTGGCGGCTGTTTGCGCCTGATTGCCTTGGTCTTAGATGAAGATTTTACTTTATGCACTGGAGCATAAAAACCAATTTTATGTAGCATTCTCTGACATGAAGAACAACTTTACGAGCATGAGAAGTGAAAAGATTATTTATGTCTGGATGTTGATTATATTTTCCCATTTTTTTCAGACTTGTTTATCTTGACCCTGATGATTTTTGTGCAGCAAAATACTACGCAAATATACACGAATCATACACCATATTTACCCAGACTCGATGACCCAAATGTAACGGATTGCAATTTATGCCCCAACGTTTATTTCCCTGTATGCACCACGCTAAACAAAACCTATGCAAATATATGTCAATTTATTTGCCGCGGCAAAAGGAGGAATGAATCATGGTTTAAGAATGGTATATGTATTCATTATTAAAGTGAATTGAAACAAGAAGAATTTTTAATTGAATTTTATTAATTAGTTTACAAACGCTTCATCATCATCATCCCAGCCCAGCCTATATACGTCCCACTGCAGGGCACAGGCCCCCTCAGAATGAGAGGGCTTGGGCCATAGTTCCCACGCGGGCCCAGTGCGGATTGGGAACTTCACATACACCCTTGGAGTAAGTAGCTTAATTTGTTTACTGTATTTTGGGGGTAGTTGCAATAAAAAGAGATCTCTCTCCAGGCAGATGTTATGCCTGGGGACCGAAGTCCCAAACGCAAACAAAAACAAGAAACAAACAAAAGAAAGAAAGAATGTACCTACCGTATCATGCAAGTATTATTTACTTATCGATGTTTTCAAGTCCCTGTATGGTGACAGATAAGATGTTTAAGATGGTGCCTAACACCTACCGTTTCGATTTGTTAATTAACTATGTATTTCGTTTTATTTTCTATGGAACTTAAGGTCTGTTTGTTGTTACTTAAGTTGATTAATGTTGAATTGTGACTGTTTACTTCCTAAATAAATAAAAAAAAAAAAAAGAAAGAAAAGAAGTTACAAACGCTTATTTAGTATTTTTTCTCTTACCCCGGCGCCACACATATTACAAATGTTTGAACACAGTTATTTGATCACATGTGTAGCACCGGTATTTGCTTATTTGTTCAATAGAACATCCATACAATCAACCATAGATCAAATATGTGTTCAAATATGTGTTGAAACATTTGTAATATGTGTGGCGCCGGGGTCAGAATAAGTCGGTTTGGGCCTTAGTTCCACGCGATTGAGAATTTCACAAACACCATTGAATTTCTTCGCAGGTGTATGAAGGCTTCCTCTCGACGTTTCCCTTCACTGTAAAGCTTATGATAAATTTCATTTATAAAGTAACTTATTTTAATAATTTTACACTTTTATTTTTATTTTTACTATGTTGTATGCTTTCGGGAAACTCCGCAATATCTTGTCATCGAATATACCGCAGAGTCTCAAGTCAAAAGTCTTTGACCAGTGTGTGTTGCCAGTGATGACTTATGGCACTGAGACGTGGCCGTTAACGATGACCCTCATAATAAAGCTCAAGATCACTCAGAGGGCGGTGGAGTGGGCTATGCAAAATGATGAAATCCGCGAAAGAGCTAATTTTACCGACTAGCTCGAAGAATCGCCGGACTCAATGTAGGCAGAGCACATCGCTCGTAGAACTGATGACCGAGGAGGTAAAAAGGTTCATGAGTGGCGTCCACGCACCGGGAGACGCGGTGTAGGCAGGCCTCCAGCAAGATCGAGCGACGACCTGATTAAGGTTGCTGGAACGCGTTGGGTGCGGATGACACAGGACCGATCTGTTTGGCGAGCCTTAGTGGAGGCCTATGTTCAACAGTGGACTTCTTCGGCTAAAATGATAATGATTAGAAGAGAAGAGATTTAGGGGCTGTTTCACCACCCATTGATTAATTTTAACTGACGGATAAATGTGATGCCGTCTCCGTCTATTGGAACAAAACAAACAGAGACGGCATCACATTTATCCGTCAAATAAATTTGATCATTGGATGGTGAAACAGGGGGTAACTGTAGTCACTAATCGGACCTGCAAATTATCTAACGGATAATCTTGCTAAAACTATGCCAACTCTCACAGCATAATTCCGTGTTGGAGTTAGTAAACAATTCGAGCGTTCCGGGGACCGTCACAAATCAAGGTATGACCGCGCGCGCGTAAATCGCTTAGCAAGAAACCACTGACAATTTGCGGGAGATTGTTGAGAAGTAAGGGTACTCATAGAGGTTGAAATGCTATGGAGATTGTACGTAATACGTGGTACGGATGGCATAAGCATAACACGCTAAGATGAAAGCAAATCATAGAGTACGGTCGGCCAAGAAAGTCGTCTACCAGTTTTGACAAAAGTCTCTGTGAGATCTAAATGTCGCTAAAGTTGACTTTTCTAACTGAATAAATAAAAATAAATAAATAAATAAATCTTTATTTATCATACTGGAAGTTACAAAACATAACAACTTAGGTATAGACTAAACATATTTAAAAAGGGAACATGTTACTTAATACCTGAACTAGGAAAAAAAATCCTGTGTTTCAGGTGTCAAATAAGGAATACATAAAAAAAACAAGCCTTAAATATTTAACCACATAAAAAATCAAAACACAAGAAAAAAAATGAAATCTTAACATTTATAACATAGATACAAAAATAAATTAATTATTAACATAAAGACAGTATCTACAACTCTTACAAACTCTATACCCATCTAAGTATATTTATTTTAGGACTGACAATAATTTTTCTGTATCCTCATAGGACATTTGTTGAAGTGCTGTTTGGAGAATTAACTTAACTTTATTATAATTAAGTGAGTAAATGTCTAATTGGGCGTTTAATCTATTGTAAAGAAGAGGTGCAAGGAATGCGTAAAATCTAGATCAGAAGGGATGTTTTTTGTTTATATTTCGAGGGCAAACAGTATCTTGCCGTCGTTTGTTTGTCATATTTATATTATAAGGAAGTGCGGCGTGCTGTTTTAGTACTGTGCTTATTATAAATAGTTGTCTGACTGTTAAAACTTTACAGGATTTATAAAGGAGGAATGAAGTCATTAGTTACTGTCGTCTTTCTTATTGCAATGGAAAGTCGACCTCGTTGTATCATGACGTGCAAATGAACTTCAACCGTAGGGTGGTAGACCATATTTTTGGCCGACTGTACTAATATGAAATTTTATTGAATGCAAAAAGAAAGAAAAGATACAAATAACCGCCGAATAAATTATAGAAAGTACACATTTTTCAGTAAAAACTTTAAATATACTAGGCCCCACTGTGTTTTTGGCGCATTTATCGCATTCATTTAAACTCGTGCTGTATCATCACTAGCAATGGTATAGTCCTCAAATTCATACGTAAGACATTTGAGGATTCACTCTACTGACCAGTTTTTTACGAAACACGATTACATATAGTTCGCTCGATAGAAAAAAATCCAAAGTCGCCTCTAAAAAATAAAATAAACTCGTAGTACGACGCTAATACTGCACGGAAGGTCATGACTTTTTGAATGTTAATAAAACAAGATGTTTTCTAGGGCGTAGTTTTGCTACAATTTTAAAATATGTATTTGTTTTAGTAATAAGATGAAAATACCCAAAAACACGCGCAGTCCAACCAACCTATCTTGAGCCGTCGTGCCTCCCCCACGCGGGGCACTCCCGAAATCGCCCACCCGAAATCGATTAGCGCGAAAAACACGGTGGGGCCTTAATTTAACAAAACTTTAGACTCTCATCTAGATTTTAAGGATTATGTATCAGTTAGTAAAAGTCGGAAATAAGGTGGATATCTTCATCACCATCATCATTACCCCAGCCTATATACGTCCCACTGCAGGGCACAAGCCTCCTCTCAGAATGAGAGGGCTTGGACCGTGGTTCCCACGCGGGCCCAGTGCGGATCGGGAACTTCGCATACACCATAAAATTTATTTTTAGGTGTATGCAGGTTTCCTCACGATCTTTTCCTATACCGTAAAGCTCATGGTAGGTAAATTACAAAAGTAATTTCGCACATAAATTCCAAAAAATTCGTTGATAAACCGGCCAAGTGCGAATCGGACTAGCGCACGAAGGGTTCCGTATAAAAATCACGTTTGTTGTATGGGAGCCCTCCTTAAATATTTTTTTTATTTTAATTTAATGATTTATTTTTAAAGACAATATATTATTATAATTAAATATTCTGTGAATATTTCAAGTGTCTACCTGTTACCGTTATCAATATCATGCAAAAACTGATATATTATGGTATCTTATATCAAGAAATCATACACGCATGCAGTAGTATTAGCAGAATATAATTAAAAGATAAAAACACAATAAGTTAAACATAATATCAAGAGACGTAAGGAAAAACAAACACGATAGTCATTATTTTTCTTGACTGTGACATTGTCACCAACATTTGAAAAAACCATAGACAATATTCTTTTTTAATATTTCTAACACTCCTCCTCATTTTCAAATATTTTACATTCTCTTTTGTCTCTTATTCTCTCACACCCATTGCATTTACACACCATCCAAACTTCCCTTTCACTAAAGGTTTGGTCAGTGCATCAGCAACCATGCGACTCGTCTCAATGTAATTAACAGCTATCTGTTTATTTACAATTGCTTCCCTTACAAAGTGGTAGCGTATGTCAATATGTTTAGTACGTTGGTGATGTACTGGATTTTGTGCAATAGCTATTGCCGACTGACTATCACTGAGGATGTTCACACATGTTTCCTCTGTTGCTGTCAACTCTGCTATAAATCTCCTCAGAAATACAGCTTCTCTTGCAGCTTCTGACATAGCCACATATTCTGCTTCTGCAGTTGATAAAGCGATAGTCTTCTGCTTGCTGCTTTGCCAACATATAGCTCCTCCTTGAGCTAAGAAGACATAACCAGTCCAAGACTTCCTATCGTCCTCCTTGCCACCATGACTAGCATCAACATACCCTTGAAACATTCTAGATGTTTTGTTTCGAGAATATACTATTCCATAGCTTTTGGTTCCTTTCAAGTACCGTAGCACTCTTTTGGCTGCTGTCCAAATTTCTTCCGTGTAACAGTTGTTAAACTGACTTAAGAAGCTTACCGTGTGCATGATATCGGGTCTAGTGCACACTGCAAGGTACATCAAGGATCCAATCAAATTTTGATATGGAATTCTTTTGTCTGGTTCCAATCCATTCTCCAATTTCTCTAGATGAGAACCAGGGACTGCCGGTGTGGCAACTGCTTTACAATTCTCCATTTGAAACGTCCTAAGGAGTTTCTCTATATACCGTTCTTGGTCGATTTTGATCACGTCTCTCGTTTGAGTGATCTGCATTCCTAATATAAGATCAGCCTTACCAAGATCCTTCATTTCAAATTTTGACATAAGGTCTTTCTTCACAATCTTAAGTTCGTTTTCGTTATTCCAGAAGATTAGTAGATCATCTACATAGACCGCTATTATTGTGATCTTAGACTCTTTAGACCTTATGTAGACACACGGCTCGTTTTTAGACTGTCTAAATTGAAGTTTTTTCAACTCACAATCTAATTTGCTGTTCCATGCTCGTGGAGCTTGTTTCAGCCCATAAAGAGAACGATTGAGCTGACACACATATTCCTTTCTTGTTTTGTCTTCAAAACCTTCAGGTTGCTTCATAAAGACTGTTTCTTGTAGATCTCCATTTAGGAAGGCGGTCTTCACGTCCATTTGATCAATTTTTAAATTGATTCTGCTGGCCAACGCTATTAAGGTTCTCAGTGAGCTATGACGGACAACTGGCGCAAAAGTCTCATAATAGTCGATACCCCACCTTTGGCTGAAGCCTCGAGCCACCAGTCGTGCTTTGTACCTTTGCTTATTTCCCGCTTCTTCTTTGATTCTAAATAACCATTTAGAATCAACGACGTTACACTTCTTCGGAGGCTTCACAAGGGTCCACGTTTGGTTTTTCTTAAGGGCATCTAACTCCTCCTGAATTGCGACTTTCCATTTGTCAGCATCTCGTCTAGTCAAAGCATCTTGAACTGTAGTCGGTTCCATCTCCGATTCAGTTGCATTGTACAAGATGTAGTCTGGAAACTGCTTAGGTTTTCTTTCTCTTAAAGAATACCTTCTTTCAGTTTCAGGCTCTTCGTTTTCTTCTTCGTCAGCTGATATGAAGTTGTCTATTTCCGATTCATAGTCAGGTCTTTCTAGTGGTTGACACTGAATTTGATCATTTGACTCGAGTGTAACTTCTTCTTCTTCAATTTCAATTTGAGCCAGCCGAGCTTCTTCCCTCATTTCAATCTCCACTCGAGGTGATTGAACTTCCTCCCTCGTGTCATCCTCCACGTGAGGTGACTGGACTTCTTCATGCCTGGGTAGTGGTTGAAACTCATGCTCCTCATGTTGAATAGTGACAGGCACTTCTTCCGTGACTGATTCTTGTTTCTCGGATTGGTATTTTTGCCCTTCAAAGAATACCACATCTTTGGCTTTAAACACCTGACCAGTTCTTGGATTTAAAAGTCGATAGGCTTTGGCATTGTCCCAAAAACCTGTGTGCACTAACTCCTTGCTTTTTGGATCCCACTTGGTCCGTTTTTGATCTGGGATGTGCATAAAAGCTCTGCATCCGAAAACTTTGATGTTCTTCAGGTCACATTTCTTTCCTGTCCACGCTTCTTCTGGGGTTTTATCTCTGACTGCAATAGTCGGTGATCTATTCTTCAAATAGACTGCATGATGGACGGCTTCTGCCCAAAAATGCTTTTCTAGTCCTGATTCTTGAAGCATCGATCTGCTCTTCTCACAGATGGTGCGATTTGCTCGTTCTGCGACTCCATTTTGTTCCGGTGTGTATTCCACTGTGACTTGGTGCTGAATACCATTGTTTTTCAGAAAATCATCCATTTGTTTATTAACAAACTCTTTTCCGTTGTCACTTCTTAATGCCTTTATTTTCTTCCCGGTCTGCGTCTCAACAAGTGCTTTGAATTCTTTAAACTTCTCAAAAACTTCACTTTTTTGCTTTAAAAAATATACAAATGTTTTTCGCGTAAAATCGTCAATAAACGTAAGAAAATATTGGCATTTACTAAATGAAGTGACATTCATTGGTCCACAAACATCAGAGTGTATTAAACCTAACAACTCTGTTGCTCGTGTTGCACCACTCTTCTTTGATGGAAGTTTGGTTTGCTTTCCCATCAGACAGGATACACATTCAAATGTTGAGGTAGAGTTAGGAAAACTTACCCCAGTCGCCATTTTGTTTTTCAGTAGAAGGAGGTTACGTATACCTAGATGTCCCATTCTGCGATGCCACAGGTCAAGCTCACTGCTTTCCGCTGTCGACGTGAGTGCAGCATTCTGTAAACAACACTGGTTTAACTTGTATACACCTCTATCTACTCCACCTTTAATGATTGCTTTCCCACTAATTTTGCATTCATCTCTTTTAAATATCTCGCACTGCTTAGGAGAAAATACTATTACATACCCTTTCTCAGCAATAGCACTCACACTCATCAAGTTAGCTGATAACTTTGGTACATACATGACATTGCTCACAGTCATCCCTGTTGACTCGCACTGTACCGTACCTTTTCCTTCTCCATATACCTTGTCACCATTTGCACAAGTTACAGTGATACGTTCTATACCCTTATAGTCTTTAAACAACTGTCTTCTGCCTGTCATATGTCTGGATGCTCCCGAGTCTAAGACCCATTCTTCTTCACGGTCTCCAGCTATGCCAAATGCAAAAGCATTAAACTCTTCTTTCTGCTTCTTTGGTTTATTCGGACATTCATATGCCTTATGCAGACCATCACAAATGTAACACTTTATTTTCTTCTTTGTCTTCGGCTTGCTCTTGCCTTTTTGCTTCGATAGCAGTGCCGAAGTCGTCAAAGTTCCACTTGAACTTGGCGCTGAAAATGTGTCTTCCATTTGGAAAAGTTTCGTCTTTACGTAATCTGTAGTAAGCGTAATGTTGCTGTTTTCTATCGCTAGTCTCATCGGCTGGAAATCAGGGGTTAGCCCTTGAAGCAGTAAAGCAGCCATCAGCTCATCGTCTACCTCTTTTCCAAGGTCTGACAGCTCCTGAGACGTTGTCATTACCGCTGTGACGTAATCTCTCACTGTAGAGAATTGTTCCAGTTTGTAGCTCACTAGCCTTGATAGAAGTCTACACCGATTGTTCAAACCTTTGTCTTCAAAGGCAGCCTGTAAGGCTTCCCATGCCTGCTTAGCTGTCGTGACTTTCTTCACGTGAACCAGACAATGTGGTTTGATCATCAAGCAAATTTTTGCTCTCGCTCTTTGGTCTCTTCTCTTACCTTCTGCATCCGAAACTGCAGGGGTAACACTCGTGTACTCCCACAATTCTGCATCTATAAGGTACATCTCCATTTGAAACTTCCATGTTGAATAATTTGAATTACCGTCGAGTTTTTCGATAGTCAGGGAATTACTCATTGTTCCAATGTTTAAAATACTTGTGTTACTGCTGATGACTGAAGTTGAACAGTCGCCGCTTTCTTTAGACATTCTGCATTTTCGTTGCTGAGTAGCCCATAACCTGATATATTATGGTATCTTATATCAAGAAATCATACACGCATGCAGTAGTATTAGCAGAATATAATTAAAAGATAAAAACACAATAAGTTAAACATAATATCAAGAGACGTAAGGAAAAACAAACACGATAGTCATTATTTTTCTTGACTGTGACATTGTCACCAACATTTGAAAAAACCATAGACAATATTCTTTTTTAATATTTCTAACAAAAACGAGCAAAAAAATCATGTTTGTTGTATGGGAGCCTCCTAAAATATTTATTTAATTCCATTTTTTTCTATTTGTTGTTGTAGCGGCAACCGAAATACATCATCTGTGAAAATTTCAACTCTCTAGCTATCACCGTTTCTCGAGAGCCTGGTGACAGGCGGACGGACGGACGGACGGACGGACAGCGGAGCCTCAGTAATAGGGTTTCCGTTTTTACCCTTTTGGTACGGAACCCTAAAATTCATGTTAACGTAGTTTCAACATGTAGGTATGCTAATGCTCCCAAGGGTTGGACTAACAACAATCATCAGAGAATTACCGCATGGTTAAATGTCACGCTATGGTAATATCAAGCCCTTAGCTTGCATAAACGGTTAATTACATAATTTATCTGAGGCTTTCACCACAGCCCGGATACTTGCTAAATTCTTCTAAATTGTATTTTAATACTTGTTAACTCTAGTACTTTTTTACAATACAATACAATACAATGACTCTTTATTGTACACCACAAATAATACAATACAGAAAACAAGTACATGAAAAAAAAAAGAAATAAGGTAAGCAATGGGCGGCCTTATCGCTTCGAAGCGATCTCTTCCAGGCAACCTTTAAAAAAGAAAGAAAGAAAGCAAGGAATGCATTTACTGGCAAAGGTAAAGGGACTATATCCATACAACCATGCTTTTTTGAAGTGAAACTTCTAATGCGACTTCCAACAAGCGTTGCGTTAAATGCGTTGCGTTAAATACGCAACGCAACGCAACGCAACTTAAAAACTTCGTCAGTGTGATCCAGAACAATTGCGTGGTTTAGTATGAAAACTTGTAAAAAACAAAACTATTTTAATGGTAGATCGTAGAATAAAGTATTTTAAACGTATTTATTAAAAAAAAGTATTGAATATCTTTGAGAATTACGAAAAATCAAGAAAAATATTGAAAATAACGTGCGCACGAGGAGCAACGCCATGTAACTTGTTTCGCTAATTTGTATGAGACTTGATAAAAGCGCCATCTAGTGATTAATTTAAACACATAGATGGATAAGTAAATTTAGTTCTTTAAGTTACTCCAATAAGGTTCATATTGATGTATAAGTGCCGAGGAGCTGCACGCACGATTTTTTTATACAAGTACACAAATAGATATTAGATAAAGTCTACCACCTGGATATAAATAAATAATTTGATCAATAATCTGATTAAGCTGTTTTCATGTTATCCATATCTAACATTTAAATATAAAATTAATAAGCCTTGGTAGCCTAATAGTTTAACTTGTGGCCTCTAAAGCACAGGGTAATGGATTCGAATCCATCGACGAATCATCGGGCTCGAGCCCAGGCACCTCTGACTTTTTCGGAGTTTACGCGTGAAATTACATTTGAAATTTAACATGAGCTCTACAGTCGCCAAAAGAAAAAGAGTCGCAAAAAGAGTGAGGACAACTGTGCAAAATGTTCTCAATCCTCAACACCAGCGTGAGAACTACGGCCCAAGCCCTCTCATTCTGAGAGGAGGCCTGTCTGTGCCCTGCAGTGGTACGTACAGGCTAAGATGATAATGATGACATAAATGCTCGAAATTACTGGAGTTTCAAACGTTGATTGCAATGCTAACCGGAATAATGAAATTTATATTAATGCCCAAAACTCGAAATTAAACTTTGTCCTAAAAAGCTATCTAAAATTCTAGCTGCAATGCGACATGTTTCACAAATTTTCATTTGCGGAGCTGGAACTATTGTTAGCAGCGTTAATGTTTGATATAACCGCGTCCGCCGTAGTTTTTGCTAATGCGGCTCTGGTGTAGGATTAGTTGCGTTTTAAATTTCGCAATCCCGCTATCCCTGTACTTTGAAGTATGTAAAACACGTGTAATTACAAGGAAATAATGACAGGACTGACAGTGTCTCAAGTCAAAAGTCTTTGACCAGTGTGTGTTGCCAGTGATGACTTACGGCACTGAGACGTGGTCGCTAACGATGGGCCTTATAAATAAAGCTCAAGGTCACTCAGAGCGATGGAGAGAGCTGTGCTCGAAGTTTCTCTGCGGGATCGCATTAGAAATGATGAAATCCACGCAAGATCTACTAACTGTATTCTTCTGTTGGCCTCTTTTTCGAAGTTGTTTTTACCTAACTGCATTAGCTTGCCCGAGGTAGGTTAATATTATAGTCCTTAACAACCTCGAGAATACTGCATTGAACTGCAATTTGTGGTGGTTGTGTGTTATGATTCGAGCCCAAATGCTAAAATATTTAAAAGGATATGGTTTAAAAGGTTATCGGTATCTGCTTGTCTCTCGGCATAGGCTAAGGGCTATTACCACAGAATAAGTAATAGTACTAACGTACAGAAGGATCACTCTCGTACAAAATTCAACTTTACGTATTAAAACTTGCCTACTCTTACTGCTTGCACGCGAAATTGAAACTTATCGTGTGATACGAGCGTTCATATTCCGTTGAGCACCGCTGATCCGAAACTAAGGGCACAGGGTTCCCACTCGCCGATATTGGGTAGGTGTATAAATCAAGAAATATAACAGTGTGTTACCTTTAGTAAGTAGATAAGTAAGTTATTTATAAGATCGTTTAGAAGTCATTGTTTGTTGCAAAATTCACAGAAAAACAGATGCTTAATTACGCGCGACACGGCTAGCGTGCGAACTGAAGGTCGAGCGACAACCTACTGCCATACTCCTCCCCGGGAGGAGCGCCGGCCGAACATACCTAAACTGCGAAGTGAAACCCCCTGCTATTACAGACGGATTGCATATAAACTGCAACGGAGCTACAACTACCAACAACCCATATATTTCAATCGCAGCTAGCAGAAACAATGTATGGGCACTATCACTTGGCACTTATTGTCGCGGTTGAAATTCATTCTGTCTGCAACGGTCCTAAAGTTTCGCATTCTAACACAGCATTGCAATAAATATTGCGCCTTTTAATAGAATACGAGGCAATATCGACTCGCTGAGCCCAACTACGTTTAATTACGGTCCAACACGAACACAACTGTGGAAATAATAACGCAAATCCACGGGTTGACTCGCTCCTTGTGGCGAGGCAAGGCACAAACTATTAGAGATTTTAACCTTTTCAATACCAAGCCTAGCCGAAGCGTAAAGCTACTTTTAACCTTTATATCATTGCGTGAAGATCACTTTGACGTTGTATTTTGTTGTCGTTGGCGTTGAAAAGGTTGAAAGCTTTTTATAGAGATTTATAATCCACATGCATTTGAGAATTTAATCTACCAATTGCTCGCAAAACTGATGTCTATTATTATTGGTGTCTACCTATTATGTTCTCGAGTGAGTGTGAAGATTCGCGAATAGCATCCATGAACCGGAAGACGCCGTGTTGGTGACGCCGGACGCCCATGTTGTACCGACTCCCGTTACAATCGGAGGCTCTTCGCTCGAAGTTGTTGACGACTATGGCCTATTGTCCACGTAAACCGCACGTCATGCGCACGTTTTCGTCAATTGATTAATTGACTAATTGGAGCGGCAACGTCACGTCAGCCTCTCGTTGCCGCTCCGTGGACACAGTTCTGAAGGTTTCGATGCAAGATGCAAGCGTCCGTCTTGCAATCGTCAATTAACGAAATCGTGAGCAAAACGCGCGGTTCAAGTGGATAATCAGCCCATATCTAGCTGGGATACAGTCAAATTATACTTATATTTTATAGGTAACCTGATTATACTTGCGTAGCAAAACTCTCGCAAAAGTTCATCTTATTGTAATTTCCGTTGAGTGAGTAGTTCTGTTTATTAAAACTAGTGCCCCGTAGCTACCGGTTCGCAACCTATTCATTCGTTCCTGAGTGAACGTGAGCGTTATTGTTTAAATATAAAGGTCGATTCATATGAACAGACACTGAGCTCAGGCACGTACCGTATCAGACGCCGACAAAATATTCTTTACGCATACTGGCCGGGCACGGCCCGTGTCTGCACAGGGGTATGTATTACAATACCGAAGTTCGAAAGACCGAATGTATTAAAACATCGAATGGGTCAAAAGACGGACAAGATTTTTTTCTGAAACCGTTAACTTTTGAAGATTGTTATAAAACAAACCTAACCTAACCTAATGGGTTCTGTATGATGCCGTTTTAATAAATTCTGAAAAGTTTACGGTTTCAGAAAAAAATCGTGTCGGTCTTTTGAACCATTCGATGTTTTAATACATTCGGTTTTTCGTACTTCGGTATTGTAATACATACCCTTGCACAGTCGTGCTACGATAGATATGAATTCGTTAAATAGAAACTGTATAGAAGAATAATTATGTCTGTCACGGGTCGTGTCTGACACGTTTGGTATTAGTAGGTAAATATGAATGACCTTAATGTTTAAAATGATAGCAGCGTGTTGATAAATTAATAGTTATAGTTAACACGTAGTAAATAGAGTACGTTGAGTTTTAATAATTTCTGTATTTTCGGTAGGTGATTTGAGCGCATCACGTCAAAATCTCAAAGTTTTAACAGCACACGTATGTAGATCTTATGACTTGTGCCATCCCCAGTAAGCCTTAGAGGGTTGCATCGCTGAGATCAGTCGAATAACCTCATTTGGTTCGTTACGTAATAACTCCGTATTACACAACAAACACGCCACTGTGGAAATTTAGTTACGAACACTTGCTTTAAGAAATTATGAGTAAGGAAATTTCGTAACCCATTTGGTGGGAACTTCGTAAGGGCTCTAAACTTAGCTTGTGTTGTTTATAATTATGATGTAATATAAATTTCTCTTTGCTGTCTCGAAGTTCTTGCTGTGTGAACTTTTGATTTACGTAGCCGTGAGCATGGCACAACCGACCTTAAGGTCGCGGGTGAGTAAAGTAATTGTTTCAGTTCATTAAATGAAACAATTTATGTGGAATTAAGTTTTATCTATATTGTTTAAAGTGATATAATTTCGTATTATGTCAGTTTTATTCTAAAAGTGCAACATTCTTAGTTTTTGCAGCGTATTTGTTTAGTTAGAGGTCAACAGTTGCTTGTTGATAATTATATAAACTAGAAGGGTATACAGAACCCATCGTAGGCTTTCTTCACGTTAGAAGCATCACAAATCATTTGGCATTCGTTGTAGTAACTCTTGCCATCCGTACCGCACATGGGGTGGTAAATCCAGCGACAATTGCAACGTCTCACAGCGTCCAACAAACTCTCTGTAGTAGGGGGAGCATCCTGTTGTCTGTGAAAGAGGCAAATGATTAAGACAACATCAAATGTATTCGGTATCCCGAAAGTAACTTTTCTTACAATCGATGGTAATTTTAAATTGGAGCCATATAAAATGAAAGATAAGCTTTATTTAGGTTCTGCAAAGAATTAGTCTGTCAATCATCATCATCATCATCCCAGCCTATTATACGTCCCACTGCAAGGCACAGGCCTCCTCTCAGAATGAGAGGGCTTGGGCCGTAGTTCCCACGCGGGCCCAGTGCGGATTGGGAACTTCACACACACTATTGAATTTCTTCGCAGGTTTATACAGGTTTACTAGCGATGTTTGCCTTCACCGAAAAGCTCATGGTAAATTTCAAATGTAATTTCGCACATAAATTCCGAAAACTCAGAGGTGCGAGCCGCGATTTGAACCCACGATCCTCTGCTTGAGAGGCCATAGGTCAAACCACTATGCCACCACGGCTTTTTCGTTTAATTTGCGAATTTTTGGGATAAAAACTATACGTCCTTCCTATCCTAGGGTCTCAAAAATAAAATACCAAATTTCACCGAAATCGATTCAGCGGTTTAAGCTCGAAGAGGTAACAGACAGACAGATACCCTTTTGCATTTTTAATAATATTAGCATGGATAAACATGGAGTCGCTCCCCACGTCTGGTCATTATGATGGTGGAGATGATAAAATAAGTTCATAATAATTTCTCCGTACACTCCTCTAAAATGTATCCAGAAAAAAAACAGATAAATACATAACTATGTAAGTCACTTTACGTGAACAATACAGGCTCTATAGTTTGGTTCTGGTTTTTAATTTATTAATTGTGGCACTTACGATAAATCTCCAGTTGGCCTGTAAATAAAAAATGAAGTAACAAAACGCAGTTTTAATTATCACTTTAAATTAATTTAATAATGAGTTTTTCGACGCACTCGGAACCGCAATCGTATTTATCATTTCTTTCTGTCACACGTTATTTAATGAGGGTAGAAAGAGATGGAGTATGCGATCGCGAGCGTTCGCGCCTTAGGGTGACGCTCTACTGGTGCGTTGCATTGCGTCGCGTCGTCGCAACGAATCAACGAACTGTACTCTATGCCACACCTACGCTGCGTCAACGCACAAGAAAAATGTAGGGACGTTGAAAAAGTATCGATATTTTTAATTCGAAATATCGATATTTTTGGCCGATATAATTATATTATGTTGATCCGATATATCGATATATCAATACAAAATATCCAATATCTAAAATTGTACCAAAACGATATATATTTTTTATTAATGTAACTAAAATCGCTAGAATCCAAAATCGTAAAGGATCATGGACTCACTATACTATCTAAAAGATAGAAATGAACGAAAAACAGAAATTCTATTTTCTATGGTTTTGCCTGAATTGCGCGCGTGTGTGTGTGCGTGGCACCGGCACTTTCATTCGTAGTCATGCGACACCGATATATCGATATTTTTCCTCGAGATATCGACGTCGATATTGATATTTTAATAATATCGATATATCGATTTTTTTTCACTTCCTACATTGTATGCTACACCTGCGTTGGAGCAAGACAAAAATGTACTGTTACAGACAGCGCAGCAGCATCACCCTCCCCCCGCTTCGTCTCTTGTCCATCGATCCGTTGAAACGTCACGTGCGACGACGCAA
This sequence comes from Archips crataeganus, assembly GCA_947859365.1. NCBI lineage: Eukaryota > Metazoa > Arthropoda > Insecta > Lepidoptera > Tortricidae > Archips > Archips crataeganus. The sequence goes on from OX402068.1 coordinate 6,187,470, forward strand.
CGCGTTAATGTGGCATTTCATAAAAAAATAAAACAAAAAAAGTAAAACGTCGCAGCGTCAACGTTGCGACGACACAACGCACCGCACCAGTGGAAAAAAAAAATTAGGGGACAATCTTACACAAATCGACCTAGTCCCAAACTAAGCAAAGCATGTACTATGGGTACTAGACGACGATAAACATACTTATATAGATAAATAAATACCTAAATACAAAGAAAACATCCATGACTCAGGAACAAATATTCATGCTCATCACAAAAATGAATGCCCTTACCGGGATTCGAACCCAGGACCTCTTGCTTCGTAGGCAGCGCAGGGTCACTATGAACTAGGCTAAAGCGGTCGTCTAAAGAGAGACGTGATCACAGAGTACATTATATATAGGAGTATAGAGATATCACTCTATTCAACGGCACAACGCCATCTAACGCAAATTCCCGTCCATACAAAACGGATTGTTGGAAGTGAAAGCACCGTGGACGTGATCTACACTCGATTTTCAATGTGTTCGTGGGCATAAGCCACTTTAGAGAGATGACGTGACGTGAGAGTGAAACCTCATTCTTAAACACTACGGCCTCGGAGGTCATTAAAAAGTAAATGTTCGCGTATTTGTGTATGAGTGAGCGTGTTTATAACTCTTTCCCTGTAAAAACTAAATGTAGGTAATGAATGAAAGATAATGAAATGAGTTGTTTTCATAACCGTATAATTGTTATCTCTTATATAGGTATATTTCTACATGACTGTCTAAAGAAAAAAGAGTATAGTTCTGTTATCCCTAAATCGAAGAGTTATTTGAGTATCTATTCTATCCAACCCCTATCCTGATAAATCTTGATAAATTGTTTTTCATTCATATTTTATTTTAGATCTTTATCAGTGTGGTTATTATGCAACATAACAGCTTTCTAGCACTAAGCCTCGGACAGAGGGACAATGTGAAACTATAAAGGCCCAATTACATTATACAACTTTCTTGCACTTACCATACAATAAAACATTATTATTATTCTCTTTATTTATATTTTTTTCTTAGGTTAGATTTTTACAATAATTATACAAAAAGTAAAATATAAAACTATACATACAAATCATAAAATCATTATAAAAACCTAACCTAGGGTGCCACCGGCAGCGAGGCGGGGCCTAAACTATCGGTGGTTAGGGCGACAGAGAGAGGAACCTCCTGACTATCCGCGCAGTGTCCAGGAGTACCGCCTTCTGTATCTGACCCTTGATCCAGCCATCTAGCGAGAGTCTCTTGAGGTGTTGGTCGAGACTCTTCGCTATCAGCCCGTTCGCAGAAACGACTATCGGGACAATGATCGTCGAATCAACATCCCACATGGCGGTTATCTCGTGAGCTAGGTCAAGGTACTTGCTGGCTTTGTCCTTCTCAGCTTTCACGAGGTTCTCGTCATGGGGGATGGTGATGTCGACGAGCACTGCCTGGCGTTTCGATCGATCTGTCAGCACGATATCAGGCCTATTGGCTATAATAGTCCTGTCCGTGATAACAGACCGATCCCAATAGAGCGTGGCACGACCATTTTCGAGAACTGGCGCAGGTATATACTTATAGTAAGGCACTTCAAAGTCCACAAGGCCGTATAGCAGAGCAAGTTGCTGGTGAATAATTCTGGCTACAAGGTTATGTCTGTGCAAGTACTCACCGTTAGCAAGATGACCACAACCAGAAATAATATGCCTGAGTGACTCCCCGGGACGGCGGCATGCCCGACAAATGTCGACCGTACCGTCCTTCAGGATATACCTCCGGTAGTTGTTCGTCATGATAACTTCATCCGCAATTGCACAGACAAAACCTTCGGTTTCCCCGAAGAGATCCCCGAAACGTAGCCAGTTCACCGACGCGAGCAGATCTACATCTGGCCCTGTGAGTGCCTTGTAGAACCGCCCATGTAGCTCCTTGCTCTTCCATACCGCCTTGCGGTCCTCGATGCTCATTACTTTAAGTCGGCGCCAGTTCTCGTTTGCCAAGGAAAGCGGGGTGAAGTTTTTGTCTACTGCTACTACGTCGCGATGCACCCCACACTCGTTGTTTAGGAAATAATCCCTGAGATTATACACCTCGCGGTTGTGGAGGTCTTTGGCATTTAAAAAGCCACGACCTCCATACTTCCGCGAGATGTACAGTCTCATAACAGACGAGCGCGGGTGAAGCAAACGGTGCGCAGTGAGCAGTACACGAACTCTTCGATCCAAGGTATCCAACTCAGTCTGAGTCCACCTTAGTATGCCAAAGGAGTAAGTAAGCAAGGGCATTACCCAGGCGTTGAAGGCGCGCATCTTGTTGCCGCCCGACAAAAGACTATTAAGTACTTTTGTCAGACGACAGAAGAAGCGCTCCTTCACCGTCTGCTTTACGACCTCACTCTCAATACCCAATGACTGTGACATACCAAGATACTTATAGGTTTCTGCTTCGGAAATAGATCTGAGGGACATTGTATCAGAAAGCTGCAAATTTGTTGAATTTACAACTTTCCCCCGCTGTACATGCATAACTGCACACTTATCGACACCAAATTCCATGTTGATGGCGCTACTGAAAACTTCTGTTGTTTTCAGTAGCTCCAACAGGTCATGTTTATTTGGTGCAAATAGCTTAAGGTCATCCATATAGAGCAGATGAGAAATGACCACACCCCCTCTTCGAAGCCGGCAGCCTAGCCCTGAATCCTTCAGCAGGGTGCTGAGCGGATTCAGCGCTAGGCAGAACCACATAGGACTCAGGCTGTCACCCTGGAAGATCCCTCGCTCAATCTTGATAGAGTCCTGTGGGCCAGAGGGGCAGTCTCCTTCCCCCGGTTGACGAAGGACTGTGGTCCACTGTCCCATGCAAGCGCCTAAGAAAGATCTCAGGACTGCATCAATTTTATACAGTTCTAAGACCCTCACCAGCCATGAATGGGGCACCGAATCATAGGCCTTCTTGTAGTCAATCCAGGCGACCGAGAGAGCCCCTTTGTTCCGCCGGACTCGTTGACAAATGGTCATGTCTATGAGGAGGAGCTCTTTAGTACCACGAGACCCAACCCTACATCCATTTTGAGCAGGGGCCAAAACGTTGTTGGCAACAATGTGCGTGTTAATTTTTGCTCTCAAAATGGATGTTAGGAGCTTGTACAGCGTAGGCAAGCACGTGATGGGTCTGTAATTTTTCGCTTCTGTGGTACTACCGGACTTATAGAGCAGGGAGGTAATACCAGTTGTAAAGAAAGATGGTAGGGATCCGAGCTCAAGGGCTTGCTGGAACTGTGCTGCCAAACGCTGGTGTGAGCATCGAAACCATTTCAGCCAGAAGTTGTGTAATCCATCCGGCCCAGGACTTTTCCAGTTCGGAGCCGACCGGATGGCACAACTAACGTCATCGGGGCTAATGGTAACAGGCCCCATAGGTTCGATGGACTCGCACTCACGTTCGACAACACCTATCCATTCACCCTCGGTGTGCTCAACAGGTACCGACCAGATATTACGCCAAAAGTCAATCATGGCAGTAGCATCCGGCCGCCGTTCGTCGGGCACACGAAGATCGTCTCCCTCCCACTTTCGGTATACCTTCCTTTGGTCGCTCTGGAAAAGGCGATTCTGCTGGTATCGGTCCACACGCTTCCTGTAGCGGCGAATACGGCTTGCCCATGCATAGACTTTCTGCTTCAGAAAGTCGATACGTTCCGTTACACAGGCCATATAGTTGCAGGGCCTGATGTCAGTCCCCACAAAGGCCTGGGCCACGAAGCGCATTACTCGGGGGCGGTTGTTGCCCCCCCTGAAGCAGATCAGCTTTGCAATGAGAGTCCTGAACGTATTGATACGCCGCTCAATCCGCACTTGCCATGCAGGGACACCCCCGGTGGTCCTAGGTGCTCGGTCAGCGTCCGGAAACTTGACGCGAGCAACACGGCACGCCGCGATGGCCCCACAGTACATGATTGAGTGAGTATCAACTAAGTCTTCACTAGCCCGTAAATACGGGTCTAGCAAATCATTCAGGGCTCCCACTAACGCTAGATTGCGTCTATTCAACGGCAAGCGAGGTAATCGTGGCCTAGGATTACCCGTGGAGCGATACTGCGTAATCGCCTCCTCCAAAACCCTCCTCAGTTGCTCATTGGCCTGGGTACTTACACTCTGATTCGCACAGACCTCTTCCTCGACACTGGGATCGACCCGCGGTACCCCCGGTGCCAGATCGGGTGCGGGCACCGGAGTCGGCGACGTAGCGGGCGGATCCCGCGTCGAGAAAGAGGCCGCGCGAACAGAAAGTGCTTCCAGGCGTAGCCGATCAAGTGTGGCGTCATCCAATCGTTTGTGTCGCTGGATGACTCGCACCTGATCCGACAGACGCTGCGCAGACACGGTGATGGCGGGTTCAAGGGCCTGGAACAGAGGAAGCATCCGGACACGATACGCGGACAAATTGGTTCCCCCCTCTGTAGCCCCAAAGTACGCTCGCATGCAGTTCTCATTCATTTGTTGAGTCCATCGCATGCGGCGCACTACACCACCGACAGCGGGAGCCGTAGGCGGGGCGGAGTGCCCCGTAGGCCCCAAGCGTGCCGGCAGCGGTGGTCGTCCTCGTCGCGCAGGTGGTCGTGGCGCCGGGGACGGCGGCCCGCGCTCGTCGCTCGACTCGCTGGTGTCGGGCGCTGTGGCGAATTCGTCGCCCGACGACGATGGCGAGGAGCTGGATGGCGCGGGCGGAGATGGTGGGCGTGCGCGTTGTGCCGCTTGTGAACGTGTCCTCGTTATCATATTATTATACAAATATTTGTTTCCATTTCTTATATTTTCGCCTTTGACAGCTGGTTGTCATGCTTGTGAAAGGTATAAAATGTTTAGAAAGGCGTCGAAAACATTAAAAACAAATTTATAAAATATGATAAAAATTTGACACGTGTGTCGCGTGACAGCGGTTTTTTTTTTTTTTTTTTTTTTTTTTTTTAATTATTTTATTATTATTATTATTATTAATTATCCTGGAGAAGTGTGTTAATATTTTTTGAAGTCGGTTAAAAATAAAGTAAACAAACAATCGTTTATAAGTGACGGTTGCAGAGGGAGCCGAAAAGAGACTCACTTTCAGAGGATGCGTTTCGCGTCGGCAACGTGAACCACCGCCCATGGGCTCACAGTCTGAAAGCCTTTCACCTCGAAAGTTTCTCGTTTTCTTGTTCATTTAAACATCATTGAGTTTGTACTGCGCCAACATAGGCCTCCCAATTCACAATCCCAATACATCATACCGTTTGTCTTTCCATCCTCACCATCTTGATGATTGGCATTCTAGTACCGTGCGTTTTAAGCGAAACTTCTTTCCTCGCACGACAAAGATCTGGAATCAGCTTTCTGCGGCAGCATTCCCGGAGCGTTACAACTTAGGGATCTTTAAAAAACGAGCCTACCAATTCCTAAAAGGGTCGGCAACGCACCTGTGATGCCCCCCGTGTTACGGGTGTCCATGGGCGACGGTGATCGCTTTCCATCAGGTGACCCGTCTGCTCGTTTGCCACCTCTTATATAAAAAAAAAAAAAAAAATTTTAGGTCCGCCACTGCTGATTTCTGACTTCATTACTACATAGTATAAAACAAAGTCGCTTCCCGCTGTCTGTCTGTCCCTATGTATGCTTCTCTTCTTCAGCCCATAGCCACCCAATGCTGAGTGTAGGCATCCTGCATTGCTCGCCACTCATCTCTGTCCAGTGCTCTCCTCATCCAGCACCTTCCCGCCACTTTGACCAGGTCGTCAGTCCACCTCATCTCCTGTCTGCCAACGTTTCTCCGCCCGGTTCTGGGTCTCCACTCCATCACAGCCTTCCATATGTGTCCAGCCCACTTCCACTTTCTTTGGGTGATTACCTTGGCTATATCGGTGAGCCTTGTTCGTCTCCGGATCTCCGTATTTCGGAATCTGTATTATGTATGCTTAGATGATCTTTAAAACTACGCAACGGATTCTGATGTGTTTTTTTTTAATTCAAGAGGAAGGTTTATATCTGTGGTTTATATGTATAATGCATGCATAATAACAAAGTAACACTAATAATTGCACCCGTGCGAAGCCGGGGCGGGTCACTAGTACGATATATTGGAGTATCGGATGACCTCAAGTTGTAAAAATTTTTAATTGCAAAAGTTTACAAACAACTATAGTACCTCTTCACTCACATAACCTAAACGCCGAGGTAACAAAAACATGCTTTTTGTGTTTTACTACTGATTTCATGTCCATTTTACCCACTACCTACTATAATATATAATATGACGTATTGAAAAATAAAAATCTTTATCAAAAATGTTTGCCAACATATTAGATCTAAATCCTTTCCGGGAACACATGGAAATTGTAGTGAAAAAAAGCCTTTTTATTTGAAATATTTATTGAATAAAAAACTATTCTAAAATGGTATTACATTCTTGAAACTTTTGTAATGATTGAATACACACAGAACTGTGATATCATTAAGTATTGATTCTTTAGAAAATCAACCACTTAACAAGGTAAACTTTTGTATTGAAAAAGCTGATAATAATGACACAGGTGATAACATCCATGACTAAACAGTTTAGTACGGAACGCAGTTTCCTTGATGCTTGATATAAATGGCGGTGTTAGTACCGACTTCGCACTCCATTTGGCAAGGATTGTAGTAAGACTTGTCGTTTGAAGCACAGACCGGATCATAAATCTTGGAGCAGCCACAACCAGCGATGGCGGCTGCTAAATCTCCTGGTTGAACGGTGGGTTTCAAGTTCTCACCCCTGAAAAAATAGCACAAGATGAGTAATTCTAAAAGGTCAGTCAAACAATGAGAAACAAAGAAATGTGCAAAAATCATGTAGCCGAACTTTTTAAACCCCAAAGATCAGCTCGCAGCACGTATAGTAAATTTTAAAAGTGGCTTAAGTTAGTTTCACCGTAATGTTTTAATCACGGAGTAGAGAAAACAAGGGTAAGTGGTATATCAACCAGACACGCTGATTATAAATAAGTTTGACTGAATCATAGTTTCGACAATTGCGTTGTCTGAATTTGATATTTCTAGTAAGTACCATTTGGTAGTTCTGTAGCCATGTATTCATTTGTGTCGAATCTAAAGTCTCGTTTTTATTTTACTGTGTAATATTTTAAAGACAGATCTATCGGGTGATGGCTACACTTCTTTACTATACAGCCTGTCAACTATTTTTTTGCTAATCTACGCTAGGTGGCGGCATTGTATTCAATTTTCATTTACATACCTTTACAATAATAGACACACAATCATATCTCACTGTCGTAAAGTTTTAATTACGCTACCGATTCAGAAGATTTTTTTTTTCAATAGAAGGTACTTTAGTTAGTTAAAATGTGTATGAATGAAATAGAATGAATTCCGCCGATACTAGTTTCGGACTTATGTATGACATAATCTTCTTGTTTTTTTCTATTTGGTGATTTATGTGGTCATCATCATCATTTCAGCCGAAAGACGTCCACTGCTGAACATATGCCTTCCCCAAGGCTCGGCAAACAGATCGGTCCCGTGGCATCCGCATACAACGCGATCCTGCAACCTTAACCAGGTCGTCGCTCTATCGTGTTGGAGGTCTATCCACACTGCGTCTTCCAGTCTGTGGACGCCACTCGAGAACTTTTTTACCCCCTCGGCCATCAGTTCTACGAGCGATGTGCCCTGTCCACTGCCACTTGAGACTGGCAATTCTTCGAGCTATGTTAGTTCTTGCGCGGATTTTCATCATTTACTCACGCGGATTTAAGTTGTGCGGTTAATTAATCCAGGGCTGTACTACTGCCAAATTTTTGATCTAATTAGGTCAATTATGACGTCAAACGGAACTGTTGAGATGCTCAGTGAAGTTCGGTTCATAAGCAATTTTGGGCAAACAACCTTAATTATAAAGAATCGACTTGTATAACAATAAAAAGTACTTAACCTTCGTGAAAATACTTCAAAATATTTAATTACTAAATTCTGGTAACCTATAAATTTGGGGCTAGACTAATCAACTGAACTACTAAAACAAGAAGGGCTGGGACTTAGAAGTTAAAAATTTTAAGTGGAGTTTAAAGATCAGGCAAGATCAAGAATTTCATTAAAATATTTTCGGATACTCATTAAATGATAAATAGGTAACTACCCAGCCAGTGAAGAATTCAATTATCTTTTTGAACATGTTACACATGACATTAAACATAAAGTCGTAAGTTTTGTAAATTCACCGACGCTGCGTATTAAAAAAAAAAGCTAGCTGGTAATCACAATCGTATTCATGTTTTCTCACTTAAATCGAAGGATGTGGGTAGAAAAGAGGCGGTGATTACAATTGCAAACATTCGCGCGTTAGGCAATATGGTCTTCCCGAAACGAGTTTCTGAAAATTAACAAGACGCTATGGACTTTACAACAGCTAAGCTAAGGATGTTGAAACTTACTGAATTGAACGCGCAAGGACCTAATGGAATTTAATTATCTAATGTAACGGGTACACAATTAGACCGTTTAAACTATTATGCTAAAAACGGTGCACCTTGATTTCCCATAATTTAATAAGTCATAATGTACCTATGATTCTCCATAGGTACATTATTACATACGTTAGTGATTTATTTTTGAAACAGTATTATCTTCAGGATTTTTTTAAATGCCATCTTATAGAATGCAGGTAGGATAAGTTATGTTTGTTTTATAACGATTCCGAAGAAAATACTGTTTCAGAAATAAATCACTTTATGACTAACTTTGATTATGGATAATGACATAATTATGACTTGTTGAATTATGGGAAACCATAGAGGCCCGCTAAAAACTTATAAACCGAACTGAAAATAGTCTTCGAAATAATCTTAAGAATTAACAAATCATCAATATACAACTTTTTTCACTATAAAATTATATTCAGGTAAGTAAAAGCATGTTTTTTTCAGTTACCTCGACGTTTATAAAAAATAGTAGAAGACGTTATAACAGCAAATGAAAATGCATTTTTGGTTTGAAGGCAATAGAACACGCCGCCGTCTATGTCACGTGAATATTTAATGTGAACTGATTTGCTTGAAGGATAGTATCGTAGAACAGAATTTCACAGACTGGTCAATTAATTTATAGTTTTTTTTTACACCAGTACTACTGAAACTGATTTGTGCAGTAAAAAACCATATTCTATTTTAATCTTCTTTTATAGTATATCCATATAAATAGAGCATGCGACCGTACAGTCAGCGCCATGAACGAGTGAGTGCCTTGGTACCTTGTCGCTTTCAGTCGTTATATTTTTAGTATGGCTACTTAAATGTAAGTACATAAATGTGCAGTCAGCGCCATGAACGAGTGAGTGCCTTGGTACCTTGTCACTTTCAGTTGTTTGGCTACATGCTTTATATGGCTATTTAAACATGATATTAAGGTGGCGGGGTGCAGAGGTGGTCGCTGTTTATGGCGCTGACCGTACTAGTAATAGTAATAGTTTTATTTTATTTCCTTTTATATTGAGTCTGTGAATGAGCGGGGGGCGGGGCCAGGATCGGGCTGGTGGCGGAGTGGAGTGCTAAGGGGTGGCGTACTTCCTGCTAGCTTTGGCGCCTTCCTCTCGACTGGTCCATTTAGTATTAGACAATCTTAAATGGACTAGGCGGTGTTTGGAGCGTGGACTGTATATTTTCGTGGTTGTTTCTTGGGCTGACTCAAATGAGAAGAAAGATTGTTGTTCACTGAGTTTATTACGATAACCAAACTAAAAACACTGTACAATTATGCAAGGAGTAAAATATGTTAATATTTGTTAGACACGAGCACAAGCCGCAGACCGCAGACCAATGACCTAGAAAAACAGCCTCAACCTTCATTTCCATGCATCATCAACACCAAGTTTGGCCACGTCGTCGCAGGCGCGCTAGTCTCAGACATCATAAAAAATCAGGTGTATCACTTGTTTGTGCTAAATGTGAATCTGACGTTAGTGACAGTATCAAACGACTTTGGGATGTTGAACGGGTCCCCGAGCTTCTAATAGAAAGGGACTCAGAGCAAGAGTTAGCCGAGAGTATTTTTGCTAACTCTGTTAAATTAGAAAATCATAAATTTCAAGTAGACTTGCCAGTCAAGGTTGAGACAAATAAAATTAATGAAACTTTAGGTAGTTCATTTGACCTGGCTTTACACCGGTTTCTCAGCCTCGAAAAAAGGTTGCATAAGAACATAAATCTACTCACAGATTATCAAAATTTCATTCATGAGTATGTAGAGCTTGGGCATGGTCACTATGTAGATATAAATTCATATGATTTCAATGAGGACCCACTATATTTTTTGCCACATCACCCTGTCATAAATGTGCACAGTAAAAGCACACCTACCAGGGTAGTATTTGATGCCTCAATGAGAACTAATAAGAAAGTCTCATTGAACGATATTTTATTAAATGGGCCCACAGTACAAAAGGAATTATTTGACATAGTGCTATTGTTCAGATTAGGAGAATTTTCATTGAGCTCTGATATAAAGACAATGTTTCGCAATGTACTAGTAAACCCAGAACAAACATCACTCCAAAACATTTTATGGCGTGACAATCCCAGTCAAACCATAAAATGCATTCGTCTTGATACTGTCACATACGGTATGAAATCTTCAAGCTATTTGGCCACACGCTGCTTATCTGAACTTGCACAAAGGTATGGGAATGAATTGCCACTTGCATCCTATATTATTCGGAATTGTACAAATGTGGATGATATTTTATATTCATGTTCTGATATGCACAAATTGCTTGAAGCAAAACGACAACTGTGTGAATTGTTAAGCTATGGGAGCTTTAGGCTACATAAGTGGGCATCTAATACACCTGCTATTTTATCTGATATACCTGAAGCTGAGCAACAGTTCAGTGAACTAGACTTTCAAAAAGATAATTTTAGTATGAAGGCTTTAGGTATAACACTTAATGTCAAACAAGACTGCTTCACTATTAACAGTCCAGAAGCTTTTGATAAAAATATACTAACAAAGAGGGCTATTCTCAGCTATATATCAAAATTCTATGATCCCATGGGCTTTGTTAGTCCAATTGTTATAAGAGCTAAAAGCATTATTCAAAAAATCTGGTCCCGCAATGTTGGTTGGGATGAACGCATACCGAATGACCTTGCTGATGAGTGGTTGGAATTTGCTAACAGTTTGGCTATTATGCACCCTATTAGTATAAGGCGACACATTCCTACCAACAGTGCAGGAGCAGTACAGCTGATCGGATTTGCTGATGCATCCAGCACCACAGGATACGGGTGCTGCATATACCTACGCGTGGTCGACGAGGCAGGTAGGGCTGAATTACACCTACTCTGTTCTAAGTCGCGAGTTAACCCACGTGCGAATCCATTAACAATACCGAGGTTAGAGCTAAATGCTGCCTTGCTTTTATCAATTTTAATGGAAAAGGTATATGACACATTATCCAAAAGTGTACACATTGATAATGTGTACTTATTCACTGACTCGAAAATAGCTTTAGCATGGATAAATTCTGAAACGACTAGGCTACACGCATATGTATCTAACAGAGTTGGTGTAATTCAGCTAAACACAAACAACTGGACCTGGCTGTATGTACCATCTGCAGACAACCCTGCTGACCTTATTAGCAGAGGAATTAGTCCACAGGAGCTTCCGAACAGCGCCCTCTGGTGGAAGGGGCCGAAGTTTCTGCAAGGTGATTATAAGTTTGACAAAGAAGTTTTAGACTTACCGTCTAACTTACCTGAGATGAAGGCTGAGCAAGCTAAACCGTCGCAGGTAGTACTTACAGCAATTACAGGCAATGACTTCTTTAAAGTACTAGATAGGTATTCCAATATCGAAAAAATGACGCGTGTAATAGCTTATATTCTTAGATTTTGTCATAACTTGAAAAATAAAAATAAATTAAAGGATGAGTTACTGAGTCCTGATGAGCTACAACATGCATTGCATTTAATTATTAAAAATGAACAGGCTATTCATTTCAGTGGCGAGTTAGAGTCACTTCGAAAGGGCAATGTCATGCGAGGGTCCATGAAAACCCTTCATCCATTTGTAGATGTGAATGGATTGATAAGAGTAGGCGGACGGCTAGATAACTGAGATATACCACTATCGCAAAAACATCCTATAATTCTTCCTAAAAATTCGCGAATAACTACTCTCATAATAGAGAACGAACATATTAGGCTATTACACGCTGGGCCAAAGTCACTCTTATCGAATTTAAACCAAAAATACTGGTTGACAAACGGTATGCGACAAGTAAAGAAAGTGACTCACAAATGTTTAGTTTGTTTCAGACTCAAAGCTAGTGCAGTGAAACAGTTGATGGGATCCTTGCCTCGGCATCGCGTGACGTCAGCTAGACCTTTTCAAAAGATAGCCATAGACTTCGCTGGGCCAGTCCGTGTCAAAAATTCCCGAGTGAGAAAATCATTAGAAAGCAAAGGATATGTATGTGTATACGTTTGCTTTGTTACGAAGGCGGTTCATTTGGAGCTAACTTCAGACCTGACAACAGATGCGTTTCTTGCATCTTTTAAACGATTTATAAGTAGACGTGGATTGCCCAGCGACGTATTTTGCGATAACGGCGGATGTTTCCGAGGGGCAAGGAATCAGTTTGTTGAGCTTTACGAGCTTAATAACTCTACTAGTCACCAGACGCTTGTGCAGGCATATGCTGCCAAAGAAGGCATTAAATTTCATTTCACGCCTAGTTACGCGCCTGTGTTTGCTGGTCTCGCAGAGGCGTCGGTAAAAACAATGAAGTACCATTTAAAAAGAATTGTTCTAGATACCATACTAACTTACGAGCAGCTTAGTACTACTCTCTGTCAAATAGAGGCCGTACTAAACTCTCGCCCAATTTTGCCTTTGTCTGAGGACATAAATGACTACTGCTACCTTACTCCAGGGCACTTTTTAATAGGCACATCCTTAACTATGTACCCTGACAGAGATATTTCCGTCAGTAGAGTCAATCGATTAAATTATTCGCAACAATGTACTCAGTTACAACAACGATTTTGGAAGGCTTGGTATAAATAATATTTAAATACACTGCAAAATAGACCTAAATGGTGTAATTCAGTGCCTACTGTAGGTAAACTGGTTCTTATGAGGGAGCCTAATGCTTCACCTTTGGTGTGGCCCATGGCACGGGTTGTACAGGTATTTCCCGGCAAAGATAACAAGGTCAGAGCTTTTCAGCTAAAAACGGCTGATGGTAAATTGTGTACTAGGTCATTGCAAAGTATAAGTGTACTACCTATTGAATGATAAATTCATTTTTTTTGTGCTATTTAATGTATGAAAATTATATGTAAGAGAATAACAATAATGTTTTGTTTAATTAGTACAACCTAATTTGTAATTGCATATTATATGCCCATGTTATGTGTAATTGTATGTATAGTTTTCTAAAAATAGATAAACTATACAATAGACATGGAGTATTTCTTCCTATTTAGATTGCTATTTAGTTAAGTGCTTTGTGAGTTTAGATGATAAGTAGCTATGATTATATAAAATTTAAATGTTTAACTTACAAGGTTAATAAGAGGTTTAATTATACTATTATGTAAAATTGTGTTTGCTAGTGTCTGCATTCATTATTGTAATAAATCACATGTTGGTTTTTGATTTAAAAACAAAATGTTAGCACCTATATGTTCATAACAGATGATTAGGTAAAGTAATAAGTACAAGATTTGTTATTTCTATACGATTTATTATTTTTGGTATTCTTATGTGGCTTACTTATTTCTTTAACAGTTTAAAGTTCAGTTAGATATCTGTTCTTATATTATGCCTCTCTTGAACTTATGAGTTATGTCTATAATTTCCTGGCCCGCAGTATGTTGCTGGCAACACAAAGTTTAATTGTTTAATGTTGGCACAACTTTTTTCGCTCTTGCTTCCGCTACCTGTGATGGCCGCAAGCGGCTTGTGCTCGTGTCTAACAAATATTAACATATTTTCCTCCTTGCATAATTGTACAGTGTTTTTAGTTTGGTTATCGTAATAAACTCAGTGAACTACAATCTTTCTTCTCATTTGAGTCAGCCCAAGAAACAACCACGAAAATATACAGTCCACGCTCCAAACAGGCGGGAGTGGAGGTGCTAAGGGCTGGCGGGGGGTGTGACATTCCGACGCGTTCAGCTTGGTAACTGATCAGGTGTTGGCCTTGCTCCTCGTTCAATTACAAACGTAGTGGCGCCCCTTTAACATTCCTTAGTTATAAAAATCTTAAATATTTAAAGATTGTAACTAAGTAAAAAAAATTTTTTTTTGTAAAACTAATTTGCAATAAACAGATTAAATTTTTTTTTCCTTTGGTCACGGCATCACGCCAGAACGGCTGAACCGTTTCACTAATTCTTTTTTCGTTATTGTCAAGGGAAGGTTTTTATGAAAGAGAATAAGAAATTTTAAGAAAACTTAATGACCATATTAACTTTTCTAATGTAACCTTATGGCGTTTGACATAGCTGTCAGTCGCTTGACAATTAGCGTGATTGACAGAATGTGCGCTGCAAATATCGTTTAAATCAGATTCATCGGTCGGAATTATTAACTAGCAACGCGCTCCGACGTGGTGCAGGTGCAGTGTAGGGTGAGGTGAAAAATGTGAAGTAACCGCCATTGATTATAGACTTTCTTTTTTTTCCGACCCTATTTTTCAAAGTTACTACACCCGTGCAAAGCCAGGGCAGGTCGCTTGTTGGTAATAAAAATAACAAAGCTCGACATTTAACGCTAGATAGCCTAATGGACCAGTGGTTTGGCTATTGCAGGGCTAGGTGGAACCCTCACGCTCAGGTGGCTGGAGGCTAAGGGAGCCGTCGAGCTCAAGGGCTGATTGTTTTCTCACCTAATATTAACTAAGAACACTTCACTTTAATCTATTACTTTTCTCGCCCACTAGATATCAATTTTATTGACTTTAAGTCAGTAATTTTATACTCCACGCTTTGCACGCCTATAACCATACGGTAAAGATCAGATTTTAAGATATTTACATATTTTGTACTATACTGGATAAAACCTGTAATAAATTAAGCCTGATTTTTTTTGCACCAAAGTTTTGGGTTACTTCTCTACATCGCTGTTACTGCTGACTTAAACTATAGGATGTAAATTATAGGATGGGTTCCTGCTTCTGACAACATATAGGATATTTATTTTAGGTATTCATTTAAATGTAGCACCAAACTAGATGTTTTATGATGGTTTCACTACGACAAAACTCATATTCACAGTTCAACTAAATTGAATACCATAATCACAGAATAAGTAATAGTACTAACGTACAGAAGGATCACTCTCGAACAAAGGTCAACTTTAGGTATAAAAAACTATCCTACTCCTACTGCGTGCACGCGAAATAAAAACTTATTGTGTGATACGAGCGTTCATATTCCGTTGGGCACCGCTGATCCGAAACCAAGGGCACAGGGTTCCCACTCGCCCATATTTGGTAGGTATATAAATCAAGAAAGATAACACTGTGTATTAATTCGGTAAACTGCCTTTAGTATGTAAGTAAGTTATTTATAACATCGTTTAGAAGTCATTGTTTGTTGCAAAAATCACAGAAAAAAAAGATGCTTAATTACGCGCGACGCGGCTAGCGTGCGAAGTGAAGGCCGCGCGACAACCTACTGCCATACTCCTCCCGGGAGGAGCGCCGGCCGAACATACCTAAACTGCGGAGTGAAACCCCCCTGCCATAATCGAGTTCCACATCTGTTATTATATTCTTTGCGGCTCGCTCATGTGTACTTGTAGAATATTCTAGCATTCAGATTCACAGCCTTGTGGTAATGCGGTACACTCGGCATCTAATTTGTTTGAAGGTATTATCGGTGTGTACATTATAAGCAAGCTACTTGTTGCAATAAAGCCTATTTTCATGAAGTCAGTTTTATCTTTCATTTATTTCTGTTTCCCGACAAAACTTTACTTTACGATATATTCAAGGGTATCTGACATAATTTTCTAATATATAAAAATCTCGTGTCACGGTGTTTGTTGTCGAACTCCCCCGAAATGGCTCGACCGATTTTTGTCAAATTTTTTCTCTATATTTGGTAGGTCCGAGAACAGGTCGTAGGATATTTTTAAACCCTTATTCTTCGCAGACGGAGTCGCGGGCATAAGTATAATAGTCGTTTTATGGGTCCTTAAATAATATATCACATGGGAAATATGATATTAAAAATATGCCAACTATCACCTGTATGTTGCCACATTTTTTCCAATATACAGAAAAAATACATAGAGTCACCCGTCCACTCTAGGATACACTCGCAACAACCTAGCATAAATATTTGACATAGATAAACTCAATCAATTCATTTCATTTCATTTCCATCGATTTTGCAATGACCACGATATCGTCGGCTAACCGAAGCTGAGAAGGGATTTATATAAAATCCTAAAATCTCAATCGCTGAATCTTGAGACATGATTGTTCGGTTTTCAACCTTGATAGGAAAATGTCTGTGTATTCCTTCAGAAATACTCTTCTGACCTGTCAAGGTGACAGTTCTAAACCTCTC
Organism: Archips crataeganus; assembly: GCA_947859365.1. Lineage (NCBI taxonomy): Eukaryota > Metazoa > Arthropoda > Insecta > Lepidoptera > Tortricidae > Archips > Archips crataeganus. Next base: position 6,204,092 of record OX402068.1, read on the forward strand.
GAGATTCGGTTGGCACGCGCCGAGTGCTTGTGCGCAGTATAAATTACTAAAAGTACGGTTTTCGGGCTATATCGGATTTATAAACACATATACACACACATACGCCAACTCAAAGGTGGATCGAGCTGAAGAGCGCCGTGGACGCGAGCGGGGCCCTGCGAAAAGCGGTGCAGTGAAAGCCAGGCACACTTTCTTCCCAGTATTATATCTATGTATTTATGCCTAATCAACTCTGCCTAGCGCAGATCTATACATCGAATTGCCTACATGCGGCATTTTTCCACGGAACTTCATGGCACGTAAATGAAGATGTCGATGTAAGTGTCGAGAATTCCCTTGGTTCTTATTGATTACGCAAGCAAAGCTGCGAGTAAAGGATAGTGTTGCACAAATTGCGCAAGTGGCCACATAGTTTGGAACAGGCTGCTGCGTAATGCTTAGTATCAGTATAACGATCCAATTGCAGGCGTGATTGTTGTAAATTTTAGCTATTTATGCGCTGGGCGTACGTAGGAGCTACTGCAGACAAGCTCTCTTTCTGAGAGGAAGCATGTATTTCACTAACCGCTCCCTCTTTTTCGTCCTTTTTAGGGGTCCGTAGTCAACTAGGAACCCTTATAGTTTCGCCATGTCTGTCCGTCTGTCTGTCTGTCTGTCTGTCTGTCTGTCCGTCCGCGGCTAAGCTCAGAGACTGTTAGTACTAGAAAGCTGTAATTTGGCATGAATATATCAGTCACGCCGACAAAGTGATTGAATAAAAAAAAGTAAAAAAAATTTTTTAGGGTACCTCCCATAGACGTAAAGTGGGGTGATTTTTTTTTCTCGGCTAACCCTATAGTATGGGGTATCGTTGGATAGGTCTTTTAAAACCATTGCGGCGTTGCTAAAATGATTTTTCTATTCAGTGATCTGTTTGCGAAATATTCAACTTTAAAGTGAAAATTTTCATTAAAATCGGCCGTCCCCCCCCTCTAAAATCTAAACTGTTGGGTGGAAAAATTTGAAAAAATTCAGAATGTTAGTAAATATATCAAATTTACTAGGAAAATTATAGGGGCTAAGATTGCTTGGAAATTATTTGTAGTTTAAGAGTAAATAGTAGCCTAAGGTATAAAACATACCTAAACTTGGATGATTCCGTACACATACGAAATCCATAGAAAAATTTTACTTGATTTTTTCGTAATGGTTACGGAACCCTACCTTGGGCGTGTCCGACACGCTCTTGGCCGGTTTTTTCACCCTACTGCCGAAGGAGGGTTATGTTTTACGAGCGTACGTATTCATTAATGTATAATTCTTTGGCACACAATGTGAGGTGTCATTAGATTCGTCTTAGTTTCAAGAGTGACAGAGGTTATATATTTTCCTGTAAATCCCATGGGAACGGGAAGTATACAGGCGGGTTTTTTATCTAGTATTGAAATTAAAGTTATTCACACAGCAATGAATCGACGGGTCCACTTAATTATGTATAGAGATGGGTTGGCTTGTTCTATCATAGGAAAAGACAATTCCCGTGGGATAAAGATAACGAATTCCACGCAAAGGACATTGCGGCACGACTGGTGTGTAAAACTTTGCTTTGTTTTACATTAAGTTTATAAATCTAATTTTTTTTAACTGAAAATTTTGTCATTTGAGCTGGATACGATTTTAATCCATCATCATCATCATCATCATTTCAGCCGAAAGACGTCCTCTGCTGAACGCTCGCAAAACTTAAAATTATAATTTTAAATTGCATGATTACTTTTAGTTATTTGATTATAAATGTGTGTACACCTGTAAGGGTAGAATTTGGTGAAACCATAGCCTGAATATAATATTATACCTGTATTTGTTAACTGAATTTCACACACAATAAATGATTATGATTATGATTATGATTATGAAAAACGAATTGGTCTTGTGCCATTGGTATCCAACGCGTTCCCGCAACCTTAATCAGGTAGTCGCTCCATCTTGTTGGAGGTCTACCTACACTGCGTCTTCTGGTCCGATAACGCCACTCGAGAACCTTTTAGCCCCATCGGCCTTCATGCAGTTCTACGAGCGATGTGCCCTGCCCACTGGACCCATAGGTATATCTCGGCTATCCGCGCCGAGCATTTATGAATATGAAACTATACATGAACCTTCTATGTATTTACGTAGATGACATTACCCTTCTCTAACAATGGCCTTTTTCATTAATTTCGGAACCTCAGGCTGCGCGGAGTGAGCTGCGCAGAGCAACGCTGTGTCTGAAAAGAAAACATGAAATAGTAAGACGTTAATGTATTGTATGTTTTTTCTTTTTTTATACCAACCGCGATTGTATTCAAAGTGTTTTAAAATCCAGAACATCTTACCAAATACCTACATGGTTGGATCCTTGATTGTTATAAGTAAATATCAGGGGACAATTCACACCAATAGACCTAACCCCGAAGTAAGCATAACTTGTGTTATGGGCAACAAACAACAGATAAACATCCCGATAAAGGTCCCGGGTATACGTACATACTTAAATACATATGAAACACCTAAGACTAGAGAGCAAACATTCGTATTTTTCATACAGATATCTGCCCCGATGTGGGAAACGAACCCGGGACCTCAAGCTTTCAGCTTTGGCAAAAATGCTTTCATATGGGTTCGAATCCCGGTAAGGGCATTTATTTGTGTGATGAGCACGAATATTTGTTCCTGAGTTATGGATGTTTTCTATGTATTTAAGTATTTATTTATCTATATAAGTATGTTTATCGTCGTCTAGTACCCATAGTATAAGCTTTGCTTAGTTTGGGACTAGGTCGATTTGTGTAAGATTGTCCCCTAATATTTATTTTTTATTTATTTATTTATTCAGTTTTAAGCTATTCGAAGACAGATTTGCGAGGTTTTCAGCTCACATAACCACTACTTCATTATGAAGTCATGCCTTTGACACCGCACACTTTGAACATTGGCCAATCTATTGAATGACACTGCATACTTTGAACATTGAACAATCTATGGAATGACACTGCACCCTTTAAACATTTACCAATCTATGGAATGAAACGGCACACTAGGCACATTGACCAATGTATGGAATGACACGGCACACTTTGAACATTGACCAATCTTTAAGAATGACACGGCTCACTTTAAACATTGACGACCAGATGGCCTAATGGTTAGAGAAACTGACTATGAAGATTGAGGTCCCGGGTTCGATTCCCGTGTCGGGGCAGATATTTGTATGAAAAATACGAATGTTTGTTCTCTGTTCTTGGGTGTTTAATGTGTATGTGTATGTTGGGTGTTAAGTATGTATCTATCTATATAAGTATATTTATCCGTTGCCTAGTACACATAACACAAGCTTTGCCTAGCTTACTTTGTGACTAGGTCAATTGGTGTGAATTGTTGCGTGATATTTATTTATTTATTTTATTTATTTATTGACTAATCTACGTAATGAAATTGATCAGTCTATGGAATAAAAATAAGCACTTTTAACATTTCCCAGTCTAGGGAATGATAAGGCACACTTTCAACATTAACCAATATATTGAATGACATGGCATACTTTGTTCATTGACTAATCTTTGGAATGACAACGCACACTTTGAACATTGACCAATCTATGGAATGACAACGCACACTTTGAACATTGTTCAATCTATGGAATGACACGCCACGCTTTGACCATTGACTAACTATGGAATGTCACCGCCTGAATCAATCAATTATTTGCGGAGGTCATATCCATGAAATTTAATTTTGTTTGTTGTGAGAAAACAATTGTACGTATAGTTCCTCAACCAAGGTATCTACACGGTATAGGAATTCCGTTCCGTCTTATTACTCGTTTACATCTCGTTGTTATATAAAATGTACATTTACATGTTTCAAATATTATTTAATGTGACTATTAGATTTTTTTAGACTATGTAAATATTACACTATACTTCAATGTCAACGTTAATATCCTAGATAACCTACATCTGCCCATTTGACCTTTGGTTTTGGGGACAGCTTGTATTTACGTCAATCTTTTTGCTACAGCTTAATTTGAAATTAAAAGTTAACATTACAAAAATAAATGGTAAATTGCATTGCTTCCTACTCCTTGTAATGCAATTAATGTCCAACATGAAAGCTCAAAGGATTTGCTGCAGACAATGGAGAATAATTTTTAGTTTTTCAACGACAAAATAAATTACAGATAACAATGACCACGGTGCATAATTAATGTTCCCAGAAAGAATGCAATTTATGCACATGCTTATTATAATAATAATAATAATTTATGTATATTATAATAATAATAATAATAATAATAATAATAAGGCGTAGGGATGTGACGACCTCATCGCCCGCTGGTGTTGTCGTGTCACCAGTGCAGTCAGTCATCGCAGGGCGGCTTGTGGCGAGCTGTTGGTGCGTAGCGACACCACGAACCCGAGACCTCCAGGGGTACACATACACACATGCGCTTATACACACACTCACACACAGTTACACACCCACCCCGCCTCTAGTTTGCCTTTGTTGGTCGCCTAGAGTGGAGCGCAAGAGCTAATGCTCGAAGGATGGATGTGTTTCCGTAAGTGGCGAGTTGGCATTTTGAAGTTTAAAGTACAGGAACACCTCTCCATCCTTAGCCGTTCACACCAATGTTGCCGCCTCGTTGCCCCGAGTGGGCAATAGTTTGAGGGGCCCATTTAGTGAATGGCGAGTCACCGCCTACCAAAAGTTCAGTTTATGAGATATTGAAATGGTAGGTGTCCGTTATCTCACTCCATAGCCCGGTAATCCTGTCCACAACATCCCAACCCCATAGCCAATTCCATGTCGATTCCTACCTGGCAATAGATTGGCAACTGTGGAGGACTGTCCGCTAGCACATCCACATGGTGTATTAGGGGATAGACCTCCATAGATGCGCCCATCTCATTTATATTATATGGTACCAAAGGCCTCTTCATGTTGGCTTCGGCCCCATGAATGCCTTTCAAATGACCGGGTCCCCATGGGCCCGTGATCGGAAATCCGTACCAACATAATAATAATAATCCCTGCTGAAGGATTCAGGGCTAGGCTGCCGGCTTCGAAGAGGGGGTGAGGTCATTTCTCATCTGCTCTATATGGATGACCTTAAGCTATTTGCACCAAATAAACATGACCTGTTGGAGCTACTGAAAACAACAGAAGTTTTCAGTAGCGCCATCAAAATGGAATTTGGTGTCGATAAGTGTGCGGTTATGCATGTACAGCGGGGGAAAGTTGTAAATTCAACAAATTTGCAGCTTTCTGATACAATGTCCCTCAGATCTATTTCCGAAGCAGAAACCTATAAGTATCTTGGTATGTCACAGTCATTGGGTATTGAGAGTGAGGTCGTAAAGCAGACGGTGAAGGAGCGCTTCTTCTGTCGTCTGACAAAAGTACTTAATAGTCTTTTGTCGGGCGGCAACAAGATGCGCGCCTTCAACGCCTGGGTAACTTACTCCTTTGGCATACTAAGGTGGACTCAGACTGAGCTGGATACCTTGGATCGAAGAGTTCGTGTACTGCTCACTGCGCATTGCTTGCTTCACCCGCGCTCGTCTGTTATGAGACTGTACATCTCGCGGAAGTATGGAGGTCGTGGCTTTTTAAATGCCAAAGACCTCCACAACCGCGAGGTGTATAATCTCAGGGATTATTTCCTAAACAACGAGTGTGGGGTGCATCGCGACGTAGTAGCAGTAGACAAAAACTTCACCCCGCTTTCCTTGGCAAACGAGAACTGGCGCCGACTTAAAGTAATGAGCATCGAGGACCGCAAGGCGGTATGGAAGAGCAAGGAGCTACACGGGCGGTTCTACAAGGCACTCACAGGGTCAGATGTAGATCTGCTCGCGTTGGTGAACTGGCTACGTTTCGGGGATCTCTTCGGGGAAACCGAAGGTTTTGTCTGTGCAATTGCGGATGAAGTTATCATGACGAACAACTACCGGAGGTATATCCTGAAGGACGGTACGGTCGACATTTGTCGGGCATGCCGCCGTCCCGGGGAGTCACTCAGGCATATTATTTCCGGTTGTGGTCATCTTGCTAACGGTGAGTACTTGCACAGACATAACCTTGTAGCCAGAATTATTCACCAGCAACTTGCTCTGCTATACGGCCTTGTGGACTTTGAAGTGCCTTACTATAAGTATATACCTGCGCCAGTTCTCGAAAATGGTCGTGCCACGCTCTATTGGGATCGGTCTGTTATCACGGACAGGACTATTATAGCCAATAGGCCTGATATCGTGCTAACAAATCGATCGAAACGCCAGGCAGTGCTCGTCGACATCACCATCCCCCATGACGAGAACCTCGTGAAAGCTGAGAAGGACAAAGCCAGCAAGTACCTTGACCTAGCTCACGAGAAAACCGCCATGTGGGATGTTGATTCGACGATCATTGTCCCGATAGTCGTTTCTGCGAACGGGCTGATAGCGAAGAGTGTCGACCAACACCTCAAGAGACTCTCGCTAGATGGCTGGATCAAGGGTCAGATACAGAAGGCGGTACTCCTAGACACTGCGCGGATAGTCAGGAGGTTCCTCTCTCTGTCGCCCTACCACCGATAGCTTAGGCCCCGCCTTGCTGCCGGTGGCACCCTAGGTTAGGTTTTTATAATGATTTTATGATTTGTATGTATAGTTTTATATTTTACTTTTTGTATAATTTTTGTAAAAATCTAACCTAAGAAAAAAAATATAAATAAAGAGAATAATAATAAATCTTTATTGTTCAAAACACATGTATAATTACAATATGACTGTGTTAGTTTTCACTGTGTTACAGTCTCCAGTGGATACCCTTATCATGAACATAGATTCGTTGTTAAGAACAAACAGCCTATCAATTTAGAAAAGAGAAAAAGTTACAAATAAAAGGCTATTAGGTTAAAATAACCATCACCACCACTTTTAATCATATTGTGTGCGTGAGCGTGAGCGTGAGCGTGTGTGTGTGTGTGTGTGTGTGTGTGTGTGTGTGTGTGTGTGTGTGTGTGTGCGCATATTATGATTAGAATTACGCATTTCGTTTGTATACGAAGTAAAATTAACAACATTTTGTTATTGTTTTGCATATCATTACACACCCCTTAATCAGAGCACTTGCATTAAAAGTTACCCCTCCTCCCCGTTTCGAACATCATAAAAGAAACTCACAAATTAAAAAATGAATTAGCCCCATAACGACGCAACCTCTTCGCTATCTGCGGTTTATACAAATGCGAGGAATTTATAGAACCTGATCTTTAATTACTTCGTGAAATCAATTATGACCATGAAAATTGCATTAATCGCATTAAGTCTATGATGCAGTAAATTCACAGAGAAACAGTAAAGTTATGCTGTTATCAACAGCACTCTGAGACGTAAATGAACTGAGATAGATCCTTAACTCGTTTCACTCCAGAATATTTGATTAAATGCTAATTGTCGTCTTGGAGTGCAAAAGTTACATCCCATTAATGACCATTAAAAGTAATTAAAACACGGTAATTTCGAAAGCTATTTATCAAAAATGTAAGGCATACCTAATGCTTCTTTAATTTTTCCGCTTAGTGATATTTCGAATTTACATTAAGTTAGGAGTTCAATTATTCATACTTACAGTGTTCTGGGTAAAAAAGTATAATTAAATTAATCTATCAGTTATAAAAAAATATTGGACACATTTTTTTTTCTTTTATTACTAAACGAAAAATTACAAAGATAAAGCGTATTAAAGTTCGGGAGTGGGGGCCCTGACGTCACTGCTAAGTAAAAATGTTCATAGAATTAACGTCACACGGAACTTAAACGGGTTATATTATTATCTTCATCCATTTTTTTTTATTTAGGTTAATCTTTTATTTGTGTATTTAAGTAACGATAACAAGTCTTGTTTTAATTTTTTTTTTCACTTTCAGTGTACCAAACAACGATATTAAATATTTTATTCCATCAAAACTATAATACTTTTAAAGTCTTACAACGCAATTCTTCCAATACAATTCCAATTCCAATACAAAAAGCTGTGAGAACTCATGTACCAAGTCAAGTCAGTTATTTATATTGTGTCTATGGAAACACCTACCTATTCAAAACTTTGCTATAAATTGACGGTATCAATATTAAACATCTTCATTTCTATAATATTTTACATTATAGTGACTTGGTACTATTTGCACGACAGCAAAATATCGAGGCGCTCGAAAATATTTCTATGCTAGCTCCGTTCTGCCTATTCAATTCAGTATTCTTTATGCGGCATAGGTCCCAAAAGTATACAATGGATCACAAAAAGTAAACTAAACGACTGAATAAAACCATTTATCCCCATTTGCTAGAATTACTGCATATAATACAATACAATAAAATGACTCTTTATTGTACACCACACAGAAAACAATACAGAAAAACAAGTACATGGAAAAAATATACAAGGTAAGCAATAGGCGGCCTTATCGCTTCGAAGCGATCTCTTCCAGGCAACCATTTTACGAAGGAAAACAACAAGGAATGTATTTCAGCAGTTGGTGCAATATAAGAATAAAAATAAATAGTAAAATAAACATTAATACAAAAACAACCTACATTTCGTACTAAATACAAACTGAAATATAGATGCACAGAAAAAACCCCAGAAAAAAGACCAATGCTGGGAATCGAACCCAGGTCCTCAGCATTCCGTGCCGCGTGCCATACCCCTACACCACCACTGGTCTAGAGATTAGACACGAATCTTTCCTATACATCATACATTTCAATCTGCTAAATCATCACCTTATGCAGTAAAAAAAAAATGAAGTTGAAAAAATAAGTACAAAAAAAAGATACTTCATAGCTAACTTGTTTAAAAACAACCTAATATACAATATACATCATAAAACACACATAGATAAATTAAACACAACAATAAACTTGTAAATATATAAACGGGCTATAATTGGACATATTATCTTTCTTGACATTTTTTTAGTAAATTCTTATAGTTTCGAAATAATTTGCAAAATAAAAAGTTTTTGACGCCTCTAGACCCAAATATTTATCGAGAAAATTTTCACAAATGGTGTTCTACAACTTCCAATTTGCTATAACATAATAATGATGGATGACAAATAAAATATTACAATTTTGATTTATTACCTAACTTGCAACATTGAAACAAAAATTGAAAAATAAAATCGAATGTCTCGTCTTAAATATTTTCCCGATTCCACACAAATCGGGAACAAAAAGCTATTATGCCATGATGGCGATTACCCCATCTCAAAGGTCTTAGATCATCTTTCATGTCTTTATTACATGCATTAATCATTGAGGCATCTCAATTACTAAATACGTCATCAATCAGGGAGATTTTTAGCAACAGTTAAGGTGACAATGCATCAGTTATGCGTTACCGAGTTGGTTTTTCTGGAAGGACCAAAAAAAGCTGAGTTTCTTGGAGCTGTTAATCATTACGCGTAATGTGAACGTAATCGAATCGGATTCTAAATGTCTGTAGTGTTTAGCGAATCACCAACGTTATAATTACAAAGTAGAAAACATATTTATAATTTCCGATATTATTTTTTTGTGTTCAGTTTGTTTTTGGCCGTTTTTTTCGAATCTCCCCATACAATAAAAACCAGTTTTGAATGCTCTACCGCCAGCTTTTTTGTCACCAGTTTTTATCTTTAAGATTTAAAGTTTGACTGTTTGAGCTAAGCATTTAGCTTTAATCAACACAACAACTACTACTCAACCTAAACTCAATCCAAAAGTATGCGATACGAGCGCTCAAGCAATAGTCTCCTCACAGAACTACGAGTAATAAAGAGTAATGGAAATGCAAAGGGCCGAATATTTATATTCAATAAATACAAGTTGAATATAAAAAGAAGCAGGAAACAAAACAGGTAAGTCTATATTGGTTGATGGGGTTCTGTCTGAGGTGGGTTGAGCTGCACCGTTGTTGAAGCCAAGGAAATTTTTTGTCGATTTGAATTTGTGCCGTCTCCCTCCCCCCCCCCCCCCACGGATACGCATACCTGTGGCTCGGATTATTTAGATATAATTTTAGATCTTAACCAACCCATTACACTTAGAGATTTGGTCCACAGATCAGCGATATCAATGAGATGAAATAGATAGTTAATTCAAATTCATACATTTTATGGCATTGCACTCACTATTGCAATTATGAACAATGAAATTATGTCCACTGCGCAACCAGAGGTACTTTCAAAACTAAGTAAAATCCTGCTGCCTATAACATAACAGCATGAGAAATCTGTGACATTAGTGCAGCATAAACCATTTGTACTACTAGCGTAGTGCAATGTAATTGTTTTTGGAGCACAATATCTGCAACCCATTTTTAGCTTAAATATTCCCGAACTGTCGATCCTCTAACGGAGCTTTGTTACAGACTCAGACGGGAAATATGTGGCTTTTTAGCCAGATCTGCACCTCGTGTTTTTGGATCGCGTTTTTATTCGTTCTTATTACTATTTACGTGAGTCAACGCTTTCAATTTCAGATATTTATCACCCCTTTTCACCACACTCTATTAAGTGATATTTTGTGGCATATATACATATAATGCCATCTCTGTTTATTTTGTTCCACTAAACAGAGACGGGATTACAGATATTTATCACGCTATGAAACAGAAATAACAAACTGGTCTGTGGAACAAACCATTAACCGCTAAAACCTACCAAGAAACTATCGGTTTTAAACTGAAGTACATCCATCTTAAACTTGCCAAGTTTAATACAGTCTTAAGTTTAACTTCCATAGATTATATCTCCATGCGATGAATAAAGCACCTAACATTTATCTCAATCCATTGAGTCGGGAGTCTGCTGAGGCTTGATCGATCGAGAAATGAGAGAGGGGGCGATTTATAATAAAAACGGAACAGGCTTTTGGTAACAAAATGGTGTACTGTCAAAGCGGTTGGCGAACTTGTTGACAAACATGCTCGAGTACAAAGTGAAGATCCTTAGCAGGATAAAAAAAGAAGAATTGTCTTTTATTAATATAAACTAGTTTTTTTTCTACAATGGGTGAATTGGCTAGTAGGAAGTGCAAATTTATGATGCATGGTAAATGTATATCTTCACAATTCAGTATACTGTGTGCCAAACCAATAAGAGGAATAATTTTAATTAAATAAATAAAATGGAGTCAATCGTTAATGTCTCTCTGGACGAGTCCCAGTGGACACAGGCAACACTGCCAATCCGGCACGGGGGTATTGGGGTGCGACGCCTGCGGGACGTTAGCATACCGACATTCTTGGCATCGGCGCACGGGGTAGCGGACCTGGTAACTAATATTCTATTGTTGAATGGTGACAGGGTAAGCGTACCGTACGTGGCCGATGCCTTGGCGGCGTGGTCGGCTCTCAATCCGGGGGCGGTAGTGCCGGTGAGCCCCAAGGTCCAGCGCGCGTGGGATGATGTTGGGTGTAAGGCCACTATTGATCGGCTGATTGGGAGTGCTTCGGGGGTGGACCGTGCAAGGCTTCTGGCGGTATCTCGGCCGGAATCAGGAGCGTGGTTGCATGCGTTGCCTTCACCGCAACTAGGCACTTTGCTTGACGGTGACTCGGTGCGCGTGGCTGTTGCTTTCCGCCTGGGCTGCGAGGTGTGTCGGCCTCATGTTTGCATTTGTGGTACCATGGTGGGGGCGGACGGCCACCATGCGCTGAGTTGTCGCCGATGTACCGGCAGGCACCCGCGACACCATGCCCTGAATGATATTGTTCAGCGAACTCTCAGGTCAGCGGGCGTTCCGTCTGTGCTTGAGCCGCCGGGCCTCAGTCGCACTGACGGGAAACGGCCCGACGGACTGACCTTAGTGCCGTGGGAAAGGGGGCGGTGTTTGGTGTGGGACGCTACGTGTGTCAGCATCTTCGCCGCTTCCCACGTCGGCCGCACTGCTCGCACGGCTGGAGCTGCGGCCGAATTTCAGGCGGCAATGAAGCGGCAGAAGTATGCCCCTTTGGGGCAGGGGTAACATTTTGTCCCATTGGCGGTGGAAACGGCGGGTTGCTGGGGGCAGGACGCGAGACGGCTTGTGCAGGACATAGGCCGTCGTCTTAGGCAGAGGGGTGAAGATCCCCGCTCCGAATCGTTTCTGAGGCAAAGGCTTTCCTTGGCGATCCAGCGCGGAAATGCCGCAAGTGTTATGGGCACCTTTGCGCCTGAAGCGACTAGGAGCGTGGGTTTATTTGACTGAATTTATTTTTTGTAAAATTAACTAACTATTTATTATTAAATAAATTGATTACTAATATGTCAAATTTTCTCCCAGGTCGTGGTATTCCACGGCACACTGTTTTTGAGTACAGAAATAACCTCACTTTTAGACTATAAAGAATTAAAATACATAAACCTACATTTCATGTTCTCGGAAGAAGTGAAAGGTTTTTTTATTATTATGAGAGGGAGGAAAACGAGCAAACGGGTAATCTGATGGAAAATGATCACCACTGCCCATAAATAGCAAAACAACTCAAAGAGAGGTATATAAGCTATACGAAATACGAATAAATGTGGTATGGATGCCATCTAGTGGTGATTATTCAAAAATTTTGAAATAAGTTAATTTATATTCTTTCTAAAAAAAGTCTGGCATACAGTATAGTCAGTTTCAGTAAGTTATCTTCAAATTCGATTGCTCCGCTTCATAAACGCTACGTCTGTGTGACAGTATTCGAAGAAATATGAAGGAAAAGTGAACGGGGCGTTGATACAGGCGATATTTCCCGCTCCAGTTTCATACCAAAGATTGATGACCTTTGCAGTGTATTTATTTAATAAATTTTATAGTAACACTAGTTTTTATCAGCGACTTGCATAATTTATTCGTAGTAATAAAAGAGCTCTTGAGAGCATCTTGTAGTCATCATTCTCATATCAGCGAAAAGACGTCCACTTCTGGAAAAAGGCAAAGAGTTTCAGATCGATTGGTTCTGCGCTACCTGCATCCAAGTAATTCCTGCGACCTTCTACCAGGTCGTCGGTAGGTAAGTCAGCAGCAGAAGTGGATGAGTGGTTGTGGTGTTCAAAATGATCTGCACAGCCCTTTATTAACTTGGCAGTAGAGTCGTGTGTAGATCATTACGAGCACCGTAACCGTTCATTCAATTGTGCTGCTGACTGAACATCTTGTGCATCGGTAGATAGAAATATTATACGTCACTTATTTTGTTTCAAAACGTCAAACGGTTACTTGCCTCGTAAAGAGTTTGAAACTCGTTAGAACTTGAAAAAAGTGTATTGTATTTTTTGGGAGGGAGAGAATGATCTCTCTAGGAAACTGCAATATTTCGAATAAAAGGTACTTATGTCGTTTCATACCCGTGCAGCAATTTGCAACACAAAACATGAAAAATATGAACTTTAAAATGTGCATCAGGATTGGGGTAACTTGTTTGTCACTCCTTTTCACATCGTTTTATTTTTGAAAAGATAAAATTTTGATGGATGATAAATAAATACTATGTTAAAGACAATAGAAACGTAAACAAAGTACCGCAAAAACTTATGGAAGAAAAATAGAAACCTTTATTAATAGCTATTCTCGCCGATCTGGTAAAGGTCGCAGAAATCATTTGGACGTGGACAACATAAGAACGATCGTGGTGAAACTCTTTGGTGGAGCCATTTGTCCAGCAATGACGTCTTTTGGGTGATATTATGTTGGTTTCTTATGATGGCCACTATAACAAAAAGCAACAACAGTAAAATCTAGTCAGAGAAGAACGTAAAACATAATTTGATAACGAATCATTTATTTTATTAGAAACAAAGGTACTTTAAGTATATAAAAATATCCTAGACCTACAAGTATCTATTGAATACCGAATTGGCCGTTGCCTTCAAATACCTTATAAAATGCTTTAAAGTAAATGAATGCTTTCAAAGCGTTTTCCAAATATTTTCGGGTTTGTAAAATTCCAACTATGCCAGCCAGATTTATGAAAACAAATACCTAACGTTCGTGGAAGGTCGCTCATTTATTATAAATTGCGCTTTGCCTTTCTAATTTTATGGTATTTGAAATTTATTACGCGTTGGATTGGACATTGTGTTCTTTTAATTTGTAATCCTTTAATTGAATGAATTCGAAATTACGTCACATTTTTTTAAAGTATGAAATAACACACGCAAACAACCAAAGTCGAAAAGGTAAATAATGTACATACAAAAAAATCTAGATCATACTAGATGTAGGTAAGCTACCCAGAAGACTATCAAGAACTATCTATTTTAGTCATCATTCAACATCCTAACATCTAAAAATCTTCCCAAACTATCCCATTTAAAATGAACCTGTGGACTAGAAACGGAAGATGTGACAACGCTTTAAGTCATAGTTTCACCTTGAAGAAAATTTCCAACCATTCACTGGTTTCTGAAACAGACATATTAGGCTTTAATTACTACGTTAAACCTAAATCTAAACGGATTGGGAGCTAAACAATACAAGCAATAAGTTTAACTTGGTCCAATTTAGTTCGCCCAGTTTTAGATTAAATTTTGTTTTATGAAGATGCGTTAGAGGCGTTATAGACGGACTTCAATCTAACTGAAACTTTACTGCAGCTGCTTACTGCTCATACATTTCAGTTGAACTTATCATCATCATTTCAGCCTATATACTACCTACTGCTGGATAATTTCAAATAAAATGTTCCTTATTTTCAAATCTACACATCAAACACTCTCACAAAAAATTTCAATTTTGGCTTCGTTCACAGCCTGTAATTCCTAAATGGTCACCTTCCTAATGGATTTTTGATATCGCCAATATCCCATTTTGTCTAAATTCCTGTTTCGACCACAGTGCCAACTCTTCCACTTTCTTTTATTGACCACAGTTCTGCTTGGTCACCTGTGCCAACTCGTCCACATTCCTTTATCAATTAATTTAGGCGAACAAATACAAAGGTCTCGGTTCTGAATACAACTTTCTTCCATTCGGGGTTAAGAACTTAGGTCCGTGGGGCCCCAGCGCAAAAAAAATCTTTATAAAGACCTTTCAAAACGGCTTTGTGATACCACAGGGGACCGAAGAGCTGGCAGTTTCCTCGCTCAACGTATCAGCATTGCTATACAGCGAGGTAATGCTGCCAGTATCTTCGTATCCATGCCGCGGGGTAACCATTTATTAATTTTATTTAGTTTAGTTAGTTTTATTTTATTTTTAATTATAGTGTTAATTTGTTTAAAGCAAATCTTTTGACCAGTATTTTAAGAATATAATCAATCAATTATAATGCTGCTTGGTGTATTTATACCAAGGAATGTAGTCGAAATAAGACTATTGACGAGTTGGCACTGTGTTCAAAATATAAATGTTGACGAGTAGGCACTCTAGCGTACGTGAAGTGACGATAAAGAAATGTTTGTGAATCAGAACAGTAAACCATGGCAATGAAGTTGAAATGGAACTGTGCACGAAATTTACAATTACAATTGTAAGATTCTGACGGATCTGCTTTGGGTTTCATCTAGGCCGAGTCTGTCCGGCGTGACAGTATTGTTAAAGCTCTAATTGGCGAAAATTCATTGTCGTTGAAATGCTTTGGTACCTTATTTTGGCAAAGAAGTATTTACGAAAGATTGTTATTACGGTCGGTTCTATGATCCTTGCTAATATTATACATGCGAAAGTAATTATCTATTTGTGTCTGTTGTCTCTTCACAATTCAAAGTTAAAGTCAAAATTCTTTATTTAATTTAGGCATCAAAAGATGCTCCTGTGAATGTCGAAGAATCTACCACCGGTTTGGAAAAACCCTGTTGAGAAGAATCCGGCAAGAAACTAAACAAGGTATTTTTTTTTTCAAAGAGATCTACTTTGTTATTAAATTACATGCATCTAAGGCCACACGCCTTTAAACTGCTGAACCGATTTCGATTAAGTTTGGTATGAAGACAGTTTGAAGCTTTGCTAAAAACATAGGATAGTTTTTATCGCGGAAAATTCCGTTGTTTCCGCGAGATAGTGACTAAATGTAATTTGCCAAGGACATAGAATAGGTTTAAATCGCGAAAAATTGCATGGCTCCCGCGCGATAGCTATAAATGAATTCTTCGCAGGCGGAATCGCGGGCAACATCTAGTCTAACATAAAATTATGAGTAGCTACATAAGGTACCTCGTAAAGATCTCACTCAAAAATTTATTCACCACCCGCCCAAGACACATTTTCTCAAGGCGGTTTAAAAATGAATATTGCCTCAAGTTTCAAGATCTCTTTCAAATTTACATCATGAAGTTATCGGTCCACCAGGTTATCTATATTCAGTTAGGATAAACTTTGTTTACAAGCACAACATTTTCAAGAAACTGGGAACGAGCTGTTTCAGAATTTACCAATAACTACTTAGGAATATTTTTCAGGACGACCGCCTTATTCTGGCGCATTTTAAAAGAGTTGAGTTTAATTTAAAAATGGTAGACTAAAGGCGCAAGCCGCACAGAAGAGACGTGGGACGAGGGCACGTCACAGTCCGCGTCTCCGCCTGTCTGTCGCTCTGTCTGCTTTGGATCGCGACGCTTCTATACATTTAGAATGAAAACCGATTCAAGTAGCGCCCCTTCTGCAACGCGCCTCCGCCCCACGTCTATTCGCACGTGTAAACCGTATCGTTTAAACTTCTACTCCGTTCGTCCGTTCCGTTCCGTTCTTCTTCTTTCTACTTCGTTTATCTTCTGGAGACAAAGATCCTGGCGTTACAAAATTCCTGTGACAATTCCGAAGAATTACACCGTGTTCATTTACGTTGTATGACGAACACTCGTGAAAACTTTCATAAATATGTTTAGACTTGGCGATTAAGATTTTGAGATTCTATTTGGATTCCAACACGTTGACAAGGGGGCAAACATCGCGAATAACCTGCACATACCTACTAAAAAATTTAATGTCGTGTTTGAAGTTTCTAATCCGTATTGGGCTTGCGTGGGAACTACGGTTTCAATTCTAAGAGGAGGCCTGAGTCTTGCAGTGGGACGTATATAGGCTGGAATGATGCTGATGATATAAATCTCTTAGAAATATCAGAACTAAAAGTAGCCTACGTGTTATTCCAGACGTCCATCTATCTACACACCAAAATTCAGTGTTTTATCGTGAAGAAGTAACAAACACACACACACACATGAACGCACGCACATACCCACAAACTGTCCCATTTAAGGTCGGCGCAGACCAGATGCGTGTGCGTGTCACGCACCAGTTGTACTGAATGAAACTATAAGACAGGCACATCATGTGTGCCCGCATCTAGTGCGCCATTCCTCCTATAGGTTCATTCATCGCAACCGGTGTCACGTCACACACACGAATCCGGTCTGCGCAGGCCTTTATTACATTAGAAGGATAACAGGTTTGTAAAGTTTTCTGTTAGAGTATAAGTTTCTCTGCGGGATCGCATTAGAAATGGCAGCGGGCAGGGCACGTCGCTCGTAGAACTGATGGCCGATGGGGCAAAAAGGTTCTTGAGTGGCGTTTACGGACCGGAAGACGCAGTTTAGTTAAGATGGAGAGACGACTTGGTTAAGGTTGCGAGATCGCGTTGGATGCGGACGGCACGGAACTGATCTGTTTGGAGAGCCTTGGGGGAGGCCTATGTTCAGCAGTGGACGTCTTTCGGCTGGAATGATGATGATGATGATTAGTTTATAGTAAAGATGTTCCTCAGAATAAGTCGGCGAGACCGGCCATCGCAGCGGTCGCGAAGTTGCCGAAACTGGGGCTCCTCATACTTTTTTTATTAGTTAAGCCGAAACTTGGAAGTTCGCCAGCCTGCCGAGTTTAAGCTTGGATGACGTACATCTTGGCCGACTGAGAACAGCATTTTTAACCCCCGACACAAAAAGAGGGGTGTTATAAGTTTAACCGCTATGCGTGTGTGTGTGTGTGTGTGTGTGTGTGTGTGTGTGTGTGTGTCTGTCTGTGGCATCATAGCTCTTAAACGCGGCGGCTTTTTATTTGAAAGCAGGTTTCTTGTCGATGGTTCTTAGACATGTTTCATCAAAATTGGTTTAGGCGTTTCAAAGTTATCAACTGTTTTGTTAGCTGCAGAAGGAATCTTAGACGCATAATGGGCATTTACTTTATTTTCAAACGTGTGTGACCTAATTGCGTTAGGGATTTTTAAATTGTGTACCTCTTAAGGTACTGTTCTTAAACAGGGCCGCATTAACAATATTTTAGTTCCATTTTTAAGTTTCGGAGTCCTCTTTCAGCCAAATATCAAACGTACTTTTTAAGAAGTTCTATCAAATCAACTAATAGCATGCATCGAAAAATAGCAAGATTAAAAAAAATGTTTTTAAACACTTTGGATATAAGTGGTAGTAGATTCTTCGAGGTACCCTATGAACCTTAAATTCAATTGAAACTTAAATTGATTTTGACTTTGAAGTAATTATAATCCCTATGATAAACTACCTGTGTTCCAAATTTTAAATAAACAACTAACGTTATTGTCTACGCGTGTGAAGTCGCGGGTAAGAGCTAGTGTTTCATAAGAACTTAAACTTTAATTAAAAATAGAACAAAAGTAAGTAATAACTAAACAAAAAAATGTAAAAAAACGAACGGTTCCCCCTGCAGCATGGACCCAAGTTAGTTAATAATATTGTTTTGATCTGATTTGAAAAAAAAAACCGTGTTAAGTTTCTGGGCGGATTTTTCGCAAGAGGGTTTTTCCAACCTGGTGGTAGATTTCTTAACATTCATAAGTGCTTATTAAAATAGCCTAAATGTAATAAAGATGATTTTTACTTGTTTTAAAAAAATCTCTGCTTTTTGTTTCTCGCTTATTTTTTTTGTTTTATCTAACACTCATGAGAAGACTAAGTCAGGGTAGGGTCTAAAGTAAGGCCTCAGTCTCTTAACCTAATGCGAGAAGGATACAAAATTAAATATTTACACAAAATGGCACGTCCTTTGAAAGACTTGATTTGTTTTTGTATTTAACACAATGTCCAGTATACAGTGCATCCAAGTTACTTGGAAAAGCTATGCAAATAACAACAGCATTTCAAGAGATATAAGCCACGCAGGTGATGCACACTTTGCATAAAGTGCAACAACATTATATTGTCTTTACTTTATTGAGCGGTAGCGCACTTGGGTAAAGTTTCTTTGCATAAAAATTATGTCAGCGCATATCGCTTACCATCTAGGTCACATGAAGCTTGGTTTTTACCTTATGAGTAAAATCATCCATGTAGTTATATACATCGTGGGGCTACCGAAGACTGTCGTTTTGCAACTTTAAAAAGAAATTGGGCGCTGGGGCCTCTCGGACTTCAGGTCTCAACCCCGAATGGTACAATGTTGTATTCGGAGCAGAGACTTCTATAAATGTTAGCTTTTAGGTTTTATCTTGTGGGAGATCTACAACGGGGAATGCTCTGAGGAACTCTTTGACCTTATTCCAGCTGCGGGGTTCCATTACAGATCCACCCGTCGCAAGCGTTCATTTCATCGTCATCATGTTGATGAATGGCAGTCTTCGACGGTGCATTTTAAGCGTTCTTTTTTGCCACGAACTTGCAAAATCTGGAACGAGCTTCCCGCTGGGGTCTTCCCATCGAGTTACGACCTGGGTGCCTTTAAGAGGCGAGTGTACAATTTTCTGCAGGGCCGACAACGCACTGGTATCTCGTAAGGCGCTGCGAGTGTCTATGGACAGTGGTGTTCATTTAACATCAGGTGACCCACTAGTTCGTTTGTCTGGCCTCTCTAACATAAAAAAAAAACATCCACTTCTGGGTTTCCTCTTTCATAATAGAAGACATCATTTATCATAAAATAAGCAGGGAAATACTTATTAACCGACTTTAAAAAAGGAAGATAGTTGGAATTTTTTTTATCAACCTTCTCTGACATAACCGTCCGAACAACTCGACAACATCACTATCGCTGTAAAATGCTTATCTTAGTTCCACACGTTCACCTTTTCTATTAAATAACATTTTATCTACACATTCATGCTCGTAAACCTGAGGCATTAGACCACGTTCAACTAAAATAAAAAAATAGTACGAACTTTATTTAAAAAATAGAAAAAACCGGCCAAGAGCGTGTTGGACACGCCCAAGATAGGGTTCCGTAGCAGGTACGAAAAAATCTTCGCATACTTTATTAATGTGGTTGTTTTGGTCCCAACGTCGGCGGTACAGCGCCATCTATCAGCGAATTGGGTAACTAATCTAAGCTGCTGTCTACTAGAACTAGTATGTATGCTGATTGTTTTTCAGATGTAATATATTTTTTTATTTGAAAGAAGATACTGTTAGCGTGATCTTATAGGTACTTAAGGAAAAAAAAATGCTTGCAATGGCGGTTAAATTACAATCTTAGTTTAGAAATATTTTCTTACAAAAACTTAAAAACTATTCAACTGATTAAGTTCAAAATAATTTTCCTAGAAAGTTTTCATTAAGTTTAACTTACGTGATTTTTTTCATATTTTTTTAGACGTGCGGTTGAAAAGTTAGAGGGGGGACACATTATATTGAACTTTCAGAGTGAATATCTCCGAAAATATTCACTTTATCAAAAAATGGTTCTAGAAAACCCCTATTTATTTTCAAACACCTATCCAATGATACCCCACACTATAGGGTTAGTCGAGAAAAAAAAACCACGCCCACTTTACGTCTATGGGAGGTTGGAAGGTACCCTAAAAAAATTTTTTTAGTTTTTTTATTTAATCACTTTGTCGGCGTGACTGATATATATATTTATGCCAAATTACAGCTTTCTAGTACTAACAGTCTCTGAGCTTAGCCGCGGACGGACAGACAGACAGACAGACAGACAGACAGACGGACAGACATGGCGAAACTATAAGGGTTCCTAGTTGATTCAGGAACCCTAACTAGTTGACTACGGAACCCTAAAAATGAGTCACATTTGACGCTTGACCTTATCCCAAAAAATCTCTGCACCGTGAAATTTTAGTGGTTGTTTTCCCGAAACGAGGTGATTTAGTATCGATTGTACAATCGATTTATAATTACTATTTTGACTAGAGTCAAAAATCCAATTGTGAAAAACGAATGTCGAAAATGACCGCAAACCAATAGTAACGCTTCGTTGGTACCTAACCTATCTTACGATCGTACGCTACTTGTACCAACGAAGCGTTACTATTGGTTTGCGGTCGTTTTTGACTTTCTTTTTTTACAATTGGATTTTTGACTCTTGTCAAAATAGTAATTATAAATCGATTGTACAATCGAAACTAAATCACCTCGTTCCGGGAAAACAACCACTAAAATTTCACGGTGTATGTTTCATTATACGAGTATATCCTTGGATAAGGACGTAAGTTGTTAAGAATCTGTCTTACTATGCATTTTTAAAGCAATGCTATCCAAGTTTTGATCAGTAAAAACATTCAAATCTCTATTGTAAGTCGACCTCATTAAATTTAAAAATGAAAATAGCATAATTTGACTTACGTCGTTTTATTTCTAAATTTCGCTGAAAAACTTTCAGTTGCCAACATTACTTTGCCATTTCAACACGTTTAAAATTAAAACGCAACAAATGCCGATTTCACTGCATTATATTTGAGAACTTAATTTGTAGTAATAGAGTTTGAAACGGAGTTAACTTTATTTTGAATTGTTTTGTTACGTATGGGACGATACGATTTGTCAGTAAGTTGAAAGTTTCAGGGGCTACTCTGAAATTAGAAATTCGTTTCGTAGGTACCGCCTTTTTCACTCTCTTATGAATACTATTAGCGTGAGCAGGGCAGATGATACGAAATTAGAGTTTAGAACTTTGTACTTTACGGCCAGTTTGCGTACTCATGGGAATTTTATCGACGTTTGTTCGGAACCCTTTTCTCGTGGTGTTACTCCATACACGCCATAGATTTTAAAGTAAACGCTTTTAACCAAAAGTTTTGTTTTTGTGTTTTGGTTTGCTTTAATTTTACTGGGTAAATTTTAAAGTTCCGTATCCGGAGGGTGACAAACAAAACCTTGTTAAATGTCGCTACACTGTGCATCGTGTGTCTGTTCGTCACAAAGCTGTATCTCAAGAACCGTAATAGACAGGCACCGCGGTTCTTAAATTAAATCGTTAACCGTTGTTATAGTCAACGACCATTAAATATGATGTAATTCCTAAAACATAAAAATGAGATTAGTTCCTAAATTGACATTGAATTAGGAACAAATCGAACATGAGTGTACAGCGACAAATTTATAATCCGACGAATTTGGATTCCGACACACTTGGAATCCGGCGTAGAAGTAATCGACACATTTAACCAATTTTACACTATTTAACCCTGACTAAATATACCTATATAATATTATATTTTTAACACTGACCCGTGCAAGATCGCCTAACTCAATAAAAAGTAAATTTGGTAAATACAAATTTCCATCTAAAAATAAACCCCAATCCAGTGTTAAACTCTGCATCAACACAATGCTAAGAAATAAAACCGAGCGACATTATTATCCGAGACTTACAAATTTCACAGAAATCTTCGCTTTTCCTCTTATAAATGGCTGCATCGCCCGTGAAAAGCAACGACAATTTATCACAGACATAACTTAAGGGATTTTATCCAAGGGTAAAATTTTAGGGTTCAGCATCCAAAGGGCCATGCCCCCTTGTAGTGAAGGATAGACCATAAAACTAATAATTCAATTTAAATTTCATCGGGTTATAGTCCCATATAAGTGTTCATCATTATCAGCCAAAAGATGACGAGAATGGTTACCTATCAAAATTTAGAATTATTTTTTTCCGAATATTTAAAATCCCGAATGCTTCACATATCCGAATGCATTTTTTTCTGAAAATGTAAATATTTCACGATTTTTATAAAACAACCCTAACCTAACCTAAAGGGTTCTACACGATGGTCCTGAAATAAATCCTGAAATATTTACAGTTTCAGAAAAGAATGCTTTCGGACAAATGAAGTTTTCGGGATTCTAAACCTTCGGAAATAAAATTTTCTAAACATCGATAGGATCCCCTATCAATGACAGGTATCAAGCACAGAACTACTACTAAGATTTTTTAACATTTTGTCAAAATAAATCTAAATCTTTTATATTTGGATCCCCATTCCATCTTTTAATGTTCGGCTCTCCTCTCATAGGTCATATCATAATCGTTCTTCTATTTTCGGGATTTCGTATTTTCGGTCATTTGAAAATAGATATTTCAATCTTCGGTATATCAGTTGTCGGTATATTGTACTTTCGGTATTCTGAATTTCGATCAAATGTAGGCATTATGATTTTTCGGTATTATAATAAGTGCATACCCGTACAGTTTGAGATGATCATGATGAAAGCTGTGGAAACAAACTTGTAATTAAAGAAAGAAGAAAGAGAAAGAAAAACATTTATTTATAACAACAATAACACGCACACAGGCAAAAATAAGAGAAGAAACATAGACATAGGCAAAGATAGTTATGTACATGTTAATGCTGTCACAAAAAAGAAACTTAACAATAGAACGGGATTTACCCATACGACTCGCGTTTTTCTAGACTTTTTCTTCATTTTAATAATGGCAACTAACAATGTAGCACGGAACCTTCCAAGTTCAAGTCAGCTTCAAACTTCGGGTTTTTTTTTACAAAGGCAACCCCGCCCCTGAAATCTTGTTTAGGGCGATTGTTGTCTCTCCAAGACGAATGGCGCGCCTTATTCTTTCACTTACTGCTAAGTGAGATAGTGTATCTATAGTACATCTGTTTGCTATTCAATTTGCACGGCTTAAGCTGACACAGCAATGCTGTCTTAGAAAAGCCTGCTATAGGGACTGACTATACGCACCTTCGGTGAGACAAGGGCACAATTGTCGAAAAATCCAAAAATGAGTTAAGTATACAGAAAGTTCTAAAAACTATGTCTTCACATGGAGGGACAAAGACATCCATTAAATACCGCGTTAAATCGCCAGAGGGCGAAAGTGGCTTTGTCTTATTGGTGCGTTTCTTTGGTGTATGTTGGCGCGACAAAATCTTATTGGCCAATTGCCCGACAACCCGCGAGTGAAGTGATCGTCTGCTGGAGCAACGAGGGCTTAAAGGTAAATATGCCTTTTGTTTTGCCTATAAAATGGTCACGCATTTGGAGATACAAAGTCGCTCAAGCAATTGTGACTTTGTACCTCCAATAACTTTAAAACTTTATAGTCTTAAATTCAAATGCGGCCTTGTTATTCCATTCCATTAAAAAAAAACAATGTCATGTAAACAATTATGACCTTATTATTCCAATATTTGCTTGCAATAAAATAAATAACGACTATTACTGGCGTTGTCGTTCCAATTATATTTTTACTTGAGCAGTCATAATTTACAATTATACTTCATTTAATTTAAGGTTTGAATTAACGGTCAAATTGTAACACACGTTTCTCGGTATTTCGAACACAAATTGACTAAAAATACTAGTGGTGGGCGTTGTATGAACGAACCGTTTACATAAACTGTTTTTCGTACTTGAACGATTCAACTAGTTTATAGTTCACACATAAACTAGTTTATTCGTCGACTGGTTACGAGTCGCGAGTCGAATCCGTTGCGTCGCGTCGTGTCGCGAGCGTCTGGCCGATACCGACCGAGTGAACCCGAACATTGCCGACGCGAGCGAGGAGTCGCGACGCCAACAGAATAGACCGCTTTCTGTTTCTTCACGCTCGCTTGTTTTACTATTATTTATTATGTAGTCTTTTCGACGACGACGTAAACTAGTCGAAAATTAGACTGTTTTTTAAACTAGTTTACCGTCGACGGTAAACGGTCTCGTTCCGTCGACTGTAAAATCGTCGACGACCCACCACTAAAAAATACCTACATGTACATTTATTATATTATATTAGCGGTATTTATTATGTTTTCATTAGAGAAGTTAACACAATTTTAAAAGTTTCGTCCACCTTTCATACAAACGAGGCTACTTTGATATCTTATTTCTACACCAGGATAGTGCCCCGGTTTGGATCTGATGCTGGATATCCAGAGCATCGATAATGGTGGAGTATGCGGCGTCCAAACAGCAAGATCGGCAGTTTAACCGATAGGGACACAGCTATATTTTAGAATGAGAATGAATAACGCAACAACTAGGTATCCCATTCTAACATTATAGCTATGTTTCTATCAGTCGGATAGCAGATCGCGATGTTTGAAGGCCGCATTAGATTTATAAGTAAAATCCAGCCGGTCGCCTCTTGCCAAAGGATGCCGCCGCGCAAACAAAAGATGCCGCATAAACTTCCCAGTAGTAACAAATCCATATTATTGTGCAAACAGTACTGATAATGGCCTGCTTAACACACACAACTGATTCAATCAACCAGTTTACACCACAGCGAGAGAATTTGTACAGCACTGAGATTTTCATTCATTTTATTGCCATTTTAGTTGTTTTTCTAAATGTGTAGGTATAATTTCCGTGTTAAACGCAGATTCAATCAGGTGGGTATCTTAGGAACTATGTTCTTTATCAATGCTTGGAGTAGCCATCATCAGACCACAGCCAAAGCACCGCCTAGTGAAAAACCAAGACATCAAAGTGACCTCGTTTGTATGAAAGGTGGACTGTGGGCCATATTTTTTGCAGGTGATTGTATTAAGATTTTTTTCTATGAAAATGACAGAAATTTTTTATAACAGTAATTGTTTGTGAAAAATATTTTTTTTGTTTTTAATTAAAGTATTTTATTTGTTTTTAAATAACATCTACTAAGCATCGTTTGTTGCTTTATTATAGTAGACAAGATTGTTGATTCCAAAGACTATTGATCTCTATTTCTATTGATCTCTTGATTAAAGTAAACACAAAGTTCCTAGACTTAATGTAAGTAATAAAAAATAAATATTTTATGATAATAAACGTGTTTTTTTAACGAATAATTAGTCGTAGTTTTAGTTTGAACTCAGTCATAATTACAAAATGAATTAAATTTTGGTAGAACAAGGGCATATATGTACACCTTAACTTAAAAAAAAAATTATAATAAATTAATGAAGGGTTCCTAATTCCTATAAGAAATATTTCGCGATTCACAAAAGTATAAGGCTTGTTCCATGCGAAGAGAAATTACTTCAAAGCTATACGAGCAAAACAATACAAGATTGAACACAAAAAAAACTTTAAAATGTCTCTCCTGTAAAATCATAAAAAGCGTAGTAATGCCCTTGTCTCACCGAAGGTGCGAATGTGTAATAGGTATTTTTGACCACATAGATAGCTCTGATTAATTTAATGGATCAGGCGTTACTTTGCGGAGGTCCATTATTAATGAACTGAAACCCGCAATTAATTGCTTTACTTTCGCGGGTGAGCAAAGTACCTAATTATTTCAGTTCAAAGCTCTGATTGTTGTTTCTTTTCGTATTTGACATTGCGGTGGGGTTCAGATGTTTCAAAATACCTAGACAGTACCAATATTTATAATGGTTTACCCTTGAAATGGCGACATACTTTTAATCGAATAGCAGTCTAAAGTCAACGAACGTTTTATATTTTTTCATTGCATCGAATATTCATTACCTGGAATGATTAGAATGAGTATTTTCAAATCATCGATTTTTAATTTCTGGGAATATTATTTAATAGATTATTTATTTGTCAGATATTCATTTAATATTTTATTATTTCATACATTTTTGAATGTTGTAAATGCTTTTTACAAAGCAATAAACTTTCAGGATGGTCATAAAAAAGCCTTTGAACCTAACCTATCCGACTCGCTTCCGCTCCGACCTGTCTTGCTCGCTCACTTCGCTCGATCGATCGCTTCGCTTCGATTTTGATTAAGATTGAAACGATTTCATCTTTCGAAAATTTAATATTTTTTGTGTTTTAAATATCATGTATATTTTTTTCTAATTGATTATTTATTCATTACGTAGAAACCAGCTAGAGTGCACTCTGTTTTTTAACTCGATACCTACTCTGTGGCTAAAATGTCAATCATCTGTGCCCCCAAAGTCCCGGGGTATGCTTATGATGACGACAGTACATATTTTAATTGAACTTTTAAAATTAAACTTGCACACCAGATGACCTGCACATAATATATAGCAAAGTTCTTAATCGTTATTTGCTTTAATAAATTTAATTTACTCTATATTGCAAGCGCTACCGTAATAACCTGATGATCGTGTACCTACAAAATACTAACGAATAGATACGAGAGGAGGAACTTTTGAAATATTATGCAAACTTTATATTCAGTTCGGGATTTACTCCAACTTTGCTTGAAGTTTCTATTATGGCAAAAACTAGCACGGTAGAGCTTCGCGCCAAGTACTGTTTAACAACTAGGCCACATATGTACCTGTGCTATGCTACGTTGATATGGATGCGTTTGATATCCACCGTCGTATTTATTTGTCCACATAGGATCTATATTGGAATAACTCATTGAATCAGGCGTTACTTTGCGGAGTTCCATATTAATGAATTACTTTGGTCACTCGCAACCTTACGATAGCTACGTTTATGTAAAAAAATGCGTGTTCATGCAGTTCTTCTACCTCCACACTGTATGAACACACACAAATCACAAAAACCCAACTATCACCACGAATAAACTACACTGACGCGTTTCGAACTCAATCAGAGTTTAGATACTGTGCTACCAAATGTTGGTCTAACATCTCAACTGTTTTTCTTTCTGAAAGCGTAAAGTATTCAGGATATATTTCAAGACTATCGTGTAAAACTCTGTGGGATAAGTTAGGTTATCATCATCATCATCATCATCATCCCAGCTTATATATATACGTTCCACTGCAAGCCCATCTCTCAGATTAAGAGGCTTAGGCCGCGCGATTACGGTACGCAATACAGGTATGCAAGGATTTTTCTGTAACTGCTACGGAACCCTATCCTGGGTGTGTCTGATACGCTCTCAGCCTGTTCTTATTAGAACCTTATATATGTGGTTTGAGGTTGAACCCAGTATAATTGGAGTAACCAGAGCTCACAGGCTTCGGTGGCTTTGCCAAGTTGAGCGTATGGAGGACGCTCGTGCAGTGAAGAGGGCCTACCAGGGTAAGCCGGCAGGGCGGCGTCCTGTTGGTCGCCGTAGATTTCGATGGACAGATGTAGTGGAGGCGGATCTGCACGAGCTTGAGGCTGGTGACTGGCCAGAGACGGCACAGGACCGGGATCTTTGGCGTGCACCCATATAAGAGACCAAGACACACTTTAGTAAGTAAGCTGTGGGTTCGATTCCCAGAGTTGTTCTTTTTTATTGGTTTTTCTGTGCATCCATGTTTCAGTTGGTATTTAGTATGTTATTTATATAATTATAACTAGCTTTTGCCCGCGGCTTCGCTCGCGTGTACTATGAGTATTACAAAAAACCAAGATATCAAGCAAGCAAGCATACAGGCAAGCAAGCAAGCAGGTCCACAATTGACCGAGAAATCGGTGAACATACCTACATTAAAAAAAAGTGGAATGCAGAACCTCCTCCTTTTTCAGAAGTCGGTTAAAGAGCCCTTTGCGGCCTACTTACAGTATAAACTTATGAATTTTGAAATTTTAGCTTTTTACAACCAGTAAAACGCAAAATCCCGTTTTTTCCCGTTCCCGTAAGAATTTCGGGAAATGTTTTCTTAATGCTCCCCTACACTCCCCAAGGAACCCACTTGCCAAATTTCAGCTTTCTATGACCAGTAAAACGAAAAATCCCGTTTTTCCCGTTCCCGTGGGAATTTTGGAAAGTCCTCTCTCAATGCTCCTTTACACTCCCCAAACAACCTATGGTGTCGCTCGTGTAGCAACTGTCAAAACGAATAGAGGTTTTTTTAAACGGCCTATTGTACGCTTATGCCCCCTACCATCACAATAAATTTCATTAACATTTAGCTCACATGTTACATTACATTAAAGTGTATATATAGTTTGGTAATAAGCAGTACAAGTATTTTCTCTTTGTTTTCATATTAGGTACCCACGGGTAGAATCCCGTGCAACTTCTCACTTCTTTGAAATACGTCCTTTCAAGGCGGGCGGCATAGAACGGCCTGTTTGCCTAGAAGTCGAGGCAGTCAATTTAAAAAGAAAACGACAGCCAAAGAGACATAAAACTTTTGAATATTGACATGCGAAATGATATTTTACATGTCGGTCCCCCGCTACAGACAGATCTATTTAGTATTTTATTAAATTTTCGATTATTCGAAGTCGCTATTACCGCTGACATACGTCAAATGTTTTTAAGACTGTTAGTCCGGGAACGAGACCAGCCTTATCAGCAAATAATCTATCGTTTTGATCCTAGAGAACCGCTTAGATACTTCGCTTTTCAACGCGTTTGTTTCGGATTACGCCCGAGTCCATACTTAGCTATCCGTACAATTCACGAACTTGCTATTCAAGAAAAGAACAACTTTCCCGAGGCTTCACAGCTTGCTTTACGCGATCTATACGTCGACGATATCGCCAGTTCCTTCCATAATATTGACGCAGCTGTGACAGCCGCTCAACAGCTGATCGACATGTTTAACGCCGGCGGTTTCGATCTTGTAAAATGGTCTAGCAACTCACGCGAATTGTTGTCACATGTGCCCGAGACGCATCGCTTAACTGATCCAGTCGATTTAGATAAAGACGAATCGCTTAAAATACTCGGCATGCAATGGCTGCCAGCAACAGACGCCTTTGCTTTTACCATTGCACCGTCCGACCGTTCCTGTACAAAACGTAGCATATTATCAACTGTTGCGCGCTTGTGGGACATTATGGGTCTCGTGGGTCCGGTGATCGTTCTAGCAAAACTTTTAATAAAGGAACTCTGGACTCTAAACTTAGATTGGGATGATTCCCCACCTGAACATATTATAAAAACTTGGTCTCAATTCCAATCCGAGCTACCGCTATTATCTCACTTAAAAATACCGCGACATTTGAATGTTTTTGAACACTCCGAAGTAACCCTGTTAGGATTTTGTGACGCCAGTGAACGTGCCTTTGGTGCCGTTGTGTATTTACACGCAAATAATAATGACGCTTTTTCCACCACTTTGGTGTGTTCTAAATCCAAGGTGTCGCCAGGAAAGTCACACGTCACTTTGGCTCGGTTGGAATTGTGCGCCGCGTTACTTCTCGCGAAACTTCTTCGTTCCGTTATAGATAATTTCTCATCTCGCTTCACCATTAAAAATGTTTACGCTTTCTCGGATTCTACGGTGGCCCTCCACTGGATACATTCCTCCCCGCACCGCTTTCAGACGTTTGTTGCTAACAGAGTGTCTAAAATTCAATCGTTACTACCAGCAAAACTCTTTCACCATATTTCAGGTGTAGAAAATCCCAGTGATTGTCTCTCACGCGGGCTGATGCCATCTAGACTACTTGATCATCCGCTATGGTTCACCGGTCCAACGTTCGCAGCTTCGGATGAGACAACTTGGTCTATCACACCATTCAAACCTGATTCATCAGAAGACGTTCCCGAGACGAAATCTATTTCTCTCGCTTCTACTACCCCAGTTGAAGAAGTCCCCTTTCTATGTCAACTCGCTTCTCGCTGTTCTACGTGGAAAAAACTTGTAAGAATAGTCGTTTATATTTATAAATTTCTTAAATTACTCCCGCGCAATGATATAATTACCGTAAGCGATTTAGATTTCGCAGAAAATAAAGTTTTAACTGCTTTGCAGAGAACTCATTTTAGCGATGAATTAAAACAGTTATCTTCGGGTAAAACGTGTGCTAAATTTATTCAAAAACTTTCCCCCTTTTTCTTGAACGGATTGATCCGAGTGGGTGGTCGCCTAAGTAACACGGATTTGCCCTATGATCATCGACATCCAATTTTATTACCTAGGAAAGACCATATTGTGGATCTAATCGTTGATCACTATCATCAAAATAATTGTCACGCCGGTCCTAACTTATTATTCAGTCTGTTGAGACACAAATATTGGATCATAACAGGTCGACGTACTATCCGCACGCGTATTTCAAAATGCAATTTTTGTTTTCGTACTCGTCCTAAACCTACATATCCGCTAATGGCCGATTTACCCGATACTCGAACACAGGTCGTACCTAAACCATTTATCAATACTGGATGCGATTTTGGTGGACCAATAAATGTCACTTTAAAACGTGGCCGCGGTGTACGTAGCCAGAAGGCCTACATTTGTTTATTTGTTTGCTTGACGACTCGCGCGATTCATATCGAGGTAGCGTCCGACTTAAGCACCGCGACTTTTATATCGGCTTTTAAACGTTTCTTAGCGCGCCGTGGACCGGTTTCCATAATGCATAGTGACAATGCGACTAATTTTGTAGGCTCGAAGAATTACCTAAATGAAATTTATAAGTTTGTAACGTCGGGCTCGTTTCGATCGGCTCTCGCTTATGAGTTGTCCGATTATAAAATAGAATGGAAAACCATCATACCAAACGCACCGCATTTTGGTTCATGGGAGCCGTTAATAAAGAGTGTGAAATCGCATTTATACCGCGCCGTAGGATCTCAAATTCTTACGTTAGAGGAACTTAATACTATTCTCTGCCAGATAGAAAATGTGGTCAATTCCCGACCGTTATGTACAACATTAAGTCAGGATCCTAGTGAGCAATTGGCTCTCACCCCTGCTCATTTTTTAACTCTCACGCCTCTGAAGTTTTTACCGGCTGTGCTTATTAACGACGAACCTACGCATTTATTGGAACGTTATCAACTATTGGATAAACTCGTTCAATCATTCTGGGACAGATGGTCTCTTGAATATTTAACCACACTTCAAGCTCGCCAAAAGTGGCATACTCGCGGTTCCAATATGAAAGTCGGTACAGTCGTTGTTATTATTCAAGAGAATAAAGTCCCGCCACTTCAGTGGGAACTCGGATTGGTGACCGAAATACATCTGGGCAGAGATATGTCACAGTATAGGTATTGGTCTTGCGGAGAGGAATTAAACCATAAACAACAAGTACAGACGTTTATTAGGAACGCTAAACTGTGAGCAAGCAAGAGACTAGAGGGTCGTAGGTTCTAAGCACTTGAGTGGGATTCGCTTTCTCCGGACAGACACTGCCCTGGATTCAGGAGACCGTAGGACGCGCTGCGGGCGTTGCAGGTGGATCACCAGAGACGCTGCTGACTTGCAGGGCTGAGACCAGGGTGCTTCAGGGCTCAGAGTGTGCTGGTGGTGTAGAGCCAAGTGGTGGAGACTGCAGTTCCGTTCGGCGGTTTAACCCCGACTTGGTTGCCCTGGAATTTGGTTAATGTCAGCAGGGGCCCATACAATTGCTCTGTCCACCGGCCCAACGTCCATAACGGTCCCTGACCATAGGTCCGAATTTAAACGCTGGCTGTGTGGCAGAGCAATCATACGGAATTTACAAAAAGAGAAAGATGAAGCTAAATGTAATACAAAAGAATAAAATGATTTATTGAAAATGAAAACTGTTCTTTTTTTTGGAAATTTAAATTTGAACTAACTGAAACTGCCTAACGGTCTAAGAAGTTTAAACATAATTTACAATAAATGCAGACCGTTGGAGTTAGCTAGGTGAAGAAACAGGAGATAGTAATAGAATAATTTTGTAGATAGAAAGCTAGAAATAAACAAATAAAATTAGACAAGGTAAAATGTTGATATTTGCTTTTGGAGAGAACTTACTAATAAACGGGCAGAGTATCCACAGGATTATTATATGGTAGATGTACTGTTTTTAGATAGCTGTGTTCAGATTCAAAATGTGTCGAATTTTTGGCGGCACTGGGTTTTAAAGGCTTAATTAAGTCACGCCCCTCGAGATAACGCTAACCGTAATTTGTGTTATGTGGTTTGACAGTTCGTGCCACAGAGAAGACACTGCGCAACAAAACGATGTACTTAATTTATTCAGCTTTCCTCATTATTTAATTAATTAAATATTAAGGAAAGACAAGAGCTCAGATTTTGTCCGTATTTACTTAATTATATTAAATAGATACGCCCAAAAATCATAGCAGCGGTAAGTTTGATAATAGCGCCATCTAGTGCTCGCGGGGTGAGGCTCGTTGCATTGAATCGAACTAACTTCGCTAAGGATATCGGTAATTACGTCCAAAAAACACCAAAAAATGATATTGTCCCAATTGCATTGTGACAGTACCTCCCTCTCCGCGGAGGATTTTTTCGTCTTAGCGAAAAAAATCCGCCTGAGAAAAATCCCTAACGTAACACATTCAAAATAACCTATCAATCCTATCATACTTCCTAACATACTTTATTCATTCAACCTAACACAGGCAGGTCTGCCGTTTAAGACACTGCAAGACCCTACGCTACGAGAAAATGGCGAGATGTTAAAGAGGTAGTTATTAGGAGACACAGCCGCCAATCTAGACAAGGGTTGCCAACCGCCCTTATAAGATTATCCAGCACTACGCGCAAGGTTTAGCTGCCTAGCCGCGCAACGCTAGGTATAGCTTTCATTAGGCATTTTTAAGGAGTTGAAATTAGTAAAGACCGCTCCGGCAAAGGCTTTGGATTAAGACTAGCATTGGTAGTGAAGTAATTGTGTCGACCTGAGAAACTAGTGTACGTAAACAAAGCAACTAGAATTTTTATAACTTAGAGATAAATAGAATTAAGCACGGAAACCATGTGTATAGTTTATTCCTAACACGCGGCTAGTATTTGTTAAATTTAAGTAGTTAACTATAATTAGTGCGTCTCACTCTGACGAGGTAGACGCTAAGGTAGTCACAACGATCACGAACGAGTCGATGCGTTTTTATTTTAAAACTAGATTTAATCCTTAAAACTAGATTTAATCATACAGAAGAGTATTTTACGAGTAGGCGCAAAATATTTATAAGTAACGTTAAGTCGTTGACCTTGCTATGCAGTAGCGTTGTTTAAGGTAAACAAACTTGACGATACGATTGAGAACATAAAACAGGGTAGTTAGCGCAGCGCGACAATTACTGCCACCCTCTTTTTTAACTTAAGGTATCATGGACCGAGCCCACGACATTAACGTAATAAGAGTGCAACGTTGTTACAATAATAAAAGTACATTTTATAATTATGATGAAAATTAAGTCTTCTGTTTAGGAATAGTACTAATTGTTGCTAAATCGTTCCTAACGAGGTTAATTATTCGTACGTTATTTAAAGGTTATGTTGAAGTTTATTACTATTTATTGCCTGGAGTTAATTTCAGATCCTTTATGTGCCATACGCCTAAATCCTTGCCAGACATATCTTGTAGTTCAAATATTAACGGTGACCTTTTCTTGGAAATACGGCATTTCATAAATTTAGGTGCAAGTTTTTTACTGAAATACTGCGATTTATCACTTAAATAAAAGGTTCGCTTCCATACAATGTCCCCTACTTCAAAGTTTGCAGGCTTACGTCGTAAGTTATAACGACGCACATTTCTTTGGTGCGCGTAGTATAATGAATGTTGCACTTTGTCGAATAAATTCGTGAGGAAACCTGCATTCTGCGCGTAAACATCGCGTGGAAGGCAAATTAATAAATAGAATAATAATAAGAAATAGTAACAATACGAAATTTCGAGACCTGATTCTAGAATATCGCTTGCGAGCATAGATGGCGGTAGCTTTAATATTTGTTTACGTAATTCTTGCACAGAGTCTGCGGGTGTAGAACCACGAATTAAGACTTCATAAGTTAGCTCACTCTTTTGAAGTGACAAATACTTGATTTCGTACATATTAGATATTTAGATTAAGTGATCGCGTTGAAGTTAATAATTAGCTGATAATGAAATTTAGAAAAATAACAAATTATAAGGCGCGTGCCAAGCGACAGCTTATAAAAAGGATGTAGTACTGTACTGAAGTTAAATTTACTAAAAAACAGTCTTAACGATACTTTGTGATAGTGATCGTTAAAATGTAAGGTATGGCTTTAGGTGATTAAGTAAAATGCCTACTGGGGTAGTCTCCAATAGCAAATATCAAGTAATTTGACTATTCCGTACGTTACAAACATGGAGTAATCTAAGTATGTACCTTCCCACTAAATTATATCCTCGCAGTAGATAGAAGTTAAAAAAAAATAAGTAGAGTAGTGTTGCCTATATTTTAGAACGATTTGGATGAAATTTAGCATGCAGTGGTTGTAGGTTAAATAACCGTTGGTAAATAACTTCCGATTTTGTATGAAATTTACCGTTGTAGAATAACGGTTGGCAGTTAAGTTTAAAAATTAGGTAGGTAGTTCAATTTAAATTGGGTAGTGAAATTTGAAAAAACGTTACAAATTTAAAAAAAACCGTTAAGATGACAACCACTGGGCAACGTAATGCCCTTTATTCGCCTCTTACGAAACCTAGGTGCAAAAGGGTGGCACTATTCTTAACCGGAACCACACGGTGATTAGAAAAGTGATAAAAAGAATATTACTTACTGCGAGACACAAGTAGTAGGAAAGTGCACAAAATACCAACACAAACACAACGAATAAAACCAGAAAAAAAACGTTTCCCAACTCAAGACCACGTTAAGAGGCGCCACTTGTCACAGTATAGGTATTGGTCTTGCGGAGAGGAATTAAACCATAAACAACAAGTACAGACGTTTATTAGGAACGCTAAACTGTGAGCAAGCAAGAGACTAGAGGGTCGTAGGTTCTAAGCACTTGAGTGGGATTCGCTTTCTCCGGACAGACACTGCCCTGGATTCAGGAGACCGTAGGACGCGCTGCGGGCGTTGCAGGTGGATCACCAGAGACGCTGCTGACTTGCAGGGCTGAGACCAGGGTGCTTCAGGGCTCAGAGTGTGCTGGTGGTGTAGAGCCAAGTGGTGGAGACTGCAGTTCCGTTCGGCGGTTTAACCCCGACTTGGTTGCCCTGGAATTTGGTTAATGTCAGCAGGGGCCCATACAATTGCTCTGTCCACCGGCCCAACGTCCATAACGGTCCCTGACCATAGGTCCGAATTTAAACGCTGGCTGTGTGGCAGAGCAATCATACGGAATTTACAAAAAGAGAAAGATGAAGCTAAATGTAATACAAAAGAATAAAATGATTTATTGAAAATGAAAACTGTTCTTTTTTTTGGAAATTTAAATTTGAACTAACTGAAACTGCCTAACGGTCTAAGAAGTTTAAACATAATTTACAATAAATGCAGACCGTTGGAGTTAGCTAGGTGAAGAAACAGGAGATAGTAATAGAATAATTTTGTAGATAGAAAGCTAGAAATAAACAAATAAAATTAGACAAGGTAAAATGTTGATATTTGCTTTTGGAGAGAACTTACTAATAAACGGGCAGAGTATCCACAGGATTATTATATGGTAGATGTACTGTTTTTAGATAGCTGTGTTCAGATTCAAAATGTGTCGAATTTTTGGCGGCACTGGGTTTTAAAGGCTTAATTAAGTCACGCCCCTCGAGATAACGCTAACCGTAATTTGTGTTATGTGGTTTGACAGTTCGTGCCACAGAGAAGACACTGCGCAACAAAACGATGTACTTAATTTATTCAGCTTTCCTCATTATTTAATTAATTAAATATTAAGGAAAGACAAGAGCTCAGATTTTGTCCGTATTTACTTAATTATATTAAATAGATACGCCCAAAAATCATAGCAGCGGTAAGTTTGATAATAGCGCCATCTAGTGCTCGCGGGGTGAGGCTCGTTGCATTGAATCGAACTAACTTCGCTAAGGATATCGGTAATTACGTCCAAAAAACACCAAAAAATGATATTGTCCCAATTGCATTGTGACAGGTGTCGCTCGTGTAGCAACTGTCAAAACGAATAGAGGTTTTTTTAAACGGCCTATTGTACGCTTATGCCCCCTACCATCACAATAAATTTCATTAACATTTAGCTCACATGTTACATTACATTAAAGTGTATATATAGTTTGGTAATAAGCAGTACAAGTATTTTCTCTTTGTTTTCATATTAGGTACCCACGGGTAGAATCCCGTGCAACTTCTCACTTCTTTGAAATACGTCCTTTCAAGGCGGGCGGCATAGAACGGCCTGTTTGCCTAGAAGTCGAGGCAGTCAATTTAAAAAGTTAACGCATGTCAATATTCAAAAGTTTTATGTCTCTTTGGCTGTCGTTTTCTTCGTATTGGACGTGTTCCATCTCGCTACATCGAATTTATTATTACTTGCTGTGAAATAGCTGAAAATAGTGCTGTAACTGGCTGTAAGACCCACCCCTACACACACGCATTTACTCATCCTCGCCTAAACACATACAAAACGACATGGTGTCCACAGCTTGCCGCCCTCGTACGATGTCCTACTGGAACCTTGGTGAGTGTTAATCCCGCCTGATTGCGTACTTCAACAGCTGCGGATTGGGTTCCGCACCTGGCGTGATTATAGTTTAAAATATATAGAGAAGGAATATATAGTTGAGGTCTCTGAACCCAAAACCTGCAGTGAGGGTTATACTGTACCGCACCACGGCGTGCTCCGTGAAGACAAACTTACTTCGAAATTGCGCATAGTTTTAAATGGCAGTGCCCCTACTGACTCAGGTGTTTCCTTAAATGATATTTTACATGTCGGTCCCCCGCTACAGACAGATCTATTTAGTATTTTATTAAATTTTCGATTATTCGAAGTCGCTATTACCGCTGACATACGTCAAATGTTTTTAAGACTGTTAGTCCGGGAACGAGACCAGCCTTATCAGCAAATAATCTATCGTTTTGATCCTAGAGAACCGCTTAGATACTTCGCTTTTGTAAGCCAATTTCGTGTCGCTGCATTATTGATCCAGGTTCACAAAATCATTTTATTACGTCGGACTGCTGTCGTAAGTTAGGATTAACCATCGATCAGTTACATCGCAAAACCATTATAAAAGGTTTAGGTGATCATTCGAATACAGCCAAGGGTAAAGTTAAAATTGAGTTTTTCTCGCGTAACTCACCAAATAATATGTACGCGTTGGAGCCCTTGGTTTTAAATCGTATAACAGAACAGTTGCCCACTGCACCGATAGACATAAATTCTTTCGAGTTCCTGAAGAATCTTCCACTCGCTGATGAGGAATTTTATAAAGGAAAACGGTTTTTGCACTAATTGTTTGTACATATTATTTGGTGAGTTACGCGAGAAAAACTCAATTTTAACTTTACCCTTGGCTGTATTCGAATGATCACCTAAACCTTTTATAATGGTTTTGCGATGTAACTGATCGATGGTTAATCCTAACTTACGACAGCAGTCCGACGTAATAAAATGATTTTGTGAACCTGGATCAATAATGCAGCGACACGAAATTGGCTTACCAAAGCGATTGTAAACGTTAATACAAGCGGTTCCTAATAGAACATTCGTATAAGCGACATTCGCTTGCGATTGAGGCACTGTACGGTCTACTAAATGAGTATCAGCTGATAGGTACGATAGCCCACCTGTATTTGTATCAGGATTGATAATCGGCGCGCGTGCGGAAGCGAGATGGGTTTCATTAATTTGCGGGGGCGGTGACGTATGTGTGACAGAGACACGCGATTGCGGGGAATTATTAAATTGAGGTGAAGTTGGCGCTGCTGTGGGCGCCGCGTGCGGTGTGACGTTCGAATCAAAACGTTGCGCGGAAACAAACGGACGAGGATTTTCCCGGGCTGGATTCCTAGTGAAGCTAGTGTTAGCGGATTTATCCATATGAAGTAACGAGTGGTGTTTCAAACCACATGAGCGGCATAATTTTTTACTCTGGCATGAACTCCATTTATGCCTTGAGCTTAAACAATTAGTGCAAAAACCGTTTTCCTTTATAAAATTATATCTTTTATCTGGTGACAAATTTAAAAACACTTTACAGTCGTAAATAAGCTCATGTGCTTTACTACACAAGGTGCAGCTATTATCGGAGGTAGTCGACGAATTAGCGTTTAAATAAGAATGGGAAATTTTAGGAATATGCAGTTTTTTAGGCTGTTCGTCTTTAATTAAAACCTTTGGGGTGACGGTGGGATTCGTTCTTTGAACGATCTTAACTTGCCCTTGAATGAACTCTATAAAGGACTTGTATGTAGGTATATCTACGTCACGAACTGACATCTCGAATGCTTTAGCGGTTTCCCTGTCCAAACGTTTTAAGCCAAAATAAATAAAAATATAATCGCACAGATTAGGTAATTGCAAATCCTTGAGCGCGGCTATTGATACGGCGTATTTATCGACGAAGGATTCTAATTGTGAAGCACTTGCGGGGTTCGGAAGCGGTTTGATGTCAAAGATTGCATCTAAAAATGATGTAGCCAAGGATCGTTTATCCTCGTACTTATCAACTAACGATTTCCATATAGATTCGTAGTTACCTTCGTTCGTTGAAAGCCCGGAAATAAACGACTGCGCCTTTCCCTTTAGTTTACCTACAAGATAGTACAATTTATCGGAATTATCTAACTCGGGGTTTGAATGAACATTTTTCTTAAATGAAGCGTAAAACATACTCCAATGACTAGGATTCCCATCGAACTCAGGGATTTCGATCGGCCCTAGTTTAGGAAACGGACGTTTACCCACGCATTCATGAACATTAGCAGAACTAGCCTTCGCGGTATTTACTAACTGGTTTTTAACGCGTCTGACAGCGCAGTACAAGTCTTCAAATGCACTCCATGAACTGAAATCTGGTGTAAACGTTTCATTTATCTCCATTTGGATTGAATTTATAGTATGCAAACAATTAAGATATTTGTCACGAATATCATCGATTGTTTCCGTGGCAGAGATGAAGTCCTCGCGGATTTTAGCGTTACTAATCGAGAGAGAACTGTCGTAAATTCGTTGCAATCGGGAAAAATACGATGCAAGACTTATTTCTTGTAAAAGTAACTCCCTATGCAGCGCTCGTTCATCGCGAGGCGTAATCGGCGGCGCCATCTTGTAATATCGAAAGATGGACCGAACAAATATACACTTAAAATGTCGAAAATATGCATAAAATTATATAACCTAGTTTAGCTACAAGCAGTACAAGTAGACAAAACCGTGCGGGGATGCGAAGAATTGCTGAAATAGCCGAGGTTTAGCGAAGTAAAAGTGAGGTTATGCGGGAAAAATGACGAATATTGAGGTTAAAATCCTCACAGGAGGCACCAAAACTATAATCACGCCAGGTGCGGAACCCAATCCGCAGCTGTTGAAGTACGCAATCAGGCGGGATTAACACTCACCAAGGTTCCAGTAGGACATCGTACGAGGGCGGCAAGCTGTGGACACCATGTCGTTTTGTATGTGTTTAGGCGAGGATGAGTAAATGCGTGTGTGTAGGGGTGGGTCTTACAGCCAGTTACAGCACTATTTTCAGCTATTTCACAGCAAGTAATAATAAATTCGATGTAGCGAGATGGAACACGTCCAATACGAAGAAAACGACAGCCAAAGAGACATAAAACTTTTGAATATTGACATGCGTTAACTTTTTAAATTGACTGCCTCGACTTCTAGGCAAACAGGCCGTTCTAACCTACATGCCGAATTTCAGCTTTCTACGACCAGTAAAACGAAAAATCCCGTTTTTTCCCGTTCCCGTGGGAATTTGGGAAAGTATGTAAGTATGTATGTATGTAAACTCTTTATTGCACATAAAAATAAAAAATAAATACAAGTTCACAGAGAGGAGAACAAAGGCGAACTTATCCCTAAAAAGGGATCTCTTCCAGCTAACCTAGTTAAGAGAAGTAAATTTATTATATAGTGGATAAGCAGACAGTAACAATTACGTGCGGTAAAGAAAAAAAACAGAAATACTCAAAAGAGAAAGAAAATAAATAGGTACTTACAAAATAAAATAAATACAAAATTTTACATTCCTCTCTCAATGCTCCTTTACACTCTCCAAGCAACCTACATGCCGAATTTCAGCTTTCTACGACCAGTAAAACGAAAAATCCCGTTTTTCCCGTTCCCGAGGGAATTTTGGAAAGTCCTCTCTCAATGCTCCTTTAAACTCCCCAAACAACCTACATGCCGAATTTCAGCTTTCAACGACCAGTAAAACGAAAAATCCCGTTTTTTCCCGTTCCCGTGAGAATTTGGGAAAGTCCTCTCTCAATGCTCCTCTATACTCCCCAAGCAACCTACATGCCGAATTTCAGCTTTCTACGTCCAGTAAAACGAAAAATCCTGTTTTTTCCCGTTCCCGTGGGAATTTTGGAAAGTCCTCTTTCAATCCAGCTCTACACTCCCCAAGCAACCTACATGCTGAATTTCAGCTCTCTACGACCAGTAATACGAAAAATCCCGTTTTTCCTTATCCTGTGGGAATTTCCGAAAATCCTTAAAACCGTTTTTTACTATTATAATTACCTACTTCTATGCCAAATTTGAAGAGCCTAGTAATTATAGTTCATAGGATCCCGTTGAACTGAATATGTAAATACCGTTTTTTCCTTATCCCGTGGGAATTGTGAAAAATCCTGAAATTAATATTTTAACTAATGTAATACCTACTTGTGTATCAAATTTGAAGAGTCTAGTTATTATAGGTATAGTTACTGAGATAGGGTCACTCGGAATCGAATATATAAATCCCGTTTTTCCCGTTCCCGAG
Source organism: Archips crataeganus (assembly GCA_947859365.1). NCBI lineage: Eukaryota > Metazoa > Arthropoda > Insecta > Lepidoptera > Tortricidae > Archips > Archips crataeganus. The sequence goes on from OX402068.1 coordinate 6,245,667, forward strand.
GGAATTCCCAAAAATCCTTCCTTAGTGGATGCCTACATTGTATAAGGTATCAATGTGCAAAATTTCAAATCTCTAGGTCCAGTGGTTTGGGCTGTGCGTTGATATATCAACAGTCATTTAGTTTATTTAGACATTTCAACCCCATCGCACCCCATCCATGGAGATGGTATTTTACGTCTGCCACGTCGGATTTTAAAACCGTTGTTGTTTTCATAACCAGCGACCCGATAAACCATAGAAACAACACCCATGTTGATTTTCAGACTTTGTTACCCCTTTCCCCCTTTTAGGGGTTGAATTCTCAAAAAACCTGAAACACGTGTTTACTCATTTATCATTAGGAGTACTTCTGTGAAGTTTCGAATAAAATAGTCGAACTAATCTTGTTTCCCCATACAAACTTTGGACCCCCGGTTCACCCCCTTAGGGTGTGAATTTTGAAAAATCCTTTCTTAGTGCACCCCTAGACTTTATAAGGAACCTACATGCCAAATTTTGAATCTCTAGGCCCAGTGGTTTGGGCTGTGCGTTGATATGTCAGTCAGTCAGTCAGTCAGTCAGTTTCTTCTTTTATATATATAGATATAACATTTTCAACACCCCGTAGCTCACTGAAAGGTTTGTTCCGATCCGTATCGCTAAAATTAATGAAGGTCTGATTATCACCTTTTAAACAACCCAAAATGCTCTTTAATTACCAGTTAAAAAGAAAGGCTGGATCGGGATAATCGCCTTGATAATAGATGAATATTTTAAGTGGACGAGCAAGACCGGTTTAACTGAAAGTGCCTCGGGAACTCGGGATCTCTTTGGGCATAATGGCGTCAATTTGTCACAGGATTTTGTAAGTAATCGGTAACAAGATACCGGCGTGGACGGTAATTTACATTTTTAGATTCAGTAAACAGGTTTTATATTGGTAAACGGAGGATTAGCTGCATAATAAACTAACGTGGCGAATAGAGATAAAACACATAAAATTAACTGAAAAAATACTTCGCTCACCTAAGGTCCTAAGGTCGCGGGTGAGCAAAGTAATTGTTTCAGTTCATATGTACAGAGGCGAACTTCCTTTCCCTCCCTTACAGAGATGTCTTGCAGTTAATCTGAACGCCTGAATGTATTTACGGCGTGCTAAATCTTTGCCCATTTTTAAATCTATGCTTAAGCAACACTATCTTTTATCCTGTGCTTGAGAATTGTATTATTGTGTCCATTTATTTACAAGTATATTGTGTATCACTTATTTATGTATGTTTTATGATGTGTATTATTAGATGTTTTCAGTCGTTTTACTAAAATGTTTGTTTTTTATTATTATTTATTAAATTTTATATTTCACCACCTGCTGAAATGCATTCCTTGCTTTCTTTCTTTCTCTTTTAAAGGTTGCCTGGAAGAGATCGCTTCGAAGCGATAAGGCCGCCCATTGCTTACCTTATTTCTTTTTTTTCATGTACTTGTTTTTCTGTATTGTATTATTTGTGGTGTACAATAAAGAGTCATTGTATTGTATTGTATTGTATTGTATTTCGATGAAATTTAAAGTAAAAGTAAGTTATTTATGTTTCTGGCACGAACGACATCGTGGTTAGTGTTTGACATAATAATAACATCGACAATAATGTTATCGATAAGTACTGTTGTAATATAAAAAGAAAAAGTATATTATTATTCATCATCATCATCATCAGCCTATATTCGTCCACTGCTGGACATAGGCCTCTCCCATGGCCCGCCACTGAGCACGATCCTCGGCCACTCTCATCCAGCTGTTGCCAGCCGCCTTGCGAAGGTCATCGCTCCACCGAGTCTGAGGACGTCCCACGCTACGTTTACCAACATGTATGTCTATCTATCTAATACCTTTAAACGAGCAATTCTTGTATATATGTATATAAAGTTTATAAGGTTAGAGTTATTCTAATGCTAATGATATTAAAATTAATAATTAGCAACTTTGATCAATTATAACTGAAGATACACATTGCCGAACAAAATCCCCTTCAAAGAATGTCCGAACTTTTTTATTTGTTTGCGTAACAATTAAAATCATCACCTACACAGAAATTTGAACCTAGTCTTTCCTTCATTACAGTCGAATTTCGGTTGATACTTGACAGCTAAACTTGACAATTTCACGCAACGTACTGAGAAAAAAGAAGGCCACTTTTATCAAACTGGCGCTCATTTGGCTCGGACATTTTCGGGCGCGCGACTGTGGATCTACAGTTATAATTGATCAAAGATTAGCAAAGACATGCATATTAACAATTAGACGAAGCAAGTTAAATTACCAACCACTTTTGCTACTTGATATACTGCTCTAATAGTGCATTTTTAAGCTTATTCTTAAATGCTGCTTTACTTATATTATCATGCGGAAACTTTATGGTATTAAAAATTCGAGGAGTCAAATAGTCCAATGTTCTTTCCCCATAGTAATTACAACTTTTTGGTTCTACATAATGAGCACGCTGAAGGAAAACATCGTGAGGAAACCTACATACACCTGCGAAGAAAGTCAATGGTGTGTGTGAAGTTCCCAATCTGCACTGGGCCCGCGTGGGAACTATGGCCCAAGCCCTCTCATTCTCAGAGGAGGCCTGTGCCCTACGTATACAAGCTGGGATGATGATGGTCCTCTCGCTCCGCCTCATTGGACAGGCAGCCTTCCAGCCTTCAAAACGACTACTTGAACACTTTAAGTCTGACCTTAATTTAGATTGTCAACACGCCCCCGTATAAAGCACGTCTTTGAAAGTAATAAAGTAAAAAAAAATCTTAATGCCAAAGGCAATGATCAAAGGAAACTTTATGAAAATATCAATTAAAAAGTTTCCAACTCAGCGGAGCTCTGGAGATTATAATGCTGCTTTGCTTGTTCCGTCGATTTATTTTATTACTGTTTCTTTCAGGGACTTAGGGATCTTCGAACAAATTGCCATCTGACGGCAACTTTGTCAAGGAAAAAATTAAATTCATATCTTTTACTAGCTTTTCCTCGAGGCTTCGTTCGCATGAACCTTTAGAGCCATATCACGTAACGACCGCCTTAGCCTAGTTGGTAGTGACCCTGCCTACGAAGCAAGAGGTCCTAGGTTCGAATCCCGGTAAGGGCATTTATTTGTGTGATGAGCACGAATATTTGTTTCTGAGTTATGGATGTTTTCTACATATTTAAGTATTTATTTATCTATATAAGTATGTTTATCGTCGTCTGGTACCGATAGTACAAGCTTTGCTTAGTTTGGGACTAGGTCGATTTGTGTAAGATTGTCCCCTAATATTTATTTATTTTATTTTATTTACACTGTCGATTTGCGAATGTATTAGAAGCGGAGCGAATTTGCAGCATGTTCGCCGCGAGCGCGCAGCGAATTCGTTGCGTCTAAGGGGCTGGGACATCATGATGTACAAAAACTGAAGTGAGTAAAATAGATGTAAGCTGACGAAGTTCTGACGTTTCACAGAAAAAAATTGGCCGACCTGATTCATTTACAAACTGTTTCATTTCCCAACTGTTTATTTTTTCAGAATCCGTTAACTTTTTAAGATTGTTATAAAACAAACCTAACCTAACCTAATGGGTTCTGTATGATGCCGTTTTAATAAATACTGAGAAGTTTACAGTTTCAGAAAAAAATCGAGTCGGTCTTTTGACCCATTCGATGTTTTAAAAGGTGCATTTGGTCTTTCGTACTTCGGTATTGTAATACATACCCATTCAAGATATATTTCAGGACTATACTATAGGTTAGGTTAGGTTCAATTCAATCAATTAATTTATCGCTGCAGGAGACAGGCTTCCTCTCAGAATTAGAGGAGTTGTGCCGTAGGGGTAGGGGTAGGGTTGGGGGACTTGGGGGATAGGTTAGGTTAGGTTTGTTTTATAATACTCGTACTTAATCCTGAAAAGTTTACAGTTTCAGAAAACTTCTACTAGAAGAAGTTTTACTTCAGTCGTGTGGTCTAAAGCACACTCGGTTTTTTTTGTCTGCAATAATTAATTAAGTAATTTTAGTACAAACGCTTCAAAAAAAAACAAATCAAGCGTGCCTAAAAAAGTTTTACTTCAAAAAATGAAACCAGGCGGTCACCCATCCAAGTACTGACCGCGCCCGACGTTGCTTAACCTCGGTGATCGGTTTTCGTCAAATATCTTGAAAACGGTGTGTCTTACGGCAAAATCAATGAAATTTTCATCCCCCCTTTAATGCCGGCTCGCACCCCCCCGCACACACCTCGAAAATTACACCGTAGGCTTTACTTACGTTGCATTAAGAACACCCGTGCAAAATATTATGGCCTTAGACCACCTTTTCTTCTGAAAGGGAGACAAATCTGATGGGAAAGGAATGATCACCACCGCTTATAAATAATAATAATGTAATAATATCACGGAACAATTCACAGCAATGAAAGTGAGCAAAGCTTGTGTTATGGGGTTCTAGGCAACGCATAAACATATTTATACATAGGTAGATAGATACATAAGTATATGAATGTATACCAAGCACCGAAGACTTGAAAACTAAGTGTGAGTCTCACGGTAGTTTCATGTTTAAAATAGCTTACCTATTTTCCATTGCAGTTTGATTGCAGCAATAGCAATAGGTGAACATCCACACAAATTACTCGCTAGCTTCAATTCAAACGTACGGGCAGTTGGCAGTAGCAGATTCATGCCATTTGTGTGTAGTGGCTCTAAGGAACCCTGTTTTGCAGGATTTTTTGTAACAAACAGTATGTCTCATATCGACACGGGTGTCTCAGCCATTCTAACGGGCACAATTCGAGCAGAACAATAAATCCTTCTCCAGTCGCACAGAAGGCGGTGTGCGTCACTCTAGCGGGGTTTTAAGATTTTTTTTTACGAGCTATTATTTACTTTAACCTTACTCAGTGTGTGTTACTGTCGGTCACCTCTTGTGGTCAGATTGTTGCGGATTATACTCTTAATATTATCACGTGATACAAACTGACCCGCTCACTACTAGCTGACCCGGCGAACTTTGTTCCGCCGTAGAGTACCCCCCTCCCCCCGCCGTACATCGCCGCTCTCTCTTGCTGCTCTCTTGCAACTGGCCCTCGCGGCTCATGTACTTCCATTGCGTCATCCTTTTTCGTGTATGCAGCCGGCGTTCATCGATTTATAAGACGTTGTCACGTCAAAAACTAAGGGGTGAACCACCCCATACATTTAGAGGTAAAAAAATAGCCTACAACCTATTCTCAGGCCTAGCGAACACGGAGAAAAAAAGTTTCATAACAATCGGTCAAACCGTCTCGGAGGAGTTCGGTAACAAACACCGTGACACGAGATTCTTATATATTAGATTATTGACGCTTATCGAAGTGTTTTAATAATACCAAAGTGAATCCGGATGGTTTGAAGTCCTCTGCAATATTAATAGAAAAGTAGTGAAATGTAAAATGATGTAAGACCTTTATGTACAACATGAAATGCAGTAAATGATTGAATTTAATTAAACTGAATAGTGTAATCCGTACCATAGGCTTGAAATTTGGTATATACATATTTAATTATATTAGAGTTAGTAAAAAGTACAATCAGGAAAAATCAAAAAAAGATTTTTTTATACAAAACCTATTTTTATAAATCGTGTTTTATATTTTTTACTGATGATTTTTTACAAATGTATCGTAACTTTTCATTAAATTATTATGAAAATCTGCAAAAAGAATCTATTTTAATGAGTCTTGAAACTTTGTGTTAATGCATCCGAAAATTATAAATATTACATAAAAACACCCAATTCTAAAAAAGTTACACAAAAAAGATCCAACTCGCAAACGAGTTTTAAATTTAGTTTTTGTTGCTCCGGAATCTAGATCTAAAATCGCAATTGAGCTCTTTGTAGAATAAATTAGTCCATAGTAATTTAATATTTTTTAGTAGCTACACTTTGCTTAACTTAGATTAGTATATGGTACATAATAAAAACATGTCATATTATTTATTAATTAATGCACTCAAATTTTTAAATATCCCAAATGTCGACCAACAATACAATTAATTAAATTCAATTTAGGAGGACAGTGAAATCACGCATTTTAATTTTAAAAACAATAGAGCAAAATCTAAACCTAATAAAAATACAGATCAGACATTCCAAGCAATTTCTAATGCATGAAACAAAAGTTTTTTTTTGTTTTCTCCGTAGAATAAAACCGGTTTTCGATAGGTGACTTTACGTAAGAGGCTTATCCTGAGAAATAATTAAAACATTAAAAACCCATTTTTTTTATCTCAGAAATTTAATAAAACGCCACAAGCCCGCCACGTTGACGCAGACGCCGCATTGCGGAAACCGAAACGGCTTGTCTTCTCCACAATTTGTAAGAATTAAACCGGAATCTGGCCTCTACATTGAACGTTTGAAACACCCTAATACCAGCACTTACTGGCACTTCCAGACACTTCCCGACACATCCCGACACTTTCATCTTTGCTTTGATTAATTAACTCAAGGGAATAAAATATAAAACAAAGCCTGTTTTACGACGTCAGAGTGATTTGGTGTTGCAGATGCGTGATGAATATTTAGAGCTAAGGCTGTGGAGGCAGTGCCACGGTTAGCGGCAAGGGCTTTGAGGCATCATAGCCGCGTAAAGCCCAGCGTATTGAGTTTCACACTTAAGTCAAGCAAATATCAACTTTTCTTCATTGTCAATAAGTTTCAAATTTTTACAGTCAAAAGTTGACGTGAGCCTTACGAGGATAGTCTATAACTACCTATATAACTATAAATTTTACAATTTTAAAACCCCCAACGTAATTTGGTGACACATTACATTTGAAAATAAAGTAAATTCCTATTATGCGTAAAAGATCCATTCCGCAGTTAACAAAAGAACTGATAACTTTATAACGGCTGAAACAACTTTGATGAAACATGCCTAAGAACCATTGCCAAGAAACCTGCTTTTAAATTAAAAAAACGCATCAAAATCGGTTCACCCGTTTAAGAGCTATGATGCCACAGACAGACACACAGACCGACACACACACATAGCGGTCAAACTCATAACACCCCTCTTTTCGTGTCGGGGGTTAAAAAGAGTATCTGGCTGACTGACAGGCAATGGATAGCCTAAAGCAATGTTTTAAAAACAGTTCAGTAAAACATCGCCGAAATGTACGTACTAAAATCGCTATCTTAGGTAAGGTAAACATAACAAACAGCATAGGGTCGCTCGCGTTGCCCCCTGGCCCCTTTTAATTTTTCATCATCATCATCATTATTTTCAGCAGAAAGACGTCCACTGCCTGAACATAGGCCTCCCCCAAGGCTCGCCAAACAGATCGGCCCTGCGCCATCCGCATCTAACGCGTTCCCGTTCTTTTAATTATTAATTTTATTTAATTTTTAGTTTTTGTTGTTACACTGGCCACATTATCAGTGAAAATTTCAAGTGTCTGTGTGTATGTATGGTTCAAGAGAAAGAGTCCCGTGACAGACGGTCAGACAGACCGACAAACAGACAGCGGAGTCTCAGTAATAGGGTTCCGTTGGCACCCTTTGGACACGGAACGATAAAACTATTAAGCCCTCACCCGTTACAGAGTTTAATAAGTATGTCTTCAAGTGACAACTAGGCCATTCTACTTTTAAGTAACCATTAATCTTTTGTGAAATATAAGGCATCCCTGGTATTTTTTTTTGAAGTATAAATAACTTATATAAAAAGTGAGATATCTAAATTTAATATTTAAAAGCAAAAAAACCTTAAATTTAAAGAAATTTTGTAAAAAAAATTGGTAACTCAGCGGAAAATACACCAATTTCCATACAAATGGCGGGGACATGTATGTCCACTGCGTTACCTACTTTATAGATAATAAAGATTACTTTTTATAAATAGTGATAATTTTAAATGTAAGCTTAATTATGTCCCTATTTAAATTTTTAATGATAAAACCGAGCACTTTACAGTTTTTGTAAAAAAAATATTTGAAGAGCACATTACAAAAAATGACTGGTCAACGAAAAGTAGAATGGCCCAACTGCAAAAAAATAGAATCAATATTAATCACCGATAGCAGTTAGGAAAGTATGGTAGTTTGTTAAGGGGGTGTTTCACCACCTTATTGTCAAACTACTGGTCACGTAACCAATGAATAAACTAAGTAAGTACTGGACAAATCTGTCGGCTAGTTTTTTTTCAGTTTCACCACTCCGGTCCTGTGCAAACTAAGTACCACTTAACTAATCGTCGGTTTAACATAGAGGGGAATGGCAACGTCACATTTCACGATCACGCGTTCCTGTTCGCACACTTTCGTTCAAAGAGTCGCTCATTGTTAAAGCAAAAGAAATCGTAAACTATGTATTTTTAGATACATCTATTTTTTTGCATAAACTAATGTGTAACATTATAATTAATCCAAAAACGGTATTTATTTACGATACTTTGTTAACAATAACAAAGAAAAATACAATCACGTAAAACGAATCGAAAAGTGGCGCCAAACCATTTGACAGATTAACTTTTTTTTTAATGGCGATGTACAAGTTCACGTAGAACAAACGATTGTGCCACTGAAAAAAAGTCTGTAATTAAAAAATATTACGAAATTTTGGATTTATTTTTACATACTAAAAGCGTACCTATATTTTTTTATTCAAATCTTGATATTTGAATCCTCGTTTGCAATTAAGCATGACTTCTTTCTTTAAAAAATAAAAAATACTTTGATTTATTTTTCTGAAACCGGCTGAAGAACTCTCCAACCATGACCACAAAATAATTAACTGGCTAATTAAAAAGTTATGTGACGGATAAAAATGCTAAATGCCACCCGATCTGATGGTCAAATTAAAAAACAGTTTGTCCGTCACTTAGTGCCAATCAAGACTGGTGAAACAGAAATTTAAGTTCATCTGTCAAATAAGGTTATGATTAAGCTAATCCGAACTTTAAAAAAAGTGGTGAAACAGCCCCTAAGTGGGTGTTTGCAGTGATCAAACACTGCTATAAAGGCAACAACTCCCGTATAGTTGCGGTCATGAATGTACCAGCAATCTAAACCAAACGTCTTCTCAACGCAAAGCAAACCTTCAGCGATCATGGTCAGCTGTCACTCCTAAACCAATTTCCGATGTTCCAAAACAAAGGCACGTCACTATGGATTTGTGTCAACGTCCTGTTGGCGTAACGCGCAAAATCAACGGTAAAATGCTGGAATACCATACAATTTCTGTACACGGAAATCGAAACGTTTGATTGAAGGTACTGGGGACTCAGCCAAATTCAGTTGAGAAGCAATGCAATAAAGTCAAAGCATCTTTTGTCAATTTAGGGTATAACAAGTAGTTATAAAAGTCGAAGAATCTACATCGGTTCGGAAAAACCCTTCGGGGTCAACTGGGCCCGCAGACCACTGAGCTGACGGGCTCAGTTGACCAATTATTAGTTTCTTGTGGGCAATTCGACCACACTGATCGGACAAACCAGCCCGCGGGCTCCATCCACCACTAGCGGTATATAGTGATGGACTGAGCCAGCGGGCGGTCTTGCCCGATTAAGTTTAGTGGGTCGAATTGGCATTTATCACTTTTTTACAATGTGGTCTAATTCCAAAACCATTTCGAGGAATAGGTTTATTAAATCATTTTATAACATTGTAGTAAAAAAATATTAAATGATCGCGTGTATTTTTGCAAAATAATGTTTGACCTTTGTTTGACCTTTCTGTGGGCATTAACTTTGAAATTCTTTGCAACAAGAAAAAAAAAGCCGTCCGTCTAGTTTCTCTATACTATTCTCTGTCACTTCGGTCTTCGACGTAGTTATCATCTGTCAGTTTATTCAGGATACTATTTTGAAAAACATTATTCGCGTTTTTCATATTTTAATAATGGATTTATACAGGAAGTGTTTCATTCCTACTTGTGGAAATGATTCTGTCAATAGCCCAAACAAATTAATTGTTCGCATTAGAGAAGATTTACAAGAGAAGTGGTGCCGCAAAGTTAATTCAAAGTTTACAAGATGTACTTATAGTTTTGAGAATCATTTTAATGTAAGTATGGATTAAATCCGCCAAAGAACTTTCAAGGGAAAACTTCTGACCATTTTATTTAAATCGTTTTTTTACCTATTCTCTTGGATGAATCGGCAACTTTAGTGTTATTGTTATTGTAATGTAAAGTGACATTGTCAGATGACAACTAACCATCAATTGTGAAACATTTTTTTTGTCATTATGTCTGTGGTTTATACACAGATTCAGCCGCGGCATGTAATTTACGAGAAGTCGTATCTCAAATTTTCAATAAATTATAAAAAATATTGGAGTGATGAATTGCTGAAATATTCAAATTAGTTTCTTAAAATGCTCTATATTTTCGATAAAAAAAAACAAACAGGGGGGTTAGTAAAAATGATCAATCCCAATTGCCCGCAAAGAAATCAAAGTGGTCAACTTAGTCCGTGGTCTCAGTGCTCTGCGGGCCCAGTTTACCCCGAAAGACGGAAAACCCCTGTTGAGAAGAATTTGGCAAGAAATTAATCAAGATATTTTTTAAACAGATCTACGATATTATTAAATTACATAAGTAGATCTACAGTACACAAGTAAGTATTTGAAACACAGTAGGTACGCTATTTGAAACTAGGGATCGCTAATGCAGATTATAATTGAAGGGATGTTTATAATAATAACTATAAATTAAAAATTTTAAAAACCCCCAACGCAATTTGGTCGCACATATGTTTGAAGATAAGTAAAATGCCCATTATGCGTCTAAGATACCTCACGCAGCTGACAAAAGAGCTTATAACTTTGAAACGGCTGGACCGATTTTGATGAAACGGTTACCTATCAAAATTTAGAATTATTTTTTTCCGAATATTTAAAATCCCGAATGCTTCATTTATCCGAATGCATTTTTTTCTGAAACTGTAAATATTTCAGGATTTTATAAAACAACCCTAACCTAACCTAAAGGGTTCTACACGATGGTCCTGAAATAAATCCTGAAATATTTACAGTTTCAGAAAAAAATGCTTTCGGGCAAATTAAGTTTTCGGGATTCTAAACCTTCGGAAACAAAATTTTCTAAACATCGATAGACCCTGTCCGATAAAACCTGTCCTTGATTTTATAGCACGCCTTAGATATTAATGTTTTGTTGAGGATGGATATGATTTTTTTATCTATTTGGTCCGTTATAGTTTTTGAAATTTTGTTATAGAAACGTATGAAATTTTCCAGGAACGAACTTTGGTTTAAGCCAGTCTGCAAGGGGGACTTTAAACTTACCTGTGTTTCTAGCAGACTTTGGTTTATCGACGTTAGTGGGAAAATCACTCTTTTTCTATTTCGAATCGAATCACTACGCGGAGAGGTAGATTCTCTACCGTATTGAGTAAAATTATTTATCAACCGCGAAACCGTAACCGGGTCAAATTTATTCAGCTACTTACTCTAAAAGTTTCTGACAACTTACTAATTTGACATCTGACAGTGCCTATATAGAGCGGGCGCTAGAGGTAAATAAAATACTTCTAGTGTTCTTGCATTTGGGACACAGCACTAATAAATATAAAATAAAATAAATAAATATTAGGGGACAATCTTACACAAATCGACTTTGTCCCAAACTAAGCAAAGCTTGTACTATGGGTACTAGACGACGATAAACATACTTATATAGATAAATAAATACTTAAATACATAGAAAACATCCATAACTCAGGAACAAATATTCGTGCTCATCACACAAATAAATGCTCTTACCGGGATTCGAACCCAGGACCTTTTGCTTCGTAGGCAGGGTCACTACCAACTAGGCTAAAGCGGTTCGTTACTAAATAACAATAATACGACTTCAAAAGTAAACATTTCATCAATTATCAAAACCAGCGAAGTACCTAGTACGTGTTGGACCACACTTTTTAATTATTTTGTTTTTAAATGGATCCCAAAAACAAAAACAGCGTAATGTTGCGCCTTGCCACAACATTATGCTGAGTGGGGCCCTGTGTATACTATTCGAGGATACACACACGCACGCATGTACACACACACACACACACACACACACACACACACACACACACACACACACACACACACTGTATGTAAGGTATCAAACTAATCATCAACCTACCATTCCAGACTGTATTCAGCGCAGGGCACAGGCCTCCTCCCAGAAACTAATAATAATGCTTTATTGATAAAATAACTGACGTTTTGCAATGGTAAAGGTTGGAATCTCAGGTACTTTACGCCACCTGTGTCCGGAGACCCCGCTTCTCCAATAATGGGATGTTTAAAGCAACTTACTGTGTACGTGGAAATCAATTGACAAAAATTAAAAATCATTTATTTCAAGACTGGGGTCCCACATAGAATGTGTTAGTTACATTCTTAATAGGTAGCTATGGTAGTAAGAGCACAGAATAAAATAAAATAAAATATAAATTTTAAATCAAAATTAAGTACAATCAGAATCAAATTAAAAATTTAAATAATTTATTGAATCAGGCGTTACTTTGCGGAGGTCCATATTAATGAACTAAAACAATTACTTTGCTCACCCGCGACCTTAAGCGAAGGTCGCGGGTGAGCAAAGTAATTGTTTTAGTTCATTAAAAATTTAAGTAAAAAAAAATTCAAAATTCAATTTTTTTTTACATTTCTCATAACATGTCCCACTGCTGGGCAAAGGCCTCCCCTTTCCTCTGCCATTCTTCCCTATCCTGGGCATGCACCTGCCAATCAAGCTGAAAAGCGCTCAGGTCGTCCCGCCATCTCCTCTTGGGTCTGCCTCTGCTTCTTTGGCCATCCCTCGGAATCCATTCGGCAACGGTTCGCGCCCATCAATCATCATCATCATCATCATCATCATCATCATCATCGGACAAAAAATTAAAATCAAAATTTTAATAAAAATATAATTGATATACTTAATTATCTTTATATATATAATTCCACTGTACTAGGGGCGTTCAATAAAAAGTGAGAATGAGTATGTTATAAACAACTTTTGCTAAATGTCATTTTATTTTTCGACAAAGTCACCTTTTAGCATAATACATTTAGTATATCTTTTTTCTAAACTTAAAATTCCATTTTTAAAAAAGGACTCATCTGAGTACTTAAAAAATCTTGTACTGCAGCGACTACCGCGTCGTCGTCTTCAAATTTCTGGCCTCTCAGGTATTGTTTCAATCTCGGAAATAGGTAGAAATCACTGGGAGCGAGATCTGGTAAATACGGAGGATGCTTAAGGATATCGAACCCAGCATCACGAATTGCAGCCATTGCAACGGCGGACTTGTGTGCCGGTGCATTGTCCTGGTGGAACAGCACAACTTTCGAGAGTTTACCTCGCCGTTTTTCGCGGATCTCATTGCGCAATGTTGCTATTTGTTTGGCGTATAATGTGCCCGTAATAGTGGCTTCATGCTCGAGATACTCAATCATTAATACCCCTTTACCGTCCCAAAAAACAGAGCCCATGACCTTACCGGCAGATGGGCTCACCTTGAATTTCTTCGGAGTTGGAGATGATGGCCTTTTCCATGTCATAGACTGCAGTTTCGTTTCTGGGTCGTAATGATGGAGCCATGTTTCGTCCATTGTTATAAATCGCGCCAAAAAAAGTTCCCGGTCTTGCTGCATCAGGTTCAAAGCTTCTTGACAAATCTCTAGTCTAGTTTGTTTTTGCGTGACAGTAAGCATTCTTGGTACCCAACGCGCAGATACCTTTTTCATACCCAAGCGTTCATGTAAAATGTTATGCACGCTCCCTGTTGAAATCTTTACATTTTCAGGAATAAAACGAACCGTGACACGACGATCCGCCAAAACTGAGTTTTCGACTTTTTTCACAATTTCTTCAGTTACTGCTGTAGTAGGGAGTCCGGAGCGGGGGTCGTCCATTGTCGATGTTCTTCCACGTCTAAATTCGGCGCACCAACGTGCGACTGTCGAATACGGAGGAGCATTAGACCCTAAAGTGTCCCGCAAATCCAAATTGACTTGGTCCGTAGAAAAATTTTTCAAACACAAGTATTTGATAACGGCGCGCAGTTAAATTTTCTCCATTTTCGCTAACGTACTCAAAGAAATTACCGTATATTTTTTTAAACAAAAGACAGTTAGTTTTTTTTTTCATAGCAATCAGCTAGATAGATTAGCTTTATCGGCCAGTATTTAATTTCCTAATATTGAAAGAGTTTGCATCTCATTCTCACTTTATATTGAACGCCCCTCGTACGTGTAGTGAAAATAAACGGATCACTCATGTTTAACATGTTGAGTTAAACTCGTAAAAATAAATAAATATAGTGAAAATAAACGGATCACTCACGTCTTAAAAGACGAGTCGAGACGTGAGTGATCCTTTTATTTTCACTATATTACGCAAACCAAAAAATTTGTAGGAAATCATATATTTCGTACTAAATACAAACTGAAATATAGATGCACAGAAAAAACCCCAGAAAAAAGACCAATGCTGGGAATCGAACCCAGGTCCTCAGCATTCCGTGCCGCGTGCCATACCCCTACACCACCACTGGTCTAGAGATTAGACACGAATCTTTCCTATACATCATACATTTCAATCTGCTAAATCATCACCTTATGCAGTGACAAGCGCACATCTATGTTACACCCTCATCGAGAGATTTTAACACTCCTTCGGAACTAACCGCTCACCTGGACAAGAGATGGCGCTACTGTGCAACTTTAAACAAGTTAGCTATGAAGTATCTTTTTTTTTTTTTTTTTTTTGTACTTATTTTTTCAACTTCATTTTTTTATTACTTTTACGGTCATCCCGTGAAATCATATATTTCGTACTAAATACAAACTGAAATATAGATGCACAGAAAAAACCCCAGTGGTGGTGTAGGGGTATGGCACGCGGCACGGAATGCTGAGGACCTGGGTTCGATTCCCAGCATTGGTCTTTTTTCTGGGGTTTTTTCTGTGCATCTATATTTCAGTTTGTATTTAGTACGAAATATATGATTTCACGGGATGACCGTAAAAGTAATAAAAAAATGAAGTTGAAAAAATAAGTAAAAAAAAAAAAAAAAAAAAAAAAAAAAGTATACTTCATAGCTAACTTGTTTAAATTTGTAGGATTCATAAAGTTATTAGTTGTACGGCTAGAATTTATCTGTGAAATGCATTCATTACATTTAACATGGAAAATTACACAACGCAACACACAACATTTGGATGCCGACTTAAAAAACTGCTTATGGATAAATCATTGTACTGTGTAAAAGAATATGATATTATCCTTATTTAAATTTGACATCTGAATCAGAATGTATTTTTATTCTTTTTGTTTTTATTGTTATTATTTATTAATTATTTGGTCTTATGACATCTTCACATTATGTGAATTAATATTATTCATTTATCATTTTTATGTTGTGGTTCTAAATTTCTTTGACATTCACACATTATGTGATTTAATATTTTTATTGACATTTTTGTTTTTTTACACTTTTATTGTTTTTAATTATTATCCTTGTGACATTTCATATTAATGTATTTTAAATTTTCATTTATGTTTTTAAATTCTTTTGACGATCTTTTTGTGAATTCTTTATATTTGTGACATTTGGAATGCTGAATATAATTGTAATTTTCAATCTGAAATAAATTAATCTAATCTAATCTAATCTAATCTAATCAACAGCGCCTAAACTATAACCAGTTATCTCCTTTACCAACACAGGACTATACTTCACAACATCTAAGTATTTGTATCACATTGTGAGCTTCACAAAGTAGAAAGGCAACGTTTGTCCCATCAATATTGACTATTTGCTATTTTGTTTGATCCGCTTTCAGTGGCGTATAGTAAGAGCCGGGAGCCAAACATAATACAGAAACGTTTATCTATATCTCTTTCTTCCTTGTATTTTGTGTCGTTTTTGACGTATGATTTTTGAAGAATAGGCATATCCTTGTAAAAAAAGTTGTGGTAGCCTAGTGGTTCTATGGCCTCTCAAGCAGAGGGTCGTGGCTTCGAGCCCGGGGTCGCACCTCTGACTTTTTCCGAATTTATCCACGAAATTAAATTTTAAATTTACCATGTACTTTACTGTGAATGAAAACATCGTGAAGAAACCTGCACACACGCGAAAATTATCAATTAAAATTTCAGCTGCCTATCTATTACGGTTATTAAGGCATTTATTTTTATTTAAAATTTCGCCTTATTTTATTTAATGCTTCGTCCCCGCTCAAGTTTTTTTTATAAAACCTATTACTGGCAATTACAAACATAACATAGATAATAGTACATTATAGACGAGGCCAGATACAACGAGTCCTGCAATCCCTGTTCCAGCCGAGGATTGTATTACTTAGTGTTTTTCTCAAACAATGTGAGGAAATATTAGGTAATCAAGTAAATTTGTTTAATTTGCTGCCTTTTTTATTTTTAGAAAAAGATAGAAAGATAGAAATCATTTATTCAAATAAAAACAAATACAATTTAAATTCCAAAAAATGCGCCAAACTGGAGTGACCAGTTTGTTGGCCACATTCAAACATTCTATTTGAATGAGCTATTCGAGCACCGTGTTTAACCGCATATAAAATATAGTACCATAGATTTTGTCTTTTTTAGGGTTCCGTAGTCAACTAGGAACCCTTATAGTTTCGCCATGTCTGTCCGTCTGTCTGTCTGTCTGTCTGTCTGTCCGCAGCTAAGCTCAGAGACTGTTAGTACTAGAAAGCTGTAATTTGGCATGAATATATATATCAGTCACGCCGACAAAGTGATTGAATAAAAAAAAGTAAAAAAAATTTTTTTAGGGTACCTCCCATAGACGTAAAGTGGGGGTGATTTTTTTTTCTCGGCTAACCCTATAGTGTGGGGTATCGTTGGATAGGTCTTTTAAAACCATTGCGGAATTCCTAACATGATTTTTCTATTCAGTGATCTGTTTGCGAAATATTCAACTTTAAAGTGAAAATTTGCATTAAATTCGGCCGTCCCCCCCCCCCTCTAAAATCTAAACTGTTGGGTGGAAAAATTTGAAAAAATTCAGAATGGTAGTAAATATATCAAATTTACTAGGAAAATTATAGCGGCTAAGATTGCTTGGAAATTATTTGTAGTTTAAGAGTAAATAGTAGCCTAAGGTATAAAACATACCTAAACTTGGATGATTCCGTACACATACAATACAATACAATACAAATATTCTTTATTGATCACCAAAAACAGTACAGTGACATTACAAAAATAAAAATTCAGGTAGACAATAGGCGGTCTTATCGCTAAAAAGCGATCTCTTCCAGACAACCAATTACTCAGAAAATAATAAATATCAACAGACGAATGTAGGTGGCAGAAATAACAGACAAGAGAAACGCAGTATTACTTAATAGACAACAAACAATAAAAACAATACAAATATAATATAAATTATATAAATAAACCAATACATTCAATATAATACTTATACACTACATATACTTAATACAAAATATCAATGGAAAAAAAATGTCAAAAGGCCGCATGTGAGAAAAGGATACGAAATCCTAAGAAAAATATTACTTAATTTTTTCGTAATGGCTACGGAACCCTACCTTGGGCGTGTCCGACACGCTCCTGGCCGGTTTTTTTAATGTTGCAAGTATGCTTACCGAGTCTAGTGGTGGTTGGCTGTATTTAATTTTTCCTTTTTCAGTTTAATATTAGTAAGCAAATTTAAAAAGCTAGAGCAGCGGACAATAATGGTTTTTCATATTTGCTCTTCTGGTGTAGGCCAAAAGGTAACGGCCATAAACAAGACACTTCATTTCGTTATATTAACGCATACATTTCCAAGCATGCTTGAGAAAAAATAATTAAGTATCTAATTTGGTGCAGTGGTTCTCGAGTTTAGGGCTTATCAACACATTTTTGATGATTCCTGTTATTTAAGAGGGTACGATGGCTCAGAGAATTTTGAGAAATAGGTATTTTAATGAAATGTCGCTGTCTCGCCTGGTGGGGTCCGTGTCAGTACAGCGAGAGCGGGACAACTGCACCTCAGACCGTTAATAGGCGCGTAAAATTGATCAAAACAGCATTTCGTAATCCCCTGTTTTCTTCTCGAAAACTGGACCAATAAATTTATTTTTTTCATTAATAATTAGAAGACAGATTGAGCTATGCCCTATGTTTTCCTTTTTTTGTTTATAGCAGGGATTCTTTTCTGATGAGTGTCTGAAAATGACTTTGAAATTGGGCAATTTTTTCAGTTTTTGAAAGCTCATATTTCTTATGTTAATTGAAATATGGAAAAAAACGAAACATAGGGGCATAGCTGTGGTAGATACAGATTACACAGTAAAAAAAATTGGCTCTTATGCCATTATCCAGGGAGGAAACAGGGGATTACGTTTGTATGGAGAAATGGTGCGCATCGTACCCTCTTAAGGGCCGATTTTTCAATCCGGGGTTCCGTACCTTTATCTATAAAAACGGCAAAAAAACACGTTTGTTGTATGGGAGTTCCCCTTAAATATTTGTTTTATTTTAATTTAATAATTTATTTTTGAAATGAATATATAACTAAATATTCTGTGAAGAAGCGTCTACCTGTTACCGTTATCAATATCGAGCAAAAACGAGCAAAAAAATCAGGTTTGTTGTATGGGAGCCCCCTAAATATTTATTTTATTCTGTTTTTTAGTACGGTCAAGGACTTTAATTCATGAGCCACCATGGAACCATTTCACAGTAAACGTCATAGTGACATCGCATTAATTAACAAGGAAAATCGTAATGACTTTTCCTTTGAAAAGGTTCCATGGTGGCTCATGAATTAAAGTCCTTGACTATACGTGTTGTTATAGCGGCAACCGAAATACATCATCTGTGAAAATTTCAACTGTCTAGCTATCACGGTTCATGAGATACAGCCTGGTGACAGATGGACAGACGGACGGACGGACAGCGCAGCCTCATTAATAGGGTCCCGTTTTTACCCTTCGGGTACAGAACCCTAAAAAGGACAGAGCTTACATTTATCTGACAGATACTTTATCTGGTGATTGAAAAATCGGGCCTAGATTATCCATGTGTACCTATACCTAAAGTAAAATGTAAAACAAAGCACTCCTGACAAAGTAGGCGCTAGCGTTACTCAGGGAGGCTTGTTGAAACCAACTGCTACAAGCAATTTAGTAAATTTACGAGACACAATATACCTTTGAAGTTCGCTACTTGTCTTCGAAGGATGAGCGGTTTTAAAACATGAGTTATGGAGGATCATACTTTATGCTTTATTACCGGGTGACGACTTCAAAAAATAAATGTGTACCTACATCTCTAGTAGGATAGACTTTTTTTTAATATTATCCTTAACAATTACTACTAAGTAACATAGTTTAAACTACGTAGACATTTAATAGAGATACATTTAATAGGAGTGTTGAAGTCTCTCAGTAGAGGGCATAACATAGATGCGCTTTATCACTGCCTAAATGTGATTATAACAGACTGAAGTGTACGATGTATGGGAAAGATTCGTCGCTAACTTCTAGACCAGTGGTGGTGTAGGGGTAAGCACGCAGCACGGAACGCTGAGGACCTGGGTTCGATTCCCAGCATTGGTCTTTTTTCTGGGGTTTTTTCTGTGCATCTATATTTCAGTTTGTATTTAGTTTGAAACATTTAATAGAGTTTTATCTTCTGTCCGCAACTTTATCAAAGAAAATGCATGTTCAATTACTGCTTACGTGCCGTTATTGAAAGTTTTCTGAAAACTGGACGATTTGTTTTTCGGGACACCGGGACAGAGTACCTGAGAGCGGGACAGTCCCGTTCAAAACATATTAGTCAAACTACTATTTTACTAATATTTTAATGTGAAAGTATTTGTTATACTTTATCACGTTGAAACGACTGGACGGTATTGAACTATTCTGTTTATCCACCCTATAACAGTCACCCTAAGTTGGAAATCCATAGGAAATTAGTGAAATTTCGGAATTTCAATTCAACTACCACAATGCTTTACGCGACCGCGGGTAAATGCTAGTAAAAATCACTTGTATTTTTGATTGGATTTAAACTTAATCAGGGTCGTATCTATAGGCGTATTAAAAAATATAGATATAGGCTTTAAATCGTAGATTAATTTCAAAATAACAATAAATTAAAAAAAAAAAACCCGACGCAATTTTGACACATATGTCTGAAAATAAAGTAAATTCCTATTATGCGTCTAAGATCCCTTCCGCAGCTACCAAAAGAGCTGATAACTTTGAAACGGTTAAACCAATTTTTATGAAACATGTCTAAGAACCATCGGCAAGAAACCTGCTTTCAAATGAAAAAACCGCATCCAAATTGATCCGTTTGAGAGCTATGATGCCACAGACAAACACACACACACACACATAGCGGTCATACTTATAACACCCCTCTTTTTGTGTTGGGGGTTAAAAAGGAAGATAAACATTTATTTAAATAATTTTCTTGTAGATTGTATAATTTAAGCTTATCATATTGTTGTATTATTTTAAACGAAGGACGAAAGCAAGCGTAACACTTCGCACTTAAGTTTTATTCTCCGTAAGTAACACATAGAAATACCACAATGAAACATTCCAATTATTAAACAAAAAGTAGCTTTATTTGTGTGACTTAAGAACTTATACGCGTGCTTGGTTTTAACTGTTCTGTTTAACCTTTTATCAAGCCCCATCGGACAGGGTTGCCATGCCGCTGTTTTAAATTAACACACGCCAACATACAAATATTTGCTTAGGAATGACCCGGTCACTGGCTCGAGAAAATTTTTGGAGGAGGCAACACAAAAAAAACATAAGATCGTAGTGGTTTTCAGTCACCTTAATGTAAATTGGAATTAAAACACATATTTTAAAAAAATATACATAAGCAGAAGTAATTATTTGTGGTGTACAATAAAGAGTCATTGTATTGTATTGTATTGTAATTTATCACAACACAAAGAAACAAGCACGAATGACAATAAAAATCAATGTCAATACAAATTTAAATAAAACAGTACAAAGATGGAGTCGGCTAGGATTAGAAAATTAATAAGGTCCATGTTCAATGAAACCTACAATACAACACACCTTTCAAATTGTGACTAGTAGAATAAAACAATAAAAACATGTCTTACCAATTTTCATTAAATTATCTTTTTTTTAATTGCCTATTGTCACTTTTGTACTTGGTGGGTGCCAGAGAGTAGCCAGCGACGACGAGTCAGACCAAGAAAGAAACGGCACAAAAGCAATGAAATCAAAGGACTGGCCTGACATTGCGCCATTGATGATCATGAGGATGATGATGTATTTCTACATCCTTAGTAATTCGACCAGATGATTTGACGAAACAACACAAAATTTAAAATACCAATAATTTTCGATGCCGATTTTGAAAGATGACTAAAAATTCACTTTGTACAAACTAACAAAATTTACGTTTCATTTTTTTTCTGGCTACATCGCTTACTTGGCAAACCAAATATAGTCGACAAAAAGCCTGTATCATATTTTTTGTTTAGGTGCTTCATCTACACACGAACATTGCGAGTTTAATGAAAGCTTGTAAAGAACAAGAACATTTTCAATAAATGCAACCATACAATCCATATGTCACCGTCTAAGACGGCTGACGTAACCGCAATTTGATTAGCCGACTCCGCACGCAAAAACGTTCGCAACGAGCAACGGAAGATTAATGACGTAGGAGTCTGGCTCAAGACGTGCCACGATTCTTTCTCTGTCTATGTTTTTAGACTTCTAGCTGCTTGGTGAGAAGCAGTAATATAAACAAAGTTCTAAGTATTAATTATTACATAATATGTGGTCTGCTACTGGTGCCAGGCGTGGACCATAAAAGAAGGCACGCGTAAGCTTTCAAAACGTGGTGCTACCCACGCATGAAAATGAAAAATGAAAATGAAAATGAAAAATGTTTATTTCGTTATAAAATCGTTTAGCAAAAATCAGGGTTGGGGCCTCCTAGTAGGTATTGGACATACCTGTGACAGGAGGTCCCGCTCCTCCATAACTATTACATATGTTGTTTATAAATAAAATAAAATAAATAAAAATAATAATAATAATAACCCATATTACAAAATATAAAATTAAAAAATAGCGAAAAATTCAAGCAAGTCAAAAGAAACAAATTAAATGAAATTAAAATAATAACAATTCAAATTAAGAAAAGAAAAATTATAATTGCGCGGCACTGAGTGAAGATCGTCACTTAATTTGACCAGTGACGATCTTAATCCAGTACTTTGTCATAGGGCAGTCCAGGCGGGCAGTAAACATATTCAGAATGATATTGGAACTGCCGCGCACTCTGTTCAGCAGCTCTGTTGGTTTGTGGCGTACACAAAACCACAAACCAAAAGAGTGGCGTGTGGTTATAACAAAACAAAGTTATTTTAACTTTACACGAAAATATCATAAAGAAAAAAGAATAAAAAATAAAAAGTAGAAAAATGACAATCAGTTGGACTCAAAAAGTTACCAACGAGACTGAATTACAGCGCGCCGGAAAAACCCAAGAACTATTGAAGTCTGCGTAATTAGAAATGCCCGATAACTATGGCTACAATTAGCTAGCTATATGGCTAGAGAACCAAAATTACCGACATAGCACGCTGAAGTGGCAATGGGCAGGCCATATAACCCGAAGAACCGATAACCGTTGGGGTAGACGAGTTCTTGAGTGGAGACCACGGATCGACAAACGTAGCGTGGGACATCCTCAGACTCGGTGGAGCGATGATCTTCGCAAGGCGGCTGGCAAGAGCTGGATGAGAGTGGCCGAGGATCGTGCTCAGTGGCGTGCCATGGGAGAGGCCTATGTCCCAAAATAACCCTGAATGATAGTCGCAATTGCGTTTCCTTGCGAATAATGCCATACATTCCATTGGCAATTAATTTAAATTAGAACCGTAAGTGGTTCCGTACAAAAATCGATTTAGAAGTGCAATAAACCCTTTTGATATTAAGTCCGCTATTTCTTGCCGGTCATTCTGCCCTCCGGTAATAAAATATTAAGTGTACTGTAATACTTACGACATCATTCTAAG
Organism: Archips crataeganus; assembly: GCA_947859365.1. Taxonomy (NCBI): domain Eukaryota; kingdom Metazoa; phylum Arthropoda; class Insecta; order Lepidoptera; family Tortricidae; genus Archips; species Archips crataeganus. Next base: position 6,268,761 of record OX402068.1, read on the forward strand.
CAAATAACATTTACAATAGAATACTTCATTAATACTTTTTTCCGGTGATCGTACAAAAGATGAATTTTCATATCGTAATCACACCTACACATACTTAACTGCAAAAAAATCAACGTTGTGCGTGAAGTTCCCAACATGGGCCCACATGGGAACAGCTTAAACTTTCTCATTCTGAGAGAAGGCCTTTGCCCTACCGTAGGACGTTTATCATAATTATCATCATCCCATCCTATTATATACGTCCCACTGTATGGCACAGGAGATCCCTCAGAATGAGAGCACTTGAACAGTAGTTTCCACGAGGCCCCAGTGTGGGTTGGGAACTTCACACACACTATTGAATTTTGTCACAGTTGTTGTTTTTTCACGATGTTTGCCTTCAGCGTAAAGCGTTTTGAATGATTTGTTATGACGTTGTCCCGTTAAACTATCGTCCGTAAACCGACTTTACAGACAACCGGTTTTTTTTACTTCCCAGTGTCTAAAGATTGTTTTAAACTTTCGTGATTTTCACTCATGATTATTATATTAAACGGGACTTATCAGGCAAACAATATTTACCTCGACGTTTCGGCCACATTGCAGCAGCCCTGGTCACGAGTTGATCCGTTCAGTATAATAATTATGTCTAAAAATTGGTTTAAATTTATTGGATGTTTCGTTCACAGCGTAGTTTTCGTAGCTTCATGGTTAGGCCTAACTTTTATCTGTGCCCTTGCAACTGGCCGGGTAATTGTTAGAATAATTCTCGATAAAACAAGTGGCCGAGCTGGGACTCTATCCTTATATTAACAAGAGACAAGAGAACAAATGAAACTTAATTAAAACTTACATGAAAACCCCCTGTGCTATCTATAAACCCAAAAATTTAAAAACCCCCAACGTAATTTGGTCATGTTGGAAAATAAATTAAATTTCCATTATGCGTGTAAGATCCCTTCCGCAGCTAACAAAAGAGCTGATAACTTTGAAACGGCTAAACTAGTTTTGATGAAACATATCTAAGAACCATCGCCAAGAAACCCGCTTTCAAATAAAATAAACACATTCAAATCGGTTCACCCGTTTAAGAGCCACATACAGACACACGCACTTAGCGGTCACACTTATGTATAACACCCCTCTTTTTGTCTTGGGGGTTAAAAAAAGCCTTAATCACACGTATCCACGCTCCCGTGGCGAATGTCAGCCGCTGGGTGAAAATTAATACGGATAGCTAAGAAACGGTCAGGAAAAGAATTCAATTAAAAACTTTTTAAATTTTCAAAATATGCATGTTTTGTCTAAGTTCAAAGGAAAATGTCAACATAACACAAGTGTTGGTTTGCACTCTCATTAAAAATAAATGCGAAAGTTTTTTGTGTACCTATGTGTCTGTGTGTTTGTTACTCTAATTACGTATCGTCATAATTATGATTTCAGATGTAGAAATAGTTATTAATTTTAATTAAATTAGTTTTAATTAATTCTCTTGGTTTGCTTCGAGCCTCTGACTGCAGAGTTCATAATTCTCTTAAAAAACCACGGGCCCGATATAGATAAATAAAGAAATCATGGGTCAATTGATACCGATTGACCTAGTCCCAAACTAAGCAAAGCTTGTTCTATGGGTAGGGTACCTAGACAACGGATAAACAACATACCTACTTATATAATAAAAGCCAGGGAGTAATTGCGCGACCTTCCCAATTTTACGCTCACTTTCAATTAAGTTCTACCCTAATAACCATGCATTTTTTAGCACACAAAATTGAGCCACGTTTGCCAACTATGTAACCTTCATCAAGCTTAATTTATGATCAACTCCACCATTTTGTCGCAACTTGTTCGCATTATGCACACTTTATTACTAAAGTTTCAGAACTTTAGCAAAACAATCGTGGCTACTGCACTCTGATATCGTAGTTCTCATTGCAAGCGAGATCCTACGACTTTAACTATCACTAACTGCCAATAACTGCCGTTAACAAGTAAGTACTGATATCGTAAAAGATCTGTGAGATTCGAAATGGCAATGCTACTCTGAATAGCTCAGTCAGCAGTTTGCTAATTGGAGTTGTTTTAACCGGCTTCAATTCAGTTGTATTATTTTTGTTTATTATCTCACAACTCCGACATGAACTGTTTAAAAGGATAAAAAAAACGGATTGAGAGATGGCACTGTTTTTTTCTTCATCATTTTTTTTAGTTTGAGTTGGTATATTTTTCGTATAGTTCCATTTAACTGTGAAGATAAGATTTCTAAGGTTGGAGTCGGTATTTTTTATAAAATTATGAATCTGTGTTCATGTGTGTATGCGTACGTGCGTGCATGCGTGTTTGTTATGTGGTATATTATATGTTCCCAATATCCAGCGATTTACATACCACTTTCATTGATGTCTAGTACAGGCACACTACTTTTACCTACATGTATTTATAAATAAATTATCGCTGGACAATTGACACCAATTAGGTCCCAAAGTAAGCACAGCTTGTGTTATAGGTAAAAGGCAACAGATAAACATACTTTAATTCATATTTAACGCTCAAAACTCTAGAGCAAAAATTCGTATTTCTTGTCCATACAACTATCTGCCCTTGGGATCGATCTTGGGAACTCCAGCTTCTTAGTGAGGTTCCCTAACTGCTATATTAGTCCTGAAAATATTGTTCTAATATTACTAGCATGATTTCACTGTCGCGATTTACTTTGTCGCTGTGCTCAACATTGTTTTAAACTGCGACACGACAATGTATATAAGGATCGAGAATAATTCTGTGCGACATTAATTACTCTTAAAACTTTGACTTGCTAAGTTAAACTGTCTTCGAGGTAGGTATTAAATGAAGGAAAAATTCAGTAATTCTCATACTTAGTTTGCTTTTGTTTTTGACCGTGTGAAACGGGGGCGAGCATCACCGTTTTAAAGTTCGTCCAAACCGCTGCTTAAAATACGGAGACGTTACGGAACGACCGCGTGTGCACCGACTATTCACGGATAGCCACTGCTTGACCGCATTTTAACGCTGCGACGTGGTGTGGTTATGGTACCTACGTGTGACACAGCCCTTAGGCTTTCTTAAGTCTATCCGGCGGATGTCTGACTGTTTTCATCTAGGAATCGAATTTCTCAAGCGAGTCTCGTGAAATTTTGTGAGCTTTGATAATTACATGTGTAGTAAAGAAGCGGTCCAATAGATGGCGCTGTACTCCAGTTAGAACACGCTAACGGTGTGCAGACTCAGAATTATGACTTCTGTGACTCACTTGACATTTGCTGGCCATTGTTACGAGCAAATTGTTCATGATAGGCTGCATTCAAGTCCTTAAACACCTTTCAATAAAATTCTATTTAACAAGCTAAACGATTTTGGTCGCAATAAATAGTCTCGATGGCTGTTTTCTGCTGGTGAACGAACAATACACCATATTTCTATCGATTCAGTTGCTTTCAGATGTTGTGTGTGAAGTTCCAAATCCACACTCTGGCCGCGTGATTTAGTCAAGGATGATAATGATAATGATGAAAATCGAATGCAAGTTTCGAAGTGTATTTTTATCCTTGTAAAGCCCATATCAAATTTCGATTATCATCTTTTGAAATCTTTAAAGAAAAGTTAACATTATGCTTCGACGTATTTACCAAATAAATTTGCCCCTCAGGGGCTGTTTCACCACCCACTGATTAATTTTAACTGACTTATAAATGTGATGGCGTCTCCATCTATTCGAACAAAACAAACGGAGACGGCATCGCATTTATCCGTCAAATAAATTTGATCAATGGATAGTGAAACAGGGAGTAAGTTTACTAAATTAAGTAAAAAAAAGTTAAATGTGGTTTAAAAAATCCCTTGAACTGTTTTGTACGAGTTAACGACCACCTAAAAGATAAGATAAAACAATGAGTAGCTCAGTTAAAAAAGTGCTTGCTCAAGGCAAATTTTATATCGCATAAATTTGAAAGGAGTTTTCGAAAAGATTAAAATAAGGGGCGTTATTATAGTCTTAAATTTAATGATTAAGGATTAAGCGCGCTTAACTGATCTTAGGACCCTAATGGCCAAGTTGAAAGGTCCCATAAAGATGTAACTTCGGGAGAGTTTGACTGGATTTGCGTACCTGTAATTCGACCGCAGCAATTATCATTGTCGTATGTGAAAAATCGTTACTTTGGTTAAAATTTCGAAGGTATGTATAAAACATTATTTTAAGACATTTATGGGCTGTTTCACCAGTTTTTTTAAAGTTTAGATTAGCTCAATCATGTCTTGGTTAACGCTAATAAGTGACGGATAAACTGCAGTGACACAATCGTTCGTGTTACTTGAGCTTGAATATTGCCACTAAAAAAAGTTAATCTGTTAAATGGTTTGGCTTTTCAATATATTTTCGCTTTTCCTTTATCAGCCGTACAGCTAAGAAATGGAATTCCCTACCTGCGACTGTGTTCTCTGAACACTACAATCTGGCCGTTTTCAAGTCTAGGGTGAATGAGCATTTACTAGGCAAGCGTGCTCCATCGTAGACCTCATCTTCGCTTTCCATCAGGCGTGATGTTGGTCAAACGCAAGCCTACGTTGCTTAAAAAAAACTTTCAACGTCATTCAACAACGCCTCCATGAGAAAGGTACCCCCGGTGTGTTTACCGCCGTTATAGCTGACTGTACTACAACTAATTGCTATAAAGCAATTTCAAGGAGCCATTCGTTTCAATTATCTCGGGTTTGTGCGGATCATGTGTTCAGGCATAAATCAAATTCATAGTTAAGGAAAATAGTTCTCAGTTCATCAAAATTATTTTGTCTTGCATCTTGATTAATGAGAGAAGTTTCATTCATCGTCTGTCTGTTCTTAACGTTAAACCTTAAATTTTAGACGATAGCTTAAACTATGTCGTGGATCTGCGAGTTGTGGACATCGCGAATTTGTCAAAATTGCTGAAATATGATATCCATAACTAATATTATATCTAATTGCGAAAGTGTTTCGATCTGTCTGCTGTCTGGTACCTCTTTACGCTTAAACCGCTGAACCGATTTAGGTTAAATTTGGTATGGAGCTGGTTTGAGGCCCTTTGTTGTATAAAAATTTAGAAAAATAAAGTAGTGGGCAATTGTTGAAAAACATGTACAAAAGCAAACTTATCCTTTTTGTAGTTATTTTATTAACATATTAATTGTGATATTAATTCATGGGCTCAGTTTGAACCTAATAATGCCCACGCACGTATAGTTGGAGACTACAGAGAAAGGACTACAAACTGTACTCAAAGTGTGCTTTAGAAATCTAAAAATATATCCGCAAATGTTGTAACATGTACCGGAACTTATACCTACATAACCTTATCGAATAGAGTTGTGCCCCCACTAGTACAATCGACAATAGGGATGTTTCCTAGGTAAAAAAATAATAATTCTTATTAGTCCGTATTTTACATTATCAAAAAATATTAGACACGTAATTTTTCTTTTGACAATTAAACAAAAAATGACGAAGATATGGCGCGTTGAAGTTCCGCGTGACGAGGCGTGACGTCACTTGTTCCTAAAACGCTCATACAAAGTGTAGGAACAAGTGACGTCACGCGAAATTTCAACGCGCCATATCTTCGTAATTTTTTGTTTAATTGACAAAATTAAAAATACGTGTCCAATATTTTTTGATAATCTAAAAGACTGACTAGTTAGGAAAGTAGCCAATTGTGCAAATGTAAGTTCGGTCTTTTAGTTCTTTTAATACACTGTACTTAATAGACTCTATACATGGTTTGCTCCCGTTCCAATATCCGTTCCGTTTCTTTTTGCTCGCTCTCACTCAAACTAGTACATTCAGACCACACCGTTCAGTTTGATTCGGTTGGCGCTTGGCTGGTCGGTCAATCGGAGCTATTCGAAGTAGGTACTTCGGAGCGATCCAATTCCAATGCTCGCTCTCGAGATATCGTAATACATGTAAGCGCAAAAAGGAGATGCGAATAGTTCATTCTTCTAGCGTCAGGAACTAATTCATTTGAATACTTAAGTACAACCTACACACAAGTCTACTAACAAATGAACTGTCCGGAAACACCCTAAATACCTCTTTAAAATGAATCAAATGGCTCCCTCGTATCTACTGGAGTAAAGAAAGGTCCTTACTCAACTGAATTACACATGATTGCATTTGTGTAGGACCCTTCTAATAGCCTAAAGGCCTGGTCACGACTGTACGCGACCAGCGGCGCGATTGTTTTTTGAATAGTCAGTAAATATTTTTGGTACTGAAGTAAAGCCTAGTGTTTGGAAATATTTGTCTACTTATTCTTATAGAGAATTTTCGTACGCCGCAGTAACTACAAGTGTTTCTATTGATAGACAGATGCCGCCAACGCCGTCCGTTTATCAATAGAAACACTTGTAGTTACTGCAGCGTATGAAAATGTTTTTACATAGACTGTTAAAATCATTACACTTCCTTTTGGCTTGCCGTAGTCGTGTAGAAAAGCTTATAAATTCGAAAGTGTGTCTGTTTGTCTGTCTATTAACTCTTCACGCTTAAGCCGCTGAACTGATTTAGATGAAATTTGGTATGCAGAAATTTTGAGACCCTGGAAAGGATATGGGATAGTTTTATCCCGAAAAATTGCATAGTTCCCGCCGGATAGCAATAAACGAATTCTTTGGAGCTATAGACAATAGCTAGTTACTTATCTATAAATTTCAGCTGTGTATCTGTTAAGGTTACTGAAATTCTTTCGATATGGTTTTGTTTCTTACACCTCGAGTGCGAAACTTTATAAACGCTCGCCGCTCCGCCATCGCACATGGGTGAGGCCCGGCCTCAAAGGTTCTCAAGGGCTATATGACTTGTGTTTCTTAGTGATGGAATGTCCGTGTTAGAGCTCGCTTCGGCGTGAAGGGAATATATTTGATAATTAAGGTGTAATTAAATAACTGAAACTTCTTAGCCATAAAAACAATTTCCTTTTACATTTTTAACCGCTGACCCAAAAAGAGGGGTGTAATAAGGTTAACCGCTATTTTTGTGTGTGTTTGTGTGTCTATTCGACGGATGAATACATTTGGATGCGGTATTTTTTTATTTGAAATTGATTCAGCTGTTTCCAAGTTATCAGCTCTTTTGTTAGCTGCGGAAAGGATCTTGAACGCATAGTGGGCATTTACTTTATTTTCAAGCATAAAATTTACAGTTATTGGTTTAATTTCGATCTTGATGTAATAACTTTACAAGACTTTTAGTAAGCTCCCCGCAAAACTCCTGTGCTATCCGCATGCAACGCGTTCCCGCAGCCATAATCAGGTCGTCGCTTCATTTTGTTGGAGGCCAACCTACACTGCGTTTTCCGGTCCGTGGACTCCACTCGAGAACCTTTTGGCCCCATCGGCCATCAGTTCTACGAACGATGTGCCGTGCCCACTGCCACTTGAGTCTGGCGATTCTTCGAGCTATGTCGGTGACTTTAGTTCTTGCGCGGATCCTATCATTTCTAATGCGATCCCGCAGATAAGCTTCGAGTATAGCCCTCTCCATCGCCCTCTGAGTGACTTTGAGCTTTTTTATGAGGCCCATCGTTAGCGGCCACGTTTTAGTACCATAAGTCATTACTGGCAACACACACTGGTCAAAGACTTTGGACTTGAGATACTGCGTTATATTAGGCGACAAGATATTGCGGATGATTATGCACTGTCAGGATTAAAAACATATCCGCAGCTATAGCTAGACCGTTTAAATGAGTCTTCGACAAAGAGGGGCGGGAGAGATGCGCGCGGCAGACACACGAGGCGCTCTCGGCTCACCGCCCGCACCTCTCCCGGCCACCTTTGTCGTCATACCCCCCCTACCCCCCCCCCCCCCCCCCCCCCAGCATCTGTACCGTGCGGGCGAGGACTCATTTAAACGGTTTAGCTTACACAATAACCATGGGGAAACTTCTAATTTACTCAATTAATATTTAAAACAATTAAGCAACGTTAATTACCTAAAACAAATATAAACGTAAGCGCAAATTAAATTAGCAACACAAATAAAACTGGAACAATTTCTCGTCTACGCGAATTCACAAAATCAGAGTTTTCAAGTACTTCAAAGAGCAATTTTAGGAGATTAAATCTAATTTCACTTTCTTTGCGAACTTCCTATTGTAATGAGGTTACAGGACCCGGAGGTAAGAATATAGTAGGTTTTCTTAAATATACCGTAACTAAAACTCGTTAGAAAAAACGCCCAAGTGCGAGTCGGACTCGCGCACCGAGGGTTTCGTATAAATTTTTAGGTACCTATGTACCTAATACGGCGTAAACAGCCGTAACTTTAATAATCCAGCGTCAACAGAACCCTGCTCCTAAACTAAAATGTACCCAGTGTGGGATCACAGTGTGTGTGGGAGTAATACATAATTGATGAAAATTTGGAGAGTCTAGTCCTCGCCCGCTCGGTACAGGGGCTGGGGGGTATGACGACAAAGGGGGCGAGAGAGGTGCGGGCGGCGAGCGCGCCTCGTGTGCCTGCCCCCCGCACTTCTCCCGGCTCCCTTTGGCGTCATACCCCCCAGCCCCTGAACCGCGCGGGCGAGGACACATTTAAATGGTTTAGCTATAGTTGAGGTTATCGTTGAGATGCCATATATAGGTATACTTAGCTTTAGTCAACATTTATAATCATCTCGCTGCGAAACGTAATAATAAACGAATCCCCATCGTAAATTGTCAAAAATTTCGTGCCTCGATGACACCAATGTAATAATATCTTTGCAAAAGGGAGGTTAAAAAAATATTATTAAACTCGCAGCACTCCGCCCATTGACGCATCAATCATTTTTAATATTAAAAATTCCGAAGGCCCCCTTTTTAATTAAAATCTATACCTCTGTGAATTCGAGCAGTCGCGTCAATTTAAAAGCAAAAATGAATGGGTTTTTAACGGAATGTGAGAGTATATTTGAATTAAATTTCGTTTATCAAATGCTGTAAATTTTTCTAAATATTTTCGGACTGTGAGCGAATAAATACACCAAGTTAGATTTGAAATTTATCATGAGCTTTTTGGTAAAGGAAAACACGGCGAGGAAGCTTGTATATCACGAAGTAATTCAATGGGTGTGTGAGAACTTTCCAATCCGCACCAGCGATTCATGGTCCATACCAGCGAGATTACAGCCTGTACGAATAGACCTGTACCCTGCAGTGGGACTCTTAGGCCAGAGGTGTGTGAGTGTTTAAATAACTTCCTAAACGTTTTCTACATTTTTTTAAATTGGTATTTTACAAAATTTAAACTGTCTAGCTATCACGGTTCATGAGATACAGCCTGGTGACAGATGGACGGACAGCGAAGTCTCAGTAATAAGGTCCCGTTTTTACCCTTTGGGTACGGAACCCTAAACAAGCGCTGCCCAAGTTAGCCAAGCAAAATATCGCTAAAAACTTGGTATAAAATTGTTACACAACTCTGGATTGCTATTTGATTGAGAAGTCAGAAAGAATTTATCGTCGAGTTCATATTAAATTTTCATCAATTACGACGAAGTAAAAATAAAAAAAACTGCAATAGCTTTTCAAGAAACCTTGTCAGCAAAGTTTCATTATACTAACATAGGGTATTGGAAAATAATGACTATATAACTTTTTTTTTTTTAGCAAATTTAAGAATAAGTTAGCTATGAAGTATCTTTTTGTATATATTTTTTCAACTTCATTTTTTTATTACTTTTACGGTCATCCCGTGAAATCATATATTTCAATTGAGTGAAATATATGAGTTCACGGGATGACCGTAAAAGTAATAAAAAAATGAAGTTGAAAAAATAAATACAAAAAGATACTTCATAGCTAACTTGTTTAAAGTTGCACAGTAGCGCCATCTCTTGTCCAGGTGAGCGGTTAGTTCCGAAGGAGTGTTAAAATCTCTCGATAGAGGGTGTAACATAGATGTGCGCTTGTCACTGCATAAGGTGATGATTCAGCAGACTGAAATGTATGATGTATAGGAAAAATTCGTGTCTAATCTCTAGGCCAGTGGTGGTGTAGGGGTATGGCACACGGCACGGAATGCTGAGGACCTGGGTTCGATTCCCAGCATTGGTCTTTTTTCTGGGGTTTTTTCTGTGCATCTATATTTCAGTTTGTATTTAGTACGAAATACAAATTTAAGAATGTTTATGTTTTACTTTATTCATCATCTGTATAATCTAAGGTCATCCCACTGCTACACACAGAATGAGAGGGCTTGGGTTGGAATACCTCTGCGGGCTCAATGCGGATTGGGAATTTCACCAAACACTATTGATGCCTTGGAGGTATAGATAAACTACCGAGAGCGTGGAATTGCATATGTTATGGTCTAATGGTGTTGTGTGTTTATAGGCATTCCGATTTAGTGTGAGAGATAGAGACAACAATAATATAGAGATCTCTCTCTCTACAATGCCTATAAACACACAATATCAATACATATCTATGCAATTCCACGCTCTCGGTAGTTTATTTATATCTGCTGATTTCCTCCGCTCATGTCTTAAGTACCTACCTCGTTCCCAAACACGGAATTTCCAAAATACCAAAAATTCCAAAATACTACATTACATATTTATCAGTTAATGCATTCCTTATACCAGATGTCCAAAATAAGACATTCCACCAAAAAAATCACTACCTTGAGTAATCTTCGATTTTATAATGTGGTGCAACGAGAATCTCGTAATCTCAAAATGTGGTAAATGTGGTATGTTGGAAACGTGGTATTTTAGGCATGGCAATTTCCCCAAGCTAAACTCAGAGGCGGGAGTCCTTGTTGAAACTCACGATCCTCTGCCTTTTTTTGGATCAGAGCTCGTCTAACTAATATAGCTGCTTTGTCTTATTTCTTCTTTTTCTAAGCTATGATGGCGATGTTAACATTTTTACCTATGAACCTATATAAATCCTTCGTTCTCGTGCATTTTTACAGTTTATCGAATAGTCTATTATGTAGGTATATAGAACGTACTTTTCCAAATCTTTCAAGTACACATACTATTTATATACATACTATACTTATTTGAGAAAGTGCTCCATTTGAGAAAGTGCACTTTTTGGGAAAGTGCACCTTCTGAGAATGTGCTCTATCTGAGAAAGTGTACCAATTGGGAAGTGCACTTTTTGAGACAGTGCGTCTTCCGAGAAAGTGATCCTTCTAAAGAAGTGCACCCTTAGAAAAAGTACACATTTCGGGAAAGTGAGTTTTACGAGCCTAACCCCTATGATCGATTCACTGGTCACAGCGCTCTCCCTCCACTGCCTGAAAAGCCGACCTACCTACCTACCTTTGCCTTAGTTTGTTATAACATACAGAAAAATATAAGCAGCCCAATGGAAACCGAGTTGTTACTGTTATTTCGTATATTTCTACACATCACATCGACCTTGCAAACGCCAAGTTAGACGCTAAAGCGAAAACAAAAGTTGCTTACGTACAAGATAAAGCAAGCACGATTATGAATGATATCTCTATTATAACAGTTCAAAGGAACCTCTCCAACAATACAACAAAAGAAGCAGAATCTCGCATTGTATGAGTACCGTCTCACAAAGTCATCTGTCCGTGTTCTTATTGCCTTCGCGATAAAGCCTGATTTAGTGTAACAGTGTGCCAAGAATACAAAGTCTGGGGCTCCGCGAAAAATGCTTTGCGTTGAAAGGACCTTCAAAATTAAGGTGCGGTGGTACGTATCCTTCATTTCTTCCCTTAAATTCAACTAGATGTTCTAGCTTGTTTGAGCTATAACGTTTGCTACTTGATTGTTTAAGCTCAATTAAATTTCGAATACTTCAATGGAATTTCAGAAGTAGCTCAAATGATTTTTTTAAATAGCTCAATGGAATTTTACAATTGTACAAGATATCGATAATGCTGAACATGCGTTAACTAACTTAATTTCGACTACGCGAGAAACAGTAATTTGAATAATAATCTATATGGCAGAAACAATTTTAGCATGTTTAAAAAAATTAAAATCCTGGGTTAAAATCTTTTCCTTTTCAAAAAACGAAACGGGCTCTAAGATTGAATTTTTTAATGAACTGACTCTAATTCTTCTTCTTTGTCGGTATCACTCTTGACAGAGTGGTCGTGGTCATCACTTCAGGTGTTGGTGGCAAGCTTCACAACACGCCGCCACTCCTCTCTGATGGCCGCCTTCCTCGTGCATTCATGTAGTGACGATGAGCCAAAAAATACAAAATAAAATAAAAACAATTAATATGATTAATGTTCATCTAACCTATTTCGTTAAATAAATAAAAAATCGACATGGAAATTGTACCTACAAAATAAACAGACCGGTCCTAAAAAGGTTATATTCACTTTTTATACACTAATCTCCTATGATAAATCAATAAATACCAATGTAGAAATTTTATCTACTACGTCATTGACAAATTTGTCGAATGCATAAAAAATTATAACACTAATTTCTACTCCATTAGTCCTGTTCCATAAGACATTTACAGTCGATCATCCGATCCCTATTTAAACATACAATCTGTGCCAAAACACGTTCTACAAAAGTCATAGGCTCACAGATTAGAAAGCCGCAAGTGACCATAAATCAGAATAGTGACTTAATTTAATGTTGTTAACAAATTCGCCGCATATTTCGCTGCTTCATTAGCGTTGACAATTAATTAGTCCTTGTTTATGGATGGTCTACTGGGATGGCGGTTTACAAGACATTTTTTTTGAGATTTATTATATTCCTGCTCTGTTTTTGTAAAGAATTAAATTGAATTTATTCCTGGCTTGAAATTTGAAACCAGGTTGCAGAACATTTTGTAATGTCCATGTACTTATGTGGTAAAAGAAGAAAGAAGGTACACGAAAGAGCGGCCTTATCGCAACAGAATGATTTCTTCCAGGCAACCTACAAAATAAAATTAAAAATAAGTCTCATCTAAGTACATACATAATTAAGTCACTATCCATAAATTCTACCCAAACAACTAGTCCCAAATAAAACAAAACATGTTTGATCCCCAAAAGGCCCCAAAATGTAATCAAAACAACTTCCTACAGCGCCTACAATAAATCATGCAGCAGTAAAAGTATTTTACAACGCTATGGAGTGATAAATTCAGCTAAATCAATAGCAACCAATTCCATCAATGCTAATGCCTACACATCCACCAATTCTAAAGGGAGCTTGGGTCGCGTAAAATATTCCTACTCTCACACCGTACCGTACCGTCCATACAAGGAGAACAAACATTATACTTAGTATTTGTTGTGTAAGTAGTCTTTCTGCCTCTAACAGTCAGTCATTTTCCAGTTCGTTTGTATGGCTTACTACGATTCAATTTGGTCCAACTTTTCGGTCTCTTCTCTCAACCCATGTTCCATGTAGATTAATATTTACAAACTCAAATATAGGCAGATTTAAAAGGCAACGAAAACAACATTTTGATCAATCCTTGATCAATTCTTGATCCATTGAATCAGATCCTTGCATGAAATTTGAAACGAAAAACAGATAGGACAGGATAGGATAGATAACAATGCCATTTTATTCTTATCTTTATTGTAAGTATTAGTTTATTTTTAAGTTTATATAAACTTTGTTTGTGCTATTATTGCTACAATTTTAAGACTAATCTTTAAATTGTTATGTGGTTACTAATATGATATATGTCGTAATGCCCTTACAAGGTAAATGTTGAAGCTGATCACAACTTTTGATGCAATAAAGAGTTTGAGCACAATGTCACAAAATAATAAATTTCCTGATATTCAACGAGAAATATTTGTAGATTGTAAATACAGAACTGAAACAATTACTTTGCTCACCCGCGACCATACGATAGTTACGTTTATGCATAACGTGTGTGTTCATGCAGTTCCTCCACCTCCACACTGTACGAACACACACAAATCACACAAACCCAACCATCACCACCACCAAACTACACTGACGCGTTTCGAACTCAACCAGAGCTCATCCTCAGAGCACCACAACCGTATGCTAAACCACTAAATGTTAATGTTTGTGTTGTTGAGTTTAACATTTAGTTTAACATTTGGTGATTTAGCATACGGTTGTGGTGCTCTGAGGATGAGCTCTGGTTGAGTTCGAAACGCGTCAGTGTAGTTTGGTGGTGGTGATGGTTGGGTTTGTGTGATTAGTGTGTGTTCGTACTGTGTGGAGGTGGGTCTGCATGAACACACATTTCTTGCATAAACGTAACTATCGTATGGTCGCGGGTGAGCAAAGTAATTGTTTCAGTTCATTAATATGGACCTCCGCAAAGTAACGCCTGATTCAATAAATTATGTAAATACAGAGTAACTGCTTTAGTGTGACAACGGCCCCATCCCTCCATACACTTGGAAATACGCGAGCAGAGATCTCCGATAACTGGCAACACTGCCTATTTTTCTCCCATTTACCCCTAAGAAGCATCTGCTTCTCCCGCGATATTTATTACTCCAACCTTTCTTTCTGCTGCTTGATTTAGGGCCATCCCTTAGCGTTATCTTAATTGCTAAAATTCTCGCCCTTTATAGCGATCTGTATAATAAGTGACGGTTTGATTTTTAGGGTTCCGTAACCGAAGGGTGACGAACGGTACCCTATTACTCTGCCGTCGTAAGAAAAAGGGGCACAACTAGTATTTTTTGTGAAACAGAAAGAGCCTGAGTGCACACTTATTCTTTGTAAACTTATGCTGTTTCTGTTTTGAGCAAGTTTGCAGTTGTGCCCTTTATAAATACGACGGCAGTACTGTCCCTAAATTGTCTGTCTGTCTGTCAGACTTTATCTCAATCATCAGGGTTTTTTTTTGTTGTCTCTATTGTATAATACTTCATATTATATCTAAGCTTAAATAAGGTTTAGTTTTGGAATGCCCAGGTAGATGGCGGTGTACCCATTGGAAACTTATTGCTGACGATGTGTCACCCTAGAAATTTTATGCAGGCAAGTGTATTTTGTTTTATTTGAGCATTGTTTGGAGTTCATTAAAATTGCTATACCTTTATTTTGAGCCCCTATAATATACCATACCGGGACTACCGTATATATCTACCGTATAAGCTCTTAAGCTTTCCTTTCAATCCAGGTTAGCTTGAAAAGATTCCTTTTAAGTTCGCCTTTGTACTCTTTTTGTTTTGATGTTTTTGTATTATTTTTGTGGTTTATGTACCGTACAATAAAGTATTTAGATACATAAATATTCAGATTTGAAATTGAAGAAGAGAAAATTATAGGTACTGTAACTGTAAGCGTGAGTTATTTTGTACGGAACCCTCAGTGCTCGAGCCCAAATCGCACATGGCCGGTTTTTAAAGTTGCGCTGACGCGGACGTTTTTGGGTAATTAGGGTTTATGCCACTAATAGATTACAGGTTATGAGTTTTTGGTGTTTTTGGAACTAAGCTTTGCCGGCAGCTTCACTCGCGTGAACTCTTAGACCCGGCAGTTGAATTGAAATTAATTCATCCCAGCCTATATGCGCCCTACTGCATGGCACAGGCCTCCTCTCAGAATGAGAGGGCCCGGGCCGTAGTTCCCGAAACTATTACTTGAAATTATACTTTATTTTACTAAATTCCTATAGGAATTCACAAAAATTACATCGTGAAATTAAATCGTTAGACGTTTATAATTATAACAAACATCGTGAGGAAACCGATACGCGCATGCGAAGAAATTCAATGGTGTGTGTGAAGTTCCCAATCCGTACTGAGCGCGCGTGGAAACTACGGCCCAAGCCTTATTCTGTGAGGTGACATGTGCCTTGCAGTGGGGCGTATATAGTCTGGGAGGATTAAATTCCTAAGTGTTAATATATTTCCATGTAATATCAACTCACTTCCCAAGTTGACATACAATCAATCAAATTAATCCCCTACATTTTAAGCTAAAGTGACATTTGCGGGTAGAAGTTCCAGTACACGGTAACGCATTCAGGGAACCCTTGTACCGTACATAAACACACTTAACTTTTTTAGTGGAATGATCGATAGGGCCCATTTTTACCGCAACCGCCAAAGTTACGATCTCAATAGAAAAGTCCATTCACAGATAATAAATAGCATATTAGATGATATCGGGAGAAAATTTTAGGGGAAGTGCTATCAGCACCCTAACGCCCTCTTTTGGTAAGTGAAAACACGTGAAAACAATAACCGAGAAACTACAAAAACGAAAACATGTCAAAATACATAGAGATTAAAAGGAATAACGGTTGAAATGGTCGTTACATTTGAAATTTACCATGTGCTTTCCGGTGAAGGAAAACATCGTAAGGAAACCTGTATGCGCCTGCGAAGAAATCCAATGACTTATTTATTATTAGAGGGAGGAAATATGAGAGGGAGGCAAACGAGCAAGCGGGTCATCTGATAGAAAATGGTCAGATCACAACCGCCCATAAATATCAACAACTCAAAGAGAGTTACAGAGTGTGTGAAGTTCCCAATCCACACTGGGCTCGCGTGGGAACTGTGGCCCAAGCCCTGTCAATCTGAGAGGAGGCCTGTGTCATGCAGTTGGACGTTTATAGGATGGACTGATGACGAAACATCTTCTCAATTTTTCTTATTTATAATATTAGTAGGATAGGCTTCATTTCCCTTTACGAAATATGAAGATTCCGCTTTTATTTAGCTCTATATTAAGACTTCATGAAATTGTTTTCCATTATTGTCTCTTTTGCGAATATAAATGATGTTTGGAATTCGTTAGATATTATACGAGGGGCGTTCAATAAAAAGTGAGAATGAGATGCAAACTCTTTTAATATTACGAAATTAAATACTGGCCGGTAAACCTAATCTATCTAGCTGATTGCTATGAAAAAAAAACTAACTGTCTTTTGTTTAAAAAAATATACGGTAATTTCTTTACAATGCTATTGAGTACGTTAGCGAAAATGGAGAAAATTGAACTGCGCGCCGTTATCAAATACTTGTATTTGAAAAATTTTTCTACGGACCAAGTCAATTTGGATTTGCGGGACACTTTAGGGTCTAATGCTCCTCCGTATTCGACAGTCGCACGTTGGTGCGCCGAATTTAGACGTGGAAGAACATCGACAATGGACGACCCCCGCTCCGGACGCCCTACTACAGCAGTAACTGAAGAAATTGTGAAAAAAGTCGAAAACTCAGTTTTGGCGGATCGTCGTGTCACAGTTCGTTTTATTGCTGAAAATGTAAAGATTTCAACGGGGAGCGTGCATAATATTTTACATGAACGCTTGGGTATGAAAAAGGTATCTGCGCGTTGGGTACCAAGAATGCTTACTGACACGCAAAAACAAACTAGACTAGAGATTTGTCAAGAAGCTTTGAACCTGATGCAGCAAGACCGGGAACTTTTTTTGGCGCGATTTATGACAATGGACGAAACATGGCTCCATCATTACGACCCTGAAACGAAACTGCAGTCTATGACATGGAAAAGGCCATCATCTCCAACTCCGAAGAAATTCAAGGTGAGCCCATCTGCCGGTAAGGTCATGGGCTCTGTTTTTTGGGATGGTAAAGGGGTATTAATGATTGAGTATCTCGAGCATGGAGCCACTATTACGGGCACTTTATACGCCAAACAAATAGCAACATTGCGCAATGAGATCCGCGAAAAACGGCGAGGTAAACTCTCGAAAGTTGTGCTGTTCCACCAGGACAATGCCCCGGCACGCAAGTCCATCGTTGCAATGGCTGCAATTCGTGATGCTGGGTTCAATATCCTTAAGCATCCTCTGTATTCACCAGATCTCGCTCCCAGTGATTTCTACTTATTTCCGAGATTGAAACAATACCCGAGAGGCCAGAAATTTGAAGACGACGACGCGGTAGTCGCTGCAGTACAAGATTTTTTAAGTACTCAAGATGAGACCTTTTTTAAAAATGAAATTTTAAGTTTAGAAAAAAGATTTAATAAGTGTATTATGCTAAAAGGTGACTATGTCGAAAAATAAAATTACATTTAGTAAAAGTTGTTTATAACATACTCATTCTCACTTTTTATTGAACGCCCCTAGTAATTTGAAATTGAATGAAACAGGAGACTGCTAAATAATTTCCGAGGATGGAAATAGGGATGTTTGACTTATTTTTGGACGGTATTCAAAACACGTAGGTAGTGATTTAGTTTAACGTCATTGTATTTTACAAATCAAAGTAGACTAAAGTTGTAACCAAAGTTAAGTACTTAGAATTTGTAATTTTCTATTTTTTTTTCATGGCCACGATACTTCACAATCCTAATAATAGGTATTATAAATGAAAAAAGCTGTAAAGATGTTTAGACGTTTGGATGTCTGCTAGTCAATAACGCAATAACGGCTAAAAATGTAAGTGTAATTTTGTTCAGGACAAACTGCACTGGGCAAAGGCACGGGCTAAGAATAGTTTAAAATAACTAATGGTGCTATATTGGATAAATAAAACTGTACACTACTTAGACTCTCTTTACTTTTTTCATCATGAAACTGATAACATAAAATACTTACTTATTTATAACTAACTTAACATTAAACTTAGTAATATCACATATCACCAGCGAAACAATCTTAATACAGCTGATAAAGATCAGAGCACGATACTCTGTATTTTTGGCAAGTTAGATATTAATCACAGATTTACGATATCCATAGAGAAACGAGTACATTTTAAACCGTTTCATAAAATAACTGTAAGTAAATAACAATAAATATTAATATTTTGTAAGTACTGTCCAAAGATACGAGAACAAAGCTACAGGACTTCAATAATAGTTCGTCAACTTCTAAGATAAAGTTAATAAGTACAAATTCGGATTACAAGTCATTGCTACAAGACTTTAAATTTCACCCTAATACAACAGTTTAAAATTGCACAATTGTATGACCTTTAATCTCTGCTAGCACTTACGTCATATTGAATTTTAGAATTAAAAATCCTGTACTCGCTAAGACGAGCGTAAAACTACTTACGAAACTAACAGCAGACGATGGCATTGTACCATTATACATCATTACTGGCCACCACTGCGATATTGAGAAGTGACCATCTCCTTCAGGTTTCTGTGTTGTTTCATGCTCAACCATATTATCTGGCATATAGTTCCCACAAGTAGGAAAATATCTTGGCACTGGTGGCATATCTTTATGCTCACCAACTTTGAAGACAAGCGCCATACCTATTTCCACGTGGAACTCTATATGACAGTGGAACAACCAATACCCAGGGTTATCTGCCTTGAATCTTAGCACCGTGTAGCCTCCATCTGGTACTGTTACAGTATCTTTTATAGGAGCATTTTTGAGATTACGCTTCAAAAGACCAGCTTCATCGAAAGCTTTGACTTCTTCGATAGTTGTTTCGTTAGCTAGCCGTCTCATTCCGATTACTCTGAAACTGTGGCCGTGTAAGTGAAAAGGGTGATTGGCATCAAAAGTAACTCCTTCATCCAGGATGATAATTTCTACTACGGCATTCTTCCTGACTGATAGCACGTGCGGACACTCGCAGTAACCTTCTTTACATTCGTCATCGATGCTCGACATGTTGCAGAAGTTTTCTGGGGATGGTCGAGAGATGAGGAGAGGGCTTGAAGGCATTTTCATGCTTATGTGGTTCAGTTGTGGTGTGTAAAGGCGGTTGAGGCTGTGTGGAACTGTAATCAAAAGAAAATCAAAATCAAAACCACGAAAAGTAATGGACGTATTTTTTTCGAAAAGTGGCAGAAACAATTCGAATATCAACAATAAAATGCCGTAGCATTGTTCTTTATTTTTTTACTTCTATTTTACTTCTAAGTAATAAAGTGTTCTGTATTTTCTTTTGGACATTATTTAACTGTTTACCTTGGTAATATCCATAATAAGGCGACTTGTGGAAGTGCGAGTTGTTCTTCGCGTAGAAGTCATAAGCCACGTAAAACTGATAGTCCGCCACCTCTTTCAAGCTGTCGTCGTATCCATCAAGACTCCTCATGTCTGCCACGCTGATGGTTTCCTCATCTTCTTCCCCCTTGTTTAGAGCATTCAATTGCTGAGAAAGAAGAGAAAAAACATGTTGGAATGTGTTGTACTAGTGATCACTCGGCAAGGGATAGAATGTTCCTCGGGTTGTACCTATAGTACGTTACCCTTGTAGAAATCAAAAGCAAAATTGCTACTAAACTGAAAATATATTTGCAGCTTTATTATAATTTTTTCAACTTTGTTTTTAGTTTTCTTAGTTATGTTACAGTTTCTGTTTAGTAGCAATATCTTTATGGTCAATCTATTTTGATTTTAACTCTTTAAGGGCTTTATCCAAGTGTCTAATATACCTTGCTTACTACAGTCGAGGGACTTAATGAAACCTTTCTATTATATAAAAATCTCGTGTCACGGTCAAAGTCAAAGTCAAAGTATTTTATTTTGTAAAACATAGGTAAAACTGAGTACAGTGATCGAAAAATATTATTTAGTTTCACTATGTTTTGCCAATTGGCGTACAAAAACAAATTAGTAGTTAAGTGAAAAAACTACATTAAAAATAGACTGTCATTAAATTAAATAAAATCAAATCAAATTAATTAAACTAAATTAAATCAAATTAAATTAAATCAATCTAATTTAAAACAAATGAAATCAAATTAAACTAAACAGAATCAAATTAAATTAAATTAAATTAAATTAAATTAAGTCACATGTCAAGAAATCTTGAATTGAATAGTAACAATTATCAATTAACATGGTAAATAACTTATTTTTAAATTGCTGTAATCGTAGAGACTTTATGTGACTTGGAATCTTATTATATATCTTAATATACCCAGGCAGAATATGCTTTTTTGCATTAGTGCCGTCTTAGCAAATACACAGTGGAGATGTTGGCCATATCTGGAATTTCTGTTGGAGACCTCAGAAACTGTTTTAAATAGAGCTGGATTTGTTTTGACAAACACAGCCGATTCGTACACAAAGAGGGATGGCAGTGTCAAAATACCCAATTTTTTAAAATAAGGTCTACAAATATCAGTCTGCTTTAATCCACAAATAGCTCTTACGCATCGTTTCTGTGCTTTAAAAATGATATTTCTATTAGTAGAATTGCCCTAGTAAATAATACCGTAGCGTAAAGATGAACCTACAAAAGCATGGTAAGCCATCATGACGGTTTCTCTACTTACTTGCTTTGCAAGCTTATAAAGAGCGTAGGCGTATCGATTTAGCTTTTTACTTAGTACGGTGTACATGTTATCGAACTCCTCCGAAACAGCTTGACCGATTTTTATGAAACTTTTTGTCTGTATTTGGTAGGGCTGAGAATAGGTCTTATGCTATTTTTTATACATACGGCAAAACAACGTTTGCGGGGTCAGCTAGTATATCTATAAAACTTTTCACACACAATTTTACAACAAAATTATTCATTACCAAAAGTGACAAATTTGGCAAATGGAAATATTCCTGTTCAGCCAGTCACTTATTACGGTTCCGTACTTTAAAAAAAACGGAACTTCTAGTCGTATAGGATCACTTTGTTGTCCATCTATCCGTGTCTGTCAAGACCCTCTTTCCCAGGCACGCATAGCGGTATCAAGTTGAAATGAACATCCAAAGCTTGAAATTGAAGCTGTAAATACCCTATTTATTAAAACCGGATGAGTAGTCTCGACGCTACGGTGGAACATCCGTACACACAAACATAGACTGTTAAAATCATTACCTACACTTCCTTTTGGCTTTGCCGTAGTCGTGTAAAAAAAGCTTCTAAATCAACGCAATGTACGAAGTACAGCCATATGAGCCTTATTTTCTAACATTTCGCAGGGAATTCAAACTCTATAGGATACTTCCCATCATCATCATCATCATCATCATCATCCCAGCCTTTATACGTCCCACTGCAGGGCACAGGCCACCTCTCAGAATGAGAGGGGTTGGCCCGTAGTTCCCACGCGGGCCCAGTTCGGATTGGAAACTTCACACACACCATTGAATTTCTTCGCAGGTGTATGCAGGTTTCTTCATGATGCAGGTTTTCTCTCGTTACGGTTGTTAAACATAAATTCCAAAAAACTCACAGGTGCCCATAAACTTAGTATCATGAAATTTGGCATGAAGGAAGACAAGCACAAGTAATGGGAAAAATTAGATTTTTTTTTATTTGGTTGTTCCTGTACTAGTTGTACTGAACCCTCGGTGCGCGAGTCCAACTCACCCTAGACCAACTCTTTTGACAATATCTTAAATTAACAGAAGCTTAGATACTTTATCATATCATGTAGTTTATTGAAGAAGTAACACAAAGCTACTAAAGAGACATAACACAACAGATGCTTCTGTAACTCTAAAATGACCAGTTAAATTCTAAAATGTAACAATACATGTAAGTTTCACCGCTGCAATTAGCACACCTTGCTTTTGATTACACAGGTCCGCTCACCAGGCACTGTTAAACTTTTACAGCCCGCCACTTAATTCCAGGTAACGGCAGACCGTAACAGAATTATGCGGTTGTGGTACTGTTGACTTTGTACAGCTGAGTTTATCTCTACGAAAGAAAAATATAGGTAAACCTGAGAGATGAAATCGCTTAAATAACTGTGGTTTTCTGGAAACTTCTATTTTTTAAATGAATAGAGGTATGTTATGTTGAAAAGTTTATAAATAGAATAGCTTTAGATTCCGTGCCAGAAGTCTCTGAGTTAAAGGATCCAGATAAAAACTTAACTAGACCTCAGACGTGGCATAATACAAAGAACACCTTTAAAATTATATAAATACTAGCTGTTGCCCGCGACTCCATCTGCGAAGAATAGGGGAGGTTTACAAAAAATAGCTTACGACCTATTCTCAGACCTTCCGAATATGGAGAAAAAAGTTTCATAAAAATCGATTGAGCCGTCTCGGAGGAGTTCGATAACAAACACCGTGACACGAGATTTTTATATATTAGACTAGCTGTTGCCCGCAACTCCGTCCGCGAAGAATAGGGTATAACAAAATAGCCTACGACCTATTCGCAGACGTACCGAACATTCGGTCTCTCTACTTAGAGAAAAACTCTACATAGAGAAAAAAGTTTCATGTAAATCGGTCAAGCCGTCTCGGAGGAGTTTGACAACAAACATCGTGACACGAGATTTTTACATATTAGAATAACTACCTATTGCCTGCGTCTCCGTCTGCGAAAAATATAGCCTACCACCTATTCTCAGACCTAACGAATACAGGGAAAAAAAAATGATAAAAATCGGTCCAGCTCTTTCGGAGGAGTTCGATAACAAACACCGTGACACGAGATTTTTATATACACCGTGAAATTTTAGTGGTTGTTTTCCCGAAACGAGGTGATTTAGTTTCGATTGTACAATCGATTTATAATTACTATTTTGACTTGAATCAAAAATCCAATTGTGAAAAACGAAAGTCGAAAATGACCGCAAACCAATAGTAACGCTTCGTTGGTATGTACAAGTAGCGTACGATCGTACGATAGGTTAGGTACCAGCGAAGCGTTACTATTGGTTTGCGGTCATTTTCGGCTTTCGTTTTTCATAATTGGATTTTTGACTCTAGTCAAAATAGTAATTATAGCTTTTGGCCCGCGACTCCGTCCGCGTGGAATTAGTAATTTGGGCAGCTTATTTTTTTTATCCAATTTGCTTTTTCATCAATTATGGCTCTCCTTAGTTCCTCGACATAAAAAAAAATACAACCCCCCCCCCCGCACACCCGCGTTCACATTCAACACCGTACTCCCAAGTCAAGCGTGCCTATAGAAGTTTTACTTCAAAGACCCCCGATTTTGAAACATTCTTCCGCTCCGCTCCTATTGGTGTTAGCGTGATGATATGTAGCCTATAGCCTTCCTCGATAAATGTGCTATCTAACACTAAAAGAATTTTACAAATCGGAGCAGTAGTTCCTGAGATTAGCGCGTTCAAACAAAAAAACCTGTTCGATAAATTCTTAAAATAGACGTATCTTTCTTATTTGTGAACCGATTCAAATGAAACAAACACTAAATGTTAATCCAAGAAAATACCAACATATCAGTGAAAACCGCATCCTTCTAGGTTAAGCCGTTTCTGAGATTAGCGCGCACAAACGCACAGACAAACAGACAATAATTCTAAAAATCATTGTTTTGGGTTCTATTGTGCTAATAAATAGCCCTAGTGGCAGTTTTTCTCAAATATCTTCAATGTACAGACACCGACTTGTTACAGATTTATTATATGTATAGATAGAATAGATGTACAAAAATAAACCCCAAAATATTTCGTTCGAAGCGGTCGAACAATTCCAAATAAAGACATCTTCTATGATTTTTCAATGCGAGATTAAGTATATTCAAGATGATGCGTTACGTTTTGAAAATCGGCTAAACATTGTGTCAAATCTCATATTGAAATATACTCGTGTCTTTAAGCAGCCGCCGTGGCGTGTGCTCCGGGAAAGGGGCTACGGATCAGTCCTAAAAACGAACAGCTACCTAACCTTGATTAAGGATGTGAGTTATCCATACATTTCACTATGAGTGAATCCCACGGTAGCTTCATGTTCAAAATTCGTTAATCTCAATTAAATATACTTTAAAAACTTTGAAAAGGACATGTACGAGTACTCCCTGAAAAGTTCCAGAATTTAAACAAGAATATAGAGCGCTGTCCAAGAATGTCGAGGTCCTTGAAGATAACGCGTTAACATCGCCTCCGTGCAATTAAATAGATGGCGTTGTTTGACTGAACGTTTGTACTTAAAAATGTAACCGTAGCCTTTTTTTCTACCCAAAGTTTAAGCTCGAAAATGCTTCTCATCAAGGTCTTTCTAACGCGGACGTAATAACTATAGGTATAACCCATATTGTTGAAATGTTGCTCCACACAAAGTCCAGCTCCAAATTTCCCATCAGTATTTCCACGTGCAAGACATAACACGTTATTATTTAATCTCACGATACGGATAATCTGTCTGGCAAGCGGCCAGACCGTGATGTTACGGCGAGATATATCTTCGGCGGTTGATGCTGGGTTGTACAGATTGAGGTAGTAAGAGGGTGATTAATTTGGTGGTTTCGTAGGCATAAGGTAAGCTCGTTACTACCACGATAGCATCCTACCTACTAGCATGTGTGTATAGGACATGCTACTATTAAGCATGCTTTTTAGTGGCATGCTGGCTAATAACACGCCGTGCTATCTTTGAATATGCTAGTTGATGCGGGGGTGGAAAGGGCGAAAGGTAAGGCAAGTGTGAATGTGTATGCTTAAAGAGCATGTTAGTATCGATCTAGTTTACAAGGTGCAAATCTAGAAAGATAATAGGAATAATAGGGATAATAGGAAAGATGATAGGAATAGAAATTCCTTTTTCCTCTTTCTAGCTGAGAGAAGTGTTTGGATGCATTGCATCGCCAGCAAATTTTAAAACCTGACTATTTGACTCCAACTAATTTTAAAATCTGGTAACTACGTAAAATTTGTGTCAGTAAATACGATACGACGACAATTATTAGACGACCGGATGGCCTAGTCGTTAGAGAACCTGACTACGAAGCTTGAGGTCCCGGGTTCGATTCCCGTGTCGGGGCAGACATTTGTATGAATAAATATTTGTATAAATATTTGTTCTCGGGTCTTGGGTGTTTATTATAAGTATGTATCTATCTATATAAGTATGATTATCCGTTGCCAAGTACCCATAACACAAGCTTTACTTAGCTTACTTTGGGACTAGGTCAATTGGTGTGAATTGTCCCGTGATATTTATTTATTATTATTTATTACTAGAATATAATAGAATAGAATAGAATATGTTTATTTGTGGAACATAGGTGTACATAATCGGTCTTAAAAGTATAACATTCAGGAATCTCTATGTTTTGCCAGTTGGCGTACAAATATTTCTGTTTTCCTTTAACAAGTCATTAAGTCTAAATACAATTAATTTTCACAGCAGTAATTAAAACGTAAAATTAAAAAAAATATATATATAACTAAAGTGCGATAATTTATTCATTTCAAATAACTATTTTAGCAAGGTTTTTTATTTAATGAATGTCAATAATATTATTAATATCTGGCACAATTTGTATAAAACTAAAAATTAATGTCATTAGGATGCATAAAATTATAAATTCATGTCATTAAAATATTCATCAATATTATAGTAACATTTTTCAATGAGTAAATATGTCAATTTCTTTTTGAATTGGTTGGTATTAATATTTTTTATACTATCTGGAATTTTGTTGAATATTTTTGGCGCCATTCCTAATATGCTTTTCCTCATCAATGCTGTGTTACATGCAGTATTACGCAACATATTTTGGTATTGTGATCGAGTAGGAAGTCTACGTGAGTCTGAAACTTTGGTAACTAAATTAGGATTGCATTTAACAAATACTGCAACTTCGTATATAATATATATAGGCATGGTAGAGTAAGAATTTTCAGTGATTTGAAGTGCGGTTTACAGCTGTCAGTCATTTTCAAGCTACACATGGCTCTAATGCACCTTTTTTGGGCTTTGAATACTGCTTCCCTATCAACTGAATTGCCCCAAAATATGACGCCATACCTCAGTATAGATGCAGCAAGCCCATGATATGCAACGCGTAAAGCATCTTTATTTACTATTTTTGACAGTTTATGTAGAGTAAAAGCTGTTTTACTTAGCTTTTTACATAAATATTGCATTTATTTGATGTTTACTTTATTATTGTATTTTGTATTCAAGTATGTTTATCCGTTGTCCACAGTATAAGCTTTGCTTAGTTTGGGGCTAGTTCAATTGATGTCGATTGTCCCACGATATTTATTTATTACATTAAATGATTTCATTCCAATATATATCAAATTCTACCGTTCCAAAGCTCTAGTGGAATAAGCATATTAATAAGTTCCAAGAAAAGTAATTTATGAAAGCAGCCAACTTAATAAAAACGAACTTATGAGTTTAAGAACGAATGAAACGAAGGTTTTTGTAATATCTGCTGAAAAGTTACACGGAATATTCTGATATATTTCTTTTTAATTTTGTTACTTGGGGTAGAAGGTGACTTTATTAACCAGAGTTTCTGAATTAGTTTCAAATAGGATTATAAAAGCACTCGTTTTATTTACAATCATCATCATTTCAGCCGTAGGACGTACACTGCTGGACATATATGCCTCCTTCATTGACGACCAATCATTACGGTTGGAAGCGACTTATATCCACCGTTGAACCTGCGGCCTTCACCAAATCGTCCGTCCATTTCGTTGGTGAACGTTCCACGCTGCGCTTGCCAGTCTGTGGTCTCCATTCGAGAACTTTTGAGCCCCAACGACCATATTTTCTGTGTGCTGCATGCTGCGTTTTTTTTCGGCAGTTATTCTTAGAATCGATTTGTTCTTTGTAAAATACGATAGGACTCACGAAATTAACTTCGCATTTCTACTGCATTTTTAGTTCATCTTGCAAATTGGATTCCACCCACTTTCAGTAATAGTATTGGCTTCAAATCAGTTCAGTAACTAACGTCCAAACATCTAAACATCTTGACAAACTTTCTCATTAATAATATTAGAAGAATTATTTAGCAAGCCTTAGTAACGGCTTGATAAGTCGTATCGAAGTTGACGGCGCCCCCGACGGTCGTAAAGTCCCCATTTTGATGTTTTCCGATGGCTTATCAGCTTTTAGGTTTATTATAGAAGCTGATAATATAAGCTTAAGCTAGCTCTTTGAGAACAATACATTTTGAGAAACAATGGCACTATCAAAAAATATAAGTTACTTTCGAAAATATTTTTTCATACATGCGTTTTGATGTCTTTAATTTTTTGTAAACAGTAGGTCATCCAAACTATTATAGGGCATTTATTCGAGCGTTTTAACCGCCTCATTTAGGTCACATTTTTTAAGAAATGGTAGAAGATTCCAGTTATATGGTAGACACTATATTGTATGGTATTGTATGGTAGTCTGTATGGCAGACACGTACAGGACCTCTAATATATAATCGAAAGCCCCATCAAAATCTACAGCCATTTCATAAAAAATGTGACCATAAATTTAATGAGGCGGTTGAAACGCTCGAATAAATGCCCTAATAGTCCGTACCAAATTTACCTAATGGTAATCCGATCACAAAAAAGTGGGTGAAATTTAACATGCAACAAAGATACAAAATACTGTTGTATTCTTTCATCCTTTTAGTAAGTACCCCAAATCCCCGAAAAGGCAGCTCGTTTAATAGTTCAAGACGCTTCTGTCTTTTACTATCTTTTTTTTTTCTTTGCTGTTGCTTATCCTACGGCACAGATTCTACCTATCTAAGGAGTAATAATTTTGATGTTGAATTTGTGCAGGACATAAAAAAATTAAAGAAAAAAAACACTTCCGAACGGATTCAAAAGCTGCACTTTCTTTTAATGAACTCTGAAACAGTACTAAACCGAGCGCAAGAAAACTAACGGCTTACTCTGAATAAGTTACGGACTTAACACTCCTAGTGAGAGGCGATAACACGGCGATAAAGCTAAGCCTGGCTTTGCTATCTACTGTAGGATAATGATGAACAACAATCTTAAAAATTTACCAAGTTTGAATACTTAGTTTACATCAGCATGGAAATTGAGAGGGTTTGGGTGGATGTATAGGATGTGTTTGTTTATTTCACGTAAAATCTATTAAACAGATTTCGATGAAAGTTTTAATCAGTTCAAGGCTATACGGCGAACGAACGATGAAATATTTTCTTCGATTCGATCGATTGCCACATGCCTGATGGCCGCAGAGTAAACTCGGTTTAGCGGTGTCAAAATGGATGGAGCTGGTAAGTATAAATCTAGTTTAACTACTAAATAATTATTTTTTCTTGCAAGCTGGATATATTATAGTCTGCAAGAACAAACTCTGAAGAAAAGTGACTTATAACTTAATTTCAGTGAATTTTAACTACTTGAACACGTTTACTGTTAAGATAAGCATACCCTGAGATTTTCAGTGCTCCCACTTTGAGATCTAGCACTAAATGTCATCCAGCTGATATAGTCAAAGTCAAATTTAGTGATAATTACTTATTAAGTTTGATAAAAGAACAAGGGTCACAGGCATAGCAAAGCAGATTAGCTCATTAAAATGGCAATGGGCAGCTCATATAGCACGCAGAAAAGATGGCCGTTGGGGCCGAAATGTTCTCGAATGTAGGCCATAGACTGGAATGCGCAGCGTGAGACGTTCTCGAATGAGATGGACGGACGATTTGGTGAAGGCCGCAGGTTCAAGTTGGATGCAAGTCGCTACCGACCGTAATGATTGAGTATCAATGAAAGAGGCCTATGTCCAACAGTGGAAGTCTTGATGAAGTTTGATAGTAAATTTCTTACCAATCCCTCGTTATGCAGCTCTTCCCAGGTTGGGTCTCCCGTAGGCTCCGACTCCATTGCTCCTTCATAATGCAGTACCGCTACTTGCTTAGCCTTTGTGAATCTGCCCATCAAACATAAACAAAACATAATAGGTATTTTTTTACTCTAATGGAAT
Organism: Archips crataeganus; assembly: GCA_947859365.1. Classification (NCBI taxonomy): domain Eukaryota; kingdom Metazoa; phylum Arthropoda; class Insecta; order Lepidoptera; family Tortricidae; genus Archips; species Archips crataeganus. The sequence continues at coordinate 6,298,239 of OX402068.1, forward strand.
CTTGAGTGTTGTACAAGCATCAAGATTGCATGGTGCTATGAAACATAATGGTGCTTAACAACATGAATTCTCATAGTAACTTGGAACTTTGAACTTGTTTCAGGAACACACAGGCAAATTTTGATAGCTTTGGTTGGTGTACGTGGTAAAGTATGGATCTCAGAATGATGAAAAAGTAGTTTTCAATAAGATCTAACGTTATAGTCGATTTAATCGAATCGCTTGACGTAAAACGAAGAACTTTTTAAAAATTTAAATCGCAACTTATGTCGTTTACTTCATGCAACTTCAGTCAAGAGAAAACTATTAATTTTCCTGTCTTCCAACTTTTGTTTTCAATCTGTATTCACGAATAAATTTTAACACGCAAAAACGAATGAAAGCTCCATAACTACGACTATAATATAAAACGGGCTAAGATTCAAAAATATAAAGTATGTTCGGAATAAACTTTTGATTAAAATATAAATTGGTTGCAACTTTCATGATACATTACACCTTGAAAATCTTATTAAAGGTAGTCAGCCTTTGACTTTGAAAGATTTTATCGAATAAACTTGCAAGTAGCTATCTTTATTGTTTAGTAAAATGTTGATGCCGCCGCCAGCGCGAAATATTTTAGAGTAAAAACATTAAATTCTTTAAATTACAAATTCTCTTTTAGAAATAGTGTATTAACAAAGTCAACGTTTTTTACTAACCATTGTTGGCTCAATGATATCTATGATTAACATCTCTTTATTTATTGAAAAATATTTATTTGGCCAAGTAAAATCAGTCACATTTAGCAAGTTATTGAAACTATTGACAATCATTTTCTCTTAATCTAAGTGCTCGAACAATTTCAGTACATCAGATTTAGACTTTTCTTTGAACAAGTCCGTGAACTCGTTTATTGAATACAATGGATGTAATTCAAATAACTGTTTTAATTTCGTCTTAAACCTATTCATATCCAATTAAGTTATTTCAAATAGTATTAAATTCTATAAACTTATTTTAATCGATAAACCTTGTTTAAAGGTTTTTCTTAATTTAGATATTGGTACATACATTTTTCTTTGTATCTGGTGTTATTATGCATGTCTGACCATTTCTTTAAATTAATTAGTAATGTAAAATTATAATTCTACTTGTTAGCCTTCTTCTAGGTAGACTAACAAGATAGTAAGAGTTGCAGGCAACCGGTAAAAGCGGGTTACAAATTGTCGTTAATTGCGGTGTTTTAAGGGGGACGTCTTTGCTCAGCAGAGGACGACATTTGGCTGATGAGTGATAGTAAAACATTAAAAAAAAACTAGTGCGTGGAGTCCCTCCGCGCGGAAGAAGTGAAACTTCATAATCTTCTAATATATAAAAAAAATCTCGTGTCAAGGTGTTTGTTACCGAACTCCTCCGAAACGGCTTGGCCGATTTTTATGAAACTTTTTTCTCTATTTTCGGTAGGTCTGAGAATAGGACGTAGGCTATTTTTTATCGCCTAGGTGATATGGCAAAACAACGTTTGCGGGGTCAGCTAGTAAAAAATAAAATAAAAACCAACTACAGCGCAAGCGAAACAAGTTACGTAGCTCGTCGCTAGATGGCGTTGCTGCTCGTGCGCACGTTATTTTCAATAATTTTTCTTGATTTTTTCGCAATTTTCAAAGATATTCAATACTTTTTTTACTAAATACGTTTGAAATACTTTTTTCTACTCCTGTAGTATAATCTTTCAATTATATGGTCAAAAACTATGCAATAATAACTAACGTTATAAGTCTGTTCCAAGTTCTATACTCTATGGTGCAAATTCAGTAACATAATAACCCATAGTAATTTGATTATGTTACGGGACAGAGTAATAACATTCAAAAAAAAGAATACTGAAATCAATTTTGATAATCGAGTTTCTTTAAATATGCGTGTGCCACGTGATTGGTTGCCTAAAAATGAGTAAGAACAGGTAGGACCAATCACAATCAAGGTTTTTTTTCAAGCGAAATTTTGTAATTGAGAACACGCTGATCAAGCTCTATGGTACGAGTACGGTCGCAAAATAAAAAAAAATAAAGCGGGAAATTAATATTAAGTCATTATACATTAATTAAAATATGTTTACATTAACAATTATTAAATAACGGGCAATAAATGAATTTTAAAGTCATTATTAAATATGAATATTTTAACATCATTCAATTTGGCTGTATGACCTAAAGTTCCCGGGTCCATTCTAAGGTTGTGAGTACTGAAAAAAAAGATTCAAAATTGCGGGAATTTGTTTTGCTTTGCACGGAGTTCTTTCAATTCAAGTTGAAAGAAATAAAAGAGTTAATCACTATTTAAATGACTTTTAATGTGTGAGAATTTGTGACTTTGGTGAATTAAGTGATGCAGAAATGTTGACGCCGCTAGAAATAAAACAGGCGGCAATTGAAGTGAGCAATAATTTGCTACTTTTAAAATCGAAAAATTCATTTATTGTCCGTTATGTAAGTAATCATTATTTAATAATTGTTTATTTTGAACTCGTAGAAAAAGTAATGTATGCAACTATTCATAATCGGCCATTAAGACACTCATGCGTATCTATTATGACATGAGGCTTCGCCTCATGTCATAAACTCGCATTCGTGTCTTAATGGCCCTTATTATGTACAGTTGCATAAAATACTATATTCTACGATCTACCATTAAAATAGTTTTGATTTTTACAAGTTTTCATACTAAACCACGCAATTGTTCTGGATCGCACTAACGAAGTTTTTAACATCCGTTAGAATATATACAATGCGAACGTCTAGGAAACGTCAACTTGCGTTGCGTTGCGTTGCGTATTTAACGCAACGCTTGTTGGAAGTCGCATTAGAAGTTTCACTTCAAAAAGATTGTTTACCTTTCGTCACAATCCATGAGTCCCCGGAACCGTATCCAATAGTTGTCTATCTCATTATTGGCTTCCAGGATGAAGTCGTATCTCTCTCCCGCATACGTCACGAGCGAGGTTGCTGTAACAAGATGTTTATGTTAAGCCTTTGTTTGTATATATTTGAGAAAGAAACACTCAGAACGGTCATCCTCGCCTCCGGGGCAGAGGAAGCTGACGCCGGTGGAGACGGATAAGAGTAGGAGTAACCCTCACTGAACTACAGCGACGGTATTTCTTAGAGGAGGCCTGTGCTAGTAGACTAGTGGGACGAATATTAGGCTGCTATGATGATTATGATCAGTACGCTAAGATTCTACATAGTAAATGTAACAGTAAGTGAGTGCGAGCATGTATGTGTTTGACGCGGACTCTTTCACGCTGAAACGCTGGACAGGCTGAACCTCATGGAAAGCAATAACCGCCCCACCGCCCCCGATGGACATCCATATCATAAGTGGAGAGACGGATGCGTTGCTGACCCTTTGAGAAAATTGTAGGCTCCTTTTTTGGAGATAAATAAATTAAAAACTAAAACTACTTACTCCCAAAAAATACTTATAAAGCTTGCTCCGAATGTTTGTGTCAGACTCAGTTCGCTAACAAATTATTTTAAAAGTTTCATCTTCCATCAAATCTTCTCTTTTGGCTCGAATGTTTTAAAATTCTAATGAAGCTATTCTAGCACTCCTAATTTAAATCTAGGATTATTTAGCATTAAAATTTTCCTCGTTAATTACTGCACAGACTCTAAGGACTCTGAGTAAGCCAGACAAGTCGCGTGATCTCGAGTAAGACCAGGGGTGCCAAACGTACGGCCCGCGGGCCCTGTTCATGCAGTCCGCGGCTTGACTAAAGAGATAACTATAAATTAATAATTTAAAAAACCAATATTATGTTTGAAAATAAAGTAAATCCCATTATGCGTCTAAGATCACTTCCGCAGCTAACAAAAGAGCTGATTACTTTGAAACGGCTGAACCCATTTTGATGAAACATGTCTACGAACCATCGCGAAGAAATCTGGTTTCAAATAAAAAAAATCGCATCCAAATCGGTTCGACCGTTTAATAGCTATGATGCCACAGACAGACAGAGAGACACACTAACACATAGCGGTCAAACTTATAACAGCCCTCTTTTTGTGCCGGGGGTTAAAAATAGCCAAATTGGTCAGGGCATTATCAAGTGATGCGTTACTAACAAGCAGCATACCTAGATCTATTAATCTTTTGTTTTTGACGTGACAACGTCTAATAAATCGATGAACGCCGGCTGCACGCACGAAAAAGGATGACGCAATGTAACGTACATGTCCCGTACAGAGCAGTAAACGCCAGGATGTACAAAAGAGCAGCGTGCGCCAGGATGTACAAAAGAGCAGCGTGCGCCAGGATGTACAATCTTAGTACTTACTAGCGCTCGGGTAATTTTTAACCCGTCGAGCGACCGGATGTCATTTTAATAGGTGGCGTTAGGCACCGGCGTGTCAGCCTAGGTCGCGTGGGGGATGCGGGGGGTGGGGGGGTGCGGGGGAGGGGGGCATAATCATAATCATAATCATAATATTTAAATTAAAGGGGGGATGAAAATTTAATTGATTTTGCCGTAGGATTCACCGTTTTCAAGATATTTGACAAAACACCGGTTCTCGTCCGATCTCCGAGGTTAAGCAACGTCGGGCGCGGTCAGTACTTGGATGCGTGACAGCCTGGTTTCATTTTTGTTTTTTGAATGTTTTGTTATGACGTTGTCACGTTAAACTATCGTCCGTAAACCGACTTTATTTTTAGCGGGTGATGTGCAAGAAAGAGAGCGGATAAAACACACAGACAAAACACGGAGTACCGAACCCTCCCGAAAATTCTTCAGACTACCCGTGATCGCGGGGCTGGTATGCGTCTAAGTAAACATCGGAAGCTCGTTAGCGGTAATCGCGGTCTTTATCCCGTAATATTAATGAAAAGAAGTGGTCACGATACAGATGCATTAATATCAAACTATTTTAATCTACAATCACGATTCCACTTAAGCTAGTTACCTAAGAGCCGTCTTATTAGCACGGAGGTTCAGAACTTAAGGTTTTTGCAAAATTATTGTAATATTTTATTTTATTTTATTATGACCCTTATAATTCTTCGTGCGAACACAATAGCAAATGCTCCCAAGTATGTACAGGTCTCCATTAAAATAATACACGTAAAATACCTTAAAAATTATAACTATCGCAACGGATAATCTAGTTTGGTACCCCTGCATTAGAATGTCCCGCTAACCTGAAATCTCCTCCTCAGGGCAGACCTGACAGAAGACAGTCTGGAATCGAGTTACTTGGAAAACTCAAGCGAGATCCATTCAAAGATTCGTTTTTACTTCTTACTGGGAAACAAACACCTTTGAATGCAACTCTGTTTAAAACAAATACATTGTTTACTCGTAGAATGGCGATTGTTAGGAAAATGTAAGCTATTTCCGGTGATAAATTTTGATGCATTTTCAAACGGCGATTTTTCGCAGCCAATTTATTACAAATACTTAGTTTACTTTGGGAACAATGTATTTTATTACCAGTAATTTTCTGTATCCTTTGATTGCGTTGGCTTAGAAGTTTGATTTTTTCACAGCTCCAAGGGACAGTAGATCTAAGTATTTGATATAAATTTCAACGCGTTCCAGAGAAAAAGGATCTTGACAGACATACGGACGGACGGACGGACAACAAAGTGATCCTATAAGGGTTCCGTTTTTTCCTTTTGAGGTACGAAACCCTAAAACGCTTAATTTTAGCCCTAAAAACCAGATTAATTTTTAACTAACGGCAAATTAAACCCTAAATCGCGTTTTGACAGTTCTTAAAAAGTACTTACGTCAGTTAATTGGTGATTTCATCATTCCTGTTGCTTGTTAAAAAGGTGGTCATCACCATCATCAGCATTTCAGCCGAAAGACATCCACTGCTGTACAAAGGTGTCTCCCAAGGTCCGCCAAACAGATCGGGCTTGACCATCCGCATCCAACGCTTTCCCGCGACTTTAGCCCGGTTCGTTAAAAAATACTAGATTATAATGTTTTTTTTTTATGTTAGAAAGGCCAGACAAACGAACTAGTGGGTCACCTGATGTTAAATGATCACCACTGTCCATAGACACCCGCAGCGCTTTACGCGATGCCAGTGCGTTGTCGGCCCTAAAGGAAAGGGAACAGGGGAAGGGGGTGAGGGAGGGGAAAAGGGAAGGGGTGAGGTATTGGGCCCCCGGCACTCTCACTGACCGTACGAAACGCAAGCAGGATTACTGCTGCTTCACGCCGGTGTTCTGTGAGAGGGTGGTACTGCCCCGGACGAGCCGGCCCATTCGTGATGCAGCAGCTAGCTACAACATGGCTCTACCACTACTAAAATGTTTCGCTTAAAGTATTCTTAAGACGCCAATTCACAGTAAGACGAATAACCAGCCAGGGATAATTGAATTCGGCTAAATACCGCAAACATTTTCATAACAGAGCGTAAGATTATCAAAAGCCGACCTCGAAATTTTTAAATTAATTCTAAAATGCGAACTCGACGAATCATAAACGTAAATCAAAGCGGTTAGTTAAATTATATTGTTACAGTGGCAACGGAGAAAACGGTACAGTGGATTTTAACGAATTCTTAAGACAACCGAATTTTGACATCGTGGAACCTTTCGCACTAACGTTGCATTGCTTCAAGGTAAATCTGACGCTTAGGTATCTACTGTAAGAACGTTCTACGGTGAGTCAGGAATTATATGGTTTGATAGTACATGAGAAGCGGACAAAAGCGAAAACGTGCAGAACCTGGCGAATCACATATTTTATATGAGCTGGCATCCACGTATCGCGTCACATCGCTTGCAACACGATTGCATCCGCGGCGAATACATCGCGCGTTCGCGGGGAATCTGTTGCGCGCCCTCGGCGAACACACTGCGCGTTCGTTCCGCTTCTAATACGATAAATTGCCAGTGTAATATGGCTCTCATAAGCCATTGGCATTTATTAGCTGTATTATGTTTACGTGTGCTAAGTCCAATAGGGTGGATGCACCCTCAATTATCGCGACGTGAACGACTCATTGGCTCGGAGCGATTGAGCACTGATAAGCTCAATGTAGGGAGACATATCTCTGGAAACAGTACTAAATACGTGAGGCAAAATTATTATCATCGAAAATACCAACAAAAGGCCTTTAACAATCATTTGGAAGAGATAAAAAAATGTTTTTTAGGTAAATCGGCCTACGCATTGGACTCATCCACTGATGTTTCCATAAAACAAATGAAAGGTATTTCATCATCATCATCCCAGCTTATATACGTCCCACTGCAGAGCACAGGCCTCCTCTCAGAATGCGAGGGCTTGGGCCGTAGTTCTCACGCGGGCCCAGTGCGGATTGGGAACTTCACACACACCATTGAATTTCTTCGCAGGTGTATGCAGGTTTCCTCACGATGTTTTCCTTCACCGTAAAACCCATGGTAAATTACAAATGTAATGTCGTACATAAATTCCGAAAATCTCAGAGGTGCGAGTCGGGATTTGAACCCACGACCCTCTGCTTGAGAGCCCATAGATCAAACCACCAGGTCACCACGGCTTTTTAAAAAGGTAATTGCGGGGCATAAACCACCCTGTCTCCTTTCCCCGGACTCAAACTATCTGTATACCAGCCAAATTTTATTTAAAACGGTTCAGCAGTTATTAATATCCCATACCACCCCCCTTTTCAGCCCTTAAAGGGTGATTTCCGAAAAAAAAATTATCCTATATCCTTTCCCGGGACTCAAAAGTATCTATACGGACACGTTACTACTGAGTATAGGTCGTTTTCTTAAGTTTTTCACGTATACCACGTTTATGCTATAGTAGGTTCCAGTTAAAATGACGAAAAGTACTTAAAACCAACATCTATTGTTTAATTGTTATCTTCAAGTAGGGTTGTAAAATTCGTTGTATCGGTCGGTAGGCCATACTTCGGTCTCTTTGTTATCTTTTCCTTTCATATTCAGCAACAAAAGAAGTTGTAAAATCCCATGTTAACTGCATTTTCGTCATTTTAACTGGAACTTACTATACCACAGCTTACAAAATAAGGAACAATAAGCTTTATGATAATGGCATTGCAACACTAACAAAACCGTTTTAACTTAGAGCCAAACTGTTTTAGCAGGGGATTCAGATGCAGCTGTACTTAGACGCCGTTCTAACAGGAAACTACTTAACGTAGCTTAACTCGGATATTCGGACGCCATATTAGCCACTTCTGCTCTCTAACAGTCCCATAGCCAGATTAGCATATGGCTCTGTTGGGAGCAGATTTCATTTAAAATTCTCTACTTTTATCCCGTGGCATTGCTCGTGTTAGAAGTCCTATAAAAAAGGTTACAGTAGTACACACTTCATATGGCGCGTCGTGCATTTCCGGCCGCGCAGACACGAACGAACTATTCCGAAGATAGCCGAAGGTACGATTCAAACTTAAAATCAGTCTTATGTCATATTGTTGCAATGTACATACAAATTACTGTGAACCTTTTATCTGGGGGCACGGCAGTTCTATTAAAATAATAACGTTAGCTTTCAATATGAGTTTATTTAGGAGAGTGACGTACACGTGGATGACAAGCAATCAATGCAAAAGAAGAATAAAAATACAAAGTAAAACCTTCTTCTTAACATTCCCTCCCATCTTCACAAACTTTTCTTCTTCTAGTGGTTCCATCAATACAAACAGTCTGGGCTTATAGAGTGGCTTAGTCATCATGTCCGCGACGTTTTGCACTGAGGACACTTTCTTTGCTATTAAATTATTTGCGTCTTGCATCAAACATTCTCGCAGGAAGAAGTGCCTCCTCTGAACATGCATGTGTTTAGTCTGGTGGTGCCTTTCTATAGGGTTCTTGCTCAGTTTCAGTGCAGACTCACTATCAATCAGCAACTCTACGATTTGCACATTCATAGTCACGTCCTCTATGATTTGTTTCAGCCACAGTAGTTCGCGTGTAGCTTCACTTGCAGCAACAATCCCCGCTTCGCTTGATGAAAGTGCTACTGTTCTTTGACGCAGGCTTCGCCAGGAGATAGCTCCACTCGAAAACAGGCAAATCATCCCTGATGTTGAGCGGCCTGTGGTTGGATCACCTCCAAGATCGGCATCTGTGTACATAGTAATAGGCTTATTGTTACCTTTGTATGTGATGCCGTACTCCTTTGTGCCTTGGATGTATCTCAATATTCGTTTGACCCGTATAATATCTCCATCAGTTGGATTTTGTAGGGTTCTTGATACTACTCCAACTGCGTAAGCAATATCCGGTCTTGTGCCCACCATAAGATATGACAAAGCGCCTACTGCTTCACGATATGGGAACTTTTCTTTGTTCTCAGACGTCGTGACTTTTTGCATGTCTTTTACAATCGGGGTTGGCACGGGCTTGCAGTTCGTCATGCTAAAACGTTGTAGAATTTTATCTGCATATGCCTTCTGGTCAATTTTAATAGAACCATCGCCATGTGTCTTGATTTCAACACCTAGAAAATATGACGCCGGCTTAGTGGTAATCTTAAATCTCTGTCCGAGTTCATCATATAGATCTTCCACTCCCTTCTCATCAGATGCAGCCACTAATCCATCATCAACGTACAGAACTATTATGACTTTTCTCCCCCCGCCTTCTGCTCTGGTGAACAAGCATGGATCTGCAGAACTTAGTTTAAAGCCCATTTTCATAATATGCTCGGTAATGCACGCATTCCAGCATCTCGGCGCTTGTTTTAATCCGTATAAGCTTTTCTTTAGTTTGCACACCATTTTCGAGTCAATATTAGTCAGCCCTTCTGGCGGTTTCATATATATCTCCTCGTTTAAGATGCCATATAGAAATGCAGTCGACACATCAAATTGTCCTAACTTCATCTTCTCCTTTGCAGCTACACTCAATAGTGCTCTAATAGTGCTTATCTTAGCGACTGGACTGAAGGTTTCGTAATAGTCGAGTCCTTGCTTTTGAGTAAATCCTTTAATGACTAGTCGGGCTTTGTATCTTTCGATAGCACCGTTGGGTTTGGTTTTTACCTTATAGATCCATTTACATGGTATGGCTTTCCTATTCTGAGGTAATGGTACCATTTCCCACGTGTCATTCTCTTTAAGGGAATTTAGTTCTTGACCCATAGCTCCAACCCATCTTTCTTTGTCAGGATGAAGCATTGCCTCTTTAAATGTCTTAGGCTCCACATTTACTTGCTCCATACTGTCAACAACATTCATCACGTAATCATTGAACTTCGAGGGAAGTTTGATGGTGTTTCTCTGTCTCAGAGTTCTTATGCCTTCCGCTTCTACTTCATGAGCAGATAGATAACCATCACTTTCTAACTCGCTATCAACTTCTCTTTGTGAGTCAATTGATTTGTTGAAAATATTTTCGTGATCAGAGCTATCTTCATTTTCATTGCCTTCACCTGTTTCTTCATCTGATTGGTCTTTTGTGGATGTCGACGATACTTGGTCTTCTAATAAGGGTTGTAAGAAAAATTTATTAGTAGATGCTAGTGTCTTCTCTTGAAAGGAAACGTCTCTTGACCTTATTAAGGTGTTATTTTCTTTACACCAAATTCTGTATCCATCGTCGTTATCGTAACCAATCAAGATCCCTTTCACTGCTGTCTTGTCTATTTTCTTTCGGTTACATTTTGGAATGTGGGAGTAACAGGTGCTTCCGATGATCCGTAAGTGCTTGATATTGGGTTTTTTACTAAACCAAAGCTCGAATGGCGACTTCTCTTGCTGTGTTGGACCAGTACGGTTTAATATGTAAGCAGCTGTATTGACAAGCTCAGCCCACAAGCCTTGAGGCAGCGTGTCTTCTTGTCCATACATCATGGTTCTGGCACACTCTACCACCGTTCTGTTTTCGCACTCACAGCAACCATTCTGTTCCGGCGTGTAAGGCATTGTGAGTCTTTGCCTTATTCCGTACTTCTTCAATATCCCTCTCACTTTTTCATTATCAAACTCGCCTCCATTGTCACTAAGAATCTCTTTTACAATATGTCCAGTAGTTTTAGTTTCTGCCAACATTTGCTCAAGTTTCTCGTGTACTTCTCCCTTTTCCTTCATAAAATAGACTTGGCGAAATTTAGTGAAGTCGTCTTTAAACAGTACGAAGTATCTGTACTTTGAAAATGAAAATCTGAATGGTCCACATACGTCGGTATGTATTAGCTCTCCTGGACAAGTCGCGCGCTCCCTTGTACCAAATTTGAGTCGATGGGCTTTTCCAAACACGCACCCTTCGCATAAATCGGAATCTAATTTTAGCTTTATGCCCAGCTCACTCTCTATTACCTTCTTAACATGAATTTTGTTCTGGTGTCCCAAACGTTCGTGATATAATTGCATCATGTTGGAGTCATCTATTAACAGATTGGTTTCAAGGGGCCGTTTAACGTTCTTCGCTAATAACTTGTACAAGCCTCCATGCGGATCCCTTTTTCCAATTAGTAGATCACGACCTCCTTCTAATTTAATTACGCACTCTTCTGTTCGAGACTCAAACACGGTGTTCGGTAATCTATCTTGAGCTGACAGAACTGAATATAGATTTTTCTTAATGGAAGGTACGAACCATACGTCATTTAGAGTTATCAGCTCCTTTGTTCCTCGTACATCAGCCTCAATCTCAAGGCTTCCCTTACCAATCGCATGGACTGCTGAGCCGTTGGCAGTTGTCACAGTATGAGCACCAGTGAAGTACTGGAAGGTCTTAAACAGGTCGCTTCTATTGGTCACATGGCTAGTTGCACCATTATCCACGTACCAGTTATCGCTATCCTTGTGTGCTGTGCTACTGTCAAGCGCCATCAAGTTCATGTTAACGTTGGACGTACTTTGACTTGAAGTAGTTTTCGGTTTTGGTGGTCTCCCATCTGTTTTCCATTTGGAGCAAGTTTTGACTCTATGTCCAAGCTGTCCACAGTAGTTACATTTCATCTTGCAAACTCTGTCCTTTCTTTTCTCTTTCGACCTCATGACTGTCAGTGCTTCAATCTTCGTGTCACTTTCATTAACATTTGTCAAAGCTCTCTCATGAGTACATAACTGAGTCGTGAGATTTTCAATATTTCTTTCCTTCTTGTTCATCAAAAGCCAGCTAGATTTGAAACTGAAATACTGCTCCGGAAGTGTATCAAGTATTTTACATATTAATAAAATCTCTGGTAGATCATTTCCTTCTATTTCGGTGTTTAAATCGTACCATAGGTTTTTGAGAGCCGAAATATGAGTGGCCATATCATGCTCCTCGCTTTTCTGGTAGCGGAAGAACCTTATACAGAGATCGTAGCTCCTGTCTTCCTTTGCTCCATCGTAAAGCCTGTGAAGCTCTATCCACATCTCACTTGAAGTTTCGCATCGCATCACTTTTTGCAATGTCTCCTCTGTCATGTTTGTCGTTAGAATTAACAAGGCTTGACTGTCAAATTTATGAAATTTTTCTATGTCGGATTCATATTTAGCTAACTCGTCGGCTGTTGCCGACTTGCCGGGAATATTTGGCCTTAATTTTCCTTCAATCGCTTCTAGCGTACCTGGAGTACCTTTCAATAATAGTTTTATTTTGTACCTCCATGTCTGCCAGTTAGCAAGACCGTCGAGCCGACCGATCTCGAACTTCACGCCTTGCATGATCGAGAGCTCTATTTTTCCTCACTATTGCGATGAATTTGGAATATTATTTAACGCTCTGCTACCATATTAAAATAATAACGTTAGCTTTCAATATGAGTTTATTTAGGAGAGTGACGTACACGTGGATGACAAGCAATCAATGCAAAAGAAGAATAAAAATACAAAGTAAAACCTTCTTCTTAACAAGTTCCCCCGCCAAGTCGAGCAAAACAAAGGTACTATCCTTTTCTCGAACCCATTCAGGCTATTTTCAACCTCCTGTAATTTTATGTTGGCCACACCTAGAGAGAGCCCTGAATTTTCAGTTAGCAATACACATAGGTACGAGCACGAGTAAAGCGTTGTGTGCGATTGCCAAGTCATTATGTGTGCTAAAACAATAAAGATCATCATCATCATCAGCCTATGTTCCACCACTGCTGGACCTATGTATGTGTATGGGAGAGGCCTATGCCTCTCCCATGGCACGCCACTGAGCCTTGGTTTGTGCCGACTTGCCATTGGTCAGGGTTTGCTCTAATTGCCACGCTGAGCAGGCGGGTTGGCAATCGCAGTATATTCACACCGGTATTGCTGCTGCCCGACACCGGTGGGACCGATGTGTACTTGGTCATAAAAGTCTCTTAGTCGCCTTTTACGACACCCGCGAGAAGAATTGGGGGAGTGCTATTCTTAAGCCGGCACTCCACGGACAAACAATAAAGATATCTAATATTAATTTAACGATTTTAAAATAAGTAAGTCGGTGGAAAACGAGTTTTATGGACACCCCTGGCTTAATATTGCATCTCAAAACTTTTTGCAGTATAAGAACGCCTAGCGAGACTTGCATCTTTTTACATATTGTAATGTTTTTGATGGGATCCGTCTTACTCACGCGAACTCATTTGGAAGTATGGCGGCTGACTAACATGCCACGCGACGCGCGCTAACATGGCGGCACCAACCCACCAATAGCGGCACAGAATAAATAATACGCGTCGTGCGTGAAGTTTGTCGATTGGTCAATTGCCTTCCGCGCGCTTCTAAAACGTGTCTTCTGCGCAGGTACATCGGTGAGCCATGTCAGTAGCGTACTCAGATAACGCCATCTATGGATTTGAGACGCAGTTAATACGTCATCTTGTAAGTCAAGTTGCTTCAACGTTCTTGGAAATTAATTTTAAAACATTACGATTTCACTAGTGCTATTATGAGAATATTGGGTGAAATTAATAGGTAACATTTAATATTACTACGGTACAGTCAACCAATTTCATTTCTAGGCCACTATAGAACCTTGTCGCATTAACTACTAGACAATTACAACGTCAGTGCGGGTAAAAGATTTACACAATTTTCCGATCACAACATGCAATAAACGTAAAGAGTTTATACCTAAACGTTTTCGCTTCATGACATGAGAAGAATAACTATGAATTAAAACATTTAAAAACCCCCAACGCAATTAAGTCAAAGTTCCCTTCTGCTCCGCAGCATACAAAAGAGCTGACAACTTTGAAACGATTGGACCACTTTTGATGAATTATGTCTAAGAACCATCGCCAAGAAACCTGCTTTCAAGTAAAAAAAACCGTATCAAAATCGGTTCACCCGTTTAAGAGTTCCTCCTGTCACAGGTATCTCGCATACCTACTAGGAGGTCCCTAACCTATTGTTTTGAATTTTTATGAGCAATAAATATATTTTCATTTTTCATTTTTTTTTTCATTTTTAAAGAGTTATGTTATGTTATTTTAGACGACCAGATGGCCTAGTGGTTAGAGAACCTGACTATGAAGCTTGAGGTTCCGGGTTCGATTCCCGTCTCGGGGCAGATATTTGTATGAAAAATACGAATGTTTGTTCTCGGGTCTTGGGTGTTTAATATGTATTTAAGTATGTATCTATCTAAGTATGTTTATCCGTTGCCTAGTACCCATAACACAAGCTTTCCTAGCTTACTTTGTTACTAGGTCAATTGGTGTGAATTGTCCCGTGATATTTATTATTTATTTATTTATTTATGTATGATGCCACAGACAGACAGACACACACACACATAGCGGTCAAACTTGTTAAACACCCCTGTTTTTGTGTCAGGGGTTAAAGAGAAGTTTTGGCAGCGGACAGTGACAATTTAAGTTATTAATACAAAAGCAAACTCCTTCGATGACACATGTTCACAAAGATCGAGATATCAATATGAATGACATAGATACATCACGCAATAATCACTGTCGTAGAATTGATGCATGCACAAATTGATGCATTATGACATGGTTCTACAGTAGCCTAGGAATTAAATTGGTTGGCTTCACATTATGACGAAGCCTGCTCTCATCTATTTATAATGATGACAAATGTCTACTGCTTTGCCTAATGTTGCCTACTGCCTCCTAACGTCTTTATGGTACAGCGTGTCTTAATTATAGCAATTAAAAGTTGCCGGCATTGTTACGCAGATCAAGGCCTAACTAACAGAGTGCCGGCATCCGCAAGTTTTAGGCTTTAAAGGCTCAAGTTTTAAAGGCAAGTCTCACTGAACCATATTGTTCAGATTTTCTTTAGTTAATTTTATGTCGAAAACAAAAGGTTCCAGAACACAATGGTAATTGGCCTGTTTATAAATTTCATGGTTTAGATGTGGTTTACAACAGGTACAATTTTTTTTTCGGTTTGGTATAAAAATTATCATAATGAATTTCATAGTTCCGTAGCCCCGCAATCTAAAATTACCTTTTTCACACGACTACGGCAAAGCCAAAAGGAGGTGTAATGATTTTAGCAATCTATGTATGTTTGTTTGTTTCAGTGTATAGAAACTCGAACTCCTCAGTTCGAGCCTCCTCAGGCCCATGGCTAGTTATATGGGACTCTATAATCTGCCGTCATCTCTCCGCGCATACCCGCTAAAACCACTTCGACGATACCCCCTTGCCGAGGTATGGTAGGCGCCGTGCCGTCACATGAATAAATACGGAGCAGAATAAAAAGTTCAAACAACGTCGCGCACGCATTACACTACTACACGCAGAACATATGTGTGCGTGACCTGTCACAGACAAGACGGGGGGGGGGGCGTGCACCGGCGCCCGCTCGGAGACAAACCGGTTTGAACCAGCTCAGTGAGTAGACAAAGTTCAGGTGTGCCGCTAGCGACGACGCGACCGTTTAGCGTTTAGCTACATAGTTCGGGTATTCGGTTGTTTTTAAAGATGCCTACCTGTTGTAGTGTTTGTAGATATACAGATATTAGATACTTAGGTACTTGTTTCAATAAAATATTTTGATTTTTAATTTTTGTTTTTACCGAGCGACAACCCTATGATAATAGGTAAGAATTTCGAGCACTGTTCGGAAGCTTTTCTTCTGCTCCGTATTTATTCATGTGGTGCCGTCACAAAACTTAATAACAATAGGTACTATAGACGAAATCCTGCCTTTTCGCAGAATTTTTCGTCCTAACTGTTTCATTACCCAACTGTTTTTTTTTCTTAAACTGTAAACTATTCAGGATATATTTCAGTACTATCCCGTAGAAACCTACAGGTTAGGTTAGTTTTATAACAATCCTGTATCCTGTATGTTTAGTATCTTCTCCTTTACTGCGGCTTGGGTCGAATTTGAACAGTTAGTATTAATAAAATATGCCTTATAAATAAATAAACAAAAATTCAAGGTAGTTTTATAATATGTCAATAAAAGTTAATTTTTGTGGGGTAGTTTGAGAATAAGAAAAATAAAGTGGGTACTTGAGAAGTTAAAGTGACAAGTTAAAACATTTGTTTTGGTTTGTTAGTTTAACATTTGGTAGCATAGCATACGGTTGTGGTAACTTGGTGGTGGTGATGGTTGGGTTTATGTGATTTGTGTGTGTTCGTACAGTGTGGAGGTGGAGGAACTGCATGAACGCAGATTTCTTGCATAAACGTAACTATTGTAAGGTCGCGGGAGAGCAAAGTAATTGTTTTAGTTCATTAACAATCCTGAATAGTTTACAGTTTTAGAAAAAAAAAACAGTTGGCAAATGAATCAGTTGGGAAAAGTCAGAGAACAATAGACATTATTTCGAATATGCTATTATCGCTTAGCTAACTTTTTTTTTGGCCTTTACGGGTTTTGTAGCGGTAATTCAATCGTTTGAGTTAGGTTTGGTTTGAACTGCTATTCAGGAATGCCAAAAATCAGTGGTTTGCGAGAGGTTTGGGATGAGCTTTATTTATTTGTTTATTTACAAAGCGAATTAACAGGAAAATAAGGCTCTTCTCAAGCTCAACCCATTCCTATCCTCTCCCAAACGATTGAATTACCGCTCGCAAACCGTGTTGGGCCATTATTATTATTAAATTATTACCTTAGTACCAGCGTCTTTACTGTTTTTAATTTATAAAACGCTTTGTGGAACTAAAGTTGCCTTATGCTAAATAGTTGACGAGAACTCAATGCTCATTTGCAAGTTAACACAAGTTGGTTGTTTTTCAAGGGGTCGTGATTTCTTTAACTATAGTATTAGTCAGCAGGATGTAGGGTGGTTTTTATATAAGGTATCTCAATTTGAAAAGAAGAGACGGCTTAGGAATGGAATTCCCTGCCTACGACTGTGTTCCCTGAACACTACAATTTGGCTGCTTTCAAGTCTAGGGTGAATGAGCATTTACTAGGAAAGCGTGCTTCATCGTAGGCTTCATCTTCGCTTACCATCAGGCGTGATTGTGATCAAACGTAAGCCTATATTGTATAAAAAAGTCGAAAAACTAAGTTGCAACTCCGGGTTCAAACCCACGTCTCTCTACCTGAGAGACCAAACCATTAGGCTACGAGTACCACGACTTTTTTAGGCTATCACAGCTTGTAAACATGTCTTCTTCGACAAATTCCTTACAAAACACTCAAGCGATTCGAACTAAAAGGTAACAACGTTAAAAATTTAATTCGTCCACTAAAAACAAGAGGCTCGAGCTAATTAAATGAAAATCCAGCGTCGAGCTCGCATGTTCAAATTCAGATATCACCGCTTCTTTCATCCGAACAAGAACCGAGCTCATCCCGTTTCCCGAATCTACATATTCAAATGTCCAGGAAGGATCAAAGCGAGAGAATCCGGTCTCGTCGACTGAAAATGTTAAATTTGGTAAGCATTTGCTAAATTGAAGTAAGTGCGGGGCGAGGTATTTTTGTTTGCTCTAGCTGTTAGCTGTTGTTTCGAAGGCGAAGTCAGGACAGTTTGCGTTTGTGATGTTTATAGTTAATGTGAATTTTTGATGTGCCGTCTTAGGTATAGGTGACCAATGCTTTACAATTTTTCATGACAGTTCTTACATCAGAATAAAAACATAAAATATAACATAAAAAGGGTTTATTGAATCAGGCGTTACTTTGCGGAGGTCCATATTACCTCACCCGCGACCTTAGTACGTTTATGTAAGAAATGCGTGTTCATGCAGTTCCTCCACATCCACACTATACGAAAGCACTCAAAAATCACACAAACCCAACTATCACCACCACCAAACTACACTGACGCGTTTCGAACTCAAACGGAGCTCATCTTCAGAGTAGATACCACAACCGTAAGCTATGCTACCTATTCTCCCCATTTCCCTCTCCTTTTTAAAGGCCGGCAACAGATCAGTGACTCTCTTTGAGTTGTTGATATTCATGGGTGGTGTTAAATGTTAGTCTAAAAGTTGTCTAAAAATTTCATCTGTACGCGGACGAAGTCGCCAACAAAAGCGTGTTATATATTATATATTCTATCAAAACAATTCGCAAGCGTTATATTAAAACAGTTTAATAATTGGATCCCGACTGGGACGGACAGAACAACCAAATTAGCATACATTCAATACTACAAACTAAATTGATATTAGTTGCTCGCACCCGGGGGAGCCGCTTTACACGTTGCAATTTAAAACGAGGCGCCAAAATATTCTAACGCTAGCTTCCTTCACTTAAACAATTTGCTTAATAAAAATTTGCTTAATAAATAACTAGCGTTAGCGCTAGTTCCGCTCTTACAACTCACTCTACAAAATATTCTAACGCTAGTGCCACTCTTACAATTCACTCTACAAAATATTCTAACGATAGCTCCGCTCATACAATTCGCTCAACAAAATATTAAAAGGTTAGCTCCACTCACACAATTCGCTTTACAAATTATTCTAATGCCTAGCTCTGCTCATTCAATTCGCTTAATAAAATTGTTCTAACGCTAGCTCCGCTCATACAATTTGCTCAACAAAATGTTCTAACGCTAGCTCCGTTCATACAATTTGCTCAATAAAATGTTCTAACGCTAGCTCCGCTCATATCATACCATTTGCTCCAAAAAATACTCTAACATAAATAAATAACATCGCTAACATCCTTAAAAAAAATTCTGTATGAATTCTTATAGTTTCGGAATAAATTGCAAAACAAAACATTTTTGACTACTACATTGGAGAGAAATTTTTTATTGTATTTGTAGGTCGCTGACTCCTAATTCGCTATAATAATATGATGAAAAATATCGTATATCCCCACTTAATTCACATAATTTACCTACTTTATATTCCGAACATAGCCCTCTCCATCGCCCTCCTCTGAGTGACTTTGATGATGATAATAAAACTATTCTATATTAGTATTTAAAATTCATGTCGCAGTCGTTACGTATCATTAAGCTTGTAAAGAGGACTTATACTTTGAATACGCAAAGTTATACGCTCTATATTTGTCTTGCCGAAGTTAGATCTAACTATTAGTATTAGGTATGAGGCAACGCAAGATGATATCTGGCGGCAAATGTCAAGGAGATAGGATTTAATTAAACAGGATGTCGACACTTAATTAATTAACAGAATGTTATGAATAATAATAATAATAATATTGGTCTTATGTCAAAAAAAAATTAAAAGTGTCATGTAAAATCGGGATCCTGCATTTTCGGCGAAAATTATTTCCCAACGAATTCATTTCCCAACTGATTCATTTCTATTAAATATATATTTCAGGACTATCCTGTAGGTGTATAGGCTAACTAAGGTAACTTTTATAACAATCCTGAATAGTTTTCACTTAAAAAAAAACAGTTGGGAAATGAATCAGTTGCGAAAAGGCAGAGAATCTGTAATACAGACATTTTTTATCCCAATATTCCCACGGGATCGAGATAGGGTAGTGGGTAAAATGAAAAACAGTGTAAGATGAAAAACCACTCGTAGCACCCGGTACTAAGAGTAGTTTTTCATCTTACACTGCCTTTCATCTTATTTTCATCTTACCCCCACTCACCCTACGTGTCTAAAATTTCATAATCTCAGCCCCTAAAGTTTGGTGACACAAAAACTGCATTGGTATAGGTACGAAGCACTCATACAACGACAACAAATCATGACCTTTTATTAAAATTGGTATCCGTCCATTAAATGTTTTTATAACAAAAATAAATCGTAAATTGCATTGTTTCCAGGTTCCTGTAATGCAATTAATGTCCAACACGAAAGCTCAAAAGATCTGCAGACAATGGAGGATAATTTAAAATTTCCTCCGACAAAAATAAATTACAGATAAGAATGACCACTGTGCACTATTAAAACGTCCAATTGAATTTATTTCATTAAAGAGATTTTCAACAAAAGGCTCCGTGGAACTCAGTCGTGTCGACGTTAATATACAGTGTGATCAATGGTAGTAAAATATTCACCGTTGTTCTTTTAAAATAAAATCACTAATCACCAATAGCAATTAATTAATCATCATCATCATTTCAGGCGAAAGATTGCTGAACATAGGCCTCCCCCAAGGCTCGCCAAACAGATCGGTCCCGTGCCATCCGCATCCAACATCTAAATCGGTTCACCCGTTTTAGAGCTATGATGCCACAGACAGACAGAGACACACACACACACACACACACACACACACACACACACATAGCGGTCAAACTTATAACACCCCTCTTTTTGTGTCGGGGGTTAAAGAAAGGGTCCACTATAGTGTTCATTAAATGAAACTCCGTACAGTTGACATTCTCTTGAAAAGTATATTTCACAAAAACTCCACTTCTATTTATACTATCTGAGATAAACAAACGATCATCATCATCATCCTAGCCTACATACGTCCCACAGCAGGGCACAGGTCTCCTCTCAGAAAGAGAGGGGTTGGGCCGTAGTTCCCAGTGGGGATTGGAAACTTCACACACCATTGAATTTCTTCGCAGGTGTATGCAATTTGAATTTAAATAGAGTTAATTGAATTTGGTAAAGTCGGTTCTGCTTACGTCTTCGTCAATTTTTATCCTTTTATAAGTCGTGCTTTATAAAGTCCTAATCCTAATTCAAACAAGGCTTTACATAGTTAAGGGTAATCATCACGTCCGTCGTGTTTTTTTAGAGTGAACAATCTTCAAACTGTATCTTCTGCGAAACATGCACCTGTGTCTAAGATGCAGTTCAGAAACTTTATGAAAATTGCAACTGTTTGAAATGAAAATGTCGGACAGACATATTTAAAAGCAGACGACATATGCAAATCAGATTTAAAATTTCAAATAATGTTTACTCTGACTAGATAAAATACTAAAAAAGAAATAGGTAACACAATACTTAAGGCATCTGGTGGGAGCTAAACCTACAACTTGGAAATTTCGTAGCTCGCTGCACTACATCATTGATAAAAAAACAGTTTGTAAGGTTTCTTAAAGCGACTAGACTCTATTTCAGACGGCTCGACTCTAAAATGGAAACTGAATATTCTAATAGACTTAAACAATTGAACGACTCGAGCTTTTTCCAAAAGGATTAGCGCCTGAGTCATGTATGATATTCAGGACATCTCAAATTCTCAGTCTAAAATGCAATGGATTGGTTTGTAACTTTTTTTTATACTGACCCTGAGTTTTTTAAATAAAAATAACAACCCCGAGTTTCGAGCCCAATTAGCTAATTCTTTAAGTACTTTAAGCACTTTAAGTACTTAAGGACTTAGCTTTATAAGCTTTTCATTAAAAAACTTCAACTTAAATTAGTCGTCAGGTTTAGCCTTGTGACTCAAAACTAAAGGTTTAAATTACAAGACCATTTAGTTGCTAAGCGTTAAAAAAAAGAGTCGAGTTTTTCTAAAAGGCATTAAGAGACTGAATCTCTTTCATCACTACTCTTTACCGTTGAGTAAAAACAGTAAAAACAAACTCTTTAGATTTTTAGCGGAACGCAGTTTCTCGGTTACTGAGCAAAGACTAATGGGGAAAATAAAAAAGAAAACAAATCCAAAGTTACGACCCAAACAAAAGACATCCAGTTTTCTAAATTAGTAACACCAATTTGCCAAAAGTGTTATTGGAAAGATCGTAAAATCTGAGTTATTGTTTCTAGGGTTCCTTGCAAAGACGGACAAAAAGCAAAACCGCTACATTTTGATCTTTAAACATTATAGTAACACTCGTAACGAGAGAAAACCTGCATCGTACGTAAGGAAACCTGCATACAACTGCGAATAAATCCCATGGTGTGTGTGAAATTCCCAATCGGTCTGGTCCCGCGTGGGAACAACGGCCCAAACCCTCTCATTCTGAGAAGAGGCCTGTTCCCTGCAGTGGGACGTATATAGAATGGTTACCTATCAAAATTTAGAAATATTATTTCCGAATATTTAAAATCCCGAATGCTTCATTTATCCGAATGCATTTTTTTCTGAAACTGTAAATATTTCAGGATTTTTATAAAACAACCCTAACCTAAATACCTATAAATCCTGAAATATTTACAGTTTCAGAAAAAAATGCTTTCGGACAAATGAAGTTTTCGGGATTCTAAACCTTCGGAAATAAAATTTTCTAAACATCGATAGGTTCCCATATAGAATGGGATGATGATCATTTAACGCGAGAATAAAAAAAGACGTGGTAGCCTATACTTCATTTAATTTAGAATTGAAAACCACAACATCATTATATTGCGGCTCGTCAACTATTTCTTACCTAGCAAATAGTACAGTACAATAGTCTGGGAGCCGCAAAATAAAATTGTTTTAATGTCACTTTATTTGCGTGTCGTCAATTGCTACTCTAGTAGAAATTATAAAGAGATTACAGTTCACGAGCCGCAATATAATGTTGTTGTGGTTTATAATTCTAAATTAAATGGAGTATAGTGGTTTGACCTATGGCCTCTCACGCAGAGGGTCGTGGCTTCAAACCTGGGTTCGCGGTTCTGAGTTTTTCGGAATTTATGTGTGCAAATTTACATTTAAAATTTACCATGAGCTTTGCGGTGACGGAAAACATCGCGAGGAATCCTGTATACACCAGAGGAGAATTATACTTACGTACAAATTACTTAGGTAAAGAAAGATACCTCAAAAATGACTTTTTAGCCGCCATTTTCCTTTTAAAACTACATCGAACAGTGTCTACGGAACCCCACTTGACTCACACGCACCTCCCTACATTTATAACGAGTCGACAAGAGTTTCAATTAAGTTCTTTCGCGTTTTCTCGCTTTGTTAGAGAAACATGTTTTTTTTCTTCAGAGTAACGTCGTAAATTTGAAAGTGTACACACGTTGTTTTGGAGAAGAATGTCCACTTGCATTTATGCCATTGAAACGCTTCAGTGGTCCACTCTTTTTTGTCTCAAATCAACAAAAACTCAAAACGTGCAATTAGTTGAAAATTAATGTGTTTTTCTGGGCTAACTTTTTGCTTTTAAATAACTGTCTATCCATTGGAGACCACGGACGGGGAAACGTGGTGTAGGGCGTCCTGAGGCACGGTGGACGAATGACCTTAAGAGGGTCGCTGGCGGCGGATGGATGGATGTTGTGGCGCGCCATAGAAGAGGCCTATGTCCAGCAGTGGACTGCGATAAGCTGATGATGATGATGATGATGATGATGATGTCCATTAAAGCGGACATGATCATTATCTCATTCTGAGAGGAGGCCTTTGCCCTGCAGTGGGACGTATCAAGGATGATATAGACTGGATTAGCAATCGCCATAGCATTTACAGACCGACCGCGGAAAAATAGTTCGATTATTAAAACTAATGGCGCTGGCATTATAGCCCGAGGCTTTGAAAGCAAAACAATCAGACTACAGATGTTTCATACTGCAAATGTGTTATTATGCAATATTTTTGAAAAATAATACATTTGCAGTAATATGAAACATCTGTAGTCTTATGTATGTATGTATGTATGTAAACTCTTTATTGTACAAAATAAGGAAAAAAAAAAAGAAAAACATTGTTGACAACCGTTGAAATGCATGTACAAAGGCGAACTTATCTCTTTAAGGGATCTCTACCAATCAACCTTTGAGTGGATGAAAGGAGCATTTAGTAAGGGACCGACAAAGAGTAAGTAAAAATAAAACAGTCGGACAAAGCAAAGGCTACAATACAACTTTTAGTAAATACAATACATAAACTCATAATATAAAGAAACCTATTAAAAATATACTACCATATACAACATTATATATGCATAAAACATACAATAAATAAGCAGTGTTCTCAATAAATTAAAGAGATGGTGTGAGCCACATCTTCTTCAAAGCTTCTGTAGTCTTATTGTAATGCTTTCAAAGCCTCGGGATATAATGTCAGCGCCATCTAGATTTAATAATCGAACTATTTTTCCGCGGTCGGTCTGTAAATGCTATGGCGATTGCTAATCCAGTCTATATCAAGTTAGCTATGAAGTATCTTTTTTTTTGTACTTATTTTTTCAACTTCATTTTTTTATTTTTTTTTTTTATTACTTTTACGGTCATCCCGTGAAATCATACATTTCGTACTAAATACAAACTGAAATATAGATGCACAGAAAAAACCCCAGAAAAAAGACCAATGCTGGGAATCGAACCCAGGTCCTCAGCATTCCGTGCCGCGTGCCATACCCCTACACCACCACTGGTCTAGAGATTAGACACGAATCTTTCCTATACATCATACATTTCAATCTGCTAAATCATCACCTTATGCAGTGACAAACGCACATCTATGTTACACCCTCATCGAGAGATTTAAACACTCCTTCGGAACTAACCGCTCACCTGGACAAGAGATGGCGCTACTGTGCAACTTTAAACAAGTTAGCTATGAAGTATCTTTTTTTTTTGTACTTATTTTTTCAACTTCATTTTTTTATTTTTTTTTTTTTTATTACTTTTACGGTCATCCCGTGAAATCATACATTTCGTACTAAATACAAACTGAAATATAGATGCACAGAAAAAACCCCAGAAAAAAGACCAATGCTGGGAATCGAACCCAGGTCCTCAGCATTCCGTGCCGCGTGCCATACCCCTACACCACCACTGGTCTAGAGATTAGACACGAATCTTTCCTATACATCATACATTTCAATCTGCTAAATCATCACCTTATGCAGTGACAAACGCACATCTATGTTACACCCTCATCGAGAGATTTTAACACTCCTTCGGAACTAACCGCTCACCTGGACAAGAGATGGCGCTACTGTGCAACTTTAAACAAGTTAGCTATGAAGTATCTTTTTTTTTGTACTTATTTTTTCAACTTCATTTTTTTTTTTTTTTTTTTTATTACTTTTACGGTCATCCCGTGAAATCATACATTTCGTACTAAATACAAACTGAAATATAGATGCACAGAAAAAACCCCAGAAAAAAGACCAATGCTGGGAATCGAACCCAGGTCCTCAGCATTCCGTGCCGCGTGCCATACCCCTACACCACCACTGGTCTAGAGATTAGACACGAATCTTTCCTATACATCATACATTTCAATCTGCTAAATCATCACCTTATGCAGTGACAAACGCACATCTATGTTACACCCTCATCGAGAGATTTTAACACTCCTTCGGAACTAACCGCTCACCTGGACAAGAGATGGCGCTACTGTGCAACTTTAAACAAGTTAGCTATGAAGTATCTTTTTTTTTGTACTTATTTTTTCAACTTCATTTTTTTATTTTATTTTTTTATTACTTTTACGGTCATCCCGTGAAATCATACATTTCGTACTAAATACAAACTGAAATATAGATGCACAGAAAAAACCCCAGAAAAAAGACCAATGCTGGGAATCGAACCCAGGTCCTCAGCATTCCGTGCCGCGTGCCATACCCCTACACCACCACTGGTCTAGAGATTAGACACGAATCTTTCCTATACATCATACATTTCAATCTGCTAAATCATCACCTTATGCAGTGACAAACGCACATCTATGTTACACCCTCATCGAGAGATTTTAACACTCCTTCGGAACTAACCAGTTCAGTTAACCAGTTTCAGTTTGTATTTAGTACGAAATGTATGATTTCACGGGATGACCGTAAAAGTAATAAAAAAAAAAAAGAAAAAAAAATGAAGTTGAAAAAATAAGTACAAAAAAAAGATACTTCATAGCTAACTTGTTTAAAGTTGCACAGTAGCGCCATCTCTTGTCCAGGTGAGCGGTTAGTTCCGAAGGAGTGTTAAAATCTCTCGATGAGGGTGTAACATAGATGTGCGTTTGTCACTGCATAAGGTGATGATTTAGCAGATTGAAATGTATGATGTATAGGAAAGATTCGTGTCTAATCTCTAGACCAGTGGTGGTGTAGGGGTATGGCACGCGGCACGGAATGCTGAGGACCTGGGTTCGATTCCCAGCATTGGTCTTTTTTCTGGGGTTTTTTCTGTGCATCTATATTTCAGTTTGTATTTAGTACGAAATGCCAGTCTATATCATCTTTGGACGTATATAACCAGGGATGATGATGATGATGATGATTGAAGCGGAGCAAGTTTAGTAAGCGGAACAGAGCAAGGGAGTAATGTGAAGCGGAGTTAGGGAATGTGTCTGTCCATAAAAGCGGAGCTAGATAGCATAGACAAGTTGCGGACTGTGTTATCCATACGCGGAGTTAGTCCGCGTTTGTTTCTCCGCTCCGCTTCTCCGATCCCCTTCTTCGGTCCGCTTCCCGGTTTTGTACGAGTTTTTAAACCGTTTTTGCAATTCCCTGTCCAATTTTATTGTCCATTGAAGAAGAGCATAGGTTTTATGCAATTCTATTGGTGGATTTTCGCTCCGCTTCAGTGGACAGCCATCCTTAGAGATGCACCTTGGAATCTTATTGTTCAATGATGTCAACTATTCTATTTGAGAATATACATGGGTGAATCAACTTTTTCTTGCCACCCATTTCTATGGTTAAGTACAAAACTTTTTTTTCTTGGGCAGTCTAAGCATTTTTCTATAAAACAGTATGAAAATGTCACTCAGACCACCGGGAACAGAGTAACAACAGAAAAAAGTTAATTCACCCACATGACTCTCTGTTCTCTAACACTTCTGTGGCACCAGGGTAACGTTATTTGGACAGAGTCTGAAAATGTTTTATGGCCAGGCTTTGAAGGTTGTTTTTTGTAATTTGTGCCCTCGGCAGCTTTAGTACACCTAATTGTGATGTAGATCATGCGCTTTTTAATTTAAAAAATGTTATCTAATAAAGATAAACGAATGACAATAGATTTTTATAGCGTGTAGAAATAATGAGCTTTTATTTTCGGAACTGAAAAGAGAATGAAACATGGTTTCAAAAATGGCTTGCACGCTATTGCAGTGGGTGCATTAAGATCTGTTTTATGATACGTTATCATTTGAACAATGTTTATTATCTTTATTTCTCTCTAAGGTAATAATTATGCTGATGTCTTTTACAAAGTTGGTGTGTTTGAGTGTAATAAACAGCACACATTTGAAAAATCTTGATTGGCCCGTATTAGTGCTATTTTGAAATTCACATTTACCAAACAGTCGAGGTTGTGTTTGAACTTAGTATAAAATTACGTAAAGGCACACTAAGTCATGGTAAGTGGTTTGACCAATAGCATCTCAAGCAGAGGGTCGTAGGTTCAAACCCGGGCTCGCAAGTTTGAGTTTTTGTAAGATAAACGTACGAGTGCTGGTTACTAAAATAAATAAATAAATAAATAAATATCACAGGACAATTCACACCAATTGACCTAGTCCCAAAGTAAGCTAAATAAAGCTTGTGTTATGGGTACTAGGCAACGGATAAACATACTTATATAGATAGATACCTACTTAAATACATATTAAACACCCAAGACCCGAGAACAAACATTCGTATTTTTCATACAAATATCTGCCCCGACACGGGAATCGAACCCGGGACCTCAAGCTTCATAGTCAGGGTCTCTAACCACTAGGCCATCTGGTCGTCTAAACCCACTGGGTTACTGACCCAATAGTTGTTGTCATCTTTATTTTTATGTCATCAGAAATACAGGTGACAGCGGGGATCTATTGGTCGTTAATATACCGAGGACTGGGACATTTTTTTAAATAAATAAAACAAAACAGCTTACCAGTGATAGGTTCCAGATCGTATCCATCAGAAGAGATGACAGTGATGTTATGACCGTCAACCGACATCTCAATAGGACAGTTGAGGAACTCCGCGTTGATCACTCGGAAACGGTACTTGTAGCCCTGGAAATAGGAGCGAGTTTTGTATGACAGGATTTAACAGGAACGAGCAACCGTGATTGATTGTTTTTTCAGGTTCGAAGATTGATTGGAAGGTAATTTTCGAAAACAACGTTTGATAGTGTTCTGTATTTATATTTTGCTTGCTGTTGCTGTGTGCTTCCCAAGGACCTTCACTTATGTTAATTTGGGTAAAGGTAGCATATTACTTGCGATTGATTCCTTAAAATTGTTTCAGTAGTTTTAGAGACTACTCCAGCCTCATAAAATAAACTATGACAGACTAATTCAAGTCTAGGGTGAATGAGGATATACTAGGCAAGCGTGTTCAATCGTAGCCCTCATCTTCGCTTTCCATCAGGCGTGATTGTTGTCAAACGCAAGCCTAAATTGTATATAAAAAAATATATATATTTTACCATTTTATGCCTATGACTTCGCGCAATCGGCTCATGAACGGAACGAACATCTATACTAATATTATAAAGCTGAAGAGTTTGTTTGTTTGGTTGACCGCGCTAATCTCAGGAACTACTGCTTCGATTTGAAAAATTCTTTCAGTGTTCGATAGCCCATTTATCGAGGAAGGCTATATATCATTGCCAATAGGAGCGGAGCGGAGCTATATATCATCGCCAATAGGAGCGAAAGAAGGTTGGGGGGGGGGGTTGGGGGTGCGTGCTTGGGGGTTCGGGGGCGGGTATTTTTTTTTATATCGAGGCACTAAGGAGAGCCATAATTGATGAAAAAGCAAATTGGATAAAAAAAATAAGCTGCCCAAATTACTAATTCCACGCCGACGGAGTCGCGGGCAAAAGCTAGTGCTTAATATATTGTTTTAGTAATCTAAAAAAACCATTTCGAAATCAGTTTGAGGCAAATTGGTTGGATTGTTTTAAAGTCTATCGGACATACGTAGAAACAATTTTGTATATAGAGTTGGAAAGAACATGAACTAATAGCAATAAGCGGTATAAAATATTTTAAGATACACAATACGTAATAAATTAAGCACATAGTGGGTCCATACCGTACCAAGTGGTACCGGTCTCGGCAAATGCTGGATTAAGTTTCTAGCGCTTATTAAACTATAGCCCGATCCCTTTGTCAAGAAATAAGGACAGAATCTTCGAGATTCCTAAGGGATAATAGAAATTCTGAATAGTAAAAATCCGTGGCAGCATAGTGGTTTGACCTATGGCATCTCAAGCAGAGGCCCGTGGGTTCGAACCTGGGCTTTTGCATGGGATGATGAAGGAATTCTGCAACATTGGCGAAGACGCGTTTACAAACAAGTTGATACTGAAGCCGTCTTCCCTATTTCCCTTCTTTCAAATTCCTTACCTGTTCCACGTTGAACCTGGCTGTCCTCATGAAAATAGGCTTCGCTGTGTCGTTGAAGATCTTGAAACGGCCCACACCGTTGATGAGGAGGGTCGGAGGCTTGTTGTCACCTTTCGAGTGGTGGTGGTCAGTAAACATGGATACTGACAGCTCGTGGATCCAGTCGGTCACTAACATTACGTGTTCTGATCTACAAGCAAAAACAATATCATTTTAGGTCATCGTCACTAACTACTTTTGACGTGACAACGTCTAATAAATCGATGAACGCCGGCTGCATACACGAAAAAGGATGACGGAATGTAACGTTAAACGTAAGTAAATGTACCTACAGAGCTGCGAATGCGGGGGGGGGTACGGGGGTTCGAGGGGGGCGCAAGGGGCGGGGGGTTGAGGGAGGGCAGGGGACGCGGGGATTCAAAGGGGGGATGAAAATTTCATTGATTTTGCCGTAGGATGCACCGTTTTCAAGATATTTGACAAAACACCGGTTCTCGTCCGATCACCGAGGTTAAGCAACGTCGGGCGCGGTCAGTACTTGGATGGGTGACCGCCTGGTTTCATTTTTGTTTTTGGAATGTTTTGTTATGACTTTACAGACAACCGGTTTTTTTTACGAGCTTTTTATCGAATAGAATAAAATATACTTGCAACTTGCAATAAATTTGACTCAGTTCCCGGTTTCCGATTGAGCTGAAATTTTGCATGCATAAGTAAATAGGATGACAATGCAATGTTATTATGACATGGAGCTGATCCTGATGATGGAGCTTTAAGGTGACCATGGGAAGGTTTCTGAGACATAATTTTTAAGGATTTTTTTTCTAGTTTAATTTGTATATACCAAGTTTTTAACGTAGAATGAGTCGAAAACGAGATATCGTCAAAAACTGCTATTAGACGCCATTTTTCCAACATGGCGGCGCGAGCGGCAAACATACGAGGTGGCAAAGTTGACATTCGAAAAGAGCATATCAAAATCTATCAAATTACCCATTTTCAAAACTCCCAGAAATCTTTCCAGGTAACCCCCTTAATTATAACCAAATGACTGAAATAAGTGATTCAAAACAAACGCTCAAACATTGTACTGATCTAGATTGTTGT
Source organism: Archips crataeganus (assembly GCA_947859365.1). Classification (NCBI taxonomy): domain Eukaryota; kingdom Metazoa; phylum Arthropoda; class Insecta; order Lepidoptera; family Tortricidae; genus Archips; species Archips crataeganus. The sequence goes on from OX402068.1 coordinate 6,328,766, forward strand.
GTTGTGTTGTGTGTGTGGAATGATTTTTTCTGTGCGCTTATTGTCTGATTTCGCAATTACTATTTCTTTTTGTCAAACGGTATAATTATGGTGACAGAAAGAGACGGTGTAAGCGATGGAAAGCGCCCGCGCGGTAGACAATATCGATACCTTAGCGCTCAATCGTATTAATTACAATGTAAAATAAATAAATAAATAAATTAGCACTGTATGTCCTAGTGTACAAAACGGGTCTCATTCTAAATCCCTAACGTTGTTTGTCCTAATGTAATGTTTGTCCTAATGATCGTTTGTCCTAACACTTTTTTTCTCGAAAACCGTGAATTTTTCAGGAACTTTTTTGTGGTTATCCTCTAGAACTCTATAGGTTAGGTTAGGTTTGTTTTATAAAAATCCAGAACAATTAATAAATTTTAAATAAAAAGAGTTAGGACAAACAATCATTAGGGATTTAGATATAGAGAGTACAAAACTACTACTTAATTGTGCACTGAATTGTAATTAATACGATTGTTCGCTAAGGTATCGATATGGCTTCTAGTTGCCCAAGACATTTTTTTTTAATTAATTGGGGTTTGTATCTCAACCCCACAACTGCTTGAGAAGCAATAAACCTAACTATTTGGTTACCATGCCTTTATATGTGCTTTTATGTAAATTGGAAGTCGTATAAACTTTTTATGACCAAACTTGGACAGTTCGCGAAGTTCGTGGCCATCCATCACGTTTATTGAATTTAATGAGTCCAACAGCTGACGCATAATGACAAACGGCGCTATGGCTATGGCTTGAAAACAAAGGCAATGTAAAAAAAACTAACGGTTAGCTGTAACTTTGTCTGTGATCCAGTCTAATGGCATAATTTTTACGCATAATTGACAACATTTCATATTTCTAAGACTATAATTTGATTCGTTTTCTGTATTCTGTTTGGAAAGAGAAAGACGCTGATAGTTTTAAATTTTCACTAGGATTATTAATTAATTTGTTACAATTTTTTAAAGATGTGCCTATTCTAAAAGAGCGTAACGATAGAATAGATCCATTACTTTTGTCTAGTCTCTATTAAAAAAGTGATGACGTAAATTTGACGTTAAGGTTGTTATCAAATTTAAAATTATGACAGCTCTGTTTTCTAGTGTAAAGGGTAAAGGAAACATATCTATTCTGTGAACGTATTTGTATGTACATATATGTTTTTAAATTTGTTGTATTTTTTTAAATATGGAGAAATAAATTATAATAAATATTTTTCCGTGTTCAGGAGGCGAAACTCTTTCGATTCCTGCAGTAATTTTCAGGTGTTAAAAAATTAAAGGTTGTCAATTCATCATTTGGCATGACTCTTAAGAATAAGAATTTGCTTTATTGCCACAATTCAAACATAAATAAAACAATATCAAGAACAATGAACAAAACATTTGAAAATTATAAAAAAAATATATATAACGACACTTTAGAAACACTTTCTTACTTTAGTCTCAGCATGTGCTGGACAGACATACCAGCTCTTTTTTATCAGAAACCAGTAATTAATTATTCAGGAATTTTGAAATATTTGTACTTATTATAACAATATATTTTGTAATATTTATTTTTTTGTAATGGTGAGTTCAAAGTTTGTATAAGCAGGCTAAGGCGGGCAGCTAGTTAGCAATATTTTGCAGCAAAAGCGCTACAACTAATTAAGACAATTTGCGGACAAAACAAACGCCAACGTTTAAACGCAAACGTTGCACTCTCAAATCATCAACGTACAATGGGCACTGTTAACTAGCATTTGGTTCAAACTAGGTATTATGCACAAAACAATACAAGTTCGAGCCCGCATGACAAGTTTCCCGCGGGAACTTGAGCTTGTAGAACTGAAATTGAATTGAATACCATGCAATATGCTCGCTTCCTCTATGTATAACAATTTCAAATTTAATCATGGTAGTATTAACGTTTAATTAAATAAAATTGTTTAATTTGCTTCTAGGTTGTTTGGTTAGCTTTATTTTTTTTTTAACTATTTTTTTACCCAATATTTTGTCGAGCAAACGTTTTGCTAATTAAAACAAAAAAATATGAAAAAATCGAATAATCTACATTTCTTACGCCTTCTCAATGCGATTTGGAACTCATGGTATGAGTCGTGGTGTCGGTGGTGTGTATTAGGTATATTTTGATAGATGGCACTACATGCTACTTTAGCATTATGCAAGCGATCAAGTTATTTGAGTGGGTTGACCAAGACACGCTCCTTCAAATAGTGGTTAGCGCGCACGAAAATATTTCTCTCTCTTTGTTTTCATTAAACAAATTCTTACCTGTCATAGTCATACAACGAGCCATGAGGATCCTGTGACTTTGGCCGCCTAATGATGAAGGCACCCGCTGCCCCATCAGCTCTCTGCATGCCCGAATGCGAGTGCCAGAAGTGGGTGCCGTCGTGTGATGCGTTGAACTGGTACCTGGGGATAAATAAGAATGAGAAGCTGTTACAAAACAAAAGGGATGCATTGTCGGCCTCATCTACACACCATCAGGCGAGATAGAAGTCAATCGATGGTCAGTTAAAAGGGTGGGGTGAGATACGTATTTGTAGACCCGGTATGAACGACAATAATGCAATGGAATACATGAGGGTTTGAATCAACAGATCGGCCATTATTGTCAGTGTTGTTGTATTGTTATTTTGTATACAGACCAATTTAGGTAGGTCCAACTTCGAGAAAGAGGTCAATCGACAAATACAACTCGGCTAAGCAGCGTTTGAAAAGCTTTGCACTATCTTGTCACCGCAGTCTTTTAAGTCAAAGTCTTTGACCAGTACGTGCCCGTGATAACTTATGGCACTGAGACGTGGCCGCTAACGATGGGACTCATAAGAAAGCTCCAGAGCGATAAAGAGGGCTATGTTTGAAGTTTCTCTGCGGCATCACATCAGAAATGATGAAATCCGCGCAAGAACGAAAGTCGCCGACATAGCTCGAAAAATCGCCAGACTCAAGTGGCAGGAGGCAGGACACATCGCTCGTTGAACTGATGCCCGTTGGGACCAAAAGGTTCTCGAGTGGCATCCACGGATCGGAATACGTAGTGTATGTAGGCCTCCAACAAGATGCGACAAACGGGTTAAAGTTGTGGGTACGCGCTAGATGCAGATGGCGCAGGACTGATCTGTTTGGCGAACCTTGGGGGAGGCCTATGTTCATCAGTGGACGTCTTTCCGCTTAAATGATTATAATGATGACATTACTGTCATCCGGATCGGCTATTACAGGTCGTGAAGTACAGTCAAGGGCAAAAATATGTATACACTTTAGTACCTTGTCTATTTTCGTCATATTTGAACTGCCATATATGAACTGTCACAGTGGTTAAAGTGACAAGGTACTAAAGTGTATACATATTATTGCCCTTGACTGTACTTTAGCCGAAAAAATGTTGGTAAGTAACCTATGTTTTCTCTATTCAGAAATACAGAAAAAAAAGCTATGTGATACAGAGTAGTCACAGAGAACGCATAGGGCAATCAAAATTTTGAATACGGATGCATATACATCAAAAGTTTGAATACGGACGGATATTTCACCAAGTCAAACATGAGTCGTAACTCATAATTGAAAATCCTGACTGCCACGTGCAGTTGCAAAATAACAGATTTTCTAATAGATTAAGTAAACCGATGCGGGATTTTAGCTTTTCATGGTATTCTTATTCAGTTACCTGAAGATACCAAGTGGGGTGCTGAGTGACATAAAGTTGTACAATCACGAGCTTTAATTTGGGACCCACTTAAGTTTGACAGTCTTTTCTTGTTGTTTATACAATTTTTATTTTGTATTCTTATGAATACAAAAAAAAAATTTCGAAATGGGTCCCAAATTAAAGCGCACGACCGTACAGTGCTTGTATCGACAGAGAGTTGTCACCTTTTACGACAGTCACAACATCTTTTGTGACCTAATGTTAGAGTGCGCAGCGTGCTTCCTATTGCCTGCCACAAACTCCGGAGTGCTGAAGACAAGAGGAAAGCACCACACCATTGCGTTATAAATTGTCATAGAGGTTCTTCTAAACTGATAACCACGACTAATCTGTCAAGAGTGTAGCGACAAAGAAGGAGTTTGAAGAGTTACCTGCAGGCGCTCTCAGGTGGGTTGGGATACGAAACTTAAGACGTGCCATTTATTTAACGACCGCCTTAGCCTAGTTGGTAGTGACCCTGCCTACGAAGCAAGAGGTCCTGGGTTCGAATCCCGGTAAGGGCATTTATTTGTGTGATGAGCACGAATATTTTTTCCTGAGTTATGGATGTTTTCTATGTATTTAAGTATTTATTTATCTATATAAGTAAGTTTATCGTCGTCTAGTACCCATAGTACAAGCTTTGCTTAGTTTGGGACTAGGTCGATTTGTGTAAGATTGTCCCCTAATATTTATTTATTTTATTTATTTATTTTTATGCACCACATTATTTTGCCAGGAAAGTTGACACGAAAATTAATACCATTATTAAACTGGCAACTACGACCAATTTCGAAAGAGTTGCAATTTAAAAGGAGTATGAACATTTACCTGAAAGTAGTATCAGGCGGGATAGGGCACTGCGTAACGTAAGGTGTCCCGTCCATATATGGTGTCCCCCTCTGGTGCTGTCCATGCCAGTGGACCGTCGTACCTTCAGTCATCAGGTCATTTTCTACATCTACTATTACTCTGTCGTGCTGGCAAACCTGGAAAATCAAAGAATTTTGGAAATAAGCAATAATTTTTTGATAACATTGCGTGGATTAGGCTCGAAAAATCCACTTTCTCTAAAAATACACTATCTTGAAAAGTGCACTTCCCAATGGGTACACTTCCCCAAAATGTGCGCTTTCTCGAATGGTATAGGCAATAACGTTACTCTTTCCTATCGTGATCTTCATCTGATGCAAACTCGTGTTAACCTTGTGGTGAAGGCGAATTTTTAGCGAGTGTACATTTTGGGAAAGTGTGCGTTATAAAAAATAGTATATTTTAGGAAAGCATGCGTTTTGAGAAAAAATATACTTTGGGTGCTGTTGGAACAGAAAAGAACTTGTTTGAAAAAGGCACTTAGGTACGAACAAATGCACGCCTTAGAAGTGTAAATTTTGCGAGAAAGTGCATTTTATAAAAAGTTTTACGAACATAAATCGAGATCCTAGTGGTTTGACCTATGCACTCTCAGGCAGAGGGTCGTGGGTTCGAGCCCGGGCTCGGATCTCTTGAGTATTTTAGAATAAAATTTATGTGCCAAATTACATTGACATTTACGATGAGCTTCACTTTGCAGGAAAATATCCCGAGTAAACTTTCATAATTATATCTGCGAAGCAATTCAATGGTGGGTGTGAAGTTCCCAATCTGCACTTGGCTCACGTGGAAACTACGGTTCATTTCCTTTTATTCTGAGAAGAAGCTTGTATCCAGCAGTCCCAAAATGACAGTAATGACATTAATGATATCATGCTTTTTGACACAGGGCCACTAAACGAGCTATAAATCAAAAGTATATCACCAAACAGAAATATATGCAAGTTACTAGACAGATAGGAAGAGTGGCTGCTCTGCCCTATAATATCAAGTAGGTCAGCTTGTTAGGCAAGTTTAATAATGCGAAGTTAAGAGGAAACTGGCGAAGTAAAGGAAGCCAGCTAAATGTACAATAGCCAAACAGAGAGATAATTTTGTTTTAAAAATATACATTTTCAAAGCGCATTTTTAAAACGGGCAAAGTTGTTTATTTCCTCACAGTTTTCATTGGAAATTTTGTCTAAAATAGATTGCTATTGACTCAATTAAAAGTTAATAATATCTTATTTGACTGTATTTCAAGAGGATCGTGGGTTCGAAACATGCTCGCACCTCTGAGTTTTCGAAGTTTACTTACCATCATTTCTTGCTTGAAATTTACCATGAGCTTTACAGTGAAAAAAAAACATCGTGAGGAAACCTGCACACATCTGCGAAGTAATTCAATGTTTGAGGTTTCCAATCTGCACTGGGCACAATCATTCTGAGAGGAGGCCTGTGCCCGGCAGCGGGACGCACATATACCGGGTGGGATGATTGATTGAAATCATAATAAATAGGTATCTGACGTTCAAAGTGTGTAAGTAAAAGGAGAGACTACTATGTTTCAAACCATACAAAGACTTTTATTCAATAAGTTTATATTGTAGAATAAACCAGAAACAGCGATACAATCTCCATATACACTGACGAGCAAAAGTAAAGGGTCGGTTACAGAAATGACGATAACTACAAAACCCGCTGTGATAGCTTCCTCGAGTAAAATAAGTTTTTAGTAAAGAGTTTTATTCTTAACAAGAAAAAGTTTAATTGAGAATAAAACTCATTACTAAACTCATTTTACTCGTAGAAGCTGTCACAGCGGGTTTTGTAGTTATCGTCCTTTTTGTAACCGACCATTTATTTTTGCTTGTCAGTGTAGATGTTGTGCCAACTGTGTCCGCAACTAAAGCGAAAAAGACACGCGCGATATCCTCCATTTGAAAGTTGTAAAACTGCTGAACCGTTGACGATATAGATTCTGGAATATTTTGAATTGAACAAACTTTTACGAGTACAGATACAGTTAAGGAAACTGATACACGTAACAGGGTGAATCCTTTTCATTGCAACTCGTATGTGGATATTCCATACATTGGCAAAGAAATCATCGTGAAATTGGTTGAGAAAAGGTTCCATCCCGGTACGCAATTCAGTTTCCTTGAGCAAAATTTACAAAACGCAAAATGTAGACTACACACAAAGTGTAACTAATGCCAAAATACAATACGCAAATTAAATGTGCAACGCATATTGTGAAACACGCGGTGGAACGTACAAAAAGCACATTCGCAAAATGTAATAATTGGTAATTCTCCGATTTGTACACATTTTGCGATTGTGCTTTTTGTACGTTCCGCGTGTTTGACAGTATGCGTTGTGTACGATATTGCGTATTGTAGATTTTGCCATTGGTTACGTTTTGCGTGTAGCTCTGTACATTTTGCGTTTTGTAAATGTTGCTCCGAAACGCGCTGTAGGACTGATTGATAACAATGACACTTAATAATAATAAGTATTACATATGTGAGTAACAACATAGAATAAACCCCATATAATACTAACAGTCGTGTTCATGGTTTCTGGTTTATACTATCTTTAACCCGCAGCGTCACCCGTGTTAGAAATGCATGAAAAAAGATTCATCATCATCATTCCAGCCTATACACGTCCCACTGCAGGGCACAGGCCTCCTCTCAAAATGAAAAAAGATTACTTTAATATTTTTAAAGCAGAGAATTCGCACAACGCCGTCTGATTCTGTTGATTACAGCCAAGTAACAAACTCATCTTGTAACATGTACATTCGCCATCATAAAATTAATATTCAAGGTGATCAAAAATATCTAAAAAAAAATTAATGTGCGTGTTTAGATATTTTTGAGTACCTACCTTGACTGCTCCGATTTTTACGATAGCGACCAGTATTGAATAGATACATTAGAGAAACATTTAACCAGCCCTCGATCCTGATTATTTTAATTATAATAATTTGTGAAAAACTGTCGGCTACCAAATTTTGGTCTGTGAAAATAAAGGGTACTTACGAGTTTCACAAACGCTTTGGCTTTACGTGCGTAAATGAGTGAGCTCGTTTCGTGAAAACAATATTAAACACGGAAAAAATGTTTTAGAAAACAACCCTTAAATAAAACTCCTCACCGAGCCGTGTAATTATAAAAAAACAATGAACGAACAAAAAAATCTGTTGTGCCATTGTTTCGGGGCCATCATTAATTCAGAAAGCAATAATGTTTTATTTGATCCGTCCGGAAGCTGCCACGATAAATAATAAAATATTAAATGCCCATTTAAGTAGCTGGACAAAACAAAGTTTGCGCAACTTTTACGAGTTCCGAATATCTACGTTGGGCAAACAATTTTTGAGGGCGAAAATGTTAGGCGACTTTGAAATGCTGAGCGTTATTTTGTGAAATTCAAATTAAAACTTCGCAAGTATTTAAACCGGAACGTACCTCAATAGCAGGGCCAGGCATTTTTCTATTAATAACGTTTAGAGCCCGGTTCATTCCGTCGGCCGGTATGCAGTCGAGTCGTTGACAATCCGTTTCATTAAACGGGCAATCATAGCACGCCTTACTCATAGTTTGGTACCATTCTAGATGGAACATGTAGTAACAAATCATTGGTTCCTCTCCTTCCTTGCATTCTCTGTGGCATGGGTGATCCCCGCCTATCAATTCACCAGTATTTTCATCGTATCGGACATGTGCCCTTTGCTCAGATTTCTTGCTTATCTTTTTTGCTCTAAAATTCTTGAAATCATCGTCTGTTAGTTCTTTTACCGCGTGTTTCGTAGGTGTTTTTACAATAGTTTTTGCGATGTTATTCGCATTTGATTCATTGGTTTCTTGAGGTAGGATGACTTTAGAGGCACTTTCGGGTACCATAGCCGATTCTATATTTACTGATTTAGTATGTGATGCTGCTGATGATCTTGGTTCATCTTCTGTGGCATAGTTTTCTAAGCTTTCATTCCTTTGACTCCTTGACTGTCTTACATTAACATTATTTATATTTTCTGTTTGTTCTATATTAGCAGATTTATCCGCTGTTAATTCAGTATTATTTACACTAGTAGTATCAGGAGTACTTTCAGTAGTTGTCTGGCTGCTGTATCCATTTACACCTGAAACAAACCCATCTTTTATTAGCAAAGACACAACATCTATAGGTATCACTGGAACATAATAATATCTTATAATATAAGTTAGTTAACAATCGAAAAAAATCATCTTTAATGTAATTTCGAGATATTTTCATACAGATAATAAAAAATAAGTAAAATAATTTAGTATATCTTAAGAATTATCTTACTAAGTAACTACATAGCAATAAGTTAAAGGACTTAGGGTATTGTAGCTTCTTAATCTCTTTAAATCTTTATATTGTCAAGTTAATCTGAAAATCCCATCTATTTGATTACTCAAATCGTGAAGATTTATTTCACTCGACCCTCAAGGAATGATCTGAATTGCAAATTTTAAACAGGTCACCTGCTTTGTTCAATTCTGTGCTCCAGGAATCTTTTATTTTTGGTCAAATTTAAGTAAATAATTGTAAAAAAAGGGAAACAGAAATCATTTTGATAATCAAAAAATTTGGCACTCAGATACTTTATAACATGGATTAACACTTTATATCCCGGAAAATTGCATAGTTCCCGCGGGATAGCAAAAAACGAATTCTTTGCAGGTGAAGGCAACAACTAGAGTAGGTACTAATTAATACGGAAAGTTTATATAATAAAATTAAAATGAGTTCGTCTACCCAAACTTAGCTATAGTATTTTTTTAGTTTAAATAGTTAATTTGCACATTTAATTTATTCTTAAATTGATCATTAAGTACAAAGTCCCGAGTTTTTGCGAACTGTAAAATCCGCTTGGTGATTGCGAGATTTTTTCTTGTTTAGTAAGTTTTTGTTAATTAAATGGAATCACGTGTCGTTGAGATGGGTACCTATTTGAGGTGATAAAAACCGTGAGAAATATAATTGCATGTGAATTATTTTGGTGAACTTTTTTGGTACGATAAAGCCAGTTACTTTGATGCTCTGCTGTTGTCTATTTTTAGAAACTTTTATTTAACTTGCAATACTTATTCCTATAAGCCGTGGTGGCCTAGTGGTTTTACCTATGGTCTCTCAAGCAGAGGGTCGTGGGTTCGAGTCCAGGCTCGCACCTGACTTTTTTCGGAATTTAGGTGCGAAATTACATTTGTAATTTACCATGAGCTTTACGGTGAAGGAAAACATCGTGAGGAAACCTGCATACACCTGCTAAGAAATTCAATGGTGTATATGAAGTTCCCAATCCGCACTGGGCCCGCGTGGGAACTACGGCCCAAGCCCTCTCATTCTGAGAAGAGGCCTGTGCCCTGCAGTGGGACGTATATAGGCTGTGATGATGATGATGACTTATTCCTATTGTTGGTGTGTAAATTGTCTTCAAGTCTTGCAATTCGAATTTTACCCACTTCTAGTAATCGTAACTTGAAATTTGTTAAAGATTATGTACATACCTACTTTGAATGACAATTCAAGTAAAGTTTACGAAAATTAGGTACCTTACCTATATACGAGGGGCGTTCAATATAAAGTGAGAATGAGATGCAAACTCTTTCAATATTAGGAAATTAAATACTGGCCGGTAAAGCTAATCTATCTAGCTGATTGCTATGAAAAAAAAAACTAACTGTCTTTTGTTTAAAAAAAAATACGGTAATTTCTTTGCAATGCTATTGAGTACGTTAGCGAAAATGGAGAAAATTGAACTGCGCGCCGTTATCAAATACTTGTGTTTGAAAAATTTTTCTACGGACCAAGTCAATTTAGATTTGCGGGACACTTTAGGGTCTAATGCTCCTCCGTATTCGACAGTCGCACGTTGACTGCGCCGAATTTAGACATGGAAGAACATCGACAATGGACGACCCCCGCTCCGGACGCCCTACTACAGCAGTAACCGAAGAAATTGTGAAAAAAGTTGAAAACTCAGTTTTGGCGGATCGTCGTGTTACAGTTCGTTTTATTGCTGAAAATGTAAAGATTTCAACGGGGAGCGTGCATAATATTTTACATGAACGCTTGGGTATGAAAAAGGTATCTGCGCGTTGGGTACCAAGAATGCTTACTGACACGCAAAAACAAACTAGACTAGAGATTTGTCAAGAAGCTTTGGACCTGATGCAGCAAGACCGGGAACTTTTTTTGGCGCGATTTATAACAATGGACGAAACATGGCTCCATCATTATGACCCTGAAACGAAACTGCAGTCTATGACATGGAAAAGGCCATCATCTCCAACTCCGAAGAAATTCAAGGTGGGCCTATCTGCCGGTAAGGTCATGGGCTCTGTTTTTTGGGATGGTAAAGGGGTATTAATGATTGAGTATCTCAAACATGGAGCCACTATTACGGGCACTTTATACGCCAAACAAATAGCAACATTGCGCAATGAGATCCGCGAAAAACGGCGAGGTAAACTCTCGAAAGTTGTGCTGTTCCACCAGGACAATGCCCCGGCACACAAGTCCATCGTTGCAATGGCTGCAATTCGTGATGCTGGGTTCAATATCCTTAAGCATCCTCTGTATTCACCAGATCTCGCTCCCAGTGATTTCTACCTATTTCCGAGATTGAAACAATACGACGACGACAACAATTTGAAGACGACGACGCGTTAGTCGCTCCAGTACAAGATTTTTTAAGTACTCAAGATGAGACGTTTTTTAAAAATGAAATTTTAAGTTTAGAAAAAAGATTTAATAAGTGTATTATGCTAAAAGGTGACTATGTCGAAAAATAAAATTACATTTAGTAAAAGTTGTTTATAACATACTCATTCTCACTTTTTATTGAACGCCCCTAGTATAGTCAGAAAATAAGCATTATAAAATCACTATCGTGGTTTGTAAAACGATAAAACAGTGAAAGTAGTGCGTCATGATCATAATTTAAAAATACTAAATTTTACTATCAGGACAACTTAAGCTTTAGTTTCATTACATTGAAAACAATTTGCGTAGTGTTTGTACTTATGTACAATAGTACAATAGTTAAGAGAGGGCCTTGTTTTCGACCCTTTCATTTGAGGCTCCTGGAACTGGCTGGAACTCTTTGGATGAGGCCTTGGGGCCTCCACTAGACGTTTTTCGGCTGATATGATAATTATGAAACCTTAGCACGTTGATTTGATGCCATATTATCTAACGCAATCACAATCGCTTTCACCATTTCTTTGTTTCAGACTGTTTAGAATAAGAGAGAATAAGAGTAGATCGCCAGCGATCGCACGTTAGACAATGTGGCCACTGGAAATTCACATGGAACGTATTCATCTCAGAGTAACCTATCAGCAGCAGGCTTATTGTCTAACGACTCTAACGTTTCTGACGCTTGCCTTCGCAATCACTATTTCTTTCTGTCAAACGGTATAAAATGATGACAGAAAGAGACGGTGAAAGCGAAGGCAAGCGTCAGAAGCGTTAGACAATACGGCCTCAGGAGAGAAGAGAACATTTCTGTTCGAATTCCAAAGCAATTTCAACTTAGCAAAGCACAAGAGCAGTCAGTAGGATTCAATCGCGACTGTCGCGCCGACGCCGTCGGGCAACTAATCAAGATCGCGCAAGGTTGCCCGATTTAATCGCCCCATTTATCTGGCAACACGTTGATCGCACGAGAGGTTTTGATACTTGATAGTATGGAATTACGTTCGTGTGCAAATTTTGCTAAGCATGTTTGTTTTGTTTGGATAGTTGGTGCTTCATTTCTTATCTAAGACTAGACTTGACCCGCAACTCACATTATTACAAGCAATTCACATAAATAAAAATCAAAATATAATAAAATGTCAGCCATATCTGGGGCCTGTTGCATAACAAAGTATAACTTATATTACAAGCGGAACTCCCTTTCTAGTTAATATAACTTAAGCACCCTTAAAAAGGTAGAGGCAATTTACCGACCTCATGCATTGCTTTAGAAATTCAAGCTCATTGCTTTTATAATATACCTCACAATATCCATTGTAATTATTGAAAATACGACTAGCTTTAAAAATATACTTTATCAGGTATGCATTTGAAAGCTGCTTTTGACTCTGTGGTAGTATGCTTTAGTAAATGGGGGCTTATTAAGGGTTCAAGTCCCATTTACCTTGTAGATTAAAATAGGTAGCCACGGAAAATACATAGGTTTTTTTTCCGCATTTTTAAAACATTTAACATAGAAAATGTTGCCACGTTTTTGTACCAGAACTTTGCAAGTAGTACGAGGCTTTTAAGAGTATTATAATAAGGGAAAGGTCGATTAATTTCCCAGGAGACCACATGTCTACATCTACACAAAGGCTCCTAGCCAAATGTAAAATTATGTAGTAAGCAAAAATAGTTATTGCGCCTGATTATAAAAAATAGCAAAACATAGAGCCCTTTAAAGTGCAGTACTGGAAATTGCAGTTGGGTTCTGTTGTATGTACAGTGAAAAAACATCTATCGATTTAATCCCACAAATATTTTATAACTTGAAAGTTTGTATGGATGGATGGATGTTTGTTACTTTTTAACCCGTAAAATTGCTTAATTCACGCAATATAGCGAAAACCTAATTAATTATGTACACCCTTTGCTGCACCCTATATTCGACTATGCTGACATTTGCTATCCCGATCTCCTAGAAGAGCAGCTTAATAAACTTGAGCGAATTCAAAATCTATGCATTCGGTTTATCTTTGGTCTGCGTAAGTTCGATCATGTCTCTAATTTTCGATCACAGCTCAAGTGGCTCCCAATCCGCCTTCGCCGTAACTCTCACGTTCTCCACCTTCTTTACGGCATTCTCTTTAACCCTGCAACTCCTCGCTACCTCAAAGGGCGGTTTAGCTACGTAACTTCTATTCGATGCTCTCAGAACTTTCTCCTTACCGTGCCTCTCTCTAACTCCAAATTCTATGTCTATTCTTATACTGTCCAGGCTATTCGGTTGTGGAATGCCTTGCCGATTGACTTACGACGGGCAAAATCTCTGTCAATCTTTAAATCAATGCTTAAGGTGTACTATCTGTCTTCTTGTAATTATTAGCTTTGTTATAGTTTATTTATTTATATGTGGCTGTTTATCCCAATGCTTATATTTGTTTTAGACGTGTACTTATTATATGTACGATATATGTATGAGTAGATGTACTATTTTTTGTTGCGTTTTAATTTTCTGATCCACTGTTGATGCACCACCTGCTGTAAACTAGTCCTTCCTTCTTTCTGGTAAAGGGTTGCCTGGAAGAGATCGCTCTTAAGCGATAAGGCCGCCTATTGCTTACCTTGTAACTTACTCTCTGTGTACCTGTTTTCTGTATTGCTTACTATTCCTGGTGTACAATAAAGAGTCATTGTATTGTATTGTATTGTATTGTATACCGATACCTTAATTCGACAACATAAGAGTTATTTCGACAGCATATTTATGAAGCTGTAAGTACCTATATTTTTAGACTGGACTGTACGTATTTCATTGATTTAACGACCGCTTTAGCCTAGTTGGTAGTGACCCTGCCTACGAAGCAAGAGGTCCTGGGTTCAAATCCCGGTAAGGGCATTTATTTGTGTGATGAGCACGAATATTTGTTCCTGAGTTATGGATGTTTTCTATGTATTTAAGTATTTATTTATCTATATAAGTATGTTTATCGTCATCTAGTACCCATAGTACAAGCTTTGCTTAGTTTGGGACTAGGTCGATTTGTGTAAGATTGTCCCCTAATATTTATTATTTATTTATTTATTTATTTATTTAGGTATTCCTTTGCAGAGGTCTATTTCAGTGAAGTACACTTTTCATACTTATCTTGATATTCCGCTAGGTACTAGAATAAACACGCCTATGTTACAAAATTAAATACATGTTGTGTATTGTGTCATCTGCACGCGTAAAAAGTTATACACCAAGTTTTTTTTTTTATTTCCGCTAACTTAAATCGGGCTTCTTTACGTCAATTAAAGCCATAGCCATAGCTTTATCTGTTTTCTTTAAAGCTTTATCTGGTTTTATCTAAAGCTTAGCTATTGCTATAGCTTTATCTAAAGTTGGACATTTTTATGGCTAGACGCTAATATAGCTGGTAATTTTTATCTGGTCGAATACAAGAATACAAGAATACAAGAACTTTATTGTCAGACTATAGGTAAAAATATTAGGTGGTACAATAAAAATTAAGATCTATACCATAGTCTACCAAACTTATTGTGTACAATATTATAAAATCGAAAATGTCAGACAGTAACTTAAATTAACAAAATTAAAAATTAAAAATATTAATCGGGTGGTCGGGTGTTTTTATAGTTAGACATTTTTATGGCTGGACGTTTTTATAGCTAGTCCTTTATCTGGTTACGTGTTCTAATAGCTAGACATTTTTATGGCTGGTCAAATTATTGATTGGACATTTATGAAGTCTTGGACATTTTTCTTTTTGGGCATTAGTCGTGCAAAGGCTAATTTTATGTCCACAGGACAACTTTTTTTTCTTTCCTATTTAAATGTGATAGGTTAGCCAAAAACCTCACCTCAGCCTTTCTGTAACCTCAGAATAATTATAACCTTTACTGTGCTGTGGTTTAAGATATTCTGTACAATCTGTCAACTAAGTGTAAAGTGATATAGCGATACACTCGAGTATAGATTACGCAATCTCATAAGCACTTGAAGCGCTTACTAAGGTCAATGTTATTATGGAATTTCGAGACAAGCTTTGTTAAGTTGATTATACTCGTAAGGTCAAGTAAGTACGGGATATTATGTTTAGTTAGTTTGATAATTGTATTAATATCCTTGAGATTCTGCTTCCTCGGTATAAAGGATAGGAGCAGCCATTAATTTAGTGGTATAATTTCGTGGACAAAAGATATACACCCAGACTAAATACCGCTTTTTATGCAATTAAAAAGTCGTGGTGGCCTAGTGGCATGGCACGGCGTGGCATTTTATTACTATCAAGTTATTTTGAATCTTATTTCAATTAGTTTAGAATTCATGTTACTTTATTTCGATACCACGATGCCGCGACGTCCTGAGGGCCGATGCCACGCATAACCAATAAAGTAACATGAATTCTAAACTCATTGAAATAAGATTCAAAATAACTTGATAGTAATAAAATGCCACGCCGTGCCATGCCGTCAGTGGGCGCCGGCCCTTATGGCCTCTCAAGCAGAGGTTCCTGGGTTTGAGGCATGAGGAAACCTGCACACCTGAGAAGAAATTCTATGGTGTGCGTAAAGTTCCGGATCCGAACTGGGCCCACGTGAAACGACGGCCCAAGCTCTCTCATTCTGAGAGGAGGGCTATGCCGTGCAGTGGGGCGTATACAGGGTTATTTGTAATTCACTAGCATCCTTTCAACCCTAAACTCCTCTGCTCTGCTCTGCTGCCTCTATGTCGTTTAAGATAAGTATTGCTAAAGCGAAGTCAACATTCATAGGCAGAATTGGCGAGAAGCTACTGCATCTTCCCTCGGGTACTCGAGCGTTCTGGTCTCTCGCCAAAGCTGTCCTTGGAAATTTCTGCCAGCCGACCTTTCCACCTCTGAGCGCTAATGGTGGTTCCCTGGCCCACTCTGCGAAAGAGAAAGCCGATCTTCTGGGCTCTCTTTTTGCGTCTAACTCGACTTTGGATGACGGGGGTAATACACCGCCGACCATACCGCGGTGTGCTCACTTTATGCAGAACATTCGGTTCTTGCAAAAAACTGTGCGCAAGGCCCTTTTTTCCCTAGACATCCATAAGTCGAGTGGACCAGATGGAATCTCACCAATTGTGCTTAAAATGTGTGCTCCCGAGTTGGCTCCGGTCCTTACGCGTCTTTTCCGGATTTCCTACTCTACTGGCGTTGTCCCGTGTGGATGGAAGACAGCTCTCGTGCATCCGATCCCTAAAAAGGGCGATCGCTCAGACCCGTCCAACTACAGACCGATAGCTATCACCTCTTTGCTCTCCAAGGTAATGAAGTCGATTATTAACCGCCAGCTCTTAGGTTATCTGGAGGAGCATCAGCTGATTAGTGACCACCAATACGGTTTTCGTCGTGGTCGCTCAGCTGGTGATCTTTTGGCTTATCTAACACACCGTTGGGCTATGGCGATTGAGAGCAAAGGGGAAGCCTTGGCAGTTAGTTTGGACATGGCGAAAGCCTTCGATAGGGTTTGGCACGGAGCTCTGTTGCCTAAGCTTCCGGCGTACGGAATTCCTGGAAAGTTGTGTTCTTGGGTTGCAAGTTTTCTTTCGGGTCGGAGCATCAAAGTTGTAGTCGACGGCTCATGTTCTGACTTAAAGCCTGTAAACTCTGGTGTCCCGCAAGGTTGCGTTTTATCCCCCACGTTATTTCTTCTGCATATCAATGATATGTTGCATGATACCAATATTCATTGCTATGCAGATGACAGTACTGGGGACACGTATTATACCAGTCGCGCTAATTTATCCAGGGAACACGTCATTGAAAGCCGGAATATACTTGAGTCTCAAATTGAGATCATGCTGAAGCATGTCGCAGATTGGGGTAGACTAAACTTAGTTCAGTTTAATCCCCAAAAGACTCAAGTATGCGCGTTCTCCACTAAAAAGGATCCCTTTGTTGTTTCGCCTTGTTTTGATGGTACTCCGCTTGATGCCAAATCGTCTATTGTGATCCTGGGTGTCGACATTTCGAATGATGTTCAGTTTCGTGGTCATTTGGAAGGCAAAGCTAAGTTAGCTTCTAAAAAATTGGGGGTGCTTAATAGAGCGGGACGGTACTTCTCGCCAGCCCATCGCTTACAACTTTACAAGGCGCAGGTTAGGTCGCACATGGAGTACTGCTCTCATCTCTGGGCTGGGGCACCCAAGTACCAAATTCTTCCATTTGACCGCATCCAACGTAGAGCTGCTCGATTTGTCGGTAATCAGGCACTCTCTGGCCTACTTGATCCTTTGGCTTTGCGGAGGGATGTGGCGTCTCTCTGTATATTATACCGTATCTATCATGGGGAGTGTTCTGACGAACTGTTCGAATTGCTGCCTGCGGCTAAATTCCACTACCGCACTTCGAGGAACCGTTTGTTTTTCCATCCTCACCATCTTGATGATTGGCATTCTAGTACCGTGCGTTTTAAGCGAAACTTCTTTCCTCGCACGACAAAGATCTGGAATCAGCTTTCTGCGGCAGCATTCCCGGAGCGTTACAACTTAGGGATCTTTAAAAAACGAGCCTACCAATTCCTAAAAGGGTCGGCAACGCACCTGTGATGCCCCCCGTGTTACGGGTGTCCATGGGCGACGGTGATCGCTTTCCATCAGGTGACCCGTCTGCTCGTTTGCCACCTCTTATATATATAAAAAAAAAAATTCCTACCACTTAAACAAATGTTTTTTTGTTTTACGGCTTTTGTTATAACTTAATATTTTTGGTGTAGTAACGTTTTGAAAATTTGAGACTATCTCTTATTTTTACGATACTCTGTGTATTTGTATGGGAAAAAGAGTGCTTCATTTTAAAAAGTTGTAAAACAAAAAACATTTGTTTGAGTGATAGGAATTCAGGGTTAAGTGGATGTCAGTGAATTACAAATAACCCTGTACATAAAGGCTGGGATGATGATAATGATGAAATTTGGATGTATGTAAACTCTTTCATCGTAGTCCCCACGCGGGCCCAGTGCGGAATGGAAACTTCACTTTACAAATTGAGTTTTAATCAACTAGCAGGTTTTTATTTTTATCTATTACTTACAATGTGAACAAGGTTTCTCAATCATAATATAGCAAACCTTGTGTATGACTGTTTAAGCGCAATAAAAAAATGCCACAAAAAATGTCTACTTAGTTAAAAAAAAACTGAGCCAATAAAAATGAGTCGTACATAAATAATTAACAAATTTTGATTTGAAGTCATAAATTAAATCTTATAGCCTTGAATGGCCTAAAAGTAGGCCAGACATCATACTTTCACATAAATAAAAATGGCTTAAAACCTAAGCTTTTATCGCGTCGACGAATTCCTGCATATTCCTGGTCTGATTTATATCTCTGAAACCACAATATTGGAAACAAGTATCAGAAGTATTTTTTGTCGTATTTTCAATTGCCACCGTAAAAAAGCTAGTGTTTTAATTCAACGCTTGGTTGTAAAACGCCGTGAAATAGGTATACGACGCTATATATTTATTTTATTATATTAAAGTTAAAAGCCGACAACGCACTGGTATCGCGTAAAGCGCTGCGAGTGTCTATGGACAGTGGTGTTCATTTAACACCAGGTGACCCACTAGTTCGTTTGTCTGGCCTCTCTAACATAAAAAAAAAATAACTTGCGATGTGTATATGTATGTAGGTACGTGTCTAATCTTGCAAGTTGAATTTGACCCACTTCCAGTGGTCGGATTTACTTGAAATTTGGTAAAAAAAAGTACAGTTAGCGAAAAAGCTTGCATTCAAGATCTGCTCTTCGCAAACGGAATTTTCCCCTTACGCATATTGAGTTCTCTAATCTTATATCATCTTCAGATATACAATCGCACTAGCTGGTAACCGCGACTCTGTCTTCGAAGAATTCGCTTATCTCTTGTACGGTTCAACACCGCACAGTCATTTCTAGCTTAACGCGCGCCCTACTTTAATTTGCGTGGTAGTGCCGACCACAGCAATAATTACCTAAAAACTACAATATAAATTAATCTCAACACGTACTGCGCGGCCCCATTCTCTCGCTCACTCGCTCTCACTCTTAATCTCTGAAACTAACGTCAAAGATACACGGTCTCGATATACTACTTTATTAGTTTAACTTATTTATACTTACCAATAAATTATTAGAAGAGTCATAACTTTAACTATCTACTTCGACTACAATCTCAACAAGGAGCCCTGCGGAAACTCGGTAGCGGCCCCTACATCTCTTTCCCATGAGAATTAAGCAATTATCCAAAATAAAAATTATTCCACATGTTAATTCAGGCTCTAAACTATCTTTGTACTAAATTTCATCAGAATCCGTCAAAACTTGCTTAGATCCATCTACACAAACTTTGGCGTTAATGATTATTGGTAACACTAATATTTCAAAGACAAAAGATTTGATTGTTTGTTATAGATAAACTGAAAAACTACTGAACCGATTTTTAAATCGGTTTCACGTATAGAAAGCTATATTATCAGCAAGTAAAATAAACATAGTATTTTATACCGAGCACTAGTAAAATTCTCATACTACTCAGACCAAGTTATGATCATGAACAACAGTTAGTGTACAGTCGAGTTCACCAATATCTGTACAGCCAACATTTCATAAATATCTATACATAGACCTTATTACGGTAACTATGTCAATGTGGAAAGGCAGTTGACCACCTGGGTCGCCACGGATTGTCCTGTGTTAGGAGTGCAGGCCGTCTATTTCGCCACGGTGCTCTTAACGACCTCATCCGTCGGGCTCTCACCACTGCATCGGTCCCAGCTACACTGGAACCATGCGGTTTATATTATTATAAGGGCGCAGGCTGAAAACCAGCGCGGTGATGAGTAATGCTCACCGCACATGCTGAGCCTGAGCCGTTTGCCACATAATTTTGTGTATTTTTTCTTTTTCTTTTTTATGGGCAATAAATGGTTTTTTATTTTATTTATTTATTTATTTATTTATTTATTTATTTATTTATTTATTTATTTATTTATTTATTTATTTATTTATTTATGTATTTATTTATTTATTTATTTATTTATTTATTTATTTATTTATTTATTTATTTATTTATTTATTTATTTATTTAATTATTTATTTATTTATTTATTTATTTATTTATTGAAGGACGACGGAAAGAGGCGACGACGGAAACGTACTTATGTATGACTTAAGAAACTAATGAAAACTTTTAGCGTTATTTAAATCCGCTATCATGAATTAGCAAGTAGTTCGTAAGTTATGCGTTTACTACGAATTCGTGACTTGTTAAGTTCTATTAATAATTAAAACAGGCTTCATAAATAACTACTGAATACTTGATCCGGATGTAATGATGATAAACTCATTAATAATCTAGTTTGTGTCGCTAGTTTGACATGTGCCTTAGCAAAATAAATTGTCGATGCCATAATTATGATACCTATTTAAAAAAAAAACTTGGGAGAAGTATTTTTTTCACCATAATCCTACACAATTTATTAAACGAACAGTATTTTTATGTGTGTAACTATGTTTTTTTTACATTTGGTTACATTTGAAATTTACCATGAGCTTTACGGTGAAGAAAAAACATCGTGAGGAAACCTGAATACACCTGCGAAGAAATTCAATGGTGTATGTGAAGTTCCCAATCCGCACTGGGCCCGCGTGGGAACTACGGACCAAGACCTCTCATTCTGAGAGTAGGCTTGTGCCCTACAATAGTGGGACTTTTATAGGCTAGGATGATGATGATGGTTTTTTTTCATATATTTACTAGGTGTTGCCCGCGGCTCTGCCGGCGATAAATTCGTTTATCGCTATCCGCGGGAGTATGCAATTTCCCAGGATAAAAAGTATCCTATATGTTAACACAGGTTATAAACAATCTGTTTGCCAAATATCATCAGAACCTGTCGAACCGTTTTAAGCATGAAAGAGTAACAAACTTCCATCCATGCAAACTTTTGCGTTTATAATATTATAGTATAAATCTTCCCAGGTGAATTTTTCGCTTCGAGCCCGTATCTTTCAAAACAAACGACATCGTCATAGTATTAAGGTTCAAATTTAATTTAATGGCTCGAAACGAAAAATTCACCTGGGAAGATTAATACTATAACTTAGTAAAATGTGCAAGTACATATGTTTTGAGATCTTGAAAACCGACTCTTAACGATTTCGATAAGATTTTTTAAAGGAATTTTGGAGCGAAAAATTAAATCTAGCTAGATAGATAGATAGATAGATAGATAAAGACGTTTATTTGGTACTGCAAGCACACACAATCAAGATTAACAAAAAAATACAGAAATCAGTATAAACTTAAAAGTAAAACATTTTATATTGTCTGTATGCGCTGCAGTAGTGCAAAAGGGCCGTGGCTCAGTGGTCAACATTGCTCATAGGAGCAAAACTCTGATATTCTGCCACAGCCCAGAGGATCAAGAACAAAATATTACTTACTAATTCAAATTCACATGTGAACGCGGGTGTGCGGGGGGGGGGGGGGGTTTGGTGGGGGGGTGGGTGCGCGGGGGGAGGGGTTTTCGGGGGGTATTTTTTTTTATATCGAGGAACTAAGGAGAGCCATAACTGATGAAAAAGCAAATTGGATAAAAAAATAAGCTGCCCAAATTACTAATTCCACGCGGACGGAGTCGCGGGCAAAAGCTAGTAAAGAATATTTGTATTGTATTGTATTGTATAGTAGATTGAAGCAGATACCTATGTGTTATGTGTCGCCATCTTTTGACGAATGGCTGAATTATCTCGAAAGACACCACCTTTGCTTAGTTAACAGGGTATCTGATGGATCATTTTCATCATCATTTCAGCCGAAAGACGTCCACTGGTGAACATAGGCCTACCCCAAGGCTCGCCAAACAGATCGGTCCCGTGCCATCCACATCCAACGCGTACCCGCAATCTTAACCAGGTCATCGCTCCATCTTGTTGGAGGCCTACCTACATTGCGTCTTCCGGTCCGTGGATGCCACGCGAGAACCTGATGGATGATAATATACTTATAAGAATATTGTTCAGTACTTACTTAACAAAAGTGTCAATAAAGCAGCCAAGAAGATATTCCAATTATGCCGAGACATTGTGACAAATCTGCAACAAATAAAAATACAATAATTACTTACTCCAAAATAAAAACTTTCACTAAAACTAAAATCTACGAGCCGTGGTAGATTAGTGGTTTTATTTGTGTTCTCTCAAGCGGGTTGGTCGTGGGTTCGAGTCCGGGCTCGCACCTCTGAGTTTTTCGGAATTACGTGCTATTGACTACAAATATCAATAAATTAGAAAAAAACTAAATAAAATGAAGGTTTGATTGAAACAAAAACTAGCCTAAAATAAAAATAACCTAGCTATATGTATAGTTAGTTAAGGGTATAATCTTCTTACGTCATTTCGCTACGGGAGAGCACCGATAAGGTTGGCTGCATTTACACGCTGAATAGCAATGCCAATGCATTTTTTTGTTCGTATGGCTGGATCCCGCTCAGAGGCCTTATTGTCTAGCCTAGCTAGTGCACTCGGAATCACAATCGTTATCACCACTTATTTCTGTCACACCGTAAAAGATGACGATAGAAAGAGATGGATTGTGATTAGCAGCGTCCGCGCATTAGACAATACGGCCTCAGGTTACCACAGAAATGTTTGCACATACGCACACATACACATACTCTACAGTCTTAATATTTATGATGTGTTTATCCTAAAAGCATTGCACATGCAAATTCATAGGGTACGCTTTCACAAAAGCGGAGCGGAAAAGAAAAAAACAGAATCGGCCAAAACTCATAATTACCACTACTACTACTAATAGACTAGTTTTTCTTGCATAAACGTAACTATCATAAGGTCGCGGGTGAGCAACGTAATTGTTTCAGTTCATTGATATGGACCTCCGCAAAGTAACGCCTGATTCAATAAATTATTTAGAATCGACCAATTAATGAGTGGATTTCAATCCGCGTTATATTTTCACGTAACTAGAAATGTTACTTTTCCCTTGTAAGTTTGTGTAGTACACGTACTAAGAACTAAATATAACTATAGCTAGACCGTTTAAATTAGTCCTCGCCTGCGCGGTACAGGGGTTGGAGGGTATGACGACAAAGGGGCCGAGAGAGGCGCGAGCGGCAAGCGCGCTTCGTGTGCCTGCTCCCGCACCTCTCCCAGTCCCCTTTGTCATCATAACCTCCAACCCCTGTACCGCACAGGCGAGGACTCTTTTAAACGGTCTAGCTATAGTTCCTAACATTGCACTAGAATAAACTATTCCCATATCCTTTCTTCTCTTTGCGTTTAGTACAATATCTGGAGACTGAGCATTAGAACTGAACTGCTTCGATAGTCGCTCCGAATAAGTCCGATTAACGATTATGATTGACCGACTTGCAAAACTTCGAATCATACTGAACGGTGTGTACTCAGCAAACGATTCTTTGAATGTACTAGTTTGAAAGAGAGTGAGATAGAAAAAGAATCTGAATACTGAAAGAACTAAAAGACCAAATGAGTCCTGTAGTCCGAACAAATGAATGAAGTTGGGAACGATAAATATATTAAGTGAACGATCACGCACAAGTCTACTCTCTCGATGGGGAGCGACGCTAATTCCAACTAACCTAGTCGTATTCTCCGCTCCGCTTCTGGAAGAGCACACCCTTATCTTTAAAACGAAACTAGTTGTTTTTATGACAAGTATAACATTTACCAACCACACAACGCACAAGGATGTCTAAGGTTCGAGTTAGGTTTAGGTATCACTACATAGTAGATATAAAACAAAGTCGCTTCCCGCTCTCTGTCCCTATGTATACTTAGATCTTTAAAACTACGCAACAGATTTTGATGCGGTTTTTTTCAATAGATAGAGTGATTCAAGAAGAAGGTTTATACATATGTATGTATAATACATGCATAATTGCACCCGTGCGAAGCCGGGGCGGGTCGCCAGTTGAATTTATAATTTATCATTATTATTTTGCTGAGAAATAGTTGTGGAACTGGTTGTTATTATGTCTTGTTGTTTAGACGGCCGGATAGCCTAGTTGTTAGAGAACCTGACTACGAAGCTTGAGGTCCTGGGTTCGATTCCCGATCGGGGCAGATATTTAAATAAATAAAATAAATAAATAAATATTAGGGGACAATCCCACACAAATCGACCTAGTCCCAAACTAAGCAAAGCTTAAGTTTACCTTCACTGGTTAATTAGCTTACGTTTAAGCTTAGCCTCATTTAATTATATCATAAAGATAAGCCCCTAGGTCAACTTCTGATTAAAAGTCAATAATGTTGCAGTTTACCTAAATTATGTAAAGTAATGTAAACTGAAGCACGTGACGTCGAGGAATGACCTTTGCGAGGTAAAAAGAAAAGTGCTGACTGACTGTCTCATTGACGTCCAACCCAGAACTTAGAGATTCTAGTCTAGTTTCAATTTCACATAGAGGCTTTTTTATTATTACGTAGTTAACGAATATGGACGGATTTTGCTAAATGTCCTCGGGTAGATTAGATTAATTAATTTAAATTTGGAAGTTTTTTTTTTTATGTTAAAAATAATACTGTATTTTTATGTCAAAACATAGGAAATTCGCAAAAAGATGCCGTTCATCATTCTCATCATGATAATGAACGACCTTTTTACGAATACATACTTTAAATACGAATGTTGGTTCTCGGGTCTTGGGTGTTTAATATGTATGTAAGTACCTATGTTTATCCGTTGTCTAGTACCCATAACACAAGCTTTGCCTAGCTTACTTTGGGACTAGGTCAATTGGTGTGAATTATTGTCCCGTGATAATTATATTTTTTTTTTTACTTTGTAAATTCGATTCGATGACCTAGATCATTTCTGTGTATCTGAGTCAGTAGTATGTGAGGTTGAAAATTTACTCCTACGCTAAAATTAGATTTTAGATTTTAACCCAGTTCACAATTTTTGATGACACTGATACTTGATTGTCGTACCTAATAAAAAATGTACAACAAGCAATATTGGAAAACCATCATACACGGATTTAAGAATATAGTTATGTTTAAATAATTGACCTTGTTTAAATAAACATTGTTCTGATAATAGGTACTTTTATGTTGTTGTTGTATGTGTGTGTTTTATGTGTTGTTTTATGTTGTTGTGTTTTATGTTTCCTAATTTACCTTAGTACTAAGATTTCCTACATAGCGGTTTTTTTTTCTGCAAGTGTTAATTTAATTAAATTTAACTTAATTCATATAGTTATATCTAGTTGTGTAAGTCCTTTTTTCGCCTGAGACACAGGATCCTCCTAGTTCAGGCATGTGTCATTCTTCACTTTTAATTTGTTTAGACTTAAGTTTTATATTGTAAAAACCTATTTTGAATAAAGATTTATTTATTTATTTATTTTTACGGACAAGTACAGTAAAAAAATACCGTCTGCAAATAAGTTTGTATCAAAAATTATTTCCTTGACATTTTCTTTTATTTTCAAACATACCACGCGCTAGGTTTGGCAACGAAATCGTAAGTAAACAAAACAAAATTAGTAAACATTGCAACTTAACGAGACTTTAACGATCACGCAGCAAAAGTAACTGTCTCGCGATCATTTAACCCTGTTCAGTTACATACGTTTGACAACCTATAGAATTTATCCGTGTAATATTCGCCTAGTCTCTCAGCCGGAAATTCTAATCCAGAATCAATAATGTAGCAACACGAAGGTATTGCACAGAGCCTAAAAAGATGACGCCTTTGAACTTCAGAAAGGAATTTTTCAATTTCTAAATCAAATATTTTTACTGCATGGTCATGAGTTTTATATGTTACTAGCTGTTGCCCGCGACTCCGTCCGCGAAGAATAGGGGTAGGTAGGTAAAAAATAGCCTACGACCCAATCTCAGGCCTACCGAATACAGAAAAAAAGTTTACTAAAAGTCGTTTTGGAGGAGTTCGATAAAAAACACCGTGACACGAGATTTTTATAAAGGTATTAGAAGATACTTATTTAGTTTACAGCATCAGCATGGACTTTTGTTCTAAAAATGCGTAAAATGACAGATTCAATGAACAGACGTATAGTAAAACACATGGTCTAAGAGCCGTTGAAGATCGACCTTCACCGATCTGTTAACTCGATGAGACATATTTTTTACCAAATATAGTTTATAAACAAATATGCATTATGATAACTTGCTTATCGAAAAGTGTGCATAGCTATTTTTTTTTGTTTTATTTTTGAGTGCCTTTAGCCATCTTCCAGCTCCATCATCAGACCCTGGTTACCATCTGGGATCAAAGTACTCGTCAAGACGAATCAAACGAGTCCAATCTCGATGGGGTTGTGTCGTTTTATTGTGGAGTGCCTTTGGCCATACTGAATTAATGAACTTACGAATTACCCCATCAAGTTTGGACTCGTTTGATTCGTCTTGACGAGTACTTTGATCCCAGAAGGTAACCAGGGTCTGATGGTGGAGCTGGAAGATGGCTAAAGGCACTCCACAATAAAACAATAAAAAAAATTTAAATAAAAAATAAAACCTCCTTCAAAAAACCCCCAAAAAAACATAAAATAATAATTGATTGAACCGACCACAATAAGCATGAAAATATCTTTCTACTAATCTGTTTGAAGTTGGTGCCTCAGCACGAGCCAGCAGGAGTGTAGAAGCCCTATAATAGGTATGTAGGTAAGTTAGATTACTAGGTCCACTCCTGCTGGCTCGTGCTGAGGCACCAACTTCAAACAGATTAGTAGAAAGATATTTTCATGCTTATTGTGGTCGGTTCAATCAATTATTATTTTATGTTTTTTTGGGGGTTTTTTGAAGGAGGTTTTATTTTTTATTTAATTTTTTTTTATTTCCAAGTTTTTTTTGGGTGTTTTTTGAAGGCGGTTTTATTTTTTATTTAAAATTTTTTATTTTTTTCTTTTTAGTTGTTGCTAATGGCCTGGACTGGCACTCTTTACTGACTGTACTTTTTGCCTCTGGTTACCAAAGTACTTATCAAGACGAATCAAACGAGACCAAACTTGATGGGGTTATGTCGTTTTACTACGGAGTTCTTATGGTCACCATCCAACTTCATTGTCAGACCCTGGTTACCATCTAGGACCAAAGTACTCGTTGAGACGAGTCAAATGAGTCCGTACTCGATGGGGTAAGTGCCGTTACTTTATGGAGTAACTTTGGCCACCTTCCAGCTCCATCATCAGACCCTGGTTACCATCTGGGATCAAAGTGCTCGTCAAGACGTTTCAAATGAACCCAAACTCGACGGGGTTGTGTTGTTTTATTACAGAGTTTCTATGGCCACCTTCCAACTCCATCATCAGATTAGCTCCATGTCACAATAATATTGCATTGTCACCTGATTTACACATGCATGTAAAATATGAAATCAATCAGAAACCGGGAAGTGAGTCAAATTCAACTTGCAAGATTTGACCCGTTGAGGAGTTCCGTTGGCCATCTGCGGTCTTCTTCATCAGATCTAGTTTACCAAATGACACTTTATGAATGCAAATGCTCGATTTGTCACTGAAAATACTAAAATCGCTTTACATTTCCCTTGAACTTTTGAAGAGTTCCTTCAATTCCTCATGGATCCCATCATCAGAACTGGATTCCGGTAACAACGGAATCAACCTTGAAGCATATGCTTTCAAACAACGAAAGAATTTTCCAAATCGGTTCATAAATGACGGAGTTCTGAGGTAACACACGTAAAAAAAAAAAAAAAAAAAAAAAAAAAAAAGAACATACAACCGAATTGAGAACCTCCTCCTTTTTTTGAAGTCGGTTAAAAAAAATCTATGAACACTTTTCGATAGGCAAGTTATCATAGGCATATTTGTTTATAAATTATATTTGATAAAAAATATGTCTCATCGAGTTAACAGATTGGTGAAGGTTGATCTTCCACGTCTCCTCTACTAACATGGTCAAAAGTTTTCAAAGTTTTTGTGGTATTCGCATGCGAAATGTACTAGTTCGTATTTATTAGAACAGGGCTCTAAACGACTTCGAAACACTAATGTCACTGACAGCATATCAATTACTACGTCAAGTTTATGTGTGTCAATGACGCGACTGTTATGCGTGTACGCACCAAAGCGTGCTGACCTCCGGTTTAATACACTCTTAATACAAAACACGGGTCTAATGCGCTAGTCATGATCAGCTGATAATGTTGTAATAGTGAATCATCTGACATTGGTATGCATTAGAATTATGTATGAAAAAAATAATCTGTAATGAATGAATGCAATGGGGAATGAAAGACACAGAGCTAATTTTTAAGGTTGTTATTCATCAGGAGCTCTCATTGGTAGATCAATTTGGTATTCAGATTAATCTCATCATCATCATCATCATCATCTAGGCTGTTCCTCCCTCGCACATGCAGGGCACAATCCTACTCTCAGAATGACAGGGTTTGGGCCGCAGTTTCCACGCGGATCCAGTGCGGATCGGGAACTTCACACACACCATTGAATTTTGTCGCACAGTTGTACGGTTTAAAACATCAATATCTAGATTATGTACTTTCACTTACAAGTCAATAATGACAATGAGCCTTATTATTTTTATTCTGTTAGGCGCAAGCCTCACAGAAAAGACGTGGGACGGGGGCGCGTCGCAGTCCGCGTCGTTTGTTCGCAGGCCGCGTCTCCGCCCCGTCTCTTCTGTCTGCTTTGGATCGCGGCGGCTTCTATACATTTAGTATGAAAACTGATACAAGGGGTGCTGCGACTGCGACGCGCCCCCGTCCCACGTCTCTTCTGTGTAGCTTGCACCTTACAGAAACTTTCAAAACAAAAGGTAAAGCACTTCGCACGCTTAATAAAAAACTGCATCAATTTTAATTAGTCTTATTTCAAAACTAAACATTACGTAGAAAAAATAAGGTTTAGTTTTGAAATAAGAATTTGACGACCAGATGGCCTAGTGGTTAGAGAACCTGACTATGAAGCTTGAGGTCCCGGGTTCGATTCCCGTACGAATTTTTGCTCTCGGGTCTTGGGTGTTTAATATGTATTTAAGTATGTATCTATCTATACAGGGTTATTTGTAATTCACTAGCATCCTTTTAACCCTAAACTCCTACCACTTAAACAAATGTTTTGTGTTCTACGGTTTTTGTCATAACTTAATATTTTTGGTGTAATAACGTTTTGAAAATTTGAGATTACCTCTTATTTTTACGATACTCTGTGTATTTGTATGGGAAAAAAAGTGCTTCATTTTAAAAAGTCGTAAAACAAAAAACATTTGTTTGAGTGATAGGAATTCAGGGTTAAGAGGATGTCAGTAAATTACAAATAACCCTGTATAAGTATGTTTATCCGTTGCCTGGTACCCATAACACAAGCTTGCCTAGCTTACTTTGGGACTAGGTCAATTGGTGTGAATTGACCCGTGATATTTATTTATTTTATTTATTTTATTTAAAGAATAATTAAAATTGATGCAGTTTTTTATTAAGCGTGCGACTTACTTGGTCTACTAGACAATTCAACACATATTTTTTGTTTGTAATTTTAATTGTTCCCGTAAGCAATCAATTACTTATTTATTAATCAACTTGCACAGATAATCATCGTAGGTATATAAAATTTTAATAGTTTGTTCACACGCATTCACGTATATCACCGTTACGAAGTACCTATTTAGTTCCGATCGACTTAACACTAAGAACAAGTCTATGACTTAAGAATCTGTAGTAATATATTTAAATGTATTCTAGTCAGCCTATAGACACAGTAAGTCTTTTATGTGACGTTCATAGTCCATATAGTATTTCTATTTTCTAGAATACATTGAATTAGTTTTAAAATGATACTCGTAGTAGTCGTAGTGCCCTATATAAAAATGTATATATACACCGTGAAATTTTAGTGGTTGTTTTCCCGAAACGAGGTGATTTAGTTTCGATTTATAATTACTATTTTGACTAGAGTCAAAAATCCAATTGTGAAAAACGACAGTCGAAAATGACCGCAAACCAATAGTAATGCTTCGTTGGTACAAGTAGCGTACGATCGTACGATAGGTTAGGTACCAACGAAGCGTTACTATTGGTTTGCGGTCATTTTCGACTTTCGTTTTTCACAATTGGATTTTTGACTCTAGTCAAAATAGTACTTATAAATCGATTGTACAATCGATACTAAATCACCTGGTTTCGGGAAAACAACCACTAAAATTTAACGGTGTATATATATATTAGGGGACAATCTTACACAAATCGACCTAGTCCCAAACTAAGCAAAGCTTGTACTATGTGTACTAGACGACGAAAAACATACTTATATAAATACTTAAATACATAGAAAACATCCATAACTCAGGAACAAATATTCGCGCTCATCACACAAATGAATGCCCTTACCGGGATTTGAACCCAGGCCCTCTTGCTTCGTAGGCAGGGTCACTACCAACTAGGCTAAAGCGGTCTTTAATTATATATTTCGTTTTTTCATCATTAGAAAGTAGGTAAGCGATCTTGAAGTGTCTTTTTATTGAAAATAACTTAAGATAAATAAACAACAGCAAATATGTTACAATTAGCAAAGACATAATGGTAATTTACATTCTTTTGGTTTTATAGTAAAAGTTACTATTTTTTTTAAAGCTCTTTTCAATAAAAAGACTTAGGTATCAAGACTGTTTATCCTATTTGTAATGCTTAAAGAAAAGAAGTACCTATAGCGCTGGTAGGCTGGTATTTTTTTTATATCGAGGAACTAAGGAGAGCCATAATTGATAAAAAAGCAAATTGGATAAAAAAAATAAGCTGCCCAAATTACTGATTCCACGCGAACGGAGTCGCGGGCAAAAGCTAGTCGGCCTATATACGTCAAGCCTCTGCTGGCTATAGGCCTCCTATCAGAATGGGAGGGCTTGGGTTGTAGTTCCAACGCAGGCCCAGTGCGGATTAGAAACTTAACACACACCATTGAACTGCTTCGAAGACGTAAAGCTTCGTTTTTAGACGACGTTTCGACGTTTTTAGTAGTGGTAGAGCCATGTTGTAGCTAGCCGCTGCATCACGAATGGGCCGGCTCGTCCGGGGCAGTACCACCCTCTCACAGAACACCGGCGTGAAGCAGCAGTACTCCTGCTGCGTTTCGTACGGTCAGTGAGAGCGCCGGGGGCCCAATACCTCTCCCCCTCCTCTATTTATTCCCTTTCCTTTTTCCTGTCCTTTTTAGGGCCGATGCACTGGCATCGCGTAAAGCGCTGCGGGTGTCTATGGACAGTGGTGATCATTTAACGTAAAAAAAGCTCATGGTAAATTTTAAATGTGATTTCGCAATGAATTATGAAAAACTCACAGGTACGAACCGGTGATTTGAACCTTGTACTTGAGAATTCATAGTTTTTTTAGCTTTGTAGGCACCTACATCTTGGATGGAAAATTCGATGAAAAACTTCACAAGGGTGTTCAGTCAAGCTGACACATCTGCTTTAATATTCCATAATAAACTTGAAACTCTTTGTATAATGTATGTAAAAGTATTCAAATGGTATGTTACATTACAGTATTTATGGCATAGTGATGATATATGGAAAGGTGTTCCTAAGGGGTAAAGAAAGAACTAAAATTGAGTCACCATCATCATCCCAGCCTATATAAGTCCCACTGCAGGGCACAGGTCTCCTATCAGAATGAGAGGGCTTGGATCGTAGTTCCCACGCGGCCCCAGTGCGGATCTTTAACTTCACACATACACACTTCCGGTTTCCTCACGATATTTTCCTTCACCGTTAAGCTCATAGTAAATTTCAAATGTGATTTCGCACATAAGTTCCGAAAAACTCAGAGATGCCAGCCGGGATTTGAACCCACGACCTCTGCTTGAGAGGTCATAGGTCAAACCACTAGGCCACCACGGATTTGTAAAATTGCGAATTCCTGTAAAATCGACTGAGAGATGAAAACTAATCGAAAGTGAACAAAAATATAAAATTAATCTTACAAAAAGTAGAATTACAAATAAGATTTTATCAATGAACGAAGTGTGGAATTATAAAACAACTTTTTTATATTGAATGCAGTTGACGTAGACCGTGATGACAACATCTTCTTTTTTCTTTATGTTCCATGGAAATTGTACTTGCAAATGTTTTTCAACGGGAATATATTCCGTATGTTATAGTGGCAATAGTACAACGTTTTTGACATATTCCATTATCAACAGCAAACTGCGCATCATTTTTTTTTGTTAATCAATAAAAAAATACAGTATAAGACCAATGTCAATCATCGAAACCTAATAGAGGAATTCGCATATAAAATGTAACCAATAGTGAAGTAGAGGGAACCAATAGTGAAGTAGAGTAACCAATAGTGAAGTAGAGTAACAAATTGGGAAGGTGAGTGGATATGTCACATAAATTATTTTAAAACCCGCCGAAGCACTATGGCGATTGCTAGACTCTTATTGGCAGCCCAAAGTCAAAATGGATTCTAGAGTTAGTCTAGAGTAGAATAGAGTAGATATTGTAATCGATGTTGGTATTCAATGTGAAGTTGTTGCATGGCACAGACATAGTGAATAACTCTACTAACCTTGAAGGTTTTTTATGTCGATGGTGGTGAGGAAAAACCATTGCAAAAAACTAGCCCTGGTACAGTAAAAGTGATAAATTACTAATGTGCTGCGGGTATGGATTAGCACCTCTAGCTAATGATATTGCTAACAGTTGATAAGGGGCATAAAAGAAACATTGTTTTATACTTGCCAAAATTTCTCCAAATTACTGGAGCTGTTTGAAAATAACAACAAGTACAAGATTTTGTATAAAAAACACGTGCAAAAGTCAATAAACTGCCGCTGCAGCCGTAACTTATTTGCAATACAAATTGAACAATGAATTTGCATCAATCAATATAATTACTTGGACTGAATCAATCGCCCAGTGACGCCTAATCGAACCAGCGGAGCAATCGTTGTGATAGGTCAGCTAAGGATCGAAATATTTGAAAGTAGACCTATTGAACTTAGACGTAGAGTTGTAATTACAAGTGTTAACGAAATGGAGATAATTTCTTATAGAAGAATTCACTGTTTATAAAATGCATGATATGTGTTTCAGAATTCAGAAGTAGAGCTTAGTATGTAAGCACATTATGTCGAAGTTTTTCTACTAATTTCGTAATCGGCTATATTATATCACACGAACCGAACACGTATCTGAATATCGAAGGTTATACCATATCGAACGGGTCGAAATATCGAAAAGTTTTTTTCTGAAAAAGTAATATTTTTAAGATTGTTCTTAAACCTACCTAACCTAATGGCAATGGGTTGTATACGATGCCATTCTAATAAATCCTGAAAAAAACTTGTCGCTATTATGACCCATTCGATATTTTAATACATACGAAATATTAACTTTCGATATTCAGAACCCTACCCTGCCCATGATAAACCATAAGCACGGAAGTCACGCAAAAAAAATTCGGCGTGGCTAGGTATGTTGCAATGGTGTTTTAACTACTACCAACTAGTTGACCGATATATCGTCGTTTTGGCGGACCTTTGTACGCCCGACTTCGGCGCCGTACGCCGAAACAATTTATATTTTGCAAAAGCGAGCTATCAGAGCGATATATAACTTAAGGACACGTGATTCTTTAAGATCTTTTTTTAAAGAAATAGGTATCCTAACCCTGCCGTCGTTGTATATATTTGAAATAATCATGTATGTAAGGAAAAACATATGTGATTTTCCCACTAACGTCGATAAGCCAAAGGCTACTAGAAACACAGGGAAGCTTAAAGTTCCATCTTACAGACTGGCTTAAAACTAAAAATTCTTTTCTGGGAAGATGCATACGTTTTTATAATAAAATTCCGAAAACAATAACCGAACAAACTGATACAAAATTCAAATCCATTGTGAAGAAGACATTAATTACGTACTATTAAAATAATGACTATATCATGGACAGGGATGTTTGGAAATAATTCCGATCCGCATTGGCGATCCCTAGTCTCAAATAGCGTATCTACTGTGTTAAAAAATTTAATTGTATTAAATACTTTAGATGTATGTAATTTAATAACAATGTAGATCTGATTGAAAAAAATATACCTTGTTGAGTTTCTTGCCGGTTTTCTTCTCAACAGGGTTTTTTCCGAACCGGTGGTAGATTCTTCGACGTTCATAGGAGCATCAATTGATGCCTAAATTGAATAAAGAATTTTGACTTTGACTTTGACTTTGAAACGTGACGTTATATGAAATCACAGCTTATTTTAATTGGACTCCATTTTGTTGGATGCACAAATTTATAAGTCCAGTTCTCATGGTTTTTCCTTCATTTAATTTACCGAGTTTGATAGAGAGATTTGATCCTTATCGATCAATAAAATAAAAATACTAGGTGCTATTTTTTTCAGATTTTAGCTGGTTCGGGTGTGGCAAGTGAATTTTCAAAAATCTTTGAATGTATTTTTCTTTTTTTTTTCAATGTTTCCTTTGAGCAAATGTTCCTATTTTCAGTATTTTGATTACTTTCCCTGGAGGTGGCATTACAAAATTCCATTTTATGAAAAAATTCGCTCGTGATTCAGAGTAAGTAAACACCAAAATTTAATTGTAAAAAAAGTATTATGTGCTTTTTAAAGTGAAAATGCACCCTTATCCGACGAGCGTTATTGCGTATAATGACCTAAAAGTGTTAACCCTTTCAACGCCACGCCTCGACAAAACGTAAACCTGCTTAGAATCTTATGTCATTGTGTCAAGATCACTTTGACACTGTACTTTGTGACACCTATATGTGTCGTTGGCGTTGAAAGGGTTAAAAGTCGCGGGTGAGCAAAGTAATCGTTTCAGTTCATTAGACAATCATCATTTATACATACAAAATTATAAATTCACATTATTTATTTATATGTATACCTACATTTATTCTAAAGTAAAAGTAAGAAGTTCAGAAACAGAACAAGAAGCCTTAGGCAAGGTTCCATCGAAAACATGAACAAATAGCCAGAAGATAAATTAAACATTGATTCTGAAATGAAAGTATTGATAGTGAAATTCGCTTGACGAACTCTATGTTAGACTTGACCTAATGGTTCGGTCACGACTTCGCGCGTTTAGCGGCGCGGCGAGCGTTTTCTGTGTTCATTGCGCGGCCGAGACGCTCGCCGTACAGTGGTTACCTGGCGGCACACGCAATGAACTGATAAAACGCTCGCCACGCTGCTAAACGCGTGAAGTCGTGGCCGAGCCGTTAGGCTGATCAGTTAATGTGCAGTGATCGCCGTAGTGGTTTGTTTTTAATCAGAGAAATTCATTGATATTAGCGGTGATGGTTTTTGTTACGGCTTTTTCAATGATAACTTTATTTATCTTTATTATTTGTTGGTATAAGGGTCGTAGTAATCATCATCATCATTATCCCAGCCTATACGTCCCGCTGTTGGGCACAGGCCTCCTCTCAGTATGAGAGACGTTGGA
Organism: Archips crataeganus; assembly: GCA_947859365.1. Lineage (NCBI taxonomy): Eukaryota > Metazoa > Arthropoda > Insecta > Lepidoptera > Tortricidae > Archips > Archips crataeganus. The sequence goes on from OX402068.1 coordinate 6,364,564, forward strand.
CCGTAGTTCCCCCGTGGGCTCAGTGCGGATTGGGAACTTCACACACAATATTTAATTTATTCGCAAGACGAGTCCCCTTATGAACCCCTTATGACAGAGGCCTAATAATATAATCCTGTTGGCCACCCTTTGGGTACAGTCGGTCAAAAATATGGTCTAACACCTTACGGCTGAAGTTCATTTGCACGTGATGAGTTGATGAGGTCGATTTTCCCTTGCGATAATATGATGACAGTGGCTAATGACTTTACTCAGTTAGAAAAGTCAACCTTAGCGACATTTAGATCTCACAGAAACTTTGGTCAAAAATTGATAGACCACTTTCTTGGCCGACCCTATGGAACCCTGAATAAATGAAATGAAATGAAATGAAATGAAAAAAATTATTTCGCACACACAAAAATAAAAAATAAATAAATAAAAAAACAACTATTAAGACAATACAATTTTAAAATATAAATAAAAAAAATAAAATAATATATGAAAAAAGTGTACGAAAAAGGTCCCGCCTCAGCATAAATGCGGACTCCTGGGGTGGAGCCAGCGCTGGTCTTCCGGCGAGACCATTTTTATCGGTCACAGAAACCCTGCCGCGCAACACGGCCTTACGCGGTATGCTATCGATGTTTTCCACAACAACATCACTATCGTTTCTGTGGAGTAAAAGGAAACCGAAATAAGACCCCACAGCCAAAGCCGTAACCTTGCGCGATGGTGCGTGAAATGAACGCTATTATTTGTTTTAGGCTTTGTTTACTCAGTTCCATGGTATCATTAGATTAAAGGTTTACTTGTCTAAATTGATGTTTTAAACATTAGCGATTCTCACTCATAACTTATACAGGGTGACATCGGAGACGTGATCCTAAATTATATTTTCTGGATCCACTCATAATTACGATCAACTTTTATTATGGGAGTAATATCGATATCGGTAGAAAAAAATTGAGCCCCCCATACTAAAAGCATTCCACTGGTTTCGCAATTTGTATGGAGACGTCGATTTTGTGTTTACGTTTTCGAAGTTGGTCCCATATTAAGAGTTGATCGCAATCATGAGTGGATCCAGAAAATTATAATTTTGGATCACGTCTCCGATGTCACCCTGTATTTTTCGCGACTTAATCACAACAAAAAAACTGTGGCGGAATTTATGTGTGAAGTTACATTTAAAATTTACCATGAATTACAACGAAGGGAACCATATTGAGGAAACCTGCACACACCTGAGAAGAAATTCAATGGTGTGTAAAGATCCCAATCCGCTCTGGGTCCGCTAGGGAACTAAGACCCAAGCCCTTTAATTCTGAGGGGAGGTCTCAGCCCTCCAGTGGGACGCATATAGGCTGGGATGATGAATCACGAACTATTAAGAGCTTTATATACCTTTTGCAGCGGTGTCGACTCGTGACCACGCTCGCTGGAATGCGGTCGAAACGTCGGTAAATACAGCAATTAATAGTTCGTTAGTCCCGAAAATCTGGACATCTTTCGGCTGAAATGATGATGATGATGATGATCTCCTGTGCCAGTAATTCCACCGGCGGTCTGTCTCTCGCCGGAATATAACATAGCAAGCACTGCTGCTTGGCAGTAGTAGGCTTGGTAGTAGACTACTCAAGTAAGATGGTGGTAACGATTCTGACAGATCATGGACAGGGTTCTACAACCAGCACGAATCCAACAACAGTTTTAATCTCTAATCAATTCTCTACTAATGACACGCTCGATCGCTCTATCAAGAACAAGTTTCTACAATTCATGTTTTTTCCCAACATACGGAAAAAATCCCGGTGTACTTCCTCCAACTCACTAGAGTCTCATATTGATCGAAATGCCAATGAGTCGATATACTATCCGAGCAATAGGTCCGAATTCCTTCAAGACATTCTATTTGCGAGGAATTTCGGAGTTTGCCTCGGAATTCGCTTTCGCAAAAAGCCGTGGCTTAAGCGTGTGACACGTACTGCATAATTTGGGAGCTATAACGCTCCTGAATATCGGGAATTGATGATGGAATATGAATAGGGTGCTAGGTAAATAAGTAGTATGGAAGAGAAAGTTATGCTATTAATCATTAATAACCTCCGCACAGTTACGCCTGATTCAATAAATTAGATGGTTGTCTAATAAATCAAAATTCAAATGTAACAAAATTAATGAAATTACAATACGTTAACTTAGAATTGTTAAAATAACCTTTTAATACAAGTGTTTCAACTGAGTTTTTTGAGCCAAAGTTTTTGATCAAAAGGATTTTTTTAGGCTGGCAAGATGAGAGAACGAGACGAGACACAATGCCTCCGTTATCGATTCAAATTATAGTGCTAATATATGATTATTGTTAAACCACCAATAAGCTTCAGAATCGGTTGACTAATATAAATCTATTGTTAGTATACTCGACCTTTTCCACATAATACAAAAAGTAAACGAGTTAGTGATAAACACCGCTCCAAATCGCATACTAATTTGTTTAAAAACCTGGCAAGGACGTTCATTCATCTAAGCGATATACATCTAATCACTACCTTTTCAATATTACCTTGCAATTAATTGTCAATTTGTAATCTATTTAAAATTTATAACAGCACCATCTCTCGCCTACAGTGAACAATACGCGTTTTACGGGAATATGCATTAATGTCGTACACACATGTACAGATGGCGCTTTGAATGCGGGGATGTTTCCTTGGATATCATTTCGATCCGCATCCAATTGGCGATCCCCCTAGCTTCAAATAGCGTATCTACTGTATTGAAGAATTTAGTTATGTTAAATACTTTGGATCTATCTATCTACAGCCATTGTCCGTCCACTGCTGGACGTAGGCCTCCCTCATATTGCGCCAACATTCGCAATCCTGGGATTCCCTCATCCACCCACTGCCAGCTGTCCTCCTAAGGTCATTAGTCCAACGTGTCACAGGGCGTCCCACACTACGCAACACAGTCAATACTTTGGATGTAAGTGATTAAATAACATTGTAGATCATTTGGAAAAAATATACGTCGTTATTTTCTTACCGGATTCTTCGCAATAGTGAGAATAAACTCTCAACGTTTCGATATTACAAACCATTCGATATTTTAATACATTCGGTATAATATTTACTTTCGATATTCAGAAGCGTACCCATATTTTGACTTTGACTTTGCGACAGTCCGCAAAGTACCTAAAATGAATATAGCTGTCAAGAACAGATTGATATTATTTCGCCTTTAATGCCAACAGAACTGCTAAATAACCTTCATTTGTTTTAGCATTAGAAATAGGGTAAACAAAAGAATGATGACGAGCTGTTTTGTTAAAAAACGCTTTTATAAAAACAGTATCTATTGCTTATGAAATCTAAAGAATGTAAATGACCATAATGTCCTTGCTAATTTTATTGTTAAATATTTACTGTGACTTATTTTTCAAAAGTGTTTTTCAGTAAAAAGACTCGTCAAGATTGTTTAACCTTTTTCTAATGCAAAAAAAAACGAATGATGAGGAAGTCGGCTACAAGCACCAGCTTTAGGTACTATTCTGACCTTTCAATGTGTGGTACTTTCAATACAATTTAGAAAAGATAGCTACTATCATGAAAAAAAATACTTACATTTTCTTAGAAAAAATCCCACATTTATCACACCCAGCCGAAATGGAAATCCGTAACTATTCAAACTAACTGAAAATAAACGGTCAAGAGAACCAAAATCACCGCTTCAATGACTAAAGATCTGCCAAACTAACTGACTATTTATGCTTTAACAATAACTAACAAACATGCAAATTTTAATTAGTCTGTGAAATTACTTTGTCACGGACACCTTGCTGGTTGGTGCTACGTTTACATTGCGTTAAAAGCACTCTCATTTACTTAATACAAAAATTAGTCATAGACGACAGGAAAATCTTTGAGATGTATAAAATATGGTCTTAATTAATGGTGGTGGTTTAGACGACCAGATGGCCTAGTGGTTAGAGAACCTGACTATGAAGCTTGAGGTCCCGGGTTCGATTCCCGTGTCGGGGCAGATATTTGTATGAAAAATACGAATGTTTGTTCTCGGGTCTTGGGTGTTTAATATGTACTTAAGTATGTATCTATCTATATAAGTATGTTTATCCGTTGCCTAGTACCCATAACACAAGCTTTGCCTAGCTTACTTTGGGACTAGGTCAATTGGTGTGAATTGTCCCGTGATATTTATTTATTTATTTATTTTATTTAAGAGGGTACGATGCGCACCATTTCTCCATACAAACGTAATCCCCTGTTTCCTCCCTGGATAAGAGCCAATTTTTTTTTACTGTGTAATCTGTATCTACCACAGCTACGCCCCTATGTTTCGTTTTTTACCATATTTCAATTAACATAAGAAATAAGAGCTTTCAAAAACTGAAAAAATTGCCCAATTTCAACGTCATTTTCAGACACTCATCAGAAAAGAAATCCCTGATATAAACAAAAAAAGGAAAACATAGGGGCATAGCTAAATCTGTCTTCTAATTATTTTTGAAAAAAATTATTTTGTTGGTCCAGTTTTCGAGAAGAAAACAGGGGATTACGAAATGCTGTTTTGATCAATTTTACGCGCCTAATAACGGTCTGAGCTGCAGTTGTCCCGCTCTCGCTGTACTGACACGGAGGGGTTCGGGCAAGACAGCGACATTTCATTAAAATACCTATTTCTCAAAAGTCTCTCAGCCATCGTACCCTCTTAAATTTACGTGACAAATCTCCTATGTGCGTATCGTCGACCATGTAAGTGATTTACCTTTTTTTTTCGACAGTTTCTACATCAGAGGAAAAAACATGAGGCTGATTGTCAGAATGGCATGTAAGTGAAAATAGCGTTTGATGTTTCATGTTCCACTGTACACAATGAACCCTCGTTGTGCATGTTGAACTTGTCTATCGTGTTAAATTCTTATTGGAGCACTCATAAAAAAAATAAAGAAGGGAATTCGTTATCGATATCGATCGATATATTTTTTTCATTTGACATAATTAAAGTAATTTATTTCTGAAACAGTTTTTTCTTTACAATTCTGATTCAACTAAGATAAGTCAGAATGTTAGATAACCTAATCTACTGCATTCTAGTATACGACATTTCAAAAAATCCTAAAAACAGCACGCATCTATGTATTTTATGGCAATCGTTGGTATGATAAGTCTGCCGTCATATGGAAAAAAGATGCATCAATTTTTTTTTTAGAAATTGAGTTATATACACATAATCGGAATCAGAAAAAAAACCGGCCAAGAGCGTGTCGGACACGCACAAGGTAGGATTCCGTAGCCATTACAAAAAAATCAAGTAATATTTTTCTAAGGATTTCGTATGTGTACGGAATCACCAAGTTTAGGTATGTTTTATACCTTAGGCTACTATTTACTCTTAAACTACAAATAATTTCCAAGCAATCTTAGCCGCTATAATTTTCCTAGTAAATTTGATATATTTACTACCATTCTGAATTTTTCAAATTTTTCCACCCAATAGTTTAGATTTTAGAGGGGGGGGACGCTCGATTTTAATGAAAATTTTCACTTTAAAGTTGAATATTTCGCAAACAGATCACTGAATAGAAAAATCATGCTAGCAACCCCGCAATGGTTTTAAAAGACCTATCCAACAATACCCCACACTATAGGATTAGTCGATAAAAAAAAATCACCCCCTCTTTACGTCTATAGGAGGTACCCTAAAAAAAAATATTTTTTTATTTTTTATTTTACCACTTTGTTGGCGTGACTGATATGTATATTCATGCCAAATTACAGCTTCCTAGTACTAACGATCTCTGAGCTTAGCCGCGGACAGACAGACAGACGGACAGACATGGCGAAACTATGAGGGTTCCTAGTTGACTACGGAACCCTCTCCTGGCTCTCGCCGCTCTCTTGCAACTGGCCGTCGCCGCTCTGTACGTACCATACATGTACGTTACATTGCGTCATCCTTTTTCGTGGATGCAGCCGGCGTTCATCGATTTTTTAGACGTCACGTCAAAAACAGCACGCTTCTATGTATTTTATGCTGGCATACTTACGGAAAAATAACCGGTGCCCCTTTTCTCCCATAAAATTTTAAATCATAATGTATCATTAGTCATAATCAACGTTAGTTATACAGTGATTTATTTCTGAAACGGTATTTTTTTCAGGACTTTTTTAAATGCCATCTTATAGAATGCAGTAGGTTAGGTTAGGTTTATTTCTAACAATTCCGAAAAATAAATTGTTTCAGAAATAAATCACTGTACGACTAACGTTGATTATGACTAATGATACATTATGACTTAAAATGTTATGGGAGTCATTATAGACCCGCTTTTGGGTATATAATGACTTTTTTTGAGTTAAATGCATGATCGGAATCAGTAAAAAAAGCGTATATGAATACATAAAAAATGCACCGTAAAAAATTTCAGAAGCGTCTTTCTTCCGCATGAACGGCAGAAGTGAAATGACAAACGATATTACGGAAAATTAAGTGATCGGAAAGTGAGTGATGAATCAAGTACTACACCCGTGTAAACGCAACCCCAGGCTTCTCCTGTCCATATAAACCGAGTGGTTTGCTACGTGCAAGCAACATGTTAATGATCGTCTGAGCGTCGTCTCTGGGTAAAAGTGTCGTTACTAAGTTAAGAAAAATGCTTCAAAATCTCAGGAATTTTTCATCGTAGTTTTTGGCAGCTTTGGACAGGTTGCGGTAATTCTTGTAGCCTTAACTGTTATGACGTAGACTCGGAACTATCGCAATTAGAGCAGCCGTCAACATTATTTGGTCTTCATCCCACTGCTGGGTACAGGCCTCCTCTCAGAATGAGAGGACTTGAGCTGTAGTTAAAACCAGCCAAGAGCCAGTACGACTTACACTGAGGGTTCCGTGTAATTGAAAAGTAAGCAAACATATCTTAGTTCTCTATAAAAACATTAGTTTAGGCGGATCAATGGATCTCGGATTTTGCTTTAATTATACTGTAAGCCCTAACTTCAGTGTGTGTTGCCAAATAATGGTACTGAGACGTGGCCGCTAACGATGGGCGTCATAAGACAGCTCAAGGTCACTCAGAGGGCGACGGAGAGGGCTATGCTCGGAGTTTCTCTGCGAGATCGCATTAGAAATGAAACAAAAAGGGAAGAAAAAGAAAGAAATTACATTTTCTCAAACATCCAAGGAAATGTGGTCCTTATAGTCGTGACAATAGAACACGAAGTATGCCATTGTATAGCAGTTGAGGAAGATTCGTTCTAATTTCAAATTAGACGACAATAATAGAATTTCATACAAACATTGCTGGCCAAGGCCAGCAAAGAGATTGTCTTTTGTTTTAGTGGGTCGTATTTTCTTTTATTGACTATCAATGACATACTGCCAATTAAGAAAAATTTAGTTTGTGAATTTACTTTTTAATATCTTACTTGGCTAGATTTAATAAAATAAATAAGGATTGGCGTTTATTGTTAACAATTTATTAAAATAACCAATTAATAAGGTCGTAATTTTTTAATAAATATAAATCATCTCAAGATTTTGCGTTAAAAACATTAACTGGAACAGCTTACAAATAAATTGCTGGAAAAAAAATTATTTTGGCGGGAATCAAAAAAAAAACAATTTGAATTAAATATGAATATATAAGTTGAACATTCGTATCATTTCCTTGGATTTATTTGAGAAAAGCACTATACAAGCCTTGGCCACGAACTGGGATTGCCGGCCTCGTATCTCTAGATGGCCTCGTTAACACTCGGCCATCTATTACTACTCGGCCGGCAATCCCCTATTTCGCGGCCGCTGCAGTAATGTACTATTATTTACACCATCACAAGACATCATTTTTTTAATATTTTGGAAATGATCAAATCTGAAACCTAGCAAACCTAAAGTCACCGATGTAGCTCCAAGAATCGCCAGACTCAAGTGACAGTGGGCAGGGCACAACGCTCGTAGAACTGATGGCCGATGGGGCTAAAAGGTTCTCAAGTGGCGCCCACGAACCGGAAGACGCAGTAACAAGATGGACCGACGGTCTGATCAACGTTACAGGTACCACTTCGAAGGGGTAGCGCAGAACTGATCATTGTCGAACTCTAGGGGAGAGGCATTTGTCCAGCTGTTGACATTCTTGTGGCTAATATGATGATCTAAGTATCTATATAAGTACTAGTTGTTGCCCGCGACTCTGTCTGCGAAGAATAGGGGTAGGCACAAAAAAGTAGCCTACGACCTATTCTCAGACCTACCGAACACCGACAAAAAAGTTTTATAATTATAACAATCGGTCAAGCCGTTTCGGAGGAGTTTGATATCAAACACCGTGACACGAGATTTTTATATTATATACTCAGCGGCAAATCTAATCGCCCTCCTTCCTTAGAAACATGCATGCCCTTCGGCCGTCTACAGAACCGGAATTTCAGAACTGGTTCCGATCGTGGCTTTTAAATTACTTGTACGGAGCTGGTTCCGATCGTAGCTTTTAAAATTACTTGTACGGAACTGGTTTCGGTCGTGGCTTTTAAATAACTTTTACGGAACTGGTTAGGATCGTGGCTATTAATTTACTTGTACGGAACTGGTTCCGATCGTGCCTATTGAATTTTTTTTTTTTTTTTTTTTTAATTTAAATAAATTAAAAAAAATTCAATAGGCACCATCGGAACCAGTTCCGTACAAGTAAATTAATAGCCACGATCCTAAACAAACGACAAACAATCGTTTAAATAAACGATTAAAAAAATACAATTACAAATATAACAGCGAGCAAAATCTTAATAGATTTAACTGCCGCTGAGCTCACTCATTTTTCTACTAAGTACTTATACTAAATTTATACACTAACACATAAAAGCCGCTTTCAAAATTCGCTTATAATTATTTGTATTCTGACAAATACGAGTGCGAGTGTCGGTTGGTAGCTCATTAAGAATTTTAGGTAACATGTACTCGCAAGTGCGTTTTCCGTAAACATTCGCACACGTAGGCACACATAATGAGGTAAATAATCTAATTTCCTAAGGTGTTGGGGTCTAATAGTTTTTTTCAGACTTTCTAATCTATGGATTTCTTTACTGATAACAGCGAGTTTAAACCTGTTTTGGACACAAATAATTTTACAGTGTTTGAATAGTTCAGTATTCTCCTTACATACATTCCTTCTTATATTGTTAGGAACAATTAATTTTAATAGACTTAGCTGAAGCCTGTATATACTATCGATATAGGTTTTAAAAGTTCTACCATAACTATTTAATCCGTAATCTATGACTGATTGCGCTAACGACAAATATAACATTCTAAGTGTATGGTAGTGTATGGTGGTAAATTACTTTTATGGAACTGTTTACGATCAAGTAATCATCGTATTCCATCAGCCGTGAACGAAACTGAAGTAAAGACAAAAGGCAGAGAGCCCTTCGGCGGCTTAGGACCACAATTAGAAATGACCACAATTAAAAATGACTGCTTCTTGAAATGACCATTCTTAAAATGACCACTTCTTAAAATTACCACTTCATGAAATGACCACTTCTTGAAGTGACCCTTCATATATAAATTGTCTTTTTCTGGTACATTCAGAACTTTTAACTTATTTAGGGCCATCCCCGGAAATTTATCCAAGCAATTCATCTAATAGGCCAGTTATCATAAAAGAGTTTCTCCCACGGAGAAAATACAGCACATACAGTCGCGGCCATCATATCAAGTGTTTTTCGGTGAACGAGGTCCAGCAGTTCCATACAAGCGCATTAAGAAGAACTTCGATCGGAACCAGTTCTGTACAAGTAATTTAATAGCCTCGATCGGAACCAGTTCCGTACAAGTAAATTAATAGCCACGATCGGAACCAGTTACGTACAAGTAATCAAGTAATTTAAAAGCCACGATCAGAACCAGTTCCGTACAAGTAATTTAAAAGCTACGATCGGAACCAGTTCTGAAATTCCGGTTCTGTAGACGGCCGAAGCGGAAACATGTATGTAAAGTGGGCGGTTAGATTTTCCGCTGAGTAAATTAGATTTTTATCCGATGCATAAGTTAGCCGTGTGCAAGCAGAGTGTCGTGGGTTCAAATCCCGGCTCGCACCTCTGAGTTTTTCGGAATTTATATGTGTGAAATTAATTACATTTGGAATTTACCCTGAGCTTTACTGTGAAAAAATTTCATGAGGAAACCTGCATACGGCTGCGAAGAAATTCAATGGTGTGTGTGTGAAATTCCCAATACGCACTGGGCCCGCGTGGGAAATACGGCTCAAGCCCTCTCATTCTGGGAGGAGGCCTGTGCCCTGCAGTGGGACGTATATATGCTGGGATGATGATGATGATGATGAGCATTGGCCTAGTACCTATAACAGACGCTTTGCTTACTGTGGGAATAGGTCAATTGATGTAGAATTGTATGTATGTATGTATGTAAACTCTTTATTGTACAAAAATAAGGGAAAAAAAGAAAAACATTATTGACAACCGTTGAAATGCATGTACATGCAGCATGCATGTGTCTCGTGATATTTATTTATTTATAGGTTAATTAAAAGCTCGTCTAAAGGCGTTGATCTTAAACTCATCACTGTCTGTAAATAACTGCACTTTGCACTTTCCTGTGCTTATGCCCACTGGGCCGCGGACGATAATTTCTGGCAAAAAATGCAAGAAATATCGCACACTTGGCTGCGCACTAACGGATGCGCGCAAAGGTGTGAATAAATTGCACAGTGGTTTACTCGAGGGTGGCGGACAAAAACAATTTCTTATTAATTTTAACTGTCTTTCGTGGAGTGTTATTAACAACTAGTATTTTTATGTTTTCTAAACCAGCTGCCTATATTCATTTTTTTTTAAATAATCGCTCCTTTAACCTTTGAACCTAACCATTCCGAGTCGCTTCCGTCACGTACCGTCTTGCTCGCTCGCTTCGCTCGCTCACCGAAAATAAAAATAAAAAATATATTAGGGGACAATCTTACACAAATCGACCTAGCCCCAAACTAAGCAAAGCTTGTACTATGGGTACTAGACGACGATAAACATACTTATATAGATAAATAAATACTTAAATACATAGAAAACATCCATAACTCAGGAACAAATATTCGTGCTCATCACACAAATAAATGCCCTTACCGGGATTTGAACCCAGGACCTCTTGCTTCGTAGGCAGGTTCACTACCAACTAGGCTAAAGCGGTCGTTAAGCAATGTTTTTACGTGTTTCATTTCGAATAATCTCAATACTCTAATGGTTAATGGTGGTGTAATGGTAGGATAACCTTTACCCTTGTTGCCTTAACAATTCGTTAGACTAAATGTATATTTTCTAAAGATTTTTTTGTTAAATAAAGCATTTGGTAAAATACCAAATGCTCTAACGTCATTTTCCGTGATAATTATTTTGCCGAGTAAAAATTTGGCCAAATGAAAATGTGCGTAGTACATTTTTTTTCATCAAAGTCAATAGCGATCTTGATTTCGAGTAAGAAAACTCCAAAAAATTCTCATTAAAAAAAACTAAATAGGGAAGTTGACACAACCAATCAACTGACGTACTTTTTATGAGCTGTCAAAACACTACTCTCCCATAGAGTTAGTTAGCAACTTATGACGTCACTTGTTCGCCAACTCAATCAACTAACTATTTATTTGTTTTAAAGCAACAAAAAATCTAATTTTGCAGTTAATCGAAAGGTCTGAAGGGCTAAAGTAAAGCGGTTTTTTTCCAAAGTCGTGTCTTCGAATTATTTTTTAATGGCTTCAACATCCCTATTGTGCGGATTACTAATGTTTGGCAATAAATGTTTACCAAAGTATCACATCGCAAACTTTTTTTCCCAAATTTTTATTTGGCAAAAACTCAATTGTCAAAACTACTTATCGCAATTTTACAGTCAGCAAACCTCTTTTTTGGCAAGTGATTGTTTAGCAAATAATTACATGGTCATGTTCTATTTTCCCAAATTTTTTTTGGCAAATGTATCGTTTGGCATAACATACCAATCCCAAAACATTGCGGCATACGGTTTATATCCCCATTTGAGTAGTGCGTAGGATAAAAATTAATAATACTGGTATTGTGAATTACGGCGGGATAAAGTGAAGAAGTGTACTGCATCTAAGACTACTACATTAAAGCATGGAAAACATTCAATGTCATGGTTGTATGACATTTCATAATATAAGTAATAATCCTTTTCTGTGCTGTCATAAAAAAATACCTAACATCGAAGGCTAAGGCGGGAGCGAAGCGTAGCCTTCTGAACCTAACCTGTCCGAGTCGCTTCTGCCCTGAAAGGTCTTGCTCGCTCGATTCGCTCGCTCGCTGCCGGCGATATGCCTAACAATGTTACTTACTATTGTATATCTGCAACAAAATATTCGTTTGGGAAATGAGTTGAGCATGGGAAGTGACAAATTTGGCAAACATTTTTTTGGCATATAATTTATGACAAAATAAAACATTTGCTTAATAAACATTTGCGTAATAAAATCTTGACGAAGTGAAACTTTGCCAAATGATGACTTGACCAAATGAATAAAATGCGAAATGTAACTTTGCTAAACATTCGTTTGGGAAATGAAACTATTGCGATAAGTTATTTGGGAAAAATAATTTGCCAAACGGCAGTACACCCTATTGTGCACTTTTAAATTAAAATGCCGTTTGTGCGGCACATGCTTGTTATCATGCGGTTGGTGTATTTTTCTTACTTCAATAGCATCATTTCTTACGACTTTATTTTATGGGGATCTGCTGCAGACTTGGAATCAATTTTTATTTTGCAAAAGCGAGCTATCAGAGCGATATATAACTTAAGGACACGTGATTCTTTAAGATCTTTTTTTAAAGAAATAGGTATCCCTATAGGTATCAGGTAGGTAGGTAGGTATAGGTATAGGTACCCTGCCGTCGTTGTATATTATAGGTATTTGAAATAATCATGTATGTAAGAAAAAACATATGTGATTTTCCCACTAACGTCGATAAGCCAAAGGCTACTAGAAACACAGGGAAGCTTAAAGTTCCATCTTACAGACTGGCTAAAACTAAAAAGTCGTTTCTGGGAAGATGCATACGTTTTTATAATAAAATTCCGAAAACAATAACCGAACAAACTGATACAAAATTCAAATCCATTGTGAAGAAGACATTAATTAATATCTAAGGCGTACTATAAAATTAATGACTAGATATCATTGACAGGGATGTTTGGAAATAATTCCGATCCGCATTGGCGATCCCTAGTCTCAAATAGCGTATCTACTGTGTTAAAAAATTGAATTGTATTAAATACTTTAGATGTATGTAATTTAATAACAATGTAGATCTGATTGAAAAAAATATACCTTGTTGAGTTTCTTGCCGGCTTCTTCTCAACAGGGTTTTTTCCGAACCGGTGGTAGATTCTTCGACGTTCATAGGAGCATCAATTGATGCCTAAATTGAATAAAGAATTTTGACTTTGACTTTGACTTTGAAACCCCAATCCTCCACTTCTACTCTGAAATTCGCAGTCCATTGGCACGGATCTTCGCTAAAAAACTGAATCAATCAACTCGTTTCACATATTGAGTCATACACATCGGACCCTTAACATGCAAAAGCCCGCAAGCTTCCGCATTCGCATATAAAACTGGGAAACCCGTCTTACAAGTTTTAATGGGCACCTTCATACAATTGTCAAGGCGACGACGGTTCCTCGATAGAATCCGTGAGTGACGAATTGACAATAACTAACCATCAGGATGTTCATTAATGTGAATATCAACCTTGATTGGTTCGCCGAATGCATTGTAGTATTGTTGGGATGAATGATTTTACTACATCGGTGTACAGTGTGTCTCAAAATTAATCTCAAATTTGTTTGAGTTTGTCCTATGGCCTCTGAAGCAGGTCGTGGGTTCAAATCCCGGCTCGCACCTCTGAGTTTTTCGGAATTTATGTGCGAAATTACATTCGAAATTTACCATGAGCTTTACGGTGAAGGGAAACATCGTGAGGAAACCTTCATACACCTGCAAAGAAAGTCAATGGTGTGTGTGAAGTTCCCAATCCGCACTGGGCCCGCGTGGGTACCACGGCCCAAGCCCTGTCATCAACTTTTGCATCAGAAACGACCCAGAGCGATGGTCAGACCTTTCTCATACAATATACATTCATCATTCATGTACAGTCGAGGGGAAAAACTACGATGACGTTGATGAAATTAATGACGATGGTACTTAGTCAATTAGAAGAAATAACATAATTTTATAGATGAAGAATCAATTAATTTTATCTGTTTTTCCGTCTTATGCATCATAGATAAATTAAAAATTTTAGAAACCCCAACGCAATTAACTAAAGCTAAAATCCCTTCCGCAGCACACAAAAGAGCACTTTGAAACAGTAGGACCAATTTTGATGAAACTTGTCTAAGAACCATTGCCAATAAACCTGCTTTCAAATAAAAAAAAACCGGATCCAAATCGGTTCACCCATATTTTAAGAGTTATGATGCCACAGACAGACAGACACACGCACACACATAGCGATCAAACTTATAACACCCCCATTTTTTTTAATTTAAAGTTTTTGCACTCCGAATCCTGGTTGCGACGTGACAGGCCTCCTTTTAATAAACTACTTTGAATTTATATATTTTTTATTTAGAAAATTTTAATCTCAAAATGTAGAGCTCGCAAAATTTTCTTTTTTAACCGATAGCGATTCTACGGTTTCTAGAACAAAAGCCCCGTAGAGATTGTCCTACTAAGCCCACTGATATTCTAAATCCGAAAGTTTATGGGTATGTGTGTGCGTGTGTGTGTTTGTTACTATTTTTGCTAAAATGTATGCGCAGCTGAATCTCTGGAATAAGAAAGAAAGAAAGAAGAGAAAGAAATATATTTCATTTACGGTTTCAAACGTACCACCACCAAACATTAGAAAATAACATTAATTCCTATTGCCTACATTAACGCCTATTGGGGTAATACCGGACAGATTTTAGACTAGTTGAGAGAGCCTGGCAAAAACTTTTTTTCCTCGATCAGTACGCGTCAGATTGTTGAAATATGGCGTAAATGGTTAATAAATAACCGTCGTTTAGGCTCAAATATCGGTTATTATTATAAAGTCAAAGGTTAATATGTTATACCTGTGGAAAGATAGCACAAACTATTTCTAAAGTGTAACGATTAATTGGTCATCAAGGGGTAACACCGGATGTAGATGTAGAGGCGCTTTTAATGCTTAGAGAATAAGGTCTCTAAAGGGAATATATCCGATGTTAGCCCTTCTGAAACGTATGTAAATTGGAGTCACCAATAACTACAAACTTAAGTATACCCGTTAGATACTTTTTTTTTAGTATTTTGGTATCCGATCTTGCCCCTCATACAAAAATTTGGCATATCTGTGACTCTCAAACTTTTCTATGTCACTAGCAAAGCAAAAGGATTTTTTTCAAAAGATCCTAATTTGTGTTAAGTACACAATTTTTTTTCTATTGCTTTTGGCAAAAAACGTGAATTAATGCGAATGATGTTGACGTCCCTTTCCCTGCCCTATTGAGTTAAACATTAGTCCTGAAATGATTAAAAAGTTATTACCCCAACGTACCTTATGTATTACAATACCGAAGTACGAAAGACCGACACGATTTTTTCTGAAGCCGGAAAATTCTCAGAATTTATTAAAACGGCATCATACAGAACCCATTAGGTTAGGTTAGGTTTGTTTTATAACAATTTTAAAAAGTTAACGGTTTCAGAAAAAAATCGTGTCGGTCTTTTGACCCATTCGATGTTTTAATACATTCGGTCTTTCGTACTTCGGTATTGTAATACATACCCGCTTTTGGTGATCAATAAAGAATATTTGTATTGTATTGTATTGTACCTACATCTAAAAGAGAAGTTCATCATGGCAGTGACACCAAATGTCACCGAAAAAGGGTCTCCACTCTGCATGTGAAGTGAATAACATATGGAGGGTAAACGGAAGGAACATGAGGTCTAGTCGCCTAAGCTTTTTGAGTTATAGCGGTTTAAAAGTTAGTCATCTCAAACTACTATGGTAACAATTTCTTTAAAAGTCAAAAATATACATATTATTTTCAGATCATCATCATCCCAGCCTATATACGTTCCACTGCAGGGCACAGGCCTCCTCTCAGAATGAGAGGGCTTGGGCCGTAGTTCTCACGCGAGCCCACCACGGGTTGGGAACTACACGCACACCATTGAATTTTTTCGCAGGTGTATACCAGTTTCCTCATGAAGTTTTCCTTCAGTGCAAAGCTCAAATGATTTCAAATGTAAATTCGCACATAAGTTCCGAAAAACTCAGAGGTGCGAGCCGGGATTCGAACCCACGACCCTCTGCTTGAGAGGCCATAGGTCAAACCGCTAGGCCACCACAGCTTGTGTAGGCCACCGCGGCTTAGCTTAGCTTTTATTGCTACTAGTATAGCTTATTTTCAGATATCCATATTTACTCAAATGGTAAGTTATAGTACAAATAAAATACAAATACAAATACAAATCATTTATTGCCACAAAGTAGTACAAAGAAAGCACAGATAACAAAGCTCAAAATATCCTTACCTACTACATCAATTAATTAATTGAGTTCCAAACGCCGGCCTACCAGTTTCAAAACAAATTTGCTTGCAGGCGTTGAAGGTTCATTGGTATGGATTGTTATGATTGATAGTACTTTACGAGCTTTACATTTTGAGATTAAAATCACATTTTTGAAAAAAGTTTACTAGTCATGTTCTTTCCGTGTGCCCTTCAAATACTCAAGGTCAACTGATAGTGTCTTTATCAACCTCGACATTAGCAGAATCATCGATAGCATCGACGGAGCTATATAGCTGTATTTAAAAAAATATTAAATCGACCACATTAGTCATTCATCTGAAATATAAAGCTGTACGTTTTTCTTGTGACCTCATTATTTTACATCACAAAGATGATTTAAAAAAGTATGGTTAAACCCTTTAAATGATTTTAGGACACATTTTTAGAAAATACTTTTAATAGTAAATAATTTATTTCCTATCACACTAAGGTTTTTCATTTGTTTATTTTTTATTAAAACAGCAATGCATAATTTGCAACTTATTAGGTACATAATATTACTATTGCAGTTTTGACTTTAATTAATAACATCCTTTTTTGCCAAATTTGTCGTCTTTAATTTTCCATTTTTTTTTTGGTTTACTTTCAATTCTATGTTAATTCAATGCGAAATTGTCTGTCTTCTAAGTGTAAGTTATGTACAGAAAATTGGTCCTTCCTACGGCGCACCTTCTGCTGAATGTACAAAAATGCTTTTATTTTTTTATTTCTGGCCATGAGAGCCGAGTCCTGCTGCCGATTTCAGAAAAGATAACAAATATACGCGCACGTAGTATTGCCACACTTTAACCTGCGGTAAATATTTGTGGCTTAGAGCAGTGCAGTCCACATTAAATCAAGACGCGGTCAAGGCACATGCGCGAGTTAGGCAACAACCGGATCGCACTTGACATAACTTGCAGCTAAAATCTGCATAGAAATTACATCACAAAAATCAATTTAAAATTCAAATATCTAAAGAGAGAGTTGACATTCAACTTTTTAAAAAGCAAAAAATTACTCACATTGACATATAGCTGTTAAATCCACAAATAAAAACACATCACTAAAAAAACACTGGCCGGTTTTTTTCGTTTTTAAATTTGACGCGTTCGATTTTTGAACCGTTGCCCGCGAACGGCTCACGTGGTTGGCGGACGGTAAATGGCCGTAAAGTTAGTATCACCTGCCAGTAGCATCTTAGTACGAGCGAAGCGTGCATATTAGAGTTAACGCGCACTCACGACTGCAATTGGCAATAAAACTTTACGAGCAGGTTTCCTTGGTATTCAGGTTGTTGCTGCTCGAGGAGTCTAATCCTACTTTTAAACGATAGCAATTATAATATGGTATTTTTAGTCCTTAACTAACATCGTTAAATATTATGAGATTTAACTAGAAATATGTTAACTTAATCATACTTAAATATGTGCAATTGTCTATGATATGATGGTATAAAACTAATGACGTCAATGTCCTTGAATAGGTAGGCTTGCATCGCATTCTAAGAACGCAATATTGTCACGTCAATTTATATTACGACGATTAGTCGATTACACTTGCCACTAATGACTTCTTTAGTTAATCGGCGTTTTTATTCGCAATATTGTACAAATAAATATCTCTCCTATCTAAAAAAACATGTCGCTCTTTACTCATTATTATTAACATAATTTTGCAGTGTGAGTTTAGTCTCATTTGATGAAAAGCAATTATTCGTCAGTCGTCCGCGTGCGTCCGGCCTAAACAATGCATGCGGCCTTGCAATGCCGTGAGAGGTTTTTTCGGCCAGTGTTATAACGTCAACTATTTTTTTTTTACCGGCAAACGTTTTTATAGTTAATCATCTCGGCCTATATGCATCCCAGTGCAGGGCACAGGCCCTGGGCTGTAGTTCCCACGCGCGTCCAGTGGGGATTGGGAACTTCACACACATCATTGAATTTCTTTGCATGTGATTTTCCTCACGAAGTTTCTTGTTCGCCGTAGAGCTCATGATAAAAAAATGTAATTACACACGTAATTTCCGAAAAATTCGCATGAACTCACGAGCCTCTGCTTGGGAGGCCATAACCACGAGTACATTATGTATATATATTATACAATACAAATTTAAAACTATCATAACACAACTTCCCCGTGGATTTAGTATGGTAATATTGAACTATGACGTCACCCATTAGCAAACCCAATTGACTTTAACTTTGACTAGCCGTTGCCCGCGAATTTGTCTGTACCTAAATACTCGCAATCCCGCGGGAACTACGCAATTGTATCTTTTTTTTATGGTTTAGGGGGCAAACGAGCAGACGGATCGCCTGATGGTAAACGATTACCGTCGCCCATGGACACCTGCGACACCAGAAGAGTCACAAGTGCGTTGCCGGCCTTTTAGGTAGGAGTACGCTCTTTTTTCTAAATTCGTTCAACGGTTTACACATGGAAGCGTAACACACAAACAAACAAACTCACTTTCGCTTTTAAAATATTAGGGCCAATTTTTATTTTGTTGTATGTTTTGACTTCTTTTTAATTTTGGAAAATTTTATGTGATTTCTGCTCAGAATCACTATGTTTTTCGATCCTACTAGGATATCCCAAAAACATCCATATAATTTTCGATTCTTCCATTTAGTTAGGGTCGTATAAAAACTATGAATGACGAATGACATAAATTAATATTTCTAAAAACCCCCAACGCAATTAGGTGACACATATCGATACCTTTAGGTTCATTTGGCGTAAAGGACAAAATGCCGAAAATGAGTTATATATACAGTTTTGTTCAGAATTTCAAGCTCTATCGATCTGTATACTTAAAATTTTCATATCTCGCAAAATTTGACCTTTACACCCCAGAATTTTTCATAGCTCAACATCAAAACTGCTTTGTTTAGTGGGTGTAAATATCATACTCGAAATCACACGGATTGTAAGGACGTCATGAAATATAGACCACGACGTAAAGTCCTGATATTATACACGTTGCCCTTTAAGACCACCCATTTGGAACCTTATTTTATTATTCTGTCCTTTACGACCTTTACTGTTCTTCATTTACGTACTACATTTACTTCATAATGTAGCTAAACTATGGGCGTAAAGGACGTATATTTTTTTCCTTGCATTATACAACGTGGTTTAAAGGACTTACATAAATACTAAGGTATATTTATGATGCAGCGTAAAGGACTTTTTAATGCTTTACTACATTTCGTACTAAATACAAACTGAAATATAGATGCACAGAAAAAACCCCAGAAAAAAGACCAATGCTGGGAATCGAACCCAGGTCCTCAGCATTCCGTGCCGCGTGCCATACCCCTATACCACCACTGGTCTAGAGATTAGACACGAATCTTTCCTATACATCATACATTTCAATCTGCTAAATCATCACCTTATGCAGTGACAAACGCACATCTATGTTACACCCTCATCGAGAGATTTTAACACTCCTTCGGAACTAACCGCTCACCTGGACAAGAGATGGCGCTACTGTGCAACTTTAAACAAGTTAGCTATGAAGTATCTTTTTTTTTGTACATATTTTTTCAACTTCATTTTTTTATTACTTTTACGGTCATCCCGTGAAATCATACATTTCGTACTAAATACAAACTGAAATATAGATGCACAGAAAAAACCCCAGAAAAAAGACCAATGCTGGGAATCGAACCCAGGTCCTCAGCATTCCGTGCCGCGTGCCATACCCCTATACCACCACTGGTCTAGAGATTAGACACGAATCTTTCCTATACATCATACATTTCAATCTGCTAAATCATCACCTTATGCAGTGACAGTGGGGTTTTTTCTGTGCATCTATATTTCAGTTTGTATTTAGTACGAAATGTATGATTTCACGGGATGACCGTAAAAGTAATAAAAAAATGAAGTTGAAAAAATATGTACAAAAAAAAAGATACTTCATAGCTAACTTGTTTAAAGTTGCACAGTAGCGCCATCTCTTGTCCAGGTGAGCGGTTAGTTCCGAAGGAGTGTTAAAATCTCTCGATGAGGGTGTAACATAGATGTGCGTTTGTCACTGCATAAGGTGATGATTTAGCAGATTGAAATGTATGATGTATAGGAAAGATTCGTGTCTAATCTCTAGACCAGTGGTGGTATAGGGGTATGGCACGCGGCACGGAATGCTGAGGACCTGGGTTCGATTCCCAGCATTGGTCTTTTTTCTGGGGTTTTTTCTGTGCATCTATATTTCAGTTTGTATTTAGTACGAAATGTATGATTTCACGGGATGACCGTAAAAGTAATAAAAAAATGAAGTTGAAAAAATATGTACAAAAAAAAAGATACTTCATAGCTAACTTGTTTAATGCTTTACTACTCATTTTTTTTGTAAATTGGTGAACTTGATAAAAAAAGTTAAAGGCTTAAAAGAGTTTTCCATTCCTGTAATGATGTCATAATGTAATTAAATCAAGTTTTAATAGGTTTACTTACTTTAAACCTTTGATGTTCTTTTATTTTCATTATAATTGTCCTTTTTTTACTAATGACAGTTTGCGTCGTAACAAAACACGCGACAGTTTTGCGCGGTAAAACACTCCTCATGCCGGTTGTCTCTGCCATCCTCGCAATTTTGTTTTTTATCAATAGTAAAGCCCTTCACATACCGCAGCGCGGGGCGTGCGCGCGACGCCGATGGAGCGTGTCCAGCGCGCTGCATAACACTGCCGGTGTATGTCACCGTATATAAGATTTAGTGTTATAGACCGCGCTGGGCACGCTCCATCGGTTTCGCGTGCATGCCCCGCGCTGCGGTTTGTGGTGGCTTTAAGAGCAAGATAGGTGATTTGTCAATGGCGGTACGGACTTATACCTAGTTCCCGATGCATACGCATGCAGATCAGATGATTGTTTTGTTTAGTTCAGTTATTATTGTAGAAATATTTTGTAACGCTGTTCGATTGAATTATTATCGAGTAATGTTTTTGAGGCAAGTGTCGTCAGCAGTCGTTTACAGTGACATTGCAGTAGATGAATAAATTATTTTCTGATGAGTTGCTTTAAGGCTTTTTGCGTTATTCTTACTACCTACTTGAAACTAACTCATTTATTTAAGGCCTACCTTAAAGACGTTAGTCATTTCTGAGAACCAGTTTATTAATATCAAGTTACGAAATATATAATTAGCATGGTTTTATCCGGCGAGATTTGTTTGTTCGAATTTGTATTGTTTTATACTGGAAGATTTCGTGTTACGTTAGAGCTGTAGGTACAACATGTGTGATAATTAGTTCTTACACAAAGAAAATGACGTTATTAAATTCCTAGTAGGTAAAGTAATTTTGTGATTGAACCTATATTGTGTAGCGTTTCTCTAGTAAAAAGCATTTTACGAATACTAAAGTTAACTTTACAACAATTTCTTACAGACTAATGGCTCCATTCTTTCATTCACGGCATACCATGAGTAACCTACCTGTTTTATTACAATAATAAAATTCCATAGATGTAATTTTAATATTTTCAATGCCGTAAACTGTATATTACAGGTATTTAATGATATTTTACTACAACTACTAAATTATTGGTAAGTAACTACTAACGTATAATTACAACAAATGATGAATATTTTCGCATAATACATTCCTGTAATGACATAAATCTAAGGAAAACAATATAAATTTAGTAAGTTTTTGTAGTCTATACACCTAAAAAATGCATTATTTTTAAAAAAAATGACCTTTACGGCCCTAACAAATACTAACAATCTTAAATTACTTAAAATGGTATGGTCGTAAGTGACTTTATAACGCTTTTTACCACGGTGTAAAGGACACTTAACTTTTTAAGTTTCATATTTAACGTAATAGGTACCAAATTACTAAATAGAGACAAGAATTCTAAGCACTTTTCTCATATACATCGAAAATATAGATCAACAAAGAAAAAAGTTACAAAAGTTTTTCAAAAAAAAATTTGTTTTTTGGCTCTCCTGAAAAGTTCCATTTTGTCCTTTACGCCAATTGAACCTAAAGGTATCGATATTATGTTTGAAGGAAAAGTAAAATCCCCATTATGCGGCTAAGATCCCTTCCGCAGCTTACAAAAGAGCTGATAACTTTGAAACGGCTAAACCAATTTTGATGAAACATGTCTAAGAACCATTGCCAAGAACACACACACAGCGGTCAAACTTATAGCACCCCTCTTTTTGTGTCAGGGGTTAAAAATAGTAACTCAATGGAAAAAAACTTGGGACGCTTTTGTCCTCCTAGTAGGATCGAAAAATACAAAAAAAGTCAAAACATACAACAAAACGGCAAATTTAGACGACCGGATAGCCTAGTTTAGAGAACCTGACTACGAAGCTTGAGGTCCCGGGTTCGATTCCCGGTCGGGGCAGATATTTGTGTGAAAAATACGAATGTTTGTGCTCGAGTCTTGGGTGTTTAATATGTATTTAAGTATGTATTTATCTATAAGTATAATTATGTTTATCCGTTGTCTAGTACCCATAGTACAAGCTTTGCTTGTTTGGGACTAGGTCGATTAGTGTGAATTGTCCCGTGATATTTTTTTTTTATTATTTAAAATGAAATTTGACCTACATTATTATGTTCACAATCATGCAGAACCCACTTTTTCGTTTTGCTCTAAAATTTGGGATCATTTCGTTACACATAATTTCGTGTATCAACATTTCACTTCTCATACCAACATTTGCCATAAAATATGTAGAAGCATGCTGTTTTAAGGATTTTTTGAAATGCCATTTTAAGTATAGATTGCTTTAAACATGAAACTACCGTGAGACTCACTCTTAGTGAAAATAAACGGATCACTCGCGTCTTAAAACGAGTTTAACTCGACATGTTTCGGGCTAATCCGTAGCCCTTCCTCTCGGAGTCGCACGTCACGGCGGCTGCCAAACGTGCACACATCGGTCATCGTTCATCGTTCATCGTTTTAAGACGTGAGTGATCCGTTTATTTTCACTATAAGTATAGAATGCATTTAATTCATAATTCAAAATTTCTTTATTGTACATAAATATCTACTTATTACAACAGAAATAACAATAATAATATATACTTATTTGTAAAATAAAATTTGTACGTCATATAGTGACAAAACATGTGAAACTCTTTCTTCCATGCCACAAAATATGTACCATGTTTTATGCAAATAAATGATTTATGATTTATGATTTATGATTTATGATTTATGATTTATGATTTATGATTTATGATTTATGATTTATGATTTATGATTTATGATTTATGATTTATGATTTATGATTTATGATTTATGATTTATGATTTATGATTTATGATTTATGATTTATGATTTATGATTTATGATTTATGATTTATGATTTATGATTTATGATTTATGATTTATGATTTATGATTTATGATTTATGATTTATGATTTATGATTTATGATTTATGATTTATGATTTATGATTTATGATTTATGATTTATGATTTATGATTTATGATTTATGATTTATGATTTATGATTTATGATTTATGATTTATGATTTATGATTTATGATTTATGATTTATGATTTATGATTTATGATTTATGATTTATGATTTATGATTTATGATTTAAGATTTTTCACATTAAAACCAGGTGTAATAAATGCACGTAACAGTTTCACAATTTTGGTTGCACTGACCCTTACTAGGCTCAGCCTGTTTCGTAGGTAACCAATTCCGATGCGAGTTGACATAATTGATGCGAAAAACTAATAAGATTCCTTTGACTAAGAAACAAATGGATCTAAATAAAAATTATATACTATAATATAATTATATACTATAATTTAATAACAATTTTTATGAAATATATATACACCGTGAAATTTTAGTGGTTGTTTTCCCGAAACGAGGTGATTTAGTATCGATTGTACAATCGATTTATAATTACTATTTTGACTAGAGTCAAAAATCCAATTGTGAAAAACGAAAGTCGAAAATGACCGCAAACCAATAGTAACGCTTCGTTGGTACCTAACCTATCGTACGATCGTACGCTACTTGTACCAACGAAGCGTTACTATTGGTTTGCGGTCATTTTCGACTTTCGTTTTTCACAATTGGATTTTTGACTCTAGTCAAAATAGTAATTATAAATCGATTGTACAATCGAAACTAAATCACCTCGTTTCGGGAAAACAACCACTAAAATTTCACGGTGTATATGTATGTATGTATGTATGAAGTCCTATTTTTATTTGGTCCGAGATCTATGCAAAATATTGTGCGGGTCAGAGACGAACATATATAAACATATATAAACGATCATTATTTTATAGAAATTTTACAAACACTAAATGACATAAGATATATGTAGATCGTTCATAAAACACGTTGATGATAACAATTTCATAATGTCTCGTTAAAATAATATTGTGAAACTCTCCGCACTCGTAAAAGATCGCGGAATAGCGCGAAATTTTCGTAAAAAAAAATGCTGCATCACTTTATTGTGAAACTGTGCAATTAGCGTGAACCTCAATACGATTGTTTATGGATCAATAACTGACAAATAGTGTATGTAAATTATTACACGGATCACTCACGTGTTAGTGGTCTATGTATGCCCGACATGTTTCGAACCAACCTTGAAAAAAACGCGAATCGGTTCGGTACATGTCGAGCATACCTCGACTGCTAATACGTGAGTGAGCCGTGTTTCTTATTTCAGCAATTTGTGTTTGTGTGTGTGTAAGTAGTACGTAAATCTTACTAAATGTTATCTTATCTTATCTTACTAATATTCATCATCATCATCATCATCATCCCAGCCTATAAATATACGTCCCACTGCAGGGCACAGGCCTCCTCTCAGAATGAGAGGGATTAGACCGTAGTTCGCACACGGGCCCGGTGCGGATTGGGAACTTCACACAAGCCATTGAATTTCTTCGCAGGTGTATACAGGCTTCCTAACGATGTTTTCCTTCACCGTAAAGCTCATGGTAAATTTCAAATGTAATATCGCACATAAATTCCGAAAAACTCAGAGGTGCGAGCCGGGATTTGAACCCACGACCCTCTGCTTGAGAGACCATAGGTCAAACCACTAGGCCACCACGGCTTACTAATATTACAAACGCGAAAGATTGTATGGATGTTTGGATGTATTGGATGTTTGTTACTCTTTCACGCTAAATTTAACGGATTCTAATGAAATTTAGCACACAGATAGCCTGATAGATAACCTGGATTAACATAAAGGACACTTTTTATCCCGGAAAATTGCACAGTTCCCGCAGGATAGCGATAAACGAATTCTTTACAGACGGAGGAGCGGGTAGCAGCTAGTTTAAATTATATTACCAAGTTATTAATCAGTTAATAAGTTACTTTTAAGTAACTACCTATAAAGCTCAGCTTCGCTCGTACTAGAAATCCATGAAAAAAGTTAGTTACGGTAATACTTTCATCCTTTTTGTCGCCAACGATATTATATCCGCACCGCATATATCAGTCGCGGCGTACAGAGCGATATCTACTTACTTGTATTTATGTATTAGGGTTCAACTTTGCGTTTGACATTCCGATGTCATGGCGTATGAGTGAGAGCTGGTTGTATTTGACAGAGCTTTGAAAAGGTTAAAGCTCAACATTCGCTTGGGCAACACCATAAAAAAAACGGCCAAGTGCGAGTCGGGCTGGCGCACTGCGGGTTCCGTACAAATTTTTAGGTAAACAGCTGTAACTATATTAATCCAGTGTTAGCAGAGCCCTGCTTCCAAGTAAAATGTACGCAATGTGGGATCATTTTACATTGGTTTAGTCGGAATTATTATAATGTAAAGTCACCTGAGGTAATTGCGTACGTGTTTTTTCATGTTTTTTTGATATTTTTTCAATCTCAAATTGTGAAATATGCATCAAGTATTTTGAAGTACTGTTTGGGCCTGTGCTTTATCCAAGTCTTTAACAATAAAATTGTGGAAGTAAATTTTTTGCTGCACTAGTATTAAAAAATATACAAGCATTTTTTAAAAAACCGGGATTTTAGACGCTATTACCTCAATTTGGGAAAATGCATCTTTTTTAAATAATTGTGTATCGATTGTGATTAGGCCTCTAAAACTTCATGGCGCGTGTTCGTAATATCATATTCTAGAAGGTATTATTAATAAAAGGAACCACGAACCGCGAATAATCAGTTGAGGCCAAAAATAGTATAATTACGTAAAATGCGTCTTTATTTTGCAGACGCATTTATCCAAAGCCAAGTAACAGGTGTTGCAAACATTTTTTAACCTACTTCAAAAAAGGAGGAGGTTCTCAATTCGTCGGTTGTTGTAATCGGTTAAATTTTGATTATATATAATTTTTTTTTGGTTTTATTTCCTGGGTGGTTTTTAAGGCAGTTTCATTTTTTATTTAAGATTTTTGAGTGAGTCTCACGGTAGTTTCATGTTCAAAATTAATGAAAAATCAAATAAGCAGTTACTAAAGTTGCTAAAGAATTAATAATTTTAACATCAGTAAAAATTTAAAGTATATACACACTTTCAGGATTCAGTCATTTATTTATGTGTTAAAACGCTCAAATTTACACTATCTAGAAAAAGGTTATTGACCACTGACATTGGGGCAAATGCGTTATACAGACGCAATAACCTCAATTATACTAACGCATTTAGCAATATTTCATAAATAACATTCAAAAATTTTAAATGGTAATAATTCTGAGAAAAAAGCATTTTGAATACAAATTATAATCCAGACATGTGAACCAACTAATACTCGGCATCTTCAATACAATTAAACACCAAAAAACTAAAAAAAATAGGATTTAAATGCATTTTATTTACTTACCCCACGCACTGCGTAGCTCTGTTAAGGTTCTAAATTTCAAAATTACCTATATCTTGAATACGATTCACCAAGACGCCCTCTATGTTACTTGTTGTCCTCCAAGTAGTTAAAGTGTCAATCACTAGATGGCAGGCGCTGTTGTAACTCACGTTGTTTAAAAGATAACTCAAATAAACGCAATAACCCCATAGTGGGTTTTACCTCAGGTGACCTTAACTAAAAATTTATGCTTTTCGCAATTTTCCTTTATCTGTGCTACAAGACGTTACTTCGTACCAAATTTCAAAATTCTGAGTTCACGGGAAGTACCCTGTAGGTTTTGATTCCATTGCGAGTTTCGAAAATTTGCGGCATAAACGGCTGTATCTTTTGATTGCGTTGGCTTAGAAGTTTGATTTTTTCACAGCTCCAAGGGACAGTAGACTTCAGTATTTGATAAAAATTTCAGCTTGATACCTCCACGAGTTCCTAAGAAAAAGGGTCTTGACAGAGAGACGGACGGACGGACGAACGGACAACAAAGTGATCCTTTAAGGGTTCCGCTTTTTCCTTTCGAGATGCGGAACCCTAAAAATCATAAAAAGTCCGTTGTTTTTAAACTACAATGTCGATCAAAAGAGTTTTCCTTCCGTGTGTTCAATTGACGAAATAAACTCATTCGATTCAGTTCACGTCAAAACAAGTTAATAAATGGAATTAATCGATACAAAATTACGTAAAATATGTATATTATCCCGTCTTCCATGAAAGAGGGTAACGTCGGCGCCAGAACAACTTGCGAAATATCACGCCATCGGACATTTTGATTTACATTCCAACTTGAATTTTAATTACTAGTGTGCAACAGAGAAAATAATACAGTAGGACGTTCTGCGTAAACCAGGGGTCGATTCCTAATGGGGTTGTGTAGATTACGCGGAGTTGCGTGTGTAAAAGTTATTCAAAATTTAGAAGACCCCATAAAGTTTTTTTTTTCAATTTTAATGTTTTACCAGACAATATAGCTAGTTATAAGATAATTAGAGGTTCGTTGCGTTTTGTATGTTTCAGTTATTTCAACTAAAGTCACGGACATAGCTTGGAGAATCGCCAGACTTAAGTGGCAGTGGGCAGGGCACGTCGCTCGTAGAATTGACGGCCGATGGGGCCGAAAGGTCCTCGAGTGGCGTCCGCAGACCGAAAGACGCAGTGTAGGTAGGCCTCCAACAAGATGGAGCGACGACCTGGTTAAGGTGGCGGGAACGCGTTGGATGCGTATGGCGCAGGGCCGATCTGTTTGGCGAGCCTTGGGGGAGGCCTATGTTCAGCAGTGGACGTCTTTCGGCTGAAATGATGATGATGATTTCAACTAAATTTTGAACCTCTTTCGGCCAAATTTGCTGCGTTTATGGGTCATACACATTCTGGTTGCCAACGTACATCTTTTCCGTCACGAGAGGTACAACTTACTAAAGAAATTATACTTAAAAAATTTATACAAAAATATCACAAAATTAAATTAAAGTGAAAATTTCAAATTACTTGTCCAGGGATCGTCAAAATTAAAAAAATACAACTAGTGACTAATGTGTAATTGTATTTTAGCGATTTCACAGACTTCGAGCATCAGGCAGTTCATTGCTATTTTTTTTCGTTTAGCACTTATGTCATTGTCATCATTGTATCAACATGCTCTAGACATCGGCGGCTCGTAGCATTTTGGTAGCATATGACGTTTCTGACAGACTAGTGATGTAACCGTGTTCTTACGCGTAGGCAGAGTTGGGCAAAAATTATCTATTTACGGAATAAGTCCTCATCTACACTTTTCATCAGGTGAGATAGTGGTCAATCACTGGTCAGTTTTATGAAAAAAAAAACCGGGAAGATAACTAAATCATCTTTTATTTGAAGTAACTAAATAATCCGTCATTTGTTATTTTGAATTTATCTAGATCAGTTCAATTTTTATCTAGATAAATTAGTTGGGATTTTAAATAAAAGATGAATGTCAGTAGTACAGTCATGTAGAACTAGAAGTGGTGTCAGTGTGATGGTTTGACCCGACGTGACATTCTGTATACATTTATTATTATAAGCTTACTTCAATAACAAACAAGGTCGGTTATCTTCACCTAGATAATTTATCTAAATAAAAATTTGTCAACGCACTATTTGCGATTGAATTTATCTTCTGATAAATTTATTTGAAATAATTATCTAGATAAGAAATTATCTAAATAACGCTTAACTCTGCGCGTAGGTACGAGAACGTTACAAAGTCGAGCAAATAAACAATATTTAAATATTTTCAACTATTGAATATATTACATTCGTTATATACAATAATTATTTGTTCTAAATTGTTAGTAGTTATTCTACGTCTGCTTTCTGTGAAAATCCACTTGATGTACGAAAATGATCTTTCAACTTCGACTGACGTGATGGGAAAAAAAAGCATTTTTCTGTGTCAATCGCGACACATCTTCTAATAATTATTGAATCAATGACAATGACGTACCTAATATTGACAATTGATATTGTTATTTTTTAAATAGCGATCAAACCTACTTCTTCGCAGATATGTTAAAACTATGTAGGTTGAAACCTAATAAAATAACAAAATAAAAAAATATCACGGGACAATTCACACCACTTGACCTAGTCCCAAAGTAAGCTAAGCATAGCTTGTGTTATGGGTACTAGGCAACTGATAAACATACTTATATAGATGGATACATACTTAAATAGGTACATATTAAACACCCAAGACCCGAGAACAAATATTCATATTATTCATACAAATATCTGCCCCGACGCGGGAATCGAACCCGGGACCTCAAGATTCGTAGTCAGGTTCTCTACCTACTAGGCCATCTGGTCGTCTTAAATAAGTATTCAATGTTTATTTTATCTTATCTGAAAAGGCACTGGAAAAACGTGTCTCATCACTAGTGCTACCTTAATGCTACGAGCCGCCGATGTCTAAATGACGTAACACTGCCGGACAAAAGCCTCCCCCCAAAGAATTACACAGCGATCGGTCCTGCGCATTCAACCACACCAAGAACCATATCCAAGTAGTAGTAGTAGTTCCTGCGACCTTTACCCACATGAATAAGTACGGAGCAGAATAAAAACTTCCGAACAGAGCTCGAAATTCTTACCTATTATCATAGGGTTGTCACTCGGTAAAAAAAAATAATTAAGAATCAAAATATTTTATTCAAACAAGTACCTAAGTATCTAATATCTGTATATCTACAAACACTACTACAGGTAGGCATCTTTAAAAACAACCGAACACCCGAACTATGTAGCTAAACGCTAAACGGTCGCGTCGTCGCTGGCGGCACACCTGAACTTTGTCTACTCACTGAGCTAGTTCAAACCGGTTTGTCTCCGAGCGGGCGCCGGTGCACGCCCCCCCCCCCGTCCTGTCTGTACAGGTCACGCACACATATGTTGTGCGTGTAGTAGTGTAATGCGTGCGCGGCGTTGTTTGAAGTTTTTATTCTGCTCTTTATTTATTCATGTGCTTTACCTACCATCTGGTAAAGATCTCGTCGGTCCATGTTGTTGAGGAACTTCCCAAGAACCGGAAAAAGTGGCATTTATGTTAGGTCATCATCATTATCCATGCCTATATACGTACTGCATGGCACAGGCCTCCTCTCACTATGAGAGGAATTGGGCCGTAGTTCCCACGCGGGCCCAGCGGATGGGGAACTTAGCACACCATTGAATTTCTTCGAATGCAGGTATCCTCAAGATGTTTTCCTTCACCGTAAGCTCATGGTAAATTACTGGGGTGTTATGGTGTTATAAACGCTTCAGCATTATGCTGAGCCAGTGTCCAATTTACAACCGCAATGACACACTATCTTTAGCCTTTGTGTCCTTTTTAACCCCCGACACAAAAAGAGGGGTGTTATAAGTTTGACCGCTATGTGTGTGTGTCTGTCTGTCTGTCTGTCTGTGTGTCTGCCTGTGGCATCATAGCTCTTAAACGGGTGAACCGATTTAAATGCGGTTGTTTTTAATAGGAAGCAGGTTTCTTGGCGATGATTCTTAGATACGTTTCATCAAAATCGGTTCAGCAGTTTCACAGTTATCAGCTCTTTTGTTAGCTGCGGAAGGGGACTTAGACGCATAATGGGCATTGACTTAACGTTCAAACATACGAGTGACATAAATGCGTTGGGGTTTTTTTAAATATTCAAATTTATAGTTATTGTAAAAATATTTATGTATCTTGTGTTGTTGTTAATAAATGTATTCTTTATTTCAAATGTAATTTCAATTTCGCACATAAATTTCGGAAAACTCAGAAGTATGAGCCGGGATTTGAACCCACGACCCTCTGCTTGAGTGGCCATAGATCAAACCGCTTGGCTACCACGGCTATGTTAGGTACTCGTAGTGATATGAAACAATTTAACATAAATATCTCAAGAAAATACGGGGATTAATTGAACTTGAAATTGACAATCTACTACTTGATATAAACAATAAACAAAAGGTGCTTGAAAGATAGTATCATGTATCATGTACAACATACGCTCTCAAAACTTATTACCACTCTGTAGTTAATGATAATCTAATTCTGAAACAAGTAGGTAATTATTTATTTTCAAATCAAATCAAAATATATTTATTTGTATGAAAACGGTTACACGGTCTTATGCAAATGTAGGTAAGTATAGTATAAATCTTCCCAGGTGAATTTTTCGCTTCGAGCCATTACATTAAATTTGAACCTTAATACTATGACGATACCGTTTGTTTTGAAAGATAAGGGCTCGAAGCGAAAAATTCACGTGGAAAGATTTATACTATACATGCGTATTCAACCTGCATGCAGGTGTACACATTTTCAATGTCAAATTATAGTACCTACTTAGTTAAACGTCAAATTTATTTTGTCAAACACTCTTTAATACTATAGAAACATTTTTCTTGGAGCCTTCTTTCGCTATTTTAAAGCTTTATTTTTGAATTTAATTTCTGTGAACATAATCTTGTAGCCATAGTAATATCTTAGGGAAAATCCTTTACCAACTTCGCTCAAAAGTTTCCTGTACATTTTACATAAGCAATCTAATATGAACAATAATAATTATCATCTATACCTACCTTATAAATAATGACATTATTGACGGGGATCTACCTGTATTCGCATTAAGTAACATTCTTTGCACTGTTTTTATTGTTTGTTGTCTATTAAGTAATACTGCGTTTCTCTTGTCTGTTATTTCTGCTACCTACATTAGTCTGTTGATATTTATTAATTTCTGAGTAATTGGTTTTCTGGAAGACATCGCTTTTTAGCGATAAGACCGCCTATTGTCTACCTGAATTTTTATTTTTGTAATGTCACTGTACTGTTTTTGGTGATCAGTAAAGAATATTTGTATTGTATTGTATTCTTTATTCAAAATGGTATAATGTTATTTCGCATAATTATTAATTCATATAACATTAATTAGCATAATTATATACCGATGTTATGGGCTATGGCAGTCCTAAAATTTGGCAGACGTATTTTTTGGTGATCATAATAAAATTAAATAATAAGTATCAAAGGATTTTCCGAAATACTCACGAAGTAGATAACTAGCCTTTTTTTAGTTTTCCACGGAAGTAAACCCTTGGGCGTAAAGTAATGGGTGGTAGCGGCAGCTAAATTAAATAAATAAATAAATATTAGGGGACAATCTTACACAAATCGACCTAGTCCCAAACTAAGCAAAGCTTGTACTACGGTTACTAGACAATAATAATATCAAATAATAATAATATCACGGACAATTCACACCAACTGACCTAGTTCCAAACTAAGCAAAGCTTGTACTACGGTTACTAGACAATAATAATATCAAATAATAATAATATCACGGACAATTCACACCAATTGGCCTAGTCCCAAACTAAGCAAAGCTTGTACTACGGGTACTAGACAATAATAATATCACGGAAAATTCACACCAATTGACCTAGTTCCAAACTAAGCAAAGCTTGTACTATGGGTACTAGACAATGGATAAACATACTTATATAGATAAATAAATACTAAAATACATATTAAACATCCAAGACTCGAGCACAAACATTCGTATTTTTCACACAAATATCTGCCCCGACCGGGAATCGAACCCGGGACCTTCAGCTTCGTAGTCAGGTTCTCTAACAACTAGGCTATCCGGCCGTCTGAAGCCGACGATAAACATACTTGTATAGATAAATAAATACTTAAATACATAGAAAACATCCATAACTCAGGTACAAATATTCGTGCTCATCACACAAATAAATGCCCTTACCGAGATTCGAACCCAGGAAGGACCTCTTGCTTCGTAAGCAGGGTCACTACCAACTAGGCTAAAGCGGTCGTTAAAACCATTGTTAATTAGTCAAACCATCTACATATACTATCCATACTAATATTATAAATGCGAAAGTGTTTGTGTCTTTCTGTCTGTCTGTTACCTCTTCTCGCTTAAACCTCAGAAACAATTTAAATGAAATTAGGTATGAAAATAGTTTGAGAGCATGGGAAAGACATAGGATAGTTTGTATACCAGACTAGCGGTAGATTCCCGCGGGATAGCGATAAATCAATTCTTTGCTGACGGAATCACGGGCGAAAGCTAGTTTACAATAATATACAGATAAAAATCATAGCACGAAAAAGAAAAAGTATGCCGAAAATTAATCTGGTTTTCAGGGCTATAATAAAGAGTTTTTTTAGGCGAAATTACCAAATTATTACAAACGAACAAATTATTACCTAACGGTTCTTAAAGAAAATAAAAGTCTATCACGAATAATAGGGATGTTGACACAATTAAAAAATAATTCAAAGACACGACTCCAGTAAAAATACGCTTTATTTTAGCCCTGAAAAACAGATTAATATTCGATTAACTGCAAAAATAGATTTTTTGTTGCTTTAAAACAAATAAATAGTTAGTTAATTGAGTATGCGAACAAGTGACGTCATATGTTGCTATTGCCATTCAAACTCTATGGGAGAAATGTGTTTTGATAGCTCATAAAAAGTACGTCAGTTGATTGGTGGTGTCAACATCCCTATTATTGCAGTAGACACATTAACTTATATATTAGAACAATTCTTATAGACCACATTATTAATTTTCATTCAATTTTTATAGAATAATCGAGAAAAGTAACAAAAATGCAACGTTGCCAGCTCAGCAGCTATAAACGCTCTTAAGCGAATGAAATGTATTGGAGTGCTCCAAACGTTAGATATCACGAAAGTACGCTCGATCACTTCCCGTTCTGCAAATTGTAGTAAGTACAATATCTTTTAAGTGTTTGCGTAGTTTCAATAAAGTATTTACGAGTACAACTTACAGTATGCGTATATGCGTTTATGACGAATGATTACATACATATTTGCGGCACTTGCATTAGAAACTTTAGGACCGTGGTCATCTGACACCAAAAAAATTGTTCGCGAGGTGTCGGATAAACTTGTTAGCGTCTCTAGCGACCTCAGGGCCGGGTCTTTTTCGCCCAGAGGCTGAGCATAGCCGTACAGCGAGGTGATGCCGCAGGTATGCAAGCCTGCCCCGGGTAGGCGAAATTCAGGGTTTTGACATTTTTTAAAATACATTTTATCATAGTTTTTATATTTATTTGTATTCCAATATTATGTTTGTTCTTAAGCTAAGGTGGACTCGTAAACTCATAAATTAGATATAAATTAGTAACTGTTGCCCGCGACTCCGTCTGCGAAGAATTCGTTTATCGCTGTCCCGCAGGAACTATGCAATTTTTGGGGAATAGAAATTATCACATGTTAATACAGAATACAAACTATCAGTGTGCCAAATTTCATCAGAATCCGTCGAGCCGTTATAGCGTGAAAGAGTAACAAACATCCACACATTCATCCACGCAAACTTTTACGTTTATAATACACTCATCAAAAGTGCCTAAGGATTATGTTTTCTCCCTAGACAGTTTTCAACATTTCAATATAGGCATATTACTAAGTACTGAGCCAAAACATCAAATTTGTCTTGGGTTAAAAAATATCCCCATGCACTTTTGATGATGTATTAGTGCGATGGGATTGGAGCACAATTAAAATTAGGGGGTTTTTGGCATACTACATAATTTCACCTGTCGACCTACTGTTATTTGTTTAGCTATAAACCCCAGTCCTGTTTGAAAGCATTAAATAATTGTTGCAATTTAATACGATCTGGCGCCAATCCTCCGCGTCTCCATAAAGCGTGACTTAACTGGGTTATTCGTCGCTTTGGTACTTAACGGAATCGATAAACTTTACCATTTTTGAGCGTTTGTCATACAGAATCAATAACTTTAATTTTAGTACTAGATGAAAAAACCCCACTGCGTAAAAATATCTTCTTATTTACCCCCGAAAGTGGCCTTATGTTTTATAGTAAATTGTTCAACAGGAGACTAAAACAAGCCATAAAGACATAAGTTATTTAGCCACCCGAGCAGAGCGAGGGTGGTTATAGTTCGCGTGTCATTATGGTTGCTTAGTCTCGCGTTAAACCACGGTGCTTTCACTTCCAACAATGTCTATTTTTAGTTCCGTCAATTTGCACTAGATGGCGATATTATTTATCAAATCATGTAGAAAATAGATGAAAACAACTTTAAATTCTAGTTTCAAAAAAGCTGTGGCAGTGGCCCATGGGCAGTGGCACAGCAGGGCTGGTATTGGTACGTGTGATTATTGGTCCTAGGTATGGTAATAGATGGTCCTAATAGTAGTTACGGGAATTTGCGTTAGATGGCGTTGTGCCGTTGAATAGAGTGATATCTCTATCCTCCTATATATAATTTACTCTGTGCGTTAAACGCTCTACTTTTCACTTTGAATGCGAGTAAGGCCGTGTTCAAACCAAACGTATAGTCAGCCGCCGAATGTGAGCCCCAGTGTTTAATATGAAAAACGTAATAGCGTATTGTCGGTTAGAGTGAACGAAAAAATGAATATGTATGGAAATACAATAAACTGCGTAACGCTCGCTCACTTTCGGCGGCTGACAGTTAGTTTGGTCTGAACAGGACCTAAAAAAACGATGTTTTATACAAAGTTACAATACAACTTTTTTACAAACTTTTTTTACGAAGAATGGACTGTTCAAAATTCAAATACTATAAACTGACGCTTTAAATGCTTGCATATTTTATTTAGCCAACAGACTCAAACTTTAACACATTGTTAAACTAATTGGACTATGAGTATGCATAATAAAATGAATTCATCCTTAATACAATTAAAAAAAATTAAAAAAAATTAAAATAATCTCAAAAATCTTTTTAAGTTAAGATTAAGTAGTTAAGATAATGCATGCAATAGGTGTGCTGTCCCGCACACCTTACTGGCTCTGCAGAAAACCAGCGCCGTTGACAACGCTATAGTCGTGCCAACGGCATTGCTGAGTGGAAACCATTTCGGCAGGCCTCATGCATGCCATGTACTTACGTACGATATTTACCTACCGCGGGGACGATCTGCTACGATCGAAATTTCAGTAGGTTGTCACAAGCGCGCGCCGACGCACGTTCATTCGTGTTCCACGGAAAAAATATGCCGCCTGGACTTTTATAAGTGAAAATGGTGAAACAGGGGCAAACTTTAATATGACTATGCTAGAATTAATAGCTAATATAACAATTTGGAAGTTCGTATCGTGCTGTCCCTCTTACTCTTGTATAAAAAGCTATAAGCGTGAGCGGGATGGCACGATGCGAAGTTCAAAAGTTGACCGTCGTATCTAGTATAACGTTGTACTGTGAGCATGGCAATGTGTTCTGCGCATTACAATAAATATCCTTTTTTGTTAGGATTCCAGAGCTAAAATGGCAAAAACGGAACCTTTGTAGTTTCGCCATGACCGTCTGTCCGTCCGTGGCTTAGCTTAGGGAATATTAGTGCTAGAAAGTTTGCATGGATATAATATATAGCAATTATCCCGACAAAATGGTAAAACAACATGTAGAGAAAAAAAAATTAATCCAAACTGCCAGCCCTTGTCACTGTCGGCACGCACACATTCTTAAGGAGACGGAGTAGTATAATCTGTGGCTACAATCGCGGTAAGTACCAAGATTTTGTACGGGATGCAGTATCTGTTACGAAGTAACTATTAAGTAATCTGTGATTTCGGCTTTACATCCTTATTTGTTTGTTTTTGTATTCTTTCTCATTTTGTAAATTATTTTATGTTGTGATGTGTTGTCTGAATAAACGTATTTCTATTCTATTCTATTCTATTCAATATTGTATTTTTAATGAAATAAAGTCTAAATTTTTTTTTTTAATAGATTCATATTTGTTAACATTCGTGTTTCACGAAGTTAAAAGGACCTATCAATCCTAACCCAAGCATTGGCAGTGTAGCGGCACGTATCAACAAGAAATCATACTTTATCGCGAACACGTTCAAGATGTAGATGTACATTTGATTAAAATAAAGTACGCGAGCGACTACACTACATACTTCAAGTAACATGAGTTTGATAAAACAAGCCATAAAAAACTAAAAAAGTTCCACGGTTTGTACGCGGATACGCTTAACGACTAAGATGCAAGGCATGTCTTCGGGCAAAAAGCAGCGAGGTACCAATGTGCTATTGTCGTCAACGGCACACGGGGAACAGGTATTTCCTCGATGACGCATACGAGTATAAATTATTAGACAATCACACATACAGATCTCAATTAAAGAAGGCACCTATATTTTATTTTATAGATGCGTGATTTGATTAGCCTTTAATAAGGCTACATTTACTGGAGCATACTACCACAGAATCAAAAGCAGCTATCGAATACATATTGTAACTTATTACTAAAATAATAAGGTTGAATTTCCAAGTCAACGCATGTAGTCGCTAAATCGCCTCTACCTTATTAAGGGTTAAAAAGCCGTGGTAGCCTAGTGGTTTGACGTATGGCTTTTTAAGCAGACGGTTGTGGGTTCAAACCCATGTTCGCACCGTTTTTTTCTGAATATATGTATGTATGTATGTATGTAAAACTCTTTATTGTACGTAAAACATGAAAATTAACAGTTAACAAGAGAAACAGATGTACAAAGGCGAACTTATCCCTTAAAGGGATCTCTTCCAGTTAACCTTTGAACGATTGACAGGACACCAGAGACAAGAGTAGGCATACAATGCAGAGTAAAAAGAGTCGAAATCAAAAGTAAACCCAAACCAATAAACTTAACATAATCAATACATAAACATACAAAGAATACACGCAAGTACACACTAATATAATATATCATGAATACAGAAGACTAATACATATCATATCAACATAAATAGACTAACTACATAAAAATTACATAAATACATTAATATACGCATATACACTAAACAGAGAATACAATAGAGGTTGTCTCTATTTAAGAGGAACTGTCAAGCCAGTACGCCCCCAAGCGACTCCGGAAGATGGCTACCGACTGCGACTGCCTGATTTCACTCGGCAACCGATTCCACAGACTAACAGCGTGCACGGAGAAGGATTTGGAATAGGATTTGGATTTAGTTACAGGAAAAGCTAACGAAAGATTATTACTTGACCGCAACCGGTTCCCAGATCCAGCAGCCAAGTAATTAAATCTTTCGAAAAGGTAGGAAGGGGACTGTGGTTTAAAAAGGACATTAAAAAGCAACGACAGGATGTGAATATTACGGCGCAGACGAATTGGGAGCCACTTCAGCTGAGCGCGAAAACAGGACACGTGGTCGTATTTCCGGAGACCGAATATAAAGCGTATGCTTACGTATACGTATACGTATGTATACGCATATATGTATG
Source organism: Archips crataeganus (assembly GCA_947859365.1). NCBI lineage: Eukaryota > Metazoa > Arthropoda > Insecta > Lepidoptera > Tortricidae > Archips > Archips crataeganus. The sequence goes on from OX402068.1 coordinate 6,403,821, forward strand.
TACGAATAACATAAAAAATTTACCATGAGCTTCATTGGCGGGGCGTGAAAATTTTTGCAAGTAAAGCTGGAGCAAAAATACTTATAAACCCCATTTAAGTATCTTGTTCTTAAAAGTGCAGTAATGGAAGGGAAACATCCAAGACTCGAGCACAGGCAAATATTCAGATTATTCACATCAATATCTGCGTCGTTATCAAGTCATAGACCTTTCGAAAAATGGGAAATGTCAATGCCATATAGTTTCGTTTGAAATAAAATGTTGTCAGGTCTGACAACAATTCATTGGTGCAAGCAAATGTCAACTGGTGACGAACCTTTTTTACCCCGACTGTACATATACCTATAGGTACTTTATTTTTATCACTCTGCGTTTACCATCAGGCAAGTCTATTTTGCATAAAAAATGTTGATATCAGTCAATGTATAACTCGTCCTCTACCTTAATTAATCACATGAAGCAAACAAAAGAACTACTTTTTGTTAATAAACGTAAATTATCACTTAAATAAACAAACAGTCAAATAAAACAGGAGCTAGTAAAAGATGAGTTAATTCTTATCTTACCGTATCTATGCAGTTAATTCATCAAATTAATGTCGTCAAACATTAGTCAATATTTTATCTAAATTTACTTAATAAATATGCTAATAAGAATAGTTCAAAGACGTGCGAGCATTTAATTGGTTCTTAGGATTTTTCTTCGTGCAGTTCTGTTGTTTTCTTGGTTTTCCTTTACCTAGTTCAAATTATTATGAGTATAGTCGACCATGTAAGTGCTTTACCATTCTTGATAGTTCCAATAACAGAAAAAACCGGGCAAGAGCGTGTCGGTTACGCCCAGGATAGGGTTCCGCAGCCGTTACACGACGTACGAATAAACACAATACTCTATGGGCCACCGCACAGCGACGCTGATGGCCGCGCATTTGTCATACGCGACCGACGGTACGCTCGACCGACGTCAGCGTAGGAGGAATCAAGCCTAAATAGCCTTACAAGTCAATGCAAGAATCAGCTTAATTGCTTTTATTTTTGATGTAGGAACTGTACTTTCATTGCCGGGCTTGGCTAGCAATATAAGTATGTAAATCCATACTTGGCCGCTGTTTTAATTTATTGATAAAACAAACTGATACAAAATTCAAATCCATTGTGAATAAGACATTAATATCTAAGGCGTACCGTACCTACTATAAAATTAATGACTATATCACGGACAGGGATGATTGGAATGGAAATATCCCTAGATCCCTAGTCTCAAATAGCGTATCCACTGTTTTAATAGTATTTTATGCAACTGTTGTATAAGTGAGGTCTTAAAAGGAGAGTGACGTGAGTTGCGATACGAGCGAAAGCGAGTATCGCAATGGAAGACGGCACGAGCCGTTAAGACCAAATTATACACCGTTGCATACAATATTTTTCCTACGACTCGACTCTACTGTACTGTACTGTACCCTACTGTAGGGTACAGTCGGGTACAGTAGGGTAAAATGGGATACGGTCGGGAACAGTAGGGTAAAATAGGGTACAGTAGGGTACAGTCGGGTACAGTCGGGTACAGTAGGGTACAGTCGGGTACAGTAGGGTAAAATGGGTACAGTCGGGTACAGTAGGGTACAGTCGGGTGAAATAGGGTACAGTAGGGTACAGTCAGGTACAGCAGGGTAAAATAGGGTACAGTAGGGTAAAATAGGGTACAGTAGGGTACAGTCGGGTACAGTAGGGTAAAATAGGGTACAGTAGGGTACAGTCGGGTACAGTAGGGTAAAATAGGGTACAGTAGGGTACAGTCGGATACAGTAGGGTAAAATAGGGTACAGTAGAGTACAGTCGGGTACAGTAGGGTAAAATAGGGTACAGTAGGGTACAGTCGGGTACAGTCGGGTACAGTAGGGTAAAATAGGGTACAGTTGGGTACAGTAGGGTAAAATAGGGTACAGTCGGGTACAGTCGGGTACAGTAGGGTAAAATAGGGTACAGTCGGGTACAGTCGGGTAAAATAGGGTACAGTAGGGTATTTTACCCTACTGTACCCGACTGTACTCTTTTGTACCCTATTTTACCCTACTGTACCCGACTGTACCCTACTGTACCCTATTTACCCTACTGTACACGACTGTACCCTACTTTACCCTACTGTACCCGACTGTACCCTATTTTACCCTACTGTACCCGACTGTACTCTACTGTACCCTATTTTACCCTACTGTACCCGACTGTACTCTACTGTACCCTATTTTACCCTACTGTACCCGACTGTACTCTACTGTACCCTATTTTACCCTATTGTATCCAACTGTACCCTATTTTATCCTACTGTACCCGACTGTACCCTACTGTACCCTATGTTACCCTACTGTACCCGACTGTACCCGACTGTACCCTACTGTACCCTATTTTACCCTACTGTACCCGACTGTACTCTTTTGTACCCTATTTTACCCTACTGTACACGACTGTACCCTACTGTACCCGACTGTACCCTATTTTACCCTACTGTACCTGACTGTACTCTACTGTAACCTTTTTTACCCTACTGTACCCGACTGTACCCGACTGCACCCTATTTTACCCTACTGTACCCGACTGTACCCTATTTTACCCTACTGTACCCAACTGTACCCTATTTTAACCTACTGTACCCGACTGTATCCTACTGTACCCGACTGTACCCTACTGTACCCTATTTTACCCTACTGTACCCGACTGTACCCGACTGTACCCTACTGTACCCTATTTTACCCTACTGTACCCTATTTTACCCTACTGTACCCGACTGTACTCTACTGTACCCTATTTTACCCTACTGTACCCTACTGTACCCGACTGTACTCTACTGTACCCTATTTTACCCTATTGTATCCAACTGTACCCTATTTTATCCTACTGTACCCGACTGTACCCTACTGTACCCTATGTTACCCTACTGTACCCGACTGTACCTGACTGTACCCTACTGTACCCTATTTTACCCTACTGTACCCGACTGTACTCTTTTGTACCCTATTTTACCCTACTGTACACGACTGTACCCTACTGTACCCGACTGTACCCTATTTTACCCTACTGTACCTGACTGTACTCTACTGTAACCTATTTTACCCTACTGTACCCGACTGTACTCTACTGTACCCTATTTTACCCGACTGTATCCGACTGTACCCTACTGTACCCTATTTTACTCTACTGTACCCGACTGTACCCGACTGTACCCTATTTTACCCTACTGTACCCAACTGTACCCTATTCTACCCTACTGTACCCAACTGTACCCTTTTTTACCCTACTGTACCCAACTGTACCCTATTATACCCTACAGTACCCGACTGTACCCTATTTTACCCTACTGTACCCGACTGTATCCGACTGTACCCTATTTTACCCTACTGTACCCGACTGTACCCGACTGTACCCGACTGTACCCTATTTTACCCTACTGTACCCGACTGTACCCGACTGTACCCGACTGTACCCTATTTTACCCTACTGTACCCGACTGTACCCTACTGTACCCTATTTTACCCTACTGTACCCGACTGTACCCTACTTTACTCAACTCAGCAGGTCTAACTGGGCTTTAGTGTTGAGTGTACCCTACATTTAATATTATGTGGCAGCTAGGTGTATCGTAATAACGACATTACGACACAAGTGCTGTTATGGCGAATAGATTAAGTATAGACTTTCTGAAGTCATATTATCTATGTTCTTATATATTTGTTCGCGACCATGTAAAAACCAGATAAAAGAACAGGAGTAGGAAAAATTTTTTATTGTATTAGATACTTTAGATGTACTAGGGGCGTTCAATAAAAAGTGAGAATGAGTATGTTATAAACAACTTTTACTAAATGTCATTTTATTTTTCGACATAGTCACCTTTTAGCAGTTTTAGCATAATACACTTAGGGGGTGTTTCACCACCTTATTGTCAAACTACTGGTTACGAAACCAATGAATAAACTAAGTACTGGACAAATCTGTCAGCTAGTGTTTTTTCAGTTTCACCACTCCGGTCCTATGCAAACTAAGTACCACTTAACTAATCGTGGGTTTAACAAAAAAGTCGGAATGGCAACGTCGCATTTCACGACCACGCGTTCCTGTTCGCACACTTTCGTTCTAAGAGTCACTCATTATTAAATCAAAAGAAATGGTTCACTATATAATTTTTGAATACATCTATTTTTTTTTTGCATAAACAAATATGTAACATTATAATTGATCCAAAAACGGTATTTATTTACGATAATTTGTTAACAATAACAAAGAAAAATAAAATCACGTAAAACGAATCGAAAAGTGGCGCCAAACCATTTGACAGATAAACTTTTTTTTAATGGCGACATACAAGTTGACGTAGAACAAACGATTAAGCCACTGAAAAAAAGTTTGTTATTAAAAAATATTACGAAATTTTGGATTTATTTTTACATACTAAAAGTGTACCTACATTTTTTTATTCAAATCTTGATATTTAAATTATTTTATGCAATTTAGCATGACCTCTTTCTTTAAAAAATAAAAAATACTTTGATTTATTTTTCTGAAACCGGCTGAAGGGCTCTCCAACCATGGCCACAAAAAAATGAACTAACTTTATGTGACGGATAAAAATGCTAAATGCCTCCTGATCTGATGGTCAAATTAAGAAACAGTTTGTCCATCACTTAGCGCTAATCGAGACTGGTGAAACAGAAATTTTAATTCCATCTGTCAAATAAGGTTATGATTAAGCTAATCCGAACTTTAAGAAAAGTGGTGAAACAGCCCCTTAGAGGCTTATTCACCACTTTTCTTAAAGTTCGAATTAGCTTAGTCATAACCTTATTTGACAGATGGAATTAAAATTTCTGTTTCACCAGTCTCGATTAACGCTAAGTGACGGACAAACTGTTTCTTAATTTGACCATCAGATCAGGAGGCATTTAGCATGTTTATCCGTCACATAAAGTTAGTTTATTTTTTTGTGGCCATGGTTGGAGAGCCCTTCAGCCGGTTTCAGAAAAATAAATCAAAGTATTTTTTATTTTTAAAGAAAGAGGTCATGCTAAACTGCATAAAATAATTTCAATATCAAGATTTGAATAAAAAAATGTAGGTACACTTTTAGTATGTAAAAATAAATCCAAAATTTCGTAATATTTTTTGATAACAAACTTTTTTTCAGTGGCTCAATCGTTTGTTCCACCTGAACTTGTATGTCGCCATTAAAAAAAAGTTTATCTGTCAAATGGTTTGGCGCCACTTTTCGATTCATTTTACGTGATTTTATTTTTCTTTGTTATTGTTAACAAAGTATCGTAAATAAATACCGTTTTTGGATCAATTATAATTTTACATATTTGTTTATGCAAAAAAAAATAGATGTATTCAAAAATTATATAGTTAACCATTTCTTTTGCTTCAGTAATGAGTGACTCTTAGAACGAAAGTGTACGAACAGGAACGCGTGGTCGTGAAATGCGACGTTGTCATTCCGACTTTTTGTTAAACCCACGATTAGTTAAGTGGTACTTAGTTTGCACAGGACCGGAGTGGTGAAACTGAAAAAACACTAGCTGACAGATTTGTCCAGTACTTAGTTTATTCATTGGTTACGTAACCAGCAGTTTGACAATAAGGTGGTGAAACACCCCCTTAGTATATCTTTTTTCTAAACTTAAAATTCCATTTTTAAAAAAGGTCTTATCTTGAGTACTTAAAAAATCTTGTACTGCAGCGACTACCGCGTCGTCGTCTTCAAATTTCTGGCCTCTCAGGTATTGTTTCAATCTCGGAAATAGGTAGAAATCACTGGGAGTGAGATCTGGTGAATACGGAGGATGCTTAAGGATATCGAACCCAGCATCACGAATTGCAGCCATTGCAACGGCGGACTTGTGTGCCGGGGCATTGTCCTGGTGGAACAGCACAACTTTCGAGAGTTTACCTCGCCGTTTTTCGCGGATCTCATTGCGCAATATTGCTATTTGTTTGGCGTATAATGTGCCCGTAATAGTGGCTCCATGCTCGAGATCCTCAATCATTAATACCCCTTTACCATCCCAAAAAACAGAGCCCATGACCTTACCGGCAGATGGGCTCACCTTGAATTTCTTTGGAGTTGGAGATGATGGCCTTTTCCATGTCATAGACTGCAGTTTCGTTTCTGGGTCGTAATGATGGAGCCATGTTTCGTCCATTGTTATAAATCGCGCCAAAAAAAGTTCCCGGTCTTGCTCCATCAGGTTCAAAGCTTCTTGACAAATCTCTAGTCTAGTTTGTTTTTGCGTGTCAGTAAGCATTCTTGGTACCCAACGCGCAGATACCTTTTTCATACCCAAGCGTTCATGTAAAATATTATGCACGCTCCCCGTTGAAATCTTTACATTTTCAGCAATAAAACGAACCGTGACACGACGATCCGCCAAAACTGAGTTTTCGACTTTTTTCACAATTTCTTCAGTTACTGCTGTAGTAGGGCGTCCGGAGCGGGGGTCATCCATTGTCGATGTTCTTCCACGTCTAAATTCGGCGCACCAACGTGCGACTGTCGAATACGGAGGAGCATTAGACCCTGAAGTGTCCTGCAAATCCAAATTGACTTGGTCCGTAGAAAAATTTTTCAAACACAAGTATTTGATAACGGCGCGCAGTTCAATTTTCTTCATTTTCGCTAACGTACTCAATAGCATTGCAAAGAAATTACCGTATTTTTTTTTAAACAAAAGACAGTTAGTTTTTTTTTTCATAGCAATCAGCTAGATAGATTAGCTTTACCGGCCAGTATTTAATTTCCTAATATTGAAAGAGTTTGCATCTCATTCTCACTTTATATGGTTACGTATCAAAATATCTAAAATTAAAAAAACCTAACGTAAAATAACCTACGTTCAAAATACCTAAAATCTAAATACCTAATGATTTTTTCACTTATGTTCAAAATACCGAAAGCTTAAAATGGCTACGTATTGCGATGTCTAAAATTAAAAAACCTAACGTAAATTAACCTACGTTCAAAATACCTAAAATCTAAATACCTAATGATTTTTTCACTTATATTCAAAATACCGAAAGCTTTCGTATATCCTAACCGGTATCTCACTGGCAGCGAGCGAGCGAAGCGAGCGAGCGAAGCGAGCGAGCAAGACTATTTAAGGCAGAAGCGACTCGGATAGGTTAGGTTCAGAAGGCTAAGGCGGGAGCGAAGCGTAGCGTAGCTCCCACCTTAGCCTTCGATGTTAGGTATTTTTTTTGTAACAGCACAGAAAATGATTATTTCCATTAGGTATTATTGTCTTTAACATTATGAAATGTACCTAAATGTAAATCATATACCAAATTTTATCAAACAAATTAGATTTTTCACGTGGTAATAAAAAAAATAACTAACACCAAAGGCTAATGCGGGAGCTTCGCTCCGCTACGCTCCCGCATTAGCCTTTGAACCTAACCATTCCGAGTCGCTTCCGCTCCGAACCGTCTTGCTCGCTCGCTTCGCTCGCTCGCCGTAAATTAAGCGATGTTCGTTTCATTTAGGTATTTTGACCATTTGGTATTTCAAATGTTGGTGTATCAAACTTAGGTGTCATAGCTGTTGATATTTTAAACATTAGACATTTACTCCATTAGTTATTTTAAACTTAGGTAATTCGTAGGTAGGTGTTAGTTGCTTAGGTATTTAAAATCATTAGGTATTTAGATTTTAGGTATTTTGAACGTAGGTTATTTTACGTTAGGTTTTTTAATTTTAGATTTTTTGATACGTAACCCTTTATATTGAACGCCCCTCGTATGTAATTTAACAACAATATAGAACTGTTTGAAAAAAAGTATACCTTAAATTATTTAAAAGCGAAAAAGTTTTTCGGGTGCGCCGGTGGGATTCGAACCCACGTCTCCTGGATATGCGCCCCAACGGGTGTTCTACCAATTGAACCACGTCGCATCCAACCGACTCCCCCGAAATTCTTAATCGCTTACATACGCCAACAGTGGCGTGTGGTAACATCCATCGCAACTATTAGAAGCTACGACTCCTACGTTCCAAATTACATTGGAAATGCGTAAGAAATGATGTACCACATCTATTTATTCAAATATTATTTATTTTATTAGCAGTACGGCTGCTCACCGAATCTAAGATTATTTAAAAGCGAAAAAGTTTTTCGGGTGCGCCGGTGGGATTCGAACCCACGTCTCCTGGGTATGCGCCCCAACGGGTGTTCTACCAATTAAACCACGTCGCATCCAACCGACTCCCCCGAAATTCTTAATCGCTATTATTTCTTAACCGCACCCGAAAAACTTTTTCGCTTTTAAATAATCTTAGATTCGGTGAGCAGCCGTACTGCTAATAAAATAAATAATAAAGTATACCTTGTTGAGTTTCTTGCCGGTTTCTTCTCAACAGGGTTTTTCCGAGCCGGTGGTAGATTCTTCGACGTTCATACGAGCGTCAATTGATGCCTAAATTGAATAAAGAATTTTGACTTTGACTTTGACTCATTACAGCCAGACGGCCCGCAGGCCAAACCACGACAAAAACAAAGAAAATAGTGTATGATATTAATGTACTTGCGTTTAATTATAATGCTCAAACAATTTCGTTTAAGCAAGGTTCTTTATAAAAAAAACGGAGAAATAATAGGTAAGAGTGATCTATTTTCCTACGTGCCGTTGTATTTCAGAGTATATTTCAGAAATCTTTATTTTTTACTTTATACACATTTTTAGGGTTCCATAAGTTTATAAGGAAAACGGAACCCTTATAGAATTACTTTGTAGTCCGTCTGTCTGTCAACACCCTTTTTCTCAGGGAATGGTTAGATCAATTAGCCAATATCTATATTTATTCTATATCTATATATTTTAGACGACCGGATGGCCTAGTGGTTAGAGAACCTGACTACGAAGCTTGAGGTCCCGGGTTCGATTCCCGGTCGGGGCAGACATTTGTGTGACAAATACGAATGTTTGTGCTCGAGTCTTGGATGTTTAATATGTATTTAAGTATGTATCTATCTATATAAGTATGTTTATCCGTTGCCTAGTACCCATAACACAAGCTTCACCTAGCTTACTTTGGGACTAAGTCAATTGGTGTGAATTGTCCGGTGATATTTATTTATTTATTTATTTATTATTTAATATCGTTATTTTCTTGTAGCAAAATTTCCATTCGCATTTTTCCCCAGATGCTTTTTTTCTCGCAATGGTTTTTCACTGAAGCTTATTTTCATAGTAGCGTTTTTACTTAATTTAGATTGACACAGAAACAGTGTAAACGGAGCTCGGAGTGTGCCTAAACCTACCTATTTTTCAGTGTCGATTAAAATTGGAAAAAAACCGGCCAAGAGCGTGTCGGACACGCACAAGGTAGGGTTCCGTAGCCATTACAAAAAAACCGGCCAAGAGCGTGTCGGACACGCCCAAGATAGGGTTTCGTAGCCATTACGAAAAATTCAAGTAATATTTTTCTAAGGATTTCGTATGTGTACGGAATCATCCAAGTTTAGGTATGTTTTATACCTTAGGCTACTATTTACTCTTAAACTACAAATAATTTACAAGCAATCTTAGCCGCTATAATTTTCCTAGTAAATTTGATATATTTACTACCCTTCTGAATTTTTTCAAAATTTTCCACCTAACAGTTTAGATTTTAGAGGGGGGGACGGCCGATTTTAATGAAATTTTTCACTTTAAAGTTGAATATTTCGCAAACAGATCACTGAATAGAAAAATCATGTTAGCAACCCCGCAATGATTTTAAAAGACCTATCCAACGATACCCCACACTATAGGGTTAGCCGAGAAAAAAAAAATCACCCCCACTTTACGTCTATGGGAGGTACCCTAAAAAAATTTTTTTACTTTTTTTTATTCAATCACTTTGTCGGCGTGACTAATATATATATTGATGCCAAATTACAGCTTTCTAGTACTAACAGTCTCTGAGCTTAGCCGCGGACAGACAGACAGACAGACAGACAGACGGACAGACATGGCGAAACTATAAGGGTTCCTAGTTGACTACGGAACCCTAAAAATGAAGTAATATTTTTCTAAGGATTTCGTATGTGTACGGAATCATCCAAGTTTAGGTATGTTTTATACCTTAGGCTACTATTTACTCTTAAACTACAAATAATTTCCAAGCAATCTTAGCCGCTATAATTTTCCTACTAAATTTGATATATTTACTACCATTCTGAATTTTTTCAAATTTTTCCACCTAACAGTTTAGATTTTAGAGGGGGGGACGCTCGATTTTAATGAAAATTTTCACTTTCAAGTTGAATATTTCGCAAACAGATCACTGAATAGAAAAATCATGTTTGCAACCCCGCACGCAATGGTTTTAAAAGACCTATCCAACGATACCCCACACTATAGGATTAGTCGAGAAAAAAAAAATCACCCCCCCTTTACGTTTATGGGAGGTACCCTAAAAAAAATTTTTTTTATTTTTATTTTACCACTTTGTTGGCGTGACTGACATGTATATTCATGCCAAATTACAGCTTTCTAGTACTAACGATCTCTGAGCTTAGCCGCGGACAGACAGACAGACAGACAGACGGACAGACATGGCGAAACTATAAAGGTTCCTAGTTGACTACGGAACCCTAAAAACGCGATTGTGAAAATAAGCTTCAGTAAAAAAACCATAGTGAGTAAAAAACATGTGGGAAAAAATTCAAATGGAAATTTTGCTACTAGGAAATAAAATAACGTTTCTGGCAAATTGATCTGACCTGGGGGGCTACTCCGAAGTTCGCATCGTACCGTCTCGCTCGCTCTCGTATTAAATGCTATTAGCGTGAGCGGAACGGCACGATGCGAAGTTCGAATTTTGCACTTCGTAGTATAAGGCCTGTCTTCTCAGGAACGCATGGCGGTAAGAAGTTGATATTAATATCAAAGAAATTTGTCTACGGACCCTTGAAGCTGTAAAAAAATCAAACTTATAAGTCCACGCAAACTAAAGCCGAGTTTAAACCTGCAAGAAAAAACATGCGAGTTGCATTACATCGCGAGGCAGTAAAGCGAACACGATTCCAGTGGTCAATCCAGCGCCGCTATGTAATGCAACTTGCACGATTTTTCTTGCAAGTCTAAATTGGGCTTAAAGATAGGTACAGCCATTTGAGCGGGTGTGTAATGATAGATATAACAACATTTGATATAACTGTAACATTTGGTATAATGCTACATTTGACATAATTCGATTTACTCGAGAAGTAAACATTCTACGATTCTTTTATAAAATAAACTAACCTAACCTAACCTAATGCATATCAAATAGAATTAATATCAATCCTCCGAAGTTTACTTTTTGAGTAAATCGCATTATATCAAATGTAGCATTACACCAAATGTTACAGTTATATCAAATGTTGTTATATCTATCGAGGCGCACCACATTTGAGCACTATTTTCCAACATTTCACAGGTGATCAATATTTTACTAACGAACTATTTCATTTCGTACAGAACCCTCGGTGCGCGAGTCGGACTCGCAAGCACATAACTGGTGGGATGCCAAGGATTTTTGCAGTCGTAAAACTGACATTAAAACTTATTAGTGTGGTAAAAAAATTTGTTGGTCGGCTCTACCAACCACCAGAACCAGTTGGTTCCTGACCATCATGAATCATTCTCACAACAAGAGTTGTCCGTCAGAAGTTGTCTCTTCTGTGGACATAAAATTAGCAAAACTCCGATTCAGCAACTTAAGATTTATTTAACGATGGTCTTATATTATTGTTATGTAACTTTGATTTATATCTGTAATAAATAAATAAAATTTAAATGGGCCGAAAGTTGGCCAGGCGTCCCACAGGGCGATTTAGACTTGACTAAAAATATTAGCTGTAGACCCAACTGTTGTCATGTCCACAGGAGAGACGTGAGCAAAAAACCGGCCAAGTGCGGTCGGACTCGCGCACCCACCAAGGGTTCCGTACATATTTTTAGTTATGTCAAAATATACGCCGTAAACAGCCGTAACTATAATATTCCAGTGTTAGAATAGCACTGCTTTTAAGTAAAATGTACGCCGTGTGGGATCATTTTATATTGGTTATTCGGGACCCTGCTTAATGTTTATCGGTGAAAAATTTTTAACTACCTAGTTAATGTCATTATAAATATTTAGTTAAAAACGCTGAAAAAAATACGTTTCCTGTAATCCTGTATGACGCCCCCTTTAATTTTTAACTTTATTTTATTTTTAGTATTTGTTACTTGTAATGTGAACACTATTTTGTCAATGAGTCAACTCACCTTATTATTTGTCATGAGTAATAAATAAATAAATAAATAACGGTAACAGAAATACGGCTCTATACCTAAATCCCTAATGATTGTTCGTCCTAATGTAATGTTTGTCCTAATGATCATTTTTCCTAACTCTTTTTATTTAAAATCTATTAATTGTCCTGGATTTTTATAAAACAAACCTAACCTAACCTATAGAGGAGTTCTAGATGATAATCACAAAAAAGTTCCTGAAAAATTCACGGTTTCCGAGAAAAAAAGTGTTAGGACAAACAATCATTAGGACAAAAATTACATTAGGACAAACGATGTTAGGGATTTAGAATGAGACCCCAGAAATACACATCATCTGTGAAAATTTCAAATGTCTAGCTACCACGGTTCATGAGATAAGCCTGGTGATATAAAGACGGACGGACAGACAGGTGCAGTCTTATTAATAGGATCCTGTTTTTACCCTTTAAGTACGGAAACCTAAATATGCATTTGACCAATAACTAGCCTTTACACGGGTAAAGGCTAGGTAGGTATTACATACGTGACTGAAATTACCATACCTTTTATGGTTTTCCTGCATTTTACTGTTATTTAACGCCCGTTAAATTAACTTCGTTTAAAACGTAATCAGTTCCAGTCATTAACGTTAATGCACATAACGAATGGTTAAACTAATTAATTGCCCCTTTTGTTGTTTTTACACCGCGGCAAACGAGTACACGGACGCGATTACTATAAAATGACTGTAAAAGCTTTCAATCATCATCATCATCGTCCCAGGCTATATAGATATACGTCCAACTTCCGAATGAGAGGAGTTGAACCGTAATTCCCGCGCGGGCCCAGTGCGGATTGGGCAATTTCTTCGCATGTGTATGCAGATTTCCTCACGATGTTTTTTTTCACCGTAAAGCTCATGGTAAATTACAAATGTAATTTCGCACATAAATTCCGAATAACTCAGAGGTGCGAGCCGGGATTTGAGCCCACGACCCTCTTCTTGAGAGGCCATAGGTCAAACCACTAGGCCACCATGGTTCAATAAATCTATATTAATACTAGCTTTTTCCCGCGAATTCGTCCGCACACAAATAAAGTTCATAGTCTACTCCGGATCTCAATCCTGCGGGAAATTCCAAACATCCCTTTTTACAAGCGAAAAATCCGCGGTGGCCTAGTGGTTAGGTACCTATTGCGTCTCAAGCAGAGGGTCGTGGGGTCGAGTCAAGGCATATGACCTTGAGTTTTTCCAAATTTATGTGCGAAATTATATTATACTAGCTTTTGCCCGCGACTCCGTCCGCGTGGAATTCCACGTGTAATTTGGGCTGCTTATACCGTACCTCCAACCCAAGCAAGCCAAGCGTGCCTATAGAAGTTTGACTTCAAAAACCCCCGATTTTGAAACATTCTTCCGCTCCGCTCCGCTCCTATTGGTGTTAGCGTGATGATATATAGCCTATGTCCTTTCTTCTAGACTATCTGTGTACCAAATTTAATTTAAATCGGTTCAGTAGTTTTAGCGTGAAAGCGAGACACACAGACAGACAGACAGACAGACAGAGTTACTTTCGCATACATAATATTAGTTAGGATTAGGATAGGATTAGGATAGGATTTGAAATTTACCACGAGCTTTCGGTGAAAGAAAACTTCATGAGGAAATCTGTTTCTGAGAAGAAATTCAATGGTGTGTGTGAAGTTCCCAATCCACATTGTGCCCATGTGGGAACTATGGCCCAAGCCTTTTCATTCTGAGAGGAGCCTTTTACCCTTCAGTGGGACGTGATGATGACGTGGGAATTTAGAGAAATCTTTTCTTAGTGTACCTCGATGACATTCAAAGTATATGTCTGACAAATTTAAAGTCTACAGCTTAAGCGGGTTTGGGCTGTGCGTTGATATATCAACCCTGGGAAGGACATAGGACAATTTTTATCCCAGAAAATAGCATAGTATCCGCGGGATAACGAAGTCGCGGGCAAGTTTCATCTAAGTAATTCCCTTCAGCAAAACAGTAACGGACAGAGTTACAACGAGCCTACTCTTTTTTCAAAGGGCCGGCAACGCATCCATAACTCAACTTGTGTTGCGGATGTCCATGGGCGGCGGTGATTGCTTTCAAGTGACTCGCCTGCCCGTTTTCCCCCTATTGATGATGAGCTTTACGGTGAAGGAAAACATCGGGAGTAAATCTTCATACACCTGCGAAGAAATTCAATGATACTTGTGAAGTTCCCAACCCGCACTAGGCTCGCGTTGGAACTACAGCCCAACCCCTCTCATTCTGAGAGGAGGCCTGTGCCCTGCAGTGAGACGTATATAAGCTGGGATGTTGATGATGATAATTACAACGATACTGAGGCGGTTGACACGCTCGAATAATGACATGAAAGAATAGACTGTAATAGTAGTAACCAAACAAAAGTACAAGTACACACTACCGTTTGTAAAATTAATAGTCTACGCATGCCTAAGAAGACGAATAATAGCGCTGTAATACACAATGCTTTTCAGATATGGATGTCACACATTGTACCCGGCGACGTCTAAATGCATTGTCTTAAAAAAAAAAAACAAATTAGCTACTGCCAGATCACAGAACATTGTCTAACACGTGATTTATTATCTACTAGCTCGTGCCCGCGACTCTGTCTGTTTATCGCTATCTTGCGGGAACTATGCAATTTTCCGGGATAAAAAGTATCCTATATGTTAATCTAGGTCATAAACTACCACGGCGAGTGCTCCGAAGAATTATTTAATTTGTTGCCTGCTGCGAAACTCCACCATCGCACCTCCCGCCGAAAGTCTAAGTTCCATCGTCACCATATCGATAAATGGGAGGGTTGGGTTCGTAAGGACTAGATTGCATAACGACTCTATAAGCAAAACGTCTTAGTTGCATAACGTCTTGGTAAGCACAATATCTTTTTTGCAGAATGCCCTAGTGAGTAGAATGTCTTAGTTGTTCGATCGACAACTATAGCATAACGCCCGAAGTTGCAAAATGACTAATAGAGTTTACGTCCAAGTTATTAATAAGTCTTGATTGTAAAACGACGCATAAGGAAAAGTGTCTGGATAGCATATGGTCTTGGTAGCAAAACGTCATGATTGCATACCGGCTAGGCTCTGTAGGGACGACTAGTTATTGTCTAGGTCTCGGACGAAGTCGCCGGCAGAAACTAGTCGTTATGCCATTTAGACGTTATTAATGTTTGACGATATGCCTACCTAGTCGTTTTGCTATTACAACATTTTGATATTAGGGCGTTATACAAACAAGACGTAATAGAACTAAGTCCAATCTTAAACCCAGGCATTCTACTATTAAGACGTTTGTACAATTAGACATTTAGCTACCAAGACCTAATGTAACTAAGACGTTTTGCTGATAGAGTCGTTATGCAATCTAGTCCTTACGAACCCAACCCAAATGGGAGTCTACCACCGTACATTTTCTGCGGATATCCTGCCACGTACAGTGAAACTGTGGAAAGTAGTGTTTCCAGATAACTCTTACATCGGGCGGGGCTTTCAAGAAAAGGGTTCATACTTCCATAAAGGCAGGCAACAGATCAGTGATTCTTTATCAGTTGTTGATATTTATTAATTAAAAAAAGTGTCTGTCAAATTTCATCTGAATCCGTCAAGCCAAGCGTGAAAGAGTAACCAACATCCACACATCTATTCATTTTTCGAGTCGTTTTCAAAAAAAGTTAAGGGCTTAATCAAAACAAAATCACGATCGCTTACTTTGTGTTACGAAAGTTAGCCATCTTCTATATCTATCTATCTTCTATATCTATCTTCTATTCTTCTTCTATATCTATCTATCTATATCTATATCTATACATATAATCTGTAACAAGTCGGTGTCTGTACATTGAAGATATTTGAGAAAAACTGTCACTAGGGCTATTTATTAGCGCAATAGAACCCAAAACAATGATTTTTAAAATTATTGTCTGTTTGTCTGTTTGTCTGTGCGTTTGTGCGCGCTAATCTCAGAAATGGCTTAACCTAGAAGGATGCGGTTTTCACTGATATGTTGGTATTTTCTTGGATTAACATTTAGTGTTTGTTTCATTTGAATCGGTTCACAAATAAGAAAGATACGTCTATTTTAAGAATTTATCGAACATGGATAGTAAAAAAAATCCAACATAAAATGAGCTGACAACAATAGAGTAAACTATACTAAATAGGGTTCATCTTAAGTTGGACATGCACACAGGCGTGGCAGGGCCTATATAACACCAATAGGAGCGGAGCGGAGCGGAAGAATGTTTCAAAATCGGGGTTTTTTGAAGTAAAACTTCTATAGGCACGCTTGACTTGGGAGTACGGTGGTGAATGTGAACGCGGGTGTGCGTGGGGTTTTGGTGGGGGGGTGGTGTTGGGAGGGGGGGGGGGGTTGGGGGGGTATTTTTTATGTTGAGGAACTAAGGAGAGCCATAATTGATGAAAAAGCAAATTGGATAAAAAAAATAAGCTGCCCAAATTACTAATTCCACACCGACGGAGTCGCGGGCAAAAGCTAGTACAAAATATATGGGTAACTTTCGTCACACAGAGGAATGAATTAAGTTTTGTTTTAATTAAGTCCCTTAATTGTGTACACTTTTTTTTGAAAACGACTCATTTATGATTTAGTAAGATACCTAAGCTAAATATGGTCAGTTTAAGCTGGCAATTTCATAACATTATCAATTCTAAGATCTGATCACAACTGATGCAACCATACTAAACTTAACATTAGGGTCCATTCCCATAGATAAGCAAAGCAAATATCGCGTAGACTTTTCTTGCCATATGATAAAGCTGCAAGGAAATAATTTACAATTTGAGTTGATAATTACTATACTAAACGGGACTTATCACGCAATAAACCCACTACTACTGTGTTAACTCGTGACCACGGCTGCTGCAATGTGGCCGAAACGTCGAGGTAAATAAATAAATATTTATTGCGTGATAAATCTCGTTTAGTACTTATAGTAATTTCAGTTGAGCCGCAAAATACAGATTATTTCTTGTTATATCCGCAACGAGGATATCCGACACAGAAATAAGGTCATCGACATAGCTCAGAGAATTAGCAAGTTCAGCAAGTTAAGTGGCAGTGGGCTGGTCATATTTGTCGAAGAACCGACAACCGTTGGAGTAAACGAGTTCTTGAGTGGAGACCGCGTCTTGGCAAACGTAGTGTAGGACGCCCTCCGGCCAGGTGGAGTGACGATCTGCGAAAGGCTGCTGGTAGAAGCTGGATGCGTCTAGCCGAGGACAGGGCTCAATGGCGCTCATTGGGGGAGGCCTATGTCCAGCAGTGGACTGTTATAGGCTGATGATGATGATGATGATGATGATATCTTACACTATTCACAACAAAGTCAATTGGTTCAAAGGTAAATAACCTGTTAACTGTTGTTATCCCGTGTCAAGTCTAGGGTGAATGAGCATTTACTAGGCAAGCGTGCTCCATCGTAGGCCTCATCTTCGCTTTCCATCAGGCGTGATTGTGGTCAAACGCAAGCCTATATTGTATAAAGAAAAACCGGCGAAGTGCGAGTCGGACTCGCGCACCGAGGGTTCCGCACAAATTTATATGTATCTATTAACATCCAGTCTTAGCAGACCCCTGCTCCTAAGCAAAATGTGCGCAGTGTGGGGTCATTGTAGATTGGTTACTGATTATAGACAGAGAGACAAAAATCAATTTTTCCTTTATCTGTGCTATAAGACCTTGCTTCGTACCAAATTTCAAGATTCTGAGTTCACGGGAAGTACCTTGTAGGTTTTGATTCCCTAGCCCTTATTCAGGCTGCGATTCACATTTATTTTGACGTTTGTATCGTGACGCAGAACAGTATCGGTTTCATACAAACATTTGATTTGATGAAACCTAAGGATAAAACCGATACTGTTCTGTTGTGTCTCAATACATCACATCACGTCAGGTAAATGCGAATGCGGCTTAATATGTGTATTAAGGTACCCTTTTAAGGTACCTACCGTGTGCGGTAGGTACCTTAAAAGTGTAATAAATAAAAAAAATTAAAAACCTCCAACGCAATTAAATCTAGATCCCTTCCGCAGCATACAAAAGAGCTGATAACTTTGAAACGGCTGGACCAATTTTGATGAAACATGTCTAAGAACCATCGCCAAGAAAACAGCTTTCAAATAAAACCGCATCCAAATCAGTTTACCCATTTAAGAGTTGTGATGCCACAGACAGACAGACACACACAGACACACACACACACACACACACACACACCCCTGTTTTTGTGTCGGGGTTAAAACAGATCTCAGCTAAAACCTTGTTTTTTTTTTCTTTACCAAAGGTTGCGAACCACAGCCCCGCATCCTAGCTCTCCTAGGCAATTCGAGCTGAATAGTGTTCAAAGCGTAGGTGTGTACGTCACGGCCTTTGTCGACCAATCACAGCTCAATTGACAATTGTAGCCTATCTACATATCTTAACACACTTGAACTTGCCGCCGTGGTAAAAATAGACATTAAAGGTTTAACGCTTTTTGCACCTTTAGTGTCTCAATACAGCCGAAAATACCCAACCGAAATTCCACTAATATGACACACCATAAGAGTGGAAAAATAACCGAAAACGCTATCAAAATCTGGAGCCATTTCGTCAAAAATGTGACCACAAAAGTGAGGTGGTTGAAACGCTTGAATCAACATCCCGGCTGCAGGCCACAGCCAAGCAGGCCTGCAGGATGTGGATCATTGAATTTTTTCCTCACTTCTTCCGAACGAAAAACTCACGAGGTTCCGGGTTCGAACCCACGACCCTCTGCTTGAGAAGCAATAGCTCAAACCACTAGGCCACCACGGCTTGAATAATGACCCAAAACTATGCAAGTTCGGTTTTCAGTGGTAAATCTGCATCAATTCCTAACACTAATCAAAATATCCGCTTACGTAGACAATTAGCTCAATCAAACCGTCAATTGATTCATCGCGGTGCTGAGAGCTTTCTAATCAAGTCAATGGGGCTGTCTAGACATGAGATACATCGCATAATCCAATAGGCTTAATGCATTTTTATGACTGTACGAGTATAAGTCCAAAAACCAAGGGGCTACTCTGAAATTGAAAATCGAAGTTAATGAAATCAGAAATGTTTATTTGCTTGAATACAGTTCTTAAGATGTTAAAGCAATAATGTCAACTGTATTCGGCCTGCATGAAGGCGTTCAAATGATTACAATTGACAACCTTTCATTTTTTTAACACCTGAAAATTACTGCAGGAATCGAAAGAGTTTCGCCTCCTGAACACGGAAAAATATTTATTATAATTTATTTCTCCATATTTAAAAAAATACAACAAATTTAAAAATATATATGTACTTACAAATACGCTTATACACACACTCACACACAGCTACATACCCACCCCGCCTCTAGTTTGCCTTTGTTGGCCGCCTAGAGTGGAGCGTAGACTGACTTGACATTTTTTTTTCATAGTTTACTAATTTATTAGTTTCCATTTTTATCTGTTATTACTTCCTAATGTATATTTCTAATTTATATAGAATATGTGTAAATAAATTATATTATATTTAATTAATTTTTAATACTTACAAATACGTCCACAGAATAGATATGTTTCCTTTACCCTTTTCACTAGAAAAAAGAGCTGTCATAATTTTCAATTTGGTAAAGTCAAATTAACGTCATCACTTTTTTTAATAGAGACTAGACAAAAGTAATGGATCTATTCTATCGTTACGCTCTTTTAGAATAAGCACATCTTTAAAAAATTGTAACAAATTAATTAATAATCCTACTGAAAATTTCAAACTATCAGCCTCTTTCTCTTTCCAAACAGAATACAGAGAACGCATCAAATTATAGTCTTAGAAATATGAAATATTGTCAATTAATTAAAGTTACACAATGTCATAACATAATTAAATAAAAATTTAACGAGCAACGGGGCAACGAGGCGGCAACATTGGTGTGAACGGCTAAGGATGGAGAGGTGTTCCTGGACTTTAAACTTCAAAATGCCAACTCGCCACTTACGGAAACACATCCATCCTCCGAGCATTTAGCTCTTGCGCTCCACTCCACAAGGCTAGTGAATAAATAAATAAATAAGAGTGCTAGTCGGTTTCGCACTCTGAAGGTTCCATATAAATTTAAAAATCAGCAAGAAATACGCTATATATAGTATTTTTAAAACATAGTATTTTTGCGGTTCAGTCATCAATATGTGGTGGCATAGCGGTTTGACCTATAGCCTCTCAAACAGAGGATCGTGCGTGATGGGTTCAAATCCCGGATCGCACCTCTGAGTTTTTCAGAATTTATGTGCGAAATTACATTACCATGAGCTTTACGGTGAAGGAAAACATCGTGAGGAAACCTGTATACACCTGCGAAGAAATTCAATAATGTGTCTGAAGTTCCCAATCGGCACTGGGTCCGCGTGGGAACTAGGGCCCAAGGCCTCTCATTCTGAGACGAGGCCTGTGCCCTGCAGTGGGACGTATATCGGCTGGGATGATGAAGTGATATGCATTATTTCATTTATTTATTTTCCAGAACTAGTATAACGGGACTTCCTTGCCCGGTACCAATTCACTGACTTTTGTGACAACTTGTATACGAAGTGAAATAGATAAAAAATATGTACTTAAATGGTAAGTGATATCTTACATTTTTAAGTTGAACGAAATCGTTCCGTTGTTTTCTTTTTAATTCCCTAAAATTTACTAAAACAAAAGGTTCTAATACTTAAGTCTACACAACCGTTAAGTCTAGTAAACAAAAGCGCAAACCGACACTAATTTAATTAACTACTGTTTCCGGGTAGCCCGGGTATAAGAACAAATCCGGGTAAACCCGGACGGATGGTCGCCCTAGTTGCAAGGATGCGCCGGGATAATCCCGTAACGACTTGGATGTGTGGACACTGGACACTATAATTTAGTATACTCACAGTTAGTAAATAGTACCTATGGAACTAGGAGGAATGGAAATGTTTCAGTATTTCCGAGTAGGTACGGTTAAATCACGACGTATTCGTCGACCTGGAATCACCATCATCATCATTGCAGGGCACACGACTCGAAATGAAAGGGAAGGAAGGGAATGGGAGGGAATGAAATGAGAGGGGTTGGGCTGTAGTTCCCGCGCGGGTCCAGTGCGGATTGGGAACTTCACACACACCATTGAATTTCTTCTCAGGTTGCCTCACCATATTTTCCTTCACCGTAAAGCTCATGGTAAATTTCAAATGTAATTTTGCACCTCCGAAAACTCAGAAGTGTGGCTTGGCTTGGCTTGGCTCCTCCTAGATGACTCAAACGAGCCCAAACAAGATTGGTCGTACAAGTTAAGTATGAAGTATCTTTTTCTATTTATTTTTTTATTTTCTTCAACTTCATTTTTTTATTACTTTTACGGTCATCCCGTGAAACCATATATTTCAAAAAAAAAAAAAAAAAGTTGAAGAAAATAAAAAATAAATAGAAAAAGATACTTCATACTTAACTTGTAAAAGTTGGCCTAGTAGCGCCATCTCTTGGTCCAGGTGAGCGGGTAGCTCCGAAGGAGTGTTGAAGTCTCTCGGTAGAGGGCATTAACATAGATGCGCTTTATTACTGCCTAATGTGATTATAACAGACTGAAGTGTACGATGTATGGGAAAGATTCGTCGCTAACTTCTAGACCAGTGATGGTGTAGGGGTAAGCACGCAGCACGGAACGCTGAGGACCTGGGTTCGATTCCCAGCATTGGTCTTTTTTCTGGGGTTTTTTCTGTGCATCTATATTTCAGTTTGTATTTAGTTTGAAAGATTGGTCGTGTCTTTTTATTACAGAGTTCCTATGGCCACCTTCTAGATCCATCATCAGATCAGCTCCGTTTCATAATAATACTCCATTGTCATCCGTTTTACACATGCATGCAGAATTTCAGCTCAGTCGGAAACCGGGAAGTGGGTCACATTAAATTTAACTTGCAAGATTTGACCCGTACATAATGTACATACATTGCAAGTTAATAAAAAGCTTACTGTTTTAAACTTTCGTAATTTTCACTCATAATACCGCCCGCTAACGACCGCTTTAGCCTAGTTGGTAGTGACCCTGCCTACGAAGCAAGAGGTCCTGGGTTCAAATCCCGGTAAGGGCATTTATTTGCGTGATGAGTACGAATATTTGTCCTGAGTTATGGATGTTTTCTTTGTATTTAAGTATTTATTTATCTATATAAGTATGTTTATCGTCGTCTAGTACCCATAGCACAAGCTTTGCTTAGTTTGGGACTAGGTCGATTTGTGTAACATTGTCCCTTAATATTTATTTACTAGCTTTTGCCCGCGACTCCGTCTGCGTGGAATTAGTAATTTGGGCAGCTTATTTTTTTATCCAATTGGCTTTTTCATCAATTACGGCTCTCCTCAGTTCCTCGATATAAAAAAAATTACCCCCCCGCAACCCCCCGCACCCTCCAACCCGCTCCCCTCGCACAACCCCCCACACAGCAACCGTCACCCCCCCCCCCGCACCTCCCCCCCTCCCACACCCCTCCGCACCCCCCGTACGCCCTGCCACACAGCACCTCCCGCACACCCGCGTTCGTCCCAAGTCAAGCGTGCCTATGCCTATAGAAGTTTGACTTCACGTTTTTTTTTGTCAAATATCTTGAAAACGGTGCATCCTACGGCAAAATCAATGAAATTTTCATCCCCCTTTAATGCCCCCGCACCGTCTCTCCCGTACCCTTCCCGGCACCCCACTCCCCCTCAACCCTCCCCCCCAGGGTTTTTGTCAAATATCTTGAAAACGGTCATCCTACGGCAAAATCATTGAAATTTTAATACCCCCTTTGCAGCCCCCCTCCCCCGCACCCTCACCCCCCTCACAATTTTTCATATCGGAGCAGTAGTTCCTGAGATTAGCGCCTATGGAAGTTTTACTTCAAAAACCCCCGATTTGGAAACATTCTTCCGCTCCGCTCCGCTCCTATTGGTGTTAGCGTGATGATATATAGCCTATAGCCTTCCTCGATAAATGGGCTATCTAACACTGAAAGAATTTTTCAAATCGGAGCAGTAGTTCCTGAGATTAGTGCGTTCAAACAAACAAACACACAAACAAACAAACAAACTCTTCAGCTTTATATATTTGTATGGATTTATTTGATTTAATTACTATACTAAACGGTTTACTCGTGATCATCGCTGCTGCAATGTGGCCAAAACGTCGAGTTAAATATTATTTTGCGTGATAAGTCCCGTTTAGTACAGTAATTATGAATAAAAAGCTTGTAATAAAAGTATAGTCTATTTTTAGATTGTCAGATTTCCAGCTATCTACTCTCCAAATTTCGCTTAAATCCGTCTGGCAGTTTTTGAGTGATGGTGCATCAAACACATACACAACACACAGACTTTCACATTAATTCACATTTATAATATTTCTAGGACAAATAATCGCACGGCCTAAGTAGAAATGTGACGAAACTCACGATATTTCTCAAGCCGTATTTACTCGTAATTCTCTATTCATTTAATACAAAACAAATCGCAACATAATTACAGGTTCCCAACGAAACATTCGCATTTAAAAGTTACCGCGTACTTTGAATTTACAAACAAAATAAGCTCGGATTTCAAATTTCCCTAACAATATTAACGCACACGCTTTCGTTGAATTTGGGGAAGCTTGAAATACGAGTAATACGACGCCATTTTTTTAACCGACTTCAAAAAAAAGAGGAGGTTATCAATTCGTCTATATGTTTTTTTTTTTTTTGTATGTTTGTTACGCGATTACTCCCTCAATTGTGAACCGATTTTCAAAATTCTTTTTTTGTTTGAAACAGTATACTCCTGAGGTGGTCCCATTGGCACCAAGTCAAGATCTGATCATGGGATCCTAGAGAAATCGAGGGCAACCTTCAAATTTTACAGGCAAACCTATAGTGATTTTAGCATTTTTAGTATCAAGTGAAGTATTTGCATTCGGAAAGTGTCATTTCGTAAACTGGACCTGATGAAGAAGACCGTAGATGGCCAACGGAACTCCTCAACGGGTCAAATCTTGCAAGTTAAATTTGACCCACTTCCCGGTTTCCAATTGAGCTGAAATTTTGCAGACATGTGTGAATTGGATGACAATGCAATATTATTATAACATGGAGCTGATCTGATGATGGAGCTGAAAGTTGGCCATAGAAACTCTGTAATAAAACGATACGACCGCATTGAGTTTGAGCTCATTTGATTTGTTTTGACGAGTACTTTGATCCTATATGGTAACTAGGGTCTGAAGATGGAGTTGGAAGGTGACCATAAGAACTCCGTAATAAAACAACATAACCCCATCGAGTTTGGGCTCGTTTGATTCGTCTTGACGATTACTTTGGTAACCAGGATCAAAAAGTACAGTCAGCAAAGAGTGCCTGTTGTATCGCATAATGTTTATTGTTCTAAAATTTTCTGGCGAAGAATGTTTGGCATACTGTTGAAAGTCCTAAAGCATATTTGTTCGTCCTTATATTGATAACAAGAACATCGAATTACCTACAACGTTTTATTACTAATATTAATTGGCCAAAGCAGTCCGAAGAATTGTGTAAGTTATTCACCTAAACTATAGTAAGTAGGTATGGCACCTATGTACAAAGAAAAGGGGGCAATAAAAATACCTACAAACCACCTCTCGCATAACCTTGTTAGGTTCGTTAGATATCTTGCGTCCCGTAGAGTGGGAATGGAAGTGTAGTCAGCGGAGAGGGGCTCGGGGGGCGATGCCCCCCGCTTTAAAAAAATAATTTCAAACCATCCCCCGTTTAACCTGGTTAGGTTCGTTAGTTACCTTGCGCTCCTCAAAGTCATATTAAAGGGAGGGCTCGGGGGGCGAAGCCCCCCGCAATAAAAAAAATACTTTCAAACCATCCCCCGTTTAACCTGTTTAGGTTCGTTAGTTACCTTGCGCTCCTCAAAGTGATATAAATGGGGGGGGCTCTGGGGGCGAAGCCCCCCGCAATAAAAAAAGTACTTTCAAACCATCCCCCGTTTAGCCTGTTTAGGTTCGTTAGTTACATTGCGCTCCTCAAAGCGATATTAGGTGGGAGTGGGGGCTCGGGGGGTGGAGCCCCCCGCAATAAAAAAAACTGTCAAACCGCGTCCCGTTTAACCTAACCAGATTCGTTAGTTATCTTGTGTCCCTCAGAGTGGAAAATGAAGCCTTGGCACTGGAAGGGGGCTCGGGGGGCGGAGCCCCCCGTAATAATAAACACCTTCAAACCACCCTCTGTTTAAAACCAAACCTGTTTTAAACCCTGTTAGGGGCGGAGCTGGTTAGCTTCATTAGTTGTCTTACGTCACTCAGAGTGGAAATAGAAGACGCGTTCTTGGAGGGCGGCTCGGGGGGCGGAGCCCCCCGCAGTAAAAATACTCTTAAACCACCTCCCGTTTAACCTGGTTAGATTCTTCAGTTACCTTGCGTCCCTCAGAGTGGAAATAGAAGCATCGCTACCGGAAAGGGGACTCGTTGGGTGAAGCCCCCGCAATAAAAATACTTTCATACCATCCCCCGTTTAACCTGGTTAGGTTCGTTAGTTACCTTGCACTCCTTAAAGTGATATTAGGCGGGAGGGGGGCTCGGGGGGGCCAAGCCCCCCGCAATAAAAAAAAAACTGTCAAACCGCGTCCCGTTTAACCTAACCAGATTCGTTAGTTATCTTGCGTCCCTCAGAGTGGAAAATGAAGCCTTGGCATTGG
Organism: Archips crataeganus; assembly: GCA_947859365.1. Taxonomy (NCBI): domain Eukaryota; kingdom Metazoa; phylum Arthropoda; class Insecta; order Lepidoptera; family Tortricidae; genus Archips; species Archips crataeganus. Next base: position 6,429,864 of record OX402068.1, read on the forward strand.
AAGGGGGGGCTCGGGGGGCGGAGCCCCCCGTAATAAAAAACACCTTCAAACCACCCCCTGTTTAACCTAGTTAGGTTCGATAGTTATCTTACGTTCCTCAGAGTGGAAATAGAATCCCCGCTGATGGAGGGGGGCTCGGGGCGAAGCCTCCCGCAATAAAAATACTGTTAAACCTCCTCCCGTTTAACCTGGTTTGATTCGTCAGTTATCTTGCGTCCCTCAAGAGTGGAAATAGAAACCTCGGTATACTAGAGGCGCTTGGGGGGTGGAGCTCCCGTAATAAAAAATACCTTCAAATCACTTCCCGTTTAACCTGGTTAGGTTAGTTAGCTGTCTTGCGTCCCTCAGGGTGAAAATAAAAGCCCCGCTCTTGGAGGGGAGGGGGGCTCGGGGGGCAGAGCCCCCCGCAATAAAAAAATCTGTTAAACCATCTACCTTTTCACATGGTTAAATTCGTCAGTTTATCTTGCGTCCCTCAGAGTAGTAATAGAAGCCTCGCTACTGGAACGGGGGGCTCGGGGGGCAGAGCTTCCCGCATTAAAAAAATACCTTCAAACCACCCCCGTTTACCTTTGTTAAGTTTGTTAGTTACCTTGCGATCCTCAGAGCGTAAACAGAAGCGGGGCTTCGTTTACTGGCTACGCCTACGCATCTTTTTTATACCAATACAACTAAAAAGCCAAAAATAAAAAAAATTAAATAAAAAATAGAACCGCTTTCAAAAACACCCAAAAAAATATTAATTAAAAATATAACCGACTATAATGAGCATTATAATATCTTTCTACTAATCTGTTTGAAGTCGGGCCTCAGCTCGAGCCAGCAGGAGTGGACTTAGTAATTAAATTAATAAATAAATATCCCGGGACAATTCACACCAATCGACCTAGTCTCAAAGTAAGCAAAGCTTGTGTTATGGGTACTAGGCAACGGATAAACGTACTTATATAGATAGATACATACTTAAATACATATTAAACACCCAAGACCCGAGATCAAACATTCGTGTTTTTCATACAGATATCTGCCCCGACGCGGGAACCGAACCTGGGACCTCAAACTTTATAGTAGTAATTTAACTTACCTACCTATTATCCCTATTATGTCTACTATCTGTTGGGCTTCTACCACTCCTGCTAGCTCGTGCTGAGGCCCGACTTCAAACAGATTAGTAGAAAGATATTATAATGCTCATTATAGTCGGAATTAATATTTTTTTGGGTGTTTTTGAAGGCGGTTCTATTTTTTATTTAAATTTTTTATTTATTATACACCGTGAAATTTTAATGGTTGTTTTCCCGAAACGAGGTGATTTAATATCGATTGTACAATCGATTTATAATTACTATTTTGACTAGAGTCAAAAATCCAATTGTGAAAAACGAAAGTCGAAAATGACCGCAAACCAATAGTAACGCTTCGTTAGTACCTAACCTATCGTACGATCGTACGCTACTTGTACCAACGAAGCGTTACTATTGGTTTGCGGTCATTTTCGACTTTCGTTTTTCACAATTGGATTTTTGACTCTAGTCAAAATAGTAATTATAAATCGATTGTACAATCGAAACTAAATCACCTCGTTTCGGGAAAACAACCACTAAAATTTCACGGTGTATTTAATGGCGTATTTAAAAATGACTAGGATCATCATCATCATTTCAGCCGAAAGACGTCCACTGCTGAACATAGACCTCCCCCAAGGCCCTAAAGTCCGCGGACGCCACTCGGGAATCTTTCGGCCCCATCAGCCGTCAGTTCTACGAGCGATGTGCTCTGCCCACTGCCACTTGAGTCTGGCGATTCTTCGAGCTATGTCCGTGACTTTAGTCTTTGCGCGGATTTCATCATTTCTAATGCGATCCCGCAGAGAAACTCCAAGCATAGCCCTCTCCATCGGCCTCTGAGTGACTTTGAGCTTTCCATCCCATCGTTAGCGGCCGCGTCTCAGTGCCATAAGTTCATAAGTCATCACCAGGGGGGGCACACTTACATATATCACACTTTTCATGCGACTACAGCGATCTCTGGTTGTTTGGTAAAGAACTAAATTAGCGGCCATCTTGGTTGACTTGTCAAACTTGTCAGTTGTCATTCATCGGCCATGGCCATGGCGTACCAAATTGTACGGTCAAGGACTTTAATTGATAGGCCACTTGCCAATGTTCGTATTTTAGCCGTATAGTGCAAATCGGGTTTAGCTGCTTATAGTTTGTATATGCTGATTTGAATTAGACGGCTAAAATACGAATAGTGGCAATTAGCCTATCAATTAAAATTACGCGTAATTATAGCTGTACATCACTACCAACATATACATATAGATAGGTATACATCTATCTATAGATACGTCACATTAGTTCTTCACCAGGGCGTAGGGCAGCAGCACCTTCCATACATGCATATTTGACCATAGAGTTGCCACTCTTGTTCATATAATATTACAATACTCTTTGGTCATCACTGGCAACACACACTAGTCAAAGACTTTTGACTTGAGACACTGCGGTATATTAGATTGGATGACTAGGACGTTTATTTGGAAGTCTTTGCCTTCCATTGTAACAGACTTCAGAAAAAAAGGTTATTAATTCGGATGTTTTTTAGGGTTCCGTAGTCAACTAGGAACCCTTATAGTTTCGCCATGTCTGTCCGTCTGTCTGTCTGTCTGTCTGTCTGTCCGCGGCTAAGCTCAGAGACTGTTAGTACTAGAAAGCTGTAATTTGGCATGAATATATATATCAGTCACGCCGACAAAGTGGTTGAATACAAAAAACTAAAAAAAATTTTTTTAGGGTAGGAACCTCTCATAGACATAAAGTGGGGGTGATTTTTTTTTTGTCGGCTAACCCTATAGTGTGGGGTATCGTTGGATAGGCCTTGTAAAACCATTGCGGGGTTGCTAATATGATTTTTCTATTCAGTAATCTGTTTGCGAAATATTCAACTTTAAAGTGAAAATTTTCATTAAAATCGACCGTCCCCCCCTCTAAAATCTAAATTGTTGGGTGGAAAAATTTGAAAAAATTCAGAATGGTAGTAAATATATCAAATTTACTAGGAAAATTATAGCGGCTAAGATTGCTTGGAAATTATTTGTAGTTTAAGAGTAAATAGTAGCCTAAGGTATAAAACATACCTAAACTTGGATGATTCTGTACACATAAGAAATCCTTAAAAAAATATTACTTGATTTTTTCGTAACGGCTACGGAACCCTACCTTGGGCGTGTCCGACACGCTCTTGGCCGGTTTTTTTTATTATCTATTTATCTACAGCCATTATCTGTTAATTGCTGGACATGCTGTGTCACATTGCTTGACATTGCTGAGTGTGAAGTTTCCAAGCCAAGCCATATCATTCTAAGAGAAGGCCTGTGCCCTGCAGTGAGAGGTAAGTACACATTATAATGGGATGATGATGATGCTGAAGGAAAAAACGAGATTTATATATTCACTAACTGATACCGATGATGATGTTTTGCCGGATTTTAACTTTATGCAATGAAAGAGATGAGAAAGCTCTACCACTGAATTCTGCGCGGACGAAGTCGCGGGCAAAAGCTAGTTAATTTATATTACGCGACTGTCTAGCTAACAATATACACGTGATCAATCGTAAAGTTTAAGTTAGCGACCTTACCTTAATGGCTAATTAGTGATTACATTAGGCAATCAAGCATTTTCAAGTCTATAGTGAATGAACATTTACTAGGCAAGCGTGCGCCATCGTAGATATCATCTTCGCTTTCCATCAGGCGTTTAAAAAAAAAGGCTAACTCGGACACTCGAAGTATCGATTAGTGTTTAATCGCTCATTTCTTAGATTATTTATACACTAGATAGAGTGTCAGTAGCAAACATTGCGATATAAAACGTCCAAAAATTCATTTGATAGCTTTATATTACGATCGCGTTACGTCATTCAAACTGAAGGGAGGAAAATTACATATAAAAAAAAAAAAAATAATTTAATTCTGATATTTTTTGTTAGTATACATTTACAACCTATAAACTATGTTAGTAATGAATTTAAATAATAATTTCAATAATCTAATCAATTAAATGCAATAAATATTAAAATAATAAAATAAAATGTCACAAGTAAAAATAATAATAATAATTTAGAAACGCTAATAACCAATAATTAATTTAATATTCATAAAATAAAAACGGAACCAAAATTAAAATTAGAATAGACGACTGCTACCGCTACTGCTACATATAAGCCAGCAGTTGGCTTATATTTTTCGGGACGTTTTCATGCCGCCTAAGCTCTATCTACCTAGTGTATAAATAATCTAAGGCTCATTTGTCACTTTTTACGATAGTTTGAATACGATACGACTACGATAGCATTAATTTTTTTTTTTTTCTGATTTTTGTCGAGGCTTTGAACACTCCAGGTGACCATGTCAGCCTCATGGGTGCTTACACAATTCCCTATTCAAGGGGCATATCAATAAAATGGTAAATGCCGATTGCTTTGTCTGACAACGGCTCAGATAGCCAACAATTCACCTGGCCATTGTGCATGGAACCCAAATCCCCAAAAACTCTTCTCCTCAAGTCTGAATTCCGGACAACAACACATGGGCCAAGTCATCACACTTCTGACAGTCATCACATAGTGGTGATGATTTAATTTTCATCATATATTGAAACTTATTTGTAGGGATGTGTCCGGAACGAACTCTAAAAGCAGACACCAATACTCTTCTAGCAAGGCCAGCTGAGTCAAACCAAGGCGTCCACCGGGGGCTATCATGGATAGTTCTGTACCAGATTCCTACACCCCTAGATATACCCTGCTCACCAAAATGGTATTCCCATTTCTGTAGGCTCCTTCTTTTAATTCTGGGAACCAATTCACTAGAAAGGGGTTCACAATCCGTTACAGAACCATACAGCATTAAAATTTGCTAACGCATTCGCAGCCGGCAGTCAAACCGAAGACTTCTTCAGGTGCCGCAAACACCCATCTGTGTTGTCATAATGTTTTTTTTTCAGACGTACTTAGTTCCGAAAGCTTTAGTAGTGTATGTGAAATGGCTGCCGAATAATGGCAACACTGTACAGTACCCGGCCATAAAGATTGAACACAGTCTTTGAAAAAAGGCTCGGCAAATGTCCAAAGACCGGTGTGTTTTTTGTGTTTTTTGTGTGTGTGCGTGTGTGTGTGTGTGTGTGTGTGTGTGTGTGTGTGTGTGTGTGTGTGTGTGTGTGTGTGTGTGTGTGTGTGTGTGTGTGTAACACAACAAAGACCGTGTGCGTGCAATCTTTATGGCCGGGTACTGTAGGTAATTGCCACTGAGGCAAAGTCACGAAACGCATATTGTGTGTTATCCCTTTACACCCGAGAGAAAAAAATCTCTAACAGCTCCGTGCGACATTACGTAACATTTTTATTACTTTATAAAGAGTCAAGAAAAAATAACAAAAAAAATCCTGACTGAGCTGGTCTTCCACAATCAGACCCTCACGTTCGTGTGGCTCAGGAATAATATGTAACTCGCACGTTCGTGAGGGTCATGATGTGATTGTGTATAAATTTTACATTAAAACGGTTATTGAAGAATTTAAATGAATAAAACACAGTTATAGAAATAAAAACTAAGTAATTCATAATTTAGGCACTAAATCACAGCGATTTCTCAGGCAGCATTACAAAATAATCAACAAAATTATAGTTTTCATAACAAAAAATGCTAATTTCTAGCTTAGTTGAGACAATTAATATCTAAATTAGTAAAATTACATGAGATCGTAATCAGACATATATGTTTTGATGTTATTCCTTCTTATGATACAATTTATCTCTCGATGTGCATAAATACACGTCGCATTTAATTTTTCATCGACTACCGCAGTCTTCTATGCGACATGACCGAGGGGCCTTTGAATGGAAAAGAGCTTGCAGATTTCAGAGGCGGTCGTTTTTAATTCTACGCCTGTCGTACATACATCCTAGGTATCTCTTTCATGAAGGCTTTGTCAATGTACTCATGAAAGTACTCTACCGGGGAGCGGACAGGTTTCACTGGTAGCGAGGTGTAATTGTGTGGCTTATCCGTAAACAGAACTCGCTTCCATGTTGGACTTCGAGGTGCGGGTGCTGTTAAGGATCTTCAACTGCGTACATTTCCCCGTGTACGGACAGATCTACCTCTACCTCTGCCTATTCGATCATTTCTAGGTAAAGATTCCGACCTACCTCGACCTGGACGTCTTCTAGCTCCGATTTGCAACGGCGAAATAGGGGGCTGTGATAATGTCCCTAGTGGTGGAGTCGCTGGTCGCGGAGAAGGGGGTGGAGAAGATGGTCGCGGAGAAGGGGGTGGAGAAGATACACGCGGTGAACTTAACGGAGAGCGTGACCGCGGCCTTACTTCATGCAGAGTAGAAATTTCTTCATCCAAGAGCAAGTCGCCATCACTGGCTAGGTTTTCGAAAAAGTTAGGCGCATCTTTCAAATCATCGTCATCTAAACCTTCAATTTCTGACAGGTTTCCGTCTGCCAGCAGATCTTCTATTATTTTATCGGTCAACGGAGCTCCTAAAATAAGCAAAACATCCCGGTTAGTAAGTCAAGCGTATACATAAATAAGTTATACCTACAAAACCAACATCACAGTACACAACCGAAACCGCACGATCGTGAGAGTTCAATGATACGCAACGCAACCGAAATCACACGACCGTGATAGTTAAAATTCAAAAACAAATTTCATGTATGTATTTCATTCGAATTAATGCAGATTAATTAAAATATATCACACACACAAGTACTCTTTGCAATCCGATAGTAAATTACGAAGATATTTAATGGTAATTAGTAAAAAAAAATCCACTTACGATAGTGAGTCCGACGTTCAAAGAACACATCGATCTCCCACGCCACGTCAATGAGACTGACGAGTCCCGACGCGTACGCATGAGCCTTCTGTATTTCTTGTCTCATTCTAGCATAGCCGCACGATCGATCGACATCGGTTGGGTTCGCAAAAGCGGTTCGCCATACGCGAAATATTTTTTCAAAATCAACACTCACGATCGTTTCAACACATGAATAAGTACGGAGCAGAATAAAAACTTCCGAACAGAGCTCGAAATTCTTACCTATTATTATGATTGTTGGGTTGTCACTCGGTAAAAAAAATTAATTAAGAATCAAAATATTTTATTCAAACAAGTACCTAAGTATCTAATATCTGTATATCTACAAACACTACAACAGGTAGGCATCTTTAAAAACAACCGAACACCCGAACTATGTAGGTAAACGCTAAACGGTCGCGTCGTCGCTAGCGGCACACCTGAACTTTGTCTACTCACTGAGCTAGTTCAAACCGGTTTGTCTCCGAGCGGGCGCCGGTGCACGCCCCCCCGTCCTGTCTGTACAGGTCACGCACACATATGTTGTGCGTATAGTAGTGTAATGCGTGCGCGGCGTTGTTTGAAGTTTTTATTCTGCTCTTTATTTATTCATGTGGTTTCAAGTCGAGTGTAAAGGGTTATTGACACTAAAGGCGTTAAAGTTAATTTACCTAAATGCTTACCAACTCAATTTTGGTTGTAATTCATTGACTAAAAGTGGACTATTGTATATTAATTACTCCAAGTCTATTTAAAAAACCAAAAAACCATTAAATGTTTCTACCTTTGTCCATTATAGACTGTAAAACCATCCCACCGATATGTCCCCAAGCATTTTAACTTGAAAGACAATAATGCGACAGTGGTTTAAGATTACTAAAAAAATGTATACTTATTTGGCACATTTACTTAATTGGTCCATGCATGAATCGATTGCACGGACGAAGTAGCGGGAAACAACTAGTGCTTAGACATAGATCAATAAATAAAGAACTATCTTACCTTGTTAGTAGCTTCGCTGTTGATATGTAAACTTACTAAGTTTATTAACAATTCTTGAACAAAACAAATAAACTTCACATACAATGTACTACATCAGATTTTGTACGCATCCGCAATCTATAGAGAAGCGCAGTTTCTTTTTAAAAACTTTCATCTTTCTTTTCACAAAAGGATCCACTGTGCTAAGCTTCCTTTGATACAAAATAAAATAGTTTTTCGATTTTAAATTCAATGTTTTAATTAGAAAAACACTTTTAAAGAGACGCAGAATTAACACTGGCCGCCGAAAAAGTCATTAGCATTGTGATTGAAACGAAAATTTTCGCGTGCGACCTTCAAAAATAGAACGACCGAACGCGCGTAACGCCAATCGGTAAAAATGGCCGGCGTAGTATGTGAAGGAAGCGGTTAATAGGGCTGCTATTTTGACCATTCCTTGTGTATTATTTATTTTTATTGGAAAATTAGCCTCTAATGGCCGGATTGGTGCGTAACGATGTCTGCAGCAGCTAAACCCACGCGGTCTCGGTACGCGACTGAACTGAACTCACAACTCGTTCATTCGTTTCGTCGTCAAATATTCTCTTTAATATTTAAGACATGTGTACAATATAGGACTCTGTATATGACAGGTCGGTATCTCAGTGACGCAGGGAGAAGTTTACATAGGGGTTAACACGCAAAGAGCGAAGTTATCTCCGACAGAAGTTCGGAGTCTGACGGCGGTGATTTCTTACTTCTTATTCATAATGCTATAAATGTCACGTTTAGGATTTTGGAATACAATGGCTATGAAGTTAATGTCGTGATGATGAGAAAGTTAATGTCACTGGTTTAATTTTATTTGATTTAGTTAAAGTTAACGGACGGATTTGACAGGTTTCAAGTCAAAGTTTGTTTAAGAAACTGACTTGTCAAAGAGGTTTTAGACTCATACACCAAAACATGTGTAAGGGTGACAATGATTTTAATTAAAAAGTGATGAAAAAAATAGACGTAATTGCGACTTAATTGTGGTCGCCACCGAATACTGACCTAGAAAAATTGGTACCTGATCACCGATTACAAATCATCGTGTACTTTGATCAGATCTTGCGACTTGTGTCCGTTGTGGTAATAATCGTGGGATGGTAATGATGTATAACCGAGCTGTCAAAACACTTGAATATTCACCCAGGTACCTTACAAAGAAAAATAAAAAAAAGAGGTTTTAACAACTCCAGTAATGTCTCCATATATAGCAATATATATGTTCGCTTCAATAATTTTATCGTGCACTTAGTCGGCAGCCGCCTACATCGTCTTTGTACACGGACCTAATGTATACTATCATTAATAGATTGTAGGTACTAGTCGTGTTGGTGGATAATTTAGTTATAGTTGTGGTGAATGGAACAGTGTATGGGCCAATATTGAATTTGAGTATTTTGATACGACCTCAAAAAAGGAAGATTCGGCTGTATTTTTTTGTTTGCTAACTCAGAACTTTTTCTGAACCCGAGTGGGATTTACAAGCCAAGCTCTCTCATTCTGAGACGAGGCCGGTACCCTTCAATGTGACCTATAATAGACTAAGATGATGATGTTTATACCTACCTCCCTTTTGCCACTTTCATGTCCGGCCGCAATCCTGATAAAGGGTCAAAAATACTGACATGTCAAGACAAATCCTGACATATGGCAACCCTAGCCCCGGCTAAGAAAAGCGTTTTTGCAAAAATTCTTAATACAGTATTATTCAAAGTCAAATTTCTTTATTAAATTTATTTCCAAACATCTCTGTCCATGTTATATTGTTTTGTAAAAACGTCTCATGTTGTTTGTGGTCCGTTTAGAAGTTTAAGGTCTTAGGTCTCCAGTCTGCTCTTCCCCCAAAATCCAAATTTCATAAACCAAAGAGTCTCCTTATACACCGTGAAATTTTAGTGGTTGTTTTCCCGAAACGAGGTGATTTAGTATCGATTGTACAATCGATTTATAATTACTATTTTGACTAGAGTCAAAAATCCAATTGTGAAAAACGAAAGTCGAAAATGACCGCAAACCAATAGTAACGCTTCGTTGGTACCTAACCTATCGTACGATCGTACGCTACTTGTACCAACGAAGCGTTACTATTGGTTTGCGGTCATTTTTGACTTCCGTTTTTCACAATTGGATTTTTGACTCTAGTCAAAATAGTAATTATAAATCGATTGTACAATCGAAACTAAATCACCTCGTTTCGAAAAAAACAACCACTAAAATTTCACGGTGTATAAAACGTGTCATGTCTCCACGTCGACATTGGCATAATACGCCTTGCTAACACTTTCAGCGTCGTAAACTGGTCAATATTGACGTCTTTCCACCTCATTTCCTTTCGACATTATACGCTACATTCTAGAAATAGAACCTCAAACCAATTTAGTTTACTAAATACCACTTTATGTTTTATCGGTAGTGATAAAAATGTTTTTTGGCTTATTCGTAACTAGCTGGTTCTCGCGACTTCATCCGCGTTAATCATTGATGCTCCGCTCCTATTGGTCGTACCGTGATGTTATATAGCCGATAGCCTTCCTCGATAAATGGACTATTCAAAACAAAAATATTTTTTCAGTTTGAACAATTAGTTGTGTAGATTAGCGCGTTCAACCAAACAAAGAAATAAACTCTTCAGCTTTATAATATTAGTTTAGACCACCAAAACAATGCATTCGGTCCATTCAGGAGTCGATTGCGCGGACCAAGTCGCGGACAAAAGCTAGTATCCAATAAAAAACCGGCCAAGTGCGAGTCGGACTCGCGCACCGAGGGTTCCGTGCAAATTTATATGTATCTATGAACATCCAGTCTTAGCAGACCCCTGCTCCTAAGCAAAATGTGCATAGTGTGGGATCATTGTAGATTGGTTAGTGATATAGACAGATAGAGAAAAAAATTATGCTTTTCGCAATTTTTCCTTTATCTGTGCTATACCTTTTGATTCCCTTGCGAGTAGTTGCGAGTTTGAAAATATGCGGCTTAAATTGCTGTTTCTTTTGATTGCGTTGACATAGAAATTTGATTTTGTTACAGCTTAAAGGTATTATAGACCTGAATATTTGATATGAATTTCAATTCAATACCTCTACGCGTTCATGAGGCTTACCCCTTTGGGTAGTAACTTTAAAATTATTATAATATTTTTTTTATATGATGTGACTAAAAATTTAAGGTTTTCGCAATTTTTCCTTTATCTGTGCTCTGACACCTTGCTTCGTACCAAATTTCAAGATTCTGAGTTTACGGGAAGTATCCTGTAGGTTTTGATTCCCTTGCGAGTGCCGAAAATTTGCGGCATAAATAGTTTGGTTACTGATATAGTGATATAGACAGACAGAAAAAAAAAATATGAACTAATTGAACTAAAACAATTACTTTGCTCACCCGCGACCTTACAATAGTTACGTTTATGCAAGAAATGTGCGTTCATGCAGTTCCTCCACCTCCACACTGTACGAACACACACAAATCACATAAACCCAACCATCACCACCGCCAAGCTACACTGACGCGTTTCGAACTCAACCAGAGCTCATCTTCAGAGTTACCACAACCGTATGCTATGCTACCAAATGTTAAACTAACAAACCAAAACAAATGTTTTAACTTGTCACTGTAACTTCTCAAGTACCCACTTTATTTTTCTTATTCTCAAACTACCCCACAAAAATTAACTTTTATTGACATATTATAAAACTACCTTGAATTTTTTGTTTATTTATTTATAAGGCATATTTAATTAATACTAACTGTTCAAATTCGACCCAAGCCGCAGTAAAGGAGAAGATACTAAATTTACCTGTTCATTAATAATAGACCCCATAGTGTTGTACCTAATTATTTCCATGCATTCCAGAGCATCCAGACGCAACCCCTTGCCGCAATAATGTAACACTTCATAAGAATCTGAATCTAACAATGAATGATTTGATTCCAACAAATGTTTTGCAAATTGCAAATTAAATTAAAAAAAAATATGTTTTTCGCAATTTTTCCTTTATCTGTGCTATTAGACCTTGCTTCGTACCAAATTGCAAGATTCTGAGTTCACGGGAAGTACCCTGTAGGTTTTGATTCCCTTGCGAATTCCGAAAATATGCGGAAATTTGCGGCATAAACGGCTGTATCTTTTGATTGCGTTGGCTTAGAAGTTTGATTTTTTCACAGCTCCAAGGGACAGCTGTAGACCTGTATTTGATATAAATTTCAGCTTGATACCTCGACGCGTTCCTGAGAAAAAGGGTCTTGACAGACGGACGGACAGACGGACAGACGGACGAACGGACGGACGGACGGACGGACAACAAAGTGATCCTATAAGGGTTCCGTTTTTCCTTTTGAGGTACGGAACCCTAAAAATAATCAACACGGTGTGTATACGTACAAAAATGTACGATCAGCTGTAGATAACAGGTATCTCCTGTAACGGGGGTAACCACACCGGGGGGTACCTTTCCTCTGCAGCTGGCTGTACGTACCTGTAAATACACAGTGTTTATTTATTTTTTAACTTTCCGTGGTATCTCCATTGACCTATAATAACAACAAGACACCCAATCGCTTAACAAAAGTTCCTCAAAAAACGTCCGAGCGGCGTTGTGTGTACGTATACATCAATTTATACAGATAACATTAACAGCATTCATTCAAATTAACACCTTGTTTCGTAGCAGTAATGTTTAATGTCAATTGAATACGATCGTTCGAAGTAGTGACATGACGTCACGCGCTGGAAACCGCCTAAAGAGTAAAGAATGCAGTGGAGTGGTCATGCGAAGCGGAAGCTAGACTGTCTGTCTCTTTTTTTCTCGTGAGTTTGATGACGGTGCGAAAGAGACATATACGAATACGGGGCGAGAAGTGACGTTGTAATCAACGCGCGGTCGAAACACAACTGAACCAAAAGCCTGCACAATAGACGCGTGTGTAGGCTTTTGCTTCCGACGGTTTTTGAGCGTGATTGGGAGTCTAGTTGTTATTATAGGTCAATGGGTATCTCACAGAAACTGGCTGGAAGATTGTTTTTTGTTCAAATCAAAGAAATATTTAAAGTTGCCTGCGGGGGGAGTAGGTACCTAATATTTAAGCTAATATTATTATCGGTCAGCGAGTTGGTAACGGTCATTAAAATCTTACTAATATTATACCTGGTTTACACTCGCGTACGAGTGGCGAGACGAACTGCGGGACGAGCCACGAGACGAGAGTGTGAACAGGTTCGCCTCGCGCCTCGTCTCGTGATTTGCCTTGATTTTGATACCTGGTTTACACTCGCGTACGAGTGGCGAGACGAACTGCGGGACGAGCCACGAGACGAGAGTGTGAACAGGTTCGCCTCGCGCCTCGTCTCGTGATTTGCCTTGATTTTGATACCTGGTTTACACTCGCGTATGAGTGGCCAGACGAACTGCGGGACGAGCCACGAGACGAGAGTGAGAACAGGCGCGCCTCGCGCCTCGTCTCGTGATTTGCCTTGATTTTGATACCTGATTTACACTCTCGCCTCGTCACCTCGCCTCGCGCCTCGCCTCGTCGTCTCGCTCCGGACGCGAACCTCAAAATCAAGGCAAATCACGAGACGAGGCGCGAGGCGCGCCTGTTCACACTCTCGTCTCGTGGCTCGTCCCGCAGTTCGTCTCGCCACTCGTACGCGAGTGTAAACCAGGTATGAGGCTCGCGTCCGGAGTGAGACGACGAGGCGAGGCGCGAGGCGAGGTGACGAGGCGAGAGTGTAAATCAGGTATCATAAACGCGACAGTTTGTATGGATTTCACGCTAAAACGCTTTGACGGAATCTGATGAGGCACGTGCCTACCTAAACTTGGATACTTTTTATCCCGAAAATTATTTACGTAGTTCCCGAAGGATAACGGACGGAATAGGGGGCAACAGCTAGTAACTAAATAATTCTATACCCAGAACTAGTATTAGCTATTACATATTCTGTGTTAAAGAGATAATCGTATAATTTAGTCGTTGTCCCAACCCAAAACTAATGTCCTCAAAACGTGATTTTAGTTAAGGTCATTGGCCGTTTTATTGGAGTTCACCAGACCGACTGCAAACTTCGGTGTTAATACTAGTATTGTAGATCCCTGAACACAATTAATCTTAGAATAACAATGTTCGTGCTTAGTTTATTATAGGTGGACAAAGAAAATGCTTAATCAACTTTGACAACAGTGCTCAGGTATTGAAAAGCTTAGCGCCAAAGACGTGGCCTAAGTATACCTAAAGCAAAATTTGAAGGCGACTACACACTACACTTAAGAGGGTTTATACCTGCTGAGCTGGCAACGTTGCATTTTTGTTAGTTTTTCTCGATTATTCCATAAAAATTGAATGAAAATTAAAAATTTTTTGTATACAAATTGTTCTAATAAATAAGTTAATGTGTCTACTGCAATAATAATTCGTGATAGACTTTTATTTTCTTTAAAAACGAACAAATTATTACCTAACGGTTTTTAAAGAAAATAAAAGTCTTATCACGAATTATTATTGCAGTAGTAGTAATAATCGAGAAAAACTAACAAAAATGCAACGTTGCCAGCTCAGCATGTATAAACCCTCTTAAACACCTCAAAATGGATTATTCTAGAGATTGTGGTGCATTAGGGGTCCAAGGCTCTGACGTGTTGGGGAACCTTTTTTTTTCTTTTTTTTTCGTGATATGCGCATTTTTACATTTATATTCCTGTGTTATTTTTGAAATGGTTTGATATCACGAATATTTTTTTCTTTCTTTTTTTTAAAAAAAATATTTTTACAATGATGACTGGTGTATCGCACATTTCTTCTATATGACCATGAGTAATGCAAAACTCTAAAATTTAGAAAATTTAGAGTCTAAATGTTATGATAATATAAAGCCATAGTCCCGCGCTTCGGTCTGTGGAAGCCTTGAAGGTTCAAACATGTTTAGTTTTAGTTTTTTATGTCTAAATGATAAGTTTATTATAATAATTATACAATTTGTGTCTATTTTGTGTGGCCTTCCGTGAGTTTACTGCTGTGTGGCCCGGCGGAAGACCAGTGCTGGTGTTAACTAGCGACATACTGAGTCGGGACCCTTTTGTGACAGCATTAATATGTACATAACTATCTTTGTCTATGTCTATGTTTGTTCTCTTATTTTTGCCTGTGTACGTGTTATTGTTGTTATAAATAAATGTTTTTCTTTCTTTCTTTCTTTCTTTCTTTCCATAGTTTACTTTCTTAGGAATTATTAGTTAAATTGTTTTTTTAACTTTCTTTTTTTTAATTTGAATTTTCCCGTTTTTTGCTGTTACATTTTTTATAAATAAATAAACAACAACGGTAAGTCGTAGAAATCTAGTGGGTAGACTTATGGCCTTTCAAAGAGAGAGTTGTTGGTACTAACCTCTAAGTTTTTCGGGGTTTATGTTGAAAATTACATTTCAATGGTGTGTGTGTGTGTGTTTCCTAATCTCTGGATCCGCATTTGAACTACAGTCCAAGCTTCTCATTCTGAGAGGAGGCCTGTACCCAGCGTATAGGCCGAGATGATAATGGTGATGATGATCAACAATTTATTTAAGAAAAAGGGACGATGGCAAGCGTCCAGATGGTGTAACACTGGTGCCGTGGAAATTCGGTAGGGGTCTAGTGTGGGACGCTACATGCGTTGACACTTTTGCTGGACAGCTCTTGGATCTACTGAGGCGTCGATCAGCCGGGATGACAGAGCCCTCATAAATGTTTTCATGACGGCTGAGCATGGACCCAATGTTTCAACCGAAAGCGCTACAAACCCATGGTATTTTATTAACGACTAGCTGTTGCCCGCGACTCCGTCTGCGTGGAATTAGTAATTTGGGCAGCTTATTTTTTTATCCAATTTGCTTTTTCATCAATTATGGCTCTCCTTAGTTCCTCGATATAAAAAAATTATCCGCCCCCACAACCCCCCCCCCTCCGTACTCCCCTCCCCCCCCCCACCGAACCCCCCGCACACCCGCGTTCACATTCACCACAAGTCAAGCCTACCTATAGAAGTTTAACTTCAAAAACCCCCGATTTTGAAACATTCTTCCGCTCCGCTCCGCTCCTATTACTGTTAGCGTGATGATTATATGGCCCATAGCCTTCCTCGATAAATGTGCTATCTAACACTGAAAGAGTTTTTCAAATCGGAGCAGTAGTTCCTGAGATTAGCGCGTTCAAACAAAAAAAAACCTGTTCGATAAATTCTTAAAATAGACGTATCTTTCTTATTTGTGAACCGATTCAAATGAAACAAACACAAAATGTTAATCCAAGAAAATACCAACATATCAGTGAAAACCGCATCCTTCTAGGTTAAGCCGTTTCTGAGATTAGCGCGCACAAACGCACAGACAAACAGACAAACAGACAATAATTCTAAAAATCATTGTTTTGGGTTCTATTGCGCTAATAAATAGCCCTAGTGACAGTTTTTCTCAAATATCTTCAATGTACAGACACCGACTTGTTACAGATTTATTATATCTATAGACGAGTATTTGCGGCGCTTGAGGATTTGGGCCTGATCAGCTGCAGCGCCGGCTTGTGAGCTAGTTGCCTGGATGTGGGACACAGCGAAAGAGGGGTTAGATCAATTTACCAAAATATTTATTTCCTAGTAGCAAAATTTCCATTCCCATTTTTTCCCTAATGTTTTTTTTCTCACTATAGTTTTTTACTGAAGCTTATTTTCACAGTAGCGTTTTTTTCCTAATTCCTAATTTGGGCCGATGCAAACTTAACGTAACCTTTTTTTTTTTTTTTTTGACGGTGGGATAATGCGTTACGCATACGACCGCGCCGTGGGGACGGCGCGGAAGTTATGTGGGACTCACCTCCTCCGTAACCTCCTTCCCTAATGGAAGGAGGGGGGGAGGCATGCCCACTAAAAACCCACCGGTATTCCCTCTCATGCCATTTGCGGATGCCATGGGCGAATTTGGAGTCACCACAGCATCCGCTGGCCGCCCCAGCCTATGCCGGGGCTCCCGCGCCAAGAGAGGGGGGACCGGAATACTTGGTCCCCCCCTAGACGTGTGGGCTGTTACGGCCGACAGAGGATCCCCATCCCCCATCGGCTAGCACCACTAGGGAAGGTTGGCAGCGAACTGTCGCCGCCTCCTTCCCGTCCGTCTGTCTGCGCCGGAGCGGGTTCGCGAGGGGATCATTCTCGCGTTCCCGCTCCCTCTCCTCCTTCTGCGATATTACGTCGTCGCAGAAGGAGGTGACGGCCTCCCAGGACGTCTCGCTCTCCAGCATCGCGCGTACAACGCTGGGGAGCGAGAGGTCACCGCCAATCGTCGCCGCCAGGGTGCGGCGCCGCTCAGCCCATGCGCTGCACACCTCCAAGATGTGCTGGGCTGTGTCCTCGGCAGCGCCGCACTCGTGGCACGACGCCGTCTCCTCCCTACCCGCCACCCTGTGCAGGTACCGCCCGAAGCAACCATGCCCGGACAGCACCTGCACCAGGTGGAAGGTCAGGGACCCGTGATCCCTCCCGCACCATTCCTGGAGCACCGGGCGGATGGCTGCGATCGTGCGTAGGCCGTATTCGGCCTCCGCAAGCTCTATTTATTTATTTATTTATTTATTTATTTATTTATTGATATAATTTACATTTACAGGCTTACAGTAAAAACCAAATCGCCTATAAAGCCAGGGTAGTATACAAAAAATCTAAATGAACAGCAAATAAAACAAAACAGAACGGGATACAAGAGGAACATTACATACTAACTAAGCATGCATGTTGCAATAATTACATATTTTTTGCAATAAAGAATGCCAGCTATCGGCAAACACGTCAGCATCTTGGATTTGTGCAATAAAATCATTGAGAAGCGACACGGCGCGTGTACCAGGAGCGTTGCTAGCGCGGCGGGTGCGCGCCACCGCCGGCGCCGCGAACAGCTGCCGACGGCGGCGCCCCGCGCGCGTGTACTGCTCAGGGACAAAGAGACGCATGCGCTCCAGAGCATCTGGGTTGTCGACCTTGCTCTGCAAAAGAAGACAGTAATGCACTAGCAAGTGCATTTTCCGCCGAAAGTTCAATGTTTCTAGCCCTACCATACCAGACACAAACAAAGACGGGTATAAGTATGGGTAATATCCAAATACCCGCTTGTACAAATATCTGCCAAACTTTTTCTGAACTCTCTCCAGTAATAGCTGATACTTCGATTCCGAAGGATCCCAGACGATCGAGCTAAACTCCAATTTGCTTCGTACAAAAGAATTAAATAAAATTACAGGAACAGTAATACCATTAAATTGAGATGCCGTGCGCATAATAAATCCGAGCGTCTTATTTGCACTTTTGACCACTGCACTGATGTGGTCATGAAAGTCAAGCTCTGCCTGCCGCCCAGCGCTCCAGAAACTTAACGTAACCTAAACCTATCTATGTTTCTGTGTCGATTTAAGTTGGGAAAAAACGCAAATGTGAAAATAAGCTTCAGTAAAAACTATAGTGAGAAAAAAAGCATTATGGGAAAAATGCGAATGGAAATTTTGCTACTTAGGAAAATAGAACGATTTTGGTAAATTGATCTAACCCCTCTTTCGCTGTGTCTTATATCCAGGCAGCAACTAGCTCGTAAGCTCGTAATGTAAGTACATAGTTTTAAATTTAATGTTCTTATTAGTTACCTAACCTAAATATGTTTTATAATAAAAAAGTATGATTGAACGAATTTTACTAAATATCCTAAAAGAGTCGTTCAATTGTACCTTTCAACTAAATCCAGGTCTTAGTTAGCAATACTGAAATTCAGCGTACTACCTACTGTGTACCTACTGTTTGTCAAATGTTTACCCTCCGTGTTACGACTTCTCCTTATTGATTTAAGCTTAACTGACGTTTGCTAGTTACGTAGGTAATGAATGTTGGCTTGATCATGTTTGATTCAGGAGTTCATTGATAAAGGGACCATGCTGTCTAAATTTCTACCTTAACGTGTGATTATTTTAAACTTTAGGTACTTTTGACATCTCACGAATGGAGTGAGTATATTTTATCTGACTGTACTTTTGTAGATTGTTCAAGATTGTATTAGGTATTGTACTGTCACCGAACTTACATAAATATGGCAAATTTCAGCTCAATCGGATTCCAGAATGTGTTCGATAAAATAGTTTGAAAATTTTGAAAACACCGCTTAAATTTAAAAATAAAAAATTGCACCTAATAAGTTTAAGTTAATTTTTGTTGACTGTAATTGCATTGGCATCCAAACTATATAAATAAATAAATAAATATCACGGGACAATTCACACCAATTGACCTAGTCCCAAAGTAAGCTAGGCAAGCTTGTGTTATGGGCACTAGGAAACGGATAAACATACTTATATAGATTAAATACATATTAAGCACCCAAGACCCGAGAACAAACATTCGTATTTCTCATACAAATTTCTGCCCCGACACGGGAATCGAACCCGGAACCTCAAGCTTCATAGTCAGGTTCTCTAACCACTAGGCCATCTGGTCGTCAACATATACTTATCTATTACAAGTTTCAAGTGGATGCCATTAAGAGGGTACAATGCGCACCATTTCTCCATACAAACGTAATCCCCTGTTTCCTCCCTGGATTATGGCTTTAGAGCCAATTTTTTTTTACTGTGTAATCTGTATCTACCACGGGTACGCCCCTATGTTTCGTTTTTTACCATATTTCAATTAACATAAGAAATAAGAGGTTTCCAAAACTGAAAAAATTGCCCAATTTCAACGTCATTTTCAGACACTCATCAGAAAAGAAATCCCTGATATAAACAAAAAAAGGAAAACATAGGGGCATAGCTAAATCTGTCCTCTAATTATTTTTGAAAAAAGTAATTTTATTGGTCCAGTTTTCGAGAAGAAAACAGGGGATTACGAAATGCTGTTTTGATCAATTTTACGCGCCTAATAACGGTCTGAGCTGCAGTTGTCCCGCTCTCGCTGTACTGACACGGAGGGGTTCGGGCGAGACAGCGACATTTCATTAAAATACCTATTTCTCAACAGTCTCTCAGCCATCGTACCCTCTTAAACAATGAAAAATGCGGAGCGCGGAGGCGATCTTGGTCGGACCACCAAAATTTTTCTACCAGATTATTCTATTGTTGCCGGACTTACATTATGCACAGTGTAATATGGTAGCATACAACTTGCTCATAAATAATTATGTCCCATAGCTTATGATGTCGTCGAATTAAGGTATCGGTTCATAACTTTTAGAGGATTAAATCGTTACATATTTAATAAATAATAAATAAATATTAGGGGACAATCTTACACAAATCGACCTAGTCCCAAACTAAGCAAAGCTTTTACAAGTTAAGTATGAAGTATCTTTTTCTATTTATTTTTTGAAAA
The DNA here is from genome assembly GCA_947859365.1 of Archips crataeganus. Classification (NCBI taxonomy): domain Eukaryota; kingdom Metazoa; phylum Arthropoda; class Insecta; order Lepidoptera; family Tortricidae; genus Archips; species Archips crataeganus. Next base: position 6,450,138 of record OX402068.1, read on the forward strand.
ATGAAGTTGTAAAAATAAATAGAAAAAGATACTTCATACTTAACTTGTAAACGTTGGATTAGTAGCGCCATCTCTTGGTCCAGGTGAGCGGTTAGCTCCGAAGGAGTGTTAAAGTCTCTCGGTAGAGGGCATAACATAGATGCGCGCTTATCACTGCATAATGTGATTATAACAGACTGAAGTGTACGATGTGTGGGAAAAATTCGTCGCTAACTTCTAGACCAGTGATGGTGTAGGGGTAAGCACGCAGCACGGAACGCTGAGGACCTGGGTTCGATTCCCAGCATTGGTCTTTTTTCTGGGGTTTTTCTGTGCATCTATATTTCAGTTTGTATTTAGTTTGAAATATAAGCAAAGCTTGTACTATGTGTACTAGACGACGATAAACATACATATATAGATAAATAAATACTTAAATACATAGAAAACATCCATAACTCAGGAACAAATATTCGTGCTCATCACACACCTTACCAGGATTCGAACCCAGGACCTCTTGCTTCGTAGGCAGGGTCACTACCAACTAGGCTAAAGCGGTCGTTAAGCGATCGTTATTTTTGCACTTGATCATACCTATGCCTAATTTTATCTCAATCGGATACCAGAAAGTGGTGGAAAAATGGTTTTAACCTTTTGACCGCCACGCATCGTTTTTGTTTGGAACAAAATTGATTCTTATGCGGATGCGGGTAGGTTTAATTTTGTATTACCGTACTGTCGTCTATAGCCGAGCGAAATAAATAGCAAATTGATCACAGACTTCGTCTTAGTCACATGTTTAAAACTGCCCTCGTTTGGTCCAGACCGCAAGCCAAAGGTATACTTAGGTACATTAATACATAAATCACCGCCGGCCCAATCTCTACAGGGTCGCTGTACTTAGGTCATAAGTACATAGTTAGGCGGTCCCTGCGGTTGAATGCCATTAGACCGTCCTGACCTTGCGCCTATAAAGAGGGCAGTGCTCATATTGACACAATCGAAAATTTGATATGGCCACAGTCTTGAGAAGGTGGAGGAGATGCCCGATTTAGACACAAATCTCAAAATTACAATGATGTATATAGGTGAAAAACTTAAGTAAATGGCCTGTTGTATGCAGTAGTAACGTGTCCGTATAAACAAATTGACGTTCCTGAAAAATGACTTAAGCTCCATTACAATTCTGAGCACTATTACATACAACAACAGGTCATTTTCTTAAGTTTTTCACCTTTACGTACGCATGGCAAAACCATACGAGATTGATCTTAGAAATTCTTCGTAAACGGTTCATTATAATTGTGTGCCTACTCGTAGTAAGCTTTATCCGAGCTAATCGCATCCCATTCATTTCGTATCACATTATGAATATACTTAAGCATTATGAGTTCATTATATTCGGATCATGATCTTAAGTTTCTTGTTAGTATATTGTTTGTCGTCATACATTTTTTTTATATCAGCCTCACAGTGACAACGAGTTCTGATGAAAGCTTGAAGCCTCGCTATTTAACCCAATATTCGATGATTATTCATCACAATACTGTAAAGTGTTGCCATTATTTTTGCTCGTAGTATATTGTGTCATCTCCACAGTTTCCTTACCCTCGGCCTTGCCTATCGTCCATTACGTAAAATAACGTCTCTATTATTCCTCTCATAGCTGGACTATTGGGTTTCCGATAGGCATTTGTTTAGACAATTGTGACCCTTTTCCGGAACTGAGGTTACGAACACGGGTTGGCAGGTACTTTACCGAGAGCGATCAAAATTGTTTTGTTACACCCTTCCACTACACCAGTCTAGGAAGGTCAGATAGTGAACCCTCATAGAACTAGTGTAAGTATTTTTAAGAAGTGATTTGATGGATTCAATGAAAGAATTCAAGTTGAATGTAATAGATATTTCTGGCTGATCTTTATTTTTCTGATAAAGACATTGACAAGGAATGCACATGCTAACAAAAATGCGTGAGTTGGTCGGCAAACTACTTTTTAAAGTCGCTCCGCTGTTTCAAAGTCACCCCGGTTTACGGTACTTCTTTCATTAACCTTAACTCTTTGATTGAAACTGAGATGCCACGAAGTATTTCATTTATAAGTTGTGGAATAGAGATCAACAGCAATCCCTTAAGTTCTCCTAATCCACCCTAAGACGTGCTGCGTAAGGTGTGGAACTTATTACCTGCTTCTGGTGTTTCCCAGACGATATATAAACGGTGTAAGTAGGGATCAGGGTAAGCGTTAAAGATAAGAATTACGGTTAAACAACAATTTTCATCGCAATTAAATTATGGTAATGATTAGTCTAAAGCCAGAGTACTTAAATAAATAAAGAAGCCGAAAAGCAGAAACCCTTGGTAGCCTTATGGTCAGACCTCATGCAGGGGTTCGTGGGTTCAATCAAGCCCAAGCTCGTACTACTAAATTTTTCCGAAATTTATGTGAGAAATTACATTTGACATTTTAAAAAGCCTGAGCTTTCCGGTGAAGGAAACTCTGTGAGGTGCATATACATCTGCGAAGTAATTCAATAGTGTGTGCGAAGTTCCAAATCCGCATTCCACCCGCGTGGGAACTAAAGCCCATGACATCTCATTCTAAGAGGAGGAGGGCAAGAGCTTGTATTATTATGATTTGCCTTCCGATTTTCTGATATTAAATAAGTAATTACCTACTTTGCTCACCTGTTAGATATCTAACATCTGGTAGCATAGTGAACGGTGTATTCTGAAGATGAGCTCTGGTTAAGTTCGAAACGCATCAGTGTAGTTTGGTGGTGGTGATAGATGGGTTTGTATTATTTGTGTGTATTCGTACAGTTTGGAGGAACTGCGTGAACACGCATTTCTTGCATAAACGTAACTATCATAAGGTCGCGGGTGAGCAAAGTATTTGTTTCAGTTCAGTGATATGGACGTCCGCAAAGTAACACCAGGGGCTAAATTCAGGAACGGCCCAACACGGTTTGCGAGTGGTAATTCAATCGTTTGGGAGAGGATAGGAATGGGTTGAGCTTGGGATGAGCCTTATTTTCCTGTTAATTCGTTTTTAAATAAATAAATAAACAAATAAATAAGGCTCATCCCAAACTCAGCCCAAACCTCACGCAAACCAGTGATTTTTGGCGTTCCTGAATAGCAGTTCAAACTAAACCCAACACAAGCGATTGAATTACCGCTACCAAACCCGTGAAGGCCCGTTCCTGAATTTAGTCCCTGATTCAATAAACGATATTAAATAGTTGTTACGTTTGAAATGCACCTGATTCTATCATGCTTGCTCACTTGCCTCTCCTTACTTCTATCATTATCATCATCCACTATTACAGATGAGTCACTAATTCACTCATTGCCTGACTTTGGCGCTCAGTTTCACAATATTGCCCAAATATTACATTTAAAGTTGCAAAAACTCACCTGAAATTTCCCGGGCCAGTATTCGCTGTTTATCCAGAGACACTATTATTTCTCTAACACATTAAGATTGGAACACTACGCACTAAGATTTACAAGATTATGTCATCTCTCGTGTTGGTGGCGATAAAGTTTATGTTATACTAAGATAGTGATCATCTCAAGAGAGACTGAAAGTGATATGACAATTTATCTTATCACATTGTTTTACATATTGAATAAACGTTTATCCTGTTTGGAGTTACGTATTTAAAGGGTGCTAACGGGACTATAAAGAGTTGCACAACACAATAAAATAGAACCTACTTCTTTTTTTGAAGTCTGTTCAAAACAAGGAAGAGCTATTGTATATCGCCGACCAGACGACCAGATAGCCTAGGGGTTAGAGAACCTGACTACGAAGCTTGAGGTCCCGGGTTCGATTCCCGTGTCGGGGCAGATATTTGTATCAAAAGTACGAATGTTTGTTCTGTTCTCGGGTCTTGGGTGTTTAATATGTATTTAAGTATGTATATATGTATATAATTATATTTATCCGTTGCTTAGTACCCATAACCAATAACACAAGCTTTTCTTTGCTTACTTTTGGACTAGGTCAATTGGTGTGAATTGTCCCGTGATATTTATTTATTTTTATTTATTTATTTATTTATCGCATAGAAAACCATACAGAGATCCATCGCGATCTCGCAACCTTAACCAGGTCGTCGCTCCATCTTGTTGCAGGCCTACCTACACCGCGTCTTCTAGTCCGTGGACGCCACTCGAGAACTTTTCATCTATCCGCTTAGGTACCTACTATTTTTTTTAGATAAAAAATATTTTATACTTACTTACTTAGTGGGTGTTGGAGAGCGGACAGCGCCGACGAGGCACACCAAGAAGAAGATGGCGGGACGATTTGGACGCTATAGACTGGCCTGGCATTAAGAGTTCTGGAGATCAAGAGGGGAGGTTTTTGCCCAGCAGGCCAATATTGTATAACGGATCTACCTATATCTGAATCCCTAAACATCGTTTGTCCTAATGTAACGTTTGCCATAATGATCATTTGCCATAACTCTTTTTTTTAATCTATTAAATTGTTCTGGATTGTTATAAAACAAACCTAACCTAACCTATAGAGTTCTAGAGAATCACCTCAAAGTTCCTGAAAAATTCACGGTTTCCGAGAAAAAAAGAGTTAGGACAAATAATCATTATGGAAAACATTACATTAGGACAAACGATGTTAGGGATTGCGAATGGCAACCAATAATAACAATACCTGTTGTAATACTAGGTACACACATACTGTAAATATAACAATATCATAAACGCGACAGTATGCGTTGTGCTTGCTGTATCGTTCTAAAATGCCGGGACATTATTCCCACGTGACTGAGGTGTACCTATGATGTAAAATCTAAAGGCTAAGGTTGCCTATGAAATTACAGGCACAAAAGGTATTCTATCTTCTATCTTACCCCTCTACATAGATTTGCAACGCATCTACAGTCTCTAGTGTTTCGAGTGTCCATGTGTGATAGTACCTCGATAGTACTCACTTATTCGTTTGCTACTCTGTATTTGAAGCCTTCCGCAGACTGCGGTGCGGTACGTGCGACGCCGACGGATCGTGCGCAGCGCGTTGTATGACACTGGATCATAATATATACGGTGACACACTCCGGGATTTCGGCGCACCGTATATAATTCTGTGTTATACAACACGCCCCGCGCTTCAGTGTGTGGAAGGCTTTCAATTCAATTCAATTCAATTCATTCTTTATTGTAGTATTAGGACTACATATTATTTACTTTTCAGTGGTGTTACTATTTAACATGTATGTTGAAATATTTTAACAATATCTAACACGAGGAACCCTTGGCCTACCCAAATATTATCCTTGTCCTATCAAACAATAATCTCGCAAAGCTTGTCAATGTCGACGCGTTTTGCAACGTGCAGATTACAAATATGTTCAGACAGAGCCACTCGTATGTGTTTAGCGTGACGGTTACCGCGAAGATAGATAACTTGCGTGTTTTGTTCAATCATTCATAAAACTAGAATGATTTATCATTCGTTAGGCCGCGGACTGGATGTTAGCGGGCAGCGGGGCGGGCAACGGAGCGAGGAGCGGGTTATCGCTGTTCATTGCGCGGATGAAACGCTCGCCGCCCAGTGGTTACCTGGCAATACTCGCACTGAACAGGGAAAACCCTCGCCGTACCGCGAAACGAATTTGAAACTACCAAGTAGTTGGACTATTCTAAGGATTATAAAAGTGTTTAATGAACGTGGCACGGTCCAACCCAAAACTTACCATCGCGAGCCTACTGCTAGAGCTAGAGTGACCAACGCAATTGCTCAGTATCTGAAGCAATTCAACTGAATCCCAGAGCTTCCACAAGACGATTAGCACTGGACGTAGGAGTCAGTCAAAGGACCGTGTTGAGGATATTGCATAAAAAATTGAATTTATTTCCATATAAAATTCAACTAGCAAGTCGTCTGAAACCACAAGATTTGCCAATTCGCCGGGAATTTTGTGAAAAAATAATGAGATTCGCAGATGATGATCCGAACTTCATAAATTGTTTATTTATGTCCGATGAAGCTCATTTTGACTTAAATGGTAATGTAAACAAACAAAATTGTCGCATATGGGCTGAGCATAACCCTGAAAGCATTCACGAAATGGATCTTCATCCAGAACGTGTGTCACGGTGTGGTGTGCGTTGTCGGCCCATACTTCTTTGAGGAAAACGGTACTACGGTGACAGTTACCGGTGCTCGCTATTTGGAAATGTTGAACAACTTTTTTTTCCCAAAGTTACGCCAAAAACGCATACCTACCATTAAGTTCGGTATGGTTTCAACAAGATGGCGCAACCAGTCACATTGCAAGACCAGTCACGGCAAAGCTTCGCGAGAAATTTGGAGATAAACTCATTTCAAGAAACGCTACACACTGTTGGCCTCCAAGATCGCCGGATCTTACTGTTCCCGACTTCTTTTTATGGGGATATTGTAAACAAGAAGTCTACAAGACTCGACCCTGCAACAGGAACGAACTGAAAGCATCAATTACACAAGTAATTCAAGGCATCTCACGGGCTACTTTGCAGGCGACGATGCGTAGCGTACTAGACCGGTGCAGGGTCTGCGTTAATCAGGATGGAGGCCATTTAAAACAAAATAATGTTTAAGAAATGAGTAACTGAACATAATTTTTTGGTTGTACTTTATCTATTCTGCCGTCGTATTTATAAAGGGCACAACTGCAGACTTGCTCAGAACAGAAACAGCATAAGTTTACAAAGAACAAGTGTGCACTTAGGCTCTTTCTGTTTCACAAAAAATACTAGTTGTGCCCCTTTTTCTTACGACGGCAGTATTAACCATTTCATATATACTGGTAACTGGTTACTGCGCCTACGCGAATACCAGATGTGCAGAACCAGGAGCCTTCTCTGCTTGACCTTTTGCTGACTTCTCATCCGGCAGGCTACCAAATCTCCGTTGAGGCCCCTCTCGGCTCCTCGGATCATTGCCTGATCCGGAGTAAGGTGCCACTCACGTGCCCGCTGCGTCGGCGAGTTGCTTGTAGCCGTCGTGTGTGGCATTACAAGTCAGCAGATTGGGATGGGATGCGGTCCTTCTTTGCGTCCTACCCTTGGAGGCATGTTTGCTTCAAGCTGGATGATCCCAACGTCGCTGCTGACTCTGTTACTGACGTGGTGCTGCAAGGAATGGAACTCTTTGTTCCTTCCTCAGCGGTCCCCGTTGGTGGCAGATCCCAACCTTGGTTTGGTCGATCTTGTAAAATGGCTTCTCGCCGAAAGCAGGAGTGTTACCAAGCTTGGGTAAATGCAGCGAAGGTTCGGGATGTAAAGACCAGTGTTTTAAAAAAGGAGTTTAACTTTGCCTCCAGGTCCCTTAAAAGAGACATTGCCAGAGCTAAATCGTTGCACATTGGTAGAATTGGCGAGAGACTAGAGCGCCTCCCTTCGGGAACTCGTGCGTTCTGGTCTCTTGCCAAAGCTATCCAGGGGAATTTCTGCACGCCTTCTTTTCCGCCTCTACACGCGGGTAACGATTCTTTGGCCCACGACGCAAAGGAAAAAGCCGATCTTCTAGGTAAATTCTTTGCGTCCAACTCGACTTTGGATGACGGGGGACGCATGCCACCGACCATACCGCGTTGTGAGAGCTGTATGCCGGATATCCGGTTCCACCAAAGCTCAGTGCGTAAAGCACTTCTCTCCCTCGATATCCATAAGTCCAATGGGCCTGATGGAATCCCTCCGGTAGTGTTGAAGATGTGCGCTCCTGAGTTGGCTCCGGTTTTAACGCGTCTTTTTCGGCTCTCCTACTCTTCTGGCGTAGTCCCGTTCTCATGGAAGTCTGCTCTGGTCCACCCGATCCCTAAAAAAGGTGACCGCTCTAATCCATCTACCTATAGGCCAATAGCCATAACTCCCCTGTTCTCTAAGATAATGGAGTCCGTTATCAACCGCCAGCTCCTTCTATACCTTGAGGACCGACAATTGCTCAGTGACCGTCAATATGGTTTCCGTAGCGGCCGCTCGGCCGGCGATCTACTGGTTTACCTGACACATCGTTGGGCACAGGCGATTGAGACAAAGGGTGAAGCATTGGCTGTTAGTTTAGATGTGGCGAAGGCCTTCGATCGGGTTTGGCACAAAGCGCTCCTCTCAAAACTTCCGTCCTTTGGGCTTCCTGAGAAATTATGCGGATGGATCAGCAGCTTCCTAACGGACAGAAGCATAAAGGTTGTAGTTGACGGTGCATGCTCTGATTCCATGTCTGTGAATGCTGGTGTCCCTCAAGGCTGTGTGCTATCGCCTACGCTCTTCCTTCTGCATGTCAATGATATGCTGCCATCCGGCGCCATTCACTGTTATGCGGATGATAGTACGGTTGATGCCTCTTACACCGGCCGCGCCGGTATTTCTCGGGAAAACGTTATAGAGTGCCGAAATAAACTTGTGTCTGAAATTGAGACTTCCCTAAAAGAAGTTTCAGAATGGGGTCGACTTAATTTAGTCCGTTTTAACCCCACTAAGACACAGGTTTGCGCGTTTACCGCAAAAAAGTCTGCGTTTGTCGCGTCACCTCTTTTCGAAGGCACTCCCCTTGCTACCACAGCCAGTATCGGAATCCTTGGTATTGACATCTCGAGTGAAGTCCAGTTCCGCGACCACTTGGAGAGTAAGGCTAAATTAGCCTCGAAGAAGCTCGGCGTGCTCAACAGATCGAGACGGTATTTCACTCCAGCCCACCGCCTTCAGCTTTATAAGGCGCAGGTTCGCCCACATATGGAATACTGCTCTCATCTGTGGGCGGGGGCTCCCCGGTACCAGCTTCTCCCTCTGGATCGCATACAACGGAGAGCGACTCGAATAGTCGGCTGCCAACGAACTTCTGATGGGCTTGATTCCTTGGCGCTGCGTAGAGATGTAGCTTCACTGTGCATCTTCTATCGCATGTACAACGGAGAGTGCTCCGAGGAGTTATTCGGGTTGATCCCTGCCGCATCCTTCCGCCACCGCCCTACGCGACAACACTTCCATCCTCACCATCTGGATGGTTGGTTGTCTTCTACTGTGCGTTTTTCCAGAAATTTCCTGCCTCGCACAGCAAAGCTCTGGAATGAGGTTCCTGCTGCGGTATTCCCGGACCGATATGACCTTCAAGCTTTCAAAAAAAGAGCGTACTCCTACCTAAAAGGCCGGCAACGCACTTGTGACTCTTTTGGTGTCGCAGGTGTCCATGGGCGACGGTAATCGTTTACCATCAGGCGATCCGTCTGCTCGTTTGCCCCCTATATCATAAAAAAAAAAAAAAAAAAAAAAAAATACGATAAACTATAAAACAGAAATTTCACTTTCATTTTCATTATGTAATGTATGTAGCAATATTCACGCCTCACCCTGTACTTACGTTTCTTGTAATGACAACCCCCTTTAATTTTTATCATTATTTTATTTTTAGTATTTGTTGTTATAGCGGCCACAGTAATACATACCTAATCGGTGAAATTTTCAATTCAAGTGTCTATTACGGTTTAAGAGATAGAGCCTTATGACAGAAGGACGGACAGACAGAGGAGTCTCAGTAATATAAGGTCCCGTTGGCACCCTTTGGGTACCTACGGAACCCTAAAAAGTATAGGAAGTTAGATCCGTACTTGATTTTAGGACAATGAACCCCACAATAGTAACTTTACCATTATCATTACGCAATCTAATAGACAGGCCACTATAATTAATTAAATTTTAGATCGTGACAAGCAAAAATGTTACGAGAAAGATAGAGTAAATCGCAACATTGCGTGTTAAAAACGATTACTCATGTAGTCTTTCAATAAAGACGGATAATTTTAAATACGGCGCACGTGCTCACCAATAACAGCGGCAGATTAATCAAGAGTACTGAGAAGTACGTTTTGAACTCGGCTTATGGTCTGCGAAACGAGGCCACGAGAGAAGGCCGAATACCTAGTCCCTAACGTCTTATAATAACAAGCGAAAGTATAGGTGATGTAGTCTAATAGGTCCTTAATTATGACATTACGTGCCGGTATTAAAACAAAAAATGATATTTTATGGCTTACAATGGGCGGGAAAATTTAATAAATATTGTCTATTTATTAATAAAATTTAATATATTATGTGCGCAAAAGAGATGACTCCATAATACTGGGATTTTCACATTTGTTCGCATTTTGTCAGGGGCGGATCTACATTTTAGAAACTTTTTTTGGGCTACATCCCAGAACCCCGTTGATACAAAGTGCTCGGCCAGCTCCTATTGAAGACCTAGTACCTATTTACATCATAATCGAAGATAGGTTTTGACAAAATCTTAATTAGTTGATAATTCGATAGACCCTGAAATAACGGCCCGCCCCTGCATTTCGTAAAACCTTTTTTTTCTTCAGTAAACTCTTCTCTAAAACTTTCGAGGCGGATACGGAAGCAATAATTTGTTTTTTTTCTAATTAGATACAGTTAACTAAAAACGATAAAGAGAAGCAGTTAATTCAGTATCTCAAACACTTGTTTTTTTTTTTATAGCAACATCAACCGCCAGCTGTCACATACATTTGACACATTTCATGCTTAACGTTCCGGTTTTCAGTGAACATTTTTTTATTTCTCTTGTAGTTCGGTTAAAATATACAAATCACATGTGTAATGTCTGTATTCGACAGCGCTGTTTTTAATTCTACCCTGTACGAGGCTCTTTACCTTCAGATAGGGGATACTTTCGCTGTGGCAAAAGACTTTTTTGGGTCATGCGTGTCATCTCTTCCGATAGAAGATTTTTCTAATTCCATCGTAAACTTTACCGAACTTTCTTTCTACGAAGAAATCGCTGGTGTTTTTTACTTCAACGAGTTCCAATTCCTGCTGCTGAAGACATTCGTTATTATCTTGCTGTTCACTTTGTTATTGATTTTCATTTCGTGGCGTGTTTACGGGAAGCGGATATCAGAGCGGTTTATGAAACCAGGTGAGTCTATTTACGAGTTTTTGCGCAGACTTTGAACAATCTCAAGGCTAATGTTCCGCTAATTTATGTCAATACGACGATAGCTAAACAAGATAGGTTTAAATTAAGCATTCTAAAGCTTCCAGATTTATGTGAGTATGTTACTGTCTCAAATAAGCGGATTCATACAAATCAACGTTGCTAAGTAACAACTGCTTCCATTTTTATGTGTGTTTTTATGTTCCATTTTCTTGTGTGTGTGAACTTACTTATGCCTAAATTGAAAGGGAATTCATCATAGCTGTTTTAGCTGTTTTATGAGGTGTGGTTAGTGTATGACCCCATATTTGTTGATTCTGAATGCACAACCATCTGATTCAAACCTTTACGGCTTTTATATAAGGGTTTGAATTACCAGATCATTGGTATAGTTGCGGCATGAAAACGTTTGTCAGTTTTCATCTCTATTCGAAGAATTTTAGATTAAAATGTGACAAACTTCTTCATTTCACAACTATATATTAGAGCCATTCATTTTAGATCAACAATTACTGGCCTTACTGGGTTTATGTGACCCCGTACATGTATGCGCATTCCCTAAATATCAGAATAGCAAAATACTAGATTGCCAACTTACCCTTTCTCTAAAATACCAAATTCCCATAATATCAGACTTTCCTGTCACCGTGTTTTTCTCTATATCGGATTGCCAAAAAAGCTTGTTTTCAATACACCATGTGCCATTCAAAACCGAATTCCCATAATACCAGATTGTGAAATTACCAGGATCATAAAACACAACCCCCTGGCCTGAGCACAACCTCCTGACGAGCCTGGTGGTATCTGGTATTATGAGAATTCGGTTTTGAATGGAACATGGTGTATTGAAAACAAGCTTTTTTAACAATCAAATATAGAAAAAAAAATCCGAAAAACATGGTGACAGGAAAGTCTGGTATTCTGGAAATTTGGTATTTTAGAAATAGGGTAAGTTGGCAATCTAGTATTTTGCTATTCTGATATTTAAGAAACGAGCGCATGTATGGTTAGTTGATAAGTTAAACTAATTGCCACAGCAAATATTTTAACCGCACCTGTTTGTGTCATCATGCTTATTCATTTACGCAAAGAGTGACTTATTAAGTTAATTATTTAGGCACAGAGTCATGATCAACGTAATGGATGTAGGAAGGCAATAAATTGGCGATACGCAAACAATTATCCATACACCTAAGGTAAATAAATATAAAACTGACAAATAAAAAATACATTATTTAAGCAGCATTGAAAAGTGTTTATACATTTTATTGTACCAAAGAAACACACACAATTGACAAACATGTTATCTATCTAATCTCTATTTTGAAAGTATATTTTGATTTAATTTTTTTTTTGCACACATCATTGACTAAGTTACTTAATTTTCTTAAAAATGTAATCAAAAGTCATACACAAACAAACTGCCACTCTCCTGATAACCTATCTCTTTATCTTTCAGCAACATTGGACACAATAGAACAACTAAAAGAAAGTGTTTCTAAGTTAAAACTGCCTAAAGAACACACACCAAGAATCTAAGATGGCCGAAAAGATTTTGAATTTCTTTAAGAAAAAAAAGTTGGAGACTAAGTTTAAATTGGCTGGGCCGGGACATAGATTGAGTGAGGCTACGATAACTAGTCAGAGCTCTAGTAGTTCGAGAAATGAGAGTGTGAAACGGTCAGGTTTGTCCGCTGAGAGTAAAGTAGCGGCAGAAGCGGCTTTGGCCCGTGTGCAACAGAAGAGGGATAATCCAGGCTTTAATACTTCTTATGCTGCTATACAGGTTAGTTAAGAATAAGAATAAGAATAAGAAATCTTTATTTCGCATAAGTAACATGTACATGCTAAGAGAAAAGTAAAAACAATAATTGAAAATAGAAATAAGCTACATACGCGAAAAAGGAGTCCACTCAGCACTCGTCGGGTCACTAAAGGTGGCTCGACGCTGATATTATGTGGATCCTAGTTAGCATCCGATACAGAACCGCACGGCACACGGGCTCCCATTAACTCTCCCAATATGATTATAAATATATCTGTCTCTCTTATTAACCAACAATTTCATGGATTTCAGTTCTGTTTTTTATTCTTTGATGTTTTAGCCAGAGATTGATATCTATCTTACCTAATGGTATCTACAGACAAGCATGAATATGTACTTCACTGGTTCAAAGTCTATTTACTCTGGCCTCAAATAGCCCTAAATTGTGCTTATCGGAATAAACTGACAGGAGCAAAATCCATTCCTTAGCAGTCCGCATTATAATTATGAGATAGGGATCAAAAGGGGCCCTGGGCAGATTAAAAAAAGAATATACACCATGAAATTTTAGTGGTTGTTTTCCCGAAACGAGATGATTTAGTTTCGATTGTACAATCAATTTATAATTACTATTTTGACTAGAGTCAAAAATCCAATTGTGAAAAACGAAAGTCGAAAATGACCGCAAACCAATAGTAACGCTTCATTGGTACAAGTAGCGTACGATCGTACGATAGGTTAGGTACCAACGAAGCGTTACTATTGGTTTGCAGTCATATTCGACTTTCGTTTTTCACAATTGGATTTTTGACTCTAGTCAAAATAGTAATTATAAATCGATTGTACAATCAATACTAAATCACCTCGTTTCTGGAAAACAACCACTAAAATTTCACGGTGTATAGGAATGGTAGTTTAAAATGTTCATATTTGATTCCATCTTATTATGCATATGGTACAAAAAATGATACTAAGTTATTTATTGCTATTTGGTACTTATAAAATTTTTAATATGTTTACTTAGGCACAAGTGAGAAAGGAATTAGAAAATGAGAAGGCATCATCATCAGAGGCACACGAATCGGGGAATAATCAAGCTACATCCTCCAAGCAAGCGATTGACCGGCCCCAGAGGTCAGAGTCTAAAGAAAGTGCTGATGATTTTGGCTTGCCTAAAAACTGGGCAGCGGCTGGAGTATTTTTCAAGTAAGAAAAATTTTATATTTACAAAGTAGCCCTAAAAAAGCCATTGTAGCCTAGTGGTTTGATCTATGGCTTTTAAAAGGAGAGGGTCGTGGGTTACGACTCTTTCACACGGCAACGTCCCGTTTTTTGCAGGATCCCGTTTAGCCTCCTGAGGTCCGATGTCCTATTATTAGGACTTATTCTAATGTGTCATTGAACTCAACTCATAGGGACCATCCATAAATTACGTCACACCAATTTCGATCAATTTGGACCCCTCCCCCCTTGTCACACTTATTATAGTATAAATTTCGATCAATTTGGACCCCTCCCCCCCCCTTGTCACACTTATTATAGTATAAATTTGGACCCCTCCCCCCTTGTCACACTTATTATAGTATAAATTTCGATCAATTTGGACCCCTCCCCCCCTTGTCACACTTATTATAGTATAAATTTGTTAGATCATTTTACCAGAATCGTTATTTCCCTAGAAGCAAAATTTCTTTCCATTCGCATTTTTACCCAAATAAAAAAAAAAATAAAAAAAATATTAGGGGACACTCTTACACAAATCGACCTAGTCCCAAACTAAGCAAAGCTTGTACTATGGGTACTAGACGACGATAAACATACTTATATAGATAAATAAATACTTAAATACATAGAAAACATCCATAACTCAGGAACAAATATTCGTGCTCATCACACAAATAAATGCCCTTACCGGTGTAGGGATATATCTCTACTAATATAGGATGGTTGATTGGTGACCCATAAATGATACACTGACTCCAATTATATGCACGTATATTATAACAATTAATGTAAGACTTAGTACACCGAAAAGTGGGAAGCGACTGCGTTAGCCTGCAGTCTTCCTCGGTGCCCCGCGGGGCGCGGGGCGGGGGACGAAATTGCTGACTACGTGTGAACGTAGTCGAGCTGTGTTCCCACACCGGGATTTGAACCCAGGACCTCTTGCTTCGTAGGCAGGGTCACTACCAACTAGGCTAAAGCGGTCGTTATATGCTTTATTTTCCCACAGTATTTTTTTACTGAAGCCTATTTTCACGGGTGTGTATTACAATACAAAGTACGAAAGACCAATTGTATTAAAACATCGAATGCAATGGGTCAAAAGACCGACACAATTATTTTCTGAAACCGTTAACTTTTTAAGATTGTTATAAAACTAACCTAACCTAATGGGTTCTGTATGATGCCGTTTTAATAAAATCTGAGAAGTTTATGGTTTCAGAAAAAAATCGTGTCGCTCTTTTGACCCATTCAATGTTTTAATACATTCGGTCTTTCGTACTTCGGTATTGGAATACATACGCATTTTCACAATCGGGTTTTTTCCCAATTGGGGATGTCTATTTTTTTGCAATGTATAGTAAATCGAAAACCATTTCGAGATAAATGCTTTTTAACTCGTTTTCTGTAGTTATTTAATTTTAATATTATGTAATGAATTTATTATATAACAAATAAGCAATGACCTTCATTTGACATTGGTGTAAATTGCGTGACCGGTTCAAGTCGTACTTTATTCTGTGTGGTTAGAATTTACGCGTGGATTATACTACGGAGTTTGATTTGGACCCGCTGTCTGACATCTAGCACTTTGACAGTGCCAGTAAAGTGACAGAGTGTATAGTGTACCACTACGCAGAAAATAATTAAAGGGGTTGCCTTATCGAACGCATTCAGAAAGATTTAGAAATTTGGCATTGTGGGAGCCCTCAATTATAATCTGACGTCATCAACTAAAATAGTTTCAATAATTAATTTTGAAAAAAGTAGAGAACTAAATGACAAAATATTGAAATTAATTTCTTATAATTGACTTTTCTATACAAAAAAAAATATAAAAACCACTGGTAATTTTTTTTAGACATCCCCAATTCTAATCGACACCAAAACATAGGTAAGTTTAGGTTATGTTAAGTTTGCATCAACCCGAAGAGCCAAAGGCACACGGAAGAAGAAGCTCCGCGCTGTTTCTGTGTCAGTCCAAATTGGGAAAAAACGCTACTGTACCTCTACCATGAGTTTACACTAGTTTACGTGACCGTACACGCTAGCGACGGCGTAAATTATTTGTATGGAGAATTGTACAGCGCCTCTAGCGGTCACTTACGGAAGTACAATTCTCCATACAAATCATTTACGCCGTCGCTAGCGAGTACGGTCACTGTGAACTAGTGTAAACTCATAGTAGAGGTACTGAAATAAACTACAGTAAACAACCAGCGTGAGAAAAACAGAATCTTGGAAAAAATTCGAATGAAAATTTTGCTACTAGGAAATAGCATTTCTGGCAAATTGATTGAACAAATCGAACTCGCCTCTGAGTTTTTCGAAAATCATGTGCGAAATTATGTTTGAAATTTTACCATATCAACCGCTTTAGCCTAGTTGGTAGTGACCTTGCCTACGAAGCAAGAGGTCCTGGGTTCGAATCCCGGTAAGGGCATTTATTTGTGTGATGAGCACGAATATTTGTTCCTGAGTTATGGATGTTTTCTATGTATTTAAGTATTTATTTATCTATATAAGTATGTTTATCGTCGTCTAGTACTCATAGTACAAGCTTTGCTTAGTTTGGGACTAGGTCGATTTGTGTAAGATTGTCCCCTAATATTTATAATATTTATTTTTTACCATAATATTTACGGTAAAGAGGAAACTTGCACATACTTGAGAAGAAATTCAATGGCGGGTGAAGTGGCCGATCCACATTCCCAAGGCGCTAAGACCCACATCATGACTTCATTGAAGTTTTATGAAGTTGCCTGTGTTAGGCTGCGTTTCCACCAGAGATGTGCGAGGATGCGTTGCGAGGGATGTGTGTGTCATGAACCTGTCCTAAGTGAATGAAGTGTTTCTGTTGCAAGTTAAGTATGAAGTATCTTTTTCTATTTATTTTTTTATTTTCTTCAACTCAAGAAAATCAATTCTTCAATTGAAGAAAATAAAAAAAAAATAGAAAAAGATACTTCATACTTAACTTGTAAAAGTTGGCCTAGTAGCGCCATCTCTTGGTCCAGGTGAGCGGGTAGCTCCGAAGGAGTGTTGAAGTCTCTCGGTAGAGGGCATAACATAGATGCGCTTTATCACTGCCTAAATGTGATTATAACAGACTGAAGTGTACGATGTATGGGAAAGATTCGTCGCTAACTTCTAGACCAGTGATGGTGTAGGGGTAAGCACGCAGCACGGAACGCTGAGGACCTGGGTTCGATTCCCAGCATTGGTCTTTTTTCTGGGGTTTTTTCTGTGCATCTATATTTCAGTTTGTATTTAGTTTGAAATATGTGTTTCTGTTGGTTCATGACACACACATCCGTCGCAACGCATCCTCGCACATCTCTGGTGGAAACGCAGCCTAATTCCCAACATCGAGCTATCCACATACCAAATTGGTGATGGTCCCAAAAGAAGACCAGAGGCGCTACCACGAAATCCGAAAATCGAAGTTCGCATCGCATTATCCCTCTCACTCTCGTGTCAAATCATATTAGCGTGAGCGGGACGGCACGAAACGAAGTTCGAATTATGCACTTCGTGGTAGAGCCTCAGCGCCTTTCGCAAGATCGGCACTTTGCTGATTTGGGACCATTTCGTGATATGTGCTTTTTTTTTATATATCACGAATAAAACTTTTCTATCTTTCTTTCTTTCTTAAATTTCATCAAAGTCCGTCCATTTGTGTTAGTATGAAAGTAACAAACACACAAACTTATTCATTTATAACACTTGACTAGCTGACGTGACATCGTCTGCAAATAATTCGTGTATTGTTATCCTGTGGGAACTATGTAATATTCCAAGGTCTCAAAATATCTTCATACCAAATTTCATCTCGATCGGTTCATCAATATAAGCACGAAGAGGTACCAGATTTAATTTTGCATTTATAATATTGGTATAAATCGCAGTCTATGTCAAAAAAAAATGCTAGCAAATTCTATATTTTTCAGGTGTCCCATGATAAGCAATGACGTGTTAACAAGAGACGAATGGAAGCAAAACATCAAGAAGTTCCTGTATGAACAGTTGGAGGAAGAGAGAGGCCTGACCGCCTGTCTCATCATACAATCGTGTAATAAAAACAAGGAAAAGGTAATCTTACTAACAATTATTTTTAACCCCCGACACAAAAAGAGGGGTGTTATAAGTTTCATGTGTGTGTGTCTGTCTGTCTGTGACTCTGTGGCATCATAGCTCTTAAACGGGTGAACCGATTTGGATGCGGTTTTTTTTAACAGAAAGCAGGGTTCTTGGTGATGGTTCATAGATATGTTTCATTAAAATCGGTTCAGCCGTTTCAAAGTTATCAGCTTTTTTGTTAGCTGCGGGAGGGATCTAAGACGCATAATGGGCATTGACTTAATGTTTAATCAAACATACGAGTGACATAATTGCGTTGGGGGTTTTTAAAATTTTTAATTTATAGTTATAAAACCATTTAGCTGAATGAAGCATTAAAAATCACTCTTAACACATTCCCTATCCTTGCCTTAAAGTAGAACCTTATTAAAATGGAACAAGAGCTATCGTGCCCCACATATGGGCCACTGGACTGTTAAATTTACTACTAAATAAAGATAGTAGTATTTCTATTTATTTTGGTAACTCAATACATGGGTGAATCAACTTTTAAGTGCTGTTTACTCTGTCCTCGGTTGTCCAAGTGACACTTTATACATACAGTTTCATAGAAAAATGCTTAGGTTGTCTAAGCATTGACGTACAATAAAACAACTAGACTCCCAATCGCTTAACAAAAGTTCCTCAAAAAACGTCCGAGCGGCGTTGTGTGTACGTATACATCAATTTATACAGATAACATTAACAGCATTAATTCAAATTAACACCTTATTTCGTAGCAGTAATGTTTAATGTCAATTGAATACGATCGTTCGAAGTAGTGACATGACGTCACGCGCTGGAAACCCCTAAAGAGTAAAGAATGCAGTGGAGTGGTCATGCGAAGCGGAAGCTAGACTGTCTGTCTCTTTTTTCTCGTGAGTTTGATTACGGTGCGAAAGAGACATATACGAATACGGGGCGAGAAGTGACGTTGTAATCAACGCGCGGTCGAAACACAACTGAACCAAAACTCTGCACAATAGACGCGTATGCAGACTTTTGCTTCGGTCAATTTTTGAGCGTGATTGGGAGTCTAGTTGTTTTATTGTACGTCTATGTGTCTAAGGCGGGCTTGCGCGGACCTGGGTTAGCTACTTAACTCCGAGTTAACTGCTAACCCCGGACTAACAAGTGTCAAAATGTATGGAAATGTCATTCTTAACCCGGGGTTAACGTTAATTTTTTAACCCTAGACTGTGCAAGTGGCCCTTAGGGACAAAATTTGTGTAACCATAGCAACGGGTCGCACTAAATAGTTGATTCACCCACATTCGCTATTCCCATACAACATGATTTGACGTCACACGTCTCAGTGTGGTTCCACTTTGAAGTTGTGAACCCATAGCGGAAGCACGGACGGACTCCTGGAAGAAAACTTCATGAACCCACATTGGGGGCACCCGCGCAGGGAAAGTGTTAGAATACTACAAAACTGTATTTATAATTTCCACCAATAATACAATTCATTTAACTTTCAGGTTGACACATGTGTAGAGACACTATGCAAATACTTAGAAAACATAGTTACTTATCCAGAAGAAGATAAGTATCAGAAGATCAGGATGTCTAATAGGTTAGTATTGGATCGTATCAAGAGGGCGATGGAGAGGGCTATGCTCGGAGTTTCTCTGAGGGATCGCATTAGAAATGATGAAATCCGCGCAAGAACTAAAGTCACCGACATAGCTCGAAGAATCGCCAGACTCAAGTGGCAGTGGGCGGGGCACATCGCTCGTAGAACTGATGGCCGATGGGGCAAAAAGGTTCTCGAGTGGCGTCCACGGACCGGAAGACGCGCTGTAGGTAGGCCTCCAACAAGATGGAGCGACGACCTGGTTAGGAATGCGGGACCGCGTTTTATGCGGATGGCGCGGGACCGATCTGTTTGGCGAGCCTTGGGGGAGACCTATGTTCAGCAGTGGAAGTCTTCCGGCTGAAATAATGATTTATTGAATCATCATTTTAACCGTAGGACATCCTCTGCTGGACATAGACGTCCGTATTGATATCCAATCATTACGGTTGGAAGCGGCTTGCATCCACCTGAACCGGCGGTCTTTACCAGGTCATCCGTCCATCTTGTTTGTGGACGTCCCACGCTGCGCTTGCCAGTCCACGGTCTCCATTTGAGAACTTTCGGTTCGAACGGCTATCTGTTCTGTACTATACGGCCTGCCCATTGCCATTTCAACTAACTAATCGATTTGACTATGTCGATGACCCTTGGTCTGCTACGAATCGTTATTTAATATTATATGTGGGAGAGGTAGAAAAAAAGTAGACGAACAACATTTAAAAAGCCAACGGTTTATTCCATTTATATGCATGTAGCTATAACAGGGTAGGCATTTATTTTGAGATTAAGCATGAAATATCACTATTTAAATAAGAGGTAAGCTTAGCAAGGGATATAAGTTAAACAATCACTATGTAGTCTTAAAGATTTACCTAAATAACAAGGTCTTACTTACAGTGGCTTCATTTCCTGACCAGTAACATAATTATTAAAATTAGTACACAATTAATTACACACAGACAGCATGACTGCCTATAATATTAACAAGGAAACATCAGTAAAGCAGTAAATTATAAGTATAATGGCATTACCTGGACTGCGTAGACGGCTCAGAGCACTGGTAGTGCCGTGTTCGCGATTGAACAACTTCTGACCCATCGACAGGCGGCAGCGCCATTTTATAGAAGAGTGACGTCACAGGCGGTGGGAGCGGTTGAGCGACTAAGTTGTTTACGAACTCAAGTTAACTGTTTTAACCGTCAAAATTTGAAATTTATTGGTTACAAATAAACCCATCTCCCACATATACATAAATAAATAAATATCACGGGACAATTCACACCAATTGACCTAGTCCTAAAGTAAGCTAGGCAAGCTTGTGTTATGGGTACTAGGCAACGGATAAACATACTTAAATAGATAGATACATACTTAAATACATATTAAACACCCAAGACCCGAGAACAGACATTCGTATTTTTCATACACAAAATTAACCATACATTTGTATTTACATTTGTATATATTTGTATGGTTAATTTTCGTGTCACAATGGAAAAAGTTAATGGTAATTTTAACTACCTGCTAATGCAGCTTTAACAGTGCGCAACTTCTTGGTCTTCACCCATATATTGATGACTTGAATCATTTTATACCCAGAGTGAATGACATAATGCAAACCCTCCTATTATTGAATATTCGCCTTTACTCTTCTACAACAAAGTCGATTTTCTTATCAAAGTTCTACAACATCATGTCCCTTCCAGAGCATTCTCCGACCGAGTGCAGCCAATCGAAGGAGCCATGGAACTGCTGACGGCCGCTGGCTTCACACAGCAGGCGCTGCCCAACCCCGAGGGTGCTGACGAGGAGTACCTAGTCTTCAACAAGGACAATGTGCCCAGCGTCGAGAGCTTGGTGGTATGATATGTTTTCATGATGGCTACATATTGTGAT
This sequence comes from Archips crataeganus, assembly GCA_947859365.1. Classification (NCBI taxonomy): domain Eukaryota; kingdom Metazoa; phylum Arthropoda; class Insecta; order Lepidoptera; family Tortricidae; genus Archips; species Archips crataeganus. The sequence continues at coordinate 6,471,664 of OX402068.1, forward strand.
TGTGTGATGGGGTGCCGTTAATAGTACATTACTGCAGCGGCCGCGAAATAGGGGATTGCCGGCCGAGTAGTTATAGATGGCCGAGTGTTAACGAGGCCATCTAGAGATACGAGGCCGGCAATCCCTGTTCGTGGCCAAGGCTTGTATAGAGTTTTTCTCAAACATGCATTATCATCATCACCACCATCATCACCGCCATCATCATCACCATCACCATCACCATCACCATCACCATCACCAACAACATCATCAACATCCATCAACATCCATCAACATCCATCAACATCCGTCAACATCCATGAACAAGAACATCCATCAACATCCATCCATCCATCCATCCATCAACATCCATCAACAACCATCAACATCCATCAACATCCATCAACATCCATCAACATCCATCAACATACATCAACATACATCAATCAACATCCATCAACATCCATCAACATCCATCAACAACCATCAACCAACATCCATCAACATCCATCAACATACATCAACATCCATCAACCAACATCCATCAACATCCATCAACATCCATCAACAACCATCAACCAACATCCATCAACATCCATCAACATCCATCAACATCCATTAACCAACATCCATCAACCAACATCCATCAACATCCATCAACCAACATCCATCAACATCCATCAACCAACATCCATCAACATCCATCCATCCCTCCGTCCGTCCGTCCGTCCGTCCATCCGTCCGTCCATCCATCCATCCACGTCGACCACGTCGACCTATTAAACGTCATGGTGCTGTGTCACATAAAACAATAGACGATCACTTTGCTGGCCTTGGCCAGCAATGTTGTATGAAATTCCATTATTGACCTCTCGTCTAGCCGCACCTGCAACGTGACAGTTCGTGGCGTATTTTAAGGAACATAACGTCAATATTTCATAGCATGTTTGAGAAAAAAAATTTTTCTCAAACATGCTATGTAATGTTTACGTTGTGTTCCAAATAATAGGCCGTGACGTATCACGTTGCGGGCGCGGTTAGACAACTGGTATGTAATGGATTTTCATACAAAATTGCAGTCCTTGGCCGGCAATGCAATCGTCTATTGTTTCATGTGATACAGCACCATGACGTTTATAGGTCTATGGCATCATAGCAATTAGCCATTTTAAAAAAATAAGCAATATTTGCATTTTGGTTCATTATGATATTCTGCCACTAATTATTTAATAATGTAATGGTGATCTGCCTAGAGAAATATTTCACCATCATCATCATCATCACCGTCACCATCATCATCATCACCAACACCATCACCATCATCATCACCATCATCATCACCATCATCACCATCATCATCACCATCATCATCATCATCATCATCATCATCATCATCATCATCATCGTCATCATCGGCATCGTCATTATCATCATCATCATCATCATCATCATCATCATCATCATCACCATCATCATTATCACCATCACCATCATCGTCATCGTCATCATCATCATCATCATCATCATCGTAATCATCATCATCATCATCACGCTGCCGACGATGATGATGATGATGATGATGATGATGGTGATGGTGAAGGTGCATGTTTGAGAAAAGCACTATACAAGCCTCGGCCGGAACAGGGGTTGCCGGCCTCGTATCATGCTGGCCTCGTGTACCACTCGGCCGTCAACTTAGACACTCGGCCGGCAACCCCTTACGTCCCGGCCTCTACAGTAATGTACTATTGATCAAGTGCGGGTAGTTCGAGATACGGGCCCTGATCGGTGCCCCTTTTCTCCCATAAAATTTGAAGTCATAATGTATCATTAGTCATAATCAACGTTAGTCATACAGTGATTTATTTCCGAAACGGTATTTTTTTCAGGACTTTTTTAAATGTTTTCTTATAGAATGCAGTAGGTTAGGTTAGGTTTGTTTTATAACAATTCCGAAAAATTAATTTGTTTCAGAAATAAATAACTGTATGACTAACGGCACTTTCACACGGGCAACGTCCCGTTTTTTGCGGGTTCGGTTTTTTGCAGGACGTTGCCCGTGTGAAAGTGCCGTAACGTTGATTATGACATTATCAGACCCGGTGCTGATTCTAATCGGGATCAAGTGCGGGTAGTTCGAAAGACTCGTGCGGCTAAACGAACTTGACACCCTACACTTCAGTTAACTCGTGACCACGGTTGCTGCAATGTGGCCGAAACGTATGGTTTAGGTAAATAAATAAATATTTATTGCGTGATAAGTCCCGTTTAGTTAAGTAATTATGAGTGAAAATCACGAAAGTTTAAAATAGTGTACATATTGAAAGTCGATAAGTTTCTTTCTTTGGAGCCATCAATTGGGGATGTCTAAAAAAAAGACCCATGGTTTTTATATTTTTTTTTGTATAGAAAAGTCAATTATAAGAAACTAATTTCAATATTTTGTCATTTAGTTCTCTACTTTTTTTCAAAATTAATTATTGAAACTATTTTAGTTGATGACGTCAGATTATAATTGAGGGCTCCCACAATGCCAAATTTCTAAATCTATCTAAATGCGTACGATAAGGCAACCCCTTTAATTATTTTTTGCGTAGTGGTACACTATACACTGTGTCACTTTACTGGCACTGTCAAAGTGCTAGATGTCAGACAGCGGGTCCAAATCAAACTCCGTAGTATAATCCACGCGTAAATTGAGAAGAATTCTAACCACACAGAATAAAGTACGACTTGAACCGGTCTCGCAATTTACACCAATGTCAAATGAAGGTCATTGCTTATTTGTTATATTATAGATTCATTACATAATATTAAAATTAAATAACTACAGAAAACGAGTTAAAAAGCATTTATCTCGAAATGGCTTTCGATTTACTATACATTGCAAAAAAATAGACATCCCCAAATTAATTACGTTACGTCTATTCTGATAATTTTCAGACTCTTTTTGTGTCGGGGGTTAGAAAGGATAAAAATGCGAAAGTGGAAATGGAAATTAAATTGCATTTGAAATTTATTATGAGCTTTACGGCGAAGGAAAACATCGCGAGGAAACTTGGACGCGCGCGCAATTCAAGAAAATAATACGAGGAAACCTGCACACACCCGGAATTCAATGGTGTGTGTGAAGTTCCCAATCCGCACTGGCCGCGAGGGAACCACGATCCTCTCATTCTGAGATGGTTGTATATAGGCCGGGATGATTTAGTAGAATTACCCGTGTGGTGTCTCATATAAAGTACACCTCTCGATTTCTTCCGTGGATGTCGTAAGAAGCGACTAAGGAAATAGGTTAGGGTATTTTGTAGGCGATAGGCTAGGAACCTGCTATTGTACCACTTTTATCTAACATTAAACTTAAAATTGCTAAAAGTAGTCCCGAAACGTACATATATATACATACATATACATGTACTTACATATACGAGGGGCGTTCAATATAAAGTGAGAATGAGATGCAAACTCTTTACTGGCCGGTAAAGCTAATCTATCTAGCTGATTGCTATGAAAAAAAAAAAGTAACTGTCTTTTGTCTAAAAAAATATACGGTAATTTCTTTGCAATGCTATTGAGTACGTTAGCGAAAATGGAGAAAATTGAACTGCGCGCCGTTATCAAATACTTGTATTTGAAAAAAAATTCTAAGGACCAAGTCAATTTGGATTTGCGGGTACACTTTAGGGTTTAATGCTCCTCCGTATTCGACAGTCGCACGTTGGTGCGCCGAATTTAGACGTGGAAGAACATCGACAATGGACGACCCCCGCTCCGGACGCCCTACTACAGCAGTAACTGAAGAAATTGTGAAAATAGTCGAAAACTCAGTTTCGGCGGATCGTCGTGTCACAGTTCGTTTTATTGCTCAAAATGTAAAGATTTCAACGGGGAGCGTGCATAATATTTTACATGAACGCTTGGGTATGAAAAAGGTATCTGCGCGTTCGATACCAAGAATGCTTACTGACACGCAAACGAACTAGACTAGAGATTTGTCAAGAAGCTTTGAACCTGATGCAGCAAGACCGGGAACTTTTTTTGGCGCGATTTATAACAATGGACGAAACATGGCTCCATCATTACGATCCTGAAACGAAACTGCAGTCTATGACATGGAAAAGGCCATCATCTCCAACTCCGAAGAAATTCAAGGTGAGCCCATCTGCCGGTAAGGTCATGGGCTCTGTTTTTTGGGATGGTAAAGGGATATCAATGATTGAGTATCTCGAGCATGGAGCCACTATTACGGGCACTTTATACGCCAAACAAATAGCAACATTGCGCAATGAGATCCGCGAAAAACGGCGAGGTAAACTCTCGAAAGTTGTGCTGTTCCACCAGGACAATGCCCCGGCACACAAGTCCGCCGTTGCAATGGCTGCAATTCATGATGCTGGGTTCGATATCCTTAAGCATCCTCCGTATTCACCAGATCTCGCTCCCAGTGATTTCTACCTATTTCCGAGATTGAAACAATACCTGAGAGGCCAGAAATTTGAAGACGACGACGCGGTAGTCGCTGCAGTACAAGATTTTTTAAGTAGTCAAGATGAGACCTTTTTTAAAAATGGAATTTTAAGTTTAGAAAAAAGATATACTAAGTGTATTATGCTAAAAGGTGACTATGTCGAAAAATAAAATGACATTTAGTAAAAGTTGTTTATAACATACTCATTCTCACTTTTTATTGAACGCCCCTAGTATATATTATTATTATTATGTTGGTACGGATTTCCGATCACGGGCCCATGGGGACCCGGTCATTTGAAAGGCATTCATGGGGCCAAAGCCAACATGAAGAGGCCTTTGGTACCATATAATATAAATGAGATGGGCGCAACTATGGAGGTCTATCCCCTAATACACCATGAGGAATTATTATTATCATTATTATTATTTAAAATAATACACTAGCAGCTCATAGAGCTGATGCGTGCATATCACTACACTTGTGTTTTAAATCTCTTTATATAAATGTCCAGTCTATTTTTAAAACAGTTTACTGTAGGCGCACTTATCACATGTTCGGGTAGTTCATTCCACAAGCACACAGCACGGTTGGGTAAGAAGTGTTTTCTAGGGTTGCTTACAGTTAGTTGCTTGGTCAGTTTCATAGAATGCCCTCTCAAACGTGTGTTCCCACTCATCTTAAATATATCCTTGATGTTATGAACATTGTAATGCCCGTGCAGAATTTTGTATGTCTCAATGAGATCTCCTCGTTTCCTACGTTCTTCCAATGTTGACAGATTGAGCTCCGAAAGACGCTCCTCATAGGGCTTGTTTTTAAGTGAGAAAACCATTTTTGTTGCTCTTCGCTGAACCTTCTCCAGCATAATGATGTCCTTCTTAAAGTATGGGTTCCAGATTTGAAAAGCGTACTCCAACAAAGGTCGAATATAAGTTTTAAATATTTTAAGAAAAAGTTCCTTACTGATGACAAAAAATGCTTTCCTGATTATATAAAGCATGGAGTTGGCTCGCTTATATATATATATATATATATATATATATATATATATATTAGAGTGTCGTGTGGTCTGCATAGTGTGTATTTATTTTCAGAATCTTATCGAAGCGCTTCGCACAGCAGAACCGATCGCACTCGAACTGGACAGGAACCTCCAAGTGTTACTGCCTTCCCAGGCCGCCGTCAAAATGCAGCTGCCTCCTGCCTTCTACGCAATGACCATGGAAGACATCAAGCGGGAACAGCAGCTTAGGTTCGTTACTTACCTTATACAATCTCACAGGTTATCAGTGGCGTGAAGTAAACATTTTTACATTTTTTACTAAACAAGCAAAAGAAAAAAAAGAGTGAGAGGAGGGTGACTTTCGAACCCCGGGGCTCAAAATATCAGTGCTAGTGATTTATTAGATATCGACTAAGTTTATCGACATCGATAAAAAGCAATTTTTAATCATCATCATAACTAATGGCCAAGTTTGAATACCTTATAATTATGTGCAAACCTATCTTATTTTTAACTACATATAAACTACGGATATTGACTGGTCTTGGTCTGGACTATAGCTAAACCGTTTAAATGAGTTCTCGCCCGCGCGGTACAGGCGGTGCGGGCGGCGAGCGCGCCTCGTGTGCCTGCCGCCCGCACCTCTCCCGCTAACCGTTTGTCTTTCCATCCTCACCATCTTGATGATTGGCATTCTAGTACCGTGCGTTTTAAGCGAAACTTCTTTCCTCGCACGACAAAGATCTGGAATCAGCTTTCTGCGGCAGCATTCCCGGAGCGTTACAACTTAGGGATCTTTAAAAAACGAGCCTACCAATTCCTAAAAGGGTCGGCAACGCACCTGTGATGCCCCCCGTGTTACGGGTGTCCATGGGCGACGGTGATCGCTTTCCATCAGGTCACCCGTCTGCTCGTTTGCCACCTCTTATATAAAAAAAAAGAAAAATCTGTCATCATACCCCCAGCCCCTGTACCGCGCGGGCGAGGACACATTTAAACGGTTTAGCTATATCATTTATTACTTTTATAGCATTTTTATTTAGTAGTTTATTTGTTCATTACAGATCCGAAGTGATAGCAAAGAGCCAAATGCTCCGGACGAAAGCGATGCGCGAAAAAGACGAGCTCCGCGAAATGCGAAAGTACAAGTTCGCGATCATTCGGGTTCGGTTCCCGGACGGGATATTGTTACAGGTACGTGATTATGGTTGTCTATATTTTGTGATTTGAAAACTTTTTAAATCATTTTCGGCAGTTTTTAATTAATATCATCATCATCATTTCAGCCGAAAGACGTCCACTGCTGAACATGGGCCTGCCCCAAGGCCCGCCAAACAGATAATTTAATTAATATAATGTAATGCATTTGTTACATGTATATCAAATAACCAATGACCTTCATTTAAGTTGTACTTTATTCTGTGTGGAATAAAATTATTTAGAATGCAAGTCGCTTCCAACCGTAATGATTGGGTATCAATGACGGAGGCCTATGCCCAGCAGTGGACGTATATAAGGCGCCATTCATTTATTAAAGAAAAAATAAAAATTGGCTGACCCTCCTCCCAGATTGATATTTATTACATAAAAATTTAAAATAATGCATGTTTGGTTTGTTTTAATTTTTATTTTTCAAAGGAACTATTTTTAGGGACATTTTTTGTAGTTGTCCTGTTTTATCTCCCTCCCACCCCCTTGTAAGAAAAAATTTGATATGTCGACCCCCCCTAAATAGTCTTACGTAACAGATGAATGGTGCCTAGGTTTGGATGATGATGGAACCCTAAAACGCAAGTTCTGTTTGTTTCAGGGCACATTCTCGGTGTACGAACGCTACAATGACATACACGAATTCGTCCGTGAAAATCTAGAATATGACCTACCCTTCGTGCTCAACAGTCCAACAGGTCACAAGTTGATACCCGAAGAGGACGCGAATCAGACCCTTATCGACCTCAAGCTTGTACCAGCGACTGTGCTCACTTTCGCTTGGCACAATTCGGTAATCGAAGAAATAAATGCTAGTCCGAATAAGGATGTGTTCCTGAAACCAGAAGTCATGGTTTTGGTAAAGGAGCTTTGATACTGTGATATGAGAAAGGAATAAATAATGTAGAAGTGACACTTCTTTTATTTGGATGTGAGAAATTTGACGATTATATTTTTTGGTACAGTCAAGCACCTTTACATTAGCAGTAATAAGGTCTGTTTATATCTATGTTATACGCTGTAGTAACCTAATCCAAGCAGAGGAGCGTGGGTTCAAATCCGGGCATCTCTGAGCTTTTCAAATGTGCGAAATTACATTTGAAATTTATCGCGAGCTTTACGTTGAAGGAAAAACATCGTAAGAACACTTACACGCTTGCGAAGCGATTCCATGGTGTTTGTGTGAAGTTTTCAATCCAAACTGGGCTCGCGTGGGAACTACAGCCCAAGCACTCTCATTTAGAGAGGAGGCCTGTGCCCTGCAGGGGGACGTATATTATTAAAGCCGAAATGATAAATTATATTGTTGAGAATTTATGGTGTACACATTGGTGACCTTGACTACAGTCCCAAGAAATTTTTTAGAAGAAACGTTTAGTTAAAAAAAAAAATTCAGTGTCGCTTCTATGTTAATATTATGCATTGATTTAATGTGACGTGAAGGTGTCCTTTGTTTGCCCTAAATAATGTTGTCCTATGGTATCGTTTGGCATAATCATCACTTGACCTAATTTTTTTTCTGAAACTTAACTCTCACAATTTTGTTTATACTTTATAGATTACAAAGCTTACGATGGGTGCTCTGATGATAATGGGTGTGCCATTAAAACTTAGGTCAAGTGACAATTAGGTCAATTATACATAAGATCATTTAGTATAAAGGAAAGTTAGAAATGGGTGGGACTCTGAAGCGTTTCAAGTGCCATACCTGTGTGTTACGAAAATATAAGGTCCTTGAACTAAAACCAGCCTCCCCTAAGGCTCGCCAAATAAATCGGTCCTGCACCGTCCGCATCCAACGCATTCCCGTAACCTTAAAAAGGTCGTCGATCCATCTTGTTGGAGGCCTACCCACACCGCATCTTCCGGTCCGCGGACGCCACTCGAGAAATTTTCATCCCCATCGGCCGTCAATTCTACGAGCGGTGTGCCCTGCCCACTGCCACTTGAGCCTGGCGATTCTTCGAGCTATGTCCGTGACTTTAGTCCTTGCGCGGATTTCATCATTTCTAATGCGATCCCGCAGAGAAACTCCGAGCATAGCCCTCTCCATCGCCACATGAATAAATACGGAGCAGAAGAAAAGCTTCCGAACAGTGCTCGAAATTCTTACCTATTATCATAGGGTTGTCGCTCGGTAAAAACAAAAATTAAAAATCAAAATATTTTATTCAAACAAGTACCTAAGTATCTAATATATGTATATCTACAAACACTACAACAGGTAGGCATCTTTAAAAACAACCGAATACCCGAACTATGTAGCTAAACGCTAAACGGTCGCGTCGTCGCTAGCGGCACACCTGAACTTTGTCTACTCACTGAGCTAGTTCAAACCAGTTTGTCTCCGAGCGGGCGCCGGTGCACGCCCCCCCCCCCCCCCCCCCCGTCTTGTCTGTGACAGGTCACGCACACATATGTTCTGCGTGTAGTAGTGTAATGCGTGCGCGACGTTGTTTGAACTTTTTAATCTGCTCCGTATTTATTCATGTGCCATCGCCCTTGAGTTGAGTTTTCTTATAAGGCCCACCGCAAACCAATTCTACAACCAAACACCGCGCGTGGTGGACGTCAATGGGATTTTTATTTGACGACCATATTAGTCCATTTTCGTAACTCATAGGCTACGGCGGTTGACATGCTTCAAAGTCCCGCCTAAAAATTGTTGGAAAATCGAAAGTGTCAAATAAAATGTACGGCAAAGCCGATATATGTGGTGCATAGCTCTAATGCTCGTAACACTCTTTAACACAGTAGGATAGTACAGGCTTCATTGTTAACCTTTTCAACGCTTTGTCAAATACAACTAGCTCTCACTCGTTCGCCATGACATCGGAAAGTCAAACGCTAAGTTGAACCCTACAGAAATGCATGTAGGTAGATATCGCTCTGCACGCCGTGACTGATATTTTATATCAGTCGTTGGCGTAGAACCTGCGGTGCGGATATATGTGTCGTTGGCGTCGAAAAGGTTAACACTGTAGGCTAGTACAGGCTACGTTATCAATTAGTCGAGTAACTAGTTACGTGCTACGTCCAATGATTTTATAAGTTGACGACCAGATAGCCAGAGCTTCTCAAACTTTTTTTTCTCAAAGACCGCTTTCAAAATTTTGCTGGTTCCGGTTAGGGTTGCCATCTCTAAAAATCAAAAAGCCGAACTTACCCGTCAAAAAAGCCGGACTTTTGGATCCCAAAGCCGGACATTAAGAAAAATTAGGGATTTTTGACAAAAATATCGAATAAAATGCACATTTAAAAGTGGGACTTTTGAATTCCAAATTTTCCAAATTTTTGAGTGTGTGTATGTGTCCGTCCGATGCGGGCGCGGGCGGCGTGGCAAGACTGGGCAAGGCCGTGCGCGCGCGCAGTGCGATAGTAATAAAAAACCTAACGAAAGCCGGACGGCGCGATGCGCGGGCGGAAGACAGTTTGTTGTGTTTGTAGTAGCAAAATTTTCATTCGCATTCCAGATGCCACGCATTTCAAATTTCCCCTTAAAACGCATATTACGCACTTGAACCGCCAACCGCTCTGGTATGTAAGAATCCTTCCATAATTTATATGTAATGACTATAATGCACATAAATGCACTTTTACTAATAAACTACCTGTGTCAAATTTTATTGCTGTCAATTCCTAAATTTGGCTCCTTTTTATTTCAATATTACTTTGTGAATATGTTAAGTCTGATAATGTTAATCATAGTGTGTCTATTTATTATTCTACACTAGCTACAGTTAGCTGTGAAAATATATGCACTGACTAATAGCTTTTAAATATCTGGTGCAGACTGTACAGTCAGCATCAGAAGTGGATGAGCGTTTGTGGTGCTCAAAGTGATCCACAGTACTGCCAAGGCAGTGCTACACCACTATATAATAGAGCAGGGGTCACCAAATGGGGGGCCGCGGTCCGGATCCGGACCGCAGACTTGTTTTGTGCCGACCTTACAGTAACTTGTATTGGGTACTGAGTACGTAATTAAATAAAATTTTAATGAACTGAAACAATTACTTTGCTCACCCGCGACCTTACGATAGTTACGTTTATGCAAGAAATGCGCGCTCGGTTTATCATTAAATTACCGACACTTAAATCATCGAATTTAATTTCAAAGTCAACGTTTCGAGTATTTTCATTTCATCGACAATTTAATTTCATGGAATTGTCATTGCAAGTAATTTCAATTCATGGATTTTTAATTGGCCGAAGATTCATTTCATAGTGTATTATTTCACGGAAAACGTTTTATTATTTTATTTATTGTTTCACTTTTCTGGTAACATCTATCTACCACAGTTCTAACATGTTCTAACCTAACCTAACCTACTTTGCTGGTAGCAGTTCTAACATCTATCTACCACAATTCCACGAAATGAAATTGTCGATGAAATTAAAAAATCAACAACAGTTTGTCTATGAAATAATAAAAATTGGAATGAACTGTAACGAAACAAATGTCGATGAAATGATAATACTAGAACTAAATTTCCATGAAACGTTTTCGATGATATAATATTCGATGTAAAGTTTGTCGGTAAAACAAGGGACACCCGCGCGCTCTCCCACCACCACTCATCCACTTCTGTTGCTGACTATACAAATGAGCTAAAACTGCTACTTTGCGACTTATTTATTAGTAATTTATTTGTATATCGAGTTGTATAAGACGGCCGAGTAAATGTTTAAAAGAATGTTAGTAAGTTGTATTCTTTATTTTCCATCAATGATTACATCAATTTTCTTAACACATAACATCAATTAAGATTTTTACCATAGATAATCTTAAAAATATTCCTACTAAACTGTCAGTCAATTGAAATTGCAAACAATGTAAACAAACCTTGTATTTAAATTGTCTTTAATTTCCATTTTCCCTCATCAAATACTGCTAAATCCGTGTGTTATTGAATCAATACTTATCACAACACTATCCCAAACCATTAAATACAATAAACAAGTGCTTAGAATATGGATATTTCATTAAATGGTTTATTTACATTGTTCGCAATTTCAATTGACAGCGATTTTACATCCTATGCGTTTTACCTCTTTACCGCCACAAAACAAACGAAGTTACGATGCTCTGTACAGGTCGTTTCACAAGAGCTGGCACAAATGGATTGAACGAAAGTAATGTCATTTTGACACTTCTGTAGGAAAATGACTGATGCATGTCATTTTCATATTTGTGTGAAGTGTATTCAAATAGGTAGGTAAGGTAACACATAGATACCTTCATTCGATCCATTCGTGCCAGCTCTTGTGTATCGACCTGTACGCCATGGAAGGGAACAAACCGCCTTGTCAATAAATAGGTATTTATTTCCATTGCAGAAGGATTAACATTTTCAACGCTATGTCAAATACAACCGCTCTCATTCATACGTCTTGGCATCGGAATGTCAAACGCGAAGTTGAATTTTACAGAATTGCATGTAGGTAGATATCGCTCTGCACGCCATGACTGATATATCAGTCGTTGGCGTAGAACCCGCGGTGCGGACATATGTGTCGTTAGCGTCGAAAAGGTTAATTTCGAATCGAATGTTGGTCATGTATTGATGACGTTGGCGTGAGCCTTTTTACTGACTGTCATAACTGGATGACTGCCGGTCAAGAGATTAATTTACATTAAGAACGGATTTGACAACTTCGCTACCTGTAAATTTTCGAGTTGCCAGTTGTATACTGTAATTCGATTTTTTTTAACCGACTTCATAGAGTGAGATTCTTAATTCGTCTGTATATTTTTGCCAAGAGTTGCACGAGAGGGCAAGAACTAACGTTTACTTTATGATTGATTATCAATAGACATTAAACCGACATATAAAGTTGTTATACCTAACTATTATGTAAAATGCAATGGATTGTTTTCATGTAAAGGGGGCGGTAGTCCATAAATGATTGGGAGCCTATGATATCGAACTTTTGAAAAAGTCGCATCTCCAAATTTGTAATCTTAGAAAATGAACTTTACTCCGTATGCTTTAAGATTTCTTTTAAGTTTTCCTTATGGAGTTGAGATACAAGCTTTTTCCAAAGCAGTGACGATATATAAATATAAATCCTTCAATGTGTTCTCGAAAGTTATTTTTAAAATTTTCTCTATGAATTTTTGTCCTCAAGAGCCATCTATATGGAAAGTTTTTTTTATATCTCTACCACATGGATGCACGAGTATATTCCTATAAAACATATAGGGCAAATCGCCAATAACTGGCCGCCTCATACTGAAACCCCCACAAACAGAATTCAATTTAGTATAACATGGCCTGTTATTGAAAGGTAACCAGTAATTAACATCTTATACTAAAAATGAATTCTATTATGGATGAACTGAGTTCATTTTCAGTATTGGTCAGTTATTGAAGGGTGGCCAGTTATTGGCGATTTACCCTACTTGCACATTTAGGACTAGAAAAAATCGTAAAAATAACAAAAGAAGGAAAGTAAAAAATTCGAGTTTGACAGTAACAGACATACTTATAAGCCAATACATGGGTGCGTTTGAAACGTATTAATACAATTAACACCAATATATGAGTACAACAACAAAGAGTAGAAAAGAAATGGATTATCCATTCTCTACTTTCATCATCATCTTCATTTCAGTTGAGAGACGTCCATTGCTGAACATAGGCCTCCCCCAAGATTCGCCGAACAGACCGGTCTTGCGCCATCCGCATCCAACGCGTTCCTTCAACCTTAACCAGGACGTCGCTCCATCTTTTTAGAGGTCTACCTACCCTGGGTCTTCTGGTCCATGGACGCCATGGAATCTTTGGGCCCCACGGCCCTCTCTCGTTGGCACTCTACGTTATGTGGACATTTTAGGTAAAATGCTTGAATATGGCGGTTCTTTATGATGCTCTGGGGAGGCTATAGACTGGCTAAATAATTTAGATTTAGTTTTATAGGAAACGCAGGAATTTTATTTTCAAATGCCGTACGATAATAATAATAATAATCGTTTATCCGAATTTCTTGCATAACATGTATCGCTTTTATTTATCAGATTTGATTTATTTTATCAATCTGAAAACAACCATCTGGGAAACAAAGGGAATATGGCAGTAGAACGTCTTCAAACAAACGGCCGGAACGCGAGTTCTACCCACGAATTCTCAGCATACCTCGGCAACCATCAGCCGCGAGTGCCCCGCGGTTACGTACGGTCGGAATATGGCAACATTTATCATTAAAAATTTTAATGTTTAATTCGCCTCTCATTTGTTTTCTACTCGTTATTATGAGACTTATTAGACACATACACTACATACTAAGTTAAGCAACAACTATGTCTGCAATATCTTCAATGGGCTTTTTAGGCAGTTTGTTTTCGAGGGTGAGCGATTTGGTGCAGTCTTGGGTCTTGTAGATGCCCACTAGCCTGTTTGACACCTCGAACATGTTGTAGCGAAGCGATATTATGATGAACTGGGCGTTTTTAGTGCGTTCCTGAAACAATAATACTCTTCATGGGATATCTCAAAAACAAGATACAGTAAATAATAATGGGAAATAATGTACAAAGTTATTCACAGCTTTTTGGAAAGAGAAATAGCAAAATTACCTAAGCAATTCATTTGTTGAAAGCACGGGTACATTTCGATTAAAAAAATCGTTCGTCGAAAATATGGCAGTTACAATGATCGTTTTCAAAAAATTGTACATAATTAAGGGATTAATGAAAACAAAATCACGATCGCTTCCTTTGTGTAACAAAAGTTGGTCATACAAACTATTATAATGGGTAACTCTCGTTACACAAAGGAATCAATAAAGATTTGTTTTAATTAAAACCCTAAATTGTGTAGGTAATTTTTTTTAAACCACTCTAAAGGCCCTCTCGTTTTAATCTCCAACAATTTAACCCTTTTGTAGCCTAAACTCGCACATACATTTCATTGTATTAAATAATGAATTAAACTTCGGCCAAATTCACGTAAATAGTAGTAAGTAGTTAAAGGTTCTATGAAGTAACATTTAATACATATTATTATTATTACATACACTCAAAAATCCTGATAAATAAAAAAAAGTGCCGTTAGACTAATTGACTCATCAACGCCCATCTTAAATCAAACTCCGATCTAGAAAGCTAAAATTTACCGTGATTCCCCTTGTGATTTTAATTCCTATAGGACCGAAGACTCACTGACCTTGATATAATTAGCGACGATGGACACGTTCTTGAAGTCCAATGCTGCGTCTATTTCATCCATGACGTACAGCGGCGTTGGCTTGTAGTAATGTAGAGCGAACACTAGAGCCAGCGACGACAGGGTCTTCTCGCCACCGGACAGGTTTGAGATGTTCTTCCACGACTTGTTTGGGGGGCGAACGCTAAAAACAAATGTATACCTATAGTGGCTTTGTTGTTACAAAAACGCAGTAACGTAATCGAACTCTGGACTATATAACGTACCGTCAGAATGTGACGGATTGGGAACTTCGTACACGAATTTTGAATTTACAATATTTTATATTTCGACTTCGACTTCGCAGATGTATCAAACTACACTAAATTTCGCACATAAATTCTGTAAAAACTCCAGATGTGCGAGCCTGGGCTCTAACCCACGACCCTTGCGTGAAAGGCCATAGGACAAACCACTAGGCTACCACGACTTACAACGCAAAGTATAGTATATTTCAGAAAATTATAAAGGTTCAATTATATTTTGCCATTAGAGTCGTTTTCAAAAAATGTATACACTATTACAGGATTTAATGAAAACGAAACTTAATTAATTCCTATGTGTAACGAAAGTTGTCCATATAGTATGTATGACTAACTTTCGTTACACAAAGGACGCTATAGTGAATTTTGTTTTCAATAAGCCCTTAATTGTGTATTTATTTAACCTTTTGACCGCCAGCGTCGGCTATAGACGACAGTACGGTAATACAAAATTATACCTACCCGCATCCGCATAAGAATCAATTTTGTTCCAAACAAAAACGATGCGTGGCGGTCAAAAGGTAACGACCTATATTAAACTATAACTAGAATTGGTACCTGAACGTTATTCCTTCAGTGAACGGATCCAGTGTATCCACCAGTTCCAACTCCGCATCTCCTCCCAAAGTGATCATTTGATACATTTCCTTCAGCTTGGCTGTTATAGTGTTAAATCCTATAATAAAAAAAGATTTTAGAATCGTTTTAAAAAAAATTGTACACTTACGGGATAAAAACAAAACTTAATCAATTCCTCTGTATAACGAAAGTTACTCATATAGTTTGTATGACTAACTTTCGTTACACAGAGGACGCGATCGTGATTGTGTTTTTATCATGCCCTTAATTGTGTACAATTTTTTTGAAAACGACCCTCTAACCACTTCCGTTGTATCAAGAGTATCGTTGATAGCAGACTAATAATGCGTTTTATAATAATAATAATAATAACCAGCTGTCAAAGGCGAAAATATAAGAAATGGAAACAAATATTTGTATAATAATATGATAACGAGGACACGTTCACAAGCGGCACAACGCGCACGCCCACCATCTCCGCCCGCGCCATCCAGCTCCTCGCCATCGTCGTCGGGCGACGAATTCGCCACAGCGCCCGACACCAGCGAGTCGAGCGACGAGCGCGGGCCGCCGTCCCCGGCGCCACGACCACCTGCGCGACGAGGACGACCACCGCTGCCGGCACGCTTGGGGCCTACGGGGCACTCCGCCCCGCCTACGGCTTCCGCTGTCGGTGGTGTAGTGCGCCGCATGCGATGGACTCGACAAATGAATGAGAACTGCATGCGAGCGTACTTTGGGGCTACAGAGGGGGGAACCAATTTGTCCGCGTATCGTGTCCGGATGCTTCCTCTGTTCCAGGCCCTTGAACCCGCCATCACCGTGTCTGCGCAGCGTCTGTCGGATCAGGTGCGAGTCATCCAGCGACACAAACGATTGGATGACGCCACACTTGATCGGCTACGCCTGGAAGCACTTTCTGTTCACGCGGCCTCTTTCTCGACGCGGGATCCGCCCGCTACGTCGCCGACTCCGGTGCCCGCACCCGATCTGGCACCGGGGGTACCGCGGGTCGATCCCAGTGTCGAGGAAGAGGACTGTGCGAATCAGAGTGTAAGTACCCAGGCCAATGAGCAACTGAGGAGGGTTTTGGAGGAGGCGATTACGCAGTATCGCTCCACGGGTAATCCTAGGCCACGATTACCTCGCTTGCCGTTGAATAGACGCAATCTAGCGTTAGTGGGAGCCCTGAATGATTTGCTAGACCCGTATTTACGGGCTAGTGAAGACTTAATTGATACTCACTCAATCATGTACTGTGGGGCCATCGCGGCGTGCCGTGTTGCTCGCGTCAAGTTTCCGGACGCTGACCGAGCACCTAGGACCACCGGGGGTGTCCCTGCATGGCAAGTGCGGATTGAGCGGCGTATCAATACGTTCAGGACTCTCATTGCAAAGCTGATCTGCTTCAGGGGGGGCAACAACCGCCCCCGAGTAATGCGCTTCGTGGCCCAGGCCTTTGTGGGGACTGACATCAGGCCCTGCAACTATATGGCCTGTGTAACGGAACGTATCGACTTTCTGAAGCAGAAAGTCTATGCATGGGCAAGCCGTATTCGCCGCTACAGGAAGCGTGTGGACCGATACCAGCAGAATCGCCTTTTCCAGAGCGACCAAAGGAAGGTATACCGAAAGTGGGAGGGAGACGATCTTCGTGTGCCCGACGGACGGTGGCCGGATGCTACTGCCATGATTGACTTTTGGCGTAATATCTGGTCGGTACCTGTTGAGCACACCGAGGGCGAATGGATAGGTGTTGTCGAACGTGAGTGCGAGTCCATCGAACCTATGAGGCCTGTTACCATTAGCCCCGATGACGTTAGTTGTGCCATCCGGTCGGCTCCGAACTGGAAAAGTCCTGGGCCGGATGGATTGCACAACTTCTGGCTGAAATGGTTTCGATGCTCACACCAGCGTTTGGCAGCACAGTTCCAGCAAGCCCTTGAGCTCGGATCCCTACCATCTTTCTTTACAACTGGTATTACCTCCCTGCTCTATAAGTCCGGTAGTACCACAGAAGCGAAAAATTACAGACCCATCACGTGCTTGCCTACGCTGTACAAGCTCCTAACATCCATTTTGAGAGCAAAAATTAACACGCACATTGTTGCCAACAACGTTTTGGCCCCTGCTCAAAATGGATGTAGGGTTGGGTCTCGTGGTACTAAAGAGCTCCTCCTCATAGACATGACCATTTGTCAACGAGTCCGGCGGAACAAAGGGGCTCTCTCGGTCGCCTGGATTGACTACAAGAAGGCCTATGATTCGGTGCCCCATTCATGGCTGGTGAGGGTCTTAGAACTGTATAAAATTGATGCAGTCCTGAGATCTTTCTTAGGCGCTTGCATGGGACAGTGGACCACAGTCCTTCGTCAACCGGGGGAAGGAGACGGCCCCTCTGGCCCACAGGACTCTATCAAGATTGAGCGAGGGATCTTCCAGGGTGACAGCCTGAGTCCTATGTGGTTCTGCCTAGCGCTTAATCCGCTCAGCACCCTGCTGAAGGATTCAGGGCTAGGCTGCCGGCTTCGAAGAGGGGGTGAGGTCATTTCTCATCTGCTCTATATGGATGACCTTAAGCTATTTGCACCAAATAAACATGACCTGTTGGAGCTACTGAAAACAACAGAAGTTTTCAGTAGCGCCATCAACATGGAATTTGGTGTCGATAAGTGTGCAGTTATGCATGTACAGCGGGGGAAAGTTGTAAATTCAACAAATTTGCAGCTTTCTGATACAATGTCCCTCAGATCTATTTCCGAAGCAGAAACCTATAAGTATCTTGGTATGTCACAGTCATTGGGTATTGAGAGTGAGGTCGTAAAGCAGACGGTGAAGGAGCGCTTCTTCTGTCGTCTGACAAAAGTACTTAATAGTCTTTTGTCGGGCGGCAACAAGATGCGCGCCTTCAACGCCTGGGTAATGCCCTTGCTTACTTACTCCTTTGGCATACTAAGGTGGACTCAGACTGAGTTGGATACCTTGGATCGAAGAGTTCGTGTACTGCTCACTGCGCACCGTTTGTTTCACCCGCGCTCGTCTGTTATGAGACTGTACATCTCGCGGAAGTATGGAGGTCGTGGCTTTTTAAATGCCAAAGACCTCCACAACCGCGAGGTGTATAATCTCAGGGATTATTTCCTAAACAACGAGTGTGGGGTGCATCGCGACGTAGTAGCAGTAGACAAAAACTTCACCCCGCTTTCCTTGGGAAACGAGAACTGGCGCCGACTTAAAGTAATGAGCATCGAGGACCGCAAGGCGGTATGGAAGAGCAAGGAGCTACACGGGCGGTTCTACAAGGCACTCACAGGGCCAGATGTAGATCTGCTCGCGTCGGTGAACTGGCTACGTTTCGGGGATCTCTTCGGGGAAACCGAAGGTTTTGTCTGTGCAATTGCGGATGAAGTTATCATGACGAACAACTACCGGAAGTATATCCTGAAGGACGGTACGGTCGACATTTGTCGGGCATGCCGCCGTCCCGGGGAGTCACTCAGGCATATTATTTCCGGTTGTGGTCATCTTGCTAACGGTGAGTACTTGCACAGACATAACCTTGTAGCCAGAATTATTCACCAGCAACTTGCTCTGCTATACGGCCTTGTGGACTTTGAAGTGCCTTACTATAAGTATATACCTGCGCCAGTTCTCGAAAATGGTCGTGCCACGCTCTATTGGGATCGGTCTGTTATCACGGACAGGACTATTATAGCCAATAGGCCTGATATCGTGCTGACAGATCGATCGAAACGCCAGGCAGTGCTCGTCGACATCACCATCCCCCATGACGAGAACCTCGTGAAAGCTGAGAAGGACAAAGCCAGCAAGTACCTTGACCTAGCTCACGAGATAACCGCCATGTGGGATGTTGATTCGACGATCATTGTCCCGATAGTCGTTTCTGCGAACGGGCTGATAGCGAAGAGTCTCGACCAACACCTCAAGAGACTCTCGCTAGATGGCTGGATCAAGGGTCAGATACAGAAGGCGGTACTCCTGGACACTGCGCGGATAGTCAGGAGGTTCCTCTCTCTGTCGCCCTAACCACCGATAGCTTAGGCCCCGCCTCGCTGCCGGTGGCACCCTAGGTTAGGTTTTTATAATGATTTTATGATTTGTATGTATAGTTTTATATTTTACTTTTTGTATAATTATTGTAAAAATCTAACCTAAGAAAAAAATATAAATAAAGAGAATAATAATAAAAAATAATAAATAAATAAATCTATAAAAGATACAACAAGGTTGATTCAAGAAGCAAAACTCATTTATTACAGTGTACCCACAACTGTCATTACAAACCAATCGCAAGACTACCCATCTTAATACATAACATACCTTTCCACCATAATCAAGAAGTAGAAATTTAGATGACGATAAACATACTTATATAGACAAATAAATACTTAAATACACAGAAAACATCCATAACTCAGGAACAAATATTCGAACAAATATAAGTAAGGTATGGTGACAGGCTTACCTGACAGGAAGTCGGTAGTGCGTCGCTTCTTGAGCTGGTCGTACAGGGCACGCATTTCGTTCCGCTGCGTGGTTATCTCGTCTAGTTCAGCGGCGCGTTTCAAGTACAGCTCCTCTTTTGTTTTGTAATCCTGTACGCAAATAGGAATCGCGTTTAGAGACCTTTCTGTTTCCCTTATTATCAATGATCGGAATTAGGCGACCTAAAATACGTATTTTTCGCAAGATGACATAATATTATAGTGTTTGCAACCGGGTAGAAAAATATTGTTTTCTTGAATAAATAAATAATACTGTTTCACCATCCATTGATCAAATTTATTTGGCGGATAAATGTGATGCCATCTCTGTTTGTTTTGTGCGAATAGACGGAGACGGCATCACATTTATCCGTCAGTTAAAATTAATCAATGGGCGGTGAAACTAATCCGTCAAATAAATTTGATGAACTAAAACAATTACTTTGCTCACCCGCGACCTGGATCACGTTTGTTGTATGGGAGCCCCTTAAATATTTATTTGATTCCATTTTTTAGTACTTGTTGTAATAGCGGCAACCGAAATACATCATCTGTGAAAATTTCAACTGTCTAGCTATCACGGTTCCCGAGATACAGCCTGGTGACAGACGGACAGACAGACGGACAGAGACGGACGGGCAGCAGAGCCTCAGTAATAGGGTTCCCGTTTTTACCCTTTGGGTACGGAACCCTAAAAATAGCCGGTTGTAACCACTCTATATTATGTGATCTTGCGAAGAATAGGTACTTTAGCTCACCAAATTCCGATCACTGCTTATTATTAGTTTTGTGGATGGTTTGGTGGGCAGAATATGAAATTGGCACATTGGTACCAGACTACCAGTACAGTAGTTGCCGATGTAGGCACACTGACCTGTATAGCTTGCAGATTGGGCTGCGCGTCCCCCAGCCGCCCCTGCTGGGCCGTGAGCCGGTTCCTCAGCTCCTCGACGACCATCTCTTCCAACTCCTCAGCCGAGTGTGTGACCAGAGGTTCGGGCCGCTCTATGCCCTCTATACCTTCTATGCCGGGGTCTTCCAGTTTCAGTTTGGCTAGCTGTTGGAGAAATTGAAAGACACAATACAGTACCCGGCGATAAAGAATGCACATCGGCCTTTAGCAAGAGACAATTCGCAGTTTGCGACGATTTCCGAACACTGGCGACCGTCCATCAATAGCCGTATTTAGTAAGTGACGTTTGATATCAAATAAATACTGCACACTCCATGGACTTAATTAGTTTATGTCAAATTAATGACATGTAAAGTTTTGATATCTATAGAGGGTTGTTGCAACTACTAGAAAAAGGATAGTCAAAAAAGAGATTACAGTATATTAAAAGACACCTATTTTTTTATAAATTTAAATTTTCAAAAATCTCAATTCCTTCCATTTCACTGTCTGTGCTCTCAATTTGGTCAATATCACTGTCACTATCAGCCGTATTTATTATTAGTCTATCAGTGTAATCCATCATACAATTAAAAGTTGGGGGGTTTCAATAACTCTATATTATATATTTTCACCGGAACGCGTCCGTACCCTACGGCACCTGAACAACGACTGACAAACGTCACATAAGTAGTGTGTGACAACGCTATACGAAGCCGACATTTGCCGAGTCTTTTTCCAAAGACCGATGTGCATTCTTTATGGCCGGGTACTGTACAATAGCTGTGAATAGAGGTGGTACACAACGTAATAAACGCGGCTATTTGAGCGTCTACTCCGTGAAATTCTTTCTCCACCTGCGGAAGCGTTGTCAGAATTGTTAAAGTATACTCTGTTCAAATTAACGAGGTAGTAATGTGTTATATCGCTTTACGTACGGGCATAATTAGAATAAAAAATATGAATTCTTTACTAAATTCCAGTGACAGAAAGTCTGTTTTGTACTATAGTTAACACCCGTAGGCAAATGGTTAAATTACATTCGGATTGGATTTGCTGACAACTTCACTCGCTGCCAGTGCCAGTGTCAAATAACGTCAGTTTGTTCTGCATTTTTTTAAACTATTGTACTTGATTTTGATAACATTTTTGGTAACAAAAGGTAACAAAACTGAAGCTCACACATCTGATTTACGACGTTATGTTCTGTCACGTAAGGTATATATTAAAATTTACTATATCACTCTTACCCCCTGTTTCACCATCCATTGATTAAATTTATTTGACGGATAAATGTGATGCCGTCTCTAAATGTTTTGTTCGATTAGATGGAGACGGCATCACATTTATCATCATCATCATCATCATCATCATCATCAGCCTATGTTCGTCGACTGCTGGATCGCTCCACCGAGTCTGAGGACGTCCCTCGCTACGTTTGCCGATCCGTGGTCTCCACTCAAGAACACGTCTACCCCAACGGTTATCGGTTCTTCGGGTTATATGGCCACTTCAGCGTGGCAATGGGCTATGTCGATAACACACACACATTTATCCGTCAGTTAAAATTAATCAATGGGTGGTGAAACAGCCCCTAAATCTGTCAGTGTTGTCATAAGTCAGTTTTGGCGCTGACGATTTTTTTTTACGAAAATGGTACACTTTTTTTTAAACGCCCTTCTACACATAGCAATGTGGTATCGTTTCACTCACATCTCTCTCCAGTTGCGGCGTCTTCCCTCTCATATCGTCGATCAGTTTTTGCATCTTGCTGACGTTGTTGTTAGCTTCCAAACGTTCGCTCTTGTACTTGTTCAGTTTGGTTTGCAGCGCGGCTATCTCTTGCTTTAGCTCGGAGAATTCGTCGGCGCCTTCGGATATTTGTTCTTCTAGCTGTAGGGGATAAAAAGGGGGAGGAAATTATGCGTGGGAATATGAATCTCACAATATGAATCATCTTGATCTTAATACAAGTTTTTGTAAAAAAAAATTACTACAAGATGTTTTGTTATGTTGTTTTTGTTGGAATCTAGGAGTATAAAGAGAGAGAGATAGGGGGACAATCTTACACAAATCGACCTGGTCCCAAACTAAGCAAAGCTTGTACTATTAACAACCGCTTTAGCCTAGTTGGTAGTGACCCTGCCTACGAAGCAAGAGGTCCTGGGTTCGAATCCCGGTAAGGGCATTTATTTGTGTGATGAGCACGAATATTTGTTCCTGAGTTATGGATGTTTTCTATGTATTTAAGTATTTATTTATCTATATAAGTATGTTTATCGTCGTCTAGTACCCATAGTACAAGCTTTGCTTAGTTTGGGACTAGGTCGATTAGTGTACAATTGTCCCCTAATATTTATTTATTTATTTATTTATTTTTTATGGGTACTAGACGACGATAAACATACTTGTATAGATAAATAAATACTTAAATACATAGAAAACATCCATAACTCAGGAACAAATATTCGTGCTCATCACACAAATAAATGCCCTTACCGGGATTTGAACCCAGGACCTCTAGCTTCGTAGGCAGGGTCACTACCAACTAGGCTAAAGCGGTCGTTAAAAGTGAGGGTGTCGGCTCATGCTGACGCCGACACACCTATTGTCACAAACACAAACTTCTATATTTTATCTATTTCTTTTTATAATATTTTTTTTTCATCTGGACTTTAATTGATGTTTTTTTCTTTCTGACTTCTTTCTTTATCTGTTCTTTTGACTTTATTTTCGTTGTCGTCCAAATTACATATCCATACTGAGTTTCAAGTCAATCCGATCACTAGAAATGGATGAAACAGAACCGTTTCCGAGATCTCCGAAATAAATAAACGAATAACAAATATTACCAGTGTTCGGTTTTCAACCTTGATAGGAAAATACACCTCTCTGTGTATTCCATCAGAAATACTCTTCTGACCTGTCAAGGTGACAGTTCTAAAGCTCTCGAGTTTCGGTCGGCACGCGCCGAGTGCTTGTGCGCAGTATTAATTACCAAAAGTACGGATACAGAAGAGCGCCGTGGAAGCGAGCTGGGCCCAGCGAGAAGCGACGCAGTGAAAGCCAGGTACACTTTCTTCACAGTATTATATCTATGTATTTATGCCTAATCAACTCTGCCTAGCGCAGATCTATACAAACAGAATTGCTTGTTTTAAGGTATTAGATAATACAAGTCCTGAGTGATTGACTCAACATCGCTGTGCCCAAACTTTTATACATAGAAAACTATAATTTTATCTGTATTTTTTTTTTGAAAATTAGTCTAGAAACGAAATTCCTACGGGTAAATTCTACAGTGGGGGAGAAAACGCAAAATATTTATCTTTTATATGAGGGGGGGAAACGAGCATGAGGGCCACTCGATGGAAGCAATCACCGCAGATGGACACCCGCAACACTAAGGGTGTCACAGGTGCGTTGCCGGCCATTTGAGAGAAAGGATAGGGTGATAGGTTAACTGAATATATTACCTCATCAATATACTTCTGCAATTCCCCGCTGTCCAACGTCAGCTGTTTCTTTTGGCTGTTGAGACTCTCCAAGTTGCGATCGGTCTCTGCCAAATCAGTCTCCATTTGGGTTATCTTGTCCTTTGATTTCTTTGCGTTTCTGAAACAGACGTATATTTTCATCACCATCATCATCATCATTGTCATCCCAGCCAATATACGTCCCGCTGCAGGGCACATGCCTCTAAGAATGAGGGCTTGGGCACTTCACACACACCATTGAATTTCTTCGCAGGTATATGCAGGTTCAGTGTATACGGCGATAACCTCTTACCAATTTTTTTTTTAATTTTTTGCGCAAGAGAAAAGAAAGTGTCAAACCTCTTGCTGGTATTTATGGCGACACGCAGCTTCGTCATTTCAGTGGACACCTTGTCGACCTTCTTGGCCAGTTCGTCTACGGCCTTCTGGAGTTCTTTGACGCGACCGCCGGCCACCGCGGCTATTTGAGCGTCTACTCCGTGGACTTCTTTCTCCACCTTAACAAGCGTTATCAGTATTGATCAAGTATACTCTATTCAATTAACGAGCTAGTAATGTGTTTTAAATTACATTAGGATTGGATTTGCTGACTTCACTCGCTGTCAGTGTCAAATAACGTCAGTTTGTATCATGTCAGCATTTTTTTTTTAAATTGTACTTGATTTTGAGCACACTTTTATTTTATAGAAATAACATATATACGATATAAAAAGAGAGAGAGAGAGAGATCTTATGTTATATATTTATTTTTCTTATCTCATAATGAAATGTAACTTTATTGCAATGTTTTAATGTTTTTAATTATTGACACACTTTGACTGTCTGTCAAATATGACAGTGTTGTCAATTGTCAAAGAAATTACTAATGATAATTGGCTAAGTAAAGTTTTTTTAAGAGGTGCTAATTATATTTTTTTTCGACAGTCGGCGTTCTGAAAATCGAGAAACTGCAGCTGTTTTATTTTTATCTCCTATTGTTTACTGGAAATATTTTTTTAAGTGTTCGAGTTGACATTTGTGAGATTTAATGGCTGACAAGCCGTTCGTGCTCAGTACTTAGTAGAAACAGAAAAAAAACGAAGTCATCTGTCACTTTTGTCCATGTCAAACCGTTTGCGTTTCGTTTGCTTTGCGTTTTGGACTATTTTTAACGACCTCCGCACAAAATCCGGATTTCCAATTTTACCGCATTTCTCCACGAATTATGCACGATAATTAAATCACGATTGAATATTTTCGATCATTATTTTGGAACTGCTTTTTGGACAATGCAAAGTAAACGAAACGCAAACGGTTAGATTTCATTTAACATTGACAATTGGCTTCGTTTTCTTTTTCTATTTCTACTAAGTACTGAGCATGAACCGCTTGTCAGCCATTAAATCTCACAAATGTTATCTCGAACACTTAAACAAATATTTCCAGTAAACAATAGGAGATAAAAATAAAACAGCTGCAGTTTCTCGGTCTAGAAGACGACTACTGTCGAAAAAAAATATATTTAACACCTCTTCAAAAAACTTTACTTAGCCAATTGATTAAGTTACTTTTTATGAAGTCAGTTAAAAAAAACTAAATTCAGCAACATAATTTAGAACTTTATACACAGCTGCCAATTGGAAAATTGACAGATCAGTTGTCTGTTGGTCAATTAAGTATCTTACCTCTCCGGCATTCAGTTTTGCGCTATCCAACCGCTCTTTAGCCTCTTCAACTGCAGCTTCGAGACTGGCCTTCTGCTCTTCGTCAACCCGCGACGAGGCTGCCTTGCTCTCTTGTTGACGAACTTGATTCTATTGACAAAAACATATTTGATTGAGCCCTCGAGATATGTAACCATTGAACGGATTTCGCCCGGACAACCGCAGATTTTTTTTAAATATTAAAGAGGCCTACAGTCGTAGTATGAACACGACTTGTATAGTCGACCGAGGATGTATGCTTTACTATAAATGGTACTCCGCAAAGTTTAATATAAGAAAAAAAAACAATAAGGCAACGTCACGTTGACTTGTAAATGATAATAGTCTCTAATGTTTCGAACCCATAGCCTAATTGATAAGGACATAATATGTTACTGAATCACACTAATGTCATAAACGAAGTTTTTTCTTCTATAATGCAGTCCTTTGTGGTACTATTTACTTACCTTGAGCAGCGGCACTTGCTCAGCGAGACTCTTGAGCTCAAAGTTGAGTTTGTTGAGCGTTGACTTCCCTTCGCGCGTGTTCCGTTGTAGCGACACCACGTTCTCTTCTATCAAGCAGTGTTCGTCTATGTAACTAGTAGGCTTACCTTGACCAGTGGCACTTGCTCAGCGAGACTCTTACGAGCTCAAAGTCGAGTTCTTGAGCGTCGATTCCCTTCGCGCGTGTTATGTTGTCGCGACACTACGTTCTCTTCTATCAAGCAGTGTTCGTCTGTGTAACTAGTAGGCTTACCTTGAGCAACGGCACTTGCTCAGCGAGACTCTTGAGCTCAAAGTTGAGTGTGTCAAGCGTGGGCTTCCCTTCGCGAGTGTTTTGTTGTAGCGACATTACGTTTTCTTCTATCAAGCTTTGTTCGTCTGTGTAACTAGTAGGCTTACCTTGACCAGTGGCACTTGCTCAGCGAGACTCTTACGAGCTCAAAGTCGAGTTCTTGAGCGTCGATTCCCTTCGCGCGTGTTATGTTGTCGCGACACCACGTTTTCTTCTATCAAGCAGTGTTCGTCTGTGTAACTAGTAGGCTTACCTTGAGCAGCGGCACTTGCTCAGCGAGACTCTTGAGCTCAAAGTCGAGTTCGTTGAGCGTCGATTCCCTTCGCGCGTGTTCTCTTGTAGCGACACTACGTTCTCTTCTATCAAGCTTTGTTCGTCTGTGTAACTAGTAGGCTTACCTTGAGCAGCGGCACTTGCTCAGCGAGACTCTTGAGCTCAAAGTTGAGTTTGTTGAGCGTTGACTTCCCTTCGCGCGTGTTCCGTTGTAGCGACACCACGTTCTCTTCTATCAAGCAGTGTTCGTCTGTGTAACTAGTAGGCTTACCTTGAGCAGCGGCACTTGCTCAGCAAGACTCTTGAGCTCAAAGTTGAGTGTGTCAAGCGTGGGCTTCCCTTCGCGAGTGTTTTGTTGTAGCGACATTACGTTTTCTTCTATCAAGCTTTGTTCGTCTGTGTAACTAGTAGGCTTACCTTGAGCAACGGCACTTGCTCAGCGAGACTCTTGAGCTCAAAGTTGAGTGTGTCAAGCGTGGGCTTCCCTTCGCGAGTGTTTTGTTGTAGCGACACTACGTTCTCTTCTATCAAGCAGTGTTCGTCTGTGTAACTAGTAGGCTTACCTTGAGCAACGGCACTTGCTAAGCGAGAATCTTGAGCTCAAAGTTGAGTGTGTCAAGCGTGGGCTTCCCTTCGCGAGTGTTTTGTTGTAGCGACACTACGTTCTCTTCTATCAAGCAGTGTTCGTCTGTGTAACTAGTAGGCTTACCTTGAGCAACGGCACTTGCTAAGCGAGAATCTTGAGCTCAAAGTTGAGTGTGTCAAGCGTGGGCTTCCCTTCGCGAGTGTTTTGTTGTAGCGACACTACGTTCTCTTCTATCAAGCAGTGTTCGTCTGTGTAACTAGTAGGCTTACCTTGAGCAACGGCACTTGCTAAGCGAGAATCTTGAGCTCAAAGTTGAGTGTGTCAAGCGTGGGCTTCCCTTCGCGAGTGTTTTGTTGTAGCGACACTACGTTCTCTTCTATCAAGCAGTGTTCGTCTGTGTAACTAGTAGGCTTACCTTGACCAGTGGCACTTGCTCAGCGAGACTCTTACGAGCTCAAAGTCGAGTTCTTGAGCGTCGATTCCCTTCGCGCGTGTTAAGTTGTCGCGACACTACGTTCTCTTCTATCAAGCTTTGTTCGTCTGTGTAACTAGTAGGCTTACCTTGAGCAGCGGCACTTGCTCAGCGAGACTCTTGAGCTCAAAGTTGAGTTTGTTGAGCGTGGACTTCCCTTCGCGCGTGTTCCGTTGTAGCGACACCACGTTCTCTTCTATCACGCTGTGCTCATTTCGCAGGGACGACAGTCTGTTGTGAAAGAACAGTTCTTAGCAACGCACTCTGAATCGTCAGAATCGTAAATCGCTGTAATTTTTTTCTTTTCAGTTTTAAAGCGCATATTGAGATAAGCTGACTTGTGTTATTCGAAACAAACTATTGTTAGTAGTTGTCTGGTAGAGCATTTAAGTGAGACCGCTTGACGTTGAACCTTTTTCTATTGGATATTTATTCACTGTGCTTGTTGGTGTAGTTCATAATAGTTGTGTTATATTGTTGTTTTTTGTGATAAAAGAAGAATTATCCACCCCCAGTCAAAACATCCATTATTTCTAATAAATATCTATATATCAAAGGTGACGTTTAAAGGCACTGCAATCTCAGCCATGTTTTTGTACTATAGAAACAGTTAGAGACCTGATTAACCGTAGAACGTTCTCAGTTCTCACAGTAAGTGTCAGTGGTTTTTACTCAAACAATGCGATGCCTCTGACATATTTTGAAGTGAAACTTCTAATGCGACTTCCAACAAGGTCGCGTTAAACGTTTAACGCTACCATGGAGGGGGTATGAAAGCATTAGTATATGTACTGCCGAAGCAAGTAATCTCACATTGTATATATACTAACGGATGCTAACTACTTCGATAGTGCGATGCAGAACTCATACTGTCTGTGAGTAGACTTGATAAAAGCGCCATCTAGTGAGTAATTCAAACACACAGATGCATAAGTAAATTTAGTTCTTTAAGTTATTGCAATAAGGTTCATATTGATGTACAAGTGCCTTTTTCATTTCCACATTACGAAGTTTCACTTCTTCCGCGCGGAGGAGCTGCACGCACGATTTTTTTGAAAAGGTTTCAAACTGGATTACGGTTCAGTTGGTTCGATTAGAGCCCCCATCGATATACAGGATGTCCCACTAGTACACCACGGCTTTTACGGCCAGCGGAACGTTGCCGGAGCTGAATGTGTTAAATAGTACTACATCATACCTCTGTTCGAGTGTAGCGAGCCTCTCTTCATTGGCCTTCAGCACCCTGGGGTCCTGTTCGCTGGTGTCCTGCTGGACGGAGGTGCCCATCCGGCCGCGCATCGTGGTGCGACCGCCGCCGGACATCGTACCTGAGTGAAAGCACAGTCCATACAACTAAAGGACTATCACAGTAACGCAGCAATTACAGAGGTACAGGACAGTAGTACACACTTTATATGGCGCGTCGTGCATTTTCGGCCGCACAAACACGAACAAACTACAAGTTAAGTATGAAGTATCTTTTTCTATTTATTTTTTTATTTTCTTCAACTTCATTTTTTATTACTTTTACGGTCATCCCGTGAAACCATATATTTCAAACTAAATACAAACTGAAATATAGATGCACAGAAAAAACCCCAGAAAAAAGACCAATGCTGGGAATCGAACCCAGGTCCTCAGCGTTCCGTGCTGCGTGCTTACCCCTACACCATCACTGGTCTAGAAGTTAGCGACGAATCTTTCCCATACATCGTACACTTCAGTCTGTTATAATCACATTAGGCAGTGATAAAGCGCATCTATGTTAATGCCCTCTACCGAGAGACTTCAACACTCCTTCGGAGCTACCCGCTCACCTGGACCAAGAGATGGCGCTACTAGGCCAACTTTTACAACGTTTTGTTGTACGTACCCTCAGGTCTTCCATTCTCTTAAATCGCTCTCTTTCTGCATCCCTTTTTTTGCGCCTCGCTAATTTCCTACATTTGTTTCTCTCAGTCCTATAAAGTTCTTCGTTTCTTAAACTGTCGCTGTGTAGATATCTAAGCCGCATTTCATTCTTTTTATTAAGTGCTTGCATATATTCTTCATCGAACCATTCTATATTTCTTGTACGTTTTGCCTCCCCAATAGTATTTTTGGCTGAATCCGTCACCGCTGTTTTTATACTCTGCCACTCCTCATCAATGTTTTTTAAAGATGTGCTTATTCTAAAAGAGCGTAACGATAGAATAGATCCATTACTTTTGTCTAGTCTCTATTAAAATAAAAAAAAGTGATGACGTAAATTTGACATTAAGGTTGTTATCAAATTTAAAATTATGACAGCTCTTTTTTCTAGTGAAAAGGGTAAAGGAAACATATCTATTCTGTGGAGGTACAGGTAAGTACACATATGTTTTTTAAATATGTTGTATTTTTTTAAATATGAAGAAATAAATTATAATAAATATTTTTCCGTGTTCAGGAGGCGAAACTCTTTCGATTCCTGTAGTAATTATCAGGTGTTAAAAAAATGAAATGTTGTCAATTACAGTGCACCGGTTATCCCTCTCACTCACGCGAACTCACTCGGAAGTATGGCGGCATTGGCGGCTGACTAACATAGCACACGACGCGTACTAACATGGTGGCAGCAAATCCACCAATAGCGGCAGAGGAAAAAGACGCGCCGTGCGTGGAGTATACCGATTGGTCAATTGCATTTCCCGCGCTTCTAAAACGCGTCTTCTGCGCCTGTATATCGGTGAGCCATATCGCCATATCAGTTGTGTACTACTGTACTACTTTGTTTACTAGATGTGGTCGCTGATACTTCTCGTCAGTGGAGTGTGTGTGAAGTGGAAGTGAAGTGGTGAAGTAGTGACTTTGCCTAAACGTCGTCTTCACATTATTCTGTCCCCGTACTGTGCGGTAGCCATAATTAACCGCAGAATACGGCAGTTCTTGTGAGAATTTCATCATTTCTCAAGTGACCCCACAGTACAACTCCGAGCATAGCCCTCTCCATGATGGCCTTGGAGTGAACTTCAGCTTTCTTACAGGGCTCATCTTTAGCGGTCACACCTCAGTGCCCTAAGTCTCAGTGCGCTCACTGGTCAAAGACTTTTGACTTCACAAAACCTTGACTTGTTCAACGATTATTATTCGCCAATCCATGAGTTTCTCGTCCCCTACACGATGTCATAACAGTAAAGCTCCAAACGCACAGACAGCGTAGGCGTGGCGGTGCGGTGGCTGAGACGGTTGTAATATTCTAACTTGTATAAACGAGTTTCCGGTACAGTACCGCACAACCGTTCATACAATTTAGAATATTACAACCGTCACCGCCACCGCACCGCCACGCCTCCGCTGTCTGTGCGTTTGGAGCTTAAGTCTAATCTCACCTGATATCTCAATCAGCTCCCCTCCAAGAGTGACCACTCTGTACCGCGTACGTCCGTACGCTATACGCCGCGCCTGGTCCAAATTCTCCGCTACCAGGGTGTCCCGTAGAGCGAAGTAGAAGGCGGGAAGCATGCGCTCGTCCCGAACGGTTATCAGGTCGAAGAGACGCGGGACGTTCTCGGGGCTGGAAAGGGAAAAATATCTTATCATCTATGAACAACAATATTTTTACTTAGCATTTCCGCTACCAAAACACGTAGGTTAAGAAGTAGGGTATAAATACAGCCACTACTGTGAAAAATATAAAGGGTTCCGTACCTCCGCACAATGTTTTAAAAACAGTTCAGTAAAATAGTACATTATTGTCGTGGCCTGGAAGTAGGCAATTGCTGGCTGAGTATGAGTATTAAACGGACGAGCTTGCGAGTCCGTTTAACTAATACGAAGCCAGCAATTGCTATTCCAGCCGAGAATAAAATAAAGTTTTTCTCAAAAATGGTGAAGGAAAAAAAAATAGAATAAACTTTTATTAACTTAAATAGGTACAAAGAATTGCAAATCACTTAAAATTAAATGTCATTAAAAGCTTTCCCGCCTTTATTCATTAAAAAAAACTGGAGGTGTATTTTTCTACCGAAAACACCGCAAACTGTTTCAAACACAATAAAAAAGTCTGGAGTTCCAACAAAACAACTCCGGTCATTTGAGTTGGCTGTATACGAATAGTGCCAACTTATTACCATAGCCGTTTGAACTTTTTAAAAAGTTTGAGACTCGACAATAATGGAATTTGTATGCGACATTGTTGTCGAGTTTATCGAGCCTGCAATGTTTTTAACTTTTTAATTTTTTTACTGACAATAAACTATGCACTTCACGTTCTGATATGTAAAGAATAATGTCAACTTTTACGGATATTTTTGAGAAAAAATATATAAAGATCGAGTTAAAAACACTGAAAAAGATATGTTTTTCGTACGACGATCCCCTTTCATTTTTAACTTATTTTATTTTCAGTATTTACTTGTTGTTATAACGGTCAAAGTAATACATAAACAGTGAAAATTTCAAGTATCTTTTTTTATATTTTTATCTCAACAAAATAATTACATTAAATTTATGACAAATACTTCGCCACACTGCAAAACAGTTCGTAGGCGAATACTACACTAGTCTATGTAGTTAGTTCCATTATGAGTTAAAAACGCTGAAGTGTCTAGCAGACGGACTAACGGACAGACAGCGGAGTCTCAGTAATAGGTTCCCGTTCCCATTAGCACCCTTTAGGTATGGAACCCCGAAAAAGATCGTATCTCTAAATCGATAATGTAGCCAAGTGGACTTTACTAAGTGCGCATCAAAGTGTTAAGTATACTCACAAGGTCTTCCGGGTCTGGTAATCCAAGTTCTGTATCTTCTCGAGCGTGATACAAGTAACTCTGCCGACGTCGTTCCGCCGCAGGTGTTCGAGAGCCGCCTGCGCCGACCGCACGGTGTCAACGACCACGTTGTCTAAAGCGCCGCAACACGTCGATATGGCGACGTCGTATTTGTTGTCGATGCCTCCTAGGTCACCCTAAAAATACATTTACACATTATAGTTATTTAACTAAGGGACCCCACACATCCCTGTATTTGTTTTTTATTGTATTTTTTTTTTAATTTTATGTTGTAATTTGTAATTTTTATATATTTACTAGCTGACCCGGCGAACTTTGCTCCACCTTAAAGTAGAGGCAAAAAAAATGAAACCCATCCTCATGCATCCTCTTGCAATGCGATCGCCTCTCTCTTGCAACTGGCCTACGCCGCTCATATACTTACATTGCGTTATCCTTTTTACGTGCGTGCAGCCGGCGTTAATCGATTTATTAGACGTTGTCACGTCAAAACAGAGGCCCTACCACGAAGTGCATAATTCGAACTTCGTTTCGTGCCGTCCCGCTCACGCTAATGGTATTTATTACGAGAGTGAGAGAGACCGCACGATCCGAACTTCGAACTTCGAATTTCGTAGTAACCCCCCCAGTTAACTTACCAATCTGCCGAATATCCCCGGTATGTTGCCTTTCCTTTTCTCGTTCATCAACGAATCCAGAACTCTGTTGCGGGATCTATTCGCGTTCAGTGCTTGACGAGACTCTTCTAACTGCGCCCTAGAAATAGAAAACCGGTGAAGCGCGTGTCGGACTCGTCCATAATGGGTTTCGTACCTCCGTAGAATTTATTTTTGATTAAATATTGCATTCTGTGAAAATTTCAAGTGTCTAGCTAGTTA
Organism: Archips crataeganus; assembly: GCA_947859365.1. NCBI lineage: Eukaryota > Metazoa > Arthropoda > Insecta > Lepidoptera > Tortricidae > Archips > Archips crataeganus. The sequence goes on from OX402068.1 coordinate 6,505,709, forward strand.
ATGCCATCATAAAGTTCGAGTTTAAAACGCTGAAAAAAAAAACGTTTCTTGTATGATGACCCCTTTAACTTATCCGTTTATCTTATTATTAGTATTTGCTGTTATAGATAGATACCTATTTGGTGAAAATTTCAAATGTCTAAAATACGGACACGACTCCAGTAAAATAACGCTTTATTTATTAGCCCTGAAAACCAGATTAATTTTCGATTAACTGCAATATTAGATTTTTTGTTGCTTTATATAACAAATAAATAGTTAGTTGATCGAGTTGGCGAACAAGTGACGTCATAAGTTTCTATTGCCATTCAAACTCTATGGGAGAATGTGTTTTGACAGCAGCTCATAAAAAGTACGTCAGTTGATTGGTGGTGTCAACATTCCTTATTCAAGAGATAGAGCCCTGTGACAGATGGACGCACAGACGGATAAACAGCGGAATCTCAATAATAGAGTCCCGTTGGCACCATTTGGGTACAGAACTCTAAAAAGACAGATTGCTTGTCTTTGTTTAAAATATTTTTTTTTAAAGTAACCTTTTCGGGTGCGTTAGCCGCGATTTGAACCCGTATGCTGACCGTGGCGAGCTACATGCAGTTACTCCATAACGCCCCAGACCAACCCACTCGAAGAACTTGGACTTTTACCCACACTAATGTCGTGTTAGCTGTGGGAGAGCAATCCAGTAAAAGCTATTGAAATACCTCAAAGTTCTTGCTTCGGTCAGCACAGTATTTTCTTCCTGCTTCATGTTTCTCAGTTGGGACTGTAGTTCATTTAATTGTCTCTCGTTGGTTGGCACCGTAGAAGCCAGTTCTTCTTGTAAACTGGAAATAAAAGTGGGGACACATATTTGAGAAATCGCGAACACGGATTAAAATAACAGAAAATCACTTTTCTTCTGGATGTGTGGATGTTTGTTACTCTTACACGCTAAAACGGTTTTACGGATTCTGATGAAATTTGGCACACGGATAGTTTATAACCTGGAATAACATATAGGATACTTTTTATTTCGGAAAATTGAATAGTTTCAGCGGGATAGCGATAAACGAATTTTTCGAATATGGAGTCGCGGTCGCGGGCAACAGCTAGTTCTTCATAAAAAAACGTTTGAGTGTTTGACGTTTCAACAGAATAGTGACATATTCTCAGTTTGACTGTAGGTAATGACAAAGCTACGAGCATATAACCCCTGGAGACGTAATGCCTGTGAATTTAAAAGGAAACGATTCTGTCAACTAGCTGAGGTGCGGGGGGAGTTGCGATCGGTTCGAAGTGTTCCGAAGTATTCCGAACCCGATCGCTAGGGCGTGCATCGTAATGACTATGCTTTCTATCGATATCGATAAAAGGTTGTGCAAAAAGGTTTTTCAAGCAGTACACTCTGGTAAAATTTAAATGCCAACTTTGAATTTATTTTAAGCTTAAACTAAACAAGTTGAAAAGTACTTTTAATGGTTTATTGAACTTAAGTAAGTACTAAAATATTATCATAATAGGTATAGTTCAAATAAAATTACGTTATACCTATCCAATACAGGTACAGTCGAACAAATTGAATCATGACCCAGGGTGGACCTTTGTGCTACTAATGTTATGTTGACATCTCATACTTTTGTCATGGAAATCATAGTGAAATTGATTATTAAAAGGTTCTATCCTGTGTCATGATTCAATTTGTTCGACCGTACACGAAAATAAGAATTATAATTAATATCACGAAGTCTAATAGTAATAAACCACGAAAAAAAAATCCGATATCAATAGATACAATAATCATTTAGTGGATAATTATCGACAATACAAAATAAATTCATCGCACCACACTAGTCATTGGCGACACGAGACTAATTACGATAATAAGAGATAGATATACACGATTGCAGTGAGAAAGAAAAAGATGGGGGACGGACCAGTCCAATCCAACTTGACCCGCGTTGCAACTAATCAAATTTTCGTAAATATTTTGATAAAATAAACAAATGGACTTGCCGATGAAAAGTAACATTGTTTTTTGTTTCATTACATTTTTTACTGTTGTTTCCGCACCATTTAACTGCAAAACAAGACATGATGCCGTATATTGAAGCTGTTTTACGTCGTAAATGTCAGCTGTCTCATCGGTCATACTTTATGGTTGAAACTGACGGTAAACCAAGGAGTCGGGAAATACATCATTGATAAATCACTGACTAGTCGACAGATTAGTGTCGCCTTTCACTACGTCTCTAGGGGTTATATGCTCGTAGTGATAAAGATATATGTTCCTAGTGTGTTGAGCAGCTTTGTGCCTGGTACGGTCCGGGGCGGTTTATTTGACTAACAATTTTTTTTTCATTATATCTGAGTATACTGGCTCGGTAATTTAATTCATAGTTGCTGAATAAATCAACTATTGACTTTAAAAAAACACAAATTGGTAGTTGAAAAAACATCCATAAAAAGATCAAGAGATCAAAAAAAATTATAAAGATGAATAGATGAAAATAATCCTTCATCACAACACAAACTTACCTTTTCTTCTCGGTCAAATCCCTAGCAGCCTTTTCATAGCTTTCCTTGAGTTTATCCAATTTTTCCTGCTCTTTGACCTCCGTGCTGAGATATATCTTGAGCTCAGACTCTTTCAGCTTGAAGTTTTTGTTAGCTTCGTCGACTATGCGCTTCAAGTCAATGAGTTTTGCCTGCAATTTATCTTTTTGTTCTTGGAGGCCTTGGGTTTTGGATCTAGAAAAAAACAGTTGACGATGTTTTATTAATGGAATATTGTTGTTGTGTTTTACGGCTAAAATAAAAATAACCTTCATTTTCATTGGAAAATGTATGGAAAAAGTTGTCGAACATGTTTGTTGCATGTAAAAAAAAATCATCTAGTACTTATTGAAATTAAAGTTATTAACAGTAAAACCAGCGAGTAACTCATTGGTTTAGTAACAGCCTATTCAATCTAGCCTTGAAAATCGTCCTTTATATGACGGTAATGACTTAATGAAGGAGACAATGATGATGATTATTATTATGACCACTTACCTGACGCTGGCCATGACAGTCTGTAATTCTTCTTCGGCCTGCGATTTGCTCTCCTGATGTCTCTTCAACAGCTTCTCGCATTCTTCAATCTCTCTTGTATTCTTTTCAGGAACCTAACGAGAAAATAATCTTATTTACAACTACACTGACGATGCGGCTTCGCTAGTACCGTAAGTTACTAAAACCCATGGAACACAAAAAACGTATGCGCATTAATAGCAGAAGGATCAAAAAACGATAAAAAAATTTAATTCTTCTTTTATTGCCTAAAAACTTATTACCTTTAATTTTGGACTCCGACTTGCGTAGAAATTTACAGACAAGTAGCGTGAATGTAAGTGAGCCTAACTAACACAGCCTGCCAAGGAGTCCTGCTTTATTTGTATGGAAATTTCCTTTTTTGCTACCGAAATTTCCTTGTTTTTTGGTAACAAAAAGGAAATTTCCATAGAGAATCAAGACATTTTAGGAGATTCAATTGCATTCACGCTAATTACCTGTAAATTTCTATGCAAATCGTTGTCGAAAATTAAACGTACAGAGTGATTGAGAAATGCTCAGTTGTGCTGTGTAGGTTTCTGTTTAAAATTACTCACAAGTTCCAAATCAATGAGTTTCCCTTTCTCCTGCTCTAACAGCTGTTCAAGGTTCTTCTTCTTCTTCGTACCCTGCGTGATATCAGCATGGGCTGTCACCGCTTTCTTCTTGCAAACCTGCAGTTTTTGTGTGAACTCTTCTTTTTTCTTCGAGAGGTCGTCGTATTTTCTGAAAGAGTGGAAATCAGAAGACATCAAGTACGTAGCTTCGATTTGGCATAAACATGCCCTTCTACTTCTATTTTCTTAATTATTGTAAAGGACTCTTATTGTCAACTTTGTTAGCAATTCGCATCGTTCTTGGTAACAGGGAAATTAATTGGTTACCTACGAGACAGGCTATGCCTAGTGTAGGGACCAGTCAAATTGGATTGGAAATTCCTTGCTCTTTAAATTACATGTAAACCTATTGCTGTTCTAAGATATTTTAACTGTCCTTGTAATTTTTTAGAGAAATAAATTAATTATTATTATTATTATTATTATTACTTGCCTCATATCCCGTAAATATTAATTTTATAACACCTTGTGTAAAACCCCGAAGCCTTATTGTCTAACTCAATAGGATTCACGATCGCTTTCCCATACTTTATCAACCGACGAAAACAAAAGGAGGAGGTTCTCATGTCGACGTGTATATTTGTTTTTTTTTTTTATGTATGATCACGCATAACTTTTTACAGAGTAGTCCGATTTTGATGATTCTTTTTTTATTGGAAAGCGTATACCTCGAGGGTGGTCCCATTTCAATTTGGAAATAATATTCCTACCCTAAGGGTAGGAAAACAGGGGATGTTTGACTAACTTTTTACAGAGTAGTCTGATTTTCATAATTCTTTTTTAATGGATAGGGTATACCTTGAAGTTGGTATTAAATAAATTTTGAAAAAAAAAAATTACCCCAAGGATGGGAAAAAAGTATAATATAAAAACTTTTTAACAAAAAAAAATTAAGCCGCCGAAAAGACTGAAAAGCAAAAAATAATACCTTTTTTGTTTGACCTTAATCTAGGTACGAGTTTGAAGTCGGTGCCTCAGCACTAGCAAGGAGGAGTGGACCTATAATCTTCTACCTGATTGGCTTCTATGGCTCGTGCTGAGGCACCGACTTCAAACTGGTACCTAGATTAAGGTCAAACAAAAAAGGTATTATTTTTTGCTTTTCAGTTTTTTCGGCGGTTTAATTTTTTTGTTAAAAAGTTTTTATTAGCTTTAGCTTAGGTTAGCTAGTAATCTATAGAATGTTAGACATTAGGTACTTACTGTGTGCCAGCACTCAACACCGTAGTTTTCTCGGCTAGTTTTTCTTTAGCCTTGTTCAATTTCTCATCGATGTCGGTCAAAACTTTGGTCAGCTCGTTCAACGTTTCCGTTTTCCCTGCTATTATCTTATTTGTTTCGTGGCTAAAAATGCAATATGAACAACTAAAAAAAATCTTAACCATACATTAATAAACTAATTAATATAATCCTGCAACACTAGATTTGTCACATACCGTACTAGTGCATTAGTAAAGTAGGTAGTTAAATTATTTTCGCTATAATTTCATCTAAAGTGTGTGTGTTAGACGACCAGATGGCCTAGTGGTTAGAGAACCTGACTATGAAGCTTGAGGTCCCGGGTTCGATTCCCGTGTCGGGGCAGATATTTGTATGAAAAATACGAATGTTTGTTCTCGGGTCTTGGGTGTTTAATATGTATTTAAGTATGTATTTATCTATATAAGTATGTTTATCCGTTGCCTAGTACCCATAACACAAGCTTTCCTAGCTTACTTTGGGACTGGGTCAATTGGTGTGAATTGTCCCGTGATATTTATTTTTTTATTTATTTAATGTACAAATAACTAATGTAATGTACTTTATAAAAGGCATTTCTATTTTTCATTGTATCATAAATTAAGAAATTGTTAACAGGGAGTTAAAATTAGTCCGCTTCGTTACGCACTTTTCAAGCCTTACAATAAAAAAAATTTAACAAATCTGGCAAATTTAACAATGTTTTCACAAGAAGTGAAGAATTGTCCGATTTCTTACATTTTTTTTATTGTAAAGGCTTGAAAAAGTGCGTAACGAAGCGGACTAATTTTAACTCCCTGTTAACAATTTCTTAATTTTAGGTACAACGAAAAATAGAAATGCCCTATAAGAAAAAACTTTATAAGTGATTTGTGGTGCTATACTCGTTATGGTGGTATCGTATTTGTGGTGGAATGCAATAAATGATTGAATTGGATTGAATGAAATTGTCCACCATATGTCAGCAACGCTGCGTGCGTAGAGGGCGATGAAAGTCTAGAGAAACTGACTGTGATTGCGAACACCGAAGGCAGAAGATCGCGCGGTCGTTCACTAACGAGACGGACCGAGCAAGTAAAAGACTCTTCGTCCGCCAATTTCTGCACGGTCAGAAGCCATTAGAGGCAATATATCCGCTCCAGGTGCAACCCTGATAATGACCACGATCCTCATACATGCGGGACCGACTTAAGAGGAGGTGTTATACTCACATATACTTCTGCAGTAGAGTGTTTCGTGTCCTCACAGCAACGTTTGTCAGATTCAAATGTTCGACGGCTTCCCTCATTGGCTGTTCGAGTCTAACCTTCTCCTGCTCGACCAATCGCACGCGATTAAGTTTCTCTTTACGCATATCGCTGTACTCCTCTACTCTTACGTAGAGCCTCTCTATTGGTTCCTAAAAAAATAATTAATCTATGCTAAGCTCACATAACAAAATGGTGTATTTACAAGCTTTTTATTAATTTGCTATGTATGTTTGTTCGGGCGGAATCTTTCAACTCAATTCTGGAGTAGATATCTTCAACCGATTGAGCTGAAATTTTGTGACATGGAGCTGACACAACCGAATCAAGTATGGGCTCGTTTGGTATGTCTTAACTAGTACTTTGGTAACCAGGGGCAAAAAAACTGTCAGCAAAAAAGCTTGCATTAAAAATTCCAAATGACAACATAAAGAAAACAAGATTTTGTTTTAAGCTGAGGCCGGGAATCGAATCCAGTTCTCATCATTCGTGTTATACCTATCAATCCTAAAATAGGTATCCTTTTTTTTGGACAGACTGTTGCTGTTAGCTTTTAACGGTTTTTACAGCTTGAAGTGTACTGAATCATAACAATTAAACGCTCTACATCACGGCCCAAGTAAAACTCGATTATTTCATATTACCCTCCACTTCAGTAAATCATGCATTTGACATCTACCCACATATACAAAACAGCTTAATGGAGAGCTCAAGCTGTCAGACGGAACGCTCGACACGGAACTATTCCACACAAACTAACCCATCTGAGAGAGTATATTTAGCATTAGATTAACTTTGTGCTTGTAACCGATGAAAAAAATAATTACTATACTATGATCGATCGCACTATCCTTGGTTCATATACTACTTTTGACCGCCGGAAAAAGACATATTTCCAAGTTTTTATGACTTACCTTATATCTGGATGTCCCAATAATGTCCTCCAAATATTCCAACATACCAGATTCGTGCTCCGTTGCGGCTTTAGGCTTCATCATGGCGATTTGTTCTACTTCGCCCTAAAATATGAAGTAAAATAGGCTATTTATACCACAAATCAATTAACTTACTATTTAGGAGCCATCAAAACACGATTCCCTCTTTTTTAATATTTTTTTTTATTATGAAAGGAAGGCAAACAAACATCAGTCATCTGATGGGAGATCACCACCGCCCATGGATATCAACAACTGTCACTGATCTGTTGCCGGCCTTTAAAAAAAGTATAAACCCTTGTCTTGAAAGCCCCAATGTCATAGTTGTCTGGAAACACTGCTGCCGGAAGTTGATTCCAGTTTCACTTTAGGTTTTGTATGATAGATAATACCGAAGTATGACGTAACTCAATTGAATAACTATATAGTATTTATAAGCTAATAAAAATCATACTAACACCATATATTGATATTCCACCTCTCAGAAAACTTAATTGAAAATTAATTTTCTAAGTTATAATGTCACATACCTGTAGAATAAGAAACCGATTGTGATCCAAATCGATGCCGTGCGAGTTGAGCATTTTGGCGACCTCCTTGAACTGGACTTTCCTCCCATTTAGAGTGTAGTAAGACGAGTTGTTCGAGAAAGCCGTTCTGGATACTACTATCTGACTGTTGGGGACTACTGTAAAATCTTCACCTTCCTGTAAACAAAATTAAAAATAGTGTCAGAGTTTTTATAAACAATAGCTAACAACACAACAACTTTACAATAGCTTTGGGACTAGGTCAATTGGTGTGAATTGTCCCGTGATATATATTTTTTTTTTTTAATAGCGGAAATATGAGTCATTGGCTAAATCATAATTAAAAATTTAACTGGACGTAACTAATAAGATCAACTCAATTATTTTATAAAACAATCAAGAGCTAGGTTTACGTAGAATTAGACACGGAAATAATTAAAAACTACAGTGGCGAGCCAAATGATTTATAAAAATTTAAACCATAAATCATGTCATAGAAACATATACAAATATATGGATCTCACGGGATGACCGTAAAAGTAATAAAAAAATGAAGTTGAAAAATAAAAATAAAAATACAAAAGATACTTCATATAAAACTTGTTAAAGTTTGGCTTAGTAGCGACATCTCTTGGCCGGGTAAACGGATAGTTCCGAAGGAGTGTTGAAGTCTCTCGATGAGGGTGTAACATAGATGGTGCTGTATCACTGCTATATAATTAAGTAAAAAAAAAATTAAAATTTTAAAGCTGTTTATTTCAAGCAAAGAACATTTCATAAAACATGCAAAACGAGTCCTAATCCTAATTTTAAGGATTTTGCGTGGCCTCGGTTAGCGAAAGACTGAGTTGCTCACGCGTAATTAGCCTAATTATACAATACGAGTAGATAGTAAATTTATTATATAAATCATGATTTCCCATGCATGCAGTTTTTTTGTTTTAACTTACATATAACCTAAGTCTGAGTGCGCATCCGTCCCTTCCCTCTCAAATATATCTCTCATAAAATATCTTTTAATCACGCTTTTAATTTGTTTACTGTTACTACTTTCTAATTTTTCCGCAATAGACAACGGTAAATTATTTAATAGTTGGGGAAGGATGCACTTCCAGACCCTTCTGCCATACTCATTACATTGCTTGGGGACCCGATATAGCGGGCGGTTGGGTATATGGCGTAAGTTATCTGGCCTGTTACGATGTTTTTCAAGTAATTCTATTTTATCAGTATTTTCACATATTATGGCTTGCTTTATCTTATTGAATACATTCATCACTTTACAGTATTGGAATAGTTGACCATAATTATCTTTATATTTATATTTAATTTTCAGAGGAACTGAACTGATTATCTAACAGATTGAGATATGGATGTATGGGAAAAATTCGTGTCTAAGCTCCTGACCAGTGGTGGTGTAGGGGAATGGCACGCGGCACGGAATGCTGAGGACCTGGGTTCGATTCCCAGCGCTGGTCTTTTTTCTGGGGACTTTTCTGTGCATCCATATTTCAGTTTGTATTTAGTATGAAATATATACAACTGAGCACTTGACCTCAATTGTATATGTCAAAGTACCCCCGACCTTCAGAGTTTCACTCAACGAGCTATGAAGAGAGATGCTCGGGGTTTCCCAAAGGGATCGAATCAGGGGGGCTACTCCGAATTTCGAAAATCGAAGTTCGCATCGTACCGTCTCGCTCGCTCTCGTATTAAATACTATTAGCGTGAGCGGAACGGCACGATACGAAGTTCGAATTTTGCACTTCGTAGTATAAGGCCAGGAACGAGGTAATTCGAAGAGGGACAAGAGTCACCGAAACGACACAGATTAGCTCGTTGAAATGGCAATGGGCATATAGATGGCCGTTGGGGCCGAATAAGTTCTCGAATGGACACCACGGGCTGGCAAAGGTAAAGGCCGCATGTTCACGATGCAAGTCGCTTCCAACCGTAATGAATTGGTATCAATGAGGGATGTCCAGCAGTGAACGTCTTATGGCTGAAATGATAATTGACGATGATGACCCCGACGGTATGTTTACACTTTACAACCTTTTCACTTGAGCCGTGGTGGCCTAGTGGTTTGACCTATCGCCGCCGAAGCAGAGGATCGCGGGTTGAAATCCCGGCTCGCACCTCTGAGTTTTTTGGAATTTGTGCGAAATTACATTTGAAATTTACCATGAGCTTTAGGCTGCGGCTCCACTGAGGCGGAGACGAGCGGAGCTGAGAGGAGACGTGTGGGGATCGACCAATCATATTACATGAAATCCACATCTCGTCTCCGTTCATGTAATATGATTGGTCGATCCCCACACGTCTCCTCTCAGCTCCGCTCGTCTCCGCCCCAGTGGAGCCGCAGCCTTATGCTGTCAATTTTGCAGCGGGGCGTATATATATAGGCTGTGATGATGATGATAACCTTTTCACTGTCACTGTCACACACTTTGACATTGACTTAACAAGACTTATTTTAAACATGAAACTACCGTGAGACTCACTCATAGTGAAAATAAACGGATCACTCACGTCTTACAACATGTCGAGTTAAACTCGTTTTAAGACGTGAGTGATCCGTTCATTTTCACTAAGACTTATTTTATTTAATATTTGATTATTCACGGACCATGTAACGTAATATATGTAAATTAAAATAAATCTTTGACAAATCCGATTAAAGTATGACGGTGACAAAATAAACATTCAATTGGCTATGCTGTATTAGAAAAATATTCTATCTACATGGCTTATCTCATCATCCCAGCCTATATACGTCCCACTGGATGGGCACAGGCCTCCTCTCAGAATGAGAGGGCTTGGACCGTAGTTCCCATGCGAGCCCAGTGCGGATTGGGTACCTTTGCTGTGAGACTTGACTTGATATAAATTGTCTGTTCCGTAAGAAAATGGTGTGGTACAGCTTTAGTATAGGTAAACTCGCTAGCGGTAACAGAAATAGTGTTTTCGAGCGACTTAAAAAAAAAAGAAGAGGATATCAATTCGACTGATGAGTGGATCCCGGGGAAATCGAGAGAACTCTTCAAATATTCTAGGGGCACATGTAGTGATCTGGGTGTATTTTGTAGTGACTCGTGGATTTGCTTTTGGTGAAATCACTATTTCATCAGCGGAACTGAGGAGGAAGACCACGGTTTGCTACAAGAACTACTCAATAACAGATAATTATTTCACTGGTTGCGATTCTATATGACAATGCATAATGGTCAAGTGGAAGTGTTAGTGAAACATCAGGAGGACTCCTCAACATTTAAAGTTTCTGAAACGGGAAAAGTAATATTTTGTAAAAGATGACGAGCAGCTGACGTTAAGCTATTGTAACTTAGATTTACACTAAAAAGCGAGAAATAAAAAATAAATCTAATATATAAAAATCTCGTGTCACGGTGTCTGTTATAGAACTCCGAAACGGCTTGACCGATTTTTATCGAAAATTTTCTCTACATTTGGTAGGCCTGAGAATAGGTCGTAGGCAATTTTTTATACCACTATTCTTCGCAGACAGAGTCGCGGCCAACAGCTAGTATAAATAACATAAAATATAACAGACTCTAAAAAGCACGAAAATAACCTTTTACTGCTCTGTTTGAAGTTGATGTCTCAGCACGAGCCAGCATAGGTTGACTTAGTCATCTACCTAACCTATATACTATCTATTGGGCTTCTATCACCCCTGGGTCTGGTGCTGAGTCACAGACTTCAAACAGCTTAGCAAGTACTACTACTACAGCAGCAGCAGCTACTTTCGTGGTTTTTTGGAGTTGGTACAATTTCTTATATATTTTTTTTAAAGTGAAAGCGGCATCGTGCATCGTACAATTGTACAACAACGTGTAACAAAAGTACGCCGATCCAACCATTTATATACTAAACACTTTTGTATTGTCATTGTATTCGGCATTTAATAACTGTAATGGTCACAAGTGTATCAATATCTTAATTAGTCCCGAGCGTGACTAACGCTGTCCTATATATTTCTCTAGTGTGATAGAATTTCAAAACTGTGCGTTGGATGAACATTTCAACATGGAGCTTGCAGTCGCGTTATGTGAGTTTTCAAATCCACATCCATACTAAGGTTAGAAATGCGAAAGCAACTGTCTGTCTGTATGTCTGTGGGGTTCTGAAGCGTTTCAATCGCCTCTCCCACGTGTTACGAATATCGACTAATATGTCCGTGAACTAAAAATGCCAATGGACCACTTCCACGCTTGGTACGACGTGGGGTCGCAGAATAAATAAAATAAATAAATAAATAAATATTCGGGGACAATCTTACACAAATCGACCTAGTCCCAAACTAAGCAAAGCTTGTACTATAGGTACTAGACGACGATAAACATACTTATATAGATAAATAAATACTTAGACGATGATTTTTAGACGACCAGATGGCCTAGTGGTAGTGTTGGCCTGACTATGAAGCTTGAGGTCCCGGGTTCGATTCCCGTGTCGGGGCAGATATTTGTATGAAAAATACGAATGTTTGTTCTCGGGTCTTGGGTGTTTAATATGTATTTAAGTATGTATCTATCTATATAAGTATGTTTATCCGTTGCCTAGTACCCATAACACAAGCTTTGCCTAGCTTACTTTGGGACTAGGTCAATTGGTGTGAATTGTCCCGTGATATTTATTTTATTTTAAATACTTAAATACATAGAAAACATCCATAACTCAGGAACAAATATTCGTGCTCATCACACAAATAAATGCCCTTACCGGGATTCGAACCCAGGACCTCTTGCTTCGTAGGCAGGGTCACTACCAACTAGGCTAAAGCGGTCGTTAAAAATCCCAATGGACCACTTCCACGCTTGGTATGACGTGGGGTCGCAGAATTGAAACCAGTTTTAGTTCATGGAAATTATCCTTAGATTTGCGTAATATACGGGATACGGCGGTTGAAATGCTTCAGACCCCATCCTTGTCTGCTACCTCTTCTTGCTTAAACTGCTAAACCGATCTAAACGGAAACCCTGGGAAGGACACGACATATTATGAGATAGTTTTTGCGTCGGAAAATGGCATAGTTCCCGCGGGATAACATTACACGAATCCTGCGCAGACGGAGTCGCAGGTAACAACTAGGTAACACAGCTAGTAACTAATAATTAAAATTCTTAATAAGGGTACCAAATTTTTGATTCAATTTTTGGTCTAGTAAAAATTAATCTTCAAGTTTAAAAAGTATTCCTGATTATTTAGCGTTAGCTGCAAAAACTTAATATGGCAATATCTAATGCCAAATCAGCTGTCAAATCTCCGGTGAAGTACATTTTTGCAAGCCGTAGGTACAATACGTGTAGCAAATTCTGACCTGCAGAAATTGACTTAACCGGAAATTTGATAGCTGGTTTGACTGACACGAGTTATCGTTATAGTAAGTTGACGCAACTCGCAAATAACGGTTAATTATTATCCACGATTGATAAGAACATTTAACGGCCACCTTTTTTCGAACGATCGTTGTAACCCTTTGGGGGTGGCTTCTGTCCAGCGCTGGACCTCTTGTGAGTGATGTAATGATGAGGAAGACTTCTTAGTATTTAAAAAAAAATCCTATAAGTTTAATTTTTTGCGTCCGAATAACCTGGCCTTAATTTTGTTTTTTATACACTTGCGTTTGACAACAATCACGCCTGTTGGAAAGCTTGCCTAGGAAAATGCTCACACTAGACTTGAAAACGGCCAGATTGCTATTTGTAGTGTTCAGAGCACAGAGACTCAGAATTAGTATAAAAGTAAAAGTAAAATTAGAATTTAAAAAAATTACGCGTTTTCTTTTTCAGTGTCCCTGCTAGGGCTGCTGAGGACCGTGTACGCGTGCCCCACTTGCTTCCTGGTACCGCCTTGCGACCCTTACAAAGGACCTTGCCCAAATCCACCAAACCCCGCAGTGGCTATAGAAAATGTACCAGAAGTCCGACCGATATACCAACCGAACCAACAATTCCTAACCCCCATAATACGTCTGATATATCCACCAAACCAACAAAAATATATAACCCCCATACCAGTGTTAGTGCCTCAAACGCCTGTAGATGAACCAAAAAACCAACCAGTGGTAATCCCTACTGCACCTATAGTTCGTCCAAATTACCGACTATTGATATCTCCTCTTGCACCTATAGTCCGTCCAATTTACCGACCCGTGGTAACTCCTCTTGCACCTATAGTCCGTCCAATTTACCAACCGGAGGTAACGCCTTTTGCGCCTATAGTTCGTTCAAATTAACAATCATAGTTATCTTATCTTGGAGTTCACTGTACCTCTAAATTATCAACCTCTAATGCAATAGATGCCAGATAATTCGACCTTGACCCGAATGAAAATATTTTTTCCCATAATTGTAAATATTCATCAATTGCGTTCACTCCTTTCGGTTCTACCTTTAAATTGGTTAAATAGTGTTTTGAGTTTTCTGGATTAAAATACATTATGCTTGGTTATGGAATACACATAGTTTTTTTTTTCATTCATTGCAAATCATTGTAGAACAATACAGCATATAATTTAATGACTTTAATGAGTCGCGATAAAATTAATCTTTGTCCCATCGCATAATCACGCGACAGTCAATTTGGACTTAAAGTATACAGGGTGAAATTTAGTACGTGATACAAAATTAGTGTTTCTAGCTTAGTAAATGCTGGACAACATAATGCATTTACCCAGTTGTTAGAATTAGTATTGTGAAATTTGAGGTGTCCATACATTGAGTTCATAATTTAACTACAGTAAAGTATGAAAATCCAAAATTTTATCAGACCAATTTTAACAATTGAGTAAATGCATTATGTTATCCAGCATTAACTAAGCTTGAAACACTAATTTTGTATCACGTTCAAAATTTCACCCTGTATATTAGTATGTTTGAGCATTTGGTTATGCGAACAGTTTCATCGGACGACTTTCTTAATAATTGCAACACCTAATATTGCCTAAGGTAAGGTCGTATTTAATAAATGTGCTACCGTCAATCAGGTCTTATGGTAGATATATTAGCATGTTCGGGCGCAAACAGTTCAATCAGACGATTTTATTAACCATCGCAAAACCTAATACTGCCTACAACTTAATGGGTCGCGATGAAACTGCTCTTGGTCGCATCTCATAATCGTGCAACTGTCAATTAGGATTTAAAGTAAATGTTAGTAGGTTTGGGCGCATGGACGCGGGACCAGCTTCATAGGACGTAAGTGTTATCGCACGAGCATTGGCCATTTAGGAGGGCACTTTATTCTAAAAGGTTTCTTCCAGCAAGTCACAATATAAAAACAAAAACACGAGCAAAAGCTAGTTTGTCAAAGCTAGTAAGTTTGTCTTAACATTTAACTTGTGCAGGCACGGAAATCAGTGCAGGTGATAATTCAGGCAATCAAAGTAGTTACGGTACCAAAACAAAATCACATAAGGCGTGGTAAAAACTAAAAAGTATTAAAAATACAATGGCGATCAAGTTAATGTAACATTTCGTTACATATTTTTTCTGTCTAATGTTTGGTGACATTGCTACTTTTACGGAGACGAGACAATGAAAATTTAGGATTATAATACGCTTTTATAAAATATTTTGAGTTTACAAGTCAGGCCAAATAAAAAGTAAAACTATACCTTGCCGTGTGCACACAGTTGCACGAAACATGTGCATACAAACTTTGCCAAGTAAACTAGTTGAGTTGAGTAGTAGTTTTACCAATCCAGCATCAGTTTAGAATTGTCTTTACTTTTTATTTGGTCCGAGCTTAGCGCGTGTATTTTATTGAGCTTGACTAAAAGAACTCGTAAAATAAAAGAGATTGATTTAAATACGTGGTTACATTCCGTATCTACAGTGTTTCAGGTGGCTAACATGCAACTAGATGTGGTCAAATGTAAGTTTTAAATTTATTTATATTTTAATCAATTAATTAATTTATTTATAATAAAGGCTTACAGTTTACACCAACACGTATCTATTACTAGCTAGACATAGAAAACACGTAAGTACATAATTGACAAATGTAAAATATTAGACTAGACTGACATACGCAAACATATCCCTATTTTATTAAGAAGCGACTGCTAGTGGTCAGTGAACACGTCAGCATCTGGGACCTGGGTCACCAACACGTTCCGAAGCTCTATCACCCTCGCGGTCGGCCAATTTTACTCTTTTGGCCCTGTTTACATTATTCCAGTAAAATTATTCCAGTAGCACGACATTGCGGGACCGCAATGCTAACGAGTTACAAGAGGACGATCGAGCACCGCAGCGCTTAGCTACTGGAACGATTTTACTGGAATAATGTACAAGACTACCCGCGGTTCCGCACGCGAAAAGCAGCAGTTCTAGCAGTCGATTTAAATTTAATAAGTCATTCTTCATTTACGTTGTATGACGAAATATGCAAAATTTAATGTCTCTAGACTTAGCCGTTAAGATTTTGGCATTTACATGGGGATCCCGTGGGAACAATGGGTCAAAAAAGCCTGTGTTATTCCGGACAGCCTATCTACCTACATACCAAAGTTCGTTAAATCTGTCCAGCCGTTTTAGCGTTAGTTTTAGGAGTCACAAACATACACACGCGCACGCAAGACATACTCACAAACTTTTGCATTTATAATAATTAGTATGACTAGTATTTTCAACCTGTTTTCGTAACTTATTAACAGTTAGGTACACCTTAATTTGTCTTCCCGTATTTATCATTTAAAAACTGATTCAACTTTTACGGCGAGACACGGCTAATTTCTTTAAACCGTGTATTTTTTTCCAGTGACCCTGCTGGGGTTAGCGCTGGGAACCCATGGCTCCTACTGTGCCTGCCTTCCTGATTCTAGCGGTCCAGTCTGCGGAAGCGACTTCAAAACATACGAAAACGAATGTTGGATGCAGTGCGCTGGTGCAAAATTACTATGGAAGGGCACGTGCGAAGACCCTGTTGATATTCCCGATCAGTCAGACAAGGTGCATGTTCAACCAGTTTATGATTTAGAGCCTCCGACGCCTATAATTCATCTACTCAATTCAGATGAAGACGATCTTCAGATAATTGCTCCATCAATAGAAAATCTACAGGAGCCTACATTTCAAAGAATTGATCCACCACCGGTTAATCCACAGGCACCTAAAGTACACAAAATAGTTCACCCCCTGTTTCCCAAGAATCCCAAAGTAAGACCAACATACAAACTAGTGATAACACCGGGTGGCTACGCGGTACGACCGAAAAATCCATTCAAGGGCACAAACAGGCCATCAAAGGGTAAATCGACTAAACGTCCATCTCACCGAGAAAATAGAGTAACTTCTAGAATAAAAGGTGCCTTAGCACCTTATGTTCTAGGAAGTAGACCTCGACTTGGACCCGGAACGCCTATATCTAGAACAGGATCGAAACCGGTAGCGACCCCTTTTGAACTAAGAAACATACCTGAAGTGGATACGTCACTCTTCACATTATTGTCTCTGCCAATTCCTAAACTCTAATAATCTGTCTATTATTTAATAGGTGTCACTGGTGTCAGTTTATTCCTACAATTTAGTTAAAGCCATTGTATTGATCATAAAATATAAATGTGATTTAAACATGTGTTTCATTAACAGCTCTACAAAAGCCTTATTGTTTAGATGTAGTTTTATTGAGGGTAGAGATTTATATCTAAAGCCCATAGTACCTATTAAAATAGGTAGATACTTATGTATGTTACTAGCGTGATGAAAATGAAGCGTGAGAGGCGTAAGTTGCACTTCCTGCCATGGTCACGTGACGTAGAAGAAAAGGACAACCGTATACCATTCAGAACAGGAGCAAAGGGGACATAAAGGGTGTATGTGTGCGTGTGCTCCTGCAGCGTTGGGTGTATGTTTTCGTTTGTTTTGTGAGCGTAAGGATCTCCCCAAATCTATCGACGCGGAATCGGCTTCAGCCGATCGGAAAACCTTTAAGTCAACGCAATAAGAGCGAAAAAGACGTCGATCCGCTCGGCCCGCGTAGCTGCAAAAATGGCAAAAACGGAACCCTTAGTTTCGCCATGTCTGTCTGTCTGTCCGTCCGCGGCTTAGCGCAGAGACTATTAGGGCTAAAAAGTTATAATTTTACATGGACATGTGCAGTAATTATCCGGACAAAGTGAAAAAATAAAATGTAGAAAAAAAAATTGTTAGGGTACCTACTATTGGAAATTTAAAGTGCCGTATGTTGTCTTAATGTAAATGAGGTAAATTATTTTATTAAGAAGATAAAGTCTGGTTTAAAGAGGAACTAAACACTTAGTTCATGTTAATAGTGAAAAAAAAAAACATATTCACAGCAGTCTTAAGATATACGCAGTATATATGTTTGTATATACATAGGTATATATATATTTTTTTTTATTTATTATTTTATTTTATAATTAGGTAATGATGTACAGCATAGGAAAGGAACGTAGATAGGATAATGATTAATTTATTTTCACAGGAGGATTAAGATATACGCAGTATGTATGATTGTATATAGGTATAATTATGGTAATGATTTACAGCATAGGAGAGGAACGTAGATAGGAAATTGATTAATTTATTTTCATTAGCAAACATAGATCTTTATAGCATAGATAATTGATAGAATAATAATATAGTAACATAGCGCAGCTCACAGGTTCACAGTACCTCCCATAGACGTAAAGCGGGGTGATTTTTTTTTCTCGTCTAACCTTATAGTGTGGGGTATCGTTGAATAGGTATTTTAAAATCATTCCAAGGTTGTGAAGACGATTTTTCGATACATTTAAACTTGCGAAATACTTAACATCATATTAGCAACATATTAGCTTAGCATTAGCTTCACTTGTATGTTTATATTTTTGTATGTTTGTATGTTTGTTTGTATGTTTTTTTCTAGTAGAGGGGGCAGTACGGAGTATTTTTATTTTTTTTCATTTTATTTTACCACTTTATCGGTGTGATTAATAGAAGTATGCATATTATATGCATGCCAAATCACATATTTCTCGCATTAACAGTGCACAAACGGGCATAGCGAAACTATAAGGGTTCCTTGTCAACTACGGAACCCTAAAATTACACATTGACTATGGCTATTATTTTATATTCCTATTATTTTGTATTTATTAATTTAATACAAAGCTTGACTAATGTTGGTCATAAACAAAACAAAATGGTACAAATATAAAGCGTGATTACATTTACTCGTGCAACAGTATGGTTCTGGGAGTTCAAGATGAACCTTGTTATAATCGCATGTAAGCTCTATTCAATATATTTTTTAAATCTCACAAAATTCTCTCATCATCATCATTATCCCAGCCTATACGGTCCCACCACTGCGGGGCACAGGCCTAGTAGGTAGTTTCCCCGCGGGCCCAGTGTGGATTGGGAACTTCACACACACAATTGAATTTCTTCGCAGGTGTGTGCAGGTTTCCTCGCAGGTTAGCTCGTGGAAAATTTCAAATTAAATTCGCACATAAATTCCGAAAAACTCAGAGGTGCGAGCCGGGATTTGAACCCACGACCCTCTGCTTGAGTGACCATACGTCAAACCACTAGGCCGCCATGGCTTTTATGTGTATCATGTATCGCTATTATTTATCGAACGTGATTTATTTTGTTAATCTGAAAACAACGATCTGGGAAACGTTGCTATGATAAATTAAATTATGGGAAACAAAGCGATATGGAATATGGCAACATTTATCATTAAAAATTTAAGGTGCGACCAAACCGCCGCTTGACGCACCGTAAACGTCAGAATTTACCGCATGCTTTCCATAGTAAAGTTTTGACGTTTACGGTGCGTCACTGCGATTCCGTAACGTCACCGTTTTTTAAGCGGCGGTTTGGTCGCACCCTAAAATGATTAATTCGCCCTTCATCTGTTTTCTCTATGCTTTTATTATCACATCAGGCTAAAAGGCGTTCACTGCTTGTGTACGTGGATACGTGCACATTGTACAAAGGCATCCCCCAGAGTTCCGAAACGATTGGTCCTGCGCTCTCCGTCCCCTGCGACCTCCCCCTCCGTCCCCTGTGGCCCCTGCGACCCTTACCAGATCGTCGGCCCATCTTGTTGGGGCCTTCCCATGCCACGTCCAGTTCACGGTCGCCACTCTAGAACTTTGCTGCCCCATCGGCCGTCAGTTCTACGAGAATGTGCCCTGCCCACTGCCACTTGAAGTCTGGCAACTCTCCGAGCAATGTCAGTAACTTTGATTCTCCTGCGCATCCGAGGAGACTCCAAGGATAGCTCGCTCTATGAGTGATCTTGAGCTTCCTCATAAGAACCACTGTTTTCTTTTACTATGACTATACATCGTTTTTTTTATCATTAGAAATAAGGTAAACAATCTTGATAACTCTTATTATTGAAAAACGCTATAAAAAATAATAAATACCTATTAATACCTAGTGTGTGTGAAGTTTCCGATTCTCACTGGGCCCGCATGAGTACTCCGGCCCAAGTGCTTTCATTCTGAGAGGAGGCCTGTGCCCTGCAGTGGGACGTATACACCGTGAAATTTTAGTGGTTGTTTTCCCGAAACGAGGTGATTTAGTTTCGATTGTACAATCGATTTATAATTACTATTTTGACTAGAGTCAAAAATCCAATTGTGAAAAACGATAGTCGAAAATGACCGCAAACCAATAGTAACGCTTCGTTGGTACCTAACCTATCGTACGATCGTACGCTACTTGTACCAACGAAGCGTTACTATTGGTTTGCGGTCATTTTTGACTTTCGTTTTTCACAATTGGATTTTTGACTGTAGTCAAAATAGTAATTATAAATGGATTGTACAATCGAAACTAAATCACCTCGTTTCGGGAAAACAACCACTAAAATTTCACGGTGTATAAACTGGGATGGGAGAGTTAGGTAGTGTCAAAATGTATGGAACTGTCTGTGGCGAAGTGTACTAACTAATAACCCGATTCCCACCTGGTTGACTAAACTTTCGAAGTTACCAAGCGCTTCTCTTCCATTACTGCACTTTCAAGAAGAGGATGAATGGGGTTTTTAGTTTTTTATTGCACCGGCTTTACTTGCGAAAAAAATTCACACCCCGCCACTGAGAACTGTCATTTCTAACCCAAGGTTGGAGTTTGCATAGGGGGGCAATGCATTAGTTTATCGCAGTTATATATATTTTTTACATTTCAGTGACCCTGCTCGGGTTAGCTTTGGGGTCCAATGCAGGCGGCCTATGCGGCTGCCCTCCGGACCCTCGAGGCCCGGTCTGCGCCAGCAACTTGGTAACATACGCCAGTGAATGTAAGATGCGTTGTGGACGTAATGATTTACAAGTACTTTGGTACGGTACTTGCGACGCCTACCCTAATCCAGTACCAGCGCCTGTGGTGCGTCCTATCGCGCCTGTGGTATATCCTGTTGCGCCTGTGGTACATCCTATAGGGCCTGTGGTATATCCTGTTGTACCTGTGGTACGTCCGATTCCAGCGCCGTTGTACCGGAGAGTTTGATCAGGACTATAATTTGTTAAAATACCTACATAACACTGTTTGATACTATCATGTATTAAATGCTTGGTCAAAGCAGCAGAGGAATAAAATGTGTTGTTTCTTTTACATCATCATCATCACCCGAGCCTATATACGTCCCACTTCAGGGCACAGGCCTCCCCTCAGAATACAAAAATTAAAAAAATATTTTGAAGAATTCTTTTACATATCTTCACTTATTTATTACTTAATTTTCCTTTCCTTTCACTTACTTAGTAATGTTTATAGCGCGAGCGTGTTAGTATTAAATTAAATTATTATATGCAAGCGTTACTTTGAATATCAATGTACGTACCTACTACTTTCTATTTTGCTACTTACAACCCCTGTGGTTCGATACGATTAAATTGAAAGAAAATTTCCATTCCAAATATTTAAGACCAGCAAGATAACCACCAATTGCGTTTCGGTTTCGGGTTCTGTAGGTGTCCGTCACAACTTATAGTATAGTCAACCTGCCGATATGAAGTAAATCCTGACACATTGCACAACTATGAAGTTTCTGAATATTAACATTGTGACCCATTTTTCTTCTTCGACTTTATTTTGTTGCCCAATCTATACTACTATTAAATGAGAAGGTGTGTCTGTCTGTTACCTGTTAACGCTTAAATCGCTGAACTGATTTAGATGACATTTGCTATGAATATCTGCAATAGTTGTTCGGTTAACCGAAACAATTACGAAACAAACAATCGAGTAAGCTTAACTCTGCTTAACGCTTGAGGAGGCAAACAAGCGTTCGGGTCAAAACGAAAGGTATCACAGGTGGTTTGCCGGCCCTTTGAGAGATAGATAGGAATGCTGTCCCAGGAAGCTGGTTCAAACTCCGTCGTGTGTGGAATAAAGTACCATTTAAAGCGGACGGTGCTAGACTCTATCATCAAAATGGTGAGGCTAAAGTAATGACGGCTAAGCCCATTTTGTTTTTGGCAAAAGAAAGACCATATATTTCAAACTAAATACAAACTGAAATATAGATGCACAGAAAAAAAACCCAGAAAAAAGACCAATGCTGGGAATCGAACCCAGGTCCTCAGCATTCCGTGCTGAGTGCTTACCCCTACACCATCACTGGTCTAGAGGTTAGCGACGAATTTTTCCCATACATCATACTTCAGTCTGTTATAATCACCTTATGCAGTGATAAAGCACGCATCTATGTTATGCCCTCTATCGAGAGACTTAACACTCCTTCGGAACTCACCGCTCACCTAGACCAAGAGATGGTGCTACTGTGCCAACATTAACAAGTTAGGTAGGTACCTATGAAGTATCTTTTTGTATTTTTTTTTAACTTCATTTTTTATTACTTTTACGGTCATCCCGTGAAACCATATATTTCAAACTAAATACAAACTGAAATATAGATGCACAGAAAAAACCCCAGAAAAAATACCAATGCTGGGAATCGAACCCAGGTCCTCAGCATTCCGTGCTGCGTGCTTACCCCTACACCATCACTGGTCTAGAGGTTAGTTTGAAATATATGGTTTCACGGGATGACCGTAAAAGTAATAAAAAATTAAGTTAAAAAAAAAAATACAAAAAGATACTTCATACCTAACTTGTAAAAGAAAGACCCTTTGAAGATATTTGTTAGCGGTCATTACATTCGCTCCCATTCATTTGTATGCTCGTGAAGAATTACAGTATTCTACCACGAATCCTAGTCTAGTTGTCACGAAGTCTAGTTAATTACAAACTCTTGGACATGGCAAAACGAAACTAGAAGGGTTCCCTGTTGACTATGGAGCCCTAAAAATCACTTGTTAGTTACACATTTACTATGGCTATTATTTTATGTTCTTAAGTGTATTTATTAATTTTAAGCTTGACTAATTTTGATCATAAATTTAACAGAATGACTTAAATATAAAGCGAGATTTAGTGGACTTGTGCATCATTAGTGACCTGGGAGTTCAAGATGAAAGTTGCTATAATCGCATGTAAGTATTTTTTTACCGACTGCCGGAGGGTTATTTAACACTAATGCTTGACCTCTTATACCAATGCTATGATCATTTCAGTTATAGATTCTTCTTCTTCTTCCGTGCCTTCTCCCATCACTTGGTGAGTCGGCCTCTTCGTTTTTAGGCGCCAAGACGCTCTTTCCTTGGGTTGTCTGTGTGTCCAGCTGACCCAGTTCTACGTCTTTGGTAACGGTGTTCCACTAAATATTTATAAGATGCTTGTTATAATTACCTACTTGAATATGCCGCATCTGTACCAGTACCAAAATCCATAAATGCATACAAAAAAGTCATGAATGATTATCTCATCAATGCCCAGACCAAACCCTTGGCCCAGAGGCTGCCTTTACGATGTCGGTATGGAATTAGGATGGATTTTGTTAAAATTCCCAAGGTATTGGGAATAAACGGGATTTATATATGTTCGATCCAGATCGACCCCCATCTCCGTAACTATGATTAATAACTCTTCAAGCCTTCGAGTAGGTAATTACAACATTAAAAAACTAATTTCAGGAATTTAGAGAATCCCCACGGGATAAGGATTTATGTGTAGATGGAACTATTTTACAATTTGTGTTGTTATCCTTGACAAGTGTATTGGGGTACATTATTATCTTGTGAGCCCAAGTTTCTGAATGTGCGTAACAGTAAGCTTCGATGCTAGCAGTCTTTGTTCCAAACTCTCGTAAAATTTTAAGTTTTATATATTTTTATTTACATTTCAGTGACCCTGCTCGGGTTAGCTTTGGGGGCCAATGCAGGCGGCTTATGCGGCTGCCCTCCGGACCCCCGAGGCTCGGTCTGCGCAAGCAACTTTAGAACATACGAGAGTGAATGTTGGATGCATTGTAACGATAACGTAGGTTTATACGTACTATGGCGGGGTCGTTGCGAAGACACAGAACCAGCGCCTGTGGTACGCCCCCTTACACCTGTGGTCTATCCTGTAAGGCCTGTGGTAGATCCTCTTGCGCCTGTGGTCTACCCTGTAAGGCCTGTGGTAGATCATCTAAGGCCTGTGGTGCATCCTATAAGGCCTGTGGTAAATCCTGCGCCTGTGGTACGTCCTCTGCCTGTGGTACGTCCTCTGCCTGTGGTAGGTCCTCTAATAGCACCAGCACCAAGAGATTTCGGCGGAAGACAGTGGTAATTTGTTAAAAGTTACAAACACCGCTTTAGACTGACACGTATTAAAGTACGCTTGGTCAAAGCAGCAAAGGAATAATTTACGTTGTTTTAATTATATATTTTTTTAAATCCTATTATTTATATTTTAAGAGTCTTGTAAATCAACAACTTGTTAAGATTCATGTTGGGAAGGTTTTCTCATCTCATCTAAAGGGTCGCTCAACGAGCTGTGGAGAGGGCTATGCTCGTTGTTTCTCTACGGGATGGAATCAGGAATGAGGAGATCCGAAGAACTGGGGTCACCGACATAGCCAAACGGGTATGCTCGTTGGAATGGCCATATAGCACGCAGAGCAAGTGGCCGTTGGGGCGAAAAGTTCTCGAATGGAGACCACGGCCTGGCAAGAGCAGCGTGGGACGTCCACCAACGAGATGGACGGACGATTTGGTCAAGGCCGCAGCTTCAAGGTGGATGCAAGCCGCTTCCAACCGTAATGATTGGGTATCAATGAGGGAGGCCTATGTCCAGTAGTGGACGTCCTACGGCTGAATTGATGAACTCTAGATATTAAGATTCAAGACTGAAAGACGCACATAAGAGTATTTTATTAGCTTTTAAAAAACAATCAAACCTTATCGTGATCATAAGCAAAATCGAATCGAGTATTAACGACGCCGATCAAAGTCAAGTTATGGCACAAATTAAAAGTAAATTCTGTGTGATGCGCGTAAGAAGAATGCAATTCTGAGCCAAGCAAGTATTATTTAAATAATATAGTTTAACCTGTTAGTATAGCCCTGTACATCGATTTAGATGGTAGTGATCCTGATTACAATATAAAAATAATATAATATAACTTTTAAAAATATTTACATAATTTAACTAAAAATAAATTACTAATTTTCTAGTGTGAGATCTAATATGGCTCGCTAGACCGAATTTAATGAACCAAAACAATTTACTTTGCTCACCCGCGACCTTAAGATAGCTACGTTTGTGTAAAAAATGCGTTAGCATGCAGTTCCTCCACCTCCACACTGTATGAACACACACAAATCACACAAACCCAACTATCACCACCACCAAACTACACTGACGCGTTTCGAACTCAACCTGAGCTCATCTTCAGAGTACCGCAACCGTTCACTGTGCTACCAAACATCTAACTTTTTTTTTGGTCCGTGATCCAGTCCAGATCCCTGGGATAAATAAATATACAAGAATTCCTCGTTAAAAGGTAACATTAAGGTAAAGCATGACTAACCATTTGACAGCAATCTTAAATCAATCAAGGAAAATAGTCCGAATAAACTCAACGGTATTAAGCCTAAGATTAACTTTTTAGGGAAGGATTAGTACTGAATTCAAGCTGCACTTAAGAATCAAAATGGCTGATGCGATCCTATACAATAAAACCGTTGTCGGTTCACTCAACGACTGATCGCCCAAAATGCTGCTAATTGTCATCTACTGTAAGTAAAATTTAAGTTTATTCAATCGTAATGAACCAAAAATTGAATTCACAAGTATAGTAGAGGAATGAAAAGATTCGTCACTTTTCGACCTTAACTCGTTGACATAGAGTCGAAAAGTTACGAACTTTTTCATTCCGCGACTGTATAGTCGACTAAAGTAGGTGCTTTACCATTTTTAATGACATTTCTTACATCAGAATAAAAACAATAAGGATGATAGTCACATTGATTTGTAAGTGAAAATAGCCTTTGATGTTTTCAGTTGTGCAACTGACATTGAACCTTAGGGTGTTAAAGGAATTTCTTGGTCGACTAATTATGCAATTTTTGACTTGGGCGTTTTAGCCCAATTTTAGTCTTTCGCGTAGTTCAATGTCACATTAGAATAAGTCCTAATAACAGGACATCGGACCTCAGGAGGTTATAGTTTGGCTCAGGCCTGAAATGTCCGTTTTCTTAAAATGTATCTTTCCCAAAATGTCTGCTTTTCCATATATTATATTACGGAAAAGCAGACATTTTAGGAAAGTACATTTTAGGAAAACGGACATTTCAGGCCTGAGCCTATAGTTTGCACACTAAAACTACCTAAGCCTAAGCCTAATGGTTTGACATATTATGGCCTCTCAAGCAGAGTCATGGATTCGAGGCCGGGCTCGCACTTCGAAGTTTTTCGGAATGTGCGAAATTACATTTTAAATTTACCATGAGCTTTACGGCGAAGGATAAAATCTTGAGGTATCCTGCACACACTTGCGGAGAAGTTCAATGGTGTGCGCGAATTTTCCAATCAGCACTGGGCCCGCGTGGGAACTACGGCCCAAGTCCTCTCAATCTGCGGTGAGACCTTTTCCCTGCAGAGGGACGTAGCTATATAGCCCCGTGACGAGCATTACAAATTACAATAGCGTAACTTTTACATAGGCAGAGATGATGGTAGTTCTTAAACAAAAATCAATCGCAGAATCTAAGTATGCAAGAGTAGGTATTACTTCAGTTCAGAACGGCTGCACCCATTTCGCATTTTTTAGGGTTCCGTAGTCAACTAGGAACCCTTATAGTTTCGCCATGTCTGTCCGTCTGTCTGTCTGTCTGTCTGTCTGTCCGCGGCTAAGCTCAGAGACTGTTAGTACTAGAAAGCTGTAATTTGGCATCAATATATATATCAGTCACGCCGACAAAGTGATTGAATAAAAAAAAGTAAAAAAAAAAATTTTTTAAGGTACCTCCCATAGACGTAAAGTGGGGGTGATTTTTTTTTTCTCGGCTAACCCTATAGTGTGGGGTATCGTTGGATAGGTCTTTGAAAACCATTGTGGGGTTGCTAACATGATTTTTCTATTCAGTTATCTGTTTGCGAAATATTCAACTTTAAAGTGAAAAATTTCATTAAAATCGACCGTCCCCCCCCCCCTCTAAAATCTAAACTGATGGGCGGAAAAATTAAAAAAAAAACAGAATGGTAGTAAATATATCAAATTTACTAGGTAAATTATAGCGGCTAAGATTGCTTGGAAATTATTTGTAGTTTTAGAGTAAATAGTAGCCTAAGGTATAAAACATACCTAAACTTGGATGATTCCGTACACATACGAAATCCTTAGAAAAATATTACTTGATTTTTTCGTAATGGCTACGGAACCCTACCTTGGGCGTGTCCGACACGCTCTTGGCCGGTTTTTTTCTTGTTTATAATTGTTAAAGTTTTCATGTATTTTCTTTTTTTTCTGTCTCAGTACAGTATTTACTTGTTGCCAGCAATTTTAATTCATCGTGCCTCCTTTCTTCCAGTGGCTTTGCTAGGGTTCATTTCAGAGGCCATAAGGCAGCCTTTATGTAAATGTAATCCAGACCCAAGCGGAGCTGTATGCGCAAGCGACTACAAAACCTATGACAGTGAATGCTTAATGCGATGCAATAAAGATTTACACGTACTTTGGGTCGGTACTTGCCGTAACCCTAAACATTCCAGACGTCCGATATACTACGTGCCCATTCTTCGACCAAGTCACTCGGTGGTGGACCGTCCGATTGATCGACCAGTAGCCCGTCCAAATAAGAATGTTCTGGATCAAACAACTAGAGAATTGGTTGCGCGTCCAATTGAAAAGAATTCGGTTCCGATAGGACTAGGGGTTCGTCCGGTTAATCAGCTGAAGTTACGTCCAGTTATAGTATAAATTAGTTTTTAGTTAAGTAAGTGTGTTTATTTATATCAGCAAAAAACAATAAACATAATTAGTTGCAGTAAGTGAAGGTATTAAAAACGTGTTAAAAATTTAAGCAAAATATTTTGTTTTCTATCACAAACAATGTTAGATTCTGGCGCCAGTGATAAAAACCTGTTAAATATATTTTCGCAATAGAGTTAAGAAGTTCCCAATCCGCACTGGGCCCGCGTGGGAACTACGGCTCAAGCCATTAGTTAGTTAACTACAATTTAAGAACCATTAGTTATTAGATCTGACAGTCACTAAATTCCCATGGGAACCCCATAAATTACATAGTTGTTTCCATAGTTCCTTCTATCCTGGCTATTGTTTCAGTTGATTGTGGCAAGGCAGTAAAGTATACATTTGAATGAAGAAAAGTTGTCCTTTTGATGATTAACTGATGGGTCCACGGAAAGAACATAAACAATACAATACAATACAATGACTCTTTATTGTACACCAGGAATAGTAAGCAATACAGAAAACAGGTACACAGAGAGTAAGTTACAAGGTAAGCAATTGGCGGCCTTATCGCTTAAGAGCGATCTCTTCCAGGCAACCCTTTACCAGAAAGAAGGAAGGACTAGTTTACAGCAGGTGGTGCATCAACAGTGGACCAGAAAATTAAAACGCAACAAAAAATAGTACATCTACTCATACATATATCGTACACATAATAAGTACACGTCTAAAATATAAGCGTTGGGATAAACAGCCACATATAAATAAATAAACTATAACAAAGCTAATTATTACAAGAAGACAAACTAAAACTAAACACGTTTGAGTCTTACCCCGGCGCCACACATATTACAAATGTTTGAACACAGTTATTTGATCACATGTGTAGCACCGGTATTTGCTTATTTGTTCAATAGAACATCCATACAATCAACCATAGATCAAATATGTGTTCAAACATGTGTTGAAACATTTGTTATATGTGTGGCGCCGGGGTTAAACTTATATGACTAGACACATGTTCTTTCCGTGGATCCTTCAACTGTAGTAAACGCCAAGTCGTGCTTTGGCTTTTACTATATTTCATCCTTAAAGGGAAGGGCAACTAAATGTTAATGATAAAGACTTAATTGATTGACTGCACAGACCCTAGCCACTAAATAAAATGTGACCTTCTTGGGTCTGCTGAACTTGGCCACCCCTGCCCTGCCTGTAGACGGTATAATCCTTACTAATCTTAATATATAAAAGAAGAAACTGACTGACTGACTGACTGACTGACTGACTGACATATCAACGCACAGCCCAAACCACTGGGCCTAGAGATTCCAAATTTGGCATGTAGGTTCCTTATAAGGTCTAGGGGTGCACTAAGAAAGGATTTTTCAAAATTCACTCCCTAAGGGGGTAAAAAGGGGGTTCAAAGTTTGTATGGGGAAACAAGATTAGTTCGACTATTTTATTCGAAACTTCACAGAAATACTCCTAATGATAAATGAGTAAACACGTGTTTCAGGTTTTTTGAGAATTCAACCCCTAAAAGGGGGGAAAGGGGTAACAAAGTCTGAAAATCAACATGGGCGTTGTTTCTATGGTTTATCGGGTCGCTGGTTATGAAAACAACAACGGTTGCAAAATCCGACGTGGCAGACGTAAAATACCATCTCCCTGGATGGGGTGCGATGGGGTTGAAATATCTAAATAAACTAAATGACTGTTGATATATCAACGCACAACTACTGAACCTAGAGACTTGAAATTTTGCACATAGGTACCTTATACAATGTAGGCATCCACTAAGGAAGGATTTTTGGGAATTCCCACGGGAAAGGGAAAAAACGGGATTTATATATTCGATTCCGAGTGACCCTATCTCAGTAACTATAATAACTAGACTCTTCAAATTTGATACACAAGTAGGTATTACATTATTTAAAACATTAATTTCAGGATTTTTCAAAATTCCCACGGGATAAGGAAAAAACGGGATTTATATATTCAGTTCAACGGGATCCTATGAACTATAATTACTAGACTCTTCAAATTTGGCATAGATGTAGGTAATTATAAATTCCCATGTGATAAGGAAAAAACGGGATTTTTCGTTTTACTGGTCGTAGAAAGCTGAAATTCGGCATGTAGGTTGTTTGGGGAGTGTTGAGCTGGATTGAGAGAGGACTTTCCAAAATTCCTACGGGAACGGGAAAAACAGGATTTTTCGTTTTACAGGTCGTAGAAAGTTGAAATTCGGCATGTAGGTTGCTTGGGGAGTGAAGATGAGCATTGAGAGAGGACTTTCCCATATTCCCACGGGAACGGGAAAAAACGGGATTTTTCGTTTTACTGGTCGTAGAAAGCTGAAATTCGGCATGTAGGTCGTTTGGGGAGTGTAGAGGAGCATTGAGAGAGGACTTTCCAAAATTCCCAAGGGAACGGGAAAAACGGGATTTTTCGTTTTACTGGTCATAGAAAGCTGAAATTTGGCAAGTGGGTTCCTTGGGGAGTGTAGAGCTGGATTGAGAGAGGACTTTCCAAAATTCTCATGGGAACGGGAAAAAACAGGATTTTTCGTTTTACTGGTCGTAGAAAGCTGAAATTCGGTATGTAGGTTGCTTGGAGAGTGTAGAGGAGCATTGAGAGAGGACTTTCCCAAATTCCAACGGGAACGAGAAAAAACGGGATTTTTCGTTTTACTGGTTGTAGAAAGCTAAAATTCGGCATGTAGGTTGTCTGGGGAGTGTCGAGGAGCATTGAGAGAGGACTTTCCAAAATTCTCACGAGAACGGGAAAAACGGGATTTTTCGTTTTACTGGTCATATAAAGCTGAAATTTAGCAAGTGGGTTCCTTGGGGAGTGTAGGAGAGCATTAAGAAAACATTTCCCGAAATTCTTACGGGAACGGGAAAAAACGGGATTTTGCGTTATACTGATTGTAGAAAGCTAAAATTTCAAAATTCATAAGTACTGTAAGTAGGCCGCAAAGGGCACTTTAACCGACTTCTAAAAAAGGAGGAGGTTATGCATTCCACTTTATGATTTTTTTTATGTAGGTATGTTCACCGATTTCTCGGTCAATTGTGTACCTGCTTGCTTGCTTGCCTGTATGCTTGCTTGCTTGATATCTTGGTTCTTTGGAATACTCATAGTACACGCGAGCGAAGCCGCGGGCAAAAGCTAGTAGTATAAATGCATTTCACGCTTAAACATCTGAAGGGATTTAGATAAAATTTAAATGAAATAGTTTAAAACCATAGGATGGACATATTATATTTTTTATCATGGTTCCCACGCCCACGGGATAGCGATTGGTGAACTATTCACGGACTTCGTTTTTTTTAGTATTAGAAATAAGGTGAACAATATTAACGAGTCTTTTTATTGAAAACCGCTTTACAAAATAGTAACTATTACATTATGAAATCAAAAGAGTGTAAATGACCATATTTCCTTTCAAATTGTTACTTATTTAATATTAGCTGTGAATTATTTTTTAAAAGGGTTTTTCGATACGTCAAGATCGCTTACCTTCTTTCATTAGAAGAAACGAAGTATAGTTTACAGTATAAATCTTCCCAGGTGAATTTTTCGCTTCGAGCCCCTATCTTTCAAAACAAACGGTATCGTCATAGTATTAAGGTTCAAATTTAATGTAACGGCTCGAAGCGAAAAATTCAACTGGGAAGATTTATACTATAAGTATAAATTAGGGTCGGCCCGCAACTTCAAAACTAGTTTTTGTGTTACGAAACGATGTGAGACTAATTTTGTAACAAAATGAGAAATTAGCATTTACCAAGAACAAACCGAGAAACAAGATGAAATTCCGCGTTGTTGTGCGTAAGTTTTATCTTATTTTTGTATTTGTAATAAAACTTGTCACACCGGGTGTGTTCCATATCCTGCTGTCCGGTAAAATAGGGATGATGATACTATAAACCCTTAATAAGGTAGAGGCGATTAGCTACCACATGCATTGAGTTGGAAATTCAACCTTATTGATTTCAGTATAGGTCACAATTTCCATTGTAATTATTGAAAATACGATTAGATGTAAAAATATCCTTTGTCAGTTATTTATTTATTTATTTATTATATCAATACAAACATTAATTAAATTACACTGTATCACTTGACACTCATAAACTTTACACAAGTTTGTGCGAGTTTTGCACGGTGACCTGTCGTTTCGCCGAGTTTAATTACGCAGGTTTTCGTTACGCAGACAACTATTGGCAGATTTTTCTTCTGGCCGAGCAACGTCTGGTATATTTTTGTTACGCCTATTATTCGTTTCGCCGAGTAGTCGGTAGGAAGAATAGCGATAAGCAGATTTACGTTTAGTCGATTGTTTGTTTCGTAATTGTTTCAGTTAACAGAACAACTGTTCGTCGAACCACGATAAGCAGAGTTATCACATGACATTAGGTAATATTGATAAGTAGATTTAATGTTAAGTCGATTTAACTGTTCGTCTAAAATGTAGTTAGGTACGACGACGAGCGTCAGCGAGGAGGAGTGTTAGGTAGAATTGCGATCAACAACGCTCGAGCCGAGCGAGCGAGCGAAGCGAGCGTGCCGCGGCAGCGGCCGGCGAAGTGCCAGAACCGAACTGCTACTAGCGTCGCGACTTGGTTTGATTTGACTTCAATATAAAATAAACTCAAATGATGATCAAAAATACGTTTATTACTGAGGAAAAAACATGAAAAAAAACCGGTTGTCTGTAAAGTTGTTTTACGGACGATAGTTTAACGTTACAACGTCATAACAAAACATTCAAACCCCCCCCCCTCACACCCCGCACCCCGCACCCCGCACGCATTGAAGCGAGCGCTAGTACTAAGATTGTATTTATTATGTAATATTGCAACCGGCCTTCACTGATCTGTAGGTACATGTAACGTTATGTGACGTTACACGTACGTTACATTGCGTCATCCTTTTTCGTGTATGCAGCCGGCGTTCATCGATTTATTAGACGTTGTCACGTCAAAAAGAAAGGAAGAAAGTTAAACAAAAACTGTCAATTCATAACTTGAATGACATTCCTCATGCGAAACGAAAAGATGCGAAAAGTTAATATGCGCACTGAATAGTTCAACCGTTACAAAAGCGAAAGGTTGTTCGAGCAAACGTGCAAAATGTGTAGTGATTAATAGGCTACACGAATTTCTGTTAATATTTCTCTAAGTTTTATCTGCGAAAGGTTGAGTTACGAAACGTTAGTCTGCGAAACAATACATCTGCATACAAATTCATCGGCGTACCGTTACTCGGCGAAACGTTGTCTGCCAATCAATAATCTGCCTAAAAATAGTCGGCGAATCATTAGGTAACCGTGTTGCACATTCCCTTACCTCGCGCTTTATTAACATCGCACGGGGGACCGGTTTAAACCACATTACCTGCTGATTGCGCGCGGACTGTTCCCATTCGCACCATATTCGCTATGAAATCTATGTATAATCTTGGTTTTGAGCATATTACTTGCATTTTTTTGGAGTAAGTTTACATTTAATGTCCTGAGTTAAGTACTGATTAATTAGTCTAGGTACCAAGTATGCCGTAGTTTGTTCGCCATAGTGGTGTAGTGTCACTTGCCTAGTTGCTTTGGTATGTTTTATGGTATTTTTATGAAACTTAAAGTAATTTTCACCCAAAAGTAGCAAGTCTCATGTATTTGATAGCAGTTTTTGGTTCTGTGGTAGTATGCTCCAATAAATGGGGTCTTATTAACCTTTCAAAACCCGAGCACTACCAACTAAAGGAAAACCCAAGAACTTTATGAATATTTGCGTTTGGCTCCATTTGGCTTGACAGTACTTTTTCGCTGACTCTCCCGGTGACCGGCGGGAGTTGAAAGGTTAAGGGTTAAAAGAATAATTTCAAGATGCAAAGAAAGTAATAAAAAAAAAAACACTTTGTATCAGCCCACTGGTTTTCAATTTTCAATTAACTGCAAAAATACATTTTTAACTGCTTTAACCTCGTAAAAGCCCATGTGAAATTTTGACTATGACAATTTGAAGCTTATTGTCAGTCATGAAAAGTTGACATTTGCTTCGATATACAATACAGGCTGTCCCTAAAACCAACGCCAAAATGAGGAGGGGAGATAGAACAGCTCAAATGCTCAAAATTTTGAAATTAAACAAATTTGACCTTAATGAAAATTTCATGGTTTTCGAGATATTATTGGCAAATTCAAAAACTCGTGATTTTCGATACCACTGCAAATTTAAGTATTTTGTAAATCTGATTTTACAGAATGTTACCAAAAAAACATATCCTATCGAATTTAATTTAAATTTATTACATGCCATGATATGCCATATTCTCCCATGAGAGTGGTGTTTTGACAAATAATAAAAAGTATGTCAGTTGGTGGTGTCATCATCTCTATTGTGACTCCGGATAACAATATAGACTATGCTACTCTTTCCAGCCACCTCCCAAGTGTTTAATTCCTTTTACAGTAACATTGTTAGCGGTCTGTACAGCAGACAGCCCCTGCACTTGTCCACGTGACATCCGCGGACCAGTGTGTGCAAGCAACTACCAAACATACAAGAATCCGTGTTGGATGAAATGCGAGTCAGCAAATCTATTTGAGCTATGGAGAGGCCCGTGCAATGGTTCACCCGTACCAGCGATTGTGACAGAACAGAATCTGGACCATCATAATATGGTTAGATCTGATGTGATACCAAATATTGATGGATTTCTTTAAGCTATGTTAGTTGATATCATATAAAAGATTAGTAATCTAACAGAATAAATAAAGAGAAAATCAAATGTACAGACAGCAATCATGATTTCAACTTTGTTAATTAAAAAAATTGCAAGGATAAGTTTATGTAAATAAAGCAAGTTTTGAACAAAAATAATAAGATGATATTGAAAAAGTCAGGCACTTTAATGGCACTTTAATTAGTATGAAAGTTTTCCATTCATTAACCACTACGCCCCATGAGACTTATTTAAATGATGTAGACCTTTTCAATGGGGCAGTGAATGTTATTTTGAGTTGTCCGGTGTTGCAAGATGCAGTACAAATATACAAGTTCATCAAACATTCTTTTGCAGCCAGAGAATCTGGACGTGGCAGGAGCAGTGTTTGACGAATTTGGCCATTGAGTCCCCCAATGAGGCTGGCATAGTCACACAGGTGCACTAAAGCCTCGAAAAAAAATAGAAAAAAAAAAAAAACCACTACGCCATTTGGTTGTCAGCATTTCCCAAAAATATCAAAAATTTAAACATTTTTAAATATATAGTGTGTGTACAGTCAACCAATTTCATTCCTAGGCCAAATTAATTTGTTTATCTTCTACGACAGTGATTATTGCGTGAAGTATGCCATGATGACATCTTGATCTTTGCGAACATTCTTGTGTCAACGATAATAAATAGGAAAGGAGTTTGCTTATAAATAACTTACAACTTGAATTGTCACTGTCCATCTATCAAAACTTCTTTTTCTTCTCAAGTCATAGAGCAAAAACGTTTATAAACTCTTTGCGTTTATTGCATGTTGTCATCGGAAAGTTGATAATCCTTTGACCAGCACTGACATTGTAATTATCTAGTGGTATGCAACCAGGTTCTACAGTGGCCTAGAAATCAATTTGATTGACTGTATGTTTGTATGTGAGTGTGTGTGTTATTTGCGTGATAAGTCCTGTTTAGTATGGTAATAATGAGTGAAAATCACAAATATTACTTATTTTATTAGCAGTGCGGCTGCTCACCGAATCTAAGATTATTTAAAAGTTAAATTTAAAATTGCTTAATCTTGCAGAAGCTAAGAGAAGGATTAGACAGTTTTTCATGTCCCTTTCCTATAAAGAGGCCGAGGATATAATGACAATTAGGTAGTGGTGGGAATTGGGTGTGGTAGGTGCATGAAACTTCTTGACACGCACACACACGCACACACTCACACACATACTCACACACACACACACACACACACACGCACGCACGCACGCACGCACACACACACACACACACACACACACACACACACACACAAACCCTCTTTTTTTTTTTTGTTGTTGTTAAATACTTAGTTAAACATATTATTATTATTATTATTGTACAACATCAGTGTCTCCGTTTCTTTCAAGCCGCATGTTAAAGTTTAATCCTGTATGTTTTGACTCCCACGATACAGGCTCTGCCTAGTGTGGGTGTCGCAGAATTATTTTTGTTCTAAATTGTCTCTAATTTTTTGGTAATAAAGAACTTTTACTTTTTTTTTTATTTAAAAGCGAAAAAGTTTTTCGGGTGCGCCGGTGGGATTCGAACCCACGTCTCCTGGGTATGCGCCCCAACGGGTGTTCTACCAATTGAACCACGTCGCATCCAACCGACACCCCCGAAAATTTAAATAATCTGAAAATCACAAGTTTAAAACAGTGTACACAGTGTGTGTAGAATATGCCAGTTTAAAAAGGAAATCTGTAACATTGTTTTATGGAAAATCTAGACCAGCTGGTCAGCAACATGAGGCCTGTATCTGTTTTAAAAAATTAATTTTAATATCTTCTATGTACATAACATAGGTTAGATATCTAAATTATGGACAAGTGTGGCCAGTCTCAGTCTCTACTTCTTGTACCACTGAGGCTCTTGTCTGTTAAAGTGTTTCTGACCCCTGGTCTAAGCCAACCATTGAGAGACTTACCCCATCAATAATCTGACAGAAGTGAACCTCGACGCTGGCACTCGTAATGTTTGGATATTTGCTTGAAGAGTGGATGAGGACCGAAATCTTCTTGGAACGGATCTTTGTGGCTCGATACCCGAAGACAAACAGCATAGAGTCAATCACATTGCTCTTGCCACTGCCATTTGGACCAATTATTGCAGTAAAGCTCTGAAACACATTTTTTGTTTCATATCAATACCAATTCTATGAATAAATCACTGAATTTGGTATGCATACAATACAATAAAATGCTGAGAATACTATATTAGCATTTATTGCTAACACAAAGCTTCTCTTTCTCACAAAAATAATAATTTAAGATTAACATAATAAGTTTACAATAATAAGCTAGTGAGTTATGGCACAAGTACAAGTGTAAAAGTATTGACTAATAAGTTACTTTCACAATTTATCATAATTACATCTTTACCTTATGAAAAGGTCCCAAAGCCTGCACTCCGGCGTAACTTTTAAAATTTTCATTGACAATGTGTGTTATAATCAGTCTTGGGCCTGTGGCATCGAAAGTTAAAGCCGGCTTCGAAGCAGGTGGTATATAAATGCCGCAAACACGGACTCCGCCTTCTTCATCATCGGAAATATGGTCAACATCGCCATTTATGAGATAGTCTTGGTTTTCTGTCTCGCCGCTGGCAGATGTAGTCGCGCTATCATCCACTTCCATGGGTTCTTCCGCACCTTTTCTCTTTTTGTTTGGTTGCATTTTCAACCAGATTCAGTAGCACTTAACTTCAAATAGCTTTATAGCAAATGAAATTGGAAATATTTTGAACAACGACCGTTTGGGAGACCCAAGCGCGAAACGCGAATCGATAAATTTACATTGACAGTTTTGAGTGTTTTGACAGTGAGTGTCAGACAGAATTAAAAAAAAAATATGCGTTTCGTTTCTAGGGCGTAAAATGTACCCCATTTGGTTATAGATAGCTCAAATGGAGGCTTTACAAATTAACGATGTTGTTGTATTTTTATAATTAAATATTTGTTTTATTTTAAGTTAATTATTTATTTTTAAAGTCAAACATTTATTGGTTTTAAATAAACATGTACGTACAAAACATAATATCTTTAAAGAAATTAATACTATTAATTAAAAAAAAAAAACTAACCTAAACTAAAACTAGATAAAATTAACAAAAGTTAATGAACTAAAACAATTACTTTGCTCACCCGCGACCTTACAATAGTTACGTTTATGCAAGAAATGTGCGTTCATGCAGTTCCTCCACCTCCACACTGTACGAACACACACAAATCACATAAACCCAACCATCACCACCACCAAGCTACACTGACGCGTTTCGAACTCAACCAGAGCTCATCTTCAGAGTTATCACAACCGTATGCTATGCTACCAAACGTTAAACTAACAAACCAAAACAAATGTTTTAACTTGTCACTGTAACTTCTCAAGTACCCACTTTATTTTTCTTATTCTCAAACTACCCCACAAAAATTAACTTTTATTGACATATTTAAAACTACCTTGAATTTTTTTGTTTATTTATTTATAAGGCATATTTAATTAATACTAACTGTTCAAATTCGACCCAAGCCGCAGTAAAGGAGAAGATACTAAATTTACCTGTTCATTAATAATAGACCCCATAGTGTTGTACCTAATTATTTCCATGCATTCCAGAGCATCCAGACGCAACCCCTTGCCGCAATAATGTAACACTTCATAAGAATCTGAATCTAACAATGAATGATTTGATTCCAACAAATGTTTTGCAAAATTCGATCTATCTGGATGCTCATTCCTATATGCCGAAACATGCTCTTTAAATCTAGTATTAAACAACTGTACCGATATTCGAAACCTAAATTTATATTGAGAGTGGCAACACTGTGTCCTCCTGAACGGTCGGTTACTATACCTGTCCCTTTCTAGCACGCCTATCTCCCTCACACCTATCCCTTCCACTTCAGGCAGTCGTTAGCGCTTTAGCATTTTAATATTTTCATTGGCGTGCTGTTTTTCCAACTGGACGGTCGTACGAGCTAAACTGCTGGTAAGTTTTTTTTTTTTTTTGAAATCATAAAACAGTTTAGCTTCTCCCTATCAGGGAAAAACAGTTTCTAACGGCTTTTGCCGTTCGAAATACGTGTATATTTACTTTTATTTTCTTGTCCCTCATATTAGCTAGCAATGGACGACGATATACAATACGTAATGCTAGAGCCCATATCGGCTCACGGGAACGGCGGCACCGCCTCCCTGGTGCATACTGCTATAGGGTCGGGGCAACCATCACGGAAGCGTAGCGCTTCACCATCGAACCTAGCACCTAGCGAAAAAAGGGCAGCCACGACCCAAAATAATGAGGTACTTGAGAACTTAGTACAGCAGGTTAGTCAAATTCAAAATGTCTTACAACAATTAACGCGCACTAATAGTGTACCTTACTATGAACCCGTGCCACAAGGGGAGGCCCTTCATAATCATAATGCTCATACGGACACGGGTGAGGACGAGATTTGTTTAGACACTAGTGGCGAACTATTTAATGACGATACTGCCCCTTCCACGCAGGAAGATTTTTCGTTAAACGTCCATACTACCCTAAAAGAACCAGCTATACTTAAATCGGAGGCCTCTCGCCTGAATAAATTAAAATCGGTTCAACATTTTGAATCCCCGGACTGGTCTGATGTCCGTTATTCAGAAACACAAAAGAGATTTTGCTCTACCCCCGGGTTTACTAATCTCGAATGTAATGACGAAATAAAATCTTATGACAAATTTAATCACCTAGGAACCACCGAAAAAGGTTTCGCCGCTATTACTCAGGGTTTAATGAAACAACAGGAATCTGTAGAAAAGGGTATCCGAGCCCTCTTAGCCTGGTTAAAAACTACCGAAGAGGTAGATCTAAATACTATAGAAAATAAAATTAAAGAAACTTTCTCTGAAGAATTTCAATCTATTTCAAATGATCTATTACAAATGACATGTGGTCACCGCGCTGACTTAATACAGCGGCGACGGGACGGTATCTTACGCTCAGTTAAGGACAAATTCGTCAAAGCTAGCCTTCGTAAAATACCCCCAACTTGCGAATATCTGTTCAACCCACAGGCCTTCTCATCAATTATAGAAAAGCACGGGGGCATGAGCAAAATCTTTTGGCCTTTAAAATCAACCACCAGTAAAGCCACGACTGGTACCCATAGTTCTAACCAGGCTAAACTTTCAAGAACGCCAGCGTATGGCTATAGTGACAGTAGTACGCCTAGTACCTTACCATACAATGTAAGACCAATGGCACCAACGCATGGACTGCCTTATTACCCTTACATGTTCCCTCCTGCGCAAGGAGTACCATCTTTCAACCAGGCAACCATGTCTGGACCTATACGACCCGCGCAGGGTCCCACATTTCGCGCCAAAGCGCCCAGATACAATAATAATAAGCAAATTAGAGGAGGTTTGTCCAACAGAGGACGCTCCAAGGGAAAGTTCTGACTCGAATTTCCAAGCAGGGTGCCTGCAGAATCACTTTTCAGTATGGAAATCCTTACAAGCACCCCATCACATATTAAAGATCATAAAGGAAGGGTACCGCATACCATTCGCCTCAAAGCCCCCACTAATCATGCCACAATTAAAACAACACTGTCTAGTAACAGTACCTTACTCCAAAGAAATGGAGGTTCAAATAAATTCTCTCAAAACTATGAGAGTTCTGGAGAGGGCACAGCCTTCCCCAAGCTTTCTGTCAAGCCTATTTCTCAGGAAAAAGGACGATGGTACTTTCCGGCCCGTATTCAACTTACGGCACCTCAACAAGTTCATTCATATAAGCAAATTCCGATTAATAAATCAACAAAAGATTCCATCATTTCTCCAACCCAACGACTGGTTGACAAAAATAGATTTGTCCAACGCGTACTTTCATGTACCGGTCGCTACAGGCCATCGAAGGTTCTTAAGACTAATGTTCCAGAACGAACTATTACAAATGACCTGTTTACCGTTCGGCATTGCCACCGCGCCGAAACTGTTTGCGACATTCACCAACTGGGTGGCCCAGCTCATTCGAAGCAAAGGAATAAGGGCACTAGTATATTTGGACGACTTCCTTCTGGCAAATCAGAATCGGAACATCTTGAAAATGCAAACAGACTATGTAATACATCTACTAGAATCTCTGGGATGGCAGTTGAACTACAAAAAGTCCGTGTTAGAACCCCAAACCCAAATGGAATACTTAGGGATAGTGTGGGATCCTCTAAACAATGTCAAATGTTTGCCACACCGGAAACTCGTGACCATACAAGAAAAAGTTTACAATGCTCTCAGGGTGAGAGCTTTATCTTTGAAAGAACTGCAAAGCCTAATAGGAGTACTGAACTTTGCAAGCCTCGTAGTTCCATATGGACGACTGAACTTCCGAAAGCTATTAAGGTTTGCCAACCAGATTTTAAACGAACATCCCCTAAAAATACAAACCTTGCCGACGGACACAATAAAAGACCTAAAATGGTGGAACTGTCATTGTCAAGTTCACTCTCCTCTCCACATGCAAAGTGTCAAACATTATCTGTCGACAGACGCGTCGGGCAAGGGCTGGGGTGCACAATTAGACAACTATCGCCTAAGTGGCCTGTGGAAACCTCAAGAATTAAACCTTCATTCAAACCTGAAAGAAATGACAGCCATTCTAAAAGTGTTAGAAGGTCACGGTCAACTCCTGGCGGATACCACAGTCTCCATACAATCCGACAACAGGACGGTTCTTTCATATCTACGGAACGAGGGGGGGACGAAATCAGAGCCCTTGATGAGCCTAACATATCAGGTATTTCATATCCTGCAATCATACAGAATACAGCTCAACCTACACCACATACCGGGCAAGTACAACATAGAAGCAGATCACCTCTCGCGAGGCTCAACTCACCCAGAATGGCATCTCCTCCCGAGCTTGACCAAGACAGTTTTCGACAGATGGGGAACCCCCCAAATAGACCTCTTTGCCTCGCGCAGAGCCCATGTTGTGAAACAATATGCGACACTGGATGCGACAGACAAGAATGCAAAGTTCGTGGATGCATTCTCCCAGCAATGGATATACAACCTAGCCTGGATATTTCCACCACCATTCTTAATACCCAAAGTCCTATCGCATCTAAACAATGCAAGCGGCATATACCTGTTTGTAGCCCCTCGCTGGGAGAAAGCATTCTGGAGACCCGACCTGAAGAATCGAGCAATAGCAGCTCCCTTCACAATATACAATGTATCCAAAGTGTTAATCGACACAAACACCAACAAACCCCCAGCGAAAGTGCGAGACCTCCACTTCGAGATATGGAAATGTGGGGGTGGAACAAAACATTAACAAAATGGACACCAGAACAACTCGAGTTGCTTGGTTCAAGCTGGCGAGACTCCACAAAGAAGTCGTACAATGCTGCTTGGCAGCGTTGGTGCACCTGGACCTCTCAAAATATGGTGAGTTGTCATACTCCATCTGGATCAGATCTAGCTAGGTTCTTGTCAGACCTCTATCTTAAACACAAATTAGCCTATAACACTATACTACTCCATAAGTCTGTGGTTGCGACACTGTGCAACCCAATCAGTCAGGATAACCTTAGTGCACACCCCCTAGTTATTAGAGTCTTAAAAGCAATAGCAAATAAAAATCCCAAAACATCCAGACTCCCCATTTGGGATGTTGACATACTTTCTGATTGGCTCAGGCAGAACTTTATTAGCAATACTACCCTATATGATTGCTCTCGAAGGACGGCATGCATTCTCTTACTCTGCTCGGGGCGGAGAGTGCATGATTTGACCCTCCTCTCCATTGATCCAACATCATTCAAAAATTCAGATAATGAAATTATATTTTGGCCCCTCTTTGGTTCAAAAACTGACTGTCATAACTATAGGCAGTCTGGTTGGAAGCTAATTTCTAACACAATGGATAAGTCGATAGACCCAGTTTTTTGGGTAAAAACCCTTATTAAAATGTCAAAAGACAGGAGGAGCGTTTGCAATTGTAACAACCTCTTTCTAACAATAAATGGCCCTCCTAAAAAGGCATCACGAACGGTTATTGCAAATTGGGTAAAATCTTTATTACAGGATGCTGGCATTGCTGCTCCGGCTGGCAGTATGAGGTCAGCTGTGGCCTCTAAAAACTGGATGAATAATTTTCCCTTGGAAGATATTCTTAAACGGGGAAACTGGAGATCAAGTAACACTTTCTCAAAATTCTACAGAAAAGAAGTGACAGGTATACCAGGTAAAGATTTGGCACAAAATTTATTCCAACCAGTGTATTAACCCCTCAAATGCCCTTGTTTGTTATAAATGTTAATATATTTAGAGTAAAATAAAAATACAAAGAGATGGCCTTAAATTATGGCATAGATCTGCATTATGGTGTCAGGGAGGTTAAATATATTTTTGTTTATGATCCTTGTACAATGTTTTTAAAGGAAAAACAAACTAAAGTAAATTATCACACATTATAGATTGTAATATTTGTAATAATAAACAAGGTATCAAGAATTGTATTAGTAAGTGTGATTGCATAATTAACCTAACTACAAGGTACCGTACAAAAGCTGTGGAATTATTGTTATTGTTGAATCAATGTATTATTGAGCTATATTACATCACAAAATATGCTGAACCTGTTTAAAACTATATTTGTTACAAGATTAGTTTACTTATGTATGATTGAGGGTACTCATAAATGATGGAACTTATAAATAAAAACAACTAAATCATTTCGAGGGTTTATTTCTTATTTCTACTAACACAACAGATTGGTAATTTCTAATCTCTTTATTTGCATTTATAATCCTTCTCTGGAACAGACGTGGAACTCCGCTGGCTGGATTTCGCATTTGTTTACATCATAGTAACTGATTACCTCTTGGCACTGTGGCACTCTTTGCACTTTCACTGAAAGCTCACTCTTTGGGCACTGAATAAAGTCCACCTTGTAAATTTATCTTTATTATTAAGCAAAACATAAGTGCTATCTCTATAGCTTTCTATATAGTCTTAATACTCTTGGCTCCCTCTACACAACAAATTGTAACTTTAAATAACAGGCTTTTTAAAACATATATATATATATATATATATATATATATATAGTCACATTGGCGTCCCTTCCACCAGGCGATAACAAACACGTCTCAATA
This sequence comes from Archips crataeganus, assembly GCA_947859365.1. NCBI lineage: Eukaryota > Metazoa > Arthropoda > Insecta > Lepidoptera > Tortricidae > Archips > Archips crataeganus. Next base: position 6,549,545 of record OX402068.1, read on the forward strand.
TAAATTTAGGTTTCGAATATCGGTACAGTTGTTTAATGACAGCGTTTTACACAAATAATAAAACGCTAATTAAATAACTTACCATATTCGAAACCTAAAGTTTTCAAACCTGCCTCGTAGGTATGTAAACATATACAAACATAGTAAAAATTGAGACAATGAAAATATTAAAATGCTAAAGCGCTAACGACTGCCTGAAGTGGAAGGGATAGGTGTGAGGGAGATAGGCGTGCTAGAAAGGGACAGGTATAGTAACCGACCGTTCAGGAGGACACAGTGTTGCCACTCTCAATATAAATTTAGGTTTCGAATATGGTAAGTTATTTAATTAGCGTTTTATTATTTGTGTAAAACGCTGTCATTAAAACTTCGGCCTGTCTGTCCTACGTATATCCCATTGCAGTCATTACAAGTAAGCTTGTATACCCCCGACAGACCGAAGTTTTAATACTAGATTTAAAGAGCATGTTTCGGCATATAGGAATGAGCATCCAGATAGATCGAATTTTGCAAAACATTTGTTGGAATCAAATCATTCATTGTTAGATTCAGATTCTTATGAAGTGTTACATTATTGCGGCAAGGGGTTGCGTCTGGATGCTCTGGAATGCATGGAAATAATTAGGTACAACACTATGGGGTCTATTATTAATGAACAGGTAAATTTAGTATCTTCTCCTTTACTGCGGCTTGGGTCGAATTTGAACAGTTAGTATTAATTAAATATGCCTTATAAATAAATAAACAAAAAAATTCAAGGTAGTTTTAAATATGTCAATAAAAGTTAATTTTTGTGGGGTAGTTTGAGAATAAGAAAAATAAAGTGGGTACTTGAGAAGTTACAGTGACAAGTTAAAACATTTGTTTTGGTTTGTTAGTTTAACGTTTGGTAGCATAGCATACGGTTGTGGTAACTCTGAAGATGAGCTCTGGTTGAGTTCGAAACGCGTCAGTGTAGCTTGGTGGTGGTGATGGTTGGGTTTATGTGATTTGTGTGTGTTCGTACAGTGTGGAGGTGGAGGAACTGCATGAACGCACATTTCTTGCATAAACGTAACTATTGTAAGGTCGCGGGTGAGCAAAGTAATTGTTTTAGTTCATTAATATGGACCTCCGCAAAGTAACGCCTGATTCAATAAATTATTTAACAAAAGTTTTCCCCCGCGACATTGACCCAAAGACACTGGCAGCATTACCTCGCTGTATGTATAGCATATAGCAATGCTGATACGTTGTGCGAGGAAGCTGCCAGCCAGCTCTTCGGTCTCCTGTGGTCATGGACGTACTATAGAATGGACGCGTCATATTTAAGACGAAATATAACCATCGGTATTCTCTCTCCTTCTTAAAGAAAACATCATCTGCAAATAGAGACAGATATACGTCTGTCTGTATTGGCTTTCAATTCAATGAAGCCAGTTTACTATAGTGTATTTATAAATCGATATATATATGTCCTAGAGATGTGCCACTTTTATATCGATAAACTGTCATGATAAGCTGTCAAAAATAATTATCGTGTCATAATTTAAAGGACCATATTGGATTCGAAAAATTACCAAGAATACTATTCAGCATTTTAATGATTCTTTTATACTCTTTTCCTTTAGTTAAAAAATTACGAAAAGCAGTTTGATATTGGAATGAGTAGGAAGTAGTAGTTGTAAGTTGTAAATTAGAAGTCTGCGAGTTTAAAAATAAGCATACTGAGACGCTCTTGGCAGATGGCGGGGCGGTGCGGACTAGTTGAATCTAATAACGACAAACTCGAAAAACGATACAGAATTATTTACAAAAACAACAACAAAGACAAAACGCAAATTAACCTCCCCGAGCCGTACCGCCATCTGCCCATCGCCTAAAATGGTCCAAATAATACGTGCAACGTACAATTTTTTTAACGAGACCATACTTAGGTCCCGATAAGGCGTATCAATCTAATCTAATATATGTATAAAAATCTCATGTCACGGTGTGTTACCGAACTCCTCCCAAACGGCTCGACCGATTTTTATCAAACTTTTTTCTCTGTATTCGGTAGGTCTGAGTGAGAATAGGTCGTAGGCTATTTTTTATCCCCCCCTCCCCCCATTCTTCGTGGAAGGAGTCGCGGGCAACAGCTAGTTATATACGAGTAGTATAATGGATACAAGGGGAAAAGTAAAACGACAATTATGAAATAATAATTATGATTGTATTTTACGTACTTTTATCATTTATTGACCACTAAATAAAACCAGTTCACATTCTGTATCCACTTATTTCATCAGGATCTTTAGGTAACCTGAGAACAATACACATCCACAATTAGCATTATATTAGTCATAGTACAACTTACTTAGTTTTTCTTGTAGTGCTTCTCAGAGCCTATAAAAGGTTTAACTAAAACATATATTCATTTTAAATAAAAGTGACAAAACTGAACCGGACATACAATATCGATTTATTTTACCACATCTCTATTATCAAATTTTAAGTACATGAACTGTCATAACGTCATGAACAGATGTTTTGTTGTTGATTATTTTAATAAATCTTTGGCCTTACGCGATCTTTATGACTTCACGATATTTAGAACGGCAATTTATTTATTGAGAGCAGATCATATAATCTAAACATTGCGCAATAAGTTCATTATGATAGTCGATAACTTACCTATGGAAAGATATTCTTTGGTCACTTTCTGTTAATACACCCATTCTACTCTTGCAACCGATAGCCACACAAGCTTTGGTTCTAGTGATATGAAATTAACTAAATTTCACTCTTCAAAGTGGCATAAAACGCATAAAATTAAAGGAAAACTGATAACAAAGTTGGTATCCAGCTGGCTACCACGGCGACTCAATTTGACACACTGACGTTTAAGATGGCGGTGTTTGTCTATGCTTCACTCTTTTCTTCACAGTGAGATTTTGCATGTGCTAGAAAGAGACACATGACGGTTTTTTGTTCGTCTTAAATAGAACTGGTCTAACCATACTACGTCTATGCCTGTGGTATCGTATCACAAAGCCGTTTAGAAAAATCTTTGTAAAGACTTTTTGCGCTGAAGCCCCACGGACCAAAGGTCTCAACCCCAAATGGAACAAAGTTGTATTCAGAGCCAAGATCTTTGTATTTGTTTGTCTCAAGTTTTTCTGCCGCTTCTGCTGCTGCACCAGCTTGATTTGCTGTTCCGCGGACGTGGGGACGGAGCTAGTGTGTCTACGCAAGTAGCGTCCCACACTAGCACACGACCCAACTTCCACGGAATCAGTAAAATTTTAGTCTGGTCTCTTTCCATCATCTCTGGCGATGCCCAATGGCTCCAGTAACGCAGCACATTGACGGTGGCAAGAGAGCGACGGATAATGTCATTGAGAGGAGAGTGTCTAGAGAAACGGCCCTGATGTTATTTTTCATTATTAGTGATTATAATTATGATAGAAAATTTTATTCGGTTTGCTTAAGGAAGGAATTCAAAAATTTGTGAATATTGATTTTCAATATTTTTTATTGTATGTAATGGAACGTTTTAGATACCGTGTTGCAACTACCTTACACTGAATTGCACATGCATGGCAGCACCCTTTTTGTCATAACAAATGTCAATGTCAAAATTGACAAAGTAAAATGGCGAACCGGACGGTGAAGGACGCGAAGTCAATTCGCGGTACAAATCCACAATATTTAATTGAAAAGATCATCAGAGCACGCATTTACGACTCAAAATATTGGAAAGAAGAATGTTTTGCTCTAACGGCAGAGTTGCTTGTGGACAAAGCCATGGAATTGCGATACGTCGGCGGCGTGCATGGCGGTTTTATTTATCCGACCCCGTTTCTGTGTTTAGTTCTGAAAATGTTACAAATCCAACCTGAGAAGGATATTGTTGTGGAGTTTATTAAGAACGAGGAGTTCAAATACGTACGTGCTTTAGGCGCTTTTTATATGCGACTCACAGGAACATCCGTAGACTGCTACAAGTACCTCGAACCTCTTTTCAATGATAATAGAAAACTGAGGCGTCAAAATCGCGTTGGTCAGTTCGAAATAGTGCACGTTGATGAATTTATAGACGAACTCCTTCGAGAAGAGAGATTGTGCGATGTTATTCTTCCTAGAATACAGAAGAGGCATGTACTAGAAGAAAACAATGAGTTGGATCCTAAAGTATCGGCCCTAGATGACGATTTGGACGAAGATATGCCGTCGGATGATGATAATGATGTCGAGACCAAAGAGAATAAGAAAGAAAAGGACAGGCGGGACAGGGACAAGAGGAGGGAAAGGTTTGTAGTATTTTTTTTTTTGAGAGCATTTTTAAGTCAATAAGGATCCCTACATTTTATCTGACTGTAAACTAGTTTTTGTGTGGAAGGAAAATTAGGAACACATACATATTCTTCCTATTTGAACATATATTTTAAAAGTGGTAAGCTGGAATTATTGCATTAGAACTTGCTCTCATTTGGGATATTTTAGTCTTAAACTTAGTATTTTCTGTTTTTTTTTTCAAATTTAATAATGAAAATTGTTAGAAAATGGATAGAAAATTAGCTCTGTTTATGCTATAAGTTGTGGTTTGGGTTGCCATCCGTCCGGATAAAGCCGGACAGTGTTAGGCTTATTGATCTCTTGTCCGGCCAAATTTGACTGTGTCCGGCCCGTCCGGCTTTCGTTAGGCTGTTTATTACTATCGCGTTGCGCGCGCGCACAGCCTTGCCCAGTCTTGCCACGCCGCTCCCGCCCGCACTGCACGGACACATACACACACTCAAAAATCCCTTTTTTAGCATCCGGCTGTGGAATTCAAAAGTCCGACTTTTAAATGTGTGTTTTATTCAATATTTTTTGTCAAAAACCCCTAATTTTTCTTTATGTCCAGCTTTGGGACCCAAAAGTCTGGCTTTTTTGACCTCTAAGTTGGGTTTTTGATTTTTAGAGATGGCAACCCTAGTTGTGGTTATAGAGAAAAGGTGTATCACAAAACAATATGCTTTGTTGAAATCCTGTCATCAGGTCTCTCATTTAAACTTTTTAAAAAATTTTATATATAAAATTGGAGATTATGAGACAGTTGAGACTAGATTACAGGTTTTTTCACTTCCTGCATACAAATGGTTAACATATTTTTTTTTATTCTATTATTTTATAAAGGCTTGAGTATACCTAATGTGACTATGTCAGCCTCATGGGAAGCCACAGAAAACTAAGCACAATAATCTTTTAACTGCCTCAAAACAAACAAAGTGACATGCTCTGTACACCACCGAACAAACCATCTACTGGATAAATAGGGCTTTATTTTCACTGTAGAAGGATTAACCTTTTGACCGCCAGCGTCGGCTATAGACGACAGTACGGTAATACAAAATTAAACCTTCCCGCATCCGCATAAGAATCAATTTTGTTCCAAACAAAAATGATGCGTGGCGGTCAAAAGGTTAATGAGTTGAATGTTGGTCATGTATTGATGATATTGAGGTGTGAGCTTTTTCAGTGCCTGTCATGACTGGATGACTGGTGGGCAAGAGGTTAAATACTTATCTAATAAATACAAATGTCTGTTAACCCTTAATAAGTACCCATTTATTGAGCATACTACCACAAAATCAAAAGCAGCTATCAAATACATACCTGACAAAGGATGTTTTAAAGCTAGTAGTATATTCAATAATTACAATGGATATTGTAACTTATTACTAAAACAATAAGGTTTAATTTCCAAGTCAATGCATGTGGCCGCTAAATCGCCTCTACCTTATTAAGGGTTAATGTAGTAAATACAAATGCTTTCTAAATTCCAGGTCAAGAGATCGTGACCGTCGCGTGAAAGATCGCAAACGTGAGCGTTCGCGCAGCAGAGATCGCGAGCGGCGGCGCGACCGTGATAGGGAAAAGGAACGGGAACGCGAGAAGGAAAGGGACAGGGAACGCGTGAGGGACAGAGAGAGGGAGCGTGAGAGGCGGGATAGGCATGAGGTGGAACGGCGAGGAAGGGACAGAGGTGGGAGGTATTAGTATTAGGAATAAATGAGTTTAAGGACATTTGGATTTTGAATTTGTGTTCCTTTTAAGTAATATGTAGATTTATGAAAAAAGTTGGTCAAAGTCATCATACTAATCTATGTGAATAAAAATTTATTGGCAAACCAATGTAAGCACATTACTTCAGGACAGTTGTACTTATTTAGCTATCTTTTTTAGGGTTCCATACCTAAAGGGTAAAAACGGGACCCTATTACTGAGGCTCCACTGTCCGTCCGTCTGTCACCAGGCTGTATCTCATGAACCATGATAGCTAGACAGTTGAAATTTTCACAGATGATGTATTTTGGTTGCCGCTATAACAACAAATACTAAAAAACAATAAAATAGATATGTTAGGGGGTTCCACACAACAAACGTGATTTTTTTTGCTTGTTTTTGCTCGATATTGATAACGGCAACAGGTAGTCCCTTGAAATATTCACAGAATATTTAGTTATATTTTTTATTTTATTATTAGCCTGGCAAAGTGTCCCACTGCTGGGCAAAGGCCTCTCCTCTTGACTTCCACAACTCAGGCCAGTCCTTTGCATACACGTCGAAGTTGTTGTTTAAAAATAAATTATTAAATTAAAATAAAACAAATATTTAAAGGGGGGGCCCCCATACAACAAACGTGATTTTATGCAGTTTTTATAGATGATGGTACGGAACCCTTCGTGCGCAAGTCTGACTCACAAATGGCCGGTTTATTTTGTTTGTTGTAGTATATTGGAAAAAGAAGGTACCCTCACATATCGTCAGTCTGGTTACTGCAGGAGGAACGCGTGTGCTCCCGATTTTCCTCGCAATTTCCGCTACATAATATTTGTAATTGTTAAGGCATGACTTGTGTGAAAGAAAATGTTTGATAAATTGTATGGAAAAGTGACAAAAGTGACAAATATTATCTCCATATTATATAAAAGCAAGTGAGTGAGAGCAAATTTTCCTCATCAGTATAACAATGCCTAGGCAGGCCAGCTAGAGGGATAATAAAAATAAAACATAATATGTATGACAATCATACGCAGCTGCCGATTTTATTATGAAATCAGTTCATACTGACAATATTATTTTATAGACTACATAATTTCATAGACAATATCAATACTGAATTCAATAATTCATCTTTTTCCTCTGATTGGATCACATCACGTTATAATTTTCTAAATATATTTACATAATATTATTTCTTTAAAGCCTTATACAAATCCTTAAGAGCGCGCGCAGACAGAGAGCGGTCTGGAGTTCCGCGTTCCGAGTTCCGAGTTCTGCGTTCTTTCGAATGTACTGAGTCCCTTGCGATAACGCACACAGCAGGCGGTCGGAACTCTCGTGCGGTCAAAACGCAGAACTCTGAACGCGGAACGCGGAACTCCAGACCGCTCTCTGTCTGCGCGCGCTCTTAGGCCTTGGTCGTTCTGACCCGCCACCCGCGGCGGGCAGCGGCCCGTCGCCCGCCGCGACTATATGCTGTGTTCGTCAATGTTCGGGAGTGGTCGTTCTCGCCGGCCGCGTGCGACGTCCCGAACGCGGCGGGCGAGAACGACCTCTCCTGAACATTGACGAACACAGCATATAGTCGCGGCGGGCGACGGGCCGCTGCCCGCCGCGGGTGGCGGGTCAGAACGACAAGGCCTTAGTAACAGTGAAGTGGTATATTCTACAATTAGGTACACATGAAGCACTATTATTATAGAAGTTCTAATACAGATGCTGGAAACGTCTTGAAATAGTGGGGTATATGGATTAAGTGCTTTACCAATTTTTATGACAGTTCCTAGATCAGAAGAAAGGAATATTGCTGATTGTCATATTCGTATTGATTTATCCTTGTGAGTCCGAGCGTACTTTATAAAGAACATATCATCAGTAAGAATGACTGCCAAATGTACTATAAAAACTATAAAAGAAGAGTTCTTGAGTGGAGACCACGGATCGGCAAACGTAGCGTAGGACGTCCTCAGACTCGGTGGAGCGATGATCTTCGCAAGGCGGCTGGCAGGAGCTGAATGAGAGTGGTCGAGGATCGTGCTCAGTGGCGTGCCATGGGAGAGGCCTATGTCCAGCAGTGGACGAGCATAGGATGATGATGATGATGTACTATATAAAGTACAAATTATTCAATGAATAAAGACTTCAATGACGCTTATAGCTCATTTACACACGCCGACCAACGAGACGGGAGTGTCTATTCACACTCCGCGGCTCGTCTCGTGAATCGCAACGCTCGCGTCCGGAGCGAGACGCCGAGCCGAGACACGAGACGAAGCACGAGGCGAGGTAAGAGGCGAGAGTGTAAATCTATTATTAGAAAACACTTAACAACATCGGTTAGAAAAGGCCTGGACTCCGCCGGATTTTAAGAAGTGAAAATAAACTTTGTTTTGAATCGTAGAACTGAACCTTAGGGTGGTAAAGAAATGTCTGGGTCGACTATACTTCACTATCAAAGATGGCTCCGTTCAAACCGGCGAGCCGAGCCGCGTGGCACTTGGGGCCCTACCACACAAGCGATTTTACTACGCAGCGAGATCTAGGCGACCACGCAACAGCCTGCGGCCTGCACCTTCTAGAGCAGAATCTCAGAATCGCAAATTGCAGGATCGCAAAATATCAGACTCGCGCCATATCAGAGTCGCAAAACCTCAGACTCGCTGGATACCAGAGTCGCAAAATAGCAGACTTCGGTCCAATGGCGTAGCGTGGACTAATATAGACGTGGCCGAAGTCGCATCAGCGAAGCCGCTTTTCTTTCGTTCCCAAGATCTACTCAGTGGCGGTGCAGGACCAAAATTATGTGTAGGCAATTAAATATATTTTGCGTGGCCCTTGGCCCACCACACATTAAATACGGATTTTTGATTGAGCAAAAAAATGAGAACCATTCGAGGCGCAAGGCCCCTCAAACACTAAGGCCCACGCCTTACTACGCCACTGCTTCGGTTTTGTATATGGGTTAGTATCATCTCGTCTAAAAAAGCAACTGGTCTAAAAAGCAGCTTGTCTAAGTAGCAAGTAGTCTAAAAGTCAGATGGTCTTAATTAGCAAGCGGTCTAAAAAGCAGCTGGTCTAAGTAGCAACTGGTCTGAAAAGCAGCTAGTCTAATTAGCAACTGGTCTAAAAAGCAGATGGTCTAATTAGCAACTGGTCTAAAAAGCAGATGGTCTTATTAGCAAGCGGTCTAATCCACTGTATCTTGAACTCTTACAATATACAGAGCCACTTCGTATAAGTATTTGATATTCGACTCTGGTATTCTGCCCTATCAGGTATTTTGCGAGTCTGGTAGATATTCTACGAGTCTGATATTTTGCGATTCTGGTGTCATGCGAGTCTGATATTTTGCGACACTGGTATTCTACGAGTCTGACATTATGCGACTCCGGGCTTCTGCTCTGAAAGAGCCCTGCACGCCGTTGTGGTAGTTGCAGGCCCTAAGCCGATCCCACGTCGATACATGTGGGAAAATCCTTACTCATCCGGCATCTGTATTAAATGTTTGAATTCAATACCTACCTACACCCCTTAGCCTGCTTTGGCACATTTCATAAAACTTTTAGCTAGTCTTTTCTAATGTGATCAGATCACGTTCTTACTTCGAGCTTTAAACCGAGTTTAGACCAGCAAGAAAAATCGTGCAAGTTGCATTACGTTGCGGCGCTCGATTGACCACTGCAAACTCGTTTGCTTTACGGCCGCACAACGTAATGCAACTTGCACGATTTTTCTTGCAGATCTAAACTCTGCTTTATGGTAGTGACAAGACAGTGGCAAAACAGACGTTTGTGTAGATACTATTCTCACCAGCAAATTATGGTAAGTACTCAAAGTTTAGTGTTGCCGAACAATCGATAGCTTTTTATTTACGACCAACAATAGGTATTATCGATAGTGTTGCAGTCATTTGATAGTATTGCCTTATTCTGAGCTATTGATGGTATCGATAGTTTTGTGTCTGGTCAGCTAACGATAGACTATTGATTAATCATCGGCAAAACTAGTTAAAACGTCGTCACTATTGGAGATCTACTTTGTGGTGTCTAAAGACAATTTATCTCTAATTTCTCATAATTTGACTAATTATTGCTATAGATATAATATAATATACACATTTTCCTCATATGAATAACCGATTTATGTACAATTTCAATATTGAAACAGGTAAGTAAAACATTTATTAATCAAAATTACTATAGTACAGAACAAATTTTAATATAAAGTAATAGTCTACAGTCGTCTATCAGGGATAAATATGTACCTTTGTATTTGTACAGATAGATAAATAGGGTTTCCCAAAACTCAACGGTAAACTGGTACAGTCGAGTCCTCCAATAAATATATGCACAGCCACCCGTTCATAAATATCTAAACATGTACCTTATGTTACGGTAATAAGGTCTATGTAAGTGTAGATATTTATGAACGGTTGGCTATGCATATATTGGTCAACTCGACTATACTGGGCGAGAGGTCAAGTTATAGCAGTTCTGGAAAAAATAAGAAAAAAATACAAGTCAATTAGGTTAACGATGATAGAGTCACATAACATGTCACTTCTAGTATTACATATTTTTAGAATAATAGTACATTACTGCAGCGGCCGCGAAATAGGGGATTGCCGGCCGAGTAGTTATAGATGGCCGAGTGTCAACGAGGCCATCTAGAGATACGAGGCCGGCAATCCCTGTTCGTGGCCAAGGCTTGTATAGAGTTTTTCTCAAACATGCATCATCATCATCATCACCATCGTCATCGTCGTCGTCGTCACCATCACCATCACCACCATCATCATCTTATCATCACCATCATCATCATCACCCATCATCACCATCATCATCATCACCCATCATCATCATCTCATCATCACCATCATCATCATCTCGTTATCACCATCATCATCACCATCATCACCCATCATCACCATCATCAACACCATCACCATTATCATCACCGCCATCATCGACACCATCAACATCACCATCATCATCACCAACATCATCATCTTACCTTACCTTAAATAAACGTAGTGGCAGAATGTCTTAATGAACCAAAACGCAAAATATTGCTTATAGTTTTTTTTTAATGGCTAAATGCTATGATGCCATAGACCTATAAACGTCATAGTATGAAACAATAGACGATCACTTTGCTGGCCAAGGCCAGCAATGTTGTATGAAATTCCATTATTGACCTCTCGTCTAGCCCGCACCTTCAACGTGACACTTCGTGGCGTATTATAAGGAACATAACGTCAATATTTCATAGCATGTTTGAGAAAATATATTTTATTGCCTAAGTGACATGGATTGTTTTCCTTATTTTTTCCAGAATTGTTATAAGTTGGCCTTTTGCCTGATACAGTCGAAAGCATAAGTATAGTCATTGCATCAAAATATGTTAACGTCAACCTTACGGTTAATGACATAGAGTTGTATAGATATTTTTGACACCTTGTTAACATACCTATACACCGTGAAATTTTAGTGGTTGTTTTCCCGAAACGAGGTGATTTAGTTTCAATTGTACAATCGATTTATAATTACTATTTTGACTAGAGTCAAAACTCCAATTGTGAAAAACGAAAGTCGAAAATGTATGTATGTATGTAAACTCTTTATTGCACATAAAAATAAAAATACAAGTACACAGAGAGGAGAACAAAGGCGAACTTATCCCTAAAAAGGGAAAATGACCGCAAACCAATAGTAACGCTTCGTTGGTACAAGTAGCGTACGATCGTACGATAGGTTAGGTACCAACGAAGCGTTACTATTGGTTTGCGGTCATTTTCGACTTTCGTTTTTCATAATTGGATTTTTGACTCTAGTCAAAATAGTAATTATAAATCGATTGTACAATCGATACTAAATCACCTCGTTTCGGGAAAACAACCACTAAAATTTCACGGTGTATACATATATTTTTGCAGGTTATCGCTGAGTTTTGTAACACCCTGTATATTACAATCAATAATAACTGTCAACTGTACTCGCATGTTGACCCCCACTCGTTTCTCTGTACATTTAAATTAACGTTATTTACATTTTTCACATCTGATTTAGAGCAATATTATTTAGTGTACGACATTAAAGAGTAGAAAACGTTTTTACTTTGCGTTCAGACGTGTTATTTTGAGTGAAAGATGCAAAATTAGACAAGAAAATGAAACATAATTAATAATAATTTAAAAAAGTTTTCTTGTCTGGTTTCAAAGTGAAATGCTCTCTTACTTAATCTAGATTCTACTAGGATCTAATAAGGTACATTTTCATCGAGCAGGATTGAAACATCTACATTGCTAGCTTCGCTCGCGTGTTACATACCCATTTATTCCCATATATTCCCATTCATATGAATTACCAAGATTATACATCGTGGTTCAAGGTCTTCAGTAAGGCAAGAAGAACCCATGCAAAATTTAATGTACAAACCAAGGGATTTAATTAATTAAATCCCTTTTGTTTTAAAACAAAACTTAATTGATCCCTTTGAGTAACGAAAGTTATACACCGTGAAATTTTAGTGGTTGTTTTCCCGAAACGAGGTGATTCAGTATCGATTGTACAATCGATTTATAACTACTATTTTGACTAGAGTCAAAAATCCAATTGTGAAAAACGAAAGTCGAAAATGACCGCAAACCAATAGTAACGCTTCGTTGGTACCTAACCTATCGTACGATCGTACGCTACTTGTACCAACGAAGCATTACTATTGGTTTGCGGTCATTTTCGACTTTCGTTTTTCACAATTGGATTTTTGACTCTAGTCAAAACAGTAATTATAAATCGATTGTATAATCGAAACGAAATCACCTCGTTTCGGGAAAACAACCACTAAAATTTCACGGTGTATAGTTAGATAGATAGAGTATTATAGTTTATATGGTTTTGTTTTAATTAAGCCTTTAATGTACTTAATTTCAGTTTTTTTAAGTGTAAAAAGTAACAGTGTGTTATTCTAGAGATCCAGTTCAGTGATTCCAAATTTCATCTAAATCCATCCAGCAGTTTCGGAGTGATGGTGGAACACACGGACAAACACACTTACCTTCTCGCTTCGCACGCTTAAACAGTTACACAAGGGAATTTAATTGAAACTTAAGGATTTAAAAAAAAATCATGTCTCTACTACTTTCCCGTTAAGATCTTGGGATTTTACATGGAATATCGGGATAAAAATTAGCCGATATGTTATTCCAGACGTTTATCTATCTTCATACCAAATTTCATCCAAATTCACCCTTTCGTTTTAGCGTATATATACTAACAAACATACACTTTCACATTTATAATATTATCTCCTGAGGCCCACGAATTTTGTTTTTATGTCACTTTTGAGTGAGTTCGATATCACATTAGAAGTACCTAAGTCCTATATAAAGGACTAATTCTAATGTGACATCGAACTCACTCATAAGTGACATAAAGTTTAAAGTTCATTGAAACAATATTTTCGAGGGCCTCAGGAGGTTATTAGTACCTATTAGGCCGGTTCAATATTTTATTGTAACCACTCATCTATTAAGCTAGCTAGTAAAGAACATACAGACAATGTCGCGACAACTTGCTATCGTCAAATTCAAAGCGTAAACTTCTCCTCAGCACTGCTGTTCCGCATCAAAGAGTTCTTCAGAGCAGTCACCCTGAAGGTGTAATGCTAGAAAGTCGGCGCATTCATGATGAATATCCTCTGCTCTTCGCGTTTGATCCACCGGAGAAGACGGTCTACCGCTTTGATGGCGTGGTCTTTCTCCATCAGAGGATCGAAGGTCACGTATAGTTCGAAACCATTTGTAACCTGTAAAAAAAAATACTTTTTGAGAATGGCGTTACTAGAAGGAAGCCATAGCGTGAAGCGTCCGGTTCGCGGTCGCCACTCTAGAAGCTTACTCACTGCCCCATCGGCCGTCGGTTCTACTACGTTTACTTTTAGTTTACCACTGACAGATTGCTTGCCTTCATTTCATTTCCAACTTTAACACCATCCAAATAAAGTAGTTATTACAAAATCTGCAAACGTGGGTAACAGTATTCTAAAATTGGCTTTATTTGTAGGTCGTTAAAGTTGAATATGAAATGAAGGCAAACCATCTGTCAGTGGTAAGCTTTATGTAATTTTACTCTACACGATGATTTTTAATCGGCGATCCTGATCAGGAACAAATTTTTCTAGACCAGTATTAGGTAGAAAGCACGTTTAAGTCACAGTTACAGGAACAAAACGCCTATTTTTTTAAATATTAATTAACAAGTATGGTATGAAGTATCTTTTTGTTTTTTTATTTTTTCGTCTCTCGATGAGAGTATAACATAGGTGGCGCTGTATCACCGCAGAATGTGATTATTTAGCAGACTGAGATGTGCTATGTATAGGAAAAATTTGTGTCTATACTCCTGACCAGTGGTGGTGTAAGGGAATAGCACGCGGCACGGAATGTTGAGGACCTGGGTTCGATTCCAAGCGCTTTTCTTTTTTCTTCGGTTTTTTCTGTGCATCCATATTTCAGTTTGTATTTAGTATGAAATGTAAATAATAATTATTTAATTTTTTTATTCACCGTGCATTGTAAATACCACCGACCTGAAAAAGGATAGAATCTTCAGGTTATGACTGTTTTGACTTACCCAAGCCAGAATAGTATCTTGCGCGTTCGACCTAAAAATCAGCTTCGCAGGCGTCGACGTGCAATGGATCTGACTGCAGAACTTCCTATAATTCCTTACGTAGTCTATCTCCGACATTTTCGTTATCCTCTTCTCTTTTATAATATCACCCCCCTCTTTATGTCTTAGCCTGTAATCCTGTAGCCTATCTATCGATATAGGGTCCGAAGTGAACAGTTGCGCTGTCGATTTACATTTGTACATGAAATGTCTCATTTCTGGAATGCCTATGTGTTTTAGTGGATCGGTTGTAGGTAATTCTGGGTGCCTGTTAAGAGCATCGTTGATGGCAGAAAGGCATTTAGACTGTCTTAGTTTGTCGGATATTGTGTGTTTTGCTTGTGAAAGGGGGAAGAAGGCGTCGCGTTGTACTGTTAAAAGTAGGAGGCAGGCTTGGCAGTCCTCTGATATATATGAGACGTGGCTGTGGAGGAAACCCCTGTAATAAAAAATGTATATTCTATAAATAAGGCAAAAAAATAAAGAAAGAAATACATTTTATTTACAGCACAAAACAAGAAGACAGTAAGAAGAGCTTTTGGATTGTAAAAGACACTGTCTCGAAATGTGCATTATGAGAGGGATTTATGCTGTAGTTCCCACGCGGGCAGTGCATATTGGAAACTTGACACGCACTATGGAATTTCTACGCAGGTGTGTACGAGTTTCCTCACGATGTTTTCCTTAACCGCAAAGCTTACCATAAATTTCGCAAAAATATTCCGAAAAACTCAAGAGGTACACAGTAAACCACACCACCATTTACTCAAAATGTACTCACCCAAGACATAAGTTACTTTTTGAACAGGTTTGGCTGAAATTTGGTATGCAGGTAGGTAGATATCTGAATCTCTGGAATAAAACTAAATCTTAAATGTTTCCTAAAACTTAAAATTTTGAAGGGTGTTCTTCAGGCAAAGTCAATGAAGACCGCTGTGTAATTTTTCAATATTCCCATTGGAATTTAATGAACTCCCGGAATTTAGATTCAGCTGCCAGATCTAAAGATTTTCCCAGGCGGAGCCGCAGGTAACAGCTAGTAAAAACAAAAACTTACGTCGCATCAAACTTTGGCAGACAAATCGGCGTCCAACTCTCCGCCGTTTTGAAGGACTCTGAACTCCTCACGAGATTGAACAGCAAATGTATATCCGAAGGATGCAGAGTATACTTCTTCATCCTGACCAGCGTAATCAGCTGATTCCCAGCTATTAATATAGCGAAGACCAAGTCCCTGATCTTGTGGCAAGCGGATATTATAGCGCTCGTGATGGTCTCTCTCGTCTTTTCGGGTAAAGGTAGACATCGGACAGCTCCTAGTAAGAAGGCTGGGTCTTTCTCCATGAAAATAAGAAGGTGGTCGATAAGTCTTTCAGCGCCCGAGAGAAGTCTTCGCAAGTCGTAGTTACGGCGCTGCTCGAATATCCTGTTTAGCTGTGTCAAAGTCAGCACTGATACTATTTGGTTGAAGGCGTACCTGAAATAGTTTTAAATTTAATTTTAAATGCAGAAATGATGGTTAAAGACAACTTATGAACACTTTGCTGTGCTGCAAAGCCACTGAACCAACAACCAACCAACAACAAGCGGATTTTTATTATGTGTGAAGACCTGTAATTTGCTTTTCTGATATTTACTTATAGTATCTACTTTTAAAATAAAATAGCTGTTGGTTTTCCGAATAAAATAAATAAATAAAAATAAAAATTACAATTGCCACCAAGTGTTCTGCCAAGTTTCTTGCGGCGCATTCTTCTTGGCAATGATGGTCCTTCCGTAAGCGCTGGTAGTTTTTAAAAAAGTGACATGTAAAAGGCCCTTTGCGGCCTACTTGCAGAGTAAACGTTTTGATTTTTTTTACGCGATTTAAAAACTGGACCTCGTATAGAATCAAAAAACTTCACCCTTCATCATCATCCCTGCCTATATACGTCCCATTGCAGGACACAGGCCTCCTCTCAAGACCCGTGGTTGCCACGCAAGCTCAGTGCGAATTGGGAATTTCACACACACGATTGATTTAGTTTGCAGGTTTGTACAGTTATCCTCTCGATATTTTCCTTCATTACATTCCGAAAAAAGTGAAAGGTACTCCAAGTTACGACCCCCTGGTTGAGAGGCCACCAGTAAGCCACCACGACAACTCCCATGTGGTTAAGCTCAGCGCAATCTGTGACGAATTTAGCTGCTCATAAAAATGGTTTATTACGAAGATGGCAATTCAAAGACGATTAAGTTTCATAGTGAAAATAAACGGATCACTCACGTCTTAAAACGAGTTTAACTCGACATGTTTCGGGCTAATCCGTAGCCCTTCCTCTCGGAGTCGCACGTCACGGCGGCTGCCAAACGTGCACTCAAACATGTCGAGTTAAACTCGTTTTAAGACGTGAGTGATCCGTTTATTTTCACTATGAGTGAGTCTCACGGTAGTTTCATGTTTAAAGTACGATTAAGTTTCATTTGAGAGTACTGTAAATACCTGTAACCTATTATTATTTACTTAAAATATGGCTTCTGTCCTATATAAGGACAATTTCGCCAGTGTCAAAGTAAGCTCTCTTTGGGAGCGACGTTGTACAGTGATTATAGTTTCTGCAACTTGATAGTAAAATTCCAGAAACCACATGGAGACAACTTGCACATTAAAAAATGTCAGACACGAGAGCAATATAGAATTTTGTGATCACTGTTAATTAAGGTTAATCGCCGCATAAAACACTATCAAAATTACACTTGAACTAGCCAAAGAAACAGAAATACCAAAATTAGATACTGTCTACATCCGCCATGTTCGAATGCTACAAATCAAATCCCCTGTAACCTATGAAAATACGAAAAAATGTACGCATGACAGCGGGAGAGGCGAAAACGTGGCAATATTGATTGTGGAAGAAAAACACACACAGTATGCCTCTTATTATTAGTTATGTAGATCATTTGAGGATATGTATAAGTAGTTTAACACATTAATCATAAGTATGAGTCTGTAAAGTTACTCGAAATAAATGATTTATTATTATTATTATATGTATATTGAAAAAGCTTTTAATTTTTATAACAGCAACACTTACGTTAATTGCAAAACAAGTTGAGTCTCGCTTTCATTTGACTTGGAAACTGCAACCAGTATCAATGGACCCTTGACCAAGAACACGGCTTTGCAGTCTTTAGTGTTGATGGCTCTCAAGATATCCTGGTTGTGGTCTTCCACAACACTAACAAGTGCTTGAATAACTCCACATAGCCCTGCCAGTTTATCTTCATTGCCGTATCTGAAAATATTTTCAGATATTTAACCCTTCTTGGCAAGATGATGGAAATTTCGATTTGTTAGATTTATTTTCCAATATTTTTATTTTCTTGTATAAAAAATTCCGATCGTCTTTTTTCCCTGTAGAAAAATTTCCAAACGCCTTCTTTCCCTATAGACATATTTTCTGGTATATTTATTTTCTTGTTTAAAAAATTCCGAACGCCTTCTTTCCCTATAGACATATTTTCCGATATATTTATTTAATTGTATAAAAATTTCCGAACGCCTTCTTTCCCTGTATTTTTTTGAACATACCCAAAATTTTGCAGTCATTAATTTTACTAGGGGCAAAACTTCTTATTCGCTAATGCTTAAAAAATAACGCCGTTAATTTTTATTAACTTTTTACAGGTTTATATACAATACTGTTGCAAAGTTCAGAGAACTTTAAACAACGTGTTACCGAAGTGCGAGCATTTTTTTGATGTAGTCAAACCTAACCTAGTTGATAATTAACCTAATCAGGGGCCTTATTCTATTTTTTTTACACTTATTTGTACCTAATCATATTGTTTATACCTAACTCTACCGCTTTTACTATAAAAGCCAATAAGATCTGTCTCAACGTTGATATCAACTTATAAGTAGTAGGTATTCTATTCATGCAGTAACGAGAACGGGCAAAATTGCGAATACATATTATAATTTTCCACCGAGAATCAAATAAAATCTATTTTAAAATATTTGATAACGAAAAATGACGACTGGGAATTTGTGCCCCTAGTAAAATGAACAAACACAAAATTTTGCGTACGTTAAAAAAAAATACAGGGAAAGAAGGCGAACGGAATTTTTTTAAATTTTTAAAGCGTAAGGAAAGAAGGCGGTTGGATTTTTTTATACAAGAAAATAAATATATCAGGAAATTTTTCTACAGGGAAAAAAGACGATCGGAATTTTTTATACAAGAAAATAAAAATATTGGAAAATAAATCTAACAAATCGAGAAATAAAAAACAAAACAGCAAATCCCACCTTTATTTTTTTTCTTTTTACACAAAGTTTATTTTTGAAATGAAAATAGTTCAAATTGTGTCAGTATCATTCTAAAGGTGCAAAAGATTGATCAGAGATAACTATTTATGGACCCTGAGTTTGAAATAAAATATTTTTAATTTAATTTAATTTTAATAATAGTTGTATATACCTTGAGTAAATAGGTTTGCCAGCAGAACTCAGTATAAAAACGTGCTTTTCTTTATTCACCAGCTCAGGAGACCGCAGGTACTCATCTTTTTCACTGTCCAAATCACCATTCTCATCCACCAAGTTAGAGTTACTGGCAGAGGACGACATTGACTCCTGGAATATCAATATAAAAAGAATTACGTACATTTACATAGGTAGGCGTTTTAAAAAAAAAGTGTACCCTTTTTTTTGATTTTTGGAAAAAATATGGTTTTTACTACTCAGAATCAAGAGCACAATCGACTCTGATAGTTTAAAAAAATATCCCCAAAAAAATGACAGTTTTGCAACGTTTTTTTTCATACATTCAGTAAGGGCGTGACAAAATTGACTCGTAAAATTTTGTATGAAAAAATGGGGACATTTTTTTAAATGATTTGAATCGATTGTGCTCTTGATTCTGAGTAGGAAAAACCATATTTTTTCCAAAATTTCAAGAAGAACGAAAGGGTACACTTTTTTTTAAAACGCCCAGGTACTTAAAAAACTGGTCAAGTCAAACTTGCCAGTGAAGAGTTCTGTCCGACTGTACAATTTCCATTATAAAGATTAAATCAACAACACTAAGAAAACATTTTTAATGTATCTTGAGAGCATTTGAATTCCAATTCATTGCATTCAAATTCTTGAACCATTTGTATGGAAATTTCCTTTCTTGTTACCAACCACAAATATTGGTGGGTTATGATAGTTGGAGTCCAAATTATATGTACAAAGTTTTTGAGAAATGCTTGTTTTTTTAATATTAAAATTTGTTGTTACAATGGTTGTTGCTAACACACACTAAAAAAATCAAGTGTTTATCAATTATATTTCAAAGTGACAGCCCCCTAATAGAGGGACAGAGATGGAGCTTTATTGGCTATGGAATATAGTTACAAAATTCAACAATCACCCAGTTGACTCATACTAGGTTGTTAAAAATAATAATTATTTGATACAGAAAGTAAGTTTAGATCAATTACTTTGAGTCTTTCTAAGAGCTTGGCTACTTTATTACCCACTAAATTAATGTAATTTGATTTAAATTACAGTTAGTAACTTGATTATGAGTAAAAACTCAGGCAGGTAATTAGCTACATTCTTATGAAATCACATCAACACAAGCCCATTTTCCATTTGCAGATTCTAAAGTCCCTTTACTGAGATGCCCTACTGCCCTTATCCTAAGAAATATGATAAGATAAATCAAACCAAACAAAACAAAACACTTACGTTGTTACTCTGTAAATCGTCGCTGGACTTTGCGGCCTTTAATTGGGATTCTTTCGAAGCCTCGCCGATCTCACTCTGTATCTCACTTATAGTACTACCCTTAGTCGTCAAAGACGTGTTCCTCTCCTGAAGACTGGAGCTCATTTCCGAAGCAAACTCTTCAAATGAATCTGTAGGATTAAGTACGCTCTCCGGACAAGCACCTGGTTCTAACTCACTACCAACATTTTCGTGCACATCGCTGGTTGAAGGCACACTGTCTTTTGATGTGGATGCCATAACTAAGTTCACAGTAAGTAAAATAAGTTATTTACAGCAAAAATTCGTAGTGAATTTTCATTTATTTGGTTGGGGGAAGACAGACGAGAGAAACGTCAAACTGACGTAGTTCAGTTTACGTTCCATTCCATGCAAGTTATATTACAAGTTACGTTACATTCTTCCATGCAAGTTTGTTATGTAGTTTAGTTGGATGTAACCAAAGAGTATTGTAATATTATATGAACAAGAGTGGCAACTCTATGGTCAAATATGCATGTATGGAAGGTGCTGCTGCCCTACGCCCTGGTGAAGAACTAATGTGACGTATCTATAGATGTATACCTATCTATATGTATATGTTGGTAGTGATGTACAGCTATAATTACGCGTAATTTTAATTGATAGGCTAATTGCCACTATTCGTATTTTAGCTGTCTAATTCAAATCAGCATATACGAAGTATAAGCGGCTAAACCCGATTTGCACTATACGGCTAAAATACGAACATTGGCTAGTGGCCTATCAATTAAAGTCCTTGACCGTACAATTTGGTACGCCATGGCCATGGCCGATGAATGACAACTGACAAGTTTGACAAGTCAACCAAGATGGCCGCTAATTTAGTTCTTTACCAAACAACCAGAGATCGCTGTAGTCGCATGAAAAGTGTGATATATGTAAGTGTGCCCCCCCTGGATGTAACAAAAATCGAAACGCGAAACGAACGCTAAAAAATAAATAGTTTAACAGAAATTATTGTCAGAAATACCTTCGCTTCAAGTTATTTCCCAAGTTAGGGGAAAAAACAGTTACCGACTCAAAGCGCGCAAAAGCGCGCGGGACCCTATTACTGAGACTCCGCTGTCTGCCTGTCTGTTCGTCCGTCCGTCTGTCAGAGGGCTCTATTTCTTGAACCGTAATACCATACCTAGCTAGACACTAGAAATTTTCTCCGATTATGTGGCGCCTATAACAACAAATACTTACTTACTAAAAAATAGAATAAAATAAATATTTAAGGGGGCTCCCATACAACAAACCTGATTTTCTTGCTCGTTTCGTTTAGTTATATATTCGCTTAAAAATAAATAATCAAATTAAAATAAAACAAATATTTAAGGGGGGCTCCCATGCAACAAACGTGATTTTTTTACCTTTTTTTTATAGATAATGGTACGGAACCCTTCGTACGCGAGTCCGACTTGCACTTGGCCGGGTTTTACAATTAGGTAGGTTTTACAACAAGCCTTTTAACTTGCCGTGCTGTGTTAGTATGGGTCAATCTTGCTAGACTAATTTCATACAAAAGTTCATCCACTTCTACTGATCGGATTGAGTTGTGTAATTTGGTACGGAATGTAAGTAGTTTAGATGACAATCAAATGCATGTACAGTCAGCAAAAAAAGCTCGTCATAATCATTTCAGCCGAAAGACGTTCACTGCTGAACATAGGTCTCCTCCAAGGCTCGCCAAACACATCGGTCCTGCGCCATCCGTATCCAATGCGTTCCAACAACCTTAACCAGGTCGTCGCTCCATCGTGTTGGAGGCCTACCTAAGCACACCGCGACGCGACGCCACTCGAGAACCTTTCGGCCCCATCGGCCGTCAATTCTACGAGCGATGTGCCCTGCCCACTGCCACTTAAGTCTGGCGATTATTTGAGCTATGTCCGTGACTTTAGTTCTTGCGCGGATTTCATCAGTTCTAATGCGATCCCGCAGAGAAAAGCTCGTATTCAAAATGAATTAAAAAAAAAACTCAATTTAGGTTTTTACTTTAGGCTAAAATATTAAATAATTAGGTAATCTTTCGCATGCGTAATCAGGCGGTGTGCATTATACCAGTGCTCTGTAGCGTAATCATTAAAGGAGGTGATCCATTGGCGAGCAAAACCGCCGGCCGGTACGCCAACGAACTCGCGAGCCAAAGGTCCTAAACCGCCAATGGAGCACTTAAAAGTCTGCGGACTTTAGAATTTCAAGTATGCAACAGCGAGCCAGCGAGCAAATCCGACGGTTTTTAAGTCCGCAAATGGATCTCCCCTTTAGAACTGATTACCTACTGCACTCTATATTATAGCTAGTCCCATTCACGAGCCACGTGAATTTGTAAAAAAAATGTCATTAATGACATTGCAATAAGAACCACGGCACGAGTCATCATGAATGACACGATCTATAATGAACTTTTCACACCACCTGCTCGACAATGCCTCATGCAAACCTCTCTCAAAGTAAATCATTATAGCCCTTGGCTTTCGCCGGGGCGTAATGTTGTACTGAATTTCATTATAACCCGCCGGGCAGTAATGTGATTCTCACTTCTCGTAGTTCTTATTGGTATGCACTTAAAGTCTAATTTCAAAATCGCCCCGCGTGCAGGCCGTGCAGCTCGTGCACGTGCTCAACGTGCTCAGCCCCGCGGTGCCCGCGGGGGCCGCGCCGCGGCTCATTTATTTGCAGTTCCGCGGCCGAACGAAAACAAAGTCAAATACTTAAACAAAAGCCGCGAGTGTTTCAATACGCTGCAATTTTAACTATCAAAACTGCAGAAGAAGATAAAACATTAAGAAAATATCGAGTGACGAAAGTGATTTGACTCCTGATTCCATTAAATTAGACGCCTTAGGACCACTTGCACAGTTCAGGGTAAAAAAAAAATCGGTAACCCTGGGTTAAGAATGACAGTTCCATACATTTTGACACTTGTTAACCCTGGGTTAGCAGTTAACTCGCTCGGAGTTAAGTAGCTAACCCAGGTCTGCGCAAGCCGGCCTTAGAAATTGTTAATAATGTACCCCCAGAGAAGTCGAAGGAAAAATACTTAAAAGCTTACAAAGATTTCGACAAATGGAAAACTGCGAAAGGCGCAAAGTCAGTGTCAGAATCAGTGCTTCTGGGTCTATTTCGAGTATTTTTCTAGTAGTCTTGGTTTGTATTGTCTCGCAAAAGGTGAGAAAAGTAGAGTATACTCCTCGGGGATAAAACTGATTTTGCCTTGGGCGCGCTTAAGTCCTTCACTGCTCTCAGGACTCCATCTTAATTCCCTCGCTTCGCTCGGGAATCAACTAAAAACCCCCTCGCTACGCTCGGGAGTTAAATCTGGAGTCCCTCGATACGCTCAGGATTCAATATCGCGCCCGTGACATAATGCAGTGCTTTATCCCCTTGGTGTACAATCTACTATTGTTAGTGCTCCAAGACCCGGCCATTTATAAAATACTGGTTCTAGTCCGTGCTAGCATTTTGATTTTACCTAATAACTACAAACCCTAACTCGAACACAAAGCTAAGTAGTAGTAGATACTCCAAGTACCTACCTACCTACCCACTTATATGGCACGTTAAGTTAAAAGTCTCTTACTTTTATGAAAAGTATTTTACAACGTTATATTCATAACAAATGGCCCTCGGACGAGCATTGGACTCGAGTTGACCTCTCTATGTGTCTCGGGAGCACCCAGCTGGAAAGAGCTGATAAATTCACTGTAGGGAGAATCGGTAAGCAATTTTAGCCGTAGGATATTTGCAAAAATTCCAAGTGACGTCAAAAATTAAAGTTCGTTGAAGAGACACGAGCCAAAGTTGATAAAAGTTTTAGTGCTGATTACTTAAGTAGTTCTATAGTTTTGATTGGTTTTTAATTGCGAGGGCACTAACTTTCGAGTACCTAAGTTACGCAGTAAAGTATGTACTTACTTATTTATCCATGTCATGATGTGTGCTTTAAGCAGTGAGCAAAAATGTGCAGCCATTAAAAAGTTTCAAACCCTCAAAAGGTAAAAACACTTTATAAAAGTAACACAGACTGCTGACCACAAACCCAGACCCACGCACGCCGCCATTTTGAATTTTTAAGCACAGATCGCTCCCTCGGACAATAACGCAAACGCATCACGTATAACAAATTTGTCTCTTTGCAAGTTTTAGACGGTGTTTCCGTATAAAAAGTGTCGGTAATAAAAGTGGCGTTTGGGGTTCGCGACTTTGAGAGTGAAGTTTGTGAATTCGCGAGACACGTAGCCGGGGGCCGTACCAGTTGTTCGAAGTGGCGGTTACGTAAACGTGATTAAAAACATATTCAGCCATGGACTCCAACAGGATTATATTCAGGAGGGTGGGTTAAGTACCTATGCATTTAGGGACGAAAAATTGTTCGATTGGTTGCCTTTTGCGAAATTCCAACATAGCACCAGCCGAAAGTCTAAGATCATTGTCATCATCTCGATAAATGGCGGTCTACCTTCTGTACATTTCTTCCGGCGCTCCCTGCCAGATTTAGTGATATTGTGGAATCAACCTCCGACAGCCCAGTTTCCCGTGTAAAAAAAATGGCAAGTAGCAATCAATTAAGTAGATACTCTTTTCAGTTTTAAGTCGCCTTGTTTGTTTCGATTTAAACCTAGAGGGACGCTAAAATGCTTTAAATTGTAAAGGGGTCGCGTAATCAAAAAGATTGAAAAAACACTGATGTAGAGTGACGAAGCACTGCAGAGGGTGTTTAGGTAAGAAGTTTATTCCCAAGCGAGTTCCTAGTGAGTTAGTTACTTACAAATGGTATACCCCTTGTAAGCGAGTTGTATCAACTTGTATGTCGCGAGTGACTTTTGAAGAGTTCCCCACTGACAAGTTTAGGAAAGCCGTCTGCTTGCTGCCGACGTCTTAGTGATTAAGAGCGTCAGCGTAAATAGCTCGTCAAAACAAATTGTTTTGAGTAGACAGCCCTAATTAAGTGCGTACTAGGAATTTTGGTTGATTTGACATTGTTTCGTTCATTTTCACAAGACGTTGACAGAAATAGAATGTTTTTAGGGTTTGGGATAATGTCTAAGCTTCTGTTGTTTGTTTGGCGGGGCGTGAAAAATATTGCAAGTAAAGCCGGCGCAAAAAAAAACGTAAAAACCCATTTAAGTATCCTCTTCCTTTAGGTGCAGTAATGAAAGAGAAGCATTTGGTAACTTCGAAAGTTTAGTCAACCAGGAAGGAATCGGGTTGTTAGTAGTACTTTTCGCCACTGCATCCGTGAGTTTATAGGGCTGTATATTTTAACTGTAACTATTCAGTAGATTCGTCATCTTGAAGTAGAATTTTGCTTGTAAAGACAAGGTGTTGACGTCAAGTAACATTGATTTGACTAAATTTTAACCCTGTTGTCAAATTTCTAAGCATATTTTTCTATGCAACAGTTTGGTATATTAATCTGTTGCAGAAACTGCTAAATACAGAAAAACAAAAAATTACAAATTACGTCAAACTACTAATTTAAAATTATTATGTCAAATGAATTATTGAACTAGACTATCAACATAAGGTGCACTGCACAAGCCTAGCACCTTTATGTTTTAGTTTGATGTGAAATCTTTGTTTTCGTGTCCGAAACATTAGGAAGCTTGGTGTGACAAGGGTGCGACAAACGGAAATGGCCAAGGAACTCTAAAAGGAGAATGAAAATGTAAATGTTTGTCTACAAGTAGGACATTATGTACCTACATGTATAAGTACTTATTATACTTAGGTAGGTACTTAGGAGATAATAACGCGCGCTTTTTCTTCTGATCCAAAGTACTCATATTAAGTATTAATGTGAAAGTTAGTTTAAAACATTACAATACTGACAATGCACATATCATGCGTTTTCGTTACTGTCGCTTAGTGTCGCTGTCATATTTTGGAAGGCATTTGAACGCACTTGTGCGTTGGGGGCCGCTGATGAAATCTTGGCTTTGACCACCGGCAGCGGATGTGTTAAAAGCGGTTACTTTTTATCCCTGGAAAGTGAAAAGTTTCCACGTGATGCAGGTGAAGTTACAGGTGACAGCTAAACCAGTCTTAAAATTAATCCACAATATTGTAGATGATTGGTTTAGTTTGAGTACTTTGAGTAAACATCTCTGTAGAAGGTTTTCTGGATTTTTTATATTGAGTGGTTGAGAAAATCTTCTTTCTAATATATAAAAATCTCGTGTCACGGTGTTTGTTATCAAACTCCTCCGAAATAGCATGGTCGATTTTTATGTTTTTTTTTCTCCACATTTGGTAGGTCTGAGAATAGGTCGTAGGCTATTTTTTATACCCCTATTTATCGCAGACGAAGTCGCGGGCAACAGCTAGTGTTTCTATACATTAATCGACACCGTTCAAAGTACACCGCACCAAAGGTGTGACTACCCAGTTTCAAATTAATTTGACGCAGGTAAACTTGTCCCAACTTAAAAAAGTTTTGCGGTTATTTTAGTGAAATTATTGATGATTTGCAATCAGCTATACAGGGTGTTACAAAATTACCCGTAATAACTGAAGGGTATGGAAGTACTCCAGTAAAGAATTAAATTAGTATATATTTTTTTTGGATGGCGGGAGGTCGCCTTTGATAGGCAGGAGTGGAGCAAGAGAGGAGAGGCCTTTGCCCAGCAGTGCGACACAAAGATAGACTAAATAAAAAAAACAATTTTTTTTTTAGAAAAAAAAGAACAGCGCGAAAAGTTACAGTTTTATTTACTGTTCATGGGGTTTCAGGCTTTAGGGGTTATTTTGTAACACCCTGTGTATACAGGGTTATTTGTAATTCACTAGCATCCTTTTAACCCTAAACTCCTACCACTTAAACAAATGTTTTTTTGTTTTACGGCTTTTGTCATAACTTAATATTTTTGGTGTAATAACGTTTTGAAAATTTGAGATTACCTCTTATTTTTACGATACTCTGTGTATTTGTATGGGAAAAAAAGTGCTTCATTTTAAAGTCGTAAAACAAAAAACATTTGTTTGAGTGATAGGAATTCAGGGTTAAGAGGATGTCAGTGAATTACAAATAACCCTGTATATATTACAGATGTATATTGATTATCAGAATCGAAAAAAAATGCTTAGTACATTGTAATATTTTTAATGAATTTAGTGGTAACTCCATAAAAATAGTACCTAACAGTGTTCTGCGCAAAATTTGAAAATTACCCGACTACATTTTAAGGGTTCCGTAGTCAACTAGGAACCCTTATAGTTTCGCCATGTCTGTCCGTCTGTCTGTCTGTCCGCGGCTATGCTCAGAGACTGTTAGTACTAGAATGCTGTAATTTGGCATGAATATATATATCAGTCACGCCGACAAAGTGGTTAAATAAAAAAAACTAAAAAAATATTTTTTATGGTACCTCCCATAGACGTAAAGTGGGGGTGATTTTTTTTCTCGACTAACCCTATAGTGTGGGGTATCATTGGATAGGTATTTGAAAATATATAGGGGTTTTCTAAAACCATTTTTTGATAAAGTGAATATTTTTGGAGATATTCACTCCGAAAGTTCAAAATAATGTGTCCCCCCCTCTAACTTTTGAACTGCACGTCTAAAAAATATGAAAAAAATCACGTAAGTTAAACTTAATAAAAAATTTCTAGGAAAATTATTTTCAACTTAATCAGATGAGCAGTTTTCAAGTTTTTGTAAAAAAATATTTCCAAACTAAGATTTTAATTTAACCTTCATTGCAAGCATTTTTTTTCTTGAAGTAGGTACCTATAAGATCACGCTAACTGTATCTTCTTTCAAATAAAAAAAATATGTATATTACATCTGAAAAACAATCAACATACATACTAGTATTACTTATTTTATTATAGTTATTATCATTCTGGTCTCATTATGAGTTTGAAATTGTCTGATATCCCGTTTCCAATTCTTTCGACACGACCTCATAGTAACAATGACATTAAACGCTCATAGTCATGAGGCACATGTGCCTCATGGATGTACCAGTAAAGTCACACATTAGCCGCATGTGCCTCATAGGACAGGGAACCTGTTAATTTTTGTTTGAAAAAAAAACTTTCTGCTAAGTTTCATGTAGCGCATTCTTCTTGACAGTGATGGACTTTGCGAAAGCGCTGGTACACTGGTAATGTAATAAAACTAGCTGTTGCCCGCGACTCCGTCAGCGAAGAAAAGTAGCCTACGCTACGACCTATTCTCAGACCTACCGAATACGGAGAAAAAAGTTTCATAAAAATCGGTCGAGCCGTCTCGGAGTAGTTCGATAACAAACACCTTGACACGAGATTTTTATATATTAGATTGACTATGTGGTCTACGGTCTACTTCACTACATAGTAAATAAGTTTTAGTCAAAAATTTCATTTTTGTTGACTGTACTTGCATTGTCTTCCAACCTACATAAGTATACCAAATTTCAAGTAAATCCGACAGCTGGAAGTGGGTCAAATTCGACTTCGAAGATTTGACCCAAGAATAATAAATAATAATAAATAATAAAACGAACGGGGTGAGCTAAATAAAGTTCTAGTAGACTGCAGTAGATTAGTTACCCAATTATATGTTATTTTTTTCTGTATTTTTTTGGTGATCAATAAAGAATATTTGTATTTGTATTGTATTAGTTACCCAATTCGCCGATAGATGGCGCTGTACCGCCGACGTTGAGACCAAAATAACCACATTAATAAAGTATGCAAAGATTTTTTCGTACTTGCTACGGAACCTATCTTGGGCGTGTCCGACAAGCTCTGGCCGGTTTTTTTATTTACAAATTCTGACAGAAAACCTTACCCAACTAACCCAATTATCTGTTAAAATATTTCGAATAAATTATAAGACCTGGTATGATAATTCACAAGTCGCTTAACACATTAAACAACTCACCATAATGCTCTCCGGGATTTCTAAAACCTTTTATAAATGATCCGAGCATATCCAAAACACACGTTTGCTCAGTTTCCTATGGCGAGATATTGAAAAGGTATGCTTCCTTTGGCAAGGGTTCAACGTTGATGTTAGAAGAAATGGATTTGTCATGCGGTACATTATTGATATTGGCTGAATGGTTTTAAACCTTTACCTTTTCCCTAGCGACTTTTTTTAAAACAAGATTATTATTCGTATTTGGAACGATAAGGTGCGTTCACTAGGATTTAGCACAGGGATTAAGCTGGAGATGTATTCTGAGCTGACTGCTCCACGAAATCATTTACTTCGGTTTCAGATTTATTGGAGAAAATGAGCTCAAAAATATGCCAACACTTGTCTTTGTGTTCAGAAGTATAGTCGACCAAAACCAAACCAAAAAAAATTGAAGCATTTCCCAAATTTCATATCCATTTCTTCTTACCACCTCGACTCTATTGTCACCTTCCCGCTAAGGTATTCACTGACCACATTGGCTCCACGTTAGACGCCTTGTCCTATTTTTCCGACATCTATTGAATGGCATAGAATTTACCATGACAATGGATCAGGGATGCCTCGGAACACGCCGCCTTTTTCTAAAATACCCTCGGGCGATGACGTGAAAATGACAATTTTATGAGCATGCCAGCATTTTCAATCTAATATCCCTTAGGAGACGCGACTATTTGTGATTATATATATATATATTAGGGGACAATTATGTGTGGTAATATTTAAAGTGGCCTCGCTTTTTTTACTTGATCAGAATGTAGAATATGTAATCATTGAGAAAATGTTTGTACACAAACAATTATCTCATGATGGGTTAAGGTTTGATACTGAGGGTAAGAATCGTAATAGGTATAGTAGATACATACCGAGAGCGTGGAATAGTGGTATTGTGTGTTTATAGGCATTCCACTTTAGTGAGAGAGAGACAACATTATAGAGATCTCTCTCTCCAGTTCCTATCAACACACAATACCACTACATATTTTATGCAATTCCACATTCCACGCATCAAGTTTGTTCTACCAACAGCACACGAAACAAAAATGCCGAATGTGTTCTATGAAGTACAAACTGTTAGTAAAAAACATTTAAAATTTGATATAATTTCCCAAAATTACATAACTAGGGACTCTATCTCTATTGGTTCTAAGCTACTAAAAATCTAATTTTTCACACCACCTGCTCGACAATGCCTTATTATATATCATGCAAACCTTTCTCAAAGTAAATCATTATAGCCGTTGGCTTTCGCCGGGCAGTAATGTTGTACTGAATTTCATTATAACCCTCCGGGCAGTAATGTTGTACTGCATTTCATTATAACCCGCCGGGTAGTAATGTGATTCTCACTTTTCATAGTTCTTATTGTTCGTTTCATGGTCGTTGTTGATTGGATTGGATTGGATTGGATTGGATTGGATTGGATTGGATTGGATAGGATTGGATTGGATTGGATCGATGGATCGATGGATGGATGGATGGATGGATCGATGGATGGATGGATGGATGGATGGATGGATGGATGGATGGATGGATGGATGGATGGATGGATGGATGGATGGATGGATGGATGGATGGATGGATGGATGGTTGGATGGATGGATGGATCGATGGATCGATGGATCGATGGATCGATGGATCGATGGATGGATGGATGGATGGATGGATGGATGGATGGATGGATGGATGGATGGATGGATGGATGGATGGATCGAAGGATCGATGGATGGATGGATGGAAGGATGGATGGTTGGATGGATGGATCGATGGATCGATGGATCGATGGATCGATGGATGGATGGATGGATGGATGGATGGATGGATGGATGGATGGATGGATGGATGGATGGATGGATGGATGGATGGATGGATCGATGGATCGATGGATGGATGGATGGATGGATGGATGGATGGATGGATGGATCGATGGATCGATGGATCGATAGATCGATGGATCGATGGATCGATGGATGAATGGATGGATGGATGGATGGATGGATGGATGGATGGATGGATGGATGGATGGATGGATGGATGGATGGATGGATGGATGGATGGATGGATGGATGGATGGATGGATGGATGGATGGATGGATGGATGGATGGATGGATGGATGGATGGATGGATGGATGGATGGATGGATGGATGGATGGATGGATGGATGGATGGATGGATGGATGGATGGATGGATGGATGGATGGATGGATGGATGGATGGATGGATGGATGGATGGATGGTTGGATGGATGGATGGATCGATGGATCGATGGATCGATTTATCGATGGATCGATGGATCAAGAGATACAGCCGTTTATGCCGCAAATTTCCGCATATTTTCGAAACTCGCAAGGGAATCAAAACCTACAGGGTACTTACTTCCCGTGAACTCAGAATCTTGAAATTTGGTACGAAGCAAGTTCTTATAGCACAGATAAAGGAAAAATTGCGAAAAGCATAAATTTTTTGTCTGTCTGTCTATATCAGTAACCAATCTATTTATGCCGCAAATATTCGACACTCGCAAGGGAATCAAAACCTACAGAGTACTTCCCGTGAACTCAGAATCTTGAAATTTGGTACGAAGCAAGGTCTTATAGCTAAGATAAAGGAAAAATTGCGAAAAGCATATTTTTTTGTCTGTCTGTCTGTATCAGTAACCAATCTATTTATGCCGCAAATTTTCGACACTCGCAAGGGAATCAAAACCTACAGGGTACTTCCCGTGAACTCAGAATCTTGAAATTCGGTATGAAGCAACGTTTCATAGCACAAATATAGGAAAAATTGCGAAAACCGTAAATTCTTAGTTACATCATATAATAAAAATACCTTTTTCCTCGTGAACGCGTAGAGGTATTAAATTGAAATTCATATCAAATACTCAGGTCTATTAATACCTTTAAGCTGTAACAAAATCAAACTTCTATGTCAACGCAATCAAAAGAAACAGCAATTAAGCCGCATATTTTCAAACTCGCAACTACTCACAAGGGAATCAAAACCTACAGGGTACTTCCCGTGAACTCAGAATCTTGAAATTTGGTACGAAGCAAGGTCTTATAGCACAGATATAGGAAAATTTGCGTGGAAAATACATTTTTTTGTCTGTCTGTCTATATCAATAACCAATCTACAATGATCCCACACTGCGCACATTTTGCTTAGGATCAGGGGTCTGCTAAGATTGGATGTTCATAGATACATATTAATTTGTACGGAACCCTCGGTGCGCGAGTCCGACTCGCACTTGGCCGGTTTTTTTTCTTCTTTTCAGCGGTTGTAAGAATGTTACATGAATGTGTTTCATTTTATCGATGTGGTCAAAATTAAATATAAGCATTGAAAATTAATTTGTTCTATCAGTATAATCAAGGGTTTGTGAAGGAGGAAAAAATAAGTGAACAAAGAGATAATTTCGTTATTATTATTCACCTAAATTCCGCATAAATTCTTAGAACAGTTACATTTCAAGATGTTGAAATTATTAATTACCTACCTAATAATTCCTTGAATTTTCGCAAATTATGAAAATATATATTTTTTTTAATAAAAATTCTTATAATATTGTCTTCCGTCTAATAACTTGAAATAATGCACACTATGATATATTATAGTCTCAAGTAAAGAAAACTGTTGTAATCTTTTGAGACATTTCAGAATTCAACCCGTTTTCTCTTGTGTAGTAAAGTAATGTAAGCGTAATGTGTTTTGGATTGGGTTTCCTTTTCTTCCCGTAACTTGTTTATCAATGAAAATACATATTCGAATACAAGCTTCGCTGACTTTGACTCGTGACTACGGCCGCTGCAATGTGGTCGAAACGTCGAGGGAATTTTAGCAATAAATACTACTAACGTAAGTCCCGGAAAATAATAGTTTCTAATATTGTTATATTCTATCCCTACTTGTAAGCATCTGTTTGTCTCGCGTTATGAAATAAATATAGTGTTATTCAATCAATCTTTTAGGATCTTGTTCTTATGCCATTTAGACAGAGTTTTATCACTCTTAATAAAATTGCACAATCTACATGCATTGTACCAAATTTTCATAATTACAGAATTTGTAAGTATTGTCCCATAAAAGGGTGTCAGGGCAGTTAAAAAGTTTAGGCTCAAGAGTCCCATCGCTTCCACGAGTACACATGTAGAACGTAGAACAGTTGTCAGGGTTCGATGTGAGACCTTCTTGAGTGCAGACGGAGGATGACGGCGTCGATGATTGTGACGATTCTGCAAAAACAAACGAGGATACCAAAGATTATAAAAATGCCCTCTTGATATCCAAAATTCAAACTTCTTGCTGTATCCACAACGAAGTTACAGAGGGTCAAAATCAAAAATTTGATAACCGACTAATGATCGGATGTTGTTCTTCCCGAGCAAGCAAAACTGTTCGAAATATTGGTGGAAACTATTGTGGCTTAAGTGTTAACTTTGTAAGATAACTACTTGGATTGTAATAATGCTGTGTACCCTTTACAAAAAAAAAGTGCTGTGAGTCGTTTGGAGAAAAGGATGTGATACAGTCGTACACGACTTGGCGGCAGCACTAATTCTATATCTCATAAGATACAGAATTTTTACTTATCAGGAGGCACCTAAAGTACTCCAGCCAAGTCGTGTACGACTGTTTCGTCCTTTTCTCCAAACGACTCACAGCACTTTTGTTTTAGACCCTCTGTAACTTCGTTGTGGATACAGCAAGAAGTTTCAGTTAGTATAAAGAAATATAAAGTATTTTTGGGGTTGCAAGGTTCCAATTTCTTATAAGTAAAGGTAAGTAATTAAGTATTATATACATTGTTACATGTAACAAATATAATGTACCTACAAAGCTACGTAAGAAAGTATTAATGGGCGGGCCATGCATAGATTAAAACCAAAATTTGTCGTCAAATATAATTATGTACGTGCATTCGCGCATGAAAAATAACAAAAGATAAAGTTTACAGCCAATAAGCATTAAATAATCAAAATTATGTGTGATTATGGTACCGTCAAATAACTACTTTATCAGCCGCTGTTTCATCAATAATTTATTCATAAATTCCTAATTTTTATTATCAGATATTATCATCATTTTCTCACGTCGTAAATATTTGTCAACATATTTCTAATAAAGATAAGGGATTAATCATGCTACTGTTTCAATCGAACTGAGAATTGTAATTTAAAACATACCTGTTGTTGTGGTTGTAGTAGTTGATATTACAGGTACTGTAACTCCAACAGTAGTGCTACTAGTAGTAGTAGTAGTAGTAGATACTGTCGTAGAAGCTGTAGTACTAGCAGCAGTAGTACTAGCAGATGGTGATTCCGTAGCAGCAGATCCATCTAAAACGCTATTGATAGCTTTTAGTAAAGCAAATTTTGCTCCACAGATGCCATGGAAATCATCAGTTTCTATACTCCAGACCATGGCACCAGCGATGCCGAGATTCATAGCATATTCGACTTTTTTAGTTAAGGAGTTGGGGTTATCATAGGATACCCAGTTTCTTCCCTGGACTGCATACGGAACTTCAGCTAGAGAGTCGTAGCGGACATCCCAAGTTTCTGTTTGAAGTCGGTTGCAGAACTGAAATTAAAATGGATTTGTAGGATATTTTAATCGCTCGGATAGGATTTATAGGATATTAAGATCGGCAATTTTTGCCGCGCATGTTATCTCATTATTGTTTTATTTTTATTGTTGTCATGTTTAATATTTCTTAGAAGGCGTATATTTTTATACTTGAGTACAGTAATAAACACTGGAGTTTTGATAAGCTTAGTGTTGTAACAGCCGTCGGATGTAAATAATAGCTATAAAGTACTTACGCTTGATAATAACATCATCATTAAAAATTAAAGGGTAAGGTTCTCAGTGTAGTTTCCTACAGTGTGTTTTTCTTATAGTGCAGTCATTGAAGCGAAAAATACGGTCTTACCTCCGAATTTTTTAACTGTGAACCGATTTGCATGAAATTTAGGAATTAGGCTCATCTTACCCTTAACTTCAAAAGTGAAAATGATCTGAACTCCGCCTATTATTTTTAAGGGGTGTAAACAACCCCTTAATGGAAAAATTGACATTGAGCCATTTTATCGCTAGAAAACATGTCTAATAGTAAGTGGTGAAATTGTAAAGTATTTTCTAACATAATTACTTCATATTAAAATCATTTTCAACCCCTTGAAAATCTTACAACCCTTGCAAACAACCCCTAAATTGAAAAAATCACAAAAAAATACTTTGGTATGACATAAAAAGATGTAAGTATAGAGTAAGTAATATTTTATATTCTCTATAATAATTATCAAATTTTTAACCCCCTTTCAACCCTTGAAAACTACCCCTTGATAAAAAATTGTTAAAAATTTTTTTTTGATGAAATGAAAAGGATTTAAATATTATTCCACACTCTCGAAAATGATTATCATATTCTTAAGCTTTTCTACCCTTAAAACTACCCCTAAATTAAAACAGTAAATATATATGATTACATATTTAAAAATAATTTAATTTAGAGTAAAAAATTGCCATTTATTGAATAAAATATTTACAAATTGTATAAAATTGTAGTATTATTATTAAAATATAATATTATTATTCATGACTCGGAGCTCGCACAGCTGATCACATGGCTTTTTCGTTGGCCCCTTCACTCAAATGTGTTATATATACATATAAGAACGTTGGTATGTATTCATGCCTACGTTTCCAAAATATATGAGCCATATTATGTATATATATATATACACATTACAATAGTTGTGGGTCTCTATTATACTGCGTACTTTCACATTGCTCCAAATATTCACACTCCGAAATTTTCAGTTACTAAGTAGAAAAAAATATGATAAGTTTTTGGACCATAACTCCTTCAATTTTCATGCTATCACAATTTATAAAAAACCATTGTAAAGGTAATTAAGAGAGCTACAACATCCTTCATTGCAATATATAGTAAAAAACCTTTTTCTAAAACGGTGAAGGGTTAAAGGGCTTAAGAGAGGCTGTGATTGCGCTGCCACGCGCTCTTTAAACAATCATATCTCCGTCAATTTTTGTTTGACAGAAAAAACAAAAAAAACCAAATTGTTTGTCAGAAAAATACCTAAATTTTTTATCCGTACATTTTTATACGTATCTGTCGTCATTTTTGAGATATTATGAAAAAAAAGTGGGTTTTTTAAAAATTTGAAAATTTTTTTTTTAATCGTGACTTTTTTGAAAAATATGTGTCCTGAAGCAGCCAAACTGATACTATCTATCAAACTCTTCATAATAAAGTTAATTCTAGGCGGAATACGATTAATTTTAATTTTGGTGGAAATGGCACTTATGAAACCCATTGATTTAAAAGAAAAAACATTAGATGCTCCCCTTATTTGCAATACAGCTCACTTATTTTACGTGCAAAAGACTTTTAATAAAGCTCATTTTAAAGCTTATTTCAAGCACTACAAAACCCTTTTGTATTAGAATGCATAAAATGCATCTGCTCGCCGCTAGATGGCATTGACCACATCGATTAAATTTCAGACAAAATAAAAAACGGCTTTGATCTTTAATATCTAGCTTAATATTGCACTTAGAATACTTTATAAAAAACCAAATTGTTCATTGTTTTACCTGCTACAATTTTGTTCTTTATAACATTTTCGATAAAACGTATATTTTTGGAGATATTTGCAAAAAAGCGATGAAAAACGTGAAAAAATTGCGAATTTTCAATTGCCAATAACTTGAAAAGTATTGGATTTTTTGTAAAACTTTATGGATGATTTTTTGCTTAAAATTAGGCCTTCTATCGATATCCGAGGTTATTTTGAAAAATAAAAAATTCACCGCCGAGAAGGGGTGGCAACCACTCCCAGGGTGGTTGCGGAGTTCAAATCATTTTCACTTTTGAAGTTAAGGGTAAGATGAACCTAATTCCAAAATTGTATGCAATTCAGTTCACAGTAAAAAAATTCGGAGCAATAATGCTTCAATGACTGCACTATTAGTGCAGCTTCTTAACAGAAGTGGTTTAGTTTTCACCATTTGAGACGACACAACATTTATTTCCTTCTACTTATGATTTAAATAATTTTCAGCCTTCTCGTTTCTTTTTTTACTTCTATTTTTCTATTGTTATTCTTGGTAGTAAAGTCCAAAAAGTAAAGACTAACCTCATTGTAGCCAATAAATCCGTTGGTAACAGTGAACTGGCCAGCAATTCCAGCGCCGCTGGCCGGAGCCCTGACTCCGTTTACGTTAGCATTTGCTATAGTAAACGTTCTGCCGTAGAGTGGTAAACCTAACACCAGC
This sequence comes from Archips crataeganus, assembly GCA_947859365.1. Lineage (NCBI taxonomy): Eukaryota > Metazoa > Arthropoda > Insecta > Lepidoptera > Tortricidae > Archips > Archips crataeganus. Next base: position 6,587,203 of record OX402068.1, read on the forward strand.
TTTGAAGGGGGGCATCCTGGAAAAAATTGTAGATACTGGTCAGTAGCTTAGCTCCTGACAGTCTTAATCATAAAAGTCTGATGAACTCAGTTTATCATTCATTTGGTTTTATCTAATCAATTCATTCTGGCGTTACTTTGGGGAGGTATTTATGGATGAAATAAAACCTTTTGACTTGCCGAAACGCAACCAAAAAGTCAAGAGATAGCGAAGTAGCAAGATAAAAAGTGTCTTTAGGTATCTGTCCAACATTTGTCTTTAGAAACTCTGTAATATATATATTCCAAAAGCGTATAAAAGTCATGTTATTGAAGAATAAGGTACCTACATGGTTAATTGTATAAAGTTCCTAACTGTACGTTGCACTACACTTTGCCAAGAATGAACACAGATGGTGGGACAGCGTCAGAGAGAAGCTGATTCCACGGGGATTTCACGACCCTTAGCAATGAGAAATACGAAGCGTGGAGGAGTACTTAATTGTAAATGTCACGGAAAGCAGTAATTACAGATAGCATAAACCTTTTTGGTTGACAAAGAACATACAATAGACTGCAATTATGTTTCAATAAATTGACTAGGATTCTTTGAAGCATTTTAATGTCGAAGAATGATCTGAAACCGTAGTCAGATTACAACTAACCTTGACTGAGCCAATAGTCCAAAGTAACGTCGACAGAATACACGCTGTCTTTAGACAAGTTTTCGTCTCCCTCCCCTTTGTGTAGGGGGGCGTTGTGACCAGTCACAGCGTCCCAGGCACCATACATGTCATACGCCATGATGCTTATTATATCCACGTACCTGGAATTAAAGCTTTTTGTTTATATTTTGCGGTCTAGACCGTCAGGTGCCGTTTGAGTTGTCTTCTAACATAAAATCCCAATTGAGCAGTTACTTGCACGGGGAAATCGAATCAATCAATAAGGATTTTCTGACAGGTAGAATATCGCTAGATGGGTTTTCTATCGTTAGCCTGAATTTCATGTGCCATACATAATGTATCGTTCTCCATCATTTTCATTTGCTATAAAGTGACTAGCTGTTCCTCACGTCTCCGTCCGCGAAGAATAGAATATATAATATAGAATAGTAGCGAATATAGAGAAAAAAAATCATAAAAATCGGTGAAGCCGTTTCGGAGGAGTTCGCTAACAAACACCGTGACACGAGATTTTTATATATTACATAGAAGAGGATTATGTCTGCATCAGTATTTGGGGGTAGTTGCAATAGAGAGAGATCTCTCTCGAGACAGATGTTATGCCTGGGGACCGAAGCCCGACGGAAGAAAGTTGGAAGTTAACCGATTTTCATCAAACATAGCTAAGAACACTCCCGATTAATTCACCTTTCAAACAAAAAAAAAACAATACCAAAATAGATTCATCTGTTCGGGAGCTACGATTCCCCAGACACACACACACACACACACACACACGGACACGTCAAACTTATAACACTCCGTCATTTTTGCGTCAAGGGTTAAAAACTAGCTATGGCGAATTAGCTCGTTGAAATGGCAATAGGCAGGTCATATAACACGCAGAACAGATGGCCGTTGGGGCCGAAAAGTTCTCGAATGGAGACCACTGACTGGCAAGCGCAGCGTGGGATGTCCACCAATGAGGTGGACGGACGATTTGCTAAAGGCAAATTTTGGATTTGGTTCAAGGTGGATGCAAGCCGCTTCCAACCGTAATGATTGGGTAGCAATTTGGGAGGCATATTCCAGGGGCTAAATTCAGGAACGGGCCTTCACGGGTTTGGTAGCGGTAGTTCAATCGTTTGGGTTGGGTTTGGTTTGAACTGCTATTCAGGAACTCCAAAAATCACTGGTTTGCGAGAGGTTTGGGCTGAGTTTGGGATGAGCCTTATATATTTGTTTATTTATTGATTTATTTATTCATTTATTTATTTACAAAGCGAATTAACAGGAAAATAAGGCTCATCCCAAGCTCAGCCCATTCCTATCCTCTCGCAAACGATTGAATTACCGCTCGCAAACCGTGTTGGGCCGTTCCTGAATTTAGCCCCAGCAGTGGTCGTCCTACGGCTGAAATGATGATGAAGAGCTGTGACTACTACCCAAGTAGCACAGTTAGCATTATAAGAAATCACTTTGGGTATAACTCGGAACTTCATGACTTAATAAACAGTTAATATGGTTCAACTGAGAACTTAGAGCTGCGTATGACGCTTTAGTCTGTATAACAGCATCATAAAAGTAGAAACGGATACTATTGTTACGGGATCAGAGTTAGTGCAGATGTCAAAAATGCCTTCTTACAGTCTCTTTTGCATTGGTTGCTTAAGAGCATTATAGTGGTAGTAAAATATGCTATTGCTGTTTAAAGGCGTAGAATTATACCACTGAAATGCTAGCGTCTTAAAAGTGTCACTGTGAACTACCGTACAGCCAACAGTTTTAGAGTAGTGTACACTTAGAGTAATTTAACACAAAAAGTTCCACATCGGTTCGCCTCGGCTCTGTTTTAAGCCTATTTTTCAAAGCAGTTAAAAGGTGTTTTATTAATACACGTGAACACCGAAGGTATTTCAAGATCCTTGTTTAACTCAGAAATGCAGCATTTGGCTGTGAAATATACCAATACATTGTTTTAGTCTGCATAAAAGAACACTTTACATATATTATAACGCACGAAGCTGCAATCAGGTTCACGTTAGTCAATCATTAAATTCTTAAGCGGTCATAATAACAGTTGGCGTGGATCGTGTATTAAATTATACAAAATGCTAAAAAAATTGAAAAATTAAAACAAGATTGAATTAAAATTAAAACACTAAATAAAAATTAAATAACTTTTAAAAGGTAATGCGTTTAAGTAGTTCAAATAAATGGTTTTGGCGTTTATGTGAACCATAATAAAACTAATAACAGCTGACAGGCTGAATATTGGTTCACTTGAACTCTTAATTACTGCAATAAGTATAATAAAGGAACTGGGGTGTACTCTTGTACAGCCATGGTAATTAATTCAGGATAAAAAGAGTTCACAAAAGTTTCTTAAGAATGCGCCATTTTATTATAACCTAAATCGTATATATTCATAATTATTCTGTTGTTATTCATATTTTACTGCCCTAAATTACACGTTATTCATATACACTTATTATAGTATAATATAAAACTTCGTATAATTTTATGTAAATCGCTCAAAAATGTATACATATATTTTTGGTGTGTTACTTTTTCACAACATTTCTAATTAAAACGAGATATTTCCGAAGCGCGTAAAAATTTTGCTAAAAAACCATATAAACATTCACAGTAAACTTGCATTCCCAAATGTTTTCACAGTAGGTTGGCTATAAAGGTGTACTTTCGTGAGTTAACACAAATTCTCAATAAAATTGTGACATTTACTTCGCCATTACACATCACACTCTGGAAATTTATCGGCACCGCTATAATACTATTAAAAGAAAATCTGCAAATATAATAAGCAATTTCAATATGAACGAAGGGTAATGTAAAACCTAAAGCGTTATATAAGACTAGCAGTCACCCAATCCTGACGCTTAGTCTGTATAACAGGACATTCGTATTCTGTTAAGCAGCTGATAAACAGCCTGGTGACCCATAATAATTCCAATATAGTGCTACTGTAATGCTGTTAAACAGAAATGTGAACTAAACTAGAACTATAGGCTGAATAATTTGTGCCCAAATAAGAGTTATTTCAGTGTTAACAGCGCTGTTAACACCATTGTAACACTGTCTTGTACAGCTTAAAGTTTCCGTGTACACCAAAAGTGATTTCTTATAATGCTACTTGTGCTACTTGGGTACCTACTAGGTGAATTATTTTAAAGGAACACGAGTATATACATAGTAAGTCCTCTTCATTTAATCGCCCTTGGTATTATTTAATTTTCAAGAGCCACGGTCACAGCTCCCTCAATCCGTTGCCATATTTTTTAATACACATGTTGCCCAAGAGAGCTTTCCCTGAAATGTTATTAACCTTGTTCAGTACACGTTCAGTCTGCTACAGATGAAACAAACTCAGATGCAGTACTGAAGCGTTCAATACACTTAAACAATTTTAGCCTAATGTATGAGCAACACGACCTAAGAAACAAAAGTTGTCTCTCCTGTGGACATAAAATTAGCGACTCTGAGTCAGGAAACTTAAGATTCATTTAAATGGGCCGAAAGTTGGTCAGGCGTCCCACACGTCGACGTAGATTTGACTTAAAAATATTGTCTATCCCCTCAAGCGATTTAGGCACACATGCACGTGTCTGCCTAAACTAACTGTCAAAATTTGCTAATTTTTGTTTCTAGTTTCGATCGCCTTTTAACATAGGGTAGGTACGTAGAAAAAATTACCCAAAAAAGTCGCCGATCGCGCGACGGGTTAAGGACCCTTAACAATTGCCATGTCCACAGAAGAGGCGCGAACAAAAAAATGTCTATGACTCCTAAGTAGCGATACTCGAGTTCAAATTATGCGAATAATTTCATGAATTACCTCTGTAAATGTAGCTCTTTTAGACTTGATCATTTTTTTAGGATCGTTAGCGGGGCTGTATTACATCTTAGAGTTAGAGGTGCAGTGAGAAGGGATTTGGAATTTCCTCCGGGATAAAGAACTAGAGGTGTCCATATGTACGATCGACCTCGTACAGATTATTGCTGATTTTGCGACCTAGTTTTGATGCCTCGAAAACAATTAGTTGTAGTGGACAAAGAGCACTGTCGGCGATCGGACACAGTCGAGCACTTTAACGTGTTACTTTTTACAATAAACTTTAATAAATTTTACGAGAAACGGTGATCTTGTGTCCAACTCAATTTGCAACCACAAATAACAACTATCCTCAATATTTCGACCTTATCTATGCGCAGACGAATCCGTGAGCAAAAAGCTGATAGGGAATAAAATAGTAAGGGCAAAAATCTAGGTTATGTTAATAAATTAAAGCGAGTTGAGTAGGCTGTTCTCAACTTAACTGTGCTTATAAAGCTCATAATTTTTAGGCAGCCAGCAAAAGGGATAATCCCAAGCTTGTTGTATCTCGATCAAGAAGGTCTCACAGCGACGGAAGTTTTTTACAAGCTCGCGTGGAATATAATTTATTTAGGTACAGTCAAGTGTAAAAATATGGGTGCACACAACTTGCTCATAAATATGTCCCATAGCTCTTATGTCGTCGAATTAAGGTATAGGCATATAACGATGGGAGGATTAATTCGATACTTATTTTTGCACTTGACCGTATATACATACATAGGAAGAAAATCTTAGGTTACCTATTCAATAGTAATTTAAGGCAACTAAAAATCGAATTTTGCAGTTAATTGAAAAATAATTAATTGCATCCTGGAATAATTTTGTGTCAGTTAGCATAATTGTTATTGTCATGTTTTATTGAAAATGAAAAAAAAAAACTTTTACAACGGCTTTCAGTAAAAGTTACCCAAGCATTTTACGATAGTTTATAAGACATATCTCCCGTCAAGACAAGCCAAGTGAAGCGCAAGGGCACTACTACCTTTTCTCGAAGCGCTTCGTCGTTTTTTTGATACCTCATAACCTTGAGTTTTGATAAATAAAATTTTCGGAATATTATGTCAATAGTAGTCTCAATGGCGTAGTTCTTAAACTTACAATTTTATTGATACATAAAAAACCCAGATTTCATCACTATCCTCATACATGATGTTCAAAATGCTTAGGGCTAAACGGTGAAGCCAGATATTTTGTCAAAGGTGTAAAGTTTGTGAAGTTAGGGCATGTCTAGTTAAGAAACTTGGCTCTATATCAGATCTGATAACAACTTTTTGACAGTGCAAGGAATATTGGTCTCGTCCTGGCAACATTTTACACGAAAATGTTTTTGGTGGGTTGTACTTACTGCGATATAGTAGGTATATCATATGACCGCGAAGCGCTCTGCTTTACTGCGGCCACAGCCACAGTAATCATCAAGCCGTCCTTATCAAATTCTTCCCTCATCTCCTTAAGCAGCAGTGAGAAGTTATTGACATCAGCCGACCCAAGGGTACTGTCCCTCTGGTTAGGGTATTCCCAGTCCACGTCTAGGCCGTCAAAGCCATGTGTGAGGAGCATTTGTTTTGCGCTGGTGATGAAGTTTTTGCGTAAGGTTGGAGAGGCTGCCATCTGAGGAAGAAGTTTTTCAAAAAGTTCATATCCCACCCGAGTCAGTGCGGCGAGGGTGGATAGACACGTCGAGGGGAAAATGGGTTTAATGCTCGAGTTTTATAATCTGCTTTTCACTTCGATTGCAAGAAAATTCAACAGCGACATTGGAAATAAAAATTACAAGCTCTTATTTTTCATGCATTGCAATATCTATAATAATGAACTAGTTTAAATAATTTCGCAGAATAAAACACCAGTTAGGTATATAAAAAAAAAAAACAAGAAACTTATTTTTTATAAATTTCTGCATGTGGCTATTTGCACCTGATTGCCTTGGTTTTAGACAAAGATTTTACTTTATGCACTAGAGCATAAAAGCCATTTTATGCAGCATTCTCTCGACATAAAGCTTTACGAGCATGAGAAGTGAAAACAATATTTATTGATGTTTTGATAACTTTCAACTACGCATTCTTTCTTGAGACTGCGCTTAGGTATGTAGAATAACAGTTTCAAGTCGGTGCATTCGGAATTAACGTTTCACTCACCGTGGAATACTTGGCCGAGCCTTCATTCCATCCACCGACGGCAAGAATAGTTTTCAAATTCGCATTCTTCTCTTTCAGAGCATTAAATGCTCCAAAATTGTCTGTGAAAGCATACATGATAAGTATAAAAATAATCATCAAAAGTTCAAGATGCAGTCATAACGTTTGAATTATGAACAGAATATTGTAGTACATGTATACCTCTATAATCCCAACATAAAGTAGGGCATTGAGTGATGGCACTTTGACGTTTGCTCGCTCATGAAGTTCCCCCAAATATTAACAGCAAGTATTAAGAAAGAAGTGGCAAACTTCATTGTTGCAGCTGCCGGTATAGTGATGTACCGCTGGGATTCTAATAAAATTTACCGAAACGCATTTCGTTACGAGATGGACAGACGACTTATGGTAAAGGCCGCCAGTTCAAATTGGATGCAAGCCGCTTCCAACCGTAATGATTGGGTATCGATGAGGGCGGCTATGTCCAGCAGTTAGTCTTACGGCTTAAATGATGATGATGATGAATATCGATAAGATCAAACGCCACACCTCTATCGTCTCACGCAACCAAAGCTTAACCGACATCCAGAATTACACTTGCCGCCGTAGATTAACAAACAATCAATTATAATTGCTGTAACTTACCTCTTCCCCAATTATCAGGAAGATCAAGATACGGGTCTAAGGATATCACGTATCCGCCATTATCAATGCCTACGAAGGTGTACACGATATGGGTACAGAGTGACGTGTCGATGTTTGACACGTCGAATTTGCCGTTGCCAGATCTGTAGGTTGCCCAGGTGCCGTAGTAGCAGACCAGGATTTCTAGAATTAATGTAATTGAATTAGCATAAGAAACAAAAGTTGTTTCTCCTGTGGACATAAAATTAGCGACTACGAGTCACTAAAACTTAAGATTTATTTAAATGGGCCAATAGTTGGCCATGCGTCCAATAGCCGATGTAGATTTGACTAAAAAATAATATTTGCTAATAGACCCTTAACTTTTGCCATGTCCACAGGAGAGACGCCAACAAATAACAGTGCATGACTCAAATAAAAATGAATTATATCGAATGTATTAAAATATCGAAAAGTTTTTCCTGAAACCGTCAACTTTTTAAGATTGTTATAGAACTAACCTAATGTGTTCTATAACGATGCCGTTATAATAAATCCTGAGAAGTTTTACGGTTTCAAAAAAAAACGATATTTTATCCATTTGATATATTAACTTTCGATATTCAGCACCTTGCCCGTAGCGACATTAATGATAATTAGGGTTGTTACCATGTAGAACTTTATGTCAAAAATTATTTGACAAAGAATGTGTCTGTCGTTTGAATTCTACTGTTACTCGCAGATTCCCTTAATAACCGAATAAAGGCAAGGCCCAATGAGCTCGGCGACAATTCATACACCCTCCAGTAGGTACGCTGGCGTGAATTGCTCAATGTACCGCATTATACAACCGATCTAAATTGAGATATGATTTACGATGCGGGTGCTTCGGGGGCAGCGAAGGCAACAACAGTAGGTCCGAATGAAATGATGTCTAAATTTTGACAAATTTTTCAATGTGTTTTTAAAATAAATCTGGAATATTCCAGGAGATGATTGGGTTAATTTGATTGAACACACAAAGGTTTTTAGGGTTCGGTAGCCCTGAAAAAATATCGATACCTACCTAATTTTGTAATATTGTTATGCGATATTTATGTCGAGTATCTTGATATTTTTTATGACCTGTATCATGTTTTATATTGAACTATGTATTCCACTTATTATTTTGCCCGTTTCATGTGTAATTTTTTTTACTGTATAATAATACCGAAATACGTATTTAAATAGTAAACAAAAGTAATAAAACTACCAATTAGGGGTTAATTTTATTCACGTTCGAATACTTTGCAATTTTTTTAGGTAATCGCGCTTTGGGCTAAAAATATCGATAAATCGAAATTGTATACAGTAATCATGAAACTACTTAGAGCAGGGTTTTTCAACCTTTTGTTGTCAACGGCACACTTTTAGTTTCAGTAAACTTTCACGGCACACCAGTAAAGAATTCGGTATATTAGAGGCTTTGATTTATATGTAACGGACGTAGGGGTTGTATTGATACCCTTTAGGTTGGACTGCAATTAAGCATCGCGGCACACTTGAAAATGTACGCGGCACACTGGTGTGCCGCGGCACACCGGTTGAAAAACCCTGACTTAGAGCCTCACTAATAGTGAAAAAAACGGTTAATTCGCGTCTCAAATCGAGTTTCACCTGACATGTTTCGGGCATGTGTGGGCGTTCAGCAGGCTGCCAATGGCAGCTGCCGCTGTGGCGCGTGCTCCAAGAAGTTGGGCTACGGATTAGCCCGAATCAAGACGGGCTAAGCACGATTTGTCCGAAGTTGTCCGTATATTTATTTATGAAAGTATACATTGTTATTGCCTAAAAATATCGATATATTTTTCCAGTTATTGCGGTGGCGGGGCCTGAAGAATTTTACATTTAAAGTCGGAGCAAAAAACTCCTCTTTATGAAAAGCAGTGCAGTGAAGGAAAGAAAGCGTGCTTGCAGTTCAATTTACAGCTACCAACCCAGGGGGAATCGGTTTGTTATAGAACCCTTCTCCACTGATTTACTCTTACTATGTTGCTTGCGGTACAATTGGGTCGTCAAATTTCGTCGCTCCACACACCGCGGCGAGTTGCGCCGGCAGTGTGGCAACCGCCTTAGTTTTATGATCACGATCTACTGTACTTGTCTCTCGACTCATCCCAGATAGTCTAGAATGTCTCGATTTGATAGCATTATCTGCCTGCGATGGCTGTCATAGTCTCGAAGTGTAGCATTAATCGCCATTGATTAATTATGGCACTGCTAGCAAATACTAACTGTATTAATCGTAGCACAGCTAGCAAACACTGACTGCACGTGTTAGGCGAGGAGGGCCTATCCGTCTATATAATAGAATAATCCAAGGCATATATATCTCCATATATTGCTGTACTTAAGTGTTAGGTAAGTAGGATTAGGAATCTTTCGATTAGAGCGGTTTCAGACTAGCAATTTATACCCGCGTACAATACGTTTACTTTTAATACGTTTACTTTTAGTTTACCACTGACAGATTGCTTGCCTTCATTTCATTTCCAACTTTAACACCATACAAATTACAAATAAAGTAATTATTACAAAATCTGCAAACGTGGGTAACAGTATTCTAAAATTGGCTTTATTTGTAGGTTGTTAAAGTTGAATATGAAATGAAGGCAAACCATCTGTCAGTGTTAAAGTTTATGCAATTTTACTGGTACAGGCTCGTTTCTGGAAGCGCAAGAAAGCGCGTATAAGGATTTCCCCAAATCTATCGACGCGGAATCGGCTCGCGTCGAATCGAATCAGCCGATCGGAAAATTTTGAAACCTTTATGTCAACGTAATAAGAGCGAAAAAGACGTCAGCTCGGCTCCATTTGGCCAGCGTAGCCGAGCCGATCGACGTCACTTTCGCTCTTATTGCGTTGAAATAAAGGTTTTTCCGATCGGCTAAAGCCGATTCCGCGTCGATAGCTTTCGGGAGACCCTAAGCACGCTTTCTGCTGTTCGCGGAATTGGTACAAACGTTGACGGAGTTATTAGCTCGTAACTGTTTCTTCGTCATCATCTCACCACTTCCGATTCAAGGGAAAACGCTGGAATAAAGCCGTGTATAGGTGTTCCCGCCAAGCGTGACGTATGACAGTTGCATCAAAGATTCAATACGTTCAGTCATTCCCGGTCACGTGACCGCGCGGGCATCGCTCACTCGATCATCACCCTCAGCTCATCTACGCCGTACGACGCCATCATCAGCTCACCTGTAAGTCTCATTTTCTTCCCTAACCTCAAACCCTCATCTCAACGTCGAATGTTCCGCACCCAGCGGACACAATAGGTAACGCCACAGGCCCCTGAATATGTGCTTCGTTGACTTGGAGAAAGCTTTCGATCGCGTGCCTAGATCTGCTCTCTGGATCGTACTTGCGAAAGCTGGTTGTCCTGCAAAGTTTGTTGACCTAGTGCGCTAATTCCATGATGGCATGATGGCCAGAGTGCAGCACGAAAACAACTTTACAGACGAATTCCCGGTAACTAGTGGCGTCAAACAGGGCTGTGTAATGGCTCCAACTCTCTTTGCCATTTATTTCGCTGCTGTGCTGAGGGACTCATACTGTGACGCCAATGGACAGATCTGTTTAAGTGTCAGGACAGATAAGAGCGTCTTTGATTTAGCTCGTTTCAGAGCGAGGAAATCGGTAAAAGAGATCTCTATTGTAGATGCGCTGTACGCTGACGACGTCTGTCTAATGGCCGATGATGACACCCGCTTGCAAATTTTCTTAGACCATCTCCAGGAATCGTGTCAGAGGTTTGGTCTAACCATAAGTACCTCAAAGACCCAAGTGCTTAAACAAGCCGCACGCGGCACCACACCGGACCCGACTTCTATATTTTTAGGTGGGAAACCGCTAGAGGAGGTATCATCATTTCGGTATCTTGGCAGCTTTGTCCGTGATGACAATCGCCTCGAAACTGAAATTTCCTCTCGGATTGCGAGAGCGGCGGCGTCTTTCGGATTACTTCGTAGGAGAGTTTGGGACTCGCATGACCTACGCTTAAACACAAAAATATCTGTGTATAAAGCAATAATTCTGCCGATCTTGCTATATGCCTCAGAAACTTGGTGTCTTTTAGAAGCGACATAAAGCGCCTCGATTCCTTTCACATGAAGTGCCTGAGATCTATACTTCGTATCAAGTGGCAGGACCCAAACACAGAAATCCTCAGGCGAACCAATCTCAATGGCATTGAGTCATTGTTAATTAAAGGACAACTTAGGTGGTGCGGACACATTGTGCGTATGGATGATGGTAGACTCCCTAAAGCCGTATTCTACTCCCAATTAAAGGAGGGAAAGCGGACTCCTGGAGGCCAGTTCTTGCGTTACAAGGATGTCCTCAAGCGCCACCTCACAGCATGTAATATCCTATGTGAGAGTTGGGAAGATCTTGCGAAACAGAGACCAGAATGGCGCAGCTCTGATAATAAGGCTATTACAGGTTTTGAAACGCATCGCTTAGAGCACCTATATGCCAAACGCCTTATTAAAAAGACCCGTCCGAGACCTACCTACACTTACAAATACAATGATAGTGGTCAACTACATTGCGCACTTTGTAATAGAACCTTCAAAACAAAGTTTGGCTTTGCCAGCCATATTCGGGCACATAAGTGACAAATGAGCTTAAAGGTTCGCCTTTGTCGGACACGACATGGAAGACATCAACAGGTAACGCCACGAGAGTTGAGGTCACGCACACAACAATACGTCATGTAATGACAGCGGGATTTTGACATTTATTCGTACCAAATGAACCGGATGAACTTGCTCAACAGACTCAACAGTGAATTACAAGACTGACTAAAAATTTCTTCAACCTATTTCGTTAAGAAATATTTAGGAAAATACATCTAGTTCAAGAAAAACAGAAAATAAAATATTTTGATCTATTTTATTTAAATCAGATAAGCATATTTTTCGCTATTTATAATATACCGATTTTTTCTTGCGACTATTTCTTATCAGTTTCAAATTGTTTTTATTTTAAAAACATTTTCACTCACTCATTCATTTCATTAATTCATTACTTTTTTGCAATCAGTAAGTACTTTATGTAGCTGTGTGTGTAATCATTCGCCTCAACTTTCGTGGCGTTACTTTTACGCGAGTCCGGTATTTTGAAGCGCAAAATGTTGCGCGCGTGTACAGTACCCGGCCATAAAGTTTGCTCAACGGTCTTTGGAAAAAGACTCGGCAAATGTCGGCTTCGTAGAGCGTTGTCACACACAACGCTCTACGACCGTATTTATAAGAGCGGGAAAAAACGCCGAATTGAAATCGCCAACAGGAATATTTCAGCGTGTGTTTGAATTATTTTTTAGGAAAATTGAAATGTTTATCAAATGTTAAACAATAACAATGGATAAAATATCTGGAAAGCGCAAGATTGGCAGACGTAAGATGTCGTGGCTGCGAAATATCAAAGAATGGACCAAAATAAAATCAGTGGAACAACTGTTCAGGCTTAGTTTGGACAAAGAAAAGTATAAATTAATTGAAATGGCTCTTGAAGAAGAAGAACAATAAAAAAATGCTTCCATATTAGATAGATTGTTTGATGTTAACCGAAAAACCTTCAAAGAAGTGTACAAGCAAGCTTATACAACTAAGTGCTGAAATATCCCGATTATTTTACAAAAACTTTGTGTAATAGAAAATTCAAAGGATCAATCAATCGATTCAATCTTCTTAAACCAACGGGAATAAGTTAAAGTTAATTTCAATTCAACTTAATAAGAATTCTGCAAGAGTACAAACTTAAACGACGTTACACCAATTTTGATAATTTTGCCACATTTACGAGGGGCGTTCAATATAAAGTGAGAATGAGATGCAAACTCTTTTAATATTACGAAATTAAATACTGGCCGGTAAAGCTAATCTATCTAGCTGATTGCTATGAAAAAAAAAACTAACTGTCTTTTGTTTAAAAAAATATACGGTAATTTCTTTGCAATGCTATTGAGTACGTTAGCGAAAATGGAGAAGATTGAACTGCGCGCCGTTATCAAATACTTGTGTTTTAAAAATTTTTCTACGGACCAAGTCAATTTGGATTTGCGGGACACTTTAGGGTCTAATGCTCCGTATTCGACAGTCGCACGAAAAAAGTCGAAAACTCAGTTTTGGCGGATCGTCGTGTCACGGTTCGTTTTATTGCTGAAAATGTAAAGATTTCAACGGGGAGCGTGCATAATATTTTACATGAACGCTTGGGTATGAAAAAGGTATCTGCGCATTGGGTACCAAGAATGCTTACTGACACGCAAAAACAAACTAGACTAGAGATTTGTCAAGAAGCTTTGAACCTGATGCAGCAAGACCGGGAACTTTTTTTGGCGCGATTTATAACAATGGACGAAACATGGCTCCATCATTACGACCCAGAAACGAAACTGCAGTCTATGACATGGAAAAGGCCATCATCTCCAACTCCGAAGAAATTCAAGGTGAGCCCATCTGCCGGTAAGGTCATGGGCTCTGTTTTTTGGGATGGTAAAGGGGTATTAATGATTGAGTATCTCGAGCATGGAGCCACTATTACGGGCACATTATACGCCAAACAAATAGCAACATTGCGCAATGAGATCCGCGAAAAACGGCGAGGTAAACTCTCGAAAGTTGTGCTGTTCCACCAGGACAATGCCCCGGCACACAAGTCCGCCGTTGCAATGGCTGCAATTCGTGATGCTGGGTTCGATATCCTTAAGCATCCTCCGTATTCACCAGATCTCGCTCCCAGTGATTTCTACCTATTTCCGAGATTGAAACAATACCTGAGAGGCCAGAAATTTGAAGACGACGACGCGGTAGTCGCTGCAGTACAAGATTTTTTAAGTACTCAAGATGAGACCTTTTTAAAAATGGAATTTTAAGTTTAGAAAAAAGATATACTAAGTGTATTATGCTAACAGGTGACTATGTCGAAAAATAAAATGACATTTAGTAAAAGTTGTTTATAACATACTCATTCTCACTTTTTATTGAACGCCCCTAGTATTAATTAAAATCGTAATTAATTTGTTCTTTTGTCACAAATTAATTAATTAATAATTCAGGGTAGAAACATTTTTAAAATATCTGAAACGTAAATCTAGGCTTTAAAAACCTATATTTACTCGCACACAAAAAAGAAAAAGAAAAGTTCCATCTGTAGTAATAATATACAGAATCAATTATAATTTGATAATATTTTTCTCCGTTACAAATTCTTTTATAAGTAGAAAGGTTTCAGTTCAAGGCAACCTTAGTAAACAATTAAACTGAGATCAATCTAATTTTGCCACTTGAGAAATTCTGAAATAACTACCAAATTCCACTTTGCTTCCCCAAGCACTTCGATAATAGGTTTTCCGTAAAAACACGCATTAAGAAACACTGGCACACTAAAACAACTTTTTTTTTATTAAGTGCATACTTACTGTCATGGCCTTCCACTAGTACAGTCAACACAAAAAGAGTCAACACAAAACTTAGAATTGAAGACATCTTCATAACCTTACATTCCAAACTAAGGGAACAGATTATTAGACGATAGTTTTATACATAATGTTATCTTGGGAAAGCAGATCATTAGCTCAGGGGATGACTAAACTCGTGATTATTTTATACTACTTACTAGATTATTTTTAATGACACCTATTTTCCAATACGATAAGAGGAATGTTGTATAAAAAGGTAAATAATGCAATAGTCATAAAAAAATCGAAATTTTCTGAGAAATACGTTATTGCTAAAGGAAAAAGATAAAACAAAAAAAAAAACTAGAACAAGGAATGTGTTATCATTATCATAGATTCATCG
This sequence comes from Archips crataeganus, assembly GCA_947859365.1. Classification (NCBI taxonomy): domain Eukaryota; kingdom Metazoa; phylum Arthropoda; class Insecta; order Lepidoptera; family Tortricidae; genus Archips; species Archips crataeganus. Next base: position 6,602,353 of record OX402068.1, read on the forward strand.
TGAATAATGCTTGTGTTCCGTTTTAGATTACCTGTGGTATCCGCCTTTCGTGCATACGTAAATAAATAAATCGCACTCCTAATTTAGCAGGGCAGAACACATCGCTCGTAGAACTGATGACCATGGGGCGAAAAGGTTTTCGAGTGGCGTCCACGGACCAGACGATGCAGTGTATGCCTTCAACAATATGAAGCGACGACCTGGTTAAGGTTGCGGGATCGCGTTGGATGCGGATGGCACGCGACCGATCTGTTTGGCGAGCCTTGGGGGAGGCCTATGTTCAGCAGGGACGTCTTTCGACTGAAATGATGATGTTGATGATGACTTCTAGTTCAAGAGTCAACTATTTAACTCAAAATAATCCACCATTATTTAGACCCTCCTGAATGTGATATAAGGCAAAACAACGTTTGCAGGGTCAGCTAGTAACGAATAAAAAGTAAGCGGCCGTAAAAACCAAAGTTCCATTTAGGAAATGGAACAGTGGAACATAATAAGTAATAACATTTTCACTTCAGTCACTTTTTATTCATCAAAAGCCAGCGTACAATGTATGGTTTACAGTAGGTAATATACCAAAAAATAATATTGATTAATATATTTAATTTGCTAGGTAACTTTTATCCTTAATTAATAAAATGTACTCGGTTAAAATCAGTTAGTTTTTCGTATTAATTAACATCGTTCCATTTACTCCCCAAACTACCCTATTGTGACGTCATTGCGACAAATATCCGAGGTCTAGTGATAAAATCACAAATTTACCTTATAATCATCATCATCCCAGTCTATATACGTCCCACTGCAGGGCACTCAGAATGAGAGGGCTTGAGCCGTGTAATTCCCACGCAGGCCTAGTGCGGATTGGAAACTTCACACACACCATTGAATTTCTTCGCAGGTGTATCCAGGTTTCCTCACGATATTGTCCTTCACCGTGAAGCTCACGGTAAATTTCAAATGTAATTTCGCACATAAATTCAGAAAAACTCAAAGGTGCGAGCCGGGATTTAAACCCCACTCTGCTTGAGAGGCCATAGGTCAAATCATTAGGCCATCACGGCTTTTTACCTTATAAGTAGACCCCGGATCTTTGTAGCAATGACCTCACAATAGGGTAGTTTGGGGAGTAAATGGAACGATGTTAATTTACGAAAAACTAATTGTTTTTAACCGAGTACATTCTATTAATTCAGGATAAAAGTTACCTAGTAAATTAAATAAATTAATCAATATTATTTTTTGATATATTACTGCAAACCATACAGTTGTACGTTGAACTGGCTTGTGATGAATAAAAAGTGACTGAAGTGAAAATGTTATTATGTTCCACTGTTCCATTTCCTGAATAGAACTTTGGTTTTTACGGCCGCTTACTTTTTATTCGTCAAAAGCCAATTTACTGTACAAATGTGGTTTACAGTTAAGTAATATATCAAAAGATAATATTGATCAATTTATTCAATTTACTAGGTAATTTTTATCGTGAATTACTTATTAAAATGCATTCGGCTAGAACCCGTTCCATTTACTCCCCAAACTACCCTATTGTGACGTCATTGCCACAAAGATCCGGGGTCTACTTATAAGTTATCCATTCATTTAATTTTCGACTTAAATTGTAGTCTGTGTAGTGTAAAGTTTTACAAAGAAAGACAATCATTAAATCGTCATGAGCATCAACAGCATAATCTAATCTATCAAATGTTGTCAATAGACTTTATCACTTAGAATAATTTCCGCTAACTATTTTTATTGATCGCCCGATAAAGTCCTATGATAATTGTGTCAACAACTTTTGCTTAAGTAATAAGGCAAAGACACAGATTAACTTATTAATAGTATTTTATGCAACGGTTGTATAAGTGAGGTCTTAAAAGGCGAGTGACGTGAGTTGCGATATGAACGAGGTAAATATCGCAATGAAAGATGGCACGAGCCGTTTTTAAACCAAATTAGGTAGGTATACACTTTTGCATAGAATATTTTTTCCATTTCATCCATGTTTTCTTCTATTAACGACAGCTTTAGCCTAGTTGGTAGTGACCCTGCCTACGAAGCAAGAGGTCCTGGGTTCAAATCCCGGTAAGGGCATTTATTTGTGTGATGAGCACGAATATTTATTTCTGAGTTATGGATGTTTTCTATGTATTTAAGTATTTATTTATGTTTATCGTCGTTTAGTACCCATAGTACAAGCTTTGCTTAGTTGTGGACTAGGTCGATTTGTGTAAGATTTTCCCCTAATATTTATTTATTATTTATTTTATTTATTAACTTTAACTAAACAAACTATGGCAAAAGCAAACAGTAATCGAGCGAAGCCAGTGAAAAATAAAATATAAAAATGTTTGACATAAGAAAATCCCCAAAAACGCGTCACGTAATTAATGGACGCCCCCTTTTGGACCCGTAAACATTTTGGTTTTTCTTTTTTTTCTTTCAACTAGCATTAAATTTAAATGTTTATGATGTTCATAGTTTGAATTAGCCATGCTAACTTTTTAAATATGTATTGAAATCTCAAAACCATTTCGAGAAACAAGCTTTCGGTACGTTTCTGTATATCAGATTTTAAAAAAAGTCTTACATTATTAAGATATTCGTTGAAATGTTTTGACCTTCAAATGCCCTTTCTGTGAGTCATCAAACGAATAATGGATAATGATTCTTTTGCCTTATTTAAAAAAAAATCGACTGACGTCTGTCTAGTCTATATCAATGTCTATATCAAACATAAACTCAAACTTGACATTGACGTGTCGTTTCGTTTTGTAGTTTGTTTGTTTATTTGTTATTTAAGCACAAAGAGTAAAACCATATACCTAATAAGGTTTAAGCAGCATTTTATTATAAAAGGACGGCTAATAACGAAAAAGCCGATTCTTGCAATTTGCCACAAGTGGACAATGTCATGATACTGGAGTTCATGACGAATTCTAGCAACCACAACATCGCTGAAATAAGAGGAGCTACTCAACGGTCAAGACTTTATTGTTAAACCATTGTGTACAAGTAATGTGTTTGATTTAAATAGGCACATACATTTAAATGATCTTCACAACAAAACTGCAAATAGTTCTTGAAGTATTTTTGCTTCACTTCTCGACACCATTCCTCTCGCCGTCGTTCTGGGATTGGTACGAATAACAAATCCGGGTTATCCCTGCTGTTATTCGAACATAAAGGGGCGAAACAATCGTAGTCTTCCATTTCAAACAAGTTCAGTTAGTGATTTCAATTTTTTTTGAGGTTAGCCGTCGGCGGTGACGTTAACACCTTGATGTTGACCCATAGAATTTACTGTATTTTTTTTGTGCAGGCAAAGACTACATTATCCATTATGCGTTTGATGACGTCACGTCAGCAATATATTAATATTTTTTTTTAATGTAGATAGGATTCATTAAAAACAAAAATACCGAAATTAGTTTCTTAAAATAGTCTATATTCATCAAATAAATTATAAAAACCATACAACAAAAATATGAAGCATGGCCAATTTTGGGATTAAGAACACCATAATTCAATGACCTATGAAATGCAAGTATAGTCGACCAAGTAAGTGCTTTACCATTTTTAATGACAGTTCCCATATCAGAATAAAAACCGTACAGCTGACTGTCACGTTGACTTGTGAGTGAAAAAGCCTTTGATGTTTTAAACCTTACAACTGAAATTGAACCTTAGGATGGTAGGTAATAGTACATTACTGCAGAGACCAGTAAGTAAGCCGTCCTGGACGAGTAGAAGTTTGATACACAGGAGCAATGATACGAGGCCAGGATGGCGATTACTGGGTGAAGCTTGTATAGTGCTTTACTCAAAGATGAAACAAGTTGATAAAAATAAAATAAAAGTACACATTGAAAAAATAAAGAAAATCTACGGCCCGCCATTTTAGCTACTCACTCGCTAACCTATGTCTGTAGTCTATGGTATGATTGTTTTTTTTTTAAAGGTACCGGGCGGCGATGTTTAGATATCTGCCAACTTTAAATTACAAACGTCATAATTTTAATAAGAATTTTCTTAATTTTGAAACATTTGCAACACGAAAATTGTAATTACAACAACATAAATTAGTGAAAAATATTCCAGTTATTTAATCAGAGAACTATCACTTTTGCATACATCCTCTTAAGTGTGAACTTTTTTAATAGTTTAAGTTTTTCACAGACGTAGAGCACGGGTTCCAAATTTGAACACTTGATATGTAATAGAATTTCATAGTTACTTCCTGGACAGTTCGAGAGTAGAGCATGGGTTCCAAATTTAAACACTTGATATGTAATGGAATTTCATACTTACTTCCTGGACAGTTCGAGATTACTTCCTGGACACTAGCAGCTAGTCTCCAGGATGCGTTACTTTCTACGACGTTTTTGATGACGTAATGGCAACATTTCATACCATTTTTGAGAAAAGGAATTTCCTGGTCGACTATACTAGGGGCGTTCAATAAAAAGTGAGAATGAGTATGTTATAAACAACTTTTACTAAATGTCATTTTATTTTTCGACATAGTCACCTTTTAGCATAATACACTTAGTATATCTTTTTTCTAAATTTAAAATTCAATTTTTAAAAAAGGTCTCATCTTGAGTACTTAAAAAATCTTGTACTGCAGCGACTACCGCGTCGTCGTCTTCAAATTTCTGGCCTCTCAGGTATTGTTTCAATCTCGGAAATAGGTAGAAATCACTGAGAGCGAGATCTGGTGAATACGGAGGATGCTTAAGGATATCGAACCCAGCATCACGAATTGCAGCCATTGCAACGGCGGACTTGTGTGCCGGGGCATTGTCCTGGTGGAACAGCACAACTTTCGAGAGTTTACCTCGCCGTTTTTCGCGGATCTCATTGCGCAATGTTGCTATTTGTTTGGCGTATAAAGTGCCCGTAATAGTGGCTCCATGCTCGAGATACTCAATCATTAATACCCCTTTACCATCCCAAAAAACAGAGCCCATAACCTTACCGGCAGATGGGCTCACCTTGAATTTCTTAGGAGTTGGAGATGATGGCCTTTTCCATGTTATAGACTGCAGTTTCGTTTCAGGGTCGTAATGATGGAGCCATGTTTCGTCCATTGTTATAAATCGCGCCAAAAAAAGTTCCCGGTCTTGCTGCATCAGGTTCAAAGCTTCTTGACAAATCTCTAGTCTAGTTTGTTTTTGCGTGTCAGTAAGCATTCTTGGTACCCAACGCGCAGATACCTTTTTCATACCCAAGCGTTCATGTAAAATATTATGCACGCTCCCCGTTGAAATCTTTACATTTTCAGCAATAAAACGAACTGTGACACGACGATCCGCCAAAACTGAGTTTTCGACTTTTTTCACAATTTCTTCAGTTACTGCTGTAGTAGGGCGTCCGGAGCGGGGGTCGTCCATTGTCGATGTTCTTCCACATCTAAATTCGGCGCACCAACGTGCTACTGTTGAATACGGAGGAGCATTAGACCCTAAAGTGTCCCGCAAATCCAAATTGACTTGGTCCGTAGAAAAATTTTTCAAATACAAGTATTTGATAACGGCGCGCAGTTAAATTTTCTCCATTTTCGCTAACGTACTCAATAGCATTGCAAAGAAATTACCGTATATTTTTTTAAACAAAAGACAGTTAGTTTTTTTTTCATAGCAATCAGCTAGATAGATTAGCTTTACCGGCCAGTATTTAATTTCGTAATATTAAAAGAGTTTGCATCTTATTCTCACTTTATATTGAGCGCCCCTCGTACTTAGGTTCTATACTCAAATCTGCGTGACGTTTACCAACCAACAAGATTGTAGAGTTTTCTTTCGAGACTACTCGAGTTACTCAGCCTCGAATCGACTTCAACATCAGATTATCATGTACTCATACATTAGTATAAGTAAACATTGTATTTGGGGATTCCCAAGGAGTGTTACATTGAGTTGCGATTGTTGTGCCATATTCGAACTCTACCAATATTGACCAGCGTCCATATTGTGTTACGTTAGACCAAGCAAGCGGTCATGTTTTGTAACATTAGACTAGACCAGCGATCATCTCGTGTAACAATAGACTAGATCGGCGTCCATATTGTATAACATTAGAACAAGCAAGCGGCCATGTTTTGTTACATTAGGCCTGAACATCGGTCATCTTGTGTAACATTAGACCAGGCCAGCAGCCATCCTTAATAATATGATAAATGCAAAAGTGCGTCTGTTTGTAACCTTTTCACGCTTAAACCGTTAAACCGATTAAAATGAAATTTGGTCTGGAGATAGTTTGAGACCCTGGGAAGGACATAGGATAGTTTTGTATCGGAAATTGCTTAGTTCCCCGGGATAGCTCTCTAGCTCTCTATCTTTGCTCTCTTTGTACTATTTTGTGGCAATAAATGATTTTGTATTTTTTTTGTATTTGCATAGCGATAAACAAATTCTTTGCTGACGAAGTAAGTTAATGATTTATAACATTGTTTAGTCAATAACGGTTATAAGACCTTCTAGACATAAATACTTAACAATTAAAGTGGTTTCCTGTTATACCCCTCGAAAGTAACAATTTTCATTGCGATACTGTCAATTGTCTGATAAATAATCTTTATAAATACAAGCGATCAAACAATTTTATCTAAATGTTCGTTGCATCCAGAAAGATGAAGTCTAAATTTGGTTTGCTATCACTTTTGTTTCTGTTCATCTTAAATTGTGTGTCAGGAGCGGACGAAAGTAAGTTTATTGGATTTGAGATAATAATGGATTTGAAAATCGTTCAAATGCAAGTTGGACGGGGCATAAAGGGTTTCGTGCTATTTATACATTTTTTTCATGCTATTTGCAAGGAACAAAAGCACAGTTTGCTGACTGAATATTTTTCAGGGATAGTGCAAATCCGCTTAAAATTAAAAGGCATTGGATAACGTTCCTTTTTAACACGAAAAAATTATATACGTCGTTCGTAGAACTGACGGCTGATGGGACCGAAAGTTTCTCGAGTGGCGTCCGCGGACCGGAAGATGCCAAAAAATGGAGCGACGGCCTGGTTAAGGTTGCGGGAACGCGTTGGATGCCGATGGCGCAGGACCGAGGCATGTGTTCAGCAGTGGACGTCTTTCGGTTGAAATGATGAACAAAAACAAAAATAATGCGTTTCTTGTATGAGGATACCAATCAGTTTAATTTAATTTATTTTTTGTGTTTCCTATAGAGCGGCAATAGAAATACACATTATTAGATTTCAAGTATCTATATGTTACGGTTCTTGATATGCAGCCTGTTATTGATAGTCGGACAGGCTGACGGACGGCGGAGGTTTAGTAATAGGATATAGAGAAGCTTAGTAATAGAACAAAGTAATTTATTTATTCTAACGTAATAAAATAAGTCTTAAAATTAATGGAATTTGTTTTAAGGTATGTATTCCTAGAACTTCTTGAGTCTATAAATTTTGGTAATAATTCAACGGGTAATTAAGATGAGTTATCCCTGTGGACTAAAAGCGTCTACTTTATTCGTAGGTGAATAGGATTTGGTACAGTCGCCCTCATAAACATAATATCTGACATGTAATAAATGCATTACGTGCTATTAAAAATTAAAACTACAGAAAACGATTTAAAAAGCATTTATCTCGAAATGTGTGTGTGTGTGTACATTACAAAAAAATAGATTATTACGTACGAGTCGGACTTGCACTTGACCGGTCTTTTATGTTACAGAAGTAGTAATCTGCTATTATGGCACTTGGGCGGCCTATAGGGTGGGCATGGGCAAGTTCGAGGTAACGGACATACCCACCGATCTCTGTACACACATAGTGTATACGTTCGTTGGTATAAACTATTCAGGAGTTGTGACGTCTTTGGATCCGTATCTGGACTATGAAGAGAACTGGGGCAAAGGTATGCTACTCTACGAGGGGCGTTCAATATAAAGTGAGAATGAGATGCAAACTCTTTTAATATTACGAAATTAAATACTGGCCGGTAAAGCTAATCTATCTAGCTGATTGCTATGAGAAAAAAAACTAACTGTCTTTGGTTTAAAAAAATATACGGTAATTTCTTTGCAATGCTATTGAGTACGTTAGCGAAAATGGAGAAAATTTAACTGCGCGCCGTTATCAAATACTTGTATTTGAAAATTTTTTCTACGGACCAAGTCAATTTGGATTTGCGGGACACTTTAGGGTCTAATGCTCCTCCGTATTTGACAGTCGCACGTTGGTGCGCCGAATTTAGACGTGGAAGAACATCGACAATGGACGACCCCCGCTCCGGACGCCCTACTACAGCAGTAACTGAAGAAATTGTGAAAAAAGTCGAAAACTCAGTTTTGGCGGATCGTCGTGTCACAGTTCATTTTATTGCTGAAAATGTAAAGATTTCAACGGGAAGCGTGCATAATATTTTACATGAACGCTTGGGTATGAAAAAGGTATCTGCGCGTTGGGTACCAAGAATGCTTACTGACACGTAAAAACAAACTAGAGTAGAGATTTGTCAAGAAGCTTTGAACCTGATGCAGCAAGACCGGGAACTTTTTTGGCGCGATTTATAACAATGGACGAAACATGGCTCCATCATTACGACCCTGAAACGAAACTGCAGTCTATGACATGGAAAAGGCCATCATCTCCAACTCCGAAGAAATTCAAGGTGAGCCCATCTGCCGGTAAGGTCATGGGCTCTGTTTTTTGGGATGGTAAAGGGGTATTAATGATTGAGTATCTCGAGCATGGAGCCACTATTACGGGCACTTTATACGCCAAACAAATAGCAACATTGCGCAATGAGATCCGCGAAAAACGGCGAGGTAAACTTTCGAAAGTTGTGCTGTTCCACCAGGACAATGCCCCGGCACACAAGTCCGCCGTTGCAATGGCTGCAATTCGTGATGCTGGGTTCGATATCCTTAAGCATCCTCCGTATTCACCAGATCTCGCTCCCAGTGATTTCTACCTATTTCCGAGATTGAAACAATACCTGAGAGGCCAGAAATTTGAAGACGACGACGCGGTAGTCGCTGCAGTACAAGATTTTTTAAGTACTCAAGATGAGACCTTTTTTAAAAATGGAATTTTAAGTTTAGAAAAAAGATATACTAAGTGTATTATGCTAAAAGGTGACTATGTCGAAAAATAAAATGACATTTAGTAAAAGTTGTTTATAACATACTCATTCTCACTTTTTATTGAACGCCCCTAGTATGTATACTCGGCGTCAACAATATCGCCTCTCCGGCGAAAATCAGATTCAAGCTAATCTAGACTTTAGCGAAGTTATGTTACCTAATTAATATTATGTAGTATCAATTAAAAGCACGTTTAATGTGTATTCAATTAACAAGGTTTAATTTAAACGAAACATAATGGCTTGTGAATCAGAGCGTTTCGGAAAAAAGTGCACAAATAGGAGGGGCGATATTTTTGACGCCGAGTATATTATTTTATTTCAAATACCCATAGTATAGCGATATAGCTCGAAGAATCGCCAGAATAAAGTGGCAGTGGGCAGGGCACATGGCTCGTAGAACTAATGACCGATGGGACAAAAAGGTTCTCGAGTGGCGTCCATGGACCGGAAGACGCAGTGAAGGTAGACCTCTAACAAGATAGAGCGAGACGACCTGGTTAAGGTTGTGTGATCGCGTTGGATACGGATGGTACGGGCCCGATCTGTTTGGCGAGCCTAAGGGAAGGCCTATGTTCAGCAGTGGACGTCTTTCGGCTGAAATGATGATGATGACCTATTAAAAAAGCCGTGGTGGACTAGCGGTTATAACCTATTGCCTCTCAAGTAGAGGGTCTTGGTTTGAATCCGCGCTCACATGTCTAAGTTTTTCGGAATCTCATCTCTGCCTATATGTATGTATACTCCTCACTGCAGGGCACACAGATATAGATACACATAGATAACGCAAATGCATCTACTTCGCGTGTCCGAACCCCGACAAAGCGTCGGGTTGGCCGCCACTACTGACAGTTTGCGTGCGTCAGTTGATGCAGCCGGACGTCCGCGAAAACTAAGAAAATGCCTCGTTGCGTTATAATTAAGTGTAATTATGTCTGTGGTTTGAATTTCCCATCACTAAATTTCGGCTGTGACGTCACAGAGTGTTAAAAATTCGACACGCTTGGTTTCAATACAAATCGTGAGCATTGCGTTATCTATGTGTATCTATATCTGTGGCAGGGCATATGCGCATATGCCACTTCTCAAAATGAACTACGACCCATAGTTCCCACGCGGGCCCAAGCGGATAGGAAACTTCACACCATTAAATTTCTTCGCACGTATGTGCAAGTTTTCTCACGACATTTTCTTTAACCGTATAGCTCATGGTAAATCTCAAAAGTGCACATTTCCAGAAAATTCAGTGGTGTGAGCCCGGTTTTGAACCCAACCTCACCTTTAGAGGCCATTATGTCAAACCATGCTACCACAATTTATACTTACCTCAAACCTCATCTATCTATACTATAATAAAACAGTAAAAATAGAGCTCTGTCTGTCTGAATGTACACGCTAATCTCCGAAACTAAGAGCCGTCAAGAGAGTTCGAGGTAAACGAACGTACGGATCACACATGTTTTTTGTGTGTACTGTTCTTTTAACCAAAGTGCTGGTTTTTTGGTGATATTATTTCGGTCATCGGGACATTTGAACATTATTGTGTCTGTGACATTGTGGACTCTGTGTAAATATAACAGCGGGCACCAGCTAGTAACCTAATATTTGGTTTACTCAGTAATTGATCTTCTTCTTCTTTCAGTGCCACTCCAACTAGTGAAGGTTGGCCGTTAGCTCCGTGTACTTTCTCTTGTCCTTAGCGAGGCGGAAAAGCTCGGTAGCGCTCGCGATCCCCGTCCACTCCCCTGATGTTATGGAGCCAGGATTTCTTTCTCCGCCCAACTTTCCTCTTTCCAGTAATTGATACTGATCGTTTATTTCAAAACATTTCAGGCTACCTTAAGAAGTTCAACGATTTGAAGAAAAATAATCCTAAATTGAAGACGATTTTAGCCGTGGGCGGTTATAATGAAGGATCCGAGAAATATTCGCTGGTGAGTTCTATCATTACATTGAACGGGTATGTATTACAATAGCGAAGTGCGAAAGACCGAATGTATTAAAACATCGAATGGGTCAAAAGACCGACACGATTTTTTTCTGAAACCGTTAACTTTTTAAGATTGTTATAAAACAAACCTAACCTAACCTAATGGGTTCTGTATGTTTACTGTTTACGGTTTCAGAAAAAAATCGTGTCGGCCTTTTGACCCATTCGATGTTTTAATACATTCGGTCTTTCGTACTTCGGTATTGTAATACATATCCCATTGAACTAGTTTTATGCGGGACTTCGTTCGCGCGACCATTGGATGTGGCACTTGAATTGATTTGTTTCCTGTGACCAGTATAGGACGTAGCTACATAGTCTGTCTTGTAATTGTTTAGGGAGTTCCTTTGTATAAGGCATGAAATTAATTCTGTAATGTCATCATCATTATCATTTTGACGACCAGATGGCCTAGTGGTTAGACAACCTGACTATGAAGCTTGAGGTCCCGGGTTCGATTCACGTGTCGGGGCAGATATTTGTATGAAAAATACGAATGTTTGTTCTGGGGTCTTGGGTGTTTAATATGTATTTAAGTATGTATCTATATATATAAGTATGTTTATCCGTTGCCTGGTACCCATAACACAAGCTTGCCTAACTTACTTTGGGACTAGGTCAATTGGTGTGAATTGTCCCGTGATATTTATTTATTTATTTATTTTATTGATTTCAGCCGTAGCACGTTCTCTGCTGGACATCTGCCTCTCTCATTGATACCCAATCATTACGGTTGGAAGCGGCTTGCATCCACTTTGAACCTGCGGCTTTTACCAAATCGTCCGACCATTTCGTTAGTGAAAGTCCCACGCTGCGCTTGCCAGTCCGCAAGCGTGCGTTTTGTGTTCGTAATGCACAGTGATGATATCCTGTTTTTAGAAAAAAAATACTTAGTGTCTAGTTTCTTGCGGCGCAGTCTTCTTGGGAAACATGGTCTGAAAGCGCTGGTAGACTCAAAAAAAGATGTCTTACCATGTGGTAAAGGAGCTCTTAACGGCCTACTTACAGAAGTAAGTTTTTGATTTTGATTTTTGAATTATGACAGGGTAATTTTTCCACCAACGAGAATTAACGAGGTAAATAGGTAATAACGGGCTAGTTTCCGCAACTCGACGTCTTTTACGCGCCTATTTTATTGAGACAGACGGATGATTTGGTGAAGGCCGCGGGTTCAAGGTGGATGCAAGGCGGTTCCAACCATAATAATTGGGTGTCAATGAGGGAGACCTATGTCCAGCTTCCAGCAGTGGACGTCCTACGGCTTAAATGATGATGATTACGAACTTTTCCAGATGGCAGCTAATTCCATTCTCCGCAACAACTTCATAAACTCAGCCATGGCAATGCTCGATAGATACGGCTTCGATGGCCTCGAGGTTGACTGGGAGTACCCCAATCGTGGCACCTCTATCCATGGCAAAGCTGATATTCCCAACTTTACCAACCTGCTGAAGGAGTTAAGATATGAGCTTGACAAGCGAGGCTTGTTGCTCATGGCTTCGGTAACAGCTGTCGAAAAATTTGCGTCGCAGTCTTACGACGTGCGTGGTATCTCAAGGTATGTTTTGCAATCCCAATTTTAAATACCAAGGTAAATTAAATTACCCAGTTCTTGCCCATGCACCAGTGATTGACCACTTTATGAAAAGCATCATTATCATCGTCCCAGCCTATATACGTCCCACTGCACGGCACTGGCCTCCTCTCAGAATGAGAGAGCTTGGGCCTTAGTTGTCACGTGGGCCCAGTGCGGATTGGGAACTTCACACACACCATTGAATTTCTTCGCAGGTGTATGCGGGTTTCCTCACGATGTTTCCCTTCACCGTAAAGCTCATGGTAAATTTCAAATTTAATTTCGTACACATAAATTCCGAAAAACTGAGAGTTGCGAGCCTAATATACTTATACTTAATATCACAATAAAATTACCTAGCCTATTTTATTCCAGACGTTGAGCTAAGCCTAACACATAATAACTGATTTAACTGATAGTGAAGATGCAAGTGTTGTGTGTTGAAGGTCTTTATCAATGCGTTTTATCAAGTATGGTTTTAGTAAACATAAACGTAATAGCTATCTATTTTATTAGACATAGGTATTTTCCTGGACTGTTTGTAATATATTATTATCATTAAATAAATATTTGCAGGCTCTAACGTCACTTTATTGTTATAATGTTGACGCTATTTAAGATCTTACTTCTTACTAATGTTATAAATCGAAAGTTTGTATGGAAGGATGTACCTATGTGTATAGGGACAAACTCGTCATCACACCAGGTTGTCACACCCTTGCTATTCGACGGAGCCCTGCCTGTTCGGGCATCTATAGATACCTAACGAACAACCTAACCTATCTACTTTTGCGGAATAAAAATGATTTCTGACAAATTTCCGACGAAAGCGAAAGGATAAGTTAGCGTTGTTTAACTCTTGCTTTTTAAATGAGGATGTCCCGGGAGTAACTCGTTTTGCCTCGCGAGGTACTCGCGAGGTACCCCTCATTTGAGGTGAGGTGAGGCGTGAGGAATTAAAACGATCGCAATTCGCAATGAGTTGAATGAGTAAGTGAGTAGCGAGGCGCGCGCATCGTTGCCGCTTCGTATAGTGAGTTACCTGTGCTCGCGCCTCGCGCCTCGTTATCTGTGCTCGCACCTCGCGCCTCGTACTCTGTGCTCGCGCCTCGTGATAGAAAATGAGGAGCTAAATGAGGTGGTTCAAAGTTGCAATTCGAGTACTCCCTCATTTTGTCGCGATGTGAAACTCAAACGAGGTACCTCACGAGTGAGGGACTCATCACTAGATAAGTCTCTATAGTGGTGTGACAACCTGAGGCCGTATTGTCTAACGCTTCTGACTTCTGCTTCATCATCCTATACCGTTTGCCAGAAAGAAATAGTGATTGCGAAGGCAAGCGTTAGAAACGTTAGACAATAAGCCTGCTGGTGTGATCACGAGCTTGACCCTGATGTATGGGGCCAGATGGGGCCAGACTCGTCGTATGTCGTATGGTTGTATGGATGTTTATGTTCATTCTAAAACGGTTTGATGGATTCAGATGAAATTTGGCAAACAGATGGTTTATAATTTGGATTAACATGTATAATACTTTCCGGATAGTTGCGTAGTTGCCGCGCGATATCGACAAACAAATTCTTTGCTGACGGAGTCTCAGGCAACAGCTAGTTTATGCGATAGCTACAAATAATTAAACTTAATTGTTTCAGTACGCGTGATTATACTTTTATACGCTTTTTACCCGTGGATTGCACGTTTACTAGCTGTTGCCCGCGACTTCCGTCCGCGAAGAATATAGGTAGGGGTATACAGGGTTATTTTTAATTCACTGGCATCCTCTTAACCCTGAATTCCTATCACTCAAACATATGTTTTTTTGTTTTACGACTTTTTAAAATGAAGCACTTTTTTTCCCATACAAATACACAGAGTATCGTAAAAATAAGAGGTAATCTCAAATTTTCGAAACGTTATTACACCAAAAATATTAAGTTATGACAAAAGCCGTAAAACAAAAAACATTTGTTTAAGTGGTAGGAGTTTAGGGTTAAAAGGATGCTAGTGAATTACAAATAACCCTGTAAAAATAGTCTACAACCTATTCTCAGTCAGACCTACCAAACGCGGACAAAAAGTTTCATAAAAATCAGTCAAGCCGTCTTGGAGGAGTACGATAGCAAACATCGTGACACGAGATTTTTATATATTAGAAGAAAGACTAGCTGTTGCCCGCGATTCCATCTGTGAAGAATAGGGGTATAAAAAATAACCTACGACCTATTCTCAGACCTACCTGTTAAAGTAATGACTTGTAACCTTTTTACATATAGTTTAAAGTATCTATGGAATTAAGAAGAAGAAGACTGTCTTAGTTACATTTTGATTTGACGTGAATGTCTTTTGTGTTGTTGTGTTATGATGATTAAAATGAAATTATAAATCCACGGTAATCCATTGCATATTATTTAACATGGTAGCAGAGCGTTGAGATAATAAAATGGACTGAAGATTATATATGGTGTAATAAATAGTTTGAAAAAATAAAGTGAGATTAGATTGTTTTGAAGAATGGCGAACGTAAGAGAAGATTGTTCTATACAGATATTTGATGGAAATAATTATGAGAAATGGAAATTTAGACTGAAATTAATAATGGAATTAAAAGGATGTTATGAGGCAATGGCAAATGAGATAAGACCGGAAAATATAAAGGAAAATGACTGGATAAAAATGGATTTAAACATTTAAAGGCCAAAAATTTGATTGTCACCGGTGTCACGGACAGTCAGCTAGAAATAATTATATCGGAATCAACTGCGTGGAATATGATTAAAAAATTTGACGCAATATATCAAGTACAGTCAACAGCAAATAAGTTATTGTGTAAGCGGAAGTTACTGAAATTGAAAATGGCGGAAAGTGACAACCCGGTAGATTTTTTGAATTTATTTTAGAAGAATATTAACGAATTGAAGAAATGACTGAAGATGATAAATTGAATCATTTATTGTTGTGTTTACCAGAAAGTTACACACATATAGTGGATATTGTTGATGCATTGCCAGCGAAAGATAAGTCAGTTGAGTATGTGAAGTCGAAGCTATTATTGAATTACAAGAAAAAGGAAGAGAATGAGCCTAAAGGAATGGAAACCTTTAATATTCAGAAGAGAATGTCACAAGTGAGAATAAGGAAATGTTATGGCTGTAACGAGGCAAGCCATTACCAAAGAGATGTAGGAATGTTACCATGCGCTGTGTGTGTGAGTGACAGAGATAGGTGGGAGAGAGAGGGAGGATGTGAGGAAATGGCGCGGGACGAAACTACAAGCTATGCGGTGTGCTACTGTGCTAACTGTTGTTTTTTCTAAAATAAAAGACTTTTGTGCTATTCCGTGTTTCCTTCCTTTGCCAATATCCCACAGAGATTGCCCGAAAAATGAAGTAAAGGATCGAAACTTACCAAGATGGCGAGGAAATTATAATTTTAGAGGAAATAGCAACATGAGAGGAATAAACAACTGGAGAGGACAAAATTATAGAGGCACCAGAGGAAATTCGAGGATGATGTCAAGAGGTAGAGGTAATTTTTCAGGTACAACACGAGGTATGATGCGAGAATGTTATTATAATCCAACCCAGGATGATACGAGTGGAGATAATTCTTTTAATGTCGAAGTGATGACTTCAGCGAGAGATCCGGTGAGTGAAGATTATTCTAATAAAGACGATTTAACATGGTTATTAGATAGTGGATGTTCTGACCATATTCTAAATAGTGATGAATATTTTATAGAATATAAAACTTTAGATAACCCAATTGATATTAAAGTAGGAGATGGTTTTTCTTTAAAAGCGAATAAGGTAGGAAATGTATTAATGTATTTTTATGTGAACGGAAAATGGCTTAGAATAATTATTAGGAATGTATATTATGTACCAAGCATGAAACGAAACTTATTGAGTGTATCTTCAATTACGAGTTATAATAGTTATGTAGTTTTTGATAATGATGGAGCTAAGATTTTTAATGGGTCTAGTAATAATGTATTAGCTATCGCTGAGAGGAAAAATAAGTTGTTTGTATTGAATGGGAAAGTAGGTAAAAGATTTGTAAAATCATACACAATAAATAATAATATGACTGAAAAAGAAAAGTGGCATCGAATTCTTGGGCATACTAATTTTATAAATTTAGATAAAATGGTCAAACAAAAGTTATTAAAAGGTTTACCAGAAAGAATTGAAAATGATTATGTGCAGTGTGAGATTTGTTTAATGAATAAAATGCATAATTTACCTTTTGAAAATAATAGACGGCGTGCAAAAGATATATTAGAGATAGTGCATACAGACGTAAACGGTCCATTGAATCCTACAGGTGTTGCAGGTGAACGTTATTTTGTATCTTTTATTGATGATTTTAGTAGAATAACAAAAGTGTATTGCATTAAAAATAAAAGTGAAGTGTTTGATTGTTTTGAAGCTTATATGAATTTAGTTGAAAATATGACTGGGAAGAGAATAAAGGAACTACGTTGTGATAGTGGAAAAGAATATATAAATAAAGATTTTTACAGATTGGCGAAAGATAAAGGGATATACATAAATCCAAGCCATGAATTGTATGGGGTCGCAGAAATATTTAACAGAAGTGTCATGGATAGAGCAAGATGTCTAATTTCAGAAGCGAATGTAGATAAAAAATACTGGCCAATATTTGTGGAGACTGCAGTGTACATAGGAAATAGATTGTTAACAAATACAGTAATAAAAAGAACGCCTTATGAGATATTTACTGGAAGAAAACCCGATGTGTCGAAAATGAGAATAATAGGAAATAAGGTTTTTGTGAGAATTCCTGAAGCAAAAAGAACGTCAAAACTGAATCCAAAAGGAGTTAAAGGTATTTTAGTTGGATACACAGATACAGGATATTAAATACTAATAGATAATAAAATTAATGAAACAAGACATGTAATATGTATAGATGAGACTGCAAGAGTGATTGAAAATAATGATGATGAAAACGAAGATGAAAATAATGAAGTATTTGAAGACGCAGTTCAGGATACTGGAAATGAATTGGAACCAGTAGAAGCTAGAGAAGTGACTGAATATGGCAGACCACAGAGGACAAGAAAAATGCCAGAAAAATATAAAGATTTTGTAGTTTATGTAAATAATTGTGATGTAAATGTTCCTGAAAATTATGAAGAGGCCATTAGTAATTCTGAATCAATGAAATGGAAGAAGGCTATGCAGTCAGAGATAAGCAGTTTGGAAAAAAATGAAACATGGGAGTTGGTAGATGAAACAACCGATAAAAGGATTATAGAAGTAAAATGGATTTACACAATTAAATCTAATGGAATATACAAAGCCAGAGTAGTTGCCAGAGGATTCCAACAAATGTATGAAGAAAATGAAGAAATATATTCACCAGTTGCTAGAATGACTACCTTGAAAGTTTTGCTATCAACTGCTAGTGTTCGAGGATGGTATATTGAACAGATGGACGTAGAAACTGCATTTTTGAATGGAAGTATAAAGTCGGAAGTATATATGTTAGAGGATGGTCCATGATGGGAAGTCAAACACTGAATCTAACAATAGACGTTTTATTTCGATGCTTACACTTTGAAAGTTTCAACCATAATGACTGCTTGACTGATTGTAGCGCCTTTTATACTACATTGAAAACAAGTCTTCTAATCAAATTAATGACTACAATTCATTTACAAATACCTTAATAAATAAGCATAGCATTATAACAATCATTATATAATTATAAAGTGTTCTTATCTTATTTTATTTTATTTTTATACAAAACTCATAGTTTTAAATTGCAAATTGTTGATTACATTATAATTCAATCAAAAATACTTTTGTTAACATGTTAACAATTATAAAAAAATATAAATTGAGTCCATCGCTATCACCCAGATGGCTATGACGTTGAACCAAACAAAGTTTGTTTACTAAAAAAGGCACTGTATGGACTGAGAGAAAGTCCACGAGATTGGTATGATTGCATTCATGAGTTCTTTTGCAGCATAAATTTGAGTAGATCTGCATATGACTATTGTTTATATACAGGAAATGTAAATAATAAGAAGGTTTACATTATTTTATACGTGGATGATTTATTGATTACAGGTGAAGATAAGAAGAGTATAAATAAAGTGAAAGAAATGTTAAGTGATAGATTTCGTATGAAAGATTTAGGAGGTGTTAAACAGTATTTAGGTATTGACATTGATTATAATCGGGAAGAAAAGAAAATGGTTTTAAGTCAAGAACATTATATTGTAAGCTTGGCAGAGAAATACAACATAAAAGATTCAAAAGGATTTAATACGCCTATGGAAATGAATCTGAAACTGGAGCCTGCAGAGAAAATAAATGATAAATTGAAATATAGGAACTTAATAGGAGCGCTTTTATACGTGGCAAATGGAACACGACCAGACGTGGCGTATTCAGTGAATTATATGAGTAGATTTCAGAAGAGTCATGATGATACTCACTATAAATATACTTTGCGAGTGCTGAAATATTTATATCACACAAGAAGATTGAAGTTGAACTATGGAACGGTGTATAATGAAATATTGAACGCGTACGTAGATGCTGATTGGGCAGCGGATATGCAAGACAGAAAATCAACGAGCGGAATAGTAATTAAAGTCTTTGGAAATGTTGTTATGTGGAGATCACAGAAACAGAAGATTGTGTCGAGAGCTTCTACGCATGCAGAATACTATGCTTTAGCTGATTGTGTTGAAGAGATATTGCCGATTAAAGGAGTATTAGGGGATTTAGATGTTGAAGTTAAAGACGGTGTAAATATATATGAGGATAATACAGGAGCAATTGGTTTGGCAAAAAATGGGAAATTTTCTAAGAATTCGAAACACATTGACATAAGTTACCATTTTGTGTATGATTATGAAAATAAAGGTTTAATTAATGTGCAGAAAATATCGACTGATGATCAGATAGCTGATATGCTTACAAAAGCTTTAGGAAAAGTTAAGTTTCAGAAATTTAGAGAGCTATTGGGCATAAGAGAGGATAAAGGTGTTTGTGGACTTAAGTAATTATTAGATTAATGAGTTAAGGGTTTGAAAAGGTCACAAATCAAGGAGGTGTGTTAGAGTAATGACTTGTAACCTTTTTAAATATTGTTTAAAGTATCTATGGAATTAAGAAGAAGAAGACTGTCTTAGTTACATTTTGATTTGACGTGAATGTCTTTTGTGTTGTTGTGTTATGATGATTAAAATGAAATTATAAATCCACGGTAATCTATCGCATATTATTTAACACTACCGAATATAGAGAAAAAGTTTTATAAAAATCGGTCAAACCATTTCGGAGGAGTTCGATAACAAACACCACACGAGATCTAATCTAATATATAAAAATCTCGTGTCACGGTGTTTTTTATCGAACTCCTCTGAAACGGCTTGACTGATTTTTATGTATTTTTAGGGTTCCGTAGTCAACTAGGAACCCTCATAGTTTCGCCATGTCTGTCCGTCTGTCTGTCTGTCCGTCCGCGGTTACGCTCAGAGACTGTTAGTACTAGAAAGCTGTTATTTGGCATGAATATATATATCAGTCACGCCGACAAAGTGGTTAAATTAAAAACACTAAAAAAATTTTTTTTAGGGTACTTCCCATAGACGTAAAGTGGGGGTGATTTTTTTTCTCAACTAGCCCTATAGTGTGGGGTATCATTGGATAGGTATTTGAAAATAAATAGGGGTTTGCTAAAACCATTTTTTTATAAAGTGAATATCTTCGGCGATATTCACTCCAAAAGTTCAAAATAATGTGTCGCCCCCCTCTAACTTTTGAACCGCACGTTTAAAAAATTTGAAAAAATCACGTAAGTTAAACTTAATAAAAACTTTCTAGGAAAATTATTTTCAACTTAATCAGCTGAGCAGTTTTTAAATTTTTGTAAAAAAAATATTTCTAAACTAAGATTTTTTCGTACCTGCTACGGAACCCCTATCTTGGGCGTGTCCGACACGCTCTTGGCCGGTTTTTATTTCTCTATGTAGGTCTGAGAATAGGTCGTAGACTACTATTCTTCGCAGACGGAGTCGCGGGCAACAGCTAGTTTTTATATATTAGAAGATTTTGCTTGTGCTTGTGAAAGGTTATCGAAGCTTGCCAAGCGTGTAGGTACATACTTAAATATATGTAAATGTAGCATACAGGAGATGGTCTCGACTTTACATTTGTTTATTTTTAACGAATTTGGAGTAAAACTTGAACATCAAATTGGCTAAATTTGTCAGATACGTAGAATTACCCAATGCTATATACAAGGGTTTGCACTACACCCCCAACGTATTGTTATCATCATCATCTCAGTCTATATACGTCCCTCTGCAGGGTACAGGCCTCCTCTCAGAATGAGATGGCTTGGACCGTAGTTCCCACGCGGGCCCAGTGCAGATTGGGAACTTTACACACACCATTGAATGTCCTCACGATGTTTTCCTTCATCGTAAAGCTCATGGTAAATTTCAGATATAATTTCGCACATAAGTTCCGAAAATAATCAAGAGGTGTGAGCCGGGGTTTGAACCCACGACCCTCTGCTTGAGACGCCATAGGTTAAACCACAAGGCCACCGCTTCGCGGCAACATTATTGCTATCATCATCATCATTTCAGCCGAAAGACGTCCACTGCTGAACATAGGCCTCCCCCAAGGCTCGCCAAACAGATCGGTCCCGTGCCATCCGCATCCGACGCGATCCCGCAACCTTAACCACATCGCCGCTCCATCTTGTTGTAGGCCTACCTACATTGCGTCTTCCGGTCCGTGGACGCCACTCGAGAACTTTTTTACCCCATCGGCCATCAGTTCTACGAGCGATGTGCCCCGCCCACTGCCACTTGAGTCTGGCGATTCTTCGAGCTATGTCGGTGACTTTAGTTCTTGCGCGGATTTCATCATTTCTAATGCGATCCCGCAGAGACACTCCGAGCAGAGCCCTCTCAATTGCCCTCTGAGTGACTTTATTGCTATAATGACCATTATATTAACAGTTATCTGGATTACGTGAACATCATGGGGTACGACATGATCGACGTGTCGGGCTACCACATCGGCTATAACGCCCCCCTTCATAAAGGGGAGGGAGAAGAAAACGTTCCGCTGGACATGATATTTTCAGTCGACTTCGCCCTTCAATATTGGTTGAACCAAGGTAAGTATAAAGAAAAAGTCGTCTAAGTGCGAGTCAGACTCGCGCACTGAGAGTTCTGAATATTAATTAAGTAGCTTTACTTTGCATAAAAAGTGGTGTGTAGAATAGTCTTTCACATGAGTAGTCTCACACATCTATCCAGCTCCAGCATCTGGCAGGCAAAATTAAAACTTTGCTTGGGCAATTTGACATTTAGGTAAACCAAGTACAAGTAGTATATCAAATTATGTTTGCTTAAGTTTTTATTTGATAAAAAAAATCCTAGTTACCTGGTCGCCATCTTTCGCATCCTGTACTACTTATAAACATATCCTTTTTTGAACAGGCTGTCCACCAGAGAAGCTGGTGCTTGGTGTGCCACTGTACGGTAGAACATTCGTACTTGGTGATGACCAACTCCATGGTAACAGGGCACCCTCCAACGGAGCTGGCATAGCAGGTCCTTACACACAGACGAGGGGCCTACTCGGATATAATGAGGTGACTGCTTTTCAATCATCATCGTCAGCTGAAAGATGTGCACTGTTGAACAAAGGTATACCCCTTAAATCGCCATAATTAACGACAACTCGCCATTTTCATCTATCGGTTGGCCTCAACTCTCGCGATGTCGTCAGTCCTCCTAGTGCGAGGCCTCCCAACGTTCGCCTTCCGGTTCGTGGACGTCTTTGGGCTAGCAAATATGATGGTGATGATTATACAACTTCGAGAAAGAGGCCAACAGAAGAATACAGCTGAGATGGGCAGCGTATGGGAAACTGCGTCAAGTCTTCACGTCGCCAATTCCACAGAGTCTAAAGACGAAAGTCTTCAATTAGTGCGTCCTACCCGTCATGACATACGGTGTCGAAACATGGACACTCATGGTAGGCTAGTCCACAAATTTAAAGTTGCTTAACGTGCTACGGAAAGGGATATGCCCGGAGTTTCTCTAAAAGATCGAATTCGTAACGAAGTGATCCGACAGAGAACCAAAGTTATCGACATAGCCCGCCGCATTAGCACGCTGAAGTGGCAATGGGCCGGCCGTATAACCCGAAAAACCGATAACCGTTGGGGTAGATGAGTTCTTGAGTGGAGACCACGGTTCGGCAATCGTAGTGTAGAACGTCCTCAGACTCGGTGGAGCGATGATCTTCGCAAGGCGGCTGGCAAGAGCTGGATGAGAGCGGCCGAGGACCATGCTCAGTGGCGTGCCATGGGAGAGGCCTATGTCCAGCAGTGGACGAGCATAGGCTGATGATGATGATGATGATTATACCTAGAGATTTTCCTGGCACGAACGACGCAACGGTAGCGACTTCCTTCTGATTCTTAGTTTATAGATATCTTATAACTGGCATTAAATCAATGTGACACGTTTGAAAATATATGAACAACTAGCTGGTGCCCGCGACTTCGTCCACGCAGTAAAGCTTCTTCATTTCTTTCATTGAATAAAACAAAAATCCGGCAACGGCAACATCATCATTGTTATTACTTAGTGAATATAATAAATCCCGTTTATTCCCTATCCCGTGGGAATTTCAACAAATCTATCCTTTTTTGTTGCTCGATATTGATAACGGCAACAGGTAGACGCTTGAAATACTTATTCACAGAATATTTAGTTATACACATTCACTTTAAAAATAAATTATTAAACAAACCAAATAGTTACTTAAGGGGGCTCCCATACAAAAACATGTTTTTTTGCCATTTTTATACATCATGGTACGGAACCCTTCGTCCGCAAGTCCGACTCGCACTTGGCCGGATTCTTCAACATTTTGGCAAAAAAAATCTAAATCTTTTACATACCCCACGCAAACTGCGGTTTGCCGATGCCTGCTTTAGTATAGCATTTATAATTATGGTTTTGTATGACTCGTAAGTTTTATGTCTTACTATATTAATACAAAACATGTGGAGCATTAGGTAATGTAATACTTATTAGTGAAAGAATTTTTAAAATCAAGCCCGAAGTTGAATTCATTTATTTCTACCCCACGGACAAAAAACCAACAAAGTTTAGACTATATTTTCCTATCCTAAGGGAATTTCGAAAAATAATTTATTTAGTAATGTCAAGTCTGTAGCACCAGTTGTTAAGGCTGTGCGTTGTCTGTCAGTCAGTCAGTTAATCACGGTGCTGTTTTATAAGTAGGTATATGTTCGTGTAAAGAACCCTTCGATAGCTGGAGATCACTAGTCCTAGGTTTCTATTAGGATAGCCCCAGGGCCTTAGGCATTGTACTCTCTCAATATTTATAAGGAAAGCCTCTGCTCTCAGGCGCTGCTGTTATATTTACAGAGAGTTCACAATGTCACACACACAATAATTTTCAAATGTAGTATCCCGATGACCGAAATAATATCACCAAAAAACCAGTACTTATATCGGACAATGTCAGAACTTATAGGTACTTCGTTTTTTTTAGCATTACAAATAGAGTAGGTAGACAATCTTGATGATTCTTTTAATTGAAAAAGCTTTTTAAAAAATAGTAACTACATACTTATTACTTCTGAAACCAAAATAACCATAATAATGTCCTTGCTAATTGTTACATATTTGCTGTGATTTATTTTTCAAAAGTGTTTTTTAAGAAAAAGTCACGTCAAGATCGCTTAACTTCTTTCTAATGGTAAAAAAAAGATGTAAAGTCCGTGTTATCCTAGTCAAGTAAAAACCGGCCAAGTGCGAGTCGGACTCGCGCACCGAGGGTTCCGTACAAATTTATATGTATATATGAACATCCAGTCTTATCAGACCCCTGCTCCTAAGCAAAATGTGCGCAGTGTGGGATCATTGTAGATTGGTTACTTATATAGACAGACAGACAAAAAAATTTATGCTTTTCTCAATTTTTCCTTTATCTCTGCCATAAGACCTTGCATCGTACCAAATTTCAAGATTCTGAGTTCACGGGAAGTACCCTGTAGGTTTTGATTCCCTTGCGAGTGTCGACAATTTGCGGAAATTTGCGGCATAAACGGCTGTATCTTTTGATTGCATTAAAAATTTATGCTTTTCGCAATTTTTCCTTTATCTGTGCTATAATACGTTGCTTCGTACCAAATTTTAAGATTCTAAGTTCACGGGAAGTACCCTGTAGGTTTTGATTCCCTTGCGAGTTTCGAAAATTTGCGTAAATTTGCAGCATAAACGGCTGTATCAATCAATTGCGTTGGCTTAGAAGTTTGATTTTTTCACAGCTCCAAGGGACAGTAGACTTGAGTATTTGATATAAATTTCAGCTAGATACCTCCACGCGTTCCTGAGAAAAAGGGTCTTGACAGACAGACGGACGGACGGACGGACGGACAACAAAGTGATCCTATAAGGGTTCCGTTTTTTCCTTTTGAGGTACGGAACCCTAAAAACGGCATTTATTATTATTATTATATTTTTTTAATTAAGTATAATTCGTGTTTGCAATTAAGCATGACTTCTTTCTTTAAAAAAAATAACTTTGATATATTTTTTTTACCCGGCTGAAGGGCTCTGCAACCATGACCACAAAAAAATAAACTAACAAATTAAGAAGTTATGTGACGGATAAAAATGCTAAATGCCCGAACAGTATAGATTAAACAACGATAACTTTTTTCATTGTGACCCAATTTTAATGAACCAAAGCCTATAATGTTGCTTCAATTTAAACTTCATCTATCTGTGAAAACCGCAAGAAAATCCGTTCAGTAGTTTCGGAGATTAGCGATTACATACAGAATGACAGAGCTCTACTTTTGCTATTTTATTATAGTATAGATAGATAGAAGATAGAAGATTTGTCAGGCCAGGAGAATCTCTAGGTTTGGTGATGATACTTTTCGTTTGTTACCTCATAACGAAGGCGTTATTTTGCGGAGAATCATGAGAAACGTTCAGCTGTGTGCGTGTTACTTTGTCTCGATGTGAGTAGACGTGTGCTGCAAAAATTGTCCTGAAATAGGTAGCTTGTTGGCTTTCAAGCAAATTAAGTACTTTGTCAATGGATTGTAAAGTCAGAATACTTATATAATTAGATGCACTTTATTTTGCTTAACAAAGTACTCGCTATTCAATTAGCGAATCTACGAGACTGACTTCTCTTGAACTTCAGGTTAATTCAGTGTCAGTTGCTCTTTTACTTAGCCAGAACTTAAATACGACTTCTACAACTTTCGGGAAAACAGACAAATCCCTTGTCGGAGGGAAGTTCGTTAAATAGTCGTCCTGCTATTGTAGTTGCAAGATAGTGTTTCTGAGTAATTAAATTCAATATCAGCGCGCAAAATATTTTTTATGTAGTTTAATTTAATGTAACTACCTCTTTTCAGTATTGCGGGGGGGGGGGGATTAATACACATTTTTTTTTGTTCGCGTCTCTCCTGTGGACATCAAAAAGTTATGGGCCAAGGAGAGACGACTTTTTTTTCTTACGCCGTTTTTCTTACGCCGTGTATGACCCATTTATACTTACCTACTTAAATGTACTCCATAAAAGACAGGTATAAAATATTGGTACCTGATTTGTTAGCTTAGCACCTTATACTTAGATAGCCATGTTTATATATTGCAGCTCTGCCAGAAGCTACTCGTGGAGACTTGGAACGTTTGTGAAGACTCTTTAGCTAAGGTGCCGTATGCATACCGTGCCTGGGATTGGGTGTCGTATGATGACGTTGTCTCCATTACTGCAAAGGTATTTATTTTGTGAAACAACAAAGGCAGAAATAGCTCGAAGAACAGATTCAAGTGACAGTGGGTAGGGTACATCCCTCGCAGAACTGATGGTCGGTGGGGCCAAAAGGTTCTCGAGTGGCGTTCACGCACCAGAGGATACAGTGTAGATATGCCTCCAACAAGATGGAACAACGACCTGGTTGAGGTTGCGGGAATGCGTTGGATACGAATGGGGCTGGACAGGTCTGTTTGGCTAACCTTGGGGGAGGCCTATGTTCAGCAGTAGACTTCTTTCGGTTGAAATGATGATGCTGATGATAAACAACGAAGGCAAGCCAAGTAGATCAGTTAGGTATCTTAAGTAGAGACGTACCACCACCTACCGCGATGTTTTCCGAAAAATTCAGAAGTGCGAGCCCGAGATCGAACCCATAATTCTCTGCATGAGAGCCCGGGAAACCACTAGGCTACCACATTTTATAAATAAATTTTTGTATCTCTTTTACTAACATGGAATCTGATATCTATTATTCGTTTCTTGATAGAAAAAAATAGTCGATAGCCAATCGATTTCTCGACGGCGGTGGAACAAATTCCTTAAACAATATATGGCCTCAGACCTTTAATCTAATATTTTTTTACTCAGGTGGAGTATGGATTGCAGTACGGCATAGCTGGTATCATGGCATGGAGCATAGAGACCGATGACTTCCATGGCATTTGTCATGGCGAAAATTTTCCGCTACTGAAGACTATCAATAGAGCTTTAGGTAGAAATGCCACTACTTATTAATGGAACGTTGTTAATACTGTAAATAAAAACGTGGCAAAAACAATCAATACTAATATTATGGTACAATATGTGTATCAAACGAAAGATCAAGCGCATCATTTTATCCACTCAAGCCGGAAGCGAAAGTTGTTAGGTATTTCGAGGATAAAATAGGTTTAATGAATGAGTTTTCATTGTTAGGATGATAAGTTATACGATTTTTAATTTGATTGTAAGAATATTAAACAGCAGCATTATAATTAAATATTTACTTACACGCTTTTATTTTACATGCATTGCCATTTCTATTATAAATTATTTGAATTAAGTACATACATATTTTTATTAATTTTGTATAACAAAACAAAGATAATAAAATCATTACGAAAAAAAAACCCTTTTTTTTATACATTTCTTTTTCGTGGCTGCTGGCACGATTACATTGGTCTTAGACGAGGATTTTACATTATGCACTATAGCATAAAAAACCATTTTATTCTGCCTAAATCCACGAAGTTTATGAACACGAGAAGTGAAATAGTACATTACTGCAGCGGCCGCGAAATAGGGGATTGCCGGCCGAGTAGTTATAGATGGCCAAGTGCTAACGAGGCCATCTAGGGATACGAGGCCGGCAATCCCTGTTCGTGGCCAAGGCTTGTATAGAGTTTTTCTCAAACATGCATCATCATCATCATCATCATCATCATCATCATCATCATCATCACCATCACCATCACCATCGTCGTCGTCGTCATCATCACCATCATCACCACCATCAACATCATCATCACCATCATCATCATCATCACCACCACCATTACCATCATCACCATCACCATCACCATCTTACCTTACCTTTAAATAAGCGTAGTAGCAGAATGTCATAATGAACCAATACGCAAATATTGCTTATAGTTTTTTTTTAATGGCTAAATGCTATGATGCCATAGACCTACAAACGTCATGGTATGAAACAATAGACGATCACTTTGCTGGCCTTGGCCAGCAATGTTGTATGAAATTCCATTATTGACCTCTCGTCTAGCCGCACCTGCATTGTGACACTTCGTGGCGTATTTTAAGGAACATAACGTCAATATTACATAGCATGTTTGAGAAAAAGATGTTTTTCTACCTTTAGGAGTTTGGTATCATTTTTTATAAGGCAGATGCTAATAAATAGAAATCGTTTACGCCATAATCTGTTCATCCGGATTAATAGATATAATTTTATAATTAGTAAGTAAATATTTTTAGTTTACCTGTCCTTTGAAAAAGCTGGTACCTACTCTTCTAATTCCAGACATCCCTTTATGCTGCTAATTTTGTTTTTAGTTGATCAGTAATTTTTTTGGTAATGAAGCTTGGTGTTCGGCAATATTTTTCGTTTGACCTTTTAGATTTTTTTAAAATCTCGGATTCTGTTTCGGGAGCCGTAAAATTGATAACTAAATCTGAATCAAACAAATCCGAAGAAGCGGCCGGCTATGATTGAATTTTTAAACCCGCATATGGCGTTCGTATGTTTTGGTTGGCAACATCGCGATCGATGTTTCACACACAACCTTTTATTACCTGTTTTATTTTTTTAATAAATAAATAAATAAAATAAATATCACGGGACAATTCACACCAATTGACCTAGTCCCAAACTAAGCAAAGCTTGTACTATGGGTACTACGACAACGGATAAACATAATTATATAGATAAATACATACTTAAATACATATTAAACATCCAAGACTCGAGCACAATCATTCGTATTTTTCACACAAATATTTGCCCCGACTGGGAATCGAACCCGGGACCTCAAGCTTCAATTACAATACCGAAGTACGAAAGACCGAATGTATTAAAACATCGAATGGGTCAAAAGACCGACACGATTTTTTTCTGAAACCGTTAACTTTTTAAGATTGTTATAAAACAAACCTAACCTATCCTAATGGGTTGTGTATAATGCCGTTTTAATAAATTCTGAAAAGTTTACGGTTTCAGATAAAAATCGTGTCGGTCTTTTGACCCATTCAATGTCTTAATACATTCGGTCTTTCGTACTTCGGTATTGTAATACATATCCCAAGCTTCGTAGTCAGGTTCTCTAACAACTAGGCTATCCGGCCGTCTTTTTATTTAATTAATTTTTATTTATAGAAGGCGTTTTAAAATTTATTCACCAGATGGTTTGGTTAGCTTGTCTGAACGCACAATTTTTTTTATTATAATTATTGATTCATATTTAGTCACACTTTTGACCTTTGTATATCGACCATACTTAATTTGATATTTGATTTGAATATCGACCAATGTTGTACTCTTATAGAAGCATTTTGCAAAAAAAAAAATAATAATCCCGAAAAAACATTTAGGTTCAATAAGGTAAGGTTCGGTAAGGTAGGTATTTACTGTTAATCAAGCTAACCCAACCATCATCATTTCAGCCTCCCTCATTGATACCCAATCATTCGGTTGGAAGCGGTTTGCATCCACCTTGAACCTGCGGCCTTTACCAAATCTTCTGTCCATCTCGTTGGTGGACGTACTACGCTGCACTTACCAGTCCGTGGTCTCCATTCGAGGACTTTTCGGCCCCAGCGGCCATCTGTACTGCGTAATATATAGCCTGCCCATTGTCAATTTAACGAGCTAAACCGTTTGGATATGTCGGTGATCCTTGTTCTTCGACAGATCTCCTCATTCTTGATACGATAATAAAAGGTGGACTTCTAATTTGATAAATATTAATTAATCATTGAAATGTATTCACGGTCTATTTTATGTGCTGAAAATTAAAATAATAACTAAATTGAAAAACTGGGTTTATTCCCAGGGTTCTTAGACAAGTTCTTCGTAACAAATTTCCCAGTAATAAATAAATAAAAAAATAAATATCACGGGACAATTCACACCAATTGACCTAGTCCCAAAGTAAGCTAAGCATAGCTTGTGTTATGGGTACTAGGGAACGGATAAACATACTTATATAGATAGATATATACTTAAATACATATTAAACACCCAAGACCCGAGAACAAACATTCGTATTTTTGATACAAATATCTGCCCCGACACGGGAATCGAACCCGGGACCTCAAGCTTCGTAGTCAGGTTCTCTAACCACTAGGCCATCTGGTCGTCTAACAATAAGTAATAGCTATTTCAAGGACCCCTTTTGTTTAGGTACTAAATTAAAAGTAAATTCGGCGATATTTATCCTTTTGCCGTCTTCGTCGAGTCAACATTTGTTTCGAAAGACCGCCTTTCATTACTTCGGTGGGACAGGCCCACGACAAAGATGAATTCAATGTAGACGCGCTACGAAACACATAAAAGTATTTTTTTATCAGAAATAATCTATTGAATCAGGCGTTACTTTGCGGAGGTCCATAATTATGAACTGAAACAATTACTTTGCTCACCCGCGACCTAAGGTAAGGTGAGGTTGCGGGTGAGCAAAGTAATTGTTTCAGTTCATTTTTATCAGAATTAAAAAACTCATCATCATCATGCTTGCGTATATACGTCCCGCTGCGGGGCACAGGCCTCCTCTTAGAAGGAGGGGGCTTGAGCCATAGTTCCCACGTGGGCCAAGAGCGGATTGGGAACTTTACGCACACCACTGATTTTTTTTCGGGTGTTTACAGGTTTTCTGACGATGTTTTCATTTACCGTAAAGCTCATGATAAATTTAAATTGTAATTTCGCACATTAATTCCGAATAACTAAGAGGTGGGAGCCCGGACTCGAACCCACGACCCTCTGCTTGAGAGGCAATTGGTCATTCCACTAGGCCAAAATAAATTGTGATAGGAACAGATAATGTTCTGGTGTGTATTTGGTTCCACGATCGATGTCGCCAATTTTTCGCCTTTCCCGCTGTTAACGATCACACGTTTATTCGTGAAAGCAGGTTACGGTGCTTACCAATGAAATGCCATCCTTTTTGAACCTCTATAATTGACAAACTTTCATTTTTTAACACCTGGAAATTACTGCAGGAATCAAGAGTTTCGCCTCCTGAACACGGAAAAATATTTATTATAAATTATTTCTCCATATTTAAAAAAATACAACATATTTAAAAACATATATGTACTTACAAATACGTCCACAGAATAGATATGTTTCCTTTACCCTTTTCACTAGAAAAAAGAGCTGTCATAATTTTAAATTTGATAACAACCTTAACGTCAAATTTACGTCATCACTTTTTTTTAATAGAGACTAGACAAAAGTAATGGATCTATTCTATCGTTACGCTCTTTTAGAATAAGCACATCTTTAAAAAATTGTAACAAATTAATTAATAATCCTAGTGAACCAAACAGAATACAGAGAACGAATCAAATTATAGTCTTAGAAATATGAAATGTTGTCAATTGCAGTGACCCATTTTTTGCAGCAGTTAGCTTCGTTACAGACTGAGCTAGAAAAATAACTGTAAGTAATTTGGCTTTTACCCTATCGCACGATCAATGACTTTTTTTGCGTAAGTACTCTATGTTAAAAACTGATCGAAACTTGTAACCAAAACTGAGGCGCTACTACAAAATTCGAAAATCGAAGTTCGTATCGTATTACCCCTCTCACTCTCGTGTCAAATCATATTAGCGTGAGCGGGACGGCACAAAACGAAGTTCGAATTATGCACTTCGTGGTAGGGTCTCTGGCAAATCATGAACAGTTAAGTTAGTTACGCGTCATTGTGGCGCGCGGGACGTCCCAACGGTTAAAATGAACTGAATTTAATGTAGTGGCACTCGTCTCCTTCGACACACATGATCATCACTTAAGCATGCGCCAGACGGCATTCTACCACAGTTTCTGCCAGGTGACCTTGGTAGAAAAACAGTGGTTTTAAACCATGTAGCCAGTGGTTTTAAACCAAATTTCGATTGACCTTTAAACGCCCTTGGTAGACCGGTGTGCGCTTCAAACCATTGGCAGAAACAGTGGTAGAATGCCGTCTGGCCGCTTGCTGTAAACCATTCGAAGGACCGTCTCGCAGCCGCACGCTCCGAATGTAGACAAATAAGGAGCCATAGCGTTTATATAGGAGTTTTGCGCACGACGTTAGCTCAGCACAAGCGCTTCAAGCACACTAAAGTTTGGGGCTTGTTTTAAACCATGTAGACAGCAGCGCTTCTACCGCGCTTCTACCGAGGTCACCTGGCAGAAACTGTGGTAGAATGCCGTCTGGCGCATGCTTTACCTGGCTCCCGGAATATGACATTTTCTATGTAAGTATTCTGTTATTGTTGTAACATTCTAACTTTAACATGAGGTTATGACTCTGAACTTCTGAGACCTTGTATTTACTGATTGCAATATGTATGTATGTATGTCTGTATGTAAACTCTTTATTGCACATAAAAATAAAAATACAAATACACAGAGAGGAGAACAAAGGCGAACTTATCCCTAAAAAGGGATCTCTTCCAGCTAACCTAGTTAAGAGAAATAAATTTATTATATAGTGGAAAAGCAAATAATGGAAATAGTGGAATATGGTGTTTGAACACTGTCTGCACCTCTTATTCTTTGCCACTATACCACCATTAGAACTAAATTGGAATCCGCGACGTGTGCCGTGTCGGGGCAAACAGCGTGAATCGATTCCACGACGGCTCTTATACTCTTAGTCGTCATCATCATCATCAACTCTAGCTTATAGCTGTTCCACTAGACACAGGCCTCCTTTCATATTGAGAGGATTAGGGCTGGTATTCCCGCGCAGGCTCTGCGAATTGGGAACTTCACACACACTATTCTTTGCAAGTTTATTTACCGATAAGTTAAATTTTGAGTGTAATTTCGCACAAAAATTCTGAAAAACTTAGCGGCCATAGGTCAGGTCAATACTATCATCATCATCATCATTTCAGACGCAAGACGTCCACTGCTGGACATAGGCCTCCCTCATTGATACCCAATCATTACGGTTGGAAGCGACTTGCATCCACCTTGAACCTGCGGCCTTTATCAAATCGTCCGTCCATCTCGTTGGTGGAAGTCCCACGCTGCGCTTGTCAGTCCGTGGTCTCCATTCGAGACCAATACTATGCTAACTATGGTCAATACTATGCTACCACGGATTTTATGTAGGTAGATAAGTAATCTTAATATATAAAAGAAGAAACTGACTGACTGACTGACTGACTGACTGACTGACATATCAACGCACAGCCCAAACCACTGGGCCTAGAGATTCCAAATTTGGCATGTAGGTTCCTTATAAGGTTTAGGGGAGCACTAAGAAAGGATTTTTCAAAATTCACTCCCTAAGGGGGTAAAAAGGGGGTTCAAAGTTTGTATGGGGAAACAAGATTAGTTCGACTATTTTATTCGAAACTTCACAGAAATACTCCTAATGATAAATGAGTAAACACGTGTTTCAGGTTTTTTGAGAATTCAACCCCTAAAAGGGGGGAAAGGGGTAACAAAGTCTGAAAATCAACATGGGTGTTGTTTCTATGGTTTATCGGGTTACTGGTTATGAAAACAACAACGGTTTTAAAATCCGATGTGGCATACGTAAAATACCATCTCCCTGGATGGGGTGCGATGGGGTTGAAATGTCTAAATATCAATATGGGTGTCGTTTTTAATGTTTTGCCCAAACCACTGGACCTAGAAACTTGAAATTTTGCACATAGATACCATATACAATGTAGGTATCCACTAAGGAAGGATTTTTGGGAATTCCCACGGGAACGGGAAAAAACGAGATTTATATATTGGATTCCGAGTGACCCTATCTCAGTAACTATAATAACTAGACTCTTCAAATTTGATACACAAGTAGGTATTACATTAGTTAAAACATTAATTTCAGGATTTTTCAAAATTCTCACGGGATAAGGAAAAAACGGGATTTATATATTCAGGTCAACGGAATCCTATGAACTATAATTACTAGACTCTTCAAATTTGGCATAGAAGTAGGTAATTATAATAGTAAAAAACAGTTTTAAGGATTTTCGGAAACTCCCACGGGATAAGGAAAAAACGGGATTTTTCGTTTTAATGGTCGTAGAAAGCTGAAATTCGGCATGTAGGTTGTTTGGGGAGTGTAGAGGAGCATTGAGAGAGGTCTTTCCGAAATTCCCACGGGAACGAGAAAAAACGGGATTTATATATTCAGTTCAACGGAATCCCATGAACTATAATTACTAGACTCTTCAAATTTGGAATGAATGAATGAATGAATGAAAAAATTTATTTCGCACACACAAAAATAAAAAATAAATAAATAAAAAAACAACTATTAAGACAATACAATTTTAAAATATAAAATAAAAAAAAAATTTGGCATAGAAGTAGGTAATTATAGTAGTAAAAAACAGTTTTAAGGATTTGCAGAAATTCCCACGGGATAAGGAAAAAACGGGATTTTTCGTTTTACTGGTCGTAGAAAGCTGAAATTCGGCATGTAGGTTGCTTCGGGAGTGCAGAGGAGCATTGAGAGAGAACTTTCTGAAATTCCCACGGGAACGTAAAAAAACGGGATTTTTCGTTTTACTGGTCGTAGAAAGCTGAAATTAGGCAAGTGGGTTCCTTGGGGAGTGTAGGGGAGCATTAATAAAGCATTTCCCGAAATTCTTACGGGAACGAGAAAAAACGGGATTTTGCGTTTTACTGGCTGTAGAAAGCTAAAATTTCAAAATTCAAAAGTTTATACTGTAAATAGGCCACAAAGGGCTCTTTAACCGACTTCAAAAAAGGAGGAGGTTATGCATTCCACTGTATGTATTTTTTTATGTAGGTATGTTCACCGATTGTGCGGTCAAAATTGTGGACCGATTTTAAAAATTATTTTTTTATACGAAAGAATATAATATACCCTGAGATGGTCCCATTGTCACCAAATCAGGATCTGATGACGGGATCTCAGGGAAATCGAGGACAACCTTCAAATTTTGTAGGCATGCATTACGTTTTTCATATATTTTCTCAAGCTATTTAAGTGTTTGCGTCTGGTAGACATCATTTCATGTTGATGAGCTGATGATGGAAGGTAAAACTCCTTAACGGTTAGGAGTTGAGGATATTTTTCAAATATTATAGGTACGTATAGACCGATAGTTGTATTTTTGCAGGTTATCCAGGTGAGCTGATGATGGAAGGTTAAACTCCTTAACGGTTAGGAGTTATAGGAAGTTTCTTTAAATATCATATGCATGTATAGACCTTTAGTTGTATTCTTTCTGGTCATACAGATTTTTAGTGCTCGCTTCCGAATTAATGAAAAACATTGTATACAAAGAAATACTGTAAAGGATCGTATCTACCTGAAGTTTAGTCGTGCTTGCTTGCACGCTTGCTTGCACGCTTACTTGCACGCTTTCTTGCACGCTTGCTTGCTTGCGTGCATGCATGCTTGCTTGCATATTGCTTGCGTGCTTGCTTGCATGCTTGCATGCTTTCTTGCTTGCCTGTATGCTTGCTTGCTTGATATCTTGGTACACGCGAGCGAAGCCGCAGGCAAAAGCTAGTTTATTATAAAGTGTCCCATCAGAGGGCACTGGGACGCTGTTCTTATGGGCTCTAGACCTGATATAGTGTCCCACCGCTGGGCAAAGGCCTCTCCTCTTGGCTTCCATAACTCCCGGTCTGGCGCAATATCAGGTCTGATAATTGCCTGATATTTTATAATAAATAATGTAAAACAATTGTAGTGTCCACGCGGGCTCAGTGCGGATTGGGAACTTCACACACACCATTGAATTTCTTCATAGGTGTATGCAGGTTTCCTCACAATGTTTTCCTTCACCGTAAAGCTCATGGTGAATTTCCGATGTAATTTCGCACATAAATTCCGAAAAACTCAGAGGTGCGAGCCGGGATTTGAACCCACGACCCTCTGCTTGAGAGGCCATAGGTCAAACCACTAGGCTACCAAGGCTATAAATCATCATCATCCCAGCCTATATACGTCCCACTGCAGGGCACAGGCCTCCTCTCAGAATGAGAGGGGTATCTGCAAATTAAATGTTACTATTAGAATTTCATTATTGGACCATGACAGTTTGCACGACACTTGTATTTACCTGACTTATCCCCGCCCTAAACATTATCATGTCGTCAACGTATTTGCGTAACGCGAGTGTTTAGTATAGAAATTGAATTCGGAACAATGGCACAGTCGCAAGTACTTGGAGTCTTGTTGAGCTCCAACAATAGCATTGTTTGAGAGCTTAGAGTAATAATCTGTGCTAAAGCATTAAACCTACTGGAGAGGTCACGGTTCCACTCTGTCAAAACATATGAATATCTTCTTTTTCTGAAATTGCCACTCCATTACTGGAAGTTGACCGTTCGCTATGAAAATTTTCTCCTGCCTTGAGCTATCCGGAATAATTGCTCTGCACCGCTGATTCCGGTCCACTTCCTAATATTCCGCACGTATAATTTCTTCCTCGGGCATGATTTTTTCCACCTTCCAGGGCGGCGTTTTCCCCGTCTTTTGTTTATCAATATTATTCGCCATATCATTTCTGCCTATATAAATGTTTTTCTTTCTTTTCTTTTTCCTTTCCTATACTATTGTAATACGTCCCACCGCAGGGCACATGCCTCCTCTCATGCAGAGTAATTTTAACTTCGACCAACAGTTGTAATTGTTGATCGAAGAATTTTAACAATAACTTGTCGCGTTAAGTCCCAGGTGTAGGTAATTAAAACTACTTAGCAGCCTCTAGTGCCATCTAGTCGTGCTTGGGTGAATCAACTTTTTGATGAACCGTTGCTATGGTTACGCAAATCTTGTCTCCTGGACAATTTAAGCATTTTTCCATGAAACCGTATGAAGATGTCACTTGGACAACTGGGGACAGAGTAAACAACACGGACACCCACCCATCACCCATTTATATACAATGAAGTGCAAGTTAATATTGTTTATTATTAATTTTGTACGGAATCTTTAGTGCGCGAGTCTGACTCCCACTAGCGTGGTTTAAGAAATTTACGTGTCTGACGACTCCGGTTGCTTAATTGCTCCAAGTTTAAAAGCACCCTGTGCGGTGTGTAGTATTTGTTTTTTGGAGCCTTAACCTCTCAAAAGGAGGGTTACGCTTTTGAAGCAGATGTTAGTAAATTATGTTACTAATGTAAGGATATGCCAGTGGGACCTTTTTGCTTTTAAAGGATAGGTTTAGGAGGCAGAGCGATCTTAGGGTATGCCGCGGTCCAAAGGCACCATAGAATGGTGTCCTACTATCTCGCCTTGCATTAGCACGCTGAAGTGGCAATGGGCAGGCCATATAACCCGAAGAACCGATAACCGTTGGGGTAGACGAGTTCTTGAGTGGAGACCACGGATCGGCAAACGTATCGTATGGGACGTCCTCAGTCTCGGTGGAGCGATGATCTTCGCAAGGCGGCTGGCAAGAGCTGGATGAGAGTGGCCGAGGATCGTACTCAGTGGCGTGCCATGGGAGAGGCCTATGTCCAGCAGTGGACGAACGTAAGCTGATGATGATGATGATGATCTCGCCTCATTAGTTTTTCGTCTCATTCTGTATTCGTCTTCGTCTTGTTCGCTATCCGTCACTATCTTTTTTGGTCAAATTCTGCAACTTGTCTGTCTATCTCTTAATACGTCTTATTCGTTTTTCGTCACGGTCTTCCTTGGACTCATTCGTCGTTCTTCCCTTTCGTTTTTTGTCTCATTTACTTATTCGTCAAAATTATTTCGATATGTTCGGTGCTGCTAAAGAAAATGTTCGTAAGTAAATAAGACAAAAAACGAAAGAGAAGAACGACGAATCCAAGGAAGACCGTGACGAAAAACGAATAAGACTAATCAAGAGAGAAGACAAGTTACAGAATTTGATCAAATAAGATAATGACGGATAGCGAACAAGACGAATAAAGAATGAGTGACGAATACAGAATGAGACGAAATAAGAATTAAACGGAAAACGAATGAGGCGAGATAATAGAATACCCATAGAATATGGGGCCCCGTTGAAAAGTATTTAGGTGACGGCACAGTAGTAGGTACCCAGTTAATGGACAGCTAAGAGCCCACCAAGCCTTATAGCCCACCATTCATGGACTTTACCAGTTATGAACATCAGTAATCTGAGCATAGTTTTGATAGTTTAAAAATGTAGTGTCCGTTTCCTAAAATTGGGGTTTACGGAAAAAAAATCCATAATTAGTTTTTGTCCATTACTGTTCCTGTCACCCTATAGCAGTGGTGGGGCGTGAAAATTTTTGCAACTAAAGCCGGAGCAATAAAACCTAAAAACCCCATTTATCCTTTTCTTGAAAGTGCAGTAATGGTAATTCTTCACTTGTTAAACATCGTTGAACTGGTCCGATTTGTTACGTTTTTTTTTTAAAGGCTTGAAAAAGTGCGTAACCAAACGGACTAATTTTAACTCACTGTTAACAATTTCTTAATTTTGGGTACAACTGCCCTTATACCACTTTTACCTTTAAACCTAAAATTGGGGATGTCTAAAAAAATTACCAGTGGTTTTTATATTTTTTTTGTATAGAAAAGTCAATTATAAGAAACTAATTTCAATATTTTGTCATTTAGTTCTCTACTTTTTTCAAAATTAATTATTGAAACTATTTTAGTTGATGACGTCAGATTATAATTGAGGGCTCCCACAATGCCAAATTTCTAAATCTTTCTGAATGCGTTCGATAAGGCAACCCCTTTAATTATTTTCTGCGTAGTGGTACACTATACACTCTGTCACTTTACTGGCACTGTCAAAGTGCTAGATGTCAGACAGCGGGTCCAAATCAAACTCCGTAGTATAATCCACGCGTAAATTCTAACCACACAGAATAAAGTACGACTTGAACCGGTCACGCAATTTACACCAATGTCAAATGAAGGTCATTGCTTATTTG
Organism: Archips crataeganus; assembly: GCA_947859365.1. Lineage (NCBI taxonomy): Eukaryota > Metazoa > Arthropoda > Insecta > Lepidoptera > Tortricidae > Archips > Archips crataeganus. The sequence continues at coordinate 6,641,510 of OX402068.1, forward strand.
TTATATGTATAATAAATTCATTACATAATATTAAAATTAAATAACTACAGAAAACGAGTTAAAAAGCATTTATCTCGAAATGGTTTTCGATTTACTATACATTGCAAAAAAATAGACATCCCCAATTGCTAAAAGTGGCCTCGAAACGTAAGTGTAACGTTTTGTGTGATCTGCCTAACCCCTTTGGGTGTACAGATACAGGGGTGATTTTGTGTATGTATCACTTCAATGTCAGTTGTACCTACGGATAAAACATCAAAAGCTATTCGCACTTACAAATCAATGTGACAGTGAGTCTTATTGAAGAGAACCTGACTACGAAGCTTGAGGTCCCAGGTTCGATTCCCGCGTCGGGGCAATAATGTTTGTTTTCGAGTCTTAGCTGTTTAATGTGTGCCTGCTACCCATAACACAAGCTTTGCTTACTTTGGGACTAGGTCAATTGGTATGATACTTAATATTATTATTTATAATCTCGAGATCTCTAAAACTATTGTGATTAATTTATTATGAAATTTTTAGGCGTGATAAAACGATAACAGGTCTCATCGCCTGGATGTCCGTTGATAAAATAGAGATGGAGGAATTAAATCATTTTATTCCTACGCGCACTCACCGTATCACGATAAAAACAGACAAACGAGCTACCAGAACCAATGTTTTACGCGTAAAGCTACGAGTAAATGCTAGTTTCATCAATAAATTTCATATTACCGATCTCCTCAAACGTTTGCTCCCTGAGAAATTTTCCACCAGAATTTCCGCGCAAGCATCCTACTTACTTAGCCGGATAAACTCACCTATATCGGAATAAAGGGACGTAGAATTTTCGTTTGGATTAGCAGGAATCTAATACGCGGCTCTCACTGGAATACGAGGCTTTCGCTCAAATTGGGGAAAAGCGAGCTATTTGATATATATACAACGTACATTACTAGATACGGCGTTTGACGAGTTCAATAGAAATAATAATGTTTTTAGGCATCGTAAATGATGACTATTTGTTTGAGTTAATTATCGAAAGATCCACTGCTGAACATAGGCCTTCCCCAAGGTTCGCCAAACAGACCGGTCCTGCGCCATCCGCATCCAACGCGTTCCCGCAACCTTAACCAGGCCATCGCTCCATCTCGATGGAGGGCTACCTACACTGCGTCTACCTGTCCGTGGACGCTATTCGAGAATATTTTGGCCCCATCGGCCATCAGTTGTACGAGTGATGTGCCCTGCCCGTCCACGGCCACTTGAGGCTGATGATTCTTAGAGCCATGTCGGTGACTTTAGGTTCTTGCCGGATTTCATCATTTCTGATGTGATCCTGCAGAGAAACTCCGAGCATAGTCCTCTCCATCGCCCTCTGAGTGACCTTGAGCTTTCTTATGAGGCCCATCGTTAACGCCCATTGACTATAAAAGGTGTTTTAAAATTACTAGTGGTAGAGCCATGTTGTAGCTAGCCGCTGCATTACGAATGGGCCGGCTCGTCTGGGGCAGTACCACCCTCCCACAGAACACCGGCGTGAAGCAGCAGTACTCTTGCTGCGTTTCGTACGGTCAGTGAGAGCGCCGGGGGCCCAATACCTCTCCCTTCCCTCTCCCCTATTCTTTCTCCTATTTAAAGGCCGGCAACAGATCAGTGACTCTCTTTGAGTTGTTAATGTTTATGGGCGGTGGTGATCATTTTACATCATAAAAAAAACTGAATTATTTTAACGGATGGTAGGGTAGCTAAATAGTTTAACTAAAAATTCCTATAGGTAAATTGCTCATCAAAGTGATTCTATAAATTGTTCTTCAAATTGAGGCGTTATTTCCAGGCAATGATCAGCACAGCGGATCCGTGTACGAACAATTTTCGCCGCTTAACGAACCAATCACGTTTCTTTGATGTGGGTGTGTGCTCTCCTGTCGGTTTTTCACATGCAAATACCATTTTGGGATCGATTTGTATAAAAAATTAAGCACTTTTTTATCATCAACGATGAAAATGCTCTCAAAAGCGAAGTCGTGTTGGGCAGTTTTCGCGTAAAATTTTTAGTTTACTTTTTTAAAACGTCATTTTTAATAAAATTGCGGCTAGATTTAGCCGGCGCGCACTCCATTTTTATAAAACCACGGTTTTAGTAATAATTGTTATTCGTTTATCTAAAATGTTAAAATCTTTTTGATTTCATTTTTATTTTGTGGGAAGCTATATTTAGTAAACTAGTACCGTCAACAGCATAAATAAAAGTGATCATTTATGTACCTTGTCACTTTAACGTCATGTTTGAAATGTCATACAAAATTGTCAAACGACTGAAAACGACAAGGTACAGAAATGACCACTTATTTATTATTATTATTATTATTATTATTTAATTTTTATGCTGTTGACCCTACTATAGTGATATGAATCGACCTTAATTCTTATTTGCTATAGATAAATATCACGTTTATTGAGTAATTATTGTATTTAAGTTAAAAATGTAAAGCAAGCATGACAGCAAAGACCACAGAGTAGGCAACGAACACAAGCCTGTCTATGGCAGAGGCGAGTTCCTCCCGCTCCCCGCACCTCGCCGGGTCCGTCTCCATTTCCTCAACATTGCCGTTCCTGGGCGCAATTATTGCACACTCATCATCTTCTTGGGAGTATGCTTCATTTATCATATTGTAGTTGGAGCCAGTCTGCAAGAAAAAAAATCTTTAAACGTGAAAAACAATAATGTTCACTGAATCAATTATTGCCCATAAGTATCTGATACAGAAGAGAAAATAATCATCAAAATCGATTTGCAGGCGGCGAAGATATCGACGAATATACGTAAAAACATATTTGATTAAAGAAACCTTCTTCTTCTTTTGAAAGAATACGGATTATTCAAGTCTTTAAACGAGTTTAACTCGCTATGTTTCGGGCTAATCCGTAGCTCTTCTTGTCGGAGCACACGCCATGCACGGCGTTTGCTGCCAAACGGGCATTCTTTCACTGTGAGTGTGTCTCACGGGTATTTTCATGTTTATAACACAATGTTTCCGTATAGTAAGCACGGGTAATAGTGTAGTATGGAAGATCTTTGTCTTAAAAAAACCTTGATTTGATCCTAGCGTACATCGGGGGGTGCGTGGTCAAACCCAAATAAGAAAATAATCGAAGATGAAGTCGAAATAATTGGCTGAAAACGAACACTATGAGAAATATCTAAATTAAAAAAAACTGACTTTTCAGATTTGACCATGCACCCTTTGAACACGGAATTGTCAGTTCTTAGCTGTTTGGACAGTTAATATTTGAAAAAGTTTCACTTGAGAAACAGTTACATTGCCGTTAAAACACGAAGATTGTCTACAAGTATAGTTAAAGTTATTTTTATTCGAAGTATTGCTAGCTAACCTTCATAGCAGGTAAGAGAAATATAATTCTGAGGATCCTGTTAGCTAGTAGAGAAGAAATGAGAGATGACTTGCACATCCTCTGGGCCACTGACGTCATCATCAATACTTGTATGACCAAAGCGACCAAAATGCCGATTAGAACTGTCACGTAGAAAATCACTGAAAATAGAAATTTCGGGGTAACATTTCGACGTCAATAGCACTCTAGTGAACGAAGCAAAGTGTTAAATGTTGAAGAAGATTGTAAAATTCATAAAGCTCATGGTAAATTTCAGATTTGATGCAACACAAAATTTCAAAGCCCGAGCCCATCTGCTTTAGAGGCATTTTGCCAAACTACTATTATGCTACCATCACAATAGTTACGACGACTAGTTTCACCTTATTGTATTTTAATTGTAAAAAATAAAAAAAAATTGGCTTACGAATAGTCGGCACGTTATGACAAGGCACTAAATAGTCAATGTAGCATAACCCCATGCATATGACAATGGTTGAGCCAGCATAAAACCAGATACGGGACATCTCTAGCGGTTCACTCCAGAAGGACATCAAAAAGAACAGGACAAGCACTGAAATCATACAAAATTTTAAATCACATCATTTCTTGTAGGTAAGAGGTTTATCTATGGTTACCTACTAGTATTTGTAGTTGAGATAATGTTTTAAAATTTCGCAATTCTCACTCATTACTGGGTGGGCAAACGCCGCATCTTGAGTGTTACGAAAATAAAAAGATAATGGTAGAGAGCTGAGAGGTCGAACCGTCACGGGAATATTTAGCACTATAGATATATTTCATACTAAATACAAACTGAAAAGACCAGCGCTGGGAATCGAACCCAGGTCCTCAGCATTCCGTGCCGCGTGCCATACCCCTACACCACCACTGGTCAGGAGTTTAGACACGAATTTTTCCCATACATCCATATCTCAATTTGTCAGATAATCACTTAATGGTGGTGTAGGGGTATGGCACGCGGCACGGAATGCTGAGGACCTGGGTTCGATTCCCAGCGCTGGTCTTTTTTTTGGGTTTTTCTGCGCATTCATGTTTCAGTTTGTATTTAGTATGAAATGTTTTGGCGAAAAACTTTTCGCAAGATGATTCATTGGGCAAATGTTTCATTTCCCAAATGTTATTTTTTTCTGAAACTGTAAACTTTTCAGGATTGTTATAAAACAAACCTAACCTAACCTAACCTACAGGATAGTCCTGAAATATATCCTGAATAGTTTACAGTTTCAGAAAAAAATAATATTTGGGAAATGAAACATTTGCCAAATGAATCAGTTTGCGAAAAATAATTCGCCGAAAAGGGAGTACATGCTTGTGAGCACTATATAGGTGTCGCGATTGACAAAACTCTTGGATGATATTAATTTAAATATTTCTCAGAACCTAGTCACGCCTATCTTCGTTACTAAATGATAAATGGTAATGACTATACAATGAATAAATAAATAAATAAATAAATAAATAAATAAAATTACCTTAAAGGCTCAAATAATATTAAACGTCGAATGGTTGCAATAACAATCACGCTTTTTAGCAAATCAAATGCTATAAGAAGGGGGTAGAAAGAGATCTAGAATGAAACTGTGATTGCAAATGCGTTCAAGCTTTTGATTGGAATGAAGAATAATGTTGTGCTTTGATGTCAACGAGGAAATGCATATAGAGATAATCAACTCTTTGGAGAATAATGATCTGTTTAACTGGCGAGTTAAAAAAACACGCAATTGAATTGAGAATCTCCTCCTTTCTTTGAAGTTGGTTAAAAATTGACCCTTACCCATCAAAGGCGTATAAAACACAATGTTATACGCCGTGGCTTTTCTCTTCAATTTGATGTTTATAAGAAACCGGTCACTCTGGTCTGTTTCGTTGTCGTTTGGCGTGAAAATGGCGTGCCATTTAGCGGGCACCACCACACCCTGCTTCCAGTTTATTTGCCATTCATTCGGTATTACTTCCGCGGTGTCTGTGAACTGACAGTAAGATCATCATCATCATCATTTCAGCCATAGGACGTCCACTGCTGGACATAGGCCTCTTTCTCTGCTGTTGCTGTCTGCTGAACTATAAGGTCGTTGACACCGAAAAAATTTTTTTTATGTTATAGCAATACTTCTAAGACATCAATCTTCAATAATGTAATTATTAACATCTCAGGTATGATGTTTCTCTTTGATTTTCAAGCCAACGGTTCAGCTTGTAAAACACACTTGACTCTAACAAAAATTGGTAGTGTGAAGTTTAATATTTTGTAAACTTTTCCTAAATCGAAGAATGATCTTATCAAACCTACAATGGTTTTGAAAGACCTATCAAACAATACCCCATGCTATGAATTCAAACGAGAAAAAATCACCAACACTACCTTATTAGTGAAAATAAACGGAACACTCACGTCTTAAAACGAGTTTAACTCACTTGAGTGTACGGTTGGCAGCCGCCGTGACGTGCGACTCCGAGAGGAAGGGCTACGGATTAGCCCGAAACATGTCGAGTTAAACTCGTTTTAAGACGTGGGTGATCCGTTTATTTTCACTATGAGTGAGTCTCACGGTAGTTTCATGTTTAAAGCAACACTACCTTATTTCTTTTTTCGCGTACTTATAGTAACGGAATGAAAAGGTTCGTCACTTTTCGACCTTAACTCGTTGACATAGAGTTGAAAAATGATGAACCTTTTCATTCCGCATCCCATGCAAAATCACATCTTTCAAGCACTACCAGTCTCTAAGCTACGGGCAGACGGAGATGGCTAAACTATACAGGGTGTCCCAAAACTCAGCTATAACCTGGTACCTGACGAGAGGACAAGTTGCACTAGATTTTAAAAAATAAGAAAATAAATCCTTGCCACTTAGTTAAGCGATAATAATCATCATCTTCATCATTATCATCCCAGCCTATATACGTCCCACTGCAGGGCACAGGCCTCCTCTCAGAATGAGAGGGCTTGGGCCGTAGTTCCCACACGGGCCCAGTGCGGATTGAAAACTTCACACACACCATTGAATTTCGCACATAAATTCCAAAGACTACGAGGTGAGGTGCGAGCTGGGATTTGAACCCACAATCCTCTACTTGAGAGTCCATAGGTCAAACCGCTATGCCACCACGGCTTTGCAAGCGATAATAGAGTCACACTTAATAGAGTCAGTCACTTATCTTAAACTAAGTGACATGGATTTTTTTCTTATTTCTTGCAGAACTATTAAGAGGGTTTATACCTGCTGAGCTGGCAACGTTGCATTTTTGTTAGTTTTTCTCGATTATTCCATAAAAATTGAATGAAAAATAAAAATGTTTTGTATACAAATTGTTCTAATATATAAGTTAATGTGTCTAATTAGAACAATTTGTATACAAAACATTTTTAACTTTCATTCAATTTTTATGGAATAATCGAGAAAAACTAACAAAAATGCAACGTTGCCAGCTCAGCAGGTATAAACCCTCTTGAAACTTGAGCTCTTGCTCGGCACTAGATTATCGTTGAGTTTTGGGACTACCTGTATAACAAATTACTTACTATGGCCATTCTTTCATCTTGGTGACTCATCTCTTCTATTTGGATCCTCTCGTGAGCTTCCCATGGACTCATGACGACAGAACATCGGTACTCATCGTGTGGCCATCTGCAAACAGTTACACCGATTTGTCTACTCAACCCCTCACATGTAACGTAAATATCGCAATCGAATTCTCCGTCCTTTTCTGTCAAACGGTGAAAATTGGAAACGTGATGGTGAGCAATTGTGATGGCATGCGTGTTACAGTAGTGTAAATAGATAGGTAAGAGTATCAAAACCCAAGCTATTAGTAAACCAACCAATATTTTTAGTTAGAATTCAACCAAAAATGAAAATTTTATGTAATTCAAGCTTTTTCTGTTTGTATCGTGATCTAACACTGTGGCATGCAGTGGTTCAATTCCAGGGCAGTTATAGCTGATGCTGGTGCTTACCCTGCTGGCAGGTTTAAAAGCTGCTGACTACTAGGTATCTTCACTGGAAGTGACTCTGCATGCCAATGCTATATTTGAAATTTACCATGAGCTTTACGGTGCAGGAAAACATCATGCATGGGACACCGTGTAGAATCTTACTTCACCTGTTTACAGTTCTAGCGTATTCAAAGCACCAAGTAGTCAGCTCAGCCTGGAAGTAGTACGTGGCTTCTCCGCTGTTTACCATTGTCGTGGGCCCGGGATTTTCCATATCTATCGCACCTTTATCTTCAGAACTGGCACAAACAACGTTTTATAATATAGCTAGACCGTTTAAATGAGTCCTCACCCGCGCGTTACAAGGGCTGAAATGAAATGAAATGAAATGAAATGAAATGAAATGAAATGAAATGAAATGAAATGAAATTAAATGAAATTAAATTAAATTAAATGAAATAAAATGAAATGTTTATTCACAGAACATACGGTATAAAAGATGTTACAAATACACATTAGAGCTATCATATGTTCGGCCTACACGGCATGTGAAAATTTTCATGATTAATTAATAATAATTGTTAATCTTACTCAATAATAGTAGCTTTAAATTGTCACAATATTGATGCATGCAAATAAAAATAAAAAATAAAAAATCACAAATATATCTACTGGTCACAATTAATATAAAAATATAAAAGCAATCACACTTATGTCAATTTATACAGTACTAAATAAAACATCTGGAATTCATTTACATTATGTCATCATCATTTATCAATTCATTAATATCAATTTAATTTTGTGAAAGCAATATAATGTAAAAACAAATTAAAATGACTAGAATGCATGCTTAAAAAATGCTGGGGGGTAAAGACGAAAAAGGGGGCCGGGAGAGGTGCGGGCGGCAGGCACACAGGCGCGCTCGCCGCCCGCACCTCTCGGCCCTTTGTCGTCTTACCCCCAGCCCCTGTACCGCGCTGGCGAAGACTCGTTTAACGGTTTAGCTATAGTACTTTGAATTATACTTCATTCCAGATAATGTAAAACAACTACTGTAGTACAGATAGCAGGAAAAGTGGATGAGGGGTGGTTAGGCTCAAAATGACATACGCACCCTCTTATTACCTTAGCAGGTCTGGTGTTTTGTAAAATATTGATGATGTGTCTTGTGTTGTTGTAAATAAATATACTTTCTTTCTTTCTTTCTTTCTTTTACTATGTGATGTGAATTAATAAACTGATTTGAATGATAGACAAATATACAAACAAATACCCATTTTTAACCATAACTATAAGTTATTTCACTATCCGGTATCCGGCCGGATAGTGCGCAACTATCCGGTATTCAGCCGAATAGTGAAATTGTGGCTGGAAAGGCCAGATACCGAATACTGGCCGGATATCCGTTACTTCTCTAGTGTAAGGCCGCGAGTTAAATATGTTACGAATTATAAAGTACTTGATAAGAAAAAACTTCGGACGCCATATTTGCCCATCACTGAAAGTAAGCCTGGTGATGTTATTGAATTTTTCTGGATTCCACGCCATGCTTTCGTCTACCCAACTCTGCAAAACAAAGATATTTTAGTTACATCCGTAGCATAACTTCCCAATAATATTATGTTAAGAAGCAATAACCAAATGACCTGTATCTGTGGCTGCATCATACATAACATAATGTTTACAATAAAGTATTGAAATCTGTACTTTTTACACAACAAATGCCTCCCCCCATTTTCGCTATTCATCCCGATTTTGAGAGGTGTCCTTCCAATCTCTAAGGTACACATCTAGGTCGTCCCGCCAACGCCTCCTGGGCCTACCTCGTCGCCGCCATCCGTCCTGTGGTATCCAGTTCGTGGCTAACATAGTCCACAAAAGAATCACATTTGGCAGTTATTATAGAATCAATCGATTTGAAATTTAATTCAATGTGAAATTCTTGCTCGTGTGATCTTATTATGAAACTCACCTTTCGTTCGTTTCATAAAACCATCTCGTGTTTATATGCCTCTTATTATAAATAACTAATAAATACATATTAAACACCCAAGACTCGAGCACAAACATTCGTATTTTTCACACAAATATCTGCCCCGACCGGGAATCGAACCTGGGACCTCAAGCTTCGTAGTCAGGTTTTCTAAGAACTAGGCTATCCGGTCGTCAAGCACCAGTCACATAAATAACTATTATAATATCGCTTGATACGTACAGTCGAGTTCTCCAATATTTGTACAGCCAACCGTTCATAAATATATAAACATGAACCTTATGTTACGGTAATAAGGTCTATGTACAGATATTTATGAACGGTTGGCTGTACAGATATTGGAGAACTCGACTGTACCTATTAGTAAAAGCTTTGCTTAGCTTGGGACTAGGTCGATTGGTGTCAGTCGTCTCATGATTTATTTATTTAACACTCACCGCCACCACCGCCACACCAGTCACCAGCTTTGAAGTAAACGGGTTATATCTGACGCTGGTAATCTTGACTCCCATTTGGATATCCACCATCGGCCCTGGCGGTAGATGCGGCAGTCGGTCCATCAGTAAGGTGGCCTTCAGACTGTCTGAATTGGACATCACTGGGGCCACCTCTTGAGAATCCGTTGTCGAGCCTAGAAATATTTAAAAAACCTGTCAAGTGCCAGTCGGACTCATACAAGAAGGGTTCCGTAACTCTGTATAATATTTTTAAAACAGTTCAGTAGGAAAACGTCGTCGTTTTAAGTTAAGCACAAAAATCACAAACATGTAGGTAGGTAAACATGCTAACAGCACAGGGTCGCTCGAGTTGCCAAGCAACTGCCGGCCGGCTGTCGCTTAGGTCGCCTAGCAACCCTTAGCAACTTAAAAACGCTGAAAAAAACACGTTCCTTGTATGACGACCCCCTTTTTGATTTTAGACTTTATTTTATTTTTAGTATTTGAGCCACAGTTATACAGAATCGGTGAAAACTTAAGTGCGTAGAAACTTTAAATTTTCACCGATTATTTGTTACTTACTGTGGCCGCTATAACAATAAATAGGTACCTACTTAAAATTTAATTAAATTAAAACGAAAAATAGGTCTCGACCAACCAATAAAATGTTTCTCACACTGCGCACATTTAAAATTAATGTCTTTTACTTGACAAATGCAAAATTGTCAGCAATAGACGGAGCCATATTTTTATTGCATTAAAAAAAGATAGAAAAACATTTATTCGTGATATTTTTATAAAAACAAAGAAACGGAAACTGAGACAAACATTGTCACGAAATGGTCCCAACTCAGCATATTGTTAACCTTACAGCCGACATTGGTCTTCCGTTGGAACCATTTTAACAACAGTTTAAAGAATAACGGCAACAATGAACCCGACAACTAAAATTTGTCACTAAAAATACGCTAACCTAATAACATAACATAATTTCTTACGCATTTCCAATGTAATTTGGAACGTAGGAGTCGTAGCTTCTAATAGTTGCGATGGATGTTACCACACGCCACTGTTGGCGTATGTAAGCGATTAAGAATTTCGGGGGAGTCGGTTGGATGCGACGTGGTTCAATTGGTAGAACACCCGTTGGGGCGCAAACCCAGGAGACGTGGGTTCGAATCCCACCGGCGCACCCGAAAAACTTTTTCGCTTTTAAATAATCTTAGATTCGGTGAGCAGCCGTACTGCTAATAAAATAAAAACTAATAACATAACACAAAAATTTACTATTTAACTAACTTACTGTTGGATCCGTTGACAGGGCAATCATAAAGGAATTTAGCTTCAACGCCAGACCACGCAGCAAAACTGAAGTACTCCACCGGAATAGGGTGTACGTCGAAGTATCGGAGTATGGGCGACTCGCCTTCCTTCCCAAATTCAAACAGTCCGTCTGTACGTAAAAACAAAATAAAGGGTCATCATCATCTTTTTAGGGTTCCGTCGTCAACTAGAAACCCTTATAGTTTCGCCATGTCTGTCCGTCTGTCTGTCTGTCTGTCCGCGGCTATGCTCAGAGACTGTTAGTACTAGAAGGCTGTAATTTGGCATGAATATATATATCAGTCACGCCGACAAAGTGGTTAAATAAAAAAACAAAGAAAATTTTTTTTGGGTACCTCCCCATAGACGTAAAGTGGGGGTGATTTTTTTTTCTCGACTAACCCTATAGTGTGGGGTATCATTGGATAGGTATTTGAAAATAAATAGGGGTTTTCAAAAACCATTTTTTGATAAAGTGAATATTTTCGGAGATATTCACTCCGAAAGTTCAAAATAATGTGTCCCCCCTCTAACTTTTGAACCGCACGTCTAAAAAATATGAAAAAAATCACGTAAGTTAAACTTAATAAATACTTTCTAGGAAAATTATTTTTAACTTAATCAGTTGAGCAGTTTTTAGGTTTTTGTAAAAAAATATTTCTAAACTAAGATTGTAATTTAACCTTCATTGGAAGCATTTTTTTCTTTAAGTACCTATAAGATCACGCTAACAGTATCTTCTTTCAAATAAAAAATATATTACATCTGTAAAACAATCAACATACATACTAGTTCTAGTAGACTGCAGTCGATTAGTTACCCAATTCGCCGATAGATGGCGCTGTACCGCCGACGTTGGGACCAAAACAACCACATTAATATAGTATGCAAAGATTTTTTCGTACTTGCTACGGAACCCTATCTTGGGCGTGTCCTTTTTTTTTTTTTTTTTTTTTAATTTATTTATAAATTTAATAACAACTTAAGTAGAATTACATATATATTCTCGCCAAACTGTTACGTTTGAGGGCGAGACGCGCTCAGTTTTTATACATATAATTAACCTATTAAACTCATCCTATAAACTATCTAACAGCTTCAGAAAAGAAACCAATAAATAAGTAGGTAGGTATAGGTACTTAACTATGAAAATTCAAGAAGACATTCTTTTAGTTTGTTCTTTAGCGTGAGTTTACTTAATCTAGGACTTTGTCGTAGCAACGTAATCTGGTTGAATATTTTTGGTACTACGTACTTTGAGGTTCTTTTGCCATAATAGTTTTTCACTTTTGGCTGCACAAGCTTTTTTTCTCTTACACTCCTAGTATTATATTTATTATTAGTTAATAATTTGTACTTTTCACTGTAATAATGCTCTAATCCTAGCAAGTATGTGACTTTCTTATCCACGGGTAAAATTTTACATAGGGAAAACAGTTTGTCATAGTCTTTTTCACAATCTTTCTTAACCTTTTTACTAACTAAGAACTTAATTAGCCTTATTTGTAAATTCCTTATATCTCTAATATATGTTGTCCGACACGCTCTTGGCCGGTTTTAATTTATTTTGGGGTTGAAATCGCTCGCGTCCGTAGGTTTACTCTCGACATCCTACACACGTGACCCCTGGGTAATGCTAAGCGAGCGATACAACTCCGGTGGTAGGCTTCGGCTTTGGCTGGTCACCACCCTGTAGGTTGAGCCAGGCCACCAAGCGACTCTGGTCGTGTTCCGGCTGATGCCTATAGAAGCCATTAATATACAGGTATTTTTTTAATAAGTGCACAAATTTTGATACGTGATTCAGTATCGTTAATAGATCACGATTATATGTTCAAGATTTTTTTCACATTTTGAAATTTGGGTTGTTAATAGTAATTCATCCAATAAATTGGTCGAGTTATACTATAAAAAAAAAAATAATAAGTGATAAATATTATAACGAAAAATACTGAAATTTGTTATTTTAACGACACTGTATCACATATTACAATGCACTTATTAAAAAAAATACCCTGTATTTGTTGTATGGTTTACACTGATGATGATGATGATCAATGCAAACGATTTGTTTTCTGACATACCTTTCCAAATTCTTATGTAAAAAGGCCTGAACTCAACAGATGACAGCACAGCGCTGGTTCTTGCCGTGTCTTTTGCATTTCTTCTTAAGTTCCTTCTCAACTCCGTGAACTTGTTCCCACCACCTCCAACCACTGTAATAAAAAATACGGTATTTTTCTAATAAAGTATTTGTTTCTATTTGTTCAACTATCTTAAGATCCCGATCCGCCCGGTCAGATAAGACTGAATCATATACGCTGTGCCGCGCTGCCGGTGTGTGTCACCGTGTATATTCAGTGTTATACCTATAGAGCGCGCTGGCCACGCTCCGTCAGCGCCGGCGCCCCGCGCTCTTGGTTTTTGGTGGCCCTTAAGGGAAGTATACAGGGTGTCCTAATACTCAACATTAACCTGGCACCAGGCGAAAGACGAAACTTGAACAGTTCTGGAAAAAATAAGAAAAAAAGTCCATGTATTGCCTCTTAGTCAAGCGATACTGGATTTTTTTTCGAAAACATCTAATACTAAAACTGATTTGTTATGCTGAAGTTTTCGTTTAGCAAAAATACTTACTGTAAGTATTTTTAGGAAAAAAACATTTCGAAACAGTTTCTTTTTAAAAAGAAACAGTTACATTTCAACTAAAAGGCGCTTACGATTACGGGCGAAATTCAGCGCGACAACCATGCATCTAACACTCCCTGAATAGCTGTTGAAACATCGAAAAGCCAGCCGGTCTTGAACTAGCCTTCAAACTCTAAGACAAACAACTGACGATCTCGACCTGACCATCCACATAGGCCCAACGTTCCGGTCCCAGCAGACCTATCTCGGATGTGCTGCTTAATTAGATAACACTTGCTAACTCCCTGTAATAGCTATTAAGTAGTTTGTACACAAGGATAGTTGTTTGACTTAGTTTGAGCTCATACTATTTATGTTGGGTAATAATACTTCGTGGGTGTTAAATTGAAATTTGTCTGACTAAATGGCTAGATACGAGTAAGGCGCATGCCACTACCAGAAGAGAGGTGGGACGGGGGCGCGTCGCAGTCTGCTTAGTTTGTTCGCATGCCGCGTCTCCGCCCCGTCTCTTCTGTCTGCTTTGGATCGCGACGCTTCTATACATTTAGTATGAAAACTGATTCAAGCGGCGCCGCGACTGCAGCGCGCCCCGGCCCACGTCTCTTCTGTGTGGCTTGTGCCTTAGACCGCGTATTTGTGGCTTGACCAGTTTTTCCATTTATGAGGCACTTAAGGTAGTGAACAAAACCGAGCCACACATGTGCAAGAAACTGCTTCAGAACAAAATGCACAAAACGAAAAATGTAACAGCTACAAGCAATACGTAACACTACGTATATTTTGAAACATGCAGAACGTACACTTAAAGGAAACCAGAGTTTGGCAGTGGAAAATGGTTAAATATATTATATGTTCAACGGTAAAGATGTATGAGAAGACAGAGGTGACAGCAGAAAGTAATGAATGGAAAAACAATATTCAAAAATACAAATCATACACATGGCCAGGGTGTTTGATATTATTAAAATATATAAGAAGGTTTAACACGTACAAACAAAAAGTAGAAAGTACATTCGTAAAACATAAGAATCTGAAAATGAATGAATAAATAAATTAAATAAAAAAACCGGAACCAGATCAGTAGATACGTCTGTTTTGGAGCTACCTACGATTATTTACCACACACAGGCAAAAGTGTGACAGAAAAAAATTAACAGTTTACTGGCCAGAGATTGAGCCCGAAAATGTACTCACTAGTTCAGTAAGACCTGATTCACTTTCGATTTTAACATTCCTAAATGGTAAGTATGTATATTATGTATCCATAAAAATAGACAAGGGCAGCGAATTCCATTTCTTAGACGTCTTTGTGTAAACAGCTACCTAGTGTATCAATAAATCATCAAAGTAGTGAAATATAATAATATGGATAACTCACCTCTTCAATCGAGTTTAACTCGCCATGTTTCGGACTATATCGTAGCTCTTCTTCTTGAAAACGTGTCGAAACATGTCGAGCTAAATTCGATCAAAGACCTGAGTTATTCGTATAGTTCAAAAAAGTCATCAACTTTTAAATAGCGAATTTTACTTACCAATTTCATACACCGGCATCGTAGTATTCGGATTGGCTACGGTTGACAGCAAAATATGTCCGTTGTTCGGAGCGAGGATGGCGATATGCATTTCTATGGAAACGTTAGAGTCCATCTTGATTTGCCGACGGTCCTCCGAATATATCCTATAGAATGTTTCGTACTTGTACCCGTGTCTGCATACATGCTCTTTGCATTGCGATGCCGCTGGAATTGGAATATAATATTTTATTTCTTTAAAACCGGCCAAGAGCGTGTCGGACACGCCCAAGGTAGGGTTCCGTAGCCATTACGAAAAAATCAAGTAATATTTTTCTAAGGATTTCGTATGTGTACGGAATCATCCAAGTTTAGGTATGTTTTATACCTTAGGCTACTATTTACTCTTAAACTACAAATAATTTCCAAGCAATCTTAGCCGCTATAATTTTCCTAGTAAATTTCATATATTTACTACCATTCTGAATTTTTTCAAATTTTTCCACCCAACAGTTTAGATTTTAGAGGGGGGGGGGACGGCCGATTTTAATGAAAATTTTCACTTTAAAGTTGAATATTTCGCAAACAGATCACTGAATAGAAAAATCATGTTAGCAACCCCGAAATGGTTTTAAAAGACCTATCCAACGATACCCCACACTATAGGGTTAGCCGAGAAAAAAAAAAATCACCCCCACTTTACGTCTATGGGAGGTACCCTAAAAAATTTTTTTTACTTTATTTTATTCAATCACTTTGTCGGCGTGACTGATATATATATTCATGCCAAATTACAGCTTTCTAGTACTAACAGTCTCTGAGCTTAGCCGCGGACAGACAGACAGACAGACAGACAGACGGACAGACATGGCGAAACTATAAGGGTTCCTAGTTGACTACGGAACCCTAAAAACCGGATAAGTGTGGGTCGCCCAGCACAAAAATTGTTCTTCTGAATAACCATACCTACAATATTATGTACCTACCAATAGTAGAGTTACCATTTTGTACAAATTTTACAAAGATGGCAAAAAACACGTTCCTTGTATTGAGACACCTTTGATTTTAAATTTTATTGTAAAATCATGTACCTATATTATAATAATAGATAGATTAGTGGCGTGACTTAGACCATGACGTCTTTATGCACCTACGGCTACCTAAAGATGACAATAGCGCATTTTAAACAATTAACCAATAATTTACAGATACGGCTCTAATAAATGGGCCATTCTTCTTTTCGTTGACCAGTCATTTTTAGTAATGTGCTCTTCAAATATTTTTTTTACAAAAACGGTAAAGTGCTCGGTTTTATCATTAAAGATTTAAATAGGCTCATAATTAAGCTTATATTTAAAATTATCACTAAGCATAAAAAGTAATCATTATTATCTATAAAGTATGTAACGCAGTGGACATGCGTGTCCCCGCCATTTGTATGGAAATTGGTGTATTTTCCGCTGAGTTACCAATTTTTTCCACAAAATTTCTTTGAATTTAAAGTTTTTTTTGCTTTAAAATATTAAATTTAGTTATTTCAGTTTTCATATAAGTTATTTACACTTGAAAAAAATCACCAGGTATGCCTTATATTTCACGAAAGATTAATGGTTACTTAAAAGTAGAATGGCCCAAATAAACCTTTTCCTAAATAACCAGATTAATTAGGTATTCAATTAACCACAAAACATGAGTTTTTGTAGCTTTAAAGTAAATAAAATAGTCAATTGAATTTGTTAACAATGTGACGTTAGGGTCTCCCTAAATATATCAACGCAGAATTGGCTTCAGCCGATAGGAAAAACCTTTATGTCAACGCAATAAGAGCGAAAAAGACGTCGATCGGCTCGGCTACGCGGGCTGAATGGGGCCGAGTTGACCGACGCCTTTTTCGCTCTTATTGCTTGCGTTGACATAAAGGTTTTTCCGATAGGCTGAAGCCGATTCCGAGTCGATAGATTTGGGGAGACTCTTACAATTCAGCATTACCGTACAGAATATATGGGGAATCGCGTTTTGATAGCTCATAAAAAGTATTTCATATAATTTATTGGTTGTGTCAAATAGCGTACTTAAAAGTGCAAGGTAAATGTGTTGTTAATTCAATTGAAAACACTATAAGAAATCAAAATTTAAACCTTTTAACCGCAAAGTCCATCCACGGAATTTAATAGCTTGATTATTACGCGAGTCAAATTGATAGCAACTCAAGTTACGGAAAGATTCCTAAACTTGTCAGCCATTACATTGAATAATTAATAAGATCCAAAGGACCATTCTAGCGATAAATAATAAAACTGGCCTCATTTCTGCCAACTAGGGATGGCGATGCTTCTTGAAAGAAATAGATTCAAATCGAATCCAAAAAAATGTTTGATTTAATCACACATAGATGAGCGATTTTCAAGTTACTCGAAAATAAAATACGAAAGTGGTAAAAATCTGCATATGCTACAATTGCTACAAAACCTTTTTTAAAGAAAATTTTTGATTAATTGACAAGATTAACACTTTCACTTTCCAGTGCCCCATATAAGGGTCACTGCGACTTAGCTTCACAGGTCTGTGCCCACATGTGGGGCACTAAGAATCAAACAGACTTGCATCCAGATTAGTACAATATCTTGTTTAAACACTGAGCAAGACGGTACAATGATTAAATTAATTTGCTGGACTTACCAGGAATTTTAAATTTGTATGAGGCTGTGAACGTGTTAAATGGAGTATTGTGTTTTTCTTTTTACTCTTATTTTAAAGCTAATATATTTTTTTAGCATTTTCGAGTGTTACTTGCAAGCAATATGATTTATTTCAAACTAAATACAAACTGAAATATAGATGCACAGAAAAAACCCCCAGAAAAAAGACCAATGCTGGGAATCGAACCCAGGTCCTCAGCGTTCCGTGCTGCGTGCTTGCCCCTACACCGTCACTGGTCTAGAAGTTAGCGACGAATCTTTCCCATACATCGTACACTTCAGTCTGTTATAATCACATTATGGAGTGATAAAGCGCGCATCTATGTTATGCCCTCTACCGAGAGACTTTAACACTCCTTCGGAGCTAACCGCTCACCTGGACCAAGAGATGGCGCTACTAAGCCAACTTTTACAAGTTAAGTATGAAGTATCTTTTTCTTTAAACAAGTTAGCTATGAAGTATCTTTTTTTTTTTGTACTTATTTTTTCAACTTCATTTTTTTATTACTTTTACGGTCATCCCGTGAAATCATAATAAATGCATAAGGTGATGATTTAGCAGATTGAAATGTATGATGTATAGGAAAGATTCGTGTCTAATCTCTAGACCAGTGGTGGTGTAGGGGTATGGCACGCGGCACGGAATGCTGAGGACCTGGGTTCGATTCCCAGCATTGGTCTTTTTTCTGGGGTTTTTTCTGTGCATCTATATTTCAGTTTGTATTTAGTACGAAATATATCTTTTTCTATTTTTTTTTTCAACTTCATTTTTTTATTACTTTTACGGTCATCCCGTGAAACCATATATTTCAAACTAAATACAAACTGAAATATAGATGCACAGAAAAAACCCCAGAAAAAAGACCAATGCTGGGAATCGAACCCAGGTCCTCAGCGTTCCGTGCTGCGTGCTTACCCCTACACCATCACTGGTGTAGAAGTTAGCGACGAATCTTTCCCATACATCGTACACTTCAGTCTGTTATAATCACATTAGGCAGTGATAAAGCGCATCTGTGTTAATGCCCTCTACCGAGAGACTTCAACACTCCTTCTTCTTTGTATTTAGTTTGAAATATATGGTTTCACGGGATGACCGTAAAAGTAATAAAAAAAATGAAGTTGAAGAAAATAAAAAATAAATAGAAAAAGATACTTCATACTTAACTTGTAAAAGTTGGCCTAGTAGCGCCATCTCTTGGTCCAGGTGAGCGGGTAGCTCCGAAGGAGTGTTGAAGTCTCTCGGTAGAGGGCATTAACATAGATGCGCTTTATCACTGCCTAATGTGATTATAACAGACTGAAGTGTACGATGTATGGGAAAGATTCGTCGCTAACTTCTAGACCAGTGATGGTGTAGGGGTAAGCACGCAGCACGGAACGCTGAGGACCTGGGTTCGATTCCCAGCATTGGTCTTTTTTTCTGGGGTTTTTTCTGTGCATCTATATTTCAGTTTGTATTTAGTTTGAAGTATAAAACATACCTAAACTTGGATGATTCAGTAGGTACACATACGAAATCCTTAAAAAAATATTACTTGATTTTTTCGTAATGGCTACGGAACCCTACCTTGGGCGTGTCCGACACGCTCTTGGCCGGCTTTTTACTTCTTATTTTCTGCACCCGACTGTCGAAGGAGGGTTATGTTTTTCAAGCGTACGTATGTATTTAAGTGGGAATGTATGTATTATTATTCTTTGGCACGAACTGCAGCCTAAATGGCTCAATGGATTTAAAGTATGAGGTGTAATTAGATTCGTCTCAGTTGGGAAAGGGTTGGAGAGTTGGGTACGGTTTTTAAGCTCAACAATCGTTTGTGGATGCTAAAAAGGTTACAATAACTCGATTTCACGAACCTAAAATGAACACTGTTATGTAACTTAAATAGAAAAAAATATCTTAATTTCGATTCTTAAGTTTGACTTAATTTTGTTTCAAAATGATAATAAGTAAACACTGGTTTTTTTACTTTAATGAATCGATTTACGATTTAATTGATCGAATACAGATTGACATCCCTAGGTTTCATAGGAGTTATAACTAGCCGTCGAGTTTAAAACACAAGTTTGAAAATTTAAAAGAGCTCCGTATCAATTTAAATAACTTGGAAAACCTCTTGGGGCTTCGGTTGATTAATAAATTACCGGTATTTGAGTGGATTGAAATTAGGCAGTTTTATTTTTAAACGGATACCTATTAATTTGCATTTAACTGCGGCTTGAATATTAAGTTGGCTTTTAAATATGCCTTATCATTTATCAGTATTAATAAATAAATTAAATAAAATTTCATGCTTAGGGTATTTCAATGTAATCGATACTTATAACAGAGTAAGCGTTAAGGGATAGTTAAGATAAAAAAAAAGATATGAACAGACCTAACAGTCGTTTTTAGTTCTGAAGAGATGCATTGAAAGCATTTGCTTTGTAACACGTTCAAGAAACCATTGAAAGACAGTGTTGCGGCTTGCCGCAAAATTATATTGAGTGGGGCTAAATACTGATCGATGTTTTTTTTTATTTGTATCTTGTATCGAATGAAGTGTTGTTAATGTAGCAACAATTTTGGCAGAAAGTTTTAGTTGGTCTTAATTTTGTTAGCAAAAAAACCTTCCTTTTTCATCTTTTTCCTATTATTTTATGACGCTGTGATACTCTAGGTACCTACATAATTATCATTGAAATATAAAATCACTATGTTTAAAAACGAGATAACGGCTTGTTGCTAGTTCTAAATGGATGCATTAATTTATAAACATAGTATATAACTACAATATCTGCTGCATTGGTCCTTTGTTTGAAGTCAGTTAAAACCCCACTAAGCGTAAATACTGCGGGAATTTACAACGCTATTTTTCAATGGGCCCATTATGACCCATGACTCAATTGAAATGAAAAATATCTTAAAAATAACTTAATTGGGTCATTCACATTTTTTTGTTCGCGTCTCTTCTGTGGTCATGTTTAAAGTTAAGGGTCTATAGCCAATATTTTTAGTCATGTCTTAATCGGCGTGTGAGACGCCTGGCCAACTTTCGGCCTATTTAAATAAATCTTAAGTTTGTAGACTAACCCCTGTTTCACCATCCATTGATCAAATTTATTTGACGGATAAATGTGATGCCGTCTCTGTTTGTTTTGTTCGAATAGACGCAGACGGCATCACATTTATCCGTCAGTTAAAATTAATCAAATCAAGTGGTGGAATTCTTATAGCAAAAATCAAATGTCAAGAGGGAATGACCATTGTGTTTTATCGACTGTCGATAGTTAAGTGTCACATAGAACGACATGTTTTAGACCGCGAAATTAAACCTATATGCCTGTAAAGCCTTTGCCCTGCAGTGGAACTCTATAAAATCGGTAACATGCGAAGAGATTCGATAAAATCGATAACTGAAGTAGTTGATAAAACATAACGGCCAACCCCTCTTGAAGTTTGATTTATACTATGAGAATTCTCAGGTCTAATTTAATACATGTTGTGCTAACTAAGTGACAGTTACTTAATCATCGATATTCGATAAAACAAAAAAAAAATAAAAAAACCTGTACTTTGAACTCTCAACAAATACTCACTGTGATAGCTAAAAGTATAATTTCCATCGGCTTCAGTGGCACTGATAAAAACGCCAAACAAAAACAAAATCCGCCAATCCATTGCTAAAACTTTTTTAGTAAAAATTACTCTTTTAGTAATAAGTAAAAGTAAATATATTTAGCGGCGATAATAAGGACAGTGAGTGAGTGGGAGCCGACACATAAATAACACTCACAGTGGACAAATAGTGACACTTCTGCAACATAAACTTACAGTGTGCGTTAAGTTGGTAGGGTTAGTTATTATTTTTGATTTTAACAGCTTTTTACCAATTTTCATCTCTTTTATTTACAACGGTTTTTTTCAATCAATTCTTTAATTCGTAAGTGACGTATTAGAGTTTAAAATCGATAATGCGCAGAAGAAAAAGTCTGTCTCAATATTTTGAGACATGGAAAAAGTTATTTTTAATATGTCAGTTTTGAGTCATCATCATCATCATCATCATAATCCCGGCCTATATACGACTCTGTGCAGGGCGTAGCCTTCCTCCCAGAATGAGAGGGTTTGGACCGAAGTTCCCACGCGGGCTCAATGCGGATTGGAAACTTCACACATACCACTGAATTTTTTTTCAGACGTGTGCAGGTTTACCTTCACCGTGAATCTCATGGTAAATGGGCCAATCAACTTTTATACCCACACTAATCTGGCCGCGATATTTTTCAAACAATTGCAGATTTTTGTAAGTAAACATGTTTTTTCTGTAATTTAATAGATGGTGTACATGAATACACGCCATCCTACGTAAGTTTAACCTATTAACCTTTGTGAATCGCTTATATTATCCAGATTAAACTACTGTGATGTTGTTTATGAAGGCTGCGTTGTTGGTCGTTCCAAGAGGCTTTTACAGCGAGTGCAAGACGCATGCGCTCGCTTTTGTTTCCGTGTCCCTCCCCGGTCCCACATCACTCCGTACCTGAACGCCGCTAACATGCTGAACATGCCTGCACGCAGGCGCATGCACCTCGCCACTTTGCTGTTCGGTGTGAGACGCTACAGGACACCATTGTACCTCTTCAATAAAATTGTTTGGTCGAAGAGTGAGCGCAGGAGTGCTATGGTTCTTGTGCCTAAACACCAGACCGCGGCATTCCGTGGAAGTTTTAAGTTCGCGGCGTCTAAGTGCTGGAATGATATTCCTCCCCCTATCCAAGGAGCGTCAAGTAAGTACACCTTCAAGCGCAAGCTGAAGGATCACTTCTTAACGCTCCAAAAATCCTATCCGTAAAAACCAGCACCCACACATTGATTAAACCAGCCTGTTGTTTTTAAACATATCTTCTTCGTTTACTTTTTCTTTATTTTAATTTATTTATTTACTTATTAACTTATTATGCTTCTCTTTAATAAATCTATACTATTTATCAATTCATTATCATTTTATTAATTTACTAGCTTTTGCCCGCGACTCCGTCCGCGTGGAATTAGTAATTTGGCCAGATTTTTTTTTATCCAATTTGCTTTTTCATCAATTATGGCTCTCCTTAGATCTTTCCGGAAGAATTGAAACTTCATAATAAACCAACCCGCCCTCAACCCGCTCCTAACCCGCCCCCAACCCGCCACCAACTCACTCTCAAACCGCCCCCAACCCGCTCCCAACCCGCCCTCAACCCGCTCCCAACTCGCCCCCAACCTGCCCCAACCCGCTATCAACCCGCTCTCAACCCGCCCCCAACCCGCTCCTAACTCGCCCCCCCCACCCGCTCCCAACCCACCCCCAACCCACTCTCATCCCGCCCTCAACCCGCCCCCAACCCGCTCCCAACTCGCCCCCAACCCGCCCCCAACCCGCTCCTAACCCGCCCCAACCCACTCCCAACCCCCCCCCAACCCGCCTCCAACTCGCTCTCAACCCGCCCCCAACCCGCTCCCAACCCACCCCCAACTCGCTCTCAATCCGCTCCCAACCCGCCCCACCCCCTCCCAACTCGCCCCCCCATCCCGCTCTCAACCCGCCCCCCCACCCGCTCCCAACCCGCCCTATCTGACTGGGCTATCTAACACTGAAAGAATTTTTCAAATCGGAGCAGTAGTTCCCGAGATATAGAAGTTTTACTTCAAAACCCACGATTTTGAAACATTCTTCCGCTCCTATTGGTGTTAGCGTGATGATATATAGCCTATAGCCTTCCTCGATAAATGTGCTATCTAACACTGAAAGAATTTTTCAAATCGGAGCAGTATTTCCTGAGATCAGCGCCTATAGTAGTTTTACTTCAAAAACCCCCGATTTTGAAACATTATTCCGCTCCGCTCCGCTCCTATTGGTGTTAGCGTGATAATATATAACCTATAGCCTTCCTCGATAAATGGGCTAACTAACACTGAAACAATTTTTCAAATCGGAGCAGTAGTTCCTGAGATTAGCGCGTTCAAACAAACAAACAAACAAACTCTTCAGCTTTATATATATTACTATAGATTTCTATATAAGTAAGTGGTTTATTATAGTATATTTGTGTATCGTTCCGTGGGTCACAGACGGTTCTGACAGAAAATCAGCGCTGCAGGCATCAGCATAATGCTGAGTCAGCGACCGTTTCACCTTTGCGGGGACACACATGCAGAGCTGTGTATGTACATGTTTGTTACTTCATTGTATGTTGTCTTTGTTTTTTTTTTGTGTGAATTTGTGTGTACTTTCTTGTATGTGTGTCTTGTAAATGTGAATAAATGTCTTCTTTTTTTCTTTCTTTTTTTCTTTAAACCGTGAAATATCTTGTTGGAAGTACGATGTTTCGGTAACGCCAGAGACAATTTTGGTTACGTAGGAGACGCCCAAAGTGTCGGTGTAAAGGTTGATTGGCCCAAATTTCAAATGTAACTTCGGCCATACATTCCAAAAACTGAGAGTTGTGAGCCGGAGCTCGAACCCACGATCAGGTTTGAAAGGCCATAGGCCAAACCATTAGCTTTTTATGTACCTACAAAAAAAACAAAGTATTAGTTTGTCGCCCGCTGCGTTGACGCTTGCAATCAAAGAGGAAGCGCCGCGCTGGTTATCTCCCGGACGCCGATAACCGTCTGCCGTTTTACTGTCGCTGCTAATAAAGAGCTCTGCTGATCCCTGCCCTAGTTTTAGTGGTCCGCGCCCTTAGACAGTGCATATACACTTCATACAATAAAGTACTTCCCCACCGATATCGTTGACACGTAGTGATTCCAAAGTACGGTCGCGGAGCACGAAGAACTTCGTACAATGACCTTCACTAAACTTCATTTCAAAAGAATCTGAAAATCTCATAGGATTCTTAGCCAGCTGACATGGACACTGATCTGTCAAGGTATGATAGAAAACAAAAAAAAATAATATTAGTTTTATATTAATCATATTTTTAGGAATCTAAACCGTCAGGTGTTCATATCAGGTGGCTAGAACTGTCTACTAGATTGTTAGATTCCATTGAAATGAAGTTCGTCGCTTTGACTGTATCATGTGACACAGTCGGCGGTGGACCGGCGGGTAGTAAATATGGCGGTTGTCTTGTTATGGCGCGACTATTATTTAATCTGTAGCCTTTGATATCCAGAGATAAAATAAAAAAGTTTTTTAATAAAAACATTTTTGCTACCAGTAGTTTTTGTTGTTTTTGTTGTTTTGAACCCTGGGGAGGCCAATGTTCAGCAGTGGACGTCTTTCGACTGAAATGATGATAATGATGATGACTTCTTGCTATTTGTTACTGCATATTGTTATGCAAACTAGATATCTATACCAAATTTCTAGTCTAGAAGTGGGTGAAATTCGACTTTAGTGATTTGGCATAATACTGACATTGAAAGTTAATATACAAAATATTTAAAAAAAATCGAATTGTTTGTAGCACTGTTTGTAACAGAGTTACAAAAAAAATAGTCTCATATTTTACTATTTTTTTCACAACGGAACATTGCTTTAAATTTCGATTCCAACTTGACCGCAAGAGGTCAATTTCCTGACTGTCTCATAAATAATAAGATGGACAAACGTTGTTATGTAAGTACAGTCAAGAGCTTTAATTTGGGACCCACTTCAGGTTGACAGTCCTGTCATATTGTATAGGAATTCAAAGGATATTTTTTTGAAATGGGTCCCAAATTAATGCACGCAACCGTATGTAACAACAAAATAAGAAACAAATCAAACATAATCGCCAGTGTGATATGGTATGGGTCTAATGGATTATCACCTACGCGAGCGAAGTCGCGCGTAAAGGCTAGTGCTTGATAATAGCTATTTATGCAACTGGATCGTAATAGGGGTCCTTAAAACACGAATGTGGTTTCATGAAACGAGGCGTAGCCGAGTTTCATAAATGGTCACATGAGTGTTTTAAGGCCTAATTACGTACAGTTGCATACTAGTATTTTATGCAACTGTTGTATAAGTGAGGTCTTAAAAGGCGAGTGACTTAAGTTGCGATACGAGCGAAAGCGAGTATCGCAATGGAAGACGGCACGAGCCGTTAAGACCAAATTATACACCGTTGCATACAATATTTTTGCTACGACTCGACTCTACTGTACTGTACTGTACCCTACTGTAGGGTACAGTCGGGTACAGTAGGGTACAGTAGGGTAAAATAGGGTAAAGTCGGGTACAGTCGGGTACAGTAGGGTAAAATAGGGTACAGTAGGGTACAGTCGGGTACAGTAGGGTAAAATAGGGTACAGTAGGGTACAGTCGGATACAGTAGGGTAAAATAGGGTACAGTAGAGTACAGTCGGGTACAGTAGGGTAAAATAGGGTACAGTAGAGTACAGTCGGGTACAGTAGGGTAAAATAGGGTACAGTCGGGTACAGTAGAGTAAAGTAGGGTACAGTCGTGTACAGTAGGGTAAAATAGGGTACAGTAGGGTACAGTCTGATACAGTAGGGTAAAATAGGGTACAGTAGAGTACAGTCGGGTACAGTAGGGTAAAATAGGGTACAGTAGAGTACAGTCGGGTACAGTAGGGTAAAATAGGGTACAGTCGGGTACAGTAGGGTAAAGTAGGGTACAGTCGTGTACAGTAGGGTAAAATAGGGTACAGTAGGGTACAGTCGGGTACAGTAGGGTAAAATAGGGTACAAAAGAGTACAGTCGGGTACAGTAGGGTATTTTACCCTACTGTACCCGACTGTGTCCTATTTTACCCTACTGTACCCTACTGTACCCTATTTTACCCTACTGTACCCTATTTTACCCTACTGTACCCAACTGTACCCTATTCTACCCTACTGTACCCGACTGTACCCTTTTTTACCCTACTGTACCCAACTGTACCCTATTATACCCTACAGTACCCGACTGTACCCTATTTTACCCTACTGTACCCGACTGTACCCGACTGTACCCTATTTTACCCTACTTTACCCGACTGTACCCGACTGTACCCAACTGTACCCTATTTTACCCTACTGTACCCGACTGTACCCGACTGTACCCGACTGTACCCTACTGTACCCTATTTTACCCTACTGTACCCGACTGTACTCTACTTTATTCAACTCAGCAGGTCTAAACTGGGCTTTAGTGTTGAGTGTACCCTACATTTAATATTATGTGGCAGCTAGGTGTATCGTAATAACGACATTACGACACAAGTGCTGTTATGGCGAATAGATTAAGTATAGACTTTCTGAAGTCATATTATCTATGTTCTTATATATTTGTTCGCGACCATGTAAAAACCAGATAAAAGAACAGGAGTAGGAAAAATATTTTATCTTCTCTCACACCTTTTTTTGCATAATAAAATCTTGATAGCATTTTTCGTACCTATAATTTTCTGGACTTTGCTGGTACCTAATCAATTATGAGTCATTTCCTTCGCCGCATCTAAAATATCGGGCGGAGTCAAATTTTCTTCGCATTCACTGATATCAGACATTTTTTAAGCAAGAACACAATAAAATTTTCCCACGAAAATTCGTACACCAAAACGACACGTAAAATCGCTGCCAATTGAAATTGCGAACAATGTAAATAAACCATTTAATGAAATATCCATATTCTAACACTTGTTTATTGTTTTAATGGTTTAGGATAGTGTTGTGTTAAGTATTGATTAAATAACACACGGATTTAGCAGTATTTGATGAGGGATAATGGAAATTAAACACATTTTAAATATAGGTACAAGGTATGTTTACATTGTTTACAATTTCAATTGACTGACAGTTTAGGAATGGAATGGCGCTAAAACCCAGTACGTCACCGCGCATGTGCGCGCATGCGCTAAAGCCCACTTCTGCCACAGACAAGTGAAAATTGGAATCAAAACTTGGTGATATAAACTTTTTGGATTTGCCCTGTATCGTAATGGTAAAAAAAATTGTTTTATAACATTATTTCGTTAGAAGAAAAGTGTTATAATGTGTTTTTTTTTTAATATTTCGGTATTGTGTTTATAAAGTATGTCAATATAAACTCGTTTTGAATTTTATAATTCGAATTTCACGACATGAGAGTAGATAAAGTAAATTAATCGACGTAGGTACTCGTTACAGCAAAACGTTTTTAGCATCAAATGAAAGCAAGAGTTGGAACAATTCCAAACGAGGTTCTAATCCCGTGCAGCCAAAATGATCTTAGACTCGTCTTATAGGAATGCAAATGATGCCTCGTGCTGACGTACTTCGCTTTGGGTTAGAGACTTTTACTATCTACGATTCTTTAGGCTTATAAATGTTCTAATCTGTCGTGATATGTATATTATGCTGTTATAACTATGTTTCAACCTTTTTCCATGCATAGTGCATATCATCATCTAAGGCGTTACAGCCGCGGGTGGGCCTTAGCCTGGTTCAGTAAATCTCTCCAGTCCGATCTATTTGCGGCCTCCCTTCTCCAACTCATCACCCCCAGTTTCTTGGTGTCCTGTTCGACGCCGTCCAACCATCTGAGCTTGGGCCTGCCTCTACTTCTGCGGCCTTCCGGCCGACCTTCCAGAAGGCGTTTGGGTACTCTGGCCTCATCCATCCGCACCACGTGCCCTGCCCACCGCAGGCGTCCGATCTTTATGGCATTAATGAAGTTTGGTCATCGTACATTTGGTATAGCTCGTGGTTATAACGCGTCCGCCATCTCCCATCCTCCATCACAGCTCCGAAAATGCGCCTAAGTATTTTACGCTCAAATACCAACAAGGAATTTTCGTCCTTTTTGCTCAGCACCCAACATTCAGAACCGTAGGTGAGAATAGGCCTTAATAAGGTTTTATACAGAAGCAGTTTTAGGCTTCTTGGAAGAAGTTTCGAGCGAAAGTATCTTAGCAGGCCGAAGTAGCACCTGTTAGCGGCCATTATCCGCCATTATCGACCATATAAATCTGACACGAGGATTCGATTTTTGACCCGTACAAAAAACCACGCTGTTAGTGGTTTGACCTAGGGCCTCTCAAGCAGAGGGTCGTGAGTTCAAGCCTGGGCTCGCACCTTTGAGTTTTTCGGAATTAATGTCTTCAGTTGTTTTAGGACGAAGAAGTAACAAACACACACACAGCATGCCCCTCCCCCCCCCCTCCGTATACCCGTAGGTGAAACTTGTAAGTTCACGCGGCTTTTTTATCTTTCCCAAACTTTTTCTTTATCAATCTGAATTTAAGTACCGCACCACACCGACCCTTATAAAGAAGCTTCCACACTGCAATTTGGGATTCTATCAACTCCCCAGGACCTGGTAAAAACTGTGGAAATTCGCGTGTTTTTTATCAATAACACCCTTCATTATTCCTGTTATAATCGGTCATTCCCTTTGAGGTTCCAGGAAGTCTTTGAAGTTATTTTGTTTGAAAAAATCTCATTCCGTTTGAGTTATTCGGGCTTTAAGATTGAGGTGTATCAAAGCGATTAATTAAGGGTCTTCGATGGAAAAACGGAATTGATTGTTTCCGTTGGAGTTGGCAATGTATACTAAATAGTAGTACTTAACACCTCAACGCATCGAACCCGGTATTGGAAAATAAAACTTACATTATTTCTATTTGGATATCGATTGTGTAGTTAAGCAGTTAATTTTACTACGAAACAAGATATTAAAAGCTCTTTCATTCTGAGAGGAGACCTGAGGCCCTATTGTCTTACAAGCGGATGCTTGCCACCGCTTTCACCATCTCTTTCTGTCACCCTCTCATGCCGTTTGACAAAAAGTAATAGTGAATGTAATAGCAAGTGTAACCGCGTTAGATAAAATAAGCGTACCTACTGTGCCCAACAGCGGTACATCTCAAATCTCCAATGTAGATCCGTGGGAACGCTGCGGTGAGACTCCAATCGACCAGCAGATCAAGCGCCGCAAGTGGAACTGGATCGGTCACACGCTCCGAAGGGACCCCCAGCACATACCGAGGCAAACCCTAGACTGGAATCCCCAAGGGAAACGGTAACGTGGCCGCCCTAAGCAATCCTGGCGGCGGAAGAAACACGAAGCTCAAGACCGTTCGAGATGGCGACGTACTGTGGACGCCCTCTACCCCATCCAGGGGACACAGGACATTAAATTAAAATAAAGTCAAGTAAGTCAAGCCCAACAGCGGGACGTATAAAGAGCGAAGATGGTGGAACATGTATCAAACTAGTTATGACGTCATGGGGCCGCTTAGATCATTACGGTGTGTTTGAGTCCTCGGATAAGCCCCCGCGGAGGTGGCAATTAGCGCCCATAATAAAACTGAGGCGTCTTAATCTGAGCGCTCGTAAAGCAAGTTAGGCGGGCTGTTAACGACGAGCGATAGAGTTTGGTTTAATTTTGATTACTAAAGTCTCCGTCCATTAGATAAATAAAATGGTCATTCATACAAACTAACTCACTCATGTGGACTCGCTCCCTAACAAAAACTATTTTAGCTCGTTAACTTGATTTAATGAGCTGTTATAAAATTTGTTGTGTCTGCGTTAGTATTAAGTATTATTGTCTTTTTGTTTAGTACTTTAGTCCCTTCGGAATGTACAGTCAAGGAAACTAATCACGTAGGTACCAGGTGGGACCGTTTTCATTGCAAAATGTCATGTTCATATTCCATACACCTGCCAAAGAAATCATCGTGAAATTGATTGCGAAAAGGTTCCATCATGTTACGCGATTCAGTTTCCGTTACTATAATCGATTGCTGTTGATGCTCCAAAAAATATCATGACACGGAGATTTTTTTTTCTGTTTTTTTTTTTCGAGGCTTTAGTGCACCTGTGTGACTATGCCAGCCTGACACGGAGAATTTACACCAATTGACCCGTACCTCTACCATGAGTTTACACTAGTTTACGTGACCGTACTCGCTAGCGACGGCGTAAATTATTTGTATGGAGAATATTACAGCGCCTCTAGCGGTCACTTACGGAAGTACAATTCTCCATACAAATCATTTACGCCGTCGCTAGCGAGTACGGTCACTGTGAACTAGTGTAAACTCATGGTAGAGGTACAGGTCCCTAATTAATACTGTTGAAATTTCTCACACAAAGTTTATAACCTGGTTTAACATATAGGATACTTTTTATAACCGGAGAATCCAGAAAGTTCCCGCTGGATAGCGGGAGACGAATTCTTTACAGACGGCGTCGCGGCCAACAGCTAGTAAATATATAAGTGTGGAGAAAGTCGTTAACGACAAGCGACGTGCCGCATCTCAATGCTTCACGTTACGCCATACCCTCAAAACGTGTCATAAATTAAGTCATTAAAAGCCATCAACGGCGCCAGCGCCGCCGTGTTTACCACCAATTAAATACCGATTTAGTGGCATTAATCATCAATTGTTATGAATGTGCTTTTAGACACAGTAGCAGTGTTTAAGTATGCTTGAACGCAGCTAATCTAAGCCTTCAGACGAGTGAATAGAGCGAGTTTCAGTCCATTGCGGGGCCGCGCAGCTTTGTAGTTATATGTGATCGATCATTGACGACAATGTATTGACTCTCTACTGTGTTTCTCTCATCGTCTGAATACGTTTTAGCGAGTTCCATTTCTCACATTGTAGCGTTTTTATGTAATAAATAGTAGCTGACGCCCGCGGCTTCGCCCCCCGCTGAAGTAGATTAAAAAGCATTTTCCCGTGGGAATGAGATATTTTCCCATGGTAAAAAGTAGCATATATTTCAAACTAAATACAAACTGAAATATAGATACACAAAAAAAACCCCAGAAAAAAGACCAATGCTGGGAATCGAACCCAGGTCCTCAGCGTTCCGTGCTGCGTGCTTACCCCTACACCATCACTGGTCTAGAAGTTAGCGACGAATCTTTCCCATACATCGTACACTGCAGTCTGTTATAATCACATTAGGCAGAAAAAAAAAAAATGATGTTGAAGAAAATATAAAAATAAATAGAAAAAGATACTTCATACTTAACTTGAAAAAGTAGCATGGTTTAAATAAGAAAATATTTTAACGCAGTCGGGTTTTTCATCTAGTATTTTGATATGTTCCGTTGACACTGTCAGATGTAAAACAAAGCCACTAATTTTTTTCAAATCCTTGGGAATTTAGTAGGTATAACCCCAAAATTTCAAAATTAAGCCGCTCTGAGCTTCTAGCGCTAATCGATTTTAGGTACTACTTTTGCACTCGTGTAAGCGCAAGCGATACAAGTTCCCTGACCGATGGCCGAAGGAGCACTAACGCAACTAACTATACGAACAAGGGGGGGGGGGGGGGTGAAGCAAGTAAAGTTAAGTAATATTAATCATCAAAACTAAACTGAAAATTGCGGAAAAGGTATTTAATGCGAAAATGAGCCTGTTTCTTATTTTTGAGAGGCACACTAACTAAAGACCACGGCACACCCAGTGTGCCGCGGCACACACTTTGCGGAACACTTGAGTTAGATAATAAGCCTACTGTAGTTTATAAAATGAAGTCGCAATTCATGATTAGTAGGTAGTTAGCCTATAAATGTATTTTGAACTGTTATGCAATGTTAATACCACAGAAATAATAATAAAGAGGATAGAAGTGCCTTAGACGCGTGACCTTGGCGCCGCGCTTGTGACTCGTAGGTCAAAAGCGCGCGACTTGTGGCTCAGTGCTATTTGAAACGTGGGTATGACAACAAGTGCTTTAAAATGGTGTTTTGCAGCATTAGAAAGAAAGAAAGAAAGAAAGAAAAACATTTATTTATGACAACAAACATGTATTTATAACAACATTAGCAATTGCGGAAACTCGTCCACACTGTGTAATTACACTAATAAGGGGATTACATTTCATTGGTATGTATTAATTTAATGTAATAATGCGGTTTATATCAAAATACAACTTGAGAAAATATTTCATTATGGAATATTGGTTTACACGTTATTAACACGGAACTTCATATACCATTGCTACTCATGCCCATAAAAACGCAGATCGTTTTGAATTATACGCAGCAATGTAAAGTAATTTTTGATAACCCTTCCGTCTTGCACAAAAGTTCGTGGTACGGACAAAAAAACATGTTACGACTAGTACAGACATAATGCCGACGCGGCCAATAAATGGCGCCGTTGTGTAAATGTGGGTATGACTTACGTTGAGTGTTATTCAACGCTATCTCTAAGGTGTAAGGTTCATAATTGTTTGTAAGCAAAAATTTTAGTAATTGTGTGCGTGATTGCGTAGTACGGTTCCGGTCTTTTGCATGTGTGCATTAACACAGTAAGTAGAGGGGATGAAGTAGCGACACGAGTTCCGGAAGAAAATAGGAACTAAGGCATTTCTATCCTCTTTATTATTATTTCTGTGGTTAATACCGTTGAGGACGTTGCAGACATAATTCCTTCACACACCGCCGCTTTGGAATACAATGCTCGGAGCGTGCTATTGTGTGTGACCACGCCATTATTAAGACGACGAGGGACTGTGAATGAAACTAGCCAGAGACTGCTTAAGTATATAGATTTTCGGCAATTCCCGCGGGATGAAGGAAAAAAAAAACCGGCCAAGAGCGTGTCGGACACGCCCAAGTTAGGGTTCCGTAGCCATTACGAAAAATCAAGTAATATTTTTCTAAGGATTTCGTATGTGTACGGAATCATCCAAGTTTAGGTATGTTTTATACCTTAGGCTACTATTTACTCTTAAACTACAAATAATTTCCAAGCAATCTTAGCCGCTATAATTTTCCTAGTAAATTTGATATATTTACTACCCTTCTGAATTTTTTCAAAATTTTCCACCCAACAGTTTAGATTTTAGAGGGGGGGGGACGGCCGATTTTAATGAAAATTTTCACTTTAAAGTTGAATATTTCGCAACCAGATCACTGAATAGAAAAATCATGTTAGCAACCCCGCAATGATTTTAAAATGCTTATCCAACGATACCCCACACTATAGGGATAGCCGAGAAAAAAAATATCACCCTCACTTTACGTCTATGGGAGGTACCCTAAAAAAATTTTTTTTTACTTTTTTTTATTCAATCACTTTGTCGGCGTGACTGATATATATATTGATGCCAAATTACAGCTTTCTAGTACTAACAGTCTCTGAGCTTAGCCGCGGACAGACAGACAGACAGACAGACAGACGGACAGACATGGCGAAACTATAAGGGTTCCTAGTGGACTACGGAACCCTAAAAAGAATAACATACTAACCATATACGGACGGACAGCAAAGTCTCAGTAATAGGGTTCCTTTTTTACCCTTTTTAGGGTTCCGTAGTCAACTAGGAACCCTTATAGTTTCGCCATGTCTGTCCGTCTGTCTGTCTGTCTGTCTGTCCGCGGCTAAGCTCAGAGAATGTTAGTACTAGAAAGCTGTAATTTGGCATGAATATATATATCAGTCACGCCGACAAAGTGATTGAATAAAAAAAAGTAAAAAAAATTTTTTTAGGGTACCTCCCATAGACGTAAAGTGGGGGTGATTTTTTTTTCTCGGCTAACCCTATAGTGTGGGGTATGTCTTTTAAAATCATTGCGGAGTTGCTAACATGATTTTTCTATTCAGTGATCTGTTTGCGAAATATTCAACTTTAAAGTGAAAATTTTCATTAAAATCGGCCGTCCCCCACCTCTAAAATCTAAACTGTTGGGTGGAAAAATTTGAGAAAATTCAGAAGGGTAGTAAATATATCAAATTTACTAGGAAAATTATAGCGGCTAAGATTGCTTGGAAATTATTTGTAGTTTAAGAGTAAAGAGTAGCCTAAGGTATAAAACATACCTAAACTTGGATGATTCCGTACACATACGAAATCCTTAGAAAAATATTACTTGATTTTTTCGTAATGGCTACGGAACCCTACCTTGGGCGTGTCCGACACGCTCTTGGCCGGTTTTTAACCCTAAAAAACAAGTGCGAGTCGGACTCGCACACGATGGGTTCTGTACCATTATCTATAAAAACAGCAAAAAAATCACGTTTTTTGTATGGGAGCTCCCTTAAATATTTGTTTTATTTGAATTATTCATTTTTAAAGTGAATATATAACTAAATATTCTGTGAATATTTTAAGGGTCTACCTGTAGCCGTTATCAATATCGAGCGAAAACGAGCAAAAAAATCACGTTTGTTATAAGGCAGCTCCCTTAAATATTTATTTTATTCTGTTTTTTAGTAGGTATTTGTTGTTATAGCGGCAACCGAAATACATCATCTGCTGTGAAAATTTCAACTGTCTAGCTATCACGATTCATGAAATACAGCCTGGTGACAGACGGATGGACGGACGGACGGAAGGACAGCGAAGTCTCAGAATAGGGTCCCGTTTTTACCCTTTGGGCATGGGACCCTAATAATCGTTCAAAATCATGTTTTGCCATTGTTTCGACGCATGATTCTGTCTAATAATTTATCTACGGTCGTAGGTTACTAGGTGGTGTTTATGCAAAGCCAGCCAAGCTGACTGCATTGTCATAAGGCGTCTCAGTGAAGTGAACTAACGACCTTAACATGTATTGAGGACAGCCAAGTACTGTAATTATGAACATTACTAATGATTTGATTCAGGCGTTCGATCCATGTTGTAGGAAAATATGGAAATAATTAGGATCGAGGGACTGATTTCTGGTGTGCATAAATGCTGTGTACAATTGTAATTGTGTTGTAGACAAACCCATGTTATTCTTGTAAGGTCTGAATTGTGCTACGGTTTATATTATAATTGTACCTAACTGATAAATAAATAAGTAAATAAGAATGAACTAAAATATCAACAAACCGCACCTGCACACACTTGCGAAGAAATTCAATGGTGTGTGTGTGAAGTAGTGGTGGCCTGGCGGTTTGACCTATGGCATCTCGAGCAGAGAGTCGTGAGTTCAAATCCCGGCTCGCACCTCTGAGTTTTGAGAAATTTACCATGAGCTTTACGGTAAAGGAAAACATCGTGAGGGAACCTGTATACACCCGCGAAGAAATTCAATGGTAAGTGTGAATTTCCCAATCCGCTCTCTCGTTGCTCGTCTCGTTGGCATGTGCCCTGCAGGAGGTATATATGTATTGTATAGGCTACGATGATGATAATGATGATAAAGTGACTATTGTAACTTCTAACTTGGCCTCTTCCCCGGTGCGAGGTTTTCGTTGACTTTTGGAACACTATATGTTAACATAAATATGTATATTGTCTATACAACACGACCGCCTTAGCCTAGTTGGTAGTGACCCTGCCTACGAAGCAAGAGGTCCTGGGTTCAAATCCCGGTAAGGGCATTTATTTGTGTGATGAGCACGAATATTTGTTCCTGAGTTATGGATGTTTTCTATATATTTAAGTATTTATTTGTCTATATAAGTATGTTTATCGTCGTCTAATACCCATAGTACAAGCTTTGCTTAGTTTGGGACTAGGTCGATTTGTGTAAGATTGTCCCCTAATATTTATTTTTTTATTTTATTTATATAGCCCCAACTATCATAAGCACCACACGAACGGGTTTCGAACTCTACAAATTCATGATCAAACGTGCATTAACAAAAAGAATACAAATTTGTACAAAGAACTAGCTGTTGACCGCGACTCCGTCCGCGAAGAATAGGGGTATAAAAATAGCCTACGAATCATAAAAAATCGGTCAAGCCGTTTCGGAGGAGTTCGATAACAAACACCGTGAGCATGACGCGAGATTTTTAGACGACCGGATGGCCTAGTGGTTAAAGAAACTGACTACGAAGCTTGAGGTCCCGGATTCGATTCCCGGTCGGGGCAGACATTTGTGTGACAAATACGAATGTAATGTGCTCGAGTCTTGAATGTTTAATATGTATTTAAGTATGTATCTATCTATATAAGTATGTTTATCCGTTGCCTAGTACCCATAACACAAGCTTTACCTAGCTTACTTTGGGACTAGGTCAATTGGTGTGAATTGTCCCGTGATATTTTTTATTTTTATTTTTTTATTTATATTAGATTAGATAATTCCTTGCACGTGTCAGACCGGTGGCGGGCGTATGATCCTGTTTAATGGGAATCCATACGCACAAGCATTTTCCACAACATTCAATCCGCGCTTTCCGCGGGCCCCTCTTTTTTCCCCTCTTTGTTTTGTGGGGACCGGATCAAACAAATTAAACTGTGAAAGGCCTTTGCTATTTTATTTATAGCACCGCTTATTTGCGGAGGTTCTCCTGATTTTATTGCAGTTCGATTCATTCTGTAACGATTTTGTAAACGAGTTAAAAAGAGGCAAGAAATTCAATTTGTTTCTATGAGCGCTTGAAATGGGTGGACTACTTCGCTTCGAACAGTGCACTAATAAATTTATTAAGTTGAAAATTATTTTTAATAGAATTACTAGCTGTTGCCCGCGACTCCGTCCGCGAAGGATAGGGGTAGGTGTAAAAAATAGCCTACGACCTATTCTCAGAACTACCGAGTACAGAGAAAAAAGTTTCATAAAAATCGGTCAAGCCGTCTCGGAGGAGTTCGATAACAAACACCGTGACCAAGCCAAGTGCGAGTTGAACTCTCGCACGAAGGGTTCCGTACCATTATCTATAAAAACGGCAAAAAAATCACATTTGTTGTATGGGAGCCCCCTTAAGTATTGGTTTTATTTTAATTTAATTATTTACTTCTTAAATGAACATATAACTAAATATTCTGTGAATATTTCAAGCGTCCTGCCTGTTGCCGTTATCAATAATGCCGTTTTTATACGGAGCCCTTCGTGCACTTGGCCGGTTTTTATAATCTACATTATTCTACATTGAATAAAAATATTTTGTTTCACTTCGAATTTAATTCCTGTTCCTACTTAAAAATTGATTCAAAGAATAGAAAGCTGCACTATCCCAGTTTAATATAAGCTTTCTATTGTACCATTAAAATGTCAAATTACAACTAATAGTATTCCTATAGTCTGTTATTTGAGTAAACGCAATTAAAGAAACGCTTTGTAAGAGAGAAACGTCTTTCATCTTTAAGAACAGTTTTCAATTTAAAACATGGGCGTTAAATTAGGTCAAATAAGAAGATACCGAGGACTTCTTTCTCTCGCTGTACAATGGGAACATAATAGTATCCCGCGGGAACCAATCACAGGGAGTTACGTAACGCGGCAATCGATCATTGCTCGGAAGCTACGCGAAACACATAGACACAGTGGACGAAACATATTTAATTACAATTATTTAACACTACTTAATTTTACGAGTGATGCGCCCTGCCCACTGCCACTTGTATTGAGTCTGGCGATTCTTCAAGCTATGTCGGTGACTTTAGTTGGCCGATTTGAGTTATAAATAGTGTACTAACACGACTTTATTTTATATATATGTCTTCAAAAAAAGAGAAGGTTCTCAATTCGTCTGTATGTTTTTTCCAGAACCGTTATAAATCGTCGAGTTTTGGTACACCCTGTAGTGTAGATAGCAAATAAAAATATTTTTACAGGATTCTCTCTGAATATGGAGCTCGGCACAGGAATATTACATTGCTTGTGTACCTTCTGTTCTTTTCTCTTTCACAAATAGGGGTTGATACCCTTTCTAACTTGAAGACAGAAGATTTTAAACAGCTTTCTTGCCCGCCTGGTTTTAGGCTATTAGGAGAATTGCGATTGAACCCGGTAAATAAATGCTTAGTCATTTTCATTGGATCGGGTTTTCACTGAATTGACAACATTTAATTTTTTTAATACCTGAAAATTACTACAGGAATCGAAAGAGTTTCGCCTCCTGAACACGGATAAATATTTATTGTAATTTATTTCTCCATATTTAAAAAATTACAACAAATTTGAAAAACATATGTGTACCTACTTACAAATATTGCCACAGAATAGACATGTTTCTTTTCCCTTTTCACTAGAAAAAAGAGTTGTCATAATTTTAAATTTGATAACAAGCTTAACGTCAAATTTACGTCATCACTTTTTTTTAATAGAGACTAGGCAAAAGTAATGGATCTATTCTATCGTTACGCTCTTTTAGAATAAGCACATCTTTAAAAAACTGTAATAAAATAATTAATAATCCTAGTGAAAATTAAAAACTATCAGCGTCTTTCTCTTTCCAAACAGAATACAGAGAACGAATCAAATTATAGTCTTAGAAATATGAAATGTTGTCAATTGCGGTAACAGTAAGCTAAATTGAAGACGGACTATAAGAAGTATCGTGAAAGGATAGTGTCCTAATCGAGGGTTTACCTTTCTATGCAGTAATAAAATCTGTGGTTACCTGGGTCTGGCGATTCTTCGAGCTATGTTGGTGATTTTAGCTCCTACGCAGATTTCATCATTTCCAATGTGACCCAGCAAAGAAACCCCGAAGAATCGCCAGACTTAAGTGGCAGTCGGTAGGTTACTTTGCACGAAGAACTGATGGCCAATAGTCAAAAGGTTCTTTAATGGCATCCACGGACCAGAAGGCGCAAAGGTACGACCTGAGGCTGTATTGTTTAAATCGCGGTCGTTTGCCTTCGCTTTCAGCATCTATTTCTGTCACTATTTTATATCTTTTGACAGAAAGAAATAGTGAATGCGAAATCAAGCATCAGCGCGTTAGACAATAAGCATACTGGTATAGTATAAATCTTGCCAGGTCAATTTTCGCTTCGAGCCATTACATTAAATTTGAACCTTAATACTATGACGATACCGTTTGTTATGAAAGATAAAGGGCTCGAAGCGAAAAATTCACCTGGGAAGATTTTATACTATAAGGTTGTTGAACGCGTTGGATGCAGATGGTGCAGGACCAGTCTGTTTGGCGAATCTTGGAGGAGGCCTATGTGCAGCAGTGGACGTCATTGGGTTGAAATAATGATCGTGATGAAGCGTTTAGACACAGTTGAATTTTATCCCTGAACCATGCTAGGAAGCTCGAATTTTCTCGTTGCAAGTGTTACAGTGAATCTCCTTGTCAGGCAATGGGATGTGACTACGCCATTTTCGTGGACGGCATCCACGAATCAAGCGGTTTGATAGTACACAAATGCTGTATGGGACAAAAATGAATTATTCATAACAACCATTTGGATTTTGGCGTAGATTTAGGAATTCAAATTTCCTGGTAATACAGGATTCATGTTCGGGCTACGATGACTGATTTACATTTTACATTCCCTCTTTTTATTTATCAACCTCATATCTTACCCTGTTAGCATGTTCTACTATCAACCTTAATGCATATACCCGCAGAGCTGGTTTTAGAACTACATGATCTCGGTCAATACGAGGTTCATGAATTAAGTGGTCGATGGGAGGCCGCTAGCGTATACGATTGTTCGTATTGAGTAACGACTAATGATTTCGCAGCCTCGTTTTATGATCACACGTTTGATTTAAATGAGGACTTTAACACAAATGGTTAAAGGTTATTTTGGTAGGATGCAGTAGCACGAGATGAGAGGTTGCGAATGTTACTAAGCGATATGGTTATTGTGATTGCAAATCAAAATAAAGCCGTAAATCCTAATGGGTTTTGATGTTATGATGAAATATGATGAGATTTTGAATATGGAACATAATGATAATGAGTTAATAAAATCTATGCCTGATTCATTTTAATGGCCTTTACTCTATCTCTATGTAGGTACATAGCATAAATAAGTCTCATTCCGCGCCTGTCTGTGTAGGTACATCTGCTAACTCTTTGTTAACCATGTAACGGATTTTGATGTAGATTTTACCATTAGTTACATATTTTTTCACACAGTACCTACTTTAACTTATTTATGACCAGTGTGTCTTGTTGACATGCTTTTTCCTCTTATTCTTTCTATTCCGTAGACTAAATAACCTATATTATAAAAAAAAAATATAGCCCATAAAAAAATACAAAATTATACGGCAAAAGGCTCGCTCGGCATGTGTGGTTAGGATTACTCTCCACCGCGCTGGTGTTCAGCCTGCGCCCTTATACAGCGTGCTGGCATTGCAAAACAGGCGGGTAGGACGATCAAAATAACGTAAGTGGGCCATTCTACTTTTAAGTAACCATTAATCTTTCGTGAAATATAAGGCATACCTGGTGATTTTTTTCAAGTGTAAATAACTTATATGAAAACTGAAATAACTAAATTTAATATTTTAAAGCAAAAAAAACTTTAAATTCAAAGAAATTTTGTGGAAAAAATTGGTAACTCAGCGGAAAATACACCAATTTCCATACAAATGGCGGGGACACGCATGTCCACTGCGTTACATACTTTATAGATAATAATGATTACTTTTTATGCTTAGTGATAATTTTAAATATAAGCTTAATTATGAGCCTATTTAAATCTTTAATGATAAAACCGAGCACTTTACCGTTTTTGTAAAAAAAATATTTGAAGAGCACATTACTAAAAATGACTGGTCAACGAAAAGAAGAATGGCCCAAGTATAGTGATATAGTCGACCAAGAAATCCCTTCACCACCCTAAGGTTCAATGACAGTTGCATGGCTCAAAACATCAAAGGCTATTTCACTCACAAGTCAAAGCGACAATCAGCCTTATTGCTTTCATTCTGATGTAGGAACTGTAATTAAAAATGGTAAAACAAGTACCCGGTCGACCACACATAATAAGACAAAAAGAAAATCATATAAGACTTAAAGCTAACATGATCACCCTACTATTGATGTTCCTTATGGTGTCAAACACAGCTTATTATACGCTATAGTAACACTCAGATAATCGAGTACGTATCTTGACAGATCCCTTAATAGGGTTCGAGGGGCACCACTCAATTATCCGCGAGTCCTTGCCAATATACCTCCATTTGGTTAGGGTGGGTATGCTTTTGAAGGATAATGGACAGTCTGAAAAATAATTTAACTGAAAACAATCAGTTTGAGGATCATTCGTAATCGGTTGTTGCTGAACTTTTGAATTTCAGTGCGAAATTATATTTGAAATTTAACATGAACTTTACGGGGAAGGAAAATATCGCCAGAAAAACCGCACACACATTTGTAAAGTTAAAAAAGTTACAGCCCAAGCCCTCACATTCTGTGCGAAGGGCTGTGTGGAGAAAGAATGAGTGTACTGGTTTTATCGTAAGCTTAGGCACTCTAGTGTCAAGATGAGATCGGTTACCTCGATCCAGTTTAGTGTAATGTGTTCCTTTATTGCAAGAACACATTGTTTCACACTTTACAGTGTCAAAGCTCAGTAGTTTCGACACTCGGAGCTCAGTAATCCTCAGTATTTTTGGTTGCATTTTAATAAAATTATTTGTTCATAGTAATGAGAATAGTTTGTAGCTATTACGCGTCGCTAGTAGCACTGCTAATTTTCACGGATTGATGTTTAGTAAAAACACCGCTTAGGTCGAAAGTTCTCGATTTTTACGTCTTTTGGTAAAACTTATTCCTGTCTTAATTAAAAAAGGGTTTTATTCACCTTAATATACTACGAGTATAAAAAAATCTTTGTTGCATTCAATGTATCAGTTAAAAAAGCAAATTTAGTTTTTATTTTTATTTTACCGACTAAAATATATAGCAAATTTAGAGCCGTTTCCGTGATCCCCGAAATTTAAAAAAAATAATGAACTAAAACAATTACTTTGCTCACCCGCGACCTTACAATAGTTACGTTTATGCAAGAAATGTGCGTTCATGCAGTTCCTCCACCTCCACACTGTACGAACACACACAAATCACATAAACCCAACCATCACCACCACCAAGCTACACTGACCCGTTTCGAACTCAACCAGAGCTCATCTTCAGAGTTACCACAACCGTATGCTATGCTACCAAATGTTAAATGTTAATTTCTTGCATAAACGTAACTATTGTAAGGTCGCGGGTGAGCAAAGTAATTGTTTTAGTTCATTAATATGGACCTCCGCAAAGTAACGCCTGATTCAATAAATTAAAAAAAATAGTTAATTTAAAGGTATATTATATTAGTGTTTTTTGTATGTACCTAGTCTTTTCGCCATGTGAGTTATGGGTTAGTACCACTCTAGTAATGTTCATTACAAAGTGAAAGTTTTACCAAAATCGGTATTAAATGACTTGTATTAACTATGTTGTTTAGGTTTAAATTCGATCACGTTTCCAGGCTCATCCTGTAGAGTCCACTCATTGACGATTATAATAATAATAATAATAACTGTCCGCTAGCACATCCTCATGATGTATTAGGGGATCGACCTCCATAGTTGCGCCCATCTCATTTATATTATATTTTATGGTACCAAAGGCCTCTTCATGTTGGCTTCGGCCCCATGAATGCCTTTCAAATGACCGGGTCCCCATGGGCCCGTGATCGGAAATCCTTACCAACATAATAATAATAATAATAAATTCATTTCATTTCATTTATTGCCACAAACATACAAAATATTATATGAAGCTCTCTCTCTGTGGTGTATCCATTTACATGGTCAGACCGAGGTTCGCTAACAATAACGGATAGGTATTAGTCGGGGTTAATTCGATGTACGATGTGATGTACCTTACTACGAGTACGTGGGTGGGTGATAAAGGAAATCGAAACCAACCTGAAAAATCTCTAACCAACTAAAAAACAAACAGGTAAGTAAGTAAGTACTAGGGGCGTTCAATAAAAAGTGAGAATGAGTATGTTATAAACAACTTTTACTAAATGTCATTTTATTTTTCGACATAGTCACCTTTTAGCATAATACACTTTGTATATCTTTTTTCTAAACTTAAAGTTCCATTTTTAAAAAAGGTTCATCTTGAGTACTTAAAAAATCTTGTACTGCAGCGACTACCGCGTCGTCGTCCTCAAATTTCTGGCCTCTCAGGTATTGTTTCAATCTCGGAAATAGGTAGAAATCACTGGGAGCGAGATCTGGTGAATACGGAGGATGCTTAAGGATATCGAACCCAGCATCACGAATTGCAGCCATTGCAACGGCGGACTTACCTCGCCGTTTTTCGCGGATCTCATTGCG
The DNA here is from genome assembly GCA_947859365.1 of Archips crataeganus. Taxonomy (NCBI): domain Eukaryota; kingdom Metazoa; phylum Arthropoda; class Insecta; order Lepidoptera; family Tortricidae; genus Archips; species Archips crataeganus. The sequence continues at coordinate 6,685,336 of OX402068.1, forward strand.
CAATGTTGCTATTTGTTTGGCGTATAATGTGCCCGTAATAGTGGCTCCATGCTCGAGATACTCAATCATTAATACCCCTTTACCATCCCAAAAAACAGAGCCCATGACCTTACCGGCAGATGGGCTCACCTTGAATTTCTTCGGAGTTGGAGATGATGGCCTTTTCCATGTCATAGACTGCAGTTTCGTTTCTGGGTCGTAATGATGGAGCCATGTTTCGTCCATTGTTCTAAATCGCGCCAAAAAAAGTTCCCGGTCTTGCTGCATCAGGTTCAAAGCTTCTTGACAAATCTCTAGTCTAGTTTGTTTTTGCGTGTCAGTAAGCATTCTTGGTACCCAACGCGCAGATACCTTTTTCATACCCAAGCGTTCATGTAAAATATTATGCACGCTCCCCGTTGAAATCTTTACATTTTCAGCAATAAAACGAACTGTGACACGACGATCCGCCAAAACTGAGTTTTCGACTATTTTCACAATTTCTTCAGTTACTGCTGTAGTAGGGCGTCCGGAGCGGGGGTCGTCCATTGTCGATGTTCTTCCACGTCTAAATTCGGCGCACCAACGTGCGACTGTCGAATACGGAGGAGCATTAGACCCTAAAGTGTCCCGCAAATCTAAATTGATTTGGTCCGTAGAAAAATTTTTCAAACACAAGTATTTGATAACGGCGCGCAGTTCAATTTTCTCCATTTTCGCTAACGTACTCAATAGCATTGCAAAGAAATTACCGTATATTTTTTTAAACAAAAGACAGTCAGTTTTTTTTTTCATAGCAATCAGCTAGATAGATTAGCTTTACCGCCCAGTATTTAATTTCGTAATATTAAAAGAGTTTGCATCTCATTCTCACTTTATATTGAACGCCCCTCGTAAGTAAGTAACTTTATTTTACAGCGTAATTATTACGCTCTGTTGTCAAAAAATATTTTCACATTTTACTGAAATCGCTATCGGCAGTTAAATCTATCAGTAATTAACATTTAGGCTGCGTATCCACCGGAGCTGTGCGAGGATGCGTTGCGAGGGATGTGTTTGTCATGAACCAATAGAAACACTTCATTTAAAAGGTCCTAAGTGAATGAAGTGTTTCTATTGGTTCATGACAGACACATCCCTCGCAACCTTTTTAACCTCGTTCTTCTAAACGGACCCTATTTACTGGGTCTCCACTGTCTGTCCATCCGTCCGTCTGTCACAGGCCTTATACTACGAAATTTGATTTTCGAACTTCGTTCGTATCGTGCTATTCCTTTCACGCTTATAGTATCAAATGGATGAGTGAAAGGAACAACAAGACATGAACTATGGATTTAGAATTCCGTAGTAGCCCAGGGTTTTATCTCTCGAATCGGTCATAGTATAAATTTTCCGGCTCGCACCTCTGAGTTTTTCGGAAATTATGTGCGAAATTACATTTGAAATTTACCATGAGCTTTACGGTGAAGGAAAACATCGTGAGGGACCTGTATGCATACACCTGCGAAGAAATTCAATGGTGTTTGTGAAGTTCCCGATCCGCACTGGGCTCGCGTGGGAACTACGGCCCAACCCCTCTCATTCTGAGAGGAGACCTGTTCCCTGGAGTGGGACATATATAGGCAAAAAGTGGGAATATATATGATAAATTTTCATCGATTATGTACTAAAAATAAAATAAAGTCAAAAATTAAAGCGTCTCGTCCGTCTAAAAATACATGAAACGTGTTTTGTACAGAGGTACGGAACCCTTCATGTACGACTCCGACTCGCACTTGACTGTTTTTTTTTAAATCGTTCCACCAAAAATCACTGTCATGATTCGACCAATCACATTAATTCGTACACAACACAAACAACACCCGACTCTACATAATTGGTAAACTATTCAATAAAATACAGCGTTATAAATATTCAAACGTTTGTCGATTCACAGCACGCACACATTCGCATGCTCACTCAATTAGTGTGTTTGCGCTGTGGCGTGATTGGTCTGTCGAGAGTAGGCGGGTGATGTTAGTGTGGATAAGGCAGTTTTTGAATAAAGAATAAACATGACTAAATCTATGTCAGAAATGGAATACTGTTCTTTGCAGTTACCTGGCAGCACACGCAATTGATTTTTTTTGTTTATTAAGGTATACGTCCCTATGCTCGTCACTGACCCAATACATGGCACCATCAATCTTATGTCTTAGTAAGAGAGGTGACAGATGGATGTCATCTACTGGGCGTTGAGGTGACGCGCATAAGTACGTTTACCTTATTTCAGAACTCCCATTATTTTATGAGCCGATTTCACAGATGTGATTTCGAAAACCGTGCCTTGTCAGGTACAAAAGACGAGTGTCAATGAAAATATCTGTCACTACATTCAAAGAGATTTTTTAAAACGTACGTCAAATTTGTGAAACTCAAGCGAGCGAGGTTTCGAACCCACCTCTGAGTTTTTTTTAGAAGAAAATTGCAAACGTGCAAAATTACATTTGAAATTTGCCATAAGCTTTAATTATCATCTTAATCGCTCCCTCACTGCTGAGGATCGTGACTCTTAACTTTGTCCTCTAGATGTTGCCATCGGCTTGATCGGCTGCGTTCAGTCGCTTGATGAAGTGCAACGCTGACTTATCCAGTTGTTCCGAGATCTGCCATACCTTACGGTAAAAGAAAACATAGTGAAGAACCTGGATACCTGCAAAAAACCGGTTGTCTGTAAAGTCGGTTTACGGACGATAGTTTAACGTGACAACGTCATAACAACAAAACATTCAAAAAACAAAAATGAAACCAGGCAGTCACCCATCCAAGTACTGACCGCACCCGACGTTGCTTATCCTCGGTGATCGGACGAGAACCGGTGTTTTGTCAAATATCTTGGACACGGTGCATCCTACGGCGAAATCAATGAAATTTTCATCCCCCTTTAATACCCCCCCTCCGCACACCCCGCACCCCCCCATAAAAAATTACCCGAGCGCTAGTACTAAGATTGTACATCTTGGCGCGCGCTGCTCTCTTGTACATCCTGGCGTTCACTACTCTCTCTTATACGGGACATGTACGGGACATTGCGTCATCCTTTTACGTGCGTGCAGCCGGCGTTCATCGATTTATTAGACGTTATCACGTCAAAAAATCGATGTTGTATGTGAAGTTCTCAATACTACAGCCCCAGCCCTCTCAGTCTGAGAGGAGGTCTGTGCCCTGCAGTGGAAGTATATAGGTTGAAATTATCATGATATAACTTTGCAGTAAGCAATAATAATTACGCGTACGCAAAACGCACACAAAAATACAAATTACCTCTATAAGGGTGCGTTTAATGCGGCGACGTAAATAACGGATGTAATGCTGTTTGATATAAAACGTCAGCTTTTTCGCCGCGATTTATGGCACCTATTATTATGATATTACGGCACGTGTACTTTTACTGTCAAAATCTTTTATTTGTCATAACGTGCAAAGGGTTGACGTGAAAAATATCACGCATTTATAGACGTGGATTTTCCCGATTTAACTGGTTATTTAATTTCTTCGATCTCATCATCATCATTTCAGAGGGACATGGGATCGAGGCCAGGCTCGCATTTCTGAGTTTTGGGAATTTATGTGCGAAATCCAAATACGATTTCGCTATTACCATGAGCTTTTTACGGTAAAGGAAAACAGTGTGATGAAACCTGAATACACCTGAGAAGAAACTCAATGGTGTGTGTGAAGTTGAAGTTCCCAATCTGCACTGGGCCCGCGTGGTAACTACGGCGCAAGCCCTACATTCTGAGAGAAGTCATGTGCCCTGCAGTAGGACGTATGGGCTGGGATGATAATGTTATACATCTTCCGTTATTCTTCTTTAACTTTATGCATCGACAAAATGCGATATTCATACGTGGCCCTAGTATTTTCATTAGCGATCCAAGTCTCACCAATGTAACATCCACTCTATTCTCGCGGCATCTTCGGCCCATTACACACAGCACTGTAATCCGTCGGTGACACCTAATGCATTGTAATGCGACATTACTCGCTTCGGCAGCTCTGTCTCGGGCAGTGTGGCCCGCCCTAAGGGGGTTCGGGAATCGCAGGGTTTCGCATTGATTGTCGTGTCAAGGTTACCGCCGATGTATCTTGATCTTTTCGAAAGTACAGTGCTAATAAAAGAAAAACAACGGTATATTTATTGTATTTATTGTATATAAGCTGTTGCTGTCGACTCCGTCTGCAAAGAATTTGTGAAATGATACGAAAACTCAAGTCCACCATTCACTCACTCAATGCGTTTAAAAAGACCGCTTTAGTGATTTTCATTTTTGTCGTCATACAATCTTTGATATCAGAGGACGTGAATTTATTTATTTATATTTATCTAAATATATAAAAGAAGAAACTGACTGACTGACCGACTGACATTATCAACGCACAACCCAAACCGCTGCTTCTAGAGATTCCAAATTTCGCACGTAGGTTCCTTGGTGTAGGGGTGCACTAAGAAAGGATTTTTCAAAATTCACCCCCTAAGGGGGTGAAATGGGGGATCCAAAGTTTGTATGGGGAAACAAGATTAGGTAGACTAGTTTATTCGAAACTTCACAGGAGTACTCCTAACAATAAATGATCCTAAACACGTGTTTCAGGTTTTTCAGAATCCAACCCCTAAAAGGGGGAAATGGGGTGACAAAGTCTGAAAATCAACATGAGTATTGTTGCTATGGTTTATCGGGTCGCCAATTACGAAAACAACAACGATTTTAAAATCCATCGTGGCGGACGTGAAACACCGGCTCCCCTGGTAGATAGAGAGTTGACTATGAAAAAAATTGTGCGCGGACGAAGTCGCGGGAAAAAGCTACTTTATTTTTATATTTGAACTCCAAATTTGTTATTGACTGAATCCCGCTTTAGCAAATTCTCGTTTCATCTCGCTGAGCTGTTGCGGTCTTCGCTCAGTGGGCGGTGTGAGCTTAACGGACAGATAGCGGAGAGTTGTATACAAATTGCTTCGCGTTCTGCTTCACAATTTGAAATTATTCATTCGTTCGATTCATGTTCATTTAAATTATTTTTTCTTTGCCTTGCATTGCACTGCTTGCATGTGCTATACACGTCTTTCATTACATTAGCCCAAACTTCCAATAACTTCGATAAGCCGCTCGCGAAAGTTCGCAAAGCTGCAAAATCCGCGCTGCCATTCTGAAGATTTTGACGCGAACAACGTCTGTTATAGTTTACACATTAAACACTATTTACGAAGTCTATATATTTAAATACAGTTTATTTATTTAAAAAGGCCGAGGAAACGACAGCAACAACCAAGTGGTGGTAACCTAATGGTTTGACCTACAACATCTCAAGCAGAGACAGGGGGGGTCCTCGGACCGGAAGCCGCAGTGTAGGTAGGCCTTCAACGAGATGGAGCGACGACCTTATTAAGTTTGCGGGAACGCGTTGGACGTGGATGACGCAGGGCCGATCTTTTTGGCGAGCCTTGGGGGAGGCCTATGTTCAGCAGTGAACGTCTTTTACCTGAAATGATGATGAAGCAGAGGTTCCTGGGTTCGAGTCTGAGTTCGATTTTTACAAAATGTATGTGCGGCATTACATCTGAAATTTATTTACTACCTGCGGAGCTGGCAACGTTGCATTTTTGTTAGTTTTTCTCGATTATTCCATAAAAATTGAATGAAAATTAAAAATGTTTTGTATACAAATTGTTCTAATATATAAGTTAATGTGTCTACTGCAATAATAATTCGTGAAAGACTTTTATTTTATATAAAAACGAACAAATTATTAACTAACGGTTTATAAAGACAGTAAAAGTCTTATCACGAATTATTATTGCAGTAGACACATTAACTTATACATATATTACAACAATTTGTATACAAAACATTTTTAATTTTCATTCAATTTTTATGGAATAATCGAGAAAAACTAACAAAAATGCAACGTTGCCAGCTCAGCAGGTATAAACCCTCTTAATATCTACCGAATTTTTAAGTCTGTAGCTGACAGCCGTCTTCTTTTTTCGTGCAACGGCGCGTGACAATGGACTAGCGCCAATCAGCCACCGAAGCCAAAGAGGACGAAAATTCAAAAAAATTGCTCTTTATTCAAAATACTTGCACAATGTAGTAGTTTTTGCTCTATTCATCGCACAGGGGAGATGTAACGAGATGTATTCGTGACGCTAGCCATGTGAATCGACTTGTGACGTAATACCGCTTCAACGACCGCTTTAGCCTAGTTGGCAGTGACCCTGCCTACGAAGCAAGAGGTCCTGGGTTCAAATCCCGGTAAGGGCATTTATTTGTGTGATGAGCACGTTCCTGAGCTATGGATGTTTTCTATGTATTTAAGTATTTATTTATCTATATAAGTATGTTTTCCTACTCCTGTACTTTTATCTGTTTTTTACATGGTCGCGAACAAATATATAAGAACATAGATAAAATAACTGCAGAAAGTCTATACTTAATCTATTCGCCATAACAGCACTTGTGTTGTAATGTCGTTATTACGATACACCTAGCTGCCACATAATATTAAATATAGGGTACACTCAACACTAAAGCCCAGTTTAGACCTGCTGAGTTGAGTAGAGTAGGGTACAGTCGGGTACAGTAGGGTAAAATAGGGTACAGTCGGGTACAGTCGGGTACAGTAGGGTAAAATAGGGTATAGTCGGGTACAGTAGGGCAAAATAGTGTACAGTCGGGTACAGTAGGGTAAAATTGGGTACAGTAGGGTACAGTCGGGTACAGTATGGTAAAATAGGGTACAGTAGGGCAAAATAGGGTACAGTCGGGTACAGTAGGGTAAAATTGGGTACAGTAGGGTACAGTCGGGTACAGTATGGTAAAATAGGGTACAGTAGGGTACAGTCGGGTACAGTAGGGCAAAATAGGGTACAGTCGGATACAGTAGGGTGAAATAGGGTACACTAGGGTACCCTAGTGTACCCTACTGTACCCGACTGTACCCCATTTTACCCTACTGTACCCGACTGTACCAGTAGAGTCGAGTCGTAGGAAAAATATTGTATGCAACGGTGTATAATTTGGTCTTAACGGCTCGTGCCGTCTTCCATTGCGATACTCGCATTCACTCGTATCGCAACTCACGTCACTCGCCTTTTAAGACCTCACTTATACAACCGTTGCATAAATAGTTATTTGTGCAACAAGAGAGCAAAGTTGTTTTTTACTGCGAGTGCTGATTTTGAATCACGAGTTAGCGAAGGATTCTATAATTGAATCACGAGCGTTTAGCGAGTGATTCTAAGTTAGAATCCTGAGTGCGCGAGTGATTCAAATACACGAGATGCAAAAAAACTTTGGTCTCGTGTGACACATACAACTTTTCACCTCAGCAGCGAGAACATAATAAATTATTAAAGGTATATGAACGTCGTCTTTTTGTCTTTGTTGTGGTTTTCAACATTGAGTAAATACTTCATATTATATATATACCTAACAATAGGTACAGTCTCCGAAAAAGTGTTTGCATTGTTTAAAAATATCATAAGCTTTTAAATATTTTTCGTGAGACTTTTCAAGTAAGAAACTTACTCTGCATTATGTATTACTCCATTAATTCGTCTGGTGTTCAATTGTTGACTTCGTCACTGGACTCACTCAATTCACTCATATCATATTCAAAAATGTATTAAATAAGTACGTATTACTATTCTAATAATTTCCAAATTGCCTCTGATCGTGTACCAAACTCATAGATATCGAACTCTGTAGCTAGAGAAACAGAAGAAAAGAATTAAAATTTGAATCCCGCTATTTTTTTATAGATGCGTTCCGATACTACACCCGCTGCGTTCCTATGCTGCATCCGCTGTATTTACCACGATGTTCAAGATTGTTAAAATTATTAATAATTATATAAATACATGTTTAAACTTTGTTTTCAACAACATTTTTACTATTAATTTGATTATATAAAAATATAATCCAATTATTAAAAAAGTACCTACAATAATTTAATTTAAAACCTTAACAGACGAACTTATTATGAGTATCCGAACGTTCAATCGTTCGTTTATTTTTAGGTCTACTAGGATATAATTTGAAATCGAAATTCGAATCGATTTGATCTTATCTCTCGCTCTTTTCGTATCGAAATGAAAGTGACACATCAAACTGAAGTTCAAATCTTTCGAATTCAGTAAGCAGACCCATCATTGTCTTTGACTTTTAAAAAAATTAATTAAAAAGCTACTTTGTCTCACGCAGTGAGCAAAATCGGATTTTGCTCACTTTTTTTTTAGTAGCAAAACCTGCCTGTTTGAGGTGCTGAGGTGAAAATACTATTATCGTCGTCTAGTACCCATAGCACAAGCTTTGCTAGGTTTGGGACTAGGTCGATTTGTGTAAGATTGTCCCCTAATAATTTATTTATTTATTTATTTATTTATTTATTTATATTTAATTTACTAAAACATGTGAATACACGTAAAACGTCTGCAATAAGCGCAACAAGCTGAATAATAAAATAACAAGTTATTCTCGACCCCGTGATCAAATCGGGCTTTCCGCCAAATTTGGAAAAAGTTCATTCTTTAAAAAAATTAACAGTGTCACCTGCCAGCTTCTTGCAATTAGTAGCTTCCAGAGTGAGTGCTAAAAGAACAAGCAATACATTAAGTGAAGTGACGTCGGCATCGTCCTCAGAGCACTAAGCCAACCGGACCCGTCATGCGCACTAATCTACACTATAATTATTACACAGAGGAAAAAATTTTTCAGTTTTGTATTGTATGTAACGAATAAACTCAAAAACGGCTGAATTGATTTCAAATTTTCTTTCACTTTTTAAATGCTACATTATCCTAGTAACATAGTTTATGTTTACAAATTTAATGGGTTTTCCGCAACCTTAACCAGGTGGTCTCGCTCCGTCTTGTTAGAAGCCTACCTACACTGCTTCTTCTGTCTGTAGCCGCCACTTGAGAACCTTTTGGCCTAATATTTCAAAGATTTATTATTAACACTCGTATAAGTAAGCCACTTCCCACCGTAATGATTGGATATAAACGAGGGAGGCCCGAGTCCAGCTGTGGATGTCCTACGGTTGTACACTCAACATCATAAATAAGTGATCACTTTTGTACCTTGTCGCTTGTGTTCGTTACATAATTTCATATGGCTTTTCAAACATGAGGTTACAGTGATAAGGTACAAAAGTGATCACTTATTTATGACGTTGACCCTACCACGGCCACTACAATGTTGAACGTTGATGCAATTTTAAGCAGTATTAAAAGTCCCGTGAAAGATAGTAGTCATCAGTGAAAATTTGCAAAAGTTTAAAACATTAACTAAGCCCCCGTTATCTCTACGCATCTACCAATATCACAGTCACGAATTTACTCCGTGTCTACCCGTAGATTCCGAAGAAAATACGGTGTCTCCGGTTGGTTTAATGCTCTAAGATCGGCAGCGTTGCAGTTTCCGGGTGACCTGGTTGTCTGACACTTGTCTAGGTGTTTAGTGTTCACTGAAAACGTGTCAGTTTCAGTAAGTAACGGTCATTGCGACGATGGAAATTTTGGATTAAAAAAAAAATATATCACGGGACAACTCACACCAATTGACCTAGTCCTAAAGTAAGCACATATCCCTAAGGACACAAGTTTTTTGTTGACAATGCTAGAATGTACACCATTTTTAAGTCACTAAGTATGTAGAAATAAATAGAAATTCACTTGATCAAATTAGAAACAAACAAACACAAAGTTATTTATTGAATCAGGCGTTACTTTGCGGAGGTCCATATTAATGAACTAAAACAATTACTTTGCTCACCCGCGACCTTACAATAGTTACGTTTATGCAAGAAATGTGCGTTCATGCAGTTCCTCCACCTCCACACTGTACGAACACACACAAATCACATAAACCCAACCATCACCACCACCAAGCTACACTGACGCGTTTCGAACTCAACCAGAGCTCATCTTCAGAGTTACCACAACCGTATGCTATGCTACCAACTGTTAAACTAACAAACCAAAACAAATGTTTTAACTTGTCACTGTAACTTCTCAACTTTATTTTTCTTATTCTCAAACTACCCCACAAAAACACACATTTCTTGCATAAACGTAACTATTGTAAGGTCGCGGGTGAGCAAAGTAATTGTTTTAGTTCATTAAACACAAAGTTTATTAGGGGTACTGTTATAATTATGCATATGATCGAACAATGTATCTAGGTAAACGCTGATGCATCCTAATTGTGCAACGTGTGGGTGATTAACACAATGCTTATAATTGCGTTTTTGCATATGTAGCAATCATAATGTTTTCCCTAAATTAATATGATTTTGACAGTCAGTCTAAATTTGAACCTTGTGGCGGACACTCGACTTTCCTTAACTTGTAATTCACTTGAATAAACTCCATTTCCGCACTTAAAAAGTCTTTTCAAAAACCCACCCCATAACAGTACGTATCAAAATATATGAAGTTTAAAAGTAATAATGGACGAAATACATAATGGTCTTTTGATATAAACCAATTTTCTTGGAAATTATCAACTCTAGAGGATTTTCATAAAATAAACCTAACCTAACCTAAACCGATCTGTAGATTACACGACTCAAAAAGTTCGTTTAATCAATAGTTTCATGGAAAATTTTAGTATATGTATTACGACCATTACTTTTTAATTATGTATTTCGTCCATTATTCGTTTTAAACTTTATATATTTTGATACTTTCCCGAAACCAACAACAGAGTTGATGCAGCTTCTGAACCCGCTGAAAAAGCGAAAAAAACAAAAACAACGGTCTACACTCCGAAGAAGACTTTGTCCCATACGGTATCGAGACCCTTGGTCCGTGGGGTCCTAGTGCTATGAGGCTATTTAAGGAAATAGAAAAAAGCTTAGTCGAGGTCATTGGAGATCGAAGAGATGGCAGCTACTGAGAGGAGGCCGCAGTGGGACGTATACAAGCTGGGATGATTGATTGATGACGTAAAAACCAACCACTCACTAATTTTCCGTTCTAAAGAATACAAATATTTCTTCACAAACATTTTCAATATGAATAATTCACCAAAGTTGCCAATGTTACCATAGAAAAAGCATTAGAAAAGAAACAATCAATTCCTGAAGCCATTCGTTCGCCGCAAAAAACCTCGATATCCACTCACTCATCATTGTGACGTAACAACGGGAATTTATAGGGAACCCTTAACAAAGCGAATGAAAGTCACATTGACAAATGGCCCGGAATTCCCGTCGGCGTTTTTCCCGCAACAATAAAACGACTCGCTTCCTAATTATTGTTATATTGACGCTCCCCATTGATTTAACTGTGTGAGGCATTTCTTTGTCAAATGTTGCATGTTTGTTACAAGAAAAATCTATCTTACCTATTTCCTACTAATATTTTAAATGCGAAAGTATTTGTGTGTGTATGTGTGTGTATTAGGCGCGCGTGCTTGCATGTGTCTACAGTGTGGGGTATCGTTAGATAGGTATTTTGGGTTGAAAAAGATGGTAACTGAATTACGAATTAAAAGGAAAACTATCAAAGCTTAGTAGGATTTTCTAGTTAATCAGTATTCATCATTGTTTTAGCCGTAGGACGTCCACTGCTGAACATAGGTCTCCCTCTTTGATACCCAATCGTTACTGATGGAAGCGCCTTGCATCCACCGTGAACCTGAGGCCTTTTTATTTTCCTCCTCAAAATTTAAAGCATACGTTTTTTGTCTTGATAACCAATAGAGAAGGGGACTTGTGACCGGGTTTTTTAGTCCGTGCAAGTCGGACACTGTCTGGGCCCTCCATTCCCAATTCGTCCGAAGGGATTTTTCCCGAGCACAAGTCACCCTTCCAATCCTTCACTTCGCGTCTTTGGCCCCTCTGGCGACTCATTCAAAAAAAAAACCTGAGGCCTTTGCCAAATCATCCGTCCATCTCGTTGGTGGTTGTCCCACGCTTGCCAGTCCGTGGTCTCCATTCGAGAACTTTTCGGCCTCAACGATCATCTGTTCTGCGTGCTATAATGTCTGCCCATTGCTAAATATTCAAACGAGTTAATCCCTATATTGGTGACTCTTGATCTTCTACGAATCTCCTCATTCCAAATTCGATTCCCGTAGATAATTTTCAAGCATAGCCATCTCCATAACTCGTTGAGCGTTTCTGAGCGTATTCATTAGGCCTATAGTGAAGCACTACGTCTCGGACGCATAACTATGTCATCATTGGCGAGACGGCACTGAGGTAGGTATTATGGACGAAAAAACCATAACGAGTAATAGTCGATCAAAATTTTATATTGAACAATTGAACATTTTTTTTTTTTTAATATTTTGCCGTATGTAAGTGTGAAACATTACACTAAGCGTTTCTCACTTGGTCGTTTATTTCATGCTTTTGGTCAAAATAGCTGCAGAGGCGATCATGTCGTCACATTACTTTATTATCCTGTTATTCCTTATTCCTCATTCACTTACGACAATAACCTGTCGTCCTTACGAAAATGCCAACCAGAAGGAAGCGCACGAAAATACGAAAATAAGAACATAATTCTATAGAAATGGGCCGGTGAACCGTTAACATTCAGGTTATTTTTGTACGATTATTATTATGTATCTCTATATTTATGTATGTTTATCTGTTGCCTAGTAACCATAACACAAGCTTTGCTTATTTCGGGACTGGGCCAACTGGTGTGAATTGTCCCGAGATATTTATTTATAAGAAGCGGACCACAAGAAGAAGTGTAGGCAGACCCCAGATGAGATGGTCTGATGACATAAAAAGTTACGCCGGACCGTACTGGCTCAGGAAGACGGAGAATAGGACTAAGTGGAGGGGATTAGGAGAGGGTTACATCCAGCAGTGGATAGAAAAAGCCTGAAAAAGAAGAAGAAGATTTATTTATCATTGGGATGATCAACTTTTTTGTGTTGTTTACTCTGTCCCCGGGTGTCCAAGTAACACTTCATACTGTTTCATAGAAAAATGCTTAGGTTTTGTCCAAGGGACCAAATTTGTGTAACCTAACTGAGATGGAAACGTAAGAAGTGTAAGGAAATTTCTAAGAGGTTAATCGACGTCACAGGGGACCCAAGAGCTGGCAGCTTCCTCGGACAAAGAATTAGCTTAGCTATTCAAAGAGGAAACGCTGCCAGCATCTTCGGCACCTTGCCTAAGGGGACTAGCTTTCAGAATATGTTTTAGTTGTAATTATCATTATTTTATATTTTTGTTTTCTTTTTTCTTATTGTACATATTTTTTTTTAGTCTAGGATAGTTGTACATAGGTATATAATATAAGTATTGTGTTGTAAATAAATAAATTCCTTACATCAATAACAAAAAAAAAAGAAGAGTGTGTTTGTATTAAGTTTAAATTTTCACCCTGTAACTCCTGTAAGTGTACATAAGTAGTTTTATTATTAATTAGCCTGGAGAAGTGTCCCACTGCTGGGCACAGGCCTCCCCCCATTCTCTAAATGTACACGTCTAGGTTGTCCCGCCTACGCCTCCTGGGCCTACCTCGTCATCTTGTGGCATCCAGTAGACTACATAAGTAGGTAGTAGTAGTTTATAATGCCTAAGGTTATCTAAGCCATGGACAGAGAGACAGACGGACATGATGAAACTACATAGTGTTTTTGCCATTTTGACCACGGAATTCTAATAACAAGATTTATTTTTAAATTAAAAAAAATCATGAAACCTTGCAAATTCAATTAGACCTTTACGTTTTATTACATTTCGCGGTAAAAAAGCCGTGGTGGCCTAGTGGTTTGACCTATGGCCTCTCAAACAGAGGGTCTTGGGTTCAAGGCCTGGCTCACATCTCTGAGTTTTTCGGTATTTATGTGCGAAATTACATTTGAAATTTACCATGAGCTTTACGGTGAAAGAAAACATCGTCAGGAAACCTGTATAACATGCGAAGAAATTCAATACTGTGGGTGAAGTTCCCAATCCGCACTGGGACCGCGTGGGAACTACGGCCCGAACCCTCTCATTCTTAGAGGAGGCCTGTGCCCTGCAGTGGGATATATATAGGCTGGGATGATGATGATGACATTATGCGGAATATCAAGCTTTAATACAATTTATTTTAAAACTGAAACTTAAACCATTTCTTTACCCTTTACATTACTAACTCTTTGTTTTAGTATCTTGTAGATTCCTGCTGCCTTTGACACGCTATATCCTAGAGTTTCGCGTTTAAATATATTTTAGCTGTTAATGAAATCTTATTAAATAGCTAGAGCATTAAGTGGTTTTTTTCTGTTGCTCGTGACATTAGCTAAGCACTTAACTCGGACTTATATAATAGTTAACACTAGTTCGTGCAAGTCCGCTTTACTCATTCATTTGTTTCATTGGAAAACGACGTCAACAAAAATAATGAAGGTGTAACACGCTTCTATTAAAAAAATTGAGACTGATAAAATCGCAATATTTTTTATCAGAATTAAATTATTTTCAGCATTTTATTTCTTTTTACGAATCTACCTAATAAAAGCATGTTATTAAAAAGTTTTTTTTTAAATTGAACAAATAAAAATGTCTGCTGTTTAAATGCTTTTCGTTTTTTTCACGTGTTTAACGAGCCTGTTTAATCCCTGTGGGATGATTTAGGTCAGAGATGTTTATGTATCTGGAGAAAGGGAAATAATAGGCTTTTCTTCCTGATCCGAAGCGATGACAGTGCTCGACTCACCGCCATCAAAATATGAAATTTTATTTCATGACATAGCACATTTTTATGCTGCTATTCCATCAAAAACTTAAATGGTGAAAATGAAAGCCAAGTTCAACATTAGAAATAGACGAGATCTAGGGTGCCCAATTCTGTAGATAATCCAGAAATGATTTATAACAATTTATACCTGTAAAAATAGTTGTAAGCGAAGAAATAAATAAACCAAATAAAAAATAAATAATTGTTATCTTGTTCTGCTTCATCAATGTTTGCTGTTTAAAATTTCTTAAACTTAGACAGACGAATTGGATAGATTGGAAACTTAAGTTTTGGATTAGTTGTTTAGTCTTTACCAGAAAACTAAATTTTTTAAGTGAAAGATCAACGTACTAACTGACGTAGTTACTTAACGTATCATGCAAAAAAAGTTGATTTCAAATGTAAGACCACTTGTGTCACACTAAAAATAAAATTAATCCGATGTACCTATACTGCTTTAAACTTTCATGATTTTCACTCATAATTACTTAGATTGTCCCCTAATATTTATTTATTTATTTATTTAATTACTATACTAAACGGGACTTGTCACGCAAAATAACTCGTTAACTCGTGACCACGGCTGCTGCAATGTGGCCGAAACGTCGATGTAGATCCGAAGTATTTGATCAAGTTCGATTGAAAAACCCGTAAAAGTTATTCGGGAATTTTCAATTTAAATTTATAAATGTTTTTAATACATTTGGTCGTAGAATCGACGGCTGATGGGGCAGTAAGGCTCTAGAGTGGCGACCACGAATCGCAAGATGGCGTAGGAAGGCTCCCAACAAGATGCACCGACGATCTGGTAAAGGTTGCAGGAACCACTTGGATGCGGGTAGCTCAGGACCTATCGTTGTGGACCTCTTTGGAGGAGGCTTTTGTCCAGCAGTGGACGTCTTTTAGGCTTTAATGATGACATATTTTGTACCCTGTCAATGACGTGTTGGCCTTTTTTTTTTTGGTGTGGAAAATGCTCCTTATGCATCGTCTCCGTTCGGGGAAACAGAGGTCTGTGGGGTTCTCCCCAAGGGGCCTACCTACTAAAAACCACATGGATTCCCTCGTTGCCATTGTGAACGCCACGGGAGCAAAATGTGTCACCGCAACGCCCACCGGCCGCCCCGGGATGGGGCTCCGCTGTCGACACCGTGCAATGCGTGCTCGGCACTACCCGGCCTCCCCCGCTGGTGAAGGATTGTTTAAAGAGGTTTACTTCTCGTGGCTCCGCAGATGCCCACGTTCCCGGCAAGCCGGGGTTACGTGCCCTCACGTTAGCTCCCGCGCCCTCATGTCCTGCTCTGAAAGCAGAGTGGACCGAAAGCACGGTCGCTTCCGCCCACTAGGCTCCCCCTCACCTTTCCCGGTCCGTCGGGACAGAGCAGGTACTTAGCTTGGGTTCGCCTCCGTCCAAGGCGTCCGCCCAAGGGCGAGACGCCGTCCTCTCTGCGGACCCACGAGTGGGCCCGCTGGCTCGGATCCCCCGCAACTAGTTGCGGGTTCACCTCACCACCCCTACCCCCCCAGTATGTCAGTCAATTGCCACAGGTCATGGACCCATCCGCTATTTTTCTATATATAAATAGGCTGGGTTGATGTGGTGTCATCTTAAACGAAAATTGGCAGTGAAAAATCTTTGCAGGAGACTGCTCAATCTGACATGCCAAACCATTGAGATATTGTAGTTTATTATTTGATTAACTCCTTGTTTGATTGAATCATTGGAACGAAGGACCTACGGCACCATAAATTATGCGATAGTAAACTATGAGACCTTCACAAATACTCAGCTAGTGAACTGTCGTTTTGCCGCAGGCCTTCTGAAGAGGCTAGTAACTAGGGAGGAAGGTGGTGCAAATCAAATCAAACGGGCGCTGGCAAACATTTTTCAATATTTTCCCCGGAATATATTCTGCCTTCCAGAGATGTCGCGACGCGGTTTACCAGATTGCGAAGTGGAGGGGCATGGCGCCGAATTGATTCGGTATTGGGCAGTCTTCGTCTTGTATAATATTGGCGTAAAATAGTTTTTCCGGGTTTCTGCTGATTTCCTGGTTTTAGAATGGTATTTGAAAATATTGAATGCAGGTTGAAATCTGACAGTAATAGTAGGGTAAGGAATAGGAGTGCGGTTAAAACACGATCTGTATTTGTTGAATCGGAATGAACGATAATGATGTATGACCTGACAATTATAAGCCTTTTGTTATTGCCATATGAGTTTCATTCATCAGGTCGTGCATTATTGTCCTTTATTCTGGATCGAAAAATACGGTATAATGTTTTTTTTACCACCCTTAAAAATATTGTGGTAAATTATTGTTACCTAGTAGTAAATTAGTAGTCTTAAATGGGCGATCCGATTTGGATGCGGTTTTTTTTTATTAGAAGGCAAGTTTCTTGGCGATGGTTCTTAGATATGTTTCATCAAAATCGGTTTAGCCGTTTAGAAGTTATAAGCTCTTTTGTTAGCTGCGGAAGGGACCTTAGACGCATAATGCGCATTTACTTTATGTTCAAACATACGTGTGATAAAATTGCATTGAGGGTTTTCAAAATTTTTAATTTATAGTTATTATACTTAGTAGGATTGTCTTTAAATTATTTTAGAACACTTTCTTTTCATAAAATAAGTAAAAAAAAAAAAAAACAAAATAAACTGCTAAATGTTAATGCATTTATATTGAGGACCATTTCGAAATATTTGTCCTGGCGTAACTTAGCACTACTTTTCTGAACTACACATCCTTATTTCTGATCCACTAGCCTGAACAATCTGTGCACAAACTGTCTCTGTGCGTTCAGAATAATAACAAGTTGTATGGATTTATAGCAACCAAGTTATATAAACTAGTGGACAAAACTCGAACTAGCATTTTCTCATAGAAATTTGGACTGTATGGTTCGCGAGCAGCGCTGATCTTGGCCGCAAAATTAAGGTTGTAGAAGTCTGTCCCTCTTGTCTTCCACTTCAGACATGTAATAGAAACTATTTTTTAGGGTTGCTTGTGAATAAAAATATGTTAAGAAATTTTGGATGAAATCGAACGATATAATATCTGCTTGGGTGGCTAAACATCTCGCTTCATAATGGCTTGTTTTAGTCTCTTGTTTAACAATCTACTATTATTCGTTGCCTTGTACCCATAACACCCGGCTTTGCTTACTTTGGGACTAGATTTATTGGTGTGAAAGACGTCTACTGCTGAACATAGGCCCGTTAAACAGATCGGTCCCGTGCCATCCGCATCCAACGCGATCCCGCAACCTTAGCCAGGTCTTCGCTCCATCTTGTTGGAGGCCTACCTACACTGCGTCTTCCGGTCCGTGGTGGTAGTGAATTGTCCCGTGATATTATTATTATACATATTTAATCGTCCTTGGTAAAGTCCAAGGGTCGAAAAATGCCCGACATTTTACTTTTAAATGCGTAACGACTGCAATATATGACCAATTTATGAGTCGAAACAGTTCGTTTCAAACTAAATACAAACTACAAACTAAATACAAAATATAGATGCACGGAAAAAACCCCAGAAAAAAGACCAATGCTGGGAATCGAACCCAGGTCCTCAGCGTTCCGTGCTGCGTGCTTACCCCTACACCATCACTGGTCTAGAGGTTAGCGACGAATCTTTCCCATACACCGTACATTTCAGTCTGTTATAATCACCTTATTAAATTAAAAATTAAATTAAATAAATATCACGGGACAATTCACACCAATTGACCTAGTCCCAAAGTAAGCTAGGAAAGCTTGTGTTATGGGTACTAGGCAACGGATAAACATACTTATATAGATAGATACATACTTAAATACATATTAAACACCCAAGACCCGAGAACAAACATTCGTATTTTTCATACAAATATCTGCCCCGACACGGGAATCGAACCCGGGACCTCAAGCTTCATAGTCAGGTTCTCTAACCACTAGGCCATCTGGTCGTCTAAAATTCCTTATGCAGTGATAAAGCACCGTTTTTTTCTGAGGTTTTTTCTGTGCATCTATATTTCAGTTTGTATTTAGTTTGAAATATATGGTTTCACGGGATGACCGTAAAAGTAATAAAAGAAGAAGTTGAAAAAAAAATACAAAAAAAAAGATACTTCATACCTAACTTGTTAAAGTTCGTTTATAGTCTACAGATGTCATTATTTAGAACGACTGTAATCATCATCATCATTTCAGCCAAAAGACGTCTACTGCTGAACATAGGCCTCCCCCAAGGCTTGCCAAACAGATCGGCCCTGCGCCAATCGCATCTAATGCGTTCCCGCCACCTTAACCAGGTCGTTGCTCCATCTTGTTGGAGGCCTACTTACACTGTGTCTTCCGGTCCGCGGACGCCACTCGAGAACCTTTTTGCGCCATCGACCGTCAGTTCTACGGGCGATGTGCCACTTAAGTCTAGCGCGGATTTTCTAATGCGATCCCACATAGAAACTACAAGCATAAGCCATCTCCATCGCCCTCTGAGTGGCTTTCAGCTTTCTTATAAGGCCCATCGTTAGCGGCGACATCTCAGTGCCACAAGTCGTACTGTAATATTGTAAAGAAATCTATACTGTATGAAACAGAGTTAGGTTTTAAAATGACGACTCTTGGTGAAATCAAGGTGAAATCACACTCACCCGCTTTTGACATCGTTCAAACTTAAACACAAACATTTCAATAAGCAATAGGCCAATAAACTATCGTATACGCACTTAAGCGTCAATACGCACGTATCTGTCCAGGCTTGTCGTGAAAGGGCCGGCCCTCGAGGCCCTCTCAATGGCCCCCGATGGGCCCCGGGATAATAAGCGAGATAGCGGCGAGGGGGCTTGATCGAATACGGATTTTATTTTTGAATTTTTCGATGCCCCGTTTCGATGATAAAAAATGTGTGGACTGGGTAATTAGCCATGCTAACTTTTTAAATATGTATTGAAATCTCAAAACCATTTCGAGAAACAAGCTTTCGGTACAGTTTCTGTATATCAGATTTAAAAAAAGTCTTACATTATTAAGATATTCGTTAAAATGTTTTGACCTTCAAATGCCCTTTCTGTGAGTCATCAAAAGAATAATGGATAATGATTCTTTTGCCTTATTTAAAAAAAAATCGACTGACGTCTGTCTAGTCTATATCAAACATAAACTCAAAATTGACATTGACGTGTCGTTTCGTTTTGTAGTTTGTTTGTTTATTTGTTATTTAAGCACAAAGAGTAAAACCATATACCTAATAAGGTTTAAGCAGCATTTTATTATAAAAGGACGGCTAATAACGAAAAAGCCGATTCTCGCAATTTGCCACAAGTGGACAATGTCATGATACTGGAGTTCATGACGAATTCTAGCAACCACAACATCGCTGAAATAAGAGGAGCTACTCAACGGTCAAGACTTTATTGTTAAACCATTGTGTACAAGTAATGTGTTTGTTTTAAATAGGCACATACATTTAAATGATCTTCACAACAAAACTGCAAATAGTTCTTGAAGTATTTTTGCTTCACTTCTCGACACCATTCCTCTCGCCGTCGTTCTGGGATTGGTACGAATAACAAATCCGGGTTATCCCTGCTGTTATTCGAACATAAAGGGGCGAAACACTCGTAGCCTTCCATTTCAAACAAGTTCAGTTAGTGATTTCAAATTTTTTTGAGGTTAGCCGTCGGCGGTGACGTTAACACCTTGATGTTGACTTTACCATAGACTTTACTGTATTTTTTTTGTGCAGGCAAAGACTACATTATCCATTATGCGTTTGATGACGTCACGTCAGCAATATATTAATTTTTTTTTTAATGTAGATAGGATTCATTAAAAACAAAAATACCGAAATTAGTTTCTTAAAATAGTCTATATTTATCAAATAAATTATAAAAACCATACAACAAAAATATGAAGCATGGCCAATTGCTTTACCGTTCGTATTATAAAATGTGTCCAAGATATTTCAGCAGGTGCTGTCAAAAATATCAAAAACTAGCTGGTGCCCGCGACTTCTTCCGCGATAATCATTGGCACTCCGCTTCTATTGGTCGTAGCGTGATGTTATATAGCCTTCCTCGATAAATGGACTATTCAACACAGAATTATTTTTTCAATTTGAATCAGTAGTTCCTGAGATTAGCGCGTTCAAACAAACCAACTTTTCAGCTTTATAATCTTCTGATATATAAAAATCTCGTGTCACGGTGTTTGTTATCGAACTCCCCCAAAACGGCTTGACCGATTTTTATGAAACTTTCTTCTCTACATAATATTCGGTAGGTCTGAGAATAGGTCGTAGGCTATATTTCTTCGCAGACGGAGTCGCGGGCAACAACTAGTTTAATATACAAAAATCTCTTGTCACGGTGTTTGTTATCGAACTCCTCCGAAACGGCTTGACTGATTTTTATGAAACTTTTTTTTTTCTGTATTCGGTAGGTCTGGGAATAGGTCGTAGGCTATTTTTTATACTCTTAGGTGAAATATGGCTAAACAAAGTTTGTGGGGTCAGCTAGTATTAAATAAATAAATAAATAAATATCACGGGGGCAATACACACTAATTGACCTAGTCCCAAAGTAAGCTAAGGATAGCTTGTGTTATGGGTACAAGGCAACGGATAAACACCCAAGACCCGAGAACAAATATTCGTATTATTCATACAAATATCTGCCCCGACGCGGGAATCGAACCCGGGACCTCAAGCTTCGTAGTCAGGTTCTCTACTTACTACGCCATCTGGTCGTCTATTATAAGTATATAAGAAAGAGTTCACAAGATATACTGCGAGTTACAGACATAATTCATCATCATCTCAGCCGAAAGACCTCCACTGCTGAACATAGGCCTCCCCAAGGCTCGCCAAACAGATCGGTCCCGTGCCGTCCGCATCCAACGCATTCCCATATACTTAATAACTAAAGTAAGAAACACGGGTTTTAGCGGTCATGATTGCCTGACATGTTTCGCACCACTCCCTGGTGCTTTTATTAAGCTTGAGCAGATGTTGAGTTCACGGTTGTCTTTCCGTTCCAACCAAGTAAATACTAACGGATTTTTCGAAACCAAAACGCACTCGCACGGAAAGCAATTAAAATTATCAACGAAGAAGCAAATTGATAAAGCCCCATCGTGCCCATTATCAATAATGCGTAACAAAGTTTCTTCGCAACTTTTTCATTCAAAATAATTGTCGCAGCTTTGAAGGTAGGAATTGCTGACAATTTATTTGTTCGTTCGTTCGTCAGAAGTGTTTCAAACAACGTGACTTAAATTCTTAGTCATTATATTTAGTCATTCGTTAATTTCCCGCTCGCAGGAATTCGAGTTTAATTCGACTTTGATTGTTTCTCTTCTGCTCATTCAAAGCTAAATGTAATTGCTTTTGGAAATTCTACGTCAGAGGACTTTGCGTTTTCGAGAGGTTTTCCGATTTGTCATTATAGTTTTAGATTGTAAATTTTCGATAAATACTTGTGATGTTTACGAAACAATTGAAGATTTTGCGTAGTCGTTGAGGATCTATAATAAGTTGTTGACTCAGATGTGTCGTTTAAACTTAGACGATACTGTCGTTACAATTCAGAGATATCTTCACGACTCAGATATGAACAGAAATGATGTCAAGACAAAATTTATGACTTAGAAATGCCGTTGAGAAGCAAACTAGTTGTTATGACTCGTGTTACTAACCGCTGTCCGTCCGTCTCTTTGACTGTCCGTCTGTCATGAACCGTGATAGCTAGACAGTAGTTAAAATTTTCACAGATGTTGTATTTTGGTTTCTGCTATAACAACAAATACTAAAAAACAGAATAAAATAAATATTTAAGGGGCTCCCATACAAAAAAGTGTTTTTTTTTGCTCATTTTTGCTTGATATTGATAACGGCTACAGGTGGACGCTTGAAATATTTACAGAATATTTAGTTATATATTCACTTTAAGAAATATATAATTAAAATAAAATAAAACAAATATTTAAGGGGCTCCCATACAACAGACACGATTTTTTTGCCGTTTTATAGGTAATGGTACCTACGGAACTTTTCGTGCGCGAGTCGGACTCGCACTTGGCCGGTTTTTCCTTTTGAGATTATAGTCAAGGTCATAAATATATGTACCTACGTTACCAATACGTCAAAAATATCTAAACACCTCTATTACCACTAATCATAAGGTTGGCTTGGACAAAATATTGACGCGATGGCTGTACAGATATTTACGGGCTCGACTGTTCGAACCCTAAAAATCAACACGCTCTAAAAGCAAATGCATCAACTCCATCTCAGTTATGACAGTTCTCATTCCCCCACTCATCAAACATCGAAACTTTATAAGAGCAACCTAACAGCCATAAATAATTGATAAATGTACGTCATCAATCATACAATTCATACGCCGATACTTCCACGGACATTTCAATTTCTACCTATTCCCCGAATTTCGGAAGCATCCTATTCCGAGCTTGGAGTTTACAACCAACCGGAGACGTCAACGATAGACCTACTTCATTGTTAAAAGTATAAGACAGTATACGAGTGAGAGTAAACGACCATACCCGTAATCCTATCCAATGCTATTAAATGACTAAACATTTTGATGATATTTAATAATAATAAATAAATAAATAAATATCACGGGACAATTCACACCAATTGAGCTAGTCCCAAAGTAAGCTAGGTAAAGCTTGTGTAATGGGTACTAGGCAACGGATAAACATACTTATATAGATAGATACATACTTAAATACATATTAAACACCCAAGACCCGAGAACAAACATTCGTATTTTTCATACAAATATCTGCCCCGACACGGGAATCGAACCCGGGACCTCAAGCTTCATAGTCAGGTTCTGTAACCACTAGGCCATCTGGTCGTCAAATAATATAAATATTTGCCATTTAAGTTTGCCATTTAAATCAATATTGCCGTCGTCTGTATTTCCAGATAAATACAACCTAGGGCTCTTCAACGCTAGAGTGAATAGGCTGTTACTGAACCAGTGAGGTACAATACAATCATACAATCTTGGCCTCATCTGCACTTTTCATCAGGTGAGATAGTGGCCAAGCACGGGTCAGGTTTATGTTAAAAAAATTGTTTTGTGTTAAGGGAGATAAGTTTCTAATATTATAATAGTGGACTTTTAAGTAAGAAATAAGTGTGTATGACCGCTCCGCTTGGTTAAGTGCTCTCAGTATTTCGAGGAACGAAAAGTCGGATTTATTTTATAGAACGTCAAGGCGCAAAATTGGACCGATAGTGGTTAAAATGTTAGTCTGCGAATTTATAGTGTGTCGTTATGTTTGTTATAGAAGTTAGTTTTTCACGCCACAGCGCTATTTTGAGTGTTTTATTTATCAAACTAGCTTTTGCCCGCGGCTTCGCTCGCGTGTACTATGACTATTCCAAAGAACCTAGATATCAAGCAAGCAAGCATACAGGCAAGCAAGCAAGCAGGTCCACAAGTGACCGAGAAATCGGTGAACATACCTATATAAAAAAAATCATAAAGTGGAATGCATAACCTCCTCCTTTTTTAGAAGTCGGATAAAGTGCCCTTTGCGGCCTACTTACAGTATAAACTTATGAATTTTGAAATTTTAGCTTTCTACAACCAGTAAAACGCAAAATCCCGTTTTTTCCCGTTCCCGTAAGAATTTCGGGAAATGTTTTCTTAATGCTCCCCTACACTCCCCAAGGAACCCACTTGCCAAATTTCAGCTTTCTATGACCAGTAAAACGAAAAAGCCCGTTTTTCCCGTTCCCGTGGGAATCTGGGAAAGTTCTCTCTCAATGCTCATCTACACTCCCCAAGCAACCTACATGCCGAATTTCAACTTTCTACGACCTGTAAAACGAAAAATCCTGTTTTTCCCGTTCCCGTAGGAATTTTGGAAAGTCCTCTCTCAATCCAGCTCAACACTCCCCAAACAACCTACATGCCGAATTTCAGCTTTCTACGACCAGTAAAACGAAAAATCATGTTTTTTCCCGTTCCCGTGGGAATTTTGGAAAGTCCTCTCTCAATCCAGCTCTACACTCCCCAAGGAACCCACTTGCCAAATTTCAGCTTTCTATGACCAGTGTAACGAAAAATCCCGTTTTTCCCGTTCCCGTGGGAATTTCGGAAAGTCCTCTCTCAATGCTCCTCTACACTCCCCAAACGACCTACATGCCGAATTTCAGCTTTCTACGACCAGTAAAACGAAAAATCCTTTTTTTTCCCGTTCCCGTGGGAATTTGGGAAAGTCCTCTCTCAATGCTCATCTACACTCCCCAAGCAACCTACATGCCGAATTTCAACTTTCTACGACCTGTAAAACGAAAAATCCTGTTTTTCCCGTTCCCGTAGGAATTTTGGAAAGTCCTCTCTCAATCCAGCTCAACACTCCCCAAACAACCTACATGCCGAATTTTAGCTTTCTACGACCAGTAAAACGAAAAATCCCGTTTTTTCCTTATCCCATGGGAATTTATAATTGGGATGTCCCAATTTTTGACAACGTATAATAAATCGAAAACCGTTTGGAGAAACAGGCTTTGTGAAGCGTTCTCAGAAATCAGATTCCAAAAATATAATAAAATGAATTAAATAAAGAAAATTTAAGTGATGACCTTCATTGAATCGTGCAGTGAATCGTCACAAAGGAAGATATAAAGCAGGTCTACACTCTAAAGCAAATTGACAGTTTGAAATGTTGCTGTCCTGCTTATAACAGCAAAGAGTGACAAAGACAGAACTTTAATCACATGATGCGCACCTGGCTTTAAACAGTTGTCATTTATCGTAAAGTCCGAAATGTATACGAGTATTTCCAATGTATTTTTACAAATTTAATTATTTAATTACTACGTTATAAGTAAATATAAAAAAAAAAAATATCAGATTTTAATAAAAAATATCTATTTACTATCACACCATTTAACAAACAGGAATAATCGAAGCTAAAAGAAGAGAAATAAATAAAACTATATTTTGTCATGGTTCATTTAGGACCCTAAGCCGTACTTGTACTTATTATTGACAGTGACAAGACAAATCAGAGGCCCTACCACGAAGTGCATAATTTTTCGAACTTTGTTTTGTGCAGTCTCGCTCACGCTAATATGATTTGACACGAGAGTGAGAGGGATAATACGATACGAACTTCGATTTTCGAATTTCGTAGTATCGCCTCAGCAGTGCCACAGATAGGGAATGCAATCCCGACTCGAGATCGCAAATTCGAGATCCCGCGGGATTAGAAATATCAATCCTGCGAGATCCCGGAATTTTCGGGATCTCGTCTAGTTTAAAAAAATGTAAAGTTAGGATGACTGAAAACGATGAAAACTGCTTGTTTGTGATAGTGAGGTTATTTAAAATAAAATATTATTTGAAAGAAAACAAAAACCTTTATTCTTCAATATTACTAACGAAATAATTGAAGTTTTTTTTGGAAATTAGCATAATCAAAACAAAAAGTAGTAACTCAAGGAGATTAGAAAGTAGTTACGGGTGATTTTGAAAGTAGCTTCTTAAAAATCAAAGTGTATTAAGAGTGCTAACTGCTAAACGGCATCTAATGTCCGTTGCAATGTACCCAGCTGCTGAGAGTGCCCTCTCCGACTCAACACTGGTTGGCAACAGCGTGACTAAACAATTATATGCAAACTGCAAAAATCTCCCCCTTGTTCCTCCACACTCAAATAAATTCATTTCTTTTTTTATGACTGACTCTAATTTATCTAAGCTCGTTTATCGCGCACCGCTCGCGCCCCGAGTAGATGTGTGTAGCGTTGCTGCCGCCCAATCCCGGCAATCTCGAACGGGATCTCGTCATATTATGCTTCGGGATTGATCCCGAAAAATTACACGAGATCTCGCGAGATCGGGATCCCGCGAGATCGGGATTGCATTCCCTAGCCACAGACTTGTTATGTACGACTTGAATTTTTCTAGGTAATGGAACGTGGCTCTCTCACTGTGACGTCATTCAACGTATTTCTTAAAAAAAAATATAAAAAATTAAATACTCGACCAAATTCAAAATCGATGAAAATGGTATCTTAAAATATCCTATTCTTTCCAAAAAAAAATATAAAAACTATAGGTTATTTTTTTTGGTGCATCCCAATTACCTACATCTTTGCCAAATTTGAAGAGTCTAGTAATTATAGTTCATAGGATCCCGTTGAACTGAATATATAAATCCCGTTTTTTCCTTATCCCGTGGGAATTTTGAAAAATCCTGAAATTAATGCTTTAAGTAATGTAATACCTACTTGTGTATCAAATTTGAAGAGTCTAGTTATTATAGTTACTGAGTTAGGGTCACTCGGAATCGAATATATAAATCCCGTTTTTTCCCTTTCCCGTGGGAATTCCCAAAAATCCTTCCTTAATGGATACCTTCATTGTATTAGGTGCAAAATTTCAAGTCTCTAGGTCCAGTGGTTTGGGCTGTGCGTTGATATATCAACAGTCATTTAGTTTATTTAGATATTTCAACCCCATCGCACCCCATCCAGGGAGATGGTATTTTACGTCTGCCACGTTGGATTTTAAAACCGTTGTTGTTTTCATAACCAGCGACCCGATAAACCATAGAAACAACACCCATGTTGATTTTCAGACTTTGTTACCCCTTTCCCCCCTTTTAGGGGTTGAATTCTCAAAAAACCTGAAACACGTGTTTACTCATTTATCATTAGGAGTACTTCTGTGAAGTTTCGAATAAAATAGTCGAACTAATCTTGTTTCCCCATACAAACTTTGGACCCCCGTTTCACCCCTTAGGGAGTGATTTTTTAAAAATCCTTTCTTAGTGCACCCCTAGACCTTATAAGGAACCTACATGCCAAATTTTGAATCTCTAGGCCCAGTGGTTTGGGCTGTGCGTTGATATGTCAGTCAGTCAGTCAGTTTCTTCTTCTATATATATAGATATGGATAAAATACAGTCAAATATTGTAGTGGTCTGGAGTGGGCGAAGTGCCCGAGCAATCTACAGCCTCCTCTGAGAAGTAGCGAATTTTATTAATTTTAGACATCATGTTTCGTAGTTAGAAATACTTAGTGTTAGTTTTATTCTTCAAAACGTCCGGATTCGATTCCCGAGCTGAGTAAAAGTTTTTTTTTAAATGCATGAATGCAGTTTTTCTTGTTACTAAAATCAATGAGATGGTTCCCAAGAACAGATCTTCGTATGTCTTATAGTTTCAGACTTTCCCATACTGACCGATCCAAATGTTACACCCTGTATAGCTGTCTGTCCACTGTCTACTGTTTGCAATGAATATTCCAAGACGTATCTAT
Organism: Archips crataeganus; assembly: GCA_947859365.1. NCBI lineage: Eukaryota > Metazoa > Arthropoda > Insecta > Lepidoptera > Tortricidae > Archips > Archips crataeganus. The sequence continues at coordinate 6,713,345 of OX402068.1, forward strand.
AAGGAGATATTTTAAGTAGTATAAAAAGTATAATGACGCCAAATTCTCCATTTCCGTAAGCTATCATTTAAAAGTTGTAAGTTATTGGTTAAGTATTGTGTGCCCTTACAGGGCCGTCATGGACTGACTTATTTTACTCATAATATCTTGATTATAATCTACATGACATTGACAATCTGTAAATAAATAAATAAATAAGTTTATTTTAATTAAACACATCCCAAGGATTCCTAAAAGTAGCTCAACTTCGGTTCACACGTAATTTATGTCAGCGCATTCTTTCATAATAAACGTCGAAAATATACCCAATAGAGAGGTTAATTTAAATAATTCAAGAGCCACAGACTTTGATATAGACGTCGGGACAAAATGATGCCCTGCTCAGCAATTATTCATGTAAATGTGAAAAGTTCCAAACAAATTTACAAAACGAGAGTTCAAAGTAACTCGTGAGTCTGCTTAATATATAGGTAAGAATATTCAAAGTCACCTGGAGGAGCGTTGTTGATTTATTTATTGAAGCGTGTTACAGTGAAGTGGGAGGAATACTTTGTAATTTTTAGACAAAAAGAAGAGATTTATTCCATAGTTTATTTACGACTTATAGGTGTTGTTTGCGACTTCAGCTGCATGGAATTCGTTTATCGATTTCTATTCTAGTAGTAGTATTTTATGCAACGGTTGTATAAGTGAGGACTTTAAAGGAGAGTGACGTGAGTTGCGATATGAACGAAGTGAATATCGCAATTAAGATGGCTCGAGCCGCTTAGATCAAATTATACACCGTTGTATACAATATTTTGTCTACTTCAGCAGCTAGGCCGTCGTTATAACGAGATTACGACACAAGTGCTGTTATGGGGGATTGAAGTTTTTTTGAAGTCATATTATCTATATGCTCTTATTTAATTGTTCGTGACCATGTAAAAAACAGATAAAGGTACAGAAGTAGAAAAAAAAACAATAATCCGGATTGTCGTATTGCCACGTAAGTGAAAATAGCAATTGATTTTTTGTAAGAACCTTAGGGTGGTTAAGGAATTTTTTAGTTAACTATACAAACGTATTGGAGATCCAGGTATGTAGTAGGTAATTCATAAAGATTTTTTTTTTTTTTTTTTTTTTTTTTTTTTTTTACATAAAACTGACCCGTGATTGACCACTATCTCACCTGATGAAAAGTGTAGATGAGGCCAAAGGTGTACCTCACTGGTTCAGTAACAGCCTATTCACTCTAGCCTTGAAGAGACCTAGGTTGTATTTATCAGGAAATACAGACGACGGGAGCGAATTCCATTCTTTAGCAGTTCGCATTAGGAAGGATGACGCGAAGCGCTTCGTACGGGCCACTGGAATACTAACCACATAAGGATGAAGACGCTCCCCCCGCCTGGATGTCCGATGGTGAAATGGAGATGGAGGAATTAAATCATGTAATTCCTGCGCACACTCTCCAAAATGTATCCGATAAAAAACAGACAAACAAGCAACTCGACGACGGTGCTCGAGGCTCTGCAGCCTACCACCGATTGACGAACTATCACCAATGAGTCTTCGGGCTCGATGCTCCACCGAATCCAACGCCGCCAACTGATACTTGGCAGAACCGTCCCAAAGGTGGCAGCAGTATTCCATACATGATCTGACCTGTGCTTTGTATAAAGTAAAAAGTTGCTCCGGCGTGAAATACCGTCCCACCCTATATAAGATACCAAGTTTCTTAGCAGCAGTTTTCGCCCTGGACTCAATGGCCGCGCCGAAGTTGAGATTAGATGGCACGCTCAGTCCAAGAAGCTCAAGGTGGTCTTTGGGTGGTAAGGATACATTCTGGAAAGTAGGAGCCAAGGTGAATGGACTCCGCTTTGCGGTGAACAGACACGCCTGTGTCTTGGCAGCATTAAACTGGACCAAGTTGGCCGATCCCCAGTCGGACACGGCCTCCAAGGCCTTATTCGTCCGTTGTACCATAGCCTCCCTGAGTGACCCGATCTCGTCACCACTGGCTCGGCTGTAAGATAGGTACCTCTCTGTGACTGTGCTGTCATCCGCGTACCCATAGATACCGGGTATGAGCAAATCGTTGATGTGCAGCAGAAAAAGAGTAGCAGAGAGAACCGATCCCTGAGGCACCCCAGCATTAATAGTCATGAGATCCGACGAGCACCCGTCAATGACGACTCGTATAGATCGATGCCTCAGGAAATCAGAGATCCAAGAGCAAAGGTCAGCAGGGATCCTATACGAAGAGAGTTTGCCAAGAAGGCCCTCGTGCCAGACCCTATCGAACGCCTTGAAAATGTCAAGAGACACAGCAAGAGCCTCACCATGTTTCTCAACAGCCTCACCCCAAAGGTGAGTGGCATATACCAGGAGGTCCCCAGTAGATCGATTTCGACGAAACCCGTATTGTCGGTCACTGAGGAGATCATTACCCTCAAGGTAAACCAGGAGTTTGGCGTTCAATACCCGCTCCATAACCTTACATAGTATGGAGGTGATTGCGATGGGTCGATAGTTTGACGGGTCGGCACGACTGCCCTTTTTAGGTACAGGCTGCACATTGGCAATCTTCCACGATAACGGGACTTGGCCCATCCTGAGAGAAAGCCTGAACAGACGTGTCAAAACAGGTGACAGTTCTGGAGCACATGTCCTCAAGACAATCACAGGTATACCGTCAGGGCCACTAGCTTTATTCACGTCCAAAGAACACAGTGCTCTTAAAACCTCCTTCTGGTGTATTCTAACCTCCTGCATAAAAGTTCCACAATGAGAAATGGAGGGTGGCACCGCATTTGCAGCATCGAGGCGTGAATTTTCCGCAAATAAAGAGGCAAACAGATTCGCCTTCTCCACTGCAGTGTGAGCTAGCGACTTATCTGACCTCAGCAACGGCGGCAGTGACGGGCGACAGAAATTGGACTCCACCGATTTAGCCAAAGACCAGAACGCTTTACTCCCAGAGGGGTAGGAAGCAAGTTTGGCACCAATACGACCAACATGGAGGAATCGCGCTTTCTGCATGACCTTTTTACAGGACTTGGCAGCCTTGTTGAAAAGCTGTTTCTTAACTTGTACGTCCGGAGCTTTGCGACAACGAGCATCAGCCCACGATAAGTAAGCAGAGTGCTTAATAGCCTCAGCCTGAGCACATTCGGCGTTAAACCATGGGCGAGCTTTGCTACCAGTAGATACGTCAGAATAAGGAATGAAATATTCCATACTCTGACGCAACACATCGGTAACAGCCTCCGCGCAGCTCTACGGATCATCACTGGAGAAACAAGCTTTCTGCCAGGGATAGGATGCAAGAAAATGACGCATCTCATCCCAATCTGCCGACTTGTATCGCCATACTCGTCGAGAACCGATTGAGCAATCGGGAGGAGAGTACTGCGACACAAACTTAACCAGACAGTGGTCAGAAGTACCCAGAGGGGAAGACACTGACACATTGTACCTATCCGGATCAGTCGTCAGCAGAAGGTCCAGGCAGTTTGGCGTGTGCGAAGCAACATCCGGGACGCGAGTCGGCTGTTGAACAAGCTGGGTGAGATCTAGAGAAAGTGCAAACTTGCGTGCCTCTCTTCCCGCATGATCCGTGACTTGGTATGGGAACAACCAGTCTTCGTGGTGAGCATTAAAGTCCCCCAAGAAAACCAACTGCGCACGTGGATACCGTTGCTGAACCACACCCGCCGCAACACTGAGGTGTTCAAAGAGCCTAGACGTCTCCTGGTCACCGCTGTGCGACCGATAGATTAGAGCGTAAACCGTTTGTTCAACGCCCGTGTCCATCAGCAGCCAAAGAATGGAAAAACTAGGATCCTCAAGGTTACAGAGACGCCGACTACAAATGCCATCCCGAACGTACAAGCAAACTCCAGCACGAGGCTTAAAAGCATGTTCCAGGGTGTACCCTGGGTAGTGCAGGTACGCGGTGTCTAAGGGACATTTTATCTGCGTCTCGGTGAGGCAGAGCAAGTGAGGCTTCTCAGTCTCAAGATGATGGTGGACTGCAGCGAGATTGGAGTGCAAACCTCGAATATTTGAGAGGTGCACTTTTAGTGAGAGGATGTGCATCCGCTGTAGGCACTTGCTCTTTTTCATAGCTTTAACCATATTTATTCAAAAAGAAGGAGGTGAGAAAGACATGAGTGAATAGGGTTAGGGAAGACGGCAGTTGAACGGATACAATGCTGCTCACCCAGCAGCACGTGAAAGTCAGCCACAGCACGGGAAGCCTGGTCTGGAGCGCGCGGGGACGCCCGAACCCCCCCAAAGACGGCTGTCGGGTCCTCTCTCCGGTCGCCAACCGGCACTACAGCGCGCCTCCAGGATTTTTCTCGAGTTGGCGGGGCAGCCTTTCAAGGCAGGCGAAACCCCTACTTGGGCCCCCTACTAACTGCGGTCGGCCAGCGGAGCACCGTGCTTCGGATCCCGCTACCCTCCACGAACAGACACCCGGTGCAGCAAAACCGACGGTACCGAAACCGGCTCACACGCAAATTTCTGCTCAGACCCGTCCTCCCAAAAAAAATGGCTACACCAAGCTTCATGCCGAAACACGGCCAAGACCGCTTGGCGGCATGGCTTAGCTAGGTGGGTGGTGACAAGCCGCGGCCGAAGCCTACCACCAGAAAGAGGCTGTTCATTTGGCGCTACCCAGGGGACACGTGTGGGTAACTAGAGCTAAAGCCCACGGACGCGAACAGCTCTATCCCCCAAACTTTTCTGTAGCTTGCTACGAGTATAACCAACGCCTTAGCGAAAATTGTTTTATGCTTTTAAAATTAGTAGAATTAATGAAGTAAATCAATTAATACAGTACTAAATTAAATAGACTTATAATATTTCAGCGTTAGTCAGACACTGTTACGTTGCACGGCAAGAGGGTAAGGCGACCATTCATTCATATTAAATTAGTTTAACGGAGTAAATTATACTTTCAGTCTGCGCATTGCTCTTTCGGCTAGCGTAGAAATGGTGGAAAAGTCCATTGACTAAATACGGTCACGTTGCGATTGACTAAAGCCATCTCAAACGTATTCAGTAATTAATTTTAACGGAGGATTGTAATGTAATGTATGTTGTCTTTCATTATCAGAGGATTGTGTAGTCACGGCTTATTGTAAAAATAAGGGTCTAAATTCAGGAACGGCCCAACACGGTTTGCGAGCGGTAATTCAATCGTTTGCAAGAGGATAGGGATGAACTGCTATTCAGGAACGCCAAAAATCACTGGTTTGCGGGAGGTTTGGGCTGAGATTGGGATGAGCCTTATTTATTTACTAGCTTTTGCCCGCGACTCCGTCCGCGTGGAATTAGTAATTTGGGCAGATTATTTTTTTTAAGAAATTTGCTTTTTCATCAATTATGGCTCTCCTTAGTTCCTCGATATAAAAAAATTACCCGCCCCCGCAACCCCACCCCCCCACCGAACTTCCCCGCACACCCGCGTTCACATTCATCACCGTACTCCCAAGTCAAGCGTGCCTATAGAAGTTTTCCTTCAAAAATCCCTGATTTTGAAACATTCTTCCGCTCCGCTCCGCTCCTATTGGTGTTAGCATGATGATATATAGCCTATAGCCTTCCTCGATAAATGGGCTATCTAACACTGAAAGATTTTTTCAAATCGGAGCAGTAGTTCAAACAACAAACAAACTCTTCAACTTATTAATTCTTCTAAAAACTGTTCGATAAATTCTTAAAATAGACGTATCTTTCTTATTTGTGAACCGATTGAAATGAAACAAACACTAAATGTTAATCCAAGAAAATACCAACATATCAGTGAAAACCGCATCCTTCTAGGTTAATCCGTTTCTGAGATTAGCGCGCACAAACGCACAGACAAACAGACAAACAGACAATAATTCTAAAAATCATGTTTCGGGTTCTATTGCGCTAATAAATAGCCCTAGTGACAGTTTTTCTCAAATATCTTCAATGTACAGACACCGACTTGTTACAGATTTATTATATGTATAGATTTAATTAATTATAATATATTTATTCATTTATTTATTTACAAAGCGAATTAACAGGAAAATAAAGCTCATCCCAAGCTCAGCCCATTCCATTCCCAAATGATTGAATTACCGCTCGCAAACCATGTTGGGCCGTTCCTGAATTTAGCCCCAGGTATAGGTATAGTCACGACAGTTGAGGTCATGCACACAAAAACATGTCTTGTAATGACAGCGGGATTTTAACATTTATTCGTAGAGATAGCAAGTTCAACAGACTCAATAGTGAATTTACAAGATCGACTAAAAATGTCTACTTACCAACTTATTTCGTTAAGAATTATTTAGGAAAATACATCTAGTTCAAACAAAACAGAAAATAAAATATTTTGATCTGTTTCATTTAAATCATATAAGCATATTTTTCGCTATTTATGAAATACCGATTTTTTTGTTGAGAATATTTCTTATCAGTTTCAAATTGTTTTATTTCAAAAATAGGTTATATGAAAAAAGAAAATTCAAACTCATGTCATAGTAAGAGAAGTGACAGATTGTGTCATCTACTGGACGTCGAGGTGTCGAGCATTGGTACGTTTACCTTAGCCACAATTTGTTTTCATACGCTAATATTAAAAAGAACTGTAACCGAAATAACCAAATAGCTTTACAAATTATCGTCATCATCATCCATACTAATCATCATATATACTAATATCCCACTGCACGACACAGGCCTCCTCTCGGTAAAAACTATGCGATGCGATGACACAAAGTATGCTTCGTCATAATTAGTCACTACATCATCCCAGCCTATATACGTCACACTACAGGGCACAGGCCTCCTCTCAAAATGAAAGAACTTGGGCCGTAGTTCCCACGCGGGCCCAGTTCGGATGGGGAACTTCACACACACCATTGAATTTCTTCGCAGGTGTATGCAGGTTTCCTCACGATGTATTCCTTCACCGTAAAGCTCATGGTGAATTTCAAATGTAATTTCGCACACAAATTCCGAAAAACTCAAAAGTGCGAGCCGGGATTTGAACCCACGATCCTCTGCTTGAGAGGCCATAGGTCAAACCGCTAGGCCACCACGACTTTTTTTTCCACGACTTATTTTTTTCAGTCACTAATTGCTACTCTTTTCTTGGTAAATGCTGCCATTTTTTCTTCAAACTTTAGAACTTCTTTGCACTGAAAGAAGTTGTTTAATTTAGCTGTATAGTGCATACCTACCATTGACTGGTTATTTCGTATATTAATTCAAAAACGACTATAATTGTGTCTTCAATACTAAAGTAATCGCGGTTTGATAATACCATGTACCTACAGGAAAAGTGTACTTACAGCAAAAATTTTCCGTATAATTTTTACGCAGGTATAAAGGTACGTGCAATTGACATGATTCTGCAAAATCGAATTTCCGGTATTCCTTGAAGTAAAATGCTCTTACTCGTGGAGGAAAATTATGAAAAAATATAATTTGTAATAGCTTGGAGATTAATTACATCGTAACATTTTTTTATTTGTTTGTACCTGGGTTTTTTGACTGTATTTCAGCCATACAGTGTTGAGTAGTGCTATGAAATAACAAAATTTATAGCACTCCGTATATTTATCAAATGGAAAACAAATAAGGCCACTTTACTTGCACGGTCCAGGGTTAAAATTTAAATCGTTAACCCTGGGTTATTAATGACAGCTCCATACATTTTGACACTACTTAACCCCGAGTTAGCACTTAACTCAGAAGTCCACCCTATCACTTGTGTGTTTGCCCTTCCATCTATCACAGCCAATTTGCATTGAATCTATGAACCATGTCAACGAGTGAGAAGAAATTTGGTCCACAAATGGCATTTCTGTTACATAAACACTAAAAAAGATCTTGAAGTTATCATGACTTCATAGAAAACACGGAATCAGTATGAAGCTCGTGGTATTTTTTAAAAGAAGTTAATAAAAAGCTTCTAAGTCGCGAGCGACTAGTCAGACAAAGTGGCACGTATTTAAATATTTGAAGTTAATAATATCGAATGGTTAGAATATCGAATGTTTAAAATATGAAAATCTTTCTTTCTGAAACCTTAAACTTTTTAAAATTGTTATAAAACTAACCTAACCTAACATAGTGGCTTCCATTTGATACAGTTTTAATATATCCTGAGAAGCTTAAGGTTTTAGACAAAAAAAACTTTTCTATATTTAATTCATTCGTTATAACTTTTAATATTTACAACCGTGCCCACAATAAGCACTGAAATTAGAGGGTTAGATGTCCAGGAGAGAGGCCTCGGTCTTTGTTCGCCGGTATCAGTAGGATCATCATCATCATTTCAGCCGAAAGACGTCCACTGATAAACATAGGCCTCCCCCAACGCTCGCCGAACAGGTCGGTCCTGCGCCATCCGCAATAATCCGCACCCAACACGCTCCAGCAAGCTTAATCAGGTCGTCAGGTCAGGAGGTATCAGTAGGATACTACACGCGAAAAAACCGGTTGTCTGTAAAGTCGGTTTACGGAAGATAGTTTAACGTGATAACGTCATAACAAAACATTCTAAAACCAGGCGGTCACCCATCCAAGTACTGACCGCGCCCGACGTTGTTTTACCTCGGTGATCGGACGAGAACCGGTGTTTTGTCAAATATCTTGAAAACAGTGCATCCTACGGCAAAATCAATGAAATTTTCATCCCCCCTTTGAAACCTCCACAACCCCCGCCCGCACCCCGCACCCCGCACCCCGCATTGTACATCCTGGCGTTCGCCGCTCTCTTGCAACTGGCCTTCGCTGCTCTGTAGGTACATGTACGTTACATTGCGTCATCCTTTTTCGTGTATGCAGCCGGCGTTCATCAATTTATTAGACGTTATCACGTCAAAAAGCTTGTAAAACATCGTCGCGGGTAACTGGTTTTCACAAGACAAACTCGCCACCCCCGTTAACCATTTATTCACTCTGCACTTCGACTTCGAACATGGGTATTGAAACCTAATGGGCAAGCGAAGCCGGGGGCGTGGCACAGTCATCATAAATTCACCCGACCAGCACTGGAGCAGAGTATTATGAAAATTGATGACGGCTGCAGATCGTTCCAATAAGTCATAAGGATTAGAAAGGTTCGTAGATATATCCTGCTAATGTCAGAAACTAGCTGTTGCCCGCGACTTCGTCTCATCATCATCATCATTTCAGCTGAAAGACGTCCACTGCTGAACATAGGCCTCCCCAAGGCTCGCCAAACAGATCGGCCCTGCGCCATCCGCATCCAATGCGTTCCCGCTACCTTCACCAGGTCGTCTCTCCATCTTGTTGGAGGCCTACCTACACTGCGTCTTCCGGTCCGCGGACGCCACTCGAGAACCTTTCGGCCCCTCGACCGTCAGTTCTACGGGTGATGTGCCCTGCCCACTGCCACTTGAGTCTAGCGTTTCTTCGAGCTATGTCCGTGACTTTAGTTCTTGCGCGGATTTTATCATTTCTAATGCGACCTCGCAGAGAAACTCCAAGCATAATAGCCTTCTCCATCGCCCTCTGAGTGACTTTGATCTTTCTTATAAGACCCATCGTTAGCGGCCACGTCTCAGTGCCATAAGTCATCTCTGGCAACACACACTGGTCAAAGAATTTTGACTTGAGACACTGACTTCGTCTACGAAGAATATATCGCTTTACCGCGGGAATTTTCCAGCATTGTCAATCACGTATCCTATGTTAATCATCACACGTTAAACTATCTGTGTGCCAATTTTCATTAGAATCCGTCGAAATGTTTTAGCACGAAAGAGTAACAAACATCCTTACATCCATTGGGTAATTGTGCAACTTTTTGACACTTGGCATGGGATTGAAATGACAGTTTTAGTATGGCTGACAGCTGGCTGTTTCCGATACCAATTATTGACAGCCCATACAAGAACTGTCAAAATGAACGCGATGGCGATTTCGAGGGAGTTAGACAATACGGTCTCTGCTCAAGCCGTAAAAAGGAAACTTGTTGTTGAAAGTTCCCGATAGATAGCGTTGTTACTTAGGGGTAAAATCGTACATCGCGCTGTCGTTGTGCTTCCCGACTCTATAGAGCTTCAATTGGCAAAATTGTATTTATTGAGATTTGTATGAAGATCACTCAATTTAATTTCTAGCTTTCCTTCGAAGTTCCTTTAGTACAAGTTTGTACACTATCCATGCAAATTATCGCGTTTATAATGATGTAAGATGAGAAAGTTTGTGAAGACATTTGGATGTTTAAATGTTTGGATCAAAAATCTCATTCCTTTGGACAAATTTGGGCTTTAAAGTTTGAGGTAGCAAAGCGATTAAATAAGGGTTTTGGATGGAAAAATTAAATTGATTGTTTTCGTTGGAGATATAGCGGACGGTGCTAGACTGCCAAGGTGGTCAATAATTGACGGTTACGTAAAGTATGGTACCTAATGAAAACTGGCTGCCAGCAACAACCATGTACGTCTGCCATACGCATGGATTATTCTTCTATTTTTTCCAGAAATACTACAAGTTCGCCTCTTGCCTGGTACCATGTTATCGTTGAGTGTTAGACCTCCCTGTATACGAGTCATGTATGCACATTTTTTGTTTGCGTCTGTCCTCTGGACATGGCAAAAGTCAAGGATCTATAGCCAATATTTTTAGTCAAGTCTACATAGGCGTGTGGGATGCCTGACCAACTTTCGACCCATTTAAATAAATCTCAGGTTTGCTGACTCCGAGTCTCTCTAATTTTATGTCCACAGGAGAGACAACTTTTGTTTCTTACGCTGTGTATGACAGCTTAAAATATACCTTAAAACATACCTCTCTTAAAACCTCCTTCGGTCTCACGTTCAGGTTTAAACACGTTGGCTTTAATATCTCCAGCTATCTAATCCGTCACTTAACATTCACGCCACACGTGGCACACAATAAAAACGACGTCAAAACATTTTATTTCCCTGTAAATAGCCTACGGGTGTTTAATATGCGCCACATAGAGAAGAAAGAGAGGGACGTGGAATGCGTGTTATGTCTCATATAGGGATGTATTTAGAATGGAATGGGCTTATAGTCAGTGTTAATCGTACTTTAACCTTTTGACCGCCCCAGGCATCCTGTCATCACAGCGAGTGAAAAGGCTCACACCCCAACGTGACCAACATTCAACTCGAAATACACATTTTTTTATACAATATAGGCTAGCTGATGGAAAGCGAAGATAAGGCCTACGATGGAGGACGCTTGCCTAGTAAATGCTCATTCACCCGAGACTTGAATTTAGGGGAATAAGCAGGAAGAACGCAGTTGAGCGCGGTGTTGCGAGCCCCCAAACAGTGCATACAACAAATACGAGGCACTGTAACCGGTACGCGCGCGCTGCACAATTGCTCAGACCCTTCCTCCAGAATGGCTTCCATAGGCAACAGGCCGGAGCACGACGAGAGTCGCTTGGCGGCCTGGCTCAACCTATAGCGATGGCCCAGACGAATAAACGTGTAATCGTAAAACGACAACTTTACAGGAAAAATAAAATCAACTTTAACAATGATAACTGACAGTTCTGGCAGCCTTTATTATATGCTTATAAATATCATTAGATAGATATAAAAATTACCTACAAAACTGTGTAAATATTTGACCCTTATTTTCAACCATTTTCCCGTAAATAGTGAAAAACCTCTTTATTTTTTTATTCGAATCATAAATCTTCAGGTCATTTTGTGTTATGGCTCATTGCACCGTTATTCGTGTTAAAAAGTGTAATTGCTTTTAGCGCAATGTACATTAACATCTATTATTGTATTTTATTTGATTTCGCATTCGATGTTTGCAATTTTGTTCGTGTTAATTTATTAAAATGATTTTTATTCTATGACTCAACGTTAATGAGTAGTATGTGAAAGCTAGTATAACTAAAATTTGGCTGACAAGATTGAAGGCGATCAAAGGTGTAATGCTAGTTTACACGAATCTTGCTAACAAAGTTTAATACGAATAAACGTGCAAAGTAATATTACTAAAATTGGAATAAAAAAAGTCAATGTAGAAGACCATTGCACGTTTATTCGTGTATAGTAACAAAATTGTTAAAACGGCAACACTCTCTTGGAATCTTATTCGTGTTAATTTATATGGAAAATTATCAACGAATAAAAATTAAATACATTTTATTCATAAACGGTAAATCGGATTGGCTTAAAAAAAATTTGCAACGTGCCTAAGGGTATATAAAAGCATAAGAAGCAAAAAAAAATTTTTTGTGTAAGGGCTTTTGCACGTTTATTCGTTTGGGCCATCGATAGGGTGGTGACCAGTCACGGCAAAAGCCTACCACCGGTTTAGCACCCAGGGGTCACGTGCAAGGTTTCGAGGGTAAACCTATGGACGCGAGCGAATTCAACCCCCAAAAACTAAGCTACTATTAACCACTTCAATTGGTTCTAATTCCGGTTCTAACAGTATTGTAGACAACGAAATGCGGTCAATCCTGACATTCGTGCCTTATTTTCTGCTTGGCTCGCTAGCCATTCGCGAACAGCCTTATTTACATTCAAAATAAATGTCAACGAAAAACTTTTTTCTGTTTTTTAGAACGTAATAAGAGCCAAAGAAATGTCAAGAACCAAAAACGCGTACGGTCGGCCAAGATAGTGGTCTAATAGTTTTGCCAAAAGTTTCTGTGAGATCTAAATATCGCTAAAGTTGACTTTTCTAATTGGCAATGTCTAAGAAAAAATACCAATGGTTTTTATATATTTTTTTGTATAGAATAGCCAATAAGTATAAGAAACTAATTTCAATATTTTTTCATTTAGTTCACTACATTTTTAAAAATTAATTATTGCAACTATTTTGGTTGATGACGTCAGATTATAATTAAGGGCTTCCAGACAGCCAAATTTCTAAATTCTTACGATAAGGCAACACCTTTAATTATTTTTTGTGTAGTGGTACTTTGTAACTAGTGTCACTTTACTGTCGCTGTCAGAGTGCTAGATGACAGACAGCGGGTCCAAATCAATTTCCGTAGTTTAATCGACGCGTAAATTGTGAAGAATTCTAACCACACGGAATAAAGTACGACTTGGAGCGGTCACGCAATTTACACCAATGTCAAATGAAGGTCATTACTTATTTGTTATGTAATAAATTAATTACATTATATTAAAATTAAATAACTACAGAAAACGAGTTGAATAGCATTTATCTCGAAATGGTTTTCGATTTACTATACACTGCAAAAAAATAGACATCCCCAATTGAGTGATCTTTAGTCACTGTCATCATATTGTTGCAAGGGAAAATCGACTCGTATTATACAAATGAACTCCAACCATAAGGTGGTAGACCATATTTTTGGGCGATTCTGTCCTGGGTTCTGCAGTGGGGCGTATATACCTCTGTCTCCCCGAACGGAGACGATGCATAAGGTGCATTTTCTACACCAAAAAAAAAAAGGTTAGGTTAGGTTAGGTAAGGTTACATAGGCTGAGATGACGATGATGATATTTATTCTATGGTTTATCTGGTCGATGGGCTACGCACATGCTGAATTTCCAAAACCAATATTGGTGATTCCCACACAATTCCGAACTGACTGAATAATGGAGCATTTGGAACTGAAATTTGACATGTAAGCTTTATTTGAGTTTAGTCTGTTTGTTCACGGAGTGAAAACATACAGAGCCCCGGATTTGATGAACGAAGTGAATGAGAAATTTTAGATGGCGTTGGAGGATTAAAAGAAAATAAAGAAAAAACACTATAGACAACCGTTGAGACATATGTAAGGTAAACGTCCCTGTGCTCGACACCGACCCAATACATGGCACCTTCAATCTTATGTGCATAGTAAGAGAGGTGACAGATGGATGTCGTTCATCTACTGGGCGTTGAGTTATCGAGCATTTAAATAATTATGTAATAGGTACTAAAAATTATATTTTATGTGACTTTATTAACGCTTATCTAAGTGACACGGATTTATTCCTTATTTTCCCAGAACTGGTCAACTTGACCTGTCATTCGGTACCAGGTCATCGTTCAGTTTTGGGGCAAATTTAAATTACAAATCATGTATTATAGGTATATATGTACAGTCAAGTGTAAAAATATGAACTTATTCAAAGTTTCAAAAATAAGTGCCACGGCCTCTTATTCCGACGACGCAATAAGGCCGTAGTAACATATTTTTGAGTGGTTCGAATAGATACTTATTTTTGCACTTGACCGTACAAACTATCCTAGATTAAAAATAAGAACAATAAAGAAAAATAAAACAAAACTATAAAATAATGATAATTATAACTAAAACATATTCTGAAAGGTGACTACCCTTAGGCAAGGAGCCGAAGATACCGGCAGCGTTTCCTCTTTGAATAGCTAAGCTAATTCTTTGTCCGAGGAACTGAACTGAACTGAACTGTGGTGCTACCAGCTCTTCGGTCCACTGTGACGTCGACTAACCTCTGTGAATTTTCAAATTTCAATTATATTTATTTAAATCTGTACAGAAACCTTAATGCACGAGTGCGCGACTCGCACTTTGCACATTTTTACTGAAGCAAAACTTTGCAAAATTAATTTCTTAAGAAAATTAGTTTAACGAAACTCCAAGTATTTGAGCTACGGAAGGTGCAAAGTTCCAGCTCTTGAAACGTTTGCGAGCTGCGTGATGAACTTCTCCCCGCAGGTTTTACTAGATAAATTAATTTCAACTGCGCTCAAGTGAGACGCAATACGGGAAAATACAGTAGTGTAACTGAAACTGAAGATTTTTTGTTTCCATTTAGCCGCAGCACTTATTCCTGGAAGTAAGGACTCAAAGGGTGGTAGTGGGACCCTATTACTGAGACTCCGTTGTCTGTCTTTCCCTCTGTCCGTCCGTCTGCCACAGGGCTCTATCTCTTAAACCGTAACAGCTGGACACTTGAAATTTCAATTAATTATGTGTTATTGTGGCCGCTACAATAACAAATAATAAAAATATAGTTAAATTAAACATTAAGGGGTGTCCCAACTAACCAATATAAAATGATTCCACACCGCGTCCATTTTACTTAAAAAAACAGGGCTCTGCTAACACTGTATTATTATAGCTACGACTGCACACGGCGTATATTTTCAAATACCTAAAAAATTGTACAGAACCCTCGGTGCGCGAGTCCAACTCGTACTTGGCTGTTTTTTTTACATAGGCACAGTTTTGAATATCGAAAGTTAATATTAGAGAAATGTACTAAAATTATTATTATTTCAGCCCAAAGACGTCCACTGCTGAACATAGGCCTTCCCCCAAGGTTCACCAAACAGACCGGTCCTGCGCCATCCAGACCACATCTAACGCGTTTTCGTTGTTCGAGGCCTACCTATACTGCGTCTTCCGGTCTGTGGTTCCATTCGAGAACTTTTTGGCCCGTCGGCCATCAGTTCTACGAGCGATTTGCCCTGCCCATGATGCCGATGGAAATGTCGAATGCATGGATTCGAAGTCTTTTTCTGAAACCGTAAATTTCTCAGTAAAATGGTGTCCCAAAGAAACCAATAGGTTAGGTTAGGTTTAATAAATTTGAGGCCTTGGGGTCTTACCGACCTAAGATCTCAACCCCGAATGGTACAAAGTTGTATTCGGAACTGAGACCTCTTATGTGTTATTTTATTTATGTTTTGTTCCCGAGATTCAGTCAAAACATCATTACTTTTGACAATATTGACACGATAAGGTCAAAAAATAGAGAAAAGCTAACGTCAAGTTTCTACTTGCAGTGAAGTTACATTTTACAAGTTAATCATTATTTAATTAAAACTTTAAAAGATTCGAATACTTCACTCTGAGTCTGCGTCTGACACGAAGCAGTTTTAACTTTTGAACTCAAGTGGCTATCTAGAACTAGAACTTTCAAAGGACATTATTTACCCATTTCCTCGCCTTTCACACCGGTTTTCATAAAACTATCTTAATAGGTTTCATAATAAAAACGTACTTAACTTTGAACAAGAAACTACCTCGAGACTCACTTATAATTAAATAACGAATAACTCACGTCTTTTATAGAGTTCAGCTTAATAGAGTTAATTCGGACATAGCACATGCCACGGCGGCTGCTGCAAAATGCGAATAAAATCTCGAACTCTTCTTCTGATACTCCATTTTATCTCCATCCATTTGGGCGTAAAATAGTGAAGTGCGTAGATGTTTCTGTTTTACTGTATTAACTAGTTTACTTATTGCCTCTCTCAAATAGACGCTGCTTAAATCATCTGTCAAGATGTAAGAGGCCTTGTGTGTGTGTGTATTGCACAATGCTGTAATTCGTCAGTTTCAGAATTCGATAATAACTTTTCGAGTGAAGTTGACTTGAATTCACTAGCGTTTGATGTCAGACGCACATTACTTAATACAGGGCAATCTAAAGTTTCCTCATTGTAACTTGAAATTTCATAAACGTGCTTCGAATAAACTGGAGCTAAAATTAATAATAATATTCTAAAGTTTTGGCGGTTTGTTCCCACGGGATTGGGAGTTCTGCAGCCCTATCCCGTAGAAATTTCACAAGATCCGCTGCTAGTGCTTATGTACATGATGAACAAAAGTCTTGTGCTAAATATCTAGCTCCTAGTCCTAGTACTCCATCTTTTATGTACGATTTTATTTTTAGTGATAAATATTGAATGGTTTTTAAATATGTCAAGCAGTTGATAAACGTCCGTGTGCTCGACACTGACTCAATACGTGGCACCTTCAATCTTGTCATAGTAAGAGAGGTGACAGATGGGTGGGCCATTCTACTTTAAAGTAACCATTAATCTTTCGTGAAATATAAGGCATACCTGGTGATTTTTTTCAAGTGTAAATAACTTATATGAAAACTGAAATAACTAAATTTAATATTTTAAAGCAAAAAAACTTTAAATTCAAAGAAATTTTGTGGAAAAAATTGGTAACTCAGCGGAAAATACACCAATTTCCATACAAATGGCGGGGACACGCATGTCCACTGCGTTACCTACTTTATAGATAATAATGATTACTTTTTATGCGTAGTGATAATTTTAAATATAAGCTTAGTTATGTGCCTATTTAAATCTTTAATGATAAAACCGAGCACTTTACCGTTTTTGTAAAAAAAATATTTGAAGAGCACATTACTAAGAATGACTGGTCAACGAAAAGTAGAATGGCCCGGGTGTCATCTACTGGGCATTGAGGTGCCGAGCATTGCTACGTTAGTTCTTTTCATTTTCGAAACTGTTTCTTTAACTGGTATTCTAAGGCGTTCGCTACGGATTTATTACAACCCTAATTATTCGTCTATTGAGAACCAGAGGCCTTACTGTTTATTTACAAATCTATATTTTACTACCAAGATCGTATTCAGTTTGCATCAATGCAATTGAATTGTGATGATGCGTTCCTTAGCCTATATTATTATTTAGGATACACAAAATTACATGAAAACAACACTGCTCTGCTCGGGTATGTATTACAATACCGAAGTACGAAAGACCGAATGTATTAAAACATCGAATGGGTCAAAAGACCAATACGATTTTTTTCTGAAACCGTTAACTTTTTAAGATTGTTATAAAACAAACCTAACCTAACCTAATGGGTTCTGTATGATGCCGTTTTAATAAATTCTGAAAAGTTTACGGTTTCAAAAAAAAATCGTGTCGGTCTTTTGACCCATTCGATGTTTTAATACATTCGGTCTTTCGTACTTGGTATTGTAATACATACCCGCTCTGCTCCATGCATCGGTGGGGGCTAAGATGAAAAAGCACACGAAATTACATCGATACATCCAAATATAGTACATGAGCAGAGCAGCGTGGTAGCCCAGTGGGTTGAGCTACAGCCTCTCACGAAGAGAATCGTAGCTTTGAGCCAGGGCTCGCCCATTATTTTTTGGGGATTTATGTGCAAAATTAAGTTTGAAAATTTTCACAAGCTTTTCTGTAATGAAGAGAATCGCAGGAAACTGGCATAATAAAATTAAGTAGGTACTTTAACGGTGCGTGTACCATCCCCAAGTGACACTGAGCCTACGCGGGAACTACAGTCCACAAGCCCTTTTCTTCTGAGTGGTGGTCTTGGTCCAGCAATGGGACGTAGGTATTATTGAACTCTGAAGAATCTGCACATAGGTCACATATTAGGAAATCTAACCTTGGCCAGTCTTATAGTACCCAATGCATCAAGAGTAAAACAAAAACATAAAACAAACAAAACAACATACGGCAACGCGCATTCCCAAAGCCAGTTTGCAGTCAAAGAAGTTGAAACTCAATTGAAACAGCGTCGGTATTGAAATATTCTCAAGAGAACTTTTAGGTTTTGGCTTCTGTCACAGAAACCGCGATACACTCGAAACTTTGTAGCCATAAAACGTGCTCTGAATGGAGAACGGCGTTTTCACAAGGTCTTATTCATGTTTCATAAACATTTTAACTTGAACCTTGCTGGTAATGTCATTTGGTTTGGATTTGAAACGATGGTGAAATTAACACGGTATTCATAAATTAGTGTAATCCAAAGGTAGTTAGTAGTAGTGGTGTAGCTGTCATTAGTTCTGTGACACGAGTTTAAAGTAAAATAAATTCATATATTTAAACATGAAAATTTGTACATAAAAGGGCAAATTTGATCTACATAAATAAAAATGAAACGCTAAATATGGTGCTTAGCGGAAAACTCGAGAACGACTTTACCGATTTAAATTATCTTTTTTTTAAGATTTCTGTTACTTTTTAAAAGTTTCTTACGGCAACCTTACCTGTAACTGTAGCTGTTAGAGATACTTAATTATAGAGGTGTAATGAGAAGGAATTTTTGGAATTTCCCGCGGGATAGAGAAGAGAAAGTTATTCATAAATTTTATCACTGCACAGACGAAGTCACGGGATAAAGTTAGTTTTAATATACTTTTTAGCAAGTTGTATTGATGGCTCGAACACTTAACTTCATAAGAATGTGTGTGTACAGTCGAGGAAACTGTATTGCGTACCAGAGTGGAATATTTTTGTTGCAAATGTCATGTTAACATTCCCTATATCTGCCAAAGAAATCATCGGGAAATTGACTGTGAAGAGCTTCCCACCCTGGTACGTGATTCAGTATTCTCGACTGTACTTACGTTTCTTTGCTTAAAACAGTTTAATCTGTTCGTTATAATTACACCACAAGAACATCATTATACAACCATACCCATTACCTTTGATACATTATTCAAACACTAAAAGCACCCACACTTACACCATTATAATCAAACATAGAGAATTCACTAAAACTCCGACCCTTGTATGATCTTACACGAAATCTTCAAAGATTCCCTGCGGCGATTTTGTAGCATAGATTCTAAAGTTTATATTCCGCATAACAATATGACTTAGCTCCCAAGATAGGCCTCGTAATATGAAGTCATGTTTCCAAATCATCTAATTAAGAGGAAGGCCTCAAAGTTTGTATGGTGAGACGACGCCGCCCTGGCAAAAGTCGCGCGTCAAGTTATGATTGCCGCAAGCGACGCGTTCTATGTAGCCAAGTTACGGCCCCTAAACTAACGTGGTAGAAGGGTATAATAAAACTTTACTGAAATATTTATGTAAGTACTAAATAATACCGATGTCTATGTCTATGTTTGTACTCTTACTTTTAGCCTGTGTACAGTCGACTACAAAAAGATCGATGCAGCCAAAGTTACAAAAATATGTATACGCGACTTTATTAACTTACCATTAAGGTCGTGTATACATATTTTTGTAACTTTGGCTGCATCGATCTTTTTGTAGTCGACTGTACATACGTGCTATTGTTGTTATAAATAAATGTTTTTCTTTCTTTCTCTTTCCAGTTATAATGCAAAAATGAATACATTAAATTGTTTGATGATATAGCTATTTATTTTTGTGAAACTTTAATTATACTCTACTTAGCACGAATGGTATCAAACCAACCCTATTTGAAGTTTCTGTTGCTACTCCCATGCTTTACTTGCGTTTGTTACTCTCTTAACTTAGACGTTTAATTTAATGTCATATTTAATAATTTCGATGAATAAGAAATTCTCAAAATTTGTATTTACACTTCTTAGTTCTTACATTCAAGCAAATTGTGATATTTGACGAAAAAGACGTACCTATTTACTTTAGCTCGAGCATTGAATCTTTAGTATTGAGTATTCATCAATTTATCCATATCTAGCCTAAAATCGTTCCGTTGCTCACAGTCCCGCACAGAACATAACAGTGGAGATCAAGAGTCACACATAACTTTAAACTGTTTTGCGGGTGCATGCAGTGCCTCATAATGATTGTATTTACCAAAAAACTCATGGTAAATCTCATTATTAATTTCACACTTAATTTTGAAAGACTCAGAGAGGAGCCCGAGTAACTGGTGATTTTCACACATAAGTATATCTCAGCTTTTTCGGATAATGTATCAAATTTGTCGCTGGTTTCATGGCCATTGTTTATAAATTAGAACGTTCACCGAGAGTGCCATCCGAGCTTGTTGTCCGTAATGAATTTGTGTAATACGTAACGACTAGTCAGACCTTTGGCAAACGTTGAACTTTTAGATATTTGCATAGACTGTTGTCATGCCTCATCCCAGATACTGTAGACAAATTGTAAACAATACAAGATTGCTTGTGTCAATATGGAATAAAACAAATTATAGTAAATGTAATACATTGTGTAACAGTTGACTGATGTTTGATTGATACGAGTATATTATAATTATGATACAGTCGAACACTGATACTTGAAGCTTCAAAGTTTATCCAAGAAAGTCCTGTGTTAGCAAGCAGTACTTAATGAGGATTTTGTTAAATTATCCCGGGATGGCGTATTGTAGGTAACAGGGGAAAAATAGTGCGAAACTAACAATAATAAAAAAGTCTACTAACAATTTCTTGGGTTCTCCTCATTGCTAGAAAGAAGCTGTTCGTTCTTTAGAATTAAAAATAAAATATAAAATTTCTTGTTCATGTTGAAAATAAAACTTTTTATTGCAGCTTTTATTAAATATGTTGACCTCATTTAAACATTTTCATGATATAAATTTAGGTACTTACATTATTAACCGTATTTGTGTGATGTGAATATCACATGATATTATACAATGTGTGTGTGTAATCTGTCATCTTATTAGGAATACACGACATAGTTATTACGAATAATGTATTCATTCAAAGCCCGTGTGTTGGTGCAAATCAAAAGCGTCGGAAAACTTCACCTGATAGTTGATTTTATAAATCACGGCCGACAAAATATCATAACATTTGAGCGGAAGATCTCTGTACAAATGTCTTTGAATACCTATTCTGACTACAACGTCATTATCATTACTCAACCATGATCAACCATCGATTATAATGAGTAATGAAATATAAATATAACATAGCTCTGGAACCCAGTCAGGTCCCTGCGTTGTTAGAACCGATCCTCCTTGATACTGTTATATAGGATACTTCCAGTTTTTTGACAGCCAGTCATTATATCCGTTAGTCATAACAAAATGAAGAACTGTACAGTTTTCGATTTTTTTAATACATTCTGGCATAATTTAATCGTTACATTAAGTTACTTTTATAATATTCTCAATTTTTCTTTATTTTACTAGCCTGTATCAGTATCCCACAGCTGGGTATAAGCATCTCCCATGGACTTTAAACTCGCCCTGTCAGCACTTAATAATATTATGTTTCGCTAGTCGCTCGAGAACGTTTCCATATTATCATCCCGCCATCTTCACCTTAGCCTGTGCGAGCTCCAACTATTTAGCCAACTTTCCAGCGCTTGCTCTAGCCCTGTCTTATTAAAAAAAATGTCAAATGACAATATGACAAATACAATAGAAATAAAATAATAATACTAAGTAATAAATAAAATTAAAATTACGGCAGCCGACTAACTCATTAGACACATTAAAATGAGCCCAACAAATAGGAAAGGAGACCACCTGTCACCAATACAGTAGACGCGTATAAAATGACAAAAGATTGTGCTAACTATGACGGATTACAGGCTTATGTTTAAAATCAGATGCTCATTGGGCCACTATAAATAGTATGAGCTACAATATTTTACCTGTTCCGCCACTAACATACATGCAAGAAGATAAGTTCACGACACATGTTTTCATGCAGTGATGAAGATGGCTTTTTCGAGAGTAGGAGACAACGCTTGAAACTTACAATTTGCACCAACCAGAGCACAAGGGATAATTGCATTATTGGCGATAGTCTCGCAGACGCGATACATATTAATTTGCTTTCCTCAGTAATTACGTACAAGGCGGATCTCGAGTAATTGGTGACGGGGTGCGATCATTGTTGTTCGCGACTGGGATCTGCTGTAATTTTATGCAGGGAGTAGAGTGTGATAGCGAAAATAGAATTAATAAGCCGCAGTAGAATTACAGTGGCACTGTGTCATGCCGTCTCATTGTATCATTAGGAACGGGAGAAAAAATCCTCAAAAGTGCGAGTCGGATTTGCGCACTGAGAGCTCAGTACAAATTAATTAAAAATCCCAAAAAATAAATTTGTACTCATCATCATCATCATAGAATAAGTAAGTAAATGAATAAATAAATAAATCTTGACTTTTTGACTATTTTGTACGCAAAGATTCGTCTAAATCCGGTCAGCTGTTAGCGTGATTGATTAACAAACATCCAAACATCTTCACAATAAATTCTGAAAAGAGGCAGAGGAATTCCGAAGAGATGCAGAGG
Organism: Archips crataeganus; assembly: GCA_947859365.1. Taxonomy (NCBI): domain Eukaryota; kingdom Metazoa; phylum Arthropoda; class Insecta; order Lepidoptera; family Tortricidae; genus Archips; species Archips crataeganus. Next base: position 6,736,062 of record OX402068.1, read on the forward strand.
GTCGTGGGCTCAAATCCCGGCTCGCACCTCTGAGTTTTCGGTAATATGGATTTTCCTGCTACGATAAATTATATCACCACGATATACTTAAACTCATAAAGACCAAATCGTACCTCCATACCACATTTTACTCGCGCAACTAAATCAATATTTATGTACTTCCTCACTGCTCACCATATCACTGGATTTGTCTAAATCATAATCTACTCTTTCCATACGTTATAATGGATAGTCTCCATTTACGGTGCACGTGAAATATGCTCCGATTCCATACGAAATTTACGTTTTGATGTCACGAACGATTAAGTATTAGTTTTTCGCCGTTAAACAAAAATCCGATTCAAGGACAATTGATGATGATAGTTTAAGATTCTTGCTATTAAATGTAGGAGACAAATAATTCTTTTATGTTACTTTGATAGAAGAAAACCCGGTCAATTGCTTGATTTAAAAGTTAGAAAAAATAAGTTTTTAGTTCGTAGTATTTACATCACATTAAACTAATATCATAAATGCGAAAGGTATCCGTACGTAAGTGTGTACATGCGTGCGTGAGTGGAAGCGTGTGTGTGAGTGTGTATGTATGTGTTATGATGTTACAATATGTATTCTGGGTCTCAGGAGCTTTAGTTGTGTTGGTAAAGAAACAAAGTTTTTTAGAAAGGTACTTTTAAGGTAGAGTAAACAAATTTCAACAAAGCTATATATATATATCCCAGCCTATATACGTCTCCTCAGAATGAGAGGGTTTGCACATAGTTCCCACGCGGACCCAGTGTAGATTGGGAACTTCACACACACCATTGAATTTTTTCGCAGGTGTATGCCTGCATACACCTGCGAAAAAATTCAATGGTGTGTGTGAAACCTGTTTCCTCACGATGTTTTCCTTCACCGTAAAGCTCATGGTAAATTACACATGTAATTTCGCACATAAATTCCGAAAAACTCAAAGGTGTGAGCCGGGATTTGAACCCACGACCTGAGAAGCCATAGGTCAAACCACTAGGCCACCATGGCATCATGTAAAAAGTGCTTAGTGATCAAGTCAGGTATTTCGCATCATCTGAAATTCTTCAAACTGAAGCTTTTTCCCACACAATCTCTCAACAAAGCCAAGGTAGCCAAGCTAGTTGAAGATGTATGAGGCGTTCGTTTAAGTATTCTATTTCCGACGCTAGTTCGGGATATATGCACTGAATTATTACGAGGGGCATAAGCGATTCCGCGCAGATGAAAACGCCGTGGAAGGTTCTTTTAATTAACTTTACAAGCTTTGTGAAATAAAACGGTACACTTTGTAAGTGATTTTTAGCAGACTACAAAGGAGATGGGCTTTATTTGTCTACAGTTACTTTAAAGCGCGGCTTCGCCCCATATTTGAAATATACACTCTTCAAAAGCCCCTAGAGATATTATTATATTTTATCCTTCGATAGTTTTGCACATTGCAATATAGGCATATTACTACTGAGTCAAAACATCAAATTTGTCTAGGTATAATATCCGAAGGCACTTTTGATGAGTGTACAACAATAACGGAACTTGTTTTCAATACACCAAGTTGCATTCAAAACGGAATTCCCATAATACCAGATAGTGAAATCACCAGGCTCGTAAAACACGACCCCCTGGCCTCTTCACGACGACCATGACCTGCCTGACGAGCCTGGTGATTTCAATATCTAGTATCATGGGAATTCGGTGTTGAATGGAACATGGTGTATTGAAAACAAGCTTTTTTGGCAATCCAATATAAAGAAAAACACGGTGACAGGAAAGTCTGGTATTCTGGAAATTTGGTATTTTAGAAATAAGATACGAGGGGCGTTCAATATAAAGTGAGAATGAGATGCAAACTCTTTCAATATTAGGAAATTAAATACTGGCCGGTAACGCTAATCTATCTAGCTGATTTCTATGAAAAAAAAAAGTAACTGTCTTTTGTTTAAAAAAAAATACGGTAATTTCTTTGCAATGCTATTGAGTACGTTAGCGAAAATGGAGTAAATTTAACTGCGCGCCGTTATCAAATACTTGTGTTTGAAAAATTTTTCTACGGACCAAGTCAATTTAGATTTGCGGGACACTTTAGGGTCTAATGCTCCTCCGCATTCTACAGTCGCACGTTGGTGCGCCGAATTTAGACATGGAAGAACATCGACCATGGACGACCCCCGCTCCGGACGCCCTACTACTGCAATAACTGAAGAAATTGTGAAAAAAGTTGAAAACTCAGTTTTGGCGGATCGTCGTGTCACGGTTCGTTTTATTGCTGAAAATGTAAAGATTTCAACGGGGAGCGTGCATAATATTTTACATGAACGCTTGGGTATGAAAAAGGTATCTGCGCGTTGGGTACCAAGAATGCTTACAGACACGCAAAAACAAACTAGAGTCGAGATTTGTCAAGAAGCTTTGGACCTGATACAGCAAGACTGGGAACTTTTTTTGGCGTGATTTATAACAATGGACGAAACATGGCTCCATCATTACGACCCTGAAACGAAACTGCAGTCTATGACATGGAAAAGGCCATCATCTCCAACTCCGAAGAAATTCAAGGTGGGCCCATCTGCCGGTAAGGTCATGGGCTCTGTTTTTTGGGATGGTAAAAGGGTATTAATGATTGAGTATCTCAAACATGGAGCCACTATTATGGGCACTTTATACGCCAAACAAATAGCAACATTGCGCAATGAGATCCGCGAAAAACGGCGAGGTAAACTCTCGAAAGTTGTGCTGTTCCACCAGGACAATGCCCCGGCACACAAGTCCATCGTTGCAATGGCTGCAATTCGTGATGCTGGGTTCAATATCCTTAAGCATCCTCTGTATTCACCAGATCTCGCTCCCAGTGATTTCTACCTATTTCCGAGATTAAAACAATACCCGAGAGGCCAGAAATTTGAAGACGACGACGCGGTAGTCGCTGCAGTACAAGATTTTTTAAGTACTCATGATGAGACCTTTTTTAAAAATGAAATTTTAAGTTTAGAAAAAAGATATACTAAGTGTATTATGCTAAAAGGTGACTATGTCGAAAAATAAAATTACATTTAGTAAAAGTTGTTTATAACATACTCATTCTCACTTTTTATTGAACACCCCTAGTACGTCGGCTATCTAGTATTTTGCAATTCTGATATTTAGGGAACGAGCGAAAAAATTAAATCGTAAATAATGGATTAGGGACTACCAGTTCCATAGATTCTGACACTATTTACCATTGGATTAGTATTTAACACTGAGTTACATTATTAACTTTACTATGATCCGTACAAAGCTCAACGTTCGCTTGTACAACTCAAAAACCGAGACATCTCTACATTATTGGACGAGGCGCCCCCTATTGATCTTAAAAGTTAAATTGCAAGTTAAAATGGAAAACGATACATTAAGATTATGGCATATGAAACTGATAGCTACTTACTCCCGTACTCCCAGTACCTAATGTCGACTACACGATTCGGACATTACAATTTGTAATGGATGTAAATGTAAACAAGTTTGTATCAAGGAAAATCGGCAAAACACGAGTTAATTGATGGGCGCAGTCGAGAGTCCTCAATATGCATGAGGCGAGGCAAGCAGACTGGTTACAAGGACTAAACTGAGGTTGAACGGGCGATTCAATTATGGCAGTTAAATTATAACATGGGTATTCACTTCAAAGTGCGCAGAAAACTTGCGTTTGACCACAGTCACGCCTGATGGAAAGCGAAGATGAGGCCTACGATGGAGCACGCGTGCCTAATAAATGCTCATTTCATTTACTCTAGACTTGAATTTAGGCAATAAGCAGGAAGAAGACAGTTGAGCGCGGTATTACGCGTGCCCCGAAGCAGTGCAATATGCACGCTCGCGACGAATACGTTACGCATTCGCGGCGAATACGTTCCACGTTCGCGGCGAATCCGTTACGGCCTCGCGGCGAACACGCTCCGCATTCGCTTCGCTTCTAAAGGTGCTGATACACTGGAGCATTCACTTGTAATGAGAATTCTAGCGAATGTTACATTACAGGTAAAGCTCACAAAATAAAAGAAGCATTTTAGCAAGCATCCTAGCGAGCATTCTAAAAACGGCGAATGCTCGGCTGTTCTGTTACAAGTGAATGCTCAAATGTATCAGCACTTTAATACGTTCGCAAATCGCCAGTGTGATATGGGTCTGATGACTATGTTTAGGAACATGAAGTATTACACTTTTCTCCTTATTGGGTCTCCCCAAATCTATAGACACGGAATCGGATCGGTATCGGATCGGAAAGTTTTTATGTCAACGCAATAAGAGCGAAAAAGACGTCGATCGGCTCGGCTACGCGGGCTGAATGGGGCCGAGTTGACCGACGTCTTTTTCGCTCTTATTGCGTTGACATAAGGTTTTTACGATCGGTTGAAATCAATTCCGCGTCGATAAGATTTGAGGAGACCCTAACATTTATAAAATGTGACGTGGTTTTTTTTCTGGACTGCTAACTGGTATAATTTGACCTCTCGCCGGTACCAAGTTATCGTTAAGTTTTGGGATAACTTGGGACGATTTTTAGCAACTTTTGGTTAAATTAATTTTGTTCAGAGCAGCAAAAACAAGTATAGGTATTTATAATGTTATAATGATTGTTTCAGAATTAGAAGTTTATTTATAAAACAAGAAACTCCTGAAATAATACCGTGAAATTAATTTAGCTCGTTTACTTAACGTATTATTTCGAATATATTAACATCGTATTATATTAATTTTGAAGTACCAAATTCAAGAGATAAAGACTCGGCATTGGCTTAAATTTCTTCTTTTAATAACAAGAAGCGGCTTGCATCCATTTTGAACCAACCTTTACCAAATCGTCCGTCCACCTCGTTGGTGGACGTTCCACGCAGCGTTTGCCAGTCCGTGGTCTCCATTTGAGAACTTTAGTGATTGCATATCAAAGAGAGAGACTCTTAGCCTATGTCCAGCAGTGGACGTCCTACGGCTGAAATGATGATGATGATGATAAAATAACAAGAAATAATAGATTAGTTCGGGCCTAGGTAAATTAGTGTAAAGCGTCCTAAAATATTTCGCACGCTTAAAATTAAACTGACTGAGAATCAGAAATATTCTCATTTCAAAACTTAACCTAATTTATCACAAACAAAGTTTATTCTTGAAATGAGATTACTTCTGATTGAGTCAGTTTCATTTTAAGCGTGCAAGTTATAGAGCCTTCATAGCCAAGTGCAAGTTTCGACCTTTCAAGCATAGGGTCTGGCTAATGCGTCAAGAGAGCGAAGCTAAAAAAAAAGCATAGGGTCGTAAGTACGAGCTCATGCACCTTTGAGTTTTTCGAAATTTAAGTACGAAGTTACATTTGAAAAATAACATACCATGAACTCGCATGAGATCTACAGCCAAAGTTCTTTTAATTCTGGGAGGCCTGTGCCCCGCCTGAAATGATCATGATGTGGTCCTAAGGTAAATTTTTATTAATTTTTTTATAGTGGTAGCCCTAGACTTCGCAACTCGTGCTCTTACCGCTGAGGAACGAGTCGCGTCGACCAATTAGAGAGCGACATTAATGCAGTTGATTTATTTATTAACACTTGTGTGTTCAAGCAAAATGGGTTGAACGGCTTGTCGTAGTACACGATTTTAATTGGATTTCGGTATTGCTGAGATGCAATATTCCAGGTTTGTGTTGAACTTAGTTTGTACAAACAAGTTTAGTGACAGGTAACGATGGTTTATTCGGATTGAATTGTTGTTTGGTTGAAAATCATCATCATCATCATTATTTCTGCCGAAAGATTTCCACTGCTGGCTGACCATAGCCCCCCCCCCCTCCCAAGGCTCGCCAAACAGATCAGTCCCGTGCCATCCGCATCCAACGCGTTCCCGCAACCTTAACCAGGTAGTGCTCCATCTTGTTGGAGTCCTACCTACACTGCGTCTTCAGATCCGTGGACGCCACTCGAGAACCCTTTTTTCCCATCGGCCATCAGTTCTACGAGCGATGTGCCCTGCCCACTGCCACTTGAGTCTGGCGATTTTTCTAGCTATGTCGGTGACTTTAGTTCATAAAGCCTCGTAAGAAAGCTTAAAGTCACTCAGAGATAAGAGTAAAACAAACAAATACAAATGTAAAAAAATGACTAATATTGTACGTCATCATAATAGTTAAGATTGTCATGTCACTAATCAAAAATTGAATAATAGCAACTATTTACAAGCAACGTTAGTAGTTCATGCTTCGATCTAAGTTCGATCTCAACATTGGTAGCTGCTTAAACGCAATTGGAATTTTATTGTAAATTTTACTAGCTAAATAGTAGGTAAATATTTTACGCATTAAGGGTTCGGCCATATCGCTGTTTAAAATACGGAAACGTTACGGAATCGCAGTGACGTGCCGTAAACGTCAGAATTTACCGCTTGCTCTCCATAGTAAAGTTGTGACGTTTACGGTGCGTCACTGCGATTCCGTAACGTCACCGTTTTTTAAGCGGCGGTTTGGTTGCACCTTTATGCTGTCCTTACGGGAATGGTACATAATTTTTGGATATAATTGTTTTCATAAATTTCAGTTAGACACGTAATTTTTATTAAGTTTTATACTTAAGTTGGTTCGGATTATTTACTACAAACAATATCTACATTCAAAGATGAAAAGAGGTGGCACTGTTTGGAATTTTAAATGTTTAAAATGTGGTACACAAATATTACTTTTTAGTTATAGTATTAGTTTAAGTCCACGCATTGCTCTAACAAATTTCTTGTACGCATTAAAAATAGTTTTTTTTTTATTTTACCTAAAAGATCACACCATAGTGTATTGTACAATTGTTAACATTATATATATACAAGTTAAGTATGAAGTATCAATTCTATTTATTTTTTTATTTTCTTCAACTTCACTTTTTTATTACTTTTACGGTCATCCCGTGAAACCATATATTTCAAACTAAATACAAACTGAAACATAGATGCACAGAAAAAACCCCAGAAAAAAGACCAATGCTGGGAATCGAACCCAGGTCCTCAGCGTTCCGTGCTGCGTGCTTACCCCTATACCATCACTGGTCTAGAAGTTAGCGACGAATCTTTCCCATACATCGTACACTTCAGTCTGTTATAATCACATTTAGTGAAGTGAAGTGTACGATGTATGGGAAAGATTCGTCGCTAACTTCTAGACCAGTGATGGTGTAGGGGTAAGCACGCAGCACGGAACGCTGAGGACCTGGGTTCGATTCCCAGCATTGGTCTTTTTTCTGGGGTTTTTTCTGTGCATCTATGTTTCAGTTTGTATTTAGTTTGAAATATATTATATATATACTAGCTATTGCCCGCGACTCCGTCCGCGAAGAAATGTTATAAAACAAACCTAACCTAACCTAATGGGTTTTGTATGATGCCGTTTTAATAAATTCTGAGAAGTTTCCGGTTTCAGAAAAAAATCGTGTCAGTCTTTTGACCCATTCGATGTTTTAATACATTCGGTCTTTCGTACTTCGGTATTGTAATACATACCCATATTATACTTATTTCTTATTATTAGTTCTATGGTTAAAACGATATGACTAAGTTGATACCACAAAACAAGCCTAGCACACTGTAAGCCTTCAGCATCGGGCGTGAAGCCTTCACACTGTAATTTGCAAGATAACGAGTAAGCCTGACAGATAGCACTGAGTGCGGTAGTGCGACACAGGCTAGGACTCGTAGGGCCGCATATGTAGATGATGTGTTTAAAATTAAAATGAAGACCCGTTTGTAGTAAACAGAAAATAACTAAATTAAAAAAAATAAAAACCCCAACGCAGTTAGCAAGGTGGGCGTTGTTTCGTAGTGAATCAGTATCTCCAAGCTGATCTAAATTGGCGGTCACTCTGATGGCTTTAATAGGTAGTATAGAAGTTCCCACGCGGACTCAGTGCAGATTGGGAACTTAACACACACCATTGATTTTCGCAGGCGCAGGTTTCCTCACCAGTTCAGTTCAGTGTTTAGTTTTCCTTGTTTCATTTATTATATTAATTGCTTTTAAGCTCTGTATTCAGCGTATTATTTGTAAATACTAATAAAAATCTCGATTCGGGTCTCAATAACGTAAACGTACCAATGCTCGACACCTGAACGCCCAGTAGATGACACCCATCTGTCACCTCTCTTACTATAACATCAGATTGAAGGTGCCATGTATTGGGTCGGTGTCGAACACAGGGACGTTTACCTTAAGTTTTTACATACATTCCACTATCTCCGTTCAAATACTGACCTCCCTACAGTAAATCTACGAAATTAACCCAATCTGCCAAACCCCAGTTTATTCCCCTTATTCCATATTGATTCAACCCTTAAGTGACAAATGCAAAAAGTTTTTGCACATTCACGGTCCGGAGTCAGTCATAAATACCATGGTTGGCATAGTTTGAAGCCGTCTTCACCTAAATCAGAGTGATTAATGGCCTCTTATGTGTGAGGGATGGATTTGCGTTCGGGTGCAATTCGGAGGTGGCAAGCGGAACTTAGCAGATTGGCTTTGAATTACGTATGAGAGTAGTCGGTACAAATTGTGTGAAGTGAGAAGGTGATGACGAAACCTACTAGTGTAATGGGACTTTTACGGGATGACCGTAAAAGCAATAAAAAATGAAGTTGAAAAATAAAAATACAAAAAGATACTTCATATCAAACTTGTTAAAGTTTGGACAGGTAGCGACATCTCTTGTCCGGGTGAGTGGGTAGTTCCGAAGGAATGTTGAAATCTCTCGATGAGGGTATAACTAGATGGCGCTGTATCACGCAAGTGGTGATCTAACAAATTGAGATATGAATGTATAGGAAAAATTCGTGTCTAGACTCGTGACCAGTGGTGGTGTAGGGGAATGGCACACGGCACGGAATGCTGAGGACCTGGGTTCGATTCCCAGCGCTGGTCTTTTTTCTGTGCATCCATATTTCAGTTTGTATTTAGTATGAAATATATAATGGTAATGACAGTGGTTTTTAAACCTGCTGGAAGGAAAAATAGAAGGAAGACGAGACAGAGGAAGGCCAATATTGACCTATTTTGAACAGGTGAAGGAGAAAGTGGGTGTCGTGTCATATCAGGAAGTCAAACAGCTGATCGACGACCTTGCGGAGTGGCGGTTACTCCATCGAGGATAGCTCTTAAATTTAAGAAAAAGAATGGAATGACCTTTATTTATCAATTTCATTAAAGGCATGCGCACGTACACCGTGCTTTTTAGGGTTCAGTACCCAACGGGTGCCAACGGACCTATAACTGAGGCTCCGCTGTCTGTCTGTCTCTCTGTCTATCCGTGCGTCTGCGGCTCTTTGCAATGATGCAAGATACAGGGATGAATTTGCGTTCGGGTACAATTTGGAGGAGGCAAGGGGAATAAACAGATTGGCTTTAATTACGTATGAGAGGTAGTCGCTACGCATTGTGCAAAGGACATTGGGTTTGAGCCCGGGGTCACACCTCTAGTTTTTTGAAATTTATTTGCGAAATTACATTCGAAATTTACCACGTCCTTTACCGTGAAAGAAAACATCGTGAGCACCTGCACACATCTGTAAAGAAATTCAATGGTGAATGTGAAGTTCCCAATTCGCACTGGGCTCGCATAGGAACGGCCTAAGCCCTTTCATTCTGAGCGGCCTGTGCCTTGCAGTAGGTCGTAGATAGCCTGGAATGATGATGCCGATTCCATTGCGATCCTATCTACATATCAGTACAAAATCACTCGAACAAACGAAGTAGAGTGGACGAACATTACATGAGACAAAGGTAGAATTTTTTTATGTTAAAAGTTCCACTTTTAATATATACAAGCTTTGTTGCTGACTGTACTTTTTGCCCTGGTTACCATCTAAAACCAAAGTACTCGTAAAGACGAATGAAACGAGCCCAAACTTGATGCAGTCGTGTCATCAGATCCAGCTCCATGTCATAATAATATTGCATTGTCATCCGATTTAGAATAAATATGCATGCAAAATTTCTGCTCTATCGAAAACCTAGAAGTGGGTCAAATTTAGCTTTCAAGATAACAAACACACTAATTGACAGATGAATAACAAGGAATGTTAAACAAACATGTAAAAACAAACCAATTGCTCGGAAAAATTCGATTCGCAAGATTCTACATTAAATAACTTTCAACCACTCAAAAGCAAACAACTATTTGTAACTTGTTGAAACATGTCCACATAGGAAAGTTTATTTGTAGAAACGGTGGGCCGGACATAGGTAAGACATTTGAAACTCCGGTGGGGCCACCGCGACTGATGTGTCGTACACTTGGGGTCGCATTGTGTGTACACCCCCTTAGGTCGCTAGTGTAACTTGGGACTTATTGGGACAGTGTAGACATGTACCTAAACTAAATGGTAGAATTGGGGTTGTCTATACTTTTGTAATGTATAGTGTAACACGGCAAACCTCCGTGGTGCGCAACTGGCCGCTTACAGAAAAATAAAATTCTAAATTCTGAACTATTGATTTTCTTTTGTTTTTTTTTCCTGTCATTGGCTCTACAATTTGGCAAGGCTTATGCCGTAAATTGATTTCCTGAATATATAATTATAATTTATACTCTGTATAAATACTTATTTACCGAGTTGCTTGTATTATGAAGGGCTGCCGCTATTGCAGGTGTAAGATATATTAATACTGGAAATTAAACATTTAAATTCGTGAATAAAATATAATTTTCTTACATGACATAAAACAAAATCGATTGTTTAAAAACTTGCGCCAAAAACAGAGGCCATGGCTTCTGGCCATTCTGCCCCTACATCAGCCCCCCTCGGAGACCGATGCTCCAGAGAGGAATCGCGACGGACGACGAATACAACGTCCAGCGCGCGTAGTCTGCTCTGGAGCTGAAGGCGGAGGCAATACAGGTGCAGGATCAGCGGAAGGAGTAGTCAATATGGGAGGAGAAGCAACATCTAAAGGCTTTTCATCTGCCATAAAATAGGCCGGCTTAACCCTATCAATAGAAACAGTCACTTCCTTGCCGCCGATATCAAGTTTAATAGTTTTTGCGCCTCGTTCTATAATCTTGTATGGGCCAACATAAGGAGGCTGTAATGATCTACGAGACATTCCTTCTCGCAAAAATACGTGTGTGGCGGTCTCGAGTCTCTTGGGAACATAAAATGTTCTGCTTCCAGAATTCCACGTAGTAGGTTTCGGTAATAATCTGGCCATATGGTTACGCAGACGCGATGTAAAGTCTGTAATATCCACAAAAGAATCGTTACTTGGCACGAAAAATTCTCCTGGCAGACGTAACGGCTCGCCATAAACTAATTCTGCCACAGACGACTGGAGATTTTCTTTCCATGCTGAACGAATACCGAGCAAAACTAGAGGAAGTACCTCTGCCCAATCCGAATTTTGATGGCACATAATGGCGGATTTCAACTGGCGATGCAGACGCTCCACAATCCCATTTGCTTCTGGATGATAAGCAGTAGTTGGAGAATGCCTGGCGCCAAGGATATTTGCTAGAGATTTGAACAACTGGCTTTCGAATTGACGTCCTCTATCTGTAGAAATTTGTACAGGGCAACCAAAACGAGACACCCACTCGGCAACAAAGGTTTTGGCAACTGTTTCTGCAGTAATGTCCTTAAGAGGATAAACTTCGGGCCATCTGGTAAATCTATCTATTACCGTGAGCCAATATTGAAAGCCGTTCGAAACCGGAAGAGGCCCGACTAGATCCATATGCACGTGTGCAAACCGTTGAGTAGGGGCAGTAAAAGCGGACAAGGGTGCCTTAACATGTCGAGTAATCTTACTGCGCTGGCAATGGAGACACTGTCTCGCCCATTTTCTGCAGTCTCGGCGCACGCCCGGCCACACAAAGCGCTGCGCCACTAGCAGTGCTGACGTTGAAACCCCGGGATAGCTTAGTTTATGTAAGGTGTCAAATACCATCTGCCGAAATTCAGGCGTAAGATATGGACGGGGCAATTGGGTTGAAGTATCACAGATTATTACGGAGCTAAACCCCGGTACGTTTATCTTCTGTAATTTCAATGCAGTGCCATTACGAAGAAGTTCTTGTAGCTCATGATCTTGATCCTGAGATTGTGCAAGAGCAGTGTAGTCTAGAGGCACAGCAGTTATGGCTTCAGTACGAGAAAGCGTATCAGCAACAACATTGTGCTTTCCAGATATATGCCGGATGTCTGTACTGAACTGGCCAATGAAATCTAAATGCCTAAACTGACGTGGCGAGCAGTTATCACGACGTGTGCTGAAGGCAGATGTAAGTGGCTTGTGATCGGTGTAGATAGTAAAAGCTCTGGCCTCTAACATAAATCTAAAATGTTTTATAGCATTATAAATAGCAAGAAGTTCCCGAACATAAGGACTATACTTTTGCTGTGCAGGATGTAACTTCTGAGAATAAAATCCCAACGGCTCCCAACGATTACTTCCACGGCTTCTTTGCTGTAATACTGCACCGACAGCTGTGTCTGAAGCATCCGTAAATAAAGCAATTTCAGCTGAGGAATCAGGATGTCCTAGTAAAGTAGCGTCAGCCAGGCTCTTTTTAGAGGTAACAAAAGCATCAAGTAGCTCTGCAGTCCAAGGTATTGGGGCTGAAGGCTTGATTTTAGATCCCGAGAATAGCTGATGTCAAGGGGCTTGAACGTGCGCGACGTGCCGTATAAAACGCCGATAAAAATTCAGCATCCCTAAGTAACGTCTGAGCTCTCGGTAAGTCCTGGGCTGAGGGAACTCTACAATAGCTTTGACTTTATCCGGAAGCGGTCTGCTGCCATAGCGATCTATGTGATATCCTAGAAATTTAACGCTGGTCTGCGCAAGAACACACTTAGCTGGGTTAATCAAAACGCCATATTTCGTGAATCGCTCAAAAACTTGGCTCAGGTGACTTTCATGCTCCTCATCCGAGCGAGAGGCGATCAAAACGTCATCCAAGTATGGAAAAGCGAATTCCAGGCCCCTGAGTACCTCATCCATGAACCGCTGGAAAGTCTGTCCTGCGTTTCTTAAGCCAAAACCCATGAATGGGAACTCGAATAGCCCAAATGGAGTCGTAATGGCTGTCTTCCCAATATCCTCAGCATAAACAGGAATTTGATTGTATGCCTTTACCAAGTCCAGAGTTGTGAAAATTTTGCATCCAGATAGTTGATTGGCAAAATCTGCAATATGCCTTATAGGATAGCGATCCGGTATTGTGCGATCATTCAAAGCACGTTAGTCTCCACACGGGCGCCAACCATCTGTCTTCTTAGGTACTAAATGAAGGGCTGAGCTCCAAGGACTATCTGACGGCCTCGCTATGCCATTGTCAATCATATCTTGAAATTCTCGCTTGGCTATCAAAAGACGATCAGGAGCCAGACGACGAGGCTTACATGACACCGGAGGACCAGGAGAGGTTCGTATGTAATGAACCGTATTGTGTTTTACTCGTGCTTCATGGGGATTACATGCTGGACGTGTTATGTTCGGATATCGCTCCAATACATTATGAAAACGCGATGCTCCGAAAACGGCTCTAACTTGCGGATCAGAAGGTTGCGTGTTCAAATCACGTCGGGGTCACCAGTGTAAGATATATTAATACTGGAAATTAAACATTTAAATTCGTGAATAGAATATAATTTACTTACATGACATAAATCAAAATCGATTGTTTAAAAACTTGCGCCAAAAACAGAGGCCATGGCTTCTGGCCATTCTGCCCCTACACAGGTACTGTAAATATTATTTGTTCTATTCTTTCTCTCTATTTTCTTGTACATAAATTGTGAAACCTAATCCAAGTCTGGTTTAGTTTCTTTCGCTGACCTAGGCACTAAAACGAGACTTGGATGGGTGTTTCAAGCAAGCAGTAAAGCAGGGTATTTCTTCCAGCCCTTCCTTTCCCGCTTCTGCCTACGATTCCACGCTCCAACCTACCTAAGAACGTTCTGCTCTACTGCCTCGGAGCAGACCGCCGGTGAAGCTAGAACCCCCTATTGGACGCTCCGAGGCTACTTGAATACCCTGCCCTGCCTTCCCACCTGTCCAGAGAACCTAGGCCAGTGTTTTTTTATTATTTCATTGAAGAGCAGTGCTGACTGAGACAATTTGTATATACATATTTTATACTGTATTATATTTTATTTACTATCTCTCTGTCTCTTATTTCTCCGACCGGCTAGCCGGTTACAATAGTATTAGATCGAGTCATTCATGATGACGCGTGCCTTGTCTCTTATTGCAATGTCATTAATGTCTAACTTTGACTAATTCACGCGCCTTCGTGAATGGCAATAACTATAAATCGAAAACTATTTAGAGATAAATGCTTTTTTAATCGTTTTCTGTGGTTTTTAATTTTTAATATAAGGTAAGCGCATTTATTAATACCTATCAAATAAGAAATGACCTTCATTTCACATTGAAATATATTACGTTCCTTTACTGAAGGTCTTGGTAAATTTCAAATGTAATTTCGCACATAAACTCCAAAAAACTCAGAGGTGCGAGCCGGGATTTGAACCCACGACCCTCTGCTTGAGAGGCCAAACCGCTAGAATACCACGGCTTTTAAATATAAATAATAGTAAATATTACGACGGCATTATTTACGTACGTTCAACTTTCTAGTTCTATTACTTATTAACAAGTTATTATAAATAAATAGTTTTATCTACTATTTCACCATTCTTTTTTAAGTTCCTGACATCTTATACAAAATAAAGTTACTTACTTATGTTACAGATATCTTATGATGCCGTCTCTGTTTATTTTGTTCAAATTGAGCAGAAGCGGCATCACAGATATCACTTTAAAATAACGGGAATTTAGAGCGAAGAAACAGGTTAAAATTACAAATTCAAGTTCAAAATACATCCCTTAAAAAAATATAAGGACTTTAAAACTGTCTAGTACCAATTGTAGCCTAGATTATTCAGCGCTAGACAGCGCTCGCCTGCCTAACTCAATACCTTGTCTATGTAGATGGGAACAATTGTGTTCTAACTCGAAAATGGGTATCGGCTGCCAGACCAAAACGTAGTGAGCTATAAATTCGTGGGTAAGATAGATTTGCAAGAAGCCAGAACTAAAACTTGAAGTCTTAGTTAGTTTTTCTTTTACTATGGCTCTGTCGATTGGAGAACGATTCTACCGGTGTCAAGTAGAAGTCAGTTTAAAAACATGTTTTTTCAGGTTTTGTTAATTAATCAGTTGCATTTTAAGCGGAGCTTTACTAACAATAAGGGGGTGTTTCACCACCTTATTGTCAAACTACTGGTCACGTAACCAATGAATAAACTAAGTACTGGACAAATCTGTCGGCTAGTTTTTTTTCAGTTTCACCACTCCGGTCCTGTGCAAACTAAGTACCACTTAACTAATCGTCGGTTTAACATAGAGGGGGAATGGCAACGTCACATTTCACGATCACGCGTTCCTGTTCGCACACTTTCGTTCAAAGAGTCGCTCATTGTTAAAGCAAAAGAAATCGTAAACTATGTAATTTTTAAATACATCTATTTTTAGGCATAAACAAACGTGTAAAATTATAATTAATCCAAAAACGGTATTTATTTACGATACTTTGTTAACAATAACAAAGAAAAATAAAATCACGTAAAACGAATCGAAAAGTGGCGCCAAACCATTTGACAGATTAACTTTTTTTTGTGATGGCGATGTACAAGTTCACGTAGAACTTGCGTAGAACAAACGAATGTGCCACTGAAAAAAAGTCTGTAATTAAAAAATATTACGAAATTTTGGATTTATTTTTACATACTAAAAGCGTACTGATATTTTTTTATTCAAATCTTGATATTTGAATCCTCGTTTGCAATTTAGCATGACTTCTTTCTTTAAAAAATAAAAAATACTTTGATTTATTTTTCTGAAACCGGCTGAAGGGCTCTCCAACCATGACCACAAAAAAAATAACTGACTAATTAAAAAGTTATGTGACGGATAAAAATGCTAAATGCCACCTGATCTGATGGTCAAATTAAAAAACAGTTTGTCCGTCACTTAGCGCTAATCAAGACTGGTGAAACAGAAATTTTAAGTTCATCTGTCAAATAAGGTTATGATTAAGCTAACCCGAACTTTAAAAAAAGTGGTGAAACAGCCCCTAAGTGAATGTATATTAACTGAATTATAATGAACTAGCCTTCCGTCCGCAGCTTCGCCCGCGATAAATTAACTTTCCCGTAGGAAAAGGTATTTTCCCGCGGTAAAAAGTAGCCTATGTCACTCAGTGATAATGTAGCTTTCTAACGGCGAAAGAATTTTTGAAATCGGTCCAGTGGTTTCGGAGCCTATTCAATGCAAACAAACAAACAAACAAACAATGAAATCTTTCCTCTTTATAATATTAGAATAGATGTAACGATAGCTGCTGAAGCCGTGGTGGCTTAGTGATTTGCAGAGGGTCGTAGGTTCGAACCCGAGCTCGCACCTCTGCGTTTTTTTTAATTTATCATGAGCTTTGCGGTGAAAAAAAAAACATCGTGAGGAAACCTCCACACAACTGAGAAGAAATTCAACGGTACATGTGAACCGTGGGAACTACGGCTCAAGCCTTTCATTCTGCGAGGAGGCCTGAGTTCTGTGCCCGTGCGTGTACGTATATATGTTGGGATGAATGGTAGCTTCAACCTTTTATTCGCATTTGCATACGCAACAGCATACCCAAAAATACAGAAAACCTAAAATCCTGGATGTATCCGCATCCGGTACCTATTTATTCTTTTGATCCTGTGCGGGTCCAAAAATCCTGTCCTCTAGCCGTGACTTCAAACGAGTGACAGCCGGTTGATAGTGACAAAGAGTACCTTCGAGGCTCTGGGACATACGTGGCGGTTAGTCTGTAGTTAGCCGCTAAAACCTTTCGAAAAGGTTTGCCATACGTACAGAAAAAACTGTAGCGGATTTAAAAAATATCCTACTTTTATTGTGTGTTTTGTTCACGGAATTTACATCACATTGATTCAAAATACTTAGATAGATAGGTAGATAGATAAAATGTTTATTTGGTACTGCAAACACACACAATCAAGATTACCAAAATTATATACGTCCCACTGCAGGGGCACAGGCGTCCTCTCAGAATGAGAGGGCTTGGGCCGTAGTTCCCACGCGGGCCCAAAGCGGATTGGGAACTTCACATACACCACTGAGTTTATTCGCAGGTGTATACAGGTTTCCTCACGATGTTTTCCTTCACCGTAAAGCTCATGGTAAATTTCAAATGTAATTTCGCACATAAATTCCGAAAAACTCAGAGGTGCGAGCCGGGATATGAACCCACGACCCTCTGCTTGAGAGGCAATAGGTCAAACCACTAGGCCACCACGGCTACAAACTAACTATAAACTTAAAAAAGTATAACATCATCAACCGACTCCATGGTAGGAATGGTAACAATGGTATTGGTAATAATGTGGTAATAAGAATAAGGTCAGGGTGCTTTGACTCAATGCAAGGTAACTTTGGCCCATATAAACACCACAAATTATATAAAGGGTTCGATAAAAATCACTAAAACAATTGTGTCAACTTAAACCAACCATATTATTATGGAAATGGGCCATAATTTTATTATAGTGAGTTTTATGAATAAAATTTCGACCCGTACATTTAATTTAAACGATCGTATTCTGTTAATCACGCCAACTGTCAAACGACTGGCAGTTATGTCAAACGCCATAAGGTTACATTAGAAAAGTTATATGGACGGTAATTTTTCTTATATTTTCTAATTTTCCGCGCAATTTTCTTAATTTTTTCTTTCATAAGAACCTTCTCCTGACAATGACGAACACAACAAAAAAAGAATTAGTGAAATCGGTCCAGCCGTTCATGCGTGATGCCGTGACCAAGGGAAATAGGGATTCATTTTTATATATATAGATATAGATAAAACCTGAGGTCATATTGTCTAACGCGCGGGCGTTTGCTATGATCACGCATAACTTTTTACAGAGTAGTCCGATTTTGATGATTCTTTTTTTATTGGAAAGCGTATACCCCGAGAGTGGTCCAACTTTAATTTGGAAATAATATTCTTACCCTAAGGGTAGGAAAACAGGGGATGTTTGACTAACTTTTTACAGAGTAGTCTGATTTTCATAATTCTTTTTTATTGGGTAGATAGGGTATACCTTGAAGTTGGTATTATAAATTTGGAAAAAGTTACCCCAAGGATGGAAAAAAAGTATAAAATAATAACTTTTTAACAAAAAATTAATCCGCCGAAAAAACTGAAAAGCAAAAAATAATACCTAGATTAAGGTCAAACAAAAAAGGTATTATTTTTGCTTTTCAGTTTTTTCGGCGGTTTAATTTTTTGTTAAAAAGTTTTTCTGTCACCAATTTATACCATTTCATAGAAAGAAATAGTGAAAGCAATAGCAAGCGCTCGCGCGTTAGAGAATATGCCTTCTGGATCGAATTAATTGCAATGGTTAAAGTTACTCTCTAGAGTGTAATTATCCTGACCATACGATGTCCATTGTCCAATCTACGAGAATCTGCATTAACTCATGCAATGGCTCTTTACTGAGTTATACGTCGATAACAGCTGCGTTTACTCCCTAGCTTTCCATCCGTATGTTTCCCATCAAATAGTTTCACATATCGAAACTATTTGATCGACTCGCCCGAGGCGACGCGCCTTTGTCTCGGCCGCTTCACCAATCAAACCCGGCCGCAGAGACACCGAATATACTAGTGTTACACTCTGTATACCTGCTATGTTACAATACATGTTACAGGCAAAGGTGAAAACGATACACCACAGCTTGGGCCTTAAATCAGAACGCTTATTATTTAACGCGCTGACGCTTGCTTTTGCATTCACTACTTTTTTCTGTCAAACGGTACACGATGGTGACAGAAAGAGATGCCTAGTTTCTTGCGGCGCCAGCCACCGGCGAAGGACCATCATTGCCAAGTTTCTTGTTATTTGTTATTGGCAGGGAAAAATAAAACAATTACGATTAACTTTCATGTACAAAATTATTTAAAATCCAAAAGTATCGTTATTCTGAATATTTTAGGTACCTGTTACACCAAATAATTAAATTTAAACATTCTTTAAAATGTGCACTTATGACTGTCCAGGCAGTGTACAGTCGACGACGCACACAGGTCCACTATGTTTTCATTTCAGCGGTCAGGCTTTTAAAATTGAGTAAACCTTTTCATGTTGCTAGCGCCCTAGTAGGTACTTTGGATGTAACGAGGGAAACCGTTGCTTACTATTGAAAAGAGCTGTAGTAGAATGAAAAACTATTTTTAAAGCCTTAAATTGAAAACTTGTAACTGGAACTGGATCGCCAGGCTCAGGTGGCAGTGGGCGGGACACATCGCTCGTAGAACTGATGTCTGATGGGGTAAAAAGGTTCTTGAGTGGCGTCCATTGACCGGAAGACGCAGTGTGTCCACAAAATGGAGTGACGACCTGAGGCCGAATTGTCTAACGCTTCTGTCGCTTGCCTTCGCTTACACCGTCTCTTTCTGTCATCATTTTATACCGACTGACAGAAAGAGATAGTGATTGCGAAGGCAAGCGTCAGAAACGTTAGACAATAGGCCTACTGGTTAAGGTTGCGGGATCGCATTGGATGAAGATGGCGTGGGACCGATCTGTTTGGTGAGCCTTGGGGGAGGCCTATGTTCAGCAGTAAACGTCTTTGATGATGATGATAGTGAAGAACTGGAACAGGAATAGGTAATTATTCATACGATCTTGGATGTAAACTACCAGAAACTGAATTGATTTATTCACTTAATTGTTTTCTCAGAAAAAACTACTGTCATAATCTTATTATAAGCCTTCATTTAACTTGAATCGTATGTTTGCTTAAGAAAATCTTGCAAGTCGAATTCCACCCACTTTCAGTGATCACTTTGACTTGAAATTTAGTCATTATGAAAATAAAATCAACAAAAATACAATACATTCTTGCAATACATTCTTGCAAGTCACAAAATCGAGCGGGGTTATCAGATACGTGTTAAAGTACGTAGAAGAGCTAAATTAAAGACTTTATTTAAAGCCGATACCTATAGCTCTTTCAGCCCGAAACAAAGGTTTGGGGGTAGTAGGATTGTAGTGATTAGTTCCTTATGTGATGACTAGATGACGCTAGTAGTCGCTACACAGGATTTCCTAGTTCGGACTCATGAGTTGCTTACATAGATTTAGAAGGAAACTTTGTATGTAGGTACCTATTAAGTTATTCTGTAAAAATCATCTTTCTAATAAATTATCATCTTGTCTCATCTAAAGTGTGCGTGAGAGCTAATTGATTATGGTTAGCACAAAAAATAAATACTTATTCAACAGTCGTACAACACAAAGCTTGGACACATTCAATCTTATACATATTATTATACACGTACCTACAATCACGAGGAAAGCCCGCTCGCCTTTTGACTTGCAAGAAGTGCATAAAACTGTTTAAAAAAAAGAACTTAAAAACGTAATTAAAAATTACCAAGTTCTAGATGGAATATTTTTTTAATAGTCAAGTCAGTAAAATACTTAGTTCATCAAACAGAATTATATACCTATATAAATATTATACTCAACTTGCACTCTATTGGAAGGAAGCGAACCTCATAACATAAAGTAAGTTATTTTATTGAAAGAATCAAGTTAGCTATGAAGTATCTTTTTTTTTTGTACTTATTTTTTCAACTTCATTTTTTTTATTACTTTTACGGTCATCCCGTGAAATCATACATTTCGTACTAAATACAAACTGAAATATAGATGCACAGAAAAAACCCCAGAAAAAAGACCAATGCTGGGAATCGAACCCAGGTCCTCAGCATTCCGTGCCGCGTGCCATACCCCTACACCACCACTGGTCTAGAGATTAGACACGAATCTTTCCTATACATCATACATGAAAGAATCAATAAATTCGATAGGAAATGAGAAGTAAAGAACTAGGAAACCACGCCGAGGAAATTGCTATTTCACTCTATTTGGCATGTGAAATATTAATCAATAAAATTTCTGGGAACCGTACACACTTCGTATTCATGCAATCCAGATACTAGGAATATGGTTTGTAGCGGTTAGTTTTAAATGATAAAGTTATAACTAAAGAATTATATTGCTGCCATACTTAAATAACTTTAAATGGGACGCAAATACATACATAAATATAAATAAAACGGGAGTTCTCGTCAGTCAAAAAACAAATAACACAGTGCGAAACCTTCAAGACATCGTAAAAAGAAGACTAATAAAACAACCGTCTCCGCAAATCATTCAACAAGTCCAAATCGAATGAAGCCCCAATCGGAAATGGCCTCCTATCAAATTATTTGGCGACATTTCATATTTCAATGCAACGTTAATGAGATTGGCCGCTGTTGTCTTTGCGGAAAATCGTATTAAAATGGCACAATGCCGCCGAAATTGCATGTCATCGAATTAATTAAAGCAAGGAGTGAATTTCGCGAGAAACACAAGTTTATTATGTTAAACTGGCAAGGGTTGAAGATAAAAAGCTTCTAGTTTGATTTTGTTACGGTGTTTTGATGAAATTTGTTTACTGAATTAAGGTTGTACTGTTTTGTTTGATACTTCCATCGAAGTTTTTTTGGAATTTTAGGTATCGCAAAGGTATACCCTTAATTCCATTGACACGGTTAATCCTTTTGATACCTGATTTACACTCTCGCCTCGTCACCTCGCCTCGCGCCTCGCCTCGTCGTCTCGCTCCGGACGCGAGTCTCAAAATCAAGGCAAATCACGAGACGAGGCGCGAGGCGCGCCTGTTCACTCTCTCGTCTCGTGGCTCGTCCCGCAGTTCGTCTCGCCACTCGTACGCGAGTGTAAACCAGGTATAAGAAGACCTACTGGATTATTGGACCTATTACGATAGGATGATTCAATACAAAATTGACAGTTTTTCAATGTCTGTAGCAGGAATTTGTCCTTGTGAGGTTTTGCGTTACTTCATAATTAACAGTAATATTTAATTAAAAATAACTGCAGAATGTACAGCTCAATGAATAACAATGCTTAAGCATGTTGATACAATTTCCATATTATTTCATAATGTGTAGTTTTACAAGTAAGCGTTTTAAGCACTATCAGTATTCTGTCACATATATTGAAGCAATGACAAACACAGACTTGAAAATGTATATAAAACGATAAAAACATTAAAAAATTCTGTGTGTTTACGGGTCTAATAACAAAACTGGATACCTACTCTGAAAACGGTGAGTAGTCTTAAGCACTACATCATTTCAAAATTCAGGAAGCTATAATTAAAGCTATAATTATTGTATGTAACCATTCAATCAACCCATTTTGAGAGGGCTTATTTTAAGAACTTTTTAATTTTTATAATAGATTTTTTATGTTATCATATTCTCAGATAACAAGAGGCATAGCAACAAGATCCAAATATCAGACCGGTAAATCACGTTTCCACTCCTCCGATTTCACTAGAGTCGACTATGAATTATGATATTCACACCTGTGAGACGAAATTGCGTCGCGATATGAATCCAGTCTGTTTATTAAGACAATCGGAAACTTGCACAGGGGGAACTATTGATATTGTTATCCTTTTTTTGAAGGACCTGTTAAAGTGGATTATTGTCACCAATAGATGACAGTAAGGACGATTACACAGAGTTTACTATAGAGAGATTTTTGTACCATTCATTTTGTATTGAATGCATTTTGATATCTTCTTAACACAATATTCAAGCACAACCATTTATCTAAACAATTATCAGATTAAATTAAACACTAAATAAAAGAGTATAAGTTGCTTAATTAAATCCCTTTCACGAACAATCTCCGAATTAGTCTGAGAGTAATAGTTCCAAAACAAGCTGTACATAAATCTAGACACTAGTGCCAGTTTAGTAGCAGTGCCAAATAACGCAAGATGCACACTCGGGGTCATTTATTGCATTAACTATCCGAATGTGACTGTGCAAGTTCCGAGCGTTTGGCGTTCTTATTTTTAGAATAGAAATTAATTCCGTAAATGAGCATTTCTCAAAAAAAAATGCCACTTTTTTATATTCTAAGTAATAATTTTATACAAGTTAGCTATGAAGTTAGTATCTTTTTGTATTTATTTTTTCAACTTCATTTTTTTTATTACTTTTACGCTCATCCCGTGAAATCATATATATTTCGTACTAAATACAAACTGAAATATAGATGCACAGAAAAAACCCCAGAAAAAAGACCAATGCTGGGAATCGAACCAAGGTCCTCAGCATTCCGTGCCGTGTGCCATACCCCTACACCACCACTGGTCTAGAGATTAGACACGAATCTTTCCTATACATCATACATTTCAGTCTGCTAAATCATCACCTTATGCAGTGACAAGCGCACAAACAGAACAGAGAAGGTGTAACATAAATGTGCGCTTGTCACTGCATAAGATGATGATTTAGCAGTGAACTTCTCTTGTAAGAACAGAAAAAAAAGCCAAGTGCGAGTTAAACTCACCTCAAGGGCCGCTTAGTTGCTTACCTACCATATAACCGTACCGTGTGTTTAACTTACATTATGTGTCAATATTGGGTATAGACCTCTCAGAATGAAAAAGCTCGGGTTAAAGTTTCCACGCCGGTGATGCAAATTGGGGGCTGCATACACAACATTCGCTTTGCAGGTTATACAGGTTTCACGATGATTTCTGACATTAAAAAGCTCTGGCAAATTGGAAAGTTTTCACAATACTGCTCGACTGGCATATTTTAAGATCAAGTATGAAACTCCTAAAAACACGTTAGATTTATAACTTCCTTTAATTTTTATTATTTGTTGTTTAAACCGTGGAAGCCTAGTATTTTGACCTCTCGAGCAGAACGTGGTATAGATCGAGTTATTCATGATGACGCGTGCCAATATTCTTATTGCAATGCCATTAATTAACGACCGCTTTAGCCTAGTTGGTAGTGACCCTGCCTACGAAGCAAGAGGTCCTGGGTTCAAATCTCGGTAAGGGCATTTATTTGTGTGATGAGCACGAATATTTGTTCCTGAGTTATGGATGTTTTCTATGTATTTAAGTATTTATTTATCTTTATAAGTATGTTTATCCGTTGCTTAGTACCCATAACACAAGCTTTGCTAAGCTTACTTTAGGACTAGGTCAATTGGTGTGAATTGTCCCATGATATTTTTTATTTTTATTTTTATTTTTATTAATGTCCAATTTTGACAAATTCAGGCGTCTTTTTGAATGGCACTCAGGCTGGCATCTCTAAGATTTTCTGAATTAATGTGCGCAATTACAATTGAAAATTACTATGGAATTTAGTGTGAAGGAGAGCATCATCAGAATTCTGGGAGGAGGCCTGTGCCTCGAATAATGGTGATTCGAATTTTGTGTTCAAGGAAGCCACTCAGCTCTCGTGACTTACGGTGCATTATAGTGACGCTATAATATTTGCATTTTGTCGTTACTTTTGTAATTTTACAGCCTTGCCAAGTGGTTTTGGCGGATCGCAGTTAATACTGGGTTTTGTCGTGTTAAACTTATAAATAATGTTGTTTATTAATATTTTAGTTTGGACTGGAGTTTAGTGAAGATGATAGAAAGAGGAGTATGTATGACTTGCAGTAGCTTTCTAGTAAGAAATACTGTTATATCGTCTAGATGTAACAGTATTGCTAGTATCAACTGGTAAAACTAAAGCGGAGCTCTTTATACATTGTGTCACAAATTGAGTCCAAACTATACTGTGTCAAAAGCGTGACTACATCTTGGAAAAATATCAATAAAAAACCTTTACAGGTGTGTTCATCTAAACTAGCTCCTACAATATTCCGGATCAATTTGTAAACATCTTGTATATGTTTATATTTGAACATGCCTTTTTCTTTTGTCCTTATGCTGATGCCTTTTGCGGCTATGAAGTAACAATATAATGCATAACTGATGCACTATTTGTGAATGTAAAAAATAAAGCATTTTTTACATTGTGGTAAATTTAGAACTTTTTTAAAGTGAAGACTCAATGAAACTGAGCATTTTAGATAGACCTCATAATAACTAGTTAAAGCCAGACCTGACTCACTGATAGATACCCCATTTCAAATGGGTAGAGAATCAAGTGTTATGCAATACAGACAAACAAACTTTCTTGGAAACACCTGGACCCAATTGACATTAAATGAAGCCATGCTCATTTAATCAATCAGACAGAGCCTACTTAAACGTTAACAATGCTGCTTCCAATTTGCAGTGTTAGTAATTGGAACTACGTGCTTACAAAATGAAATTGTTGGTATAAATTCTTTATTCTGTATAGATTCAGGCCTCACTTTGCGGAATTCTATGTTAAAACTAGCTTTTGCCCGCGACTTCGTCCGCGTAGATTCCAATTTTTGGTAAAGCTTCTTCATTTCTTTCATTGTATAAAACAAAAATCCGGCAACGGCAACATCCATCATTATTATCATTTCATCATTTCATCATCATCAGTATCAGTTAGCGAATATTATAAATCCCGTTTATTCTCTATCCCGTGGGAATTTCAACAAATTTGTCCTTAGTCTATGCAAATTTTCGCTTATTTCTATCCCGCGGGAATTTTGCATTTTCCCCGAGAAAAAGTAGCCTATGTCCTTAAAGGTGTAGCTTTCTACCGGTAAAAGAAGTTTTAAAATCAGCCCCGTAGTTGATTTCACTTATTTTTTCCCGCGAGAATTTTGCTTTTTCACGGAGAAAAGTAGCCTATGTAAATAATGGTTGGTGTAGCTTCCTATTGTTGAAAGAAATTTTCAAATCAGCCCTCAAGTTATATTCACTTCGTTCTATCCCACGGGAATTTTGCATTTTACCGAATAAATAGTAGGCAGCCTAGCCTATACCGCCGATAAAGGATAGTGTAGCTTTCTATTGGTCATTTTTTTTTAAACTCAGCCCCGAAGTTAAATATACTATTTTTTATACCGCGGTAATTTTGCATTTATCCGGAAAATAGCATCCTATGTTAATCAAGGACAGTGTATCTTTTCTATTGGTGAAAGACATTTTAAAATGAGCTCCGAAGTTGAATTTTTTTTTCTATCCCTTGGGAATTTTGCATTTTCCCGGAAAAAGTAGCCTATGTCAATAAAGGATAGTGTAACTTTGTACTGGTAAAAGATTTTTTTAATCGGCTCGGAAGTTTCAGAGATTAATCTATCCCACAGGAATTTCCAAAAATCCTGCATTAAGTTTTTTTGGTGCTATGTATGACCATTTACGTTTATACTGAATTTGAAAAGTTTAGTAATTGTAGTTACGGAGTTACGGAGATAGGATCCAGTTGATTTGAGTATATAAATCCTGATTTATCCTTATCCCGTGGGAATTTTCAAAATTATTGAAATTTGCTTTATACCTATTCTAATAGTCTACTTGATGCCCAATTTGAACAGTTTAGTAATCTTCGTTATGGGGATAGCGTCACTCACGATTGATGAAATATATACATCCCGTATATTCCTTATCCCGTGGGAATTCCGGAAAATTCTTTCTTATCGGATGCCTACGTCATACAAAGGACGTCTCTACATACAGCGGTTTAGGCTGTGCGTTAATCCGCCAGTCAGTCATTTAGGACTTCAGGACAAAGCATTTTATATGTATTTGCATTGCACCAAGCTTTTATGCTAGTTCAACAATGATGTTTGAATACTCAATTCGATTTTATTCGAAAAAGGTTGAACTCACATAAAAGCTTCATCATCATCATTTCAGCCGTAGGACGTCCACTGCTGGACATAGGCCTCCCTCATTGACGCCCAATCATTACGGTTGGAAGCGACTTGCATCCACCTTGAACCTGCGGCCTTCACCAAAACGTCCGTCCATCTCGTTGGTGGACGTCCCACGCTGCGCTTGTAAAAGCAAAAGCTTGGTGAAATGCAAATACTACTTATTATAATTAGTTATTATCAGAGATCAGATCAGGAAGTGGTTGACAAACGTAGACAAATGGTTTGCAAAATTTGAAGTTTCGTTTCGTTTACATTGTGTCAAAATAAAAAGTAATTTAAATCAAAAGCACTAAGGAGTATTGATATCAACTTCGAAGCAAATCACCCCAAAAATAACTTTCTACTTCTTTTTAACCCCGTCAAGGGATGAATTTCAATAAATACGAAACACGTCTTCCATCAATTCTGTTATAGAATGTTTATGCAAAATTTGAAGTAGATTGGATCAAGGAATCACGTTGTCCCATACAAACTTTGCCCCACTTTTTTACCCCCTTAGGAGTAGAACTACGAAAAATCCTTTCTTATCGGATGCCTACGTCATACAAATAACACACCCTCCAAGTTTCAGGTCTCTACGATCAGCTGTTTAGGCTGTGCGTTGATCCGTCAGTCAGGACAAAGGATTTTATATGTATAGATAATAATGAATGAATTCATATATTCTTTCTTTGTTTAGTCATTGGTTTAATTCTTAGATTGACCTTCATAGGATCGATAGCTGCTGATGATGCTTCGGAATGAGGTGAAACACGTGACCGGATTTTCATTTATGGTGGTGGTGGTTCTCTTGGTCATGGCCGGGTTTAATTGCGTTTGCTTTGGTCTATTTTTTACGCGGCGGGAAACCGTAAAAATTGCATGAAAAAGTATATTTTCAACTCAAACGCAGCTGTTTTTCATATCTTAACCTGATTATTCCGCGGAAGAGTAAAAAAAGCATTCAATCTATTTAAATTCTTAATTCGTTTGTAAAGTTTGTTTGCTAAACATGCTTGTCTCTACGTCTGGCGTTCCTATAGCAATTTTTAGAGCTTTAGAGCTCTAATGGTGACACCGTGACGAGCGTAGATTATATTCTCAAAGATAGAAAAAGACAAACTTTGTAGATAAATTTCTTTGGCTCCCTTGAAAACTGTAGCTATCAGTATTATAGATTCACTAAGTATATGAAACATAACTGCTTCGAGATGACATCGAGAAATTTCTCCGCGTATAATGCGAACGCTCGGTTTGATGTGCATATATGGTACAGCATTCATTACGGAATAATGAGAAAACTGTTTCTGATTTATTCAATGAGTTCTAGCTTTGGTATAATTCAGAAAAATATATAGCTAATCAAGTTAAGTAAATAACCACTACATTCCTATCAGTTTCCTGTCGTAAAAATCGGGCCTACTCAAAAGTGTCTACATTTTATTCCCCCTTTTATGACACTTGACATTCAATCGCTCATACAAAATTAACCCAAAGGAATAAACCGCGTATTCAAAAGAAAGTTTATCGTCCATAAAGTGAGTCACTAACATCGTTAAATTGGTAGGGAGGGATTTATTCTTGATAATACATTTTATGCGATTACTCTCTGAGATGAATTCAGATCGCGTATTTTATGAGTGTCCTTTTTTACACACTGCTGCGTCCTTTGAATTCTTTTTATTCTTCTAATTTAAGCGTTACACTCTTGCCCGTGTAGCCGATAAATTTGCCTTCATTTTATCTACTGAAATCTGCATCCTTGAACTTTAAACGTATCGATGGCAACTTTCTCTTTTATTTGTTTTGTATAACAAACAGACTTGTCTTTCTCTTCCTCATGTTTTTTTTCTATTCTTCCTTCTATGCTGTTATAAACTCGTAATTTTTAGCATTTTGTAGCTCTGTAACCTTTATAGTATCGCCTTGTGCGTCGGTCTGTTCGTCTGTCTGTTCGTGCGCTTTGTTGATATTAACACTTTTTCCTCTTCTACAAACTTCCTTATCTTAATCCTCTCCACGATAATCCTCTCTGATGCTCCGATGGGACCAAACAGTTCTCGAATGGCGCCCACGAATCGGCAGTGTAGGTAGGCCTCCAACAAGATGGAGTGACGACCTGGCTGAGATTGCGGAAACATGTCTCGTTTAGCAGTGGACGTCTTTCAGCTGAAATGATTACGATGTTATATCCTCTCCATTCTTCACCAATATTACATTTCAAATGCTTCCAATCTCTGCCTATTCTTTTGTGTCATCTGGTTCTCACACCCATATAATCTTTGTCTTTTTGCCTTGGCTAGTCATGTTCAAAAATACAGCGCTATTAGTGCAAAACAGTCTTCAATTAACGACCACTTTAGCCTAGTTGGTAGTGACCCTGCCTACGAAGCAAGAGGTCCTGGGTTCAAATTCCGGTAAGGGCATTTATTTGTGTGATGAGCACGAATATTTGTTCCTGAGTTATGGATGTTTTCTATGTATTTAAGTATTTATTTATCTATATAAGTATGTTTATCGTCGTCTAGGTACCCATAGTACAAGCTTTGCTTAGTTTGGGACTAGGTCGATTTGTGTAAGATTGTCCCCTAATATTTATTTTATTTATTTTTATTTAATTCTTTTCACGCAGTTCTGTTCATTTGCGCATACCTTTGTCGATTCAAATAGATATATGTTTTTAATCAACTTTTAATCGTTCTTGCACTGACTTTTGCTTCCACTGACGTTGTTTTCATAAAAAAGGTTCCAAAAATTTTCAAACCATGTCATACGTTTACTGGATCAATTAAACTAAGCTAATTAGTGGTTATTGTTAATGATTTCTTACTTTTACCGAAAAGAGAGTGCGTCATTGTCCTGCTTATTTACTCAGCGAGTACCAAGTAATGGTGACTTGCATTATATTATGCCACTATCTCAGCAGTTTTAAAAGGCATTTTATAATGTTCTATTGCAAAAGCACAGTTATTATATAATTACTTACCGACCTTCATGCCAGTGTGTAAGGTCATAAAGAATTTTGTTTATGTCCACCTTTTACGGCGAGCTTTTTGTAAAAGGGATACTCTTACTTTGAGATGCGCATATTGGATTAGTTCACGAATGAATTAATGTACCAGCATAGCGTAGTATTATCTTTGTTCGCTTTTGTTTCCGAAAGGGACTTTTTAACTGTTGGAGGATTAAGTCCTGTCGTAGGAGATTTTTAGAAACCTTTAGAGATATGCGATAGCCAGAACTGTTTTTCAAATACAGATATTCAAAACTTATGAATAGATAAATAGCAGTTTATGTTCCATCCATCCATCCCAGCCTATATACGTCCCACTGCAGGGCACAGGCCTCCTCTCAGAATGAGAGGGCTTGGGCCGTAATTACCACGCGGGCCCAGTGCGGATTGGGAACTTCCTCACGATGTTTTCCTGCAGCGTAGAGCTCATGGTAAATTTCAAATGTAATTTCGGGCATAAATTCCGAAAAAATCAGAGATGCAAGCCGGGATTTGAGCCCACGACCCTCTGCTTGAGAGGCCATAGGTCAAACCGTTAGGCCACCACGGCAGTTTATGTTACTCGTTAACGTTAGCTAAAAGAATTTTTAAATCGGTTATGCAGTTAATAGTTTGTTTATCCAATACAAACAAATACTTACCTTTCACTACTCTTACCTTCTACAGTAACTTTTACATTCGTAATATTAGTTGTACGAGTATAGGATCCACTCATTCGGAACACACTCGACTAGTTTTAATCAGTCGCTTGGCTCCACTGAAACTAAAGTTTACAGCTAAGATATCCAGCTAAACCGTCAGAGGAACTTGGACGGCGGACAATTTATGCCCCAAGTTTCGTTGTCTTCGATACAGGTCAATACAATATAGAGTAAAGCATTCTCCGAGGTCCGAAGAAAGATGGATAGCTTTCTGCGTATTGGAAATTTGGTACACTTTTTAAATGGGTTTTTCACGGTTTTTAGTGGTAATGAATTGGAACAGAATGAAATCAAAACTTCTATACTTAAGTTACGAACACAGCATAGGGCTCTTTTGCATGTCTTTTTTATACTGTCAGTGCTTTCGGAAAGACCATCAGCAGGGATCGTTTAGTAATTTCTCCAACTTTATTCAACGTATAAAGTATGTACACAGCACTAAAATCGCTCGTTCTAATGTTGTTGTTTTGTTGGAGTCTAACATTTGGTAGCATAGCGTACGGTTGTGGTACCTACTCTGAAGATGAGCTCTGGTTAGGGTTGCCAACCGTACTATAATATATAGTATTGTACTATATTTTCGCTCTGTGTACTATATACTGTTGAAGAAATATATAGTACGCAAAAATACTATATTTCAGTCAGTCCTTACGCATGCGGTTTGGATAGGCCATTTTTACTATACTTATGTTTAATGAATCAACTTTCGCTATTTAAAGTATTTTGTACTATTTTTTTTTTTTCAGAGTACTATATTTTTTGTACTTTGGGCTGGGATATACTATACTTGCTTAAGAAATAGTTGGCAACCCTAGCTCTGGTTGAGTTGAGTTCGATTCGCGTCAGTGTAGTTTGGTGGTGGTGATAGTTGGGTTTGTGTGAATTGTGTATGTTCGTACAGTGTGGAGGTGGAGGAACTGCATGAACACGCATTTCTTACATAAACGTAACTATCGTAAGGTCGCGGGTGAGCAAAGTTATTGTTTCAGTTCAGCAATATGGACGGTAAAGACGAAAAGCACGGGTGACGTCACTGCATTTACGCTGTCAGTGTAGATATTTTGTTCAACAGTGTGGGTAATTGTTCACTGCCCGAATTTCCACTCTAGTCTCAAACAAAAAACTAGCCAAAGAAAAACTTCACCCAGCGACTAATACACCGATATCCAGTTGCACAAAGTACTATGTTCGGACTGAACGATTCCTTTTGTAGCCAACTTGTCCATTCCGCTCGGTTGCAGTGAGGCTGTATTGCAAGACAAATTGTAAGTCCACTAGTGAACGTTCTTTTACATTAACTCTGAGTACTGTCGGCGTATTGGAGCGGACAGTTTTAATCTTTCACTCTTACAGTTGTAAAGCAAAATATTCTGAAGTATTTTGCGTGTGAGGAGTATTTAATTGGGGTAGAGAAAAAAAACGGAACCCTTATAGGATCACTTTATTGCCCGTCTGTCTGTCAAGACCCTTTGTTTTAGGAATGCGTGGAGGTGTCAAGTTGAAATAAACTTAAAAAACCGGTTTACGGACGATAGTTTAACGTGACAACGTCATAACAAAACATTCAAAAAACAAAAATGAAACCAGGCGGTCACCCATCCAAGTACTGACCGCGCCCGATGTTGCTTAACCTCGGAGATCGGTCGAGAACCGGTGTTTTGTCAAATATCTTGAAAACGGTGCATCCTACGGCAAAATCAATGAAATTTTCATCCCCCTTTTGAAACCCTCGCACCCTCTCAACCTCCCCCCCGCACCCCCCTCCCCCGCATTAATCATCATGGCGTTCGCCGCTCTCTTGTACATGGCCTTCGCTGCGCTGTACGTACATGTACCTACATGTAACGTTACATTATAATAATAATAATAATAATAATATGTTGGTGCGTAGCGACACCACGAACCCGAGACCTCCAGGGGTACACATACACACATGCGCTTATACACACACTCACACAGTTACACACCCACCCCGCCTCTAGTTTGCCTTTATTGGCCGCCTAGAGTGGAGCGCAAGAGCTAAATGCTCAAAGGATGGATGTGCTTGGCCGTAAGTGGCGAGTTGGCATTTTGAAGTTTAAAGTCCAGGAACACCTCTCCATCCTTAGCCGTTCACACCAATGTTGCCGCCTCGTTGCCCCGAGCGGGCAATAGTTTGAGGGGCCCATTTAGTGAGTGGCGAGTCACCGCCTACCAAAAGTTCAGTTTATGAGATATTGAAATGGTAGGTGTCCGTTATCTCACTCCATAGCCCGGTAATCCTGTCCACAACATCCCAACCCCATAACCAATTCCATGTCGCTTCCTACCTGGCAATAGATTGGCAACTGTGGAGGACTGTCCGCTAGCACATCCTCATGGTGTATTAGGGGATAGACCTCCATAGTTGCGCCCATCTCATTTATATTATATGGTGCCAAAGGCCTCTTCATGTTGGCTTCGGCCCCATGAATGCCTTTCAAATGACCGGGTCCCCATGGGCCCGTGATCGGAAATCCGTACCAACATAATAATAATTTTATTTTCAGACAAAAATCCATAGTTTGTGTTAGTAAATACATTAATTTTATATACTAAGGGTTAGTAATATTTATATCTAAATTCTATCATTGACACATCATCATAAATTGCGTCATCCTTTTTCGTGTATGCAGCCGGCGTTCATCGATTTATTAGACGTTATTACGTCAAAAAAAATAATGTCTTCTTCATCATCATTTTAACTGAAAGACTTCTACTGCTGAACATAGGCCTTCCCCAAGTCTCGCCAAACAGATCAGTCCCGTGCTATCCGCATGAAACGCGTTCCCGCAACCTTAACCAGGTCATCACTCTTGTTGAAGGCCTACCTACACTGCGTCTTCCGGTCCGTGGACGCCACACGAGAACCTTTTTCCCCATCGGCCAACAGTTCTACGAGCGATGTGCCCTGCCCACTGACAAGTGGCAGACTCAAGTGAGTGTGGCGATTCTTCGAGCTATGTCGGTGACTTTAGATCTTGCGCGGATTCCATCATTTCTAATACGATCCCGCAGAGAAGCTCCGAGCATAGCTTTCTTATATCGCCCTCTGCTGCCCGCCCGCCTTGAATTGTCTTCGGTATCAAATACCGTGTCCGTACACTGCGCCCGCAACTTGGACGCAGTACAATTTATGTGAGACGTTTACTCGGACCCATACGATTCAATGGAGGCGCCGTAGCGAATGCCCCCCGCTTTACTGGAGTTCTTATTTGTTTACTTTTAATTTATTGCTGTGTTAAGTTTATTTCGATTGAGATACTAATCAAATCGATTGCATACAAAGAAGAAGAAATAATTGCGGTTTAATTAATAAACAAAGTTACATTGGCTTTAACGACGGTGCAGCTCTACCCAACTCCCTATCAACCAATAATAGACCTTATTC
This sequence comes from Archips crataeganus, assembly GCA_947859365.1. Lineage (NCBI taxonomy): Eukaryota > Metazoa > Arthropoda > Insecta > Lepidoptera > Tortricidae > Archips > Archips crataeganus. The sequence continues at coordinate 6,769,950 of OX402068.1, forward strand.
ATCATCGTCCCAGCCAATTTATATCCTACTGCATGGCACATGCCTCCTCTAAGGATGAGAGAGCTTGCACTGTAGTTCCCACGCTTGCCCAGTGTGGATTGGGAACTTCACACGAACCATTGAATTTCTTCGCAATGTTTTCGTAAGAGGAGACTTGAGCCCAGCAGTGGAACGTGTACGAGTGCAAGGCGGATGATGATGATGATATGCTTGCTCCGATATTTTTTTCTTCTAACGTTCTTGTTTAACGTGGTATTATTTAAATTGCTTGTAATAAAATGACAGACCAAATGTTCCAATTCTCATAATTATACTAAATACTGGGTTTCATTGTCGACGTTAATTTCTTAAAATACGTTAATTTACGTTTAGCATGGAAGTCACCGCCGTCTCGACTACAAACAGAAAAGGGTTAACCGGCTAAGAGTGTGTTGGACCAAAGCACTGAGGGTGTGCAAAGTTAAAACATACATTTAGTGGTTACGGACTCTAAATATGAAGCTAGAGGTCTCGTGTGCGAATCTCGGTAAAGGCAGGGATTTATGAGGTGAAAATGAATGTTCGTACTCGATCATCGATGTTACTTCTATATGTACTTATTCGTTAGGTCTGAGAATAGATCCTAGGCTATAATTTATACGGCAAAACAACGTTTGCCGGGTGGGCTTGTATTTATCTATAATTTTGAGTATGTTTATCCGTTGTCTCGATGCTCCATAGTACAAACTTTGTTTAGTTTAAGACTAGATCAATTGGTGTGAATTATTTATCTATTTTTAAAGGTCTGAATCCTTATTTTTTTTAAATAAGCTCGAACGCAATTTGGGCAACATAATTATTATCGTCTTAAAATGCTCAAAAACCTTCGACCTCGTTCAAAAGCCCGCTGCGGGGCGAAATAAAAGCACCCCATGTTATTCCTGTCAACGTATTAAACATCCTAAACCGCTGTATCCCGCGAAAACACGAAATTTAATTTAAAAGAGAGCCCCAAAGCTTCCAAATAAAAAATATACTGACACACGGATCTTAAATCTCCTTAAATTAAATTTCAAGCAAGATAAATCTGGCAGCATTAAAATATTCAAATCTTGTTCATAACGACTTGAGACTTCTTAATGTGGATCATTTAGTCAGTTACAATTCCTTACTTTTGTAATCTAAGTGATAGGGGTATATTACGAAGCGAAAGCGAGTGGATAATTTGAATAATTTGGAAGGGTTAAAAGTCCCGGGTGGCTATTCCGTGGCGGTAAAAAGTCGACTGCTTGACGAGCTTTTATTTAGTTTCTCCTACAACTGATTATAAAAGGAATAGAAACTTTATCGTGCGTGTTTTTTTTGAGAATCAATATTGCCATGTTTTCGCTATCGACATTAAATTTAACTACATAATATGTATATAATTTTACCTATCCGTTGCCTGGTTCCGTAGTAGTACATACACGCACACAAACTTTTTTAATTATTTATGAGAAGGATAGTCCGTAAAACAATACTGCAGATAGTCTAACATTTGGTAGCATAGGGCACGGCTGTGGTACCAACTCTGTAGATTTTCTTGTTGAGTTCGAAACGCGTCAGTGTAGTTTGGTTATGATGATAGTTGTGTGATTTGTGTGTGTTTGTACAGTGTGGAGGAGGAGGAACTGCATGAACACGCATTTCTTACATAAACGTAACTATCGAAAGGTCGCGTGTGAGCAAAGTAAATGTTTCAGTTCACAATACTATATGCTTAGTATAAGTTTTACTTCACCAAAATACTTCTCGATCGCGTTTACGTAAAAATTTCAATTCTATGGAAACATGGACACGCGCGCGGAGGCGCTGTCCATGTTTCCATAGTAATTGATTTTTTTACGTAAACGCGATCGAGAAGTATTTGGTGAAGTAAAACTTGTACTAAGCATACTGCGTTCCAAAACTTGCATCGTAGATGTAGGCAGGCTCAAATGGGACTGGGCTGGCCACGTCTGCCGCATGCACACAGAGAGGTGGGAGCAGGTTACCACTCAATGGATGCCCCAGGATGCTTATCGGCGCAACGGCAGGCCAAAGCAAAGATGGCGGGATGACCTAGACACTTTTTTAGCGACTGGCCAGACAGTGCACACAGGGTGAGTAAGATGCCCAGCAGCGGGACAGCAATAGGTACAGTCTAGCAGTAACGTAGGAGGATTAGAAGATAGTCAACTCGCACTCCTAGGTTAAAATGAGCATCAACTTAAATGAATGTACCATTTATTCTTCAGTCAATTTCTGAATGTAAAGGTCTAAATTAAAATGGTACAATATTATCTAAATTAAAATGGATGCTCTTTTAATTTAGGAGTGCGAAATAGCGTATCTACTATGTTAAAAAAATTACTTGTGTTAAATACTTTAGAAGTAAGTCAGATCGCACGCAGGCGCAATATATAGAGACCGACAATGTTGTTCATACATAATGCGGGCTGCGTTCAATTTGACCGCAAAACGCATTCAGTGTGACAAATACTTAACGCTACACATTTCCAAACAACAAAACATCGACAAAAACATGCAACATGTCTCGGTACCACATTGTCATACTTCCAAAGCTTTATGCTCCCAAACTTATGTACAATATTTGTAAAAGCAGCAAGTTACCTTTCTCATCTCGGCGAAGAAGCCAGAACGGGGAACGGGGACAAATGAAACTTTACGTTTGTACACTGAATTAATATTTGGCTTCAAGTTTCTCTTTAAAATGAAACGTGTCGTGTCGTCATTATTAGTGAAACTTTAATTTTGGAGTTTACGTATGGACGTGAGTAACAAAAATACCTCAGACCATACTGTGAAGGAAGATACTTAGAATCTGCTGCTCGCGCAACATCAAGATATATATAGTTCGAAAATAATAATGGATGAAATACTCGTACGTATACCAATAGGTGATTTGTTATTTACAATGTGATTTTCGGTGAAACTGTTGTTTAGACGAAAATATTTGATCGTCGTTCTATTTATCTAAAGATTGGTTTAGGTTAGGTTTGGTTTATGTAATAAAACTCCTAATAGACAAACCTATTATTTGACTAAAAAAAAAATTTGTTCCAAAAAAATTTAACGGCTTATTGGTTGAGGAAGCAGAGATGTGATATTGTAAATTTTTGCGAAACGATGCATTTGTTCACGAATAATTTACTGTCAGATCGGCAGGAACTCTTTTAAGTAAGATTTTATGTGCAATGGCGATAATGATAGTTCAAAACACTACTGAGTGATTTTCGGGAATTATTACAGAAACTCGTTTGACGACCGGATGGTCTAGTGGTTAGAGAATCTGACTACAAGCTTGAGGTCCCGGGTTCGATTCCAGGCCGGGGCAGATATTTTTGTGAAAAATACGTATGTTTGTGCTCGAGTCTCGGATGTTTAATATGTATTTGTCTATATAAATATATTTATCTGTTGTCTAGTACCCATAGTACAAGTTTTGCTTAGTTTGGGACTAGTTTAATTGGTGTCAATCGTCCCATGATTTATTTAAATTCTGATTTTGTATTTGTGACATAAAATTTAAAATTAAATGCGTGCTAATTATTATTATTATTAAAGCTGGAATAGTAATCCCTGGAATATCACATATTGACACTTTCTATCCAAATTCATGAGATCGAGATTAACGCATATAAAAGTCTAAGTTCCATCGTCACCATCTCGATGGATGGCAGTCTACCACTGTACGTTTACTTTGGAACTTCCTGCCACTTACGGTGAAACTGTGGAACCAGCTTCCGGCAGCAGCAGTGTTTCCAGACAACTATGACATCGGGACTTTCAAAAAAGGGTTTACAGTTCCTATAATGTCCGGCAAAAGATTGGTGACTCTCTTTGAGTTGTTGATATTTATGGGCGGGTGTGATCATTTTCCATCAGATGACCCGCTTGCTCGTTTGCCTCACTATCATAATAAAAAAAAACCAAAATCTTTATTGCTGAGACTAGAAACACAACATTTTTCGTGGTTACTTCACGCAAAATAAATTAAGGCTCCTGACAACTTAACTGGCAAACCTAAAAACACCCTTAACAGCCTAGTGGTTTGACATAATGGCATCCTAAGCAGAGGGTCGTGGGTTCAAGCTCGGGTCCACACATCTGAGTTTTTCGAAATTTGTGTGAAATTATATAAGAAATTAATGGGTGTGTGTGAAAGTCCCAATCCGCACTGGGCTCGCGTGAGAACTACGGCCCAAGCCCTCTCATTCTGAGAGGAGGCCTGTGCCCTGCAGTGGGACTTATATAGACTGCGATGATGATGATGTTAGACCCAATAGTTTATGCGAGAGAAGCCGCGCGTAAAAGTGTTTCATAATGTTACCTAGTTTAAATTTTACGCAAAAACATGTTAAAAAAATATAAATAATCTCGTTTCTGCCGCACTACCAAGCCTCGTGTCAAAATAATTCCGGAACAAATATTTTTAGCGCCGGTCCTGTATCCGACAAGTTGTTCCAGTTTTTTTTATTTTAAACAGTAAATGTATTTTAACAAAATTTCCAAATATTTTTTTCAGGTACACTTTGTTAGGTGTTATACTTTGTTTTTGGCTTATCGTTTAGTTTGATTCATATCAGCCATCATATCAGCCAAAAGATGTCTACTGCTATAGCTAATATATATAGCTATATTAAGGAAACGGTGAGTATAGCTCGCTCCATCGCTTTTTAAGTGACTAGAGACGTCTCTTACTTCGGGTTACTTTACGAAAAAGTTTATTCCATAAAATGTGCCTGCCTACGAGTAAGTATCTACACTTTAAAGTTGGTAAGCGCGATTTGAAAAACAAGGAACATCAGATATATTCTTGTGTACCGGTGCTTTTTTTCCGCGGTTACCATTCTGAACAAAATACAGTTACGAAGATTAGTATTTTTTTGATAACGTGAACTGGGATACTCAATTTTATTAAATTTCCAAGGACTTGTAGAGCTGAATACCTATTTCATATAAACGACTAGAGAACCGAGGATGTTTACGATTATGTAACGACTGAAAGCGAAGAGGTACAAAAGTGATCACTTATTTATGACGTTCACTGTATCCCGAGTTATATATGACGTTCACTGTATCCCGACTTCACAGTATTCACAATTATCTGTCTTTATTCATACTGAACCTACAAATTTTTAGAGCTTTAAACTGAAACGTAGGATATAGGCAAACACACAAGAAACACAAGTGAAAACGTTTAAGCGACATTGTACCAGTAATTACCGGTTGCGAGCGGACACAATCGCTTTGGAGCGGAAAAAACCAGTTACGTGCAGTTCAAACTCGCATACAAAGGGTTCCGTTCCTCCAAACTCGAGTTATTTTTTTTAATAGTTTTTTTGCTTATTACACGTTTTGTTAAATGTGCTTGCATTGACGTCTAACCTGCATATGTCCAGTCGATCAATTTGATTCCTGGGCCACTATACATAGAACCATGTCATAATTAATCAATTTTTAGTAGTGGTAGAGTCATGTTGTAGCTAGCCGCTGCATCACGAATGGGCCGGCTCGTCCGGGGCTACTGCCCCCTCACAGAACACCGGCGTGAAGCAGCAGTAATCCTGCTTGCGTTTCGTACGGTCAGTGAGAGTGCCGGGGGCCCAATACCTCACCCTTCCCTCTCCCCCTCCCTCACCCCCTTCCCCTATTCCCTTACCTTTAGGGCCGACAACGCACTGGCATCGCATAAAGCGCTGCGGGTGTCTATGGACAGTGGTGATCATTTAACATCAGGTGACCCACTAGTTCGTTTGTCTGGCCTTTCTCACAAAAAAAAAAATTGTTTTTCTTCTACGATAGTGATTATTGCGTGATGTAAGTATGTCATGATGACATATCTCGATATTTGCGAAAATGTGTCAACGATAATGAATAATAAAAAGAGTTCGTTTGTGTATTAATAATTTTAACTGTCACTGTCCGTCTGTCAAAACTTTTTTTTTCTCATGGAGCGAAAACATTTATAAACACTTTACGTTTATTGCAAGTTGTGATCGGAAAGCTGATAAAGCTTTGATCCGCGCTGATATCGTAATTATCTTGTAATTAATGCGACAAGGTTCTATAGTGACCTAGGAATCAAATTGGTTGACCGTAAACCAAATTTCATGTAAATCCGATCACTAAAAGTAGGTCGAATTGGTGGGTCAACTTTTGTTGAACAACTTATCAAGATAGCCGACTGCAGTGACTGTGTGTATACTTATCGTTTCTTTTAGCGATCCGTTTTAATCGTTAACTTTTTTATAATAGCCGCCATAGTAATACCTACGCAGTCTTAGAAAATATCTATTGTCTATCGAAGAAATTATATTCTTAAAATGTAGCTACTTGCATCGATTATATGTATGACTCCGCCAGTGTTGAAGTTTTCATTTCGCCATTGTTAACAGCCTAACCTGTTCGATTCTTGCCAAATAAGGGTACATGGACGATGTTTTCCCACTATTTGAGGGTACTTGCAACTGGAATGGCGAGTAATCTTACGCTAAAGAGGCAACCATGCGGACGTTCCGTTTCTCGGTGAGCCTGGTGTTTGTCTCCGACGAGTCCTAGTCGGTGTTATAGCTCTAAAGACAGCCGTGCTGTGATTGTGTTGAACTGGTAGCGCCTAAACCTTGAACATTTACAAATCCGAAGAAGCCCTACACCGTGCTGCTCGCTAAAACGACCCATTTTCTGGACTGGAGCAGGAACCTGACAAGGTCAGTGTGAATTTTCATAAACTCGAATTTGGCAAGGGTTTGTACTGCGTCCCATAAAAAAAATACAGTTAGATCTGTCATTTAGCTTGCACCTGCAACATAACCTAACATAATCATTCCTCCAGTCAAAGTTACGCATTGTTGCCCATGCTGGACCAGCTCAAACTCTACTTAGCTTAAGGCCAGAAGAGGATGCCCGATTCTCGTTTTTTTTACTTAAAGTCAAAAAGATATAGCTTTATTTGGCACAGAACCCTATTAACCGGTAGAGCTGGTTAGGAGCGGATTTTTTTGTAAGCACGCTTAATTAGACACGGTTTTTGCTAGTGAGCCCGATACGTGGAATTTTTAACGTCTGTTTACAGTGTGTTGGGGATTTATTGAATACTTAAAAGAAGTGTTACGGCCACAGACATTTGTTGGAATAAAAAAAAAGTGATAGGTATAATACATAATATTTACTAGAGGTGGTTCTTCTCGGCCAATATACGTCCCACTACACGCTCAGGCTTCTTCTCAGGATGAGAGGGCTTGGCCCGTATATTCCACGCGCGCCCAGTGCGAATTGGGAACAATATACACACCATTGATTTTCTTCGCAGGTAGCGCAGGTTACTTCTCGTTGTTTTCCTTCACCCTTCACCGCATTGCTCATGGTAAATTCAAATGTATTATTGCACATAAAATCCAAAGAGCTTGCGTTTAGTCTTATTAGTATCATTTTATCATACGCGAAAAGTTATGCGATCAAACTAACGGTTGTAATATTCTTCATAGCTAGTCGGGAGAGATACGATTGAATTAATTTGTGTTCGTAATTTTACATTAACAGAGTTAACCAACTACGCTTCTTTCTGAATACAAATGTTTGACTTGGTGGTAAAAATGATAAAATCACCATAGGTGTGCCTATAAAATTTGAGGGTTGCCCTCGATTTCCCTAGAATCCCATCATCCGATTTTGACTTTGTGCCAATGGAACTACCTTGGGATTAAACTCTTTCAAAAAAACATACATAAAAAAAATACGTAGGTACAGTCCAACATGGGATCCTATCGATGTTTAGAAAATTTTATTTCCGAAGGTTTAGAATCCCGAAAACTTCATTTGTTCGAAAGCATTTTTTTCTGGAACTGTAAATATTTCAGGATTTATTTCAGGACCATCGTGTAGAACCCTTTAGGTTAGGTTAGGGTTGTTTTATAAAAATCCTGAAATATTTACAGTTTCAGAAAAAAATGCATTCGGATAAATGAAGCATTTGGGATTTTAAATATACGGAAAAAAATAATTCTAAATTTTGATTGGCAGTATTCTGCACAAATTCTGCAGGTCTCCGTCCCGCCGCGGCGCTTCTGTGAAAGCATACTCTAAACGATTAGTCGCACACTGTTAAGTCAAATTTATATTTGTCTGATGTGTTGTGTTGTGACACGTCAGATCGGTATAGGTAGTAATATTGATATGGTGAGATTAATAGTTGCCAGCCGCAACATGTCGAGATGGCTTGTATTGAGTTTCTCTCTTTCATAATAAGGCTATCAGTTTGACAATATTCTGACGCTTCATGGTATAATACGCCAGAAATATGTGTGGCGTGCTTAAATCCGGTAATTTAAAAAAATCATTTAACTTCTCTCGTTTTCAAATATTTCGATGCAAAATGAGACACTATTTATGGGGCTATGATTTCTTCAAAAGTTATTTAACCGTTTGGTCCCCAAACATATTTCGTTTGTCAAATTAGCTATCACGCTGTATTTGACGTAAGGAAAATAGATATTTGTGAAAATACCTACCTAATAATTTTACCATATCAGATCTGTTTTCGCGGTAACTTTTTTCAATATTGCATTTGTGTAACGTTTTGAATAGGTAAGCTAATTCTTTATCCGGACCGAGGTAGCTGTCAGCTATTCGTTCTCCCGTGACATCGACTAACCTCTTTATGTAGTTAGATATGGCAAATGACAGCAATCTTATTATCTGTTCTAATAAATTGTCATTGTAATTAATAATTTATCGCACTTTTAACTTTTATTTCACTCACAAATCGCTGCTTCAGTTACACAGCGTATCATTTCGAATTAGGCCGGTTTGTTAGCAAAGCAGCGAAATGTCTATCACGTCTGCGTGAAAAAGGTAGTGATTGATCAGAAAAACAATACTTCACTAAATTTAATTCATTTCGCACTTTATCAATCAGTTCACACCCTGTATAAGGGGTTGTTTATAATCCCACGACTTTTAAAATTACAAATAAAATAATCTTGTACTACAAGTCTGTCTGTCTGTGTGTGTCTGTCTTGTCTTGTATTGTTATCACAGCTACGCCTTGCGAAATTCTTCAGTCACTAATAGGTACTCTTGACTGTGGTCGTGGCGAACCTTCATGATGATTTTCTGGAGAAAATATTCTGGTGTTTTCCCCTTGCTTTCCATCGGTGCCCCTTTTCTCCCATAAAATTTTAAGTCATAATGTATCATTAGTCATAATCAACGTTAGTCATACAGTGATTTATTACTGAAACGGTATTTTCTCAGGCCTTTTTAAAATGCCATCTTATAGAATGCAGTAGGTTAGGTTAGGTTTGTTTTATAAAAATTCCGAAAAATAAATTGTGTTAGAAATAAATCACTGTATGACTAACGTTGATTATGCCTAATGATACATTACCTATGACTTAAAATTTTATGGGAGTCATTATAGACCCGCTTTCCATACTCGTATCATAGTGTAGGAGTGGCACTGCTTTTGTCGACGTTACCTACGTTTAATGCATGCAAATGTTAACAAGCTACTAAACACTGTTCTTTTTCATCTTCGGCCTAAAGACGCACAGACCTCTTCTCAGAATAAGAGGGCTTGGGCTACAGCCCAACAACAGACAGTCCCACTCTCATAGCCGGGCCAGTGTGGATTGTAAATTACATACCCACCACTGATTGCTTCTCTGATTTCCTCATTATGTTATTCCTTCACAGAAACGCTAGTTAATTCCAGGTGTAATACTGAATTATTCCAAAAAAACTATGAGGTGAGTGTTTCAACCCGTGATCGTAGTAAGTATTCAGTTTAGTATAATTTTTGGACACAATGTAATATCTTGAAAGTTTTCGAGTTCACGTTTCAATTTACTAAGGGCAGCGTTCTAGCAACAATTTCGGAAACAATCTGTCGCCTTAACAATTTACCAAATACCAGCCGTTTGGTAGCGACGAAAAAATCTTCCTCACCCAACTCTTCTATGCCAATTCAAAACGGTCGTATATCCATCGCAATCGTATCGCTACCGTCCCGTACGATTAAAGCGAAACCTTTATAACAAATAGCCCTGCTCCAATGATGTATGCCCAGTTTGTCTACATCAATCAAGCGTGGATTGCCTCCTGTAAAACTGTTAAGGCCCGCCGTTTTTGCGATACACCTTGAGCTCCCTAAATTGGGACATTTATATTGAACGGTGAGAAGTATCGACTTTTAGGAAGCAGGTTTAAAATTGGTTTCTGTTTACATTATTTTGTATAGGCAATTTAACAATGTATGTAGAACTATCTTAATATATAAAAGAAGAAACTGACTGACTGACTGACTGACATATCAACGCACAGCCCAAACCACTGGGCCTAGAGATTCCAAATTTGGCATGTAGGTTTCTTATAAGGTCTAGGGGTGCACTAAGAAAGGATTTTTCAAAATTCACTCCCTAAAGGGGTAAAAAGGGGGTTCAAAGTTTGTATGGGGAAACAAGATTAGTTCGACTATTTTAATCGAAACTTCACAGAAATACTCCTAATGATAAATGAGTAAACACGTGTTTCAGGTTTTTTGAGAATTCAACCCCTAAAAGGGGGGAAAGGGGTAACAAAGTCTGAAAATCAACATGGGCGTTGTTTCTATGGTTTATCGGGTCGCTGGTTATGAAAACAACAACGGTTGCAAAATCCGACGTGGCAGACGTAAAATACCATCTCCCTGGATGGGGTGCGATGTGGTTGAAATATCTAAATAAACTAAATGACTGTTGATATATCAACGCACAGCCCAAACTACTGAACCTAGAGACTTGAAATTTTGCACATAGATACCTTATACAATGTAGGCATCCACTAAGGAAGGATTTTTGGGAATTCCCACGGGAAAGGGAAAAAACGGGATTTATATATTCGATTCCGAGTGACCCTATCTCAGTAACTATAATAACTAGACTCTTCAAATTTGATACACAAGTAGGTATTACATTATTTAAAACATTAATTTCAGGATTTTTCAAAATTCCCACGGGATAAGGAAAAAACGGGATTTATATATTCAGTTCAACGGGATCCTATGAACTATAATTACTAGACTCTTCAAATTTGGCATAGATGTAGGTAATTATAAATTCCCATGGGATAAGGAAAAAACGGGATTTTTCGTTTTACTGGTCGTAGAAAGCTGAAATTCGGCATGTAGGTTGTTTGGGGAGTGTTGAGCTGGATTGAGAGAGGACTTTCCGAAATTCCTACGGGAACGGGAAAAACAGGATTTTTCGTTTTACAGGTCGTAGAAAGTTGAAATTCGGTATGTAGGTTGCTTGGGGAGTGAAGATGGGCATTGAGAGAGGACTTTCCCATATTCCCACGGGAACGGGAAAAACGGGATTTTTCGTTTTACTGGTCGTAGAAAGCTGAAATTCGGCATGTAGGTCGTTTGGGGAGTGTAGAGGAGCATTGAGAGAGGACTTTCCAAAATTCCCAAGGGAACGGGAAAAACGCGATTTTTCGTTTTACTGGTCGTAGAAAGCTGAAATTCGGTATGTAGGTTGCTTGGAGAGTGTAGAGGAGCATTGAGAGAGGACTTTCCCAAATTCTAACGGGAACGAGAAAAAAAGGGATTTTTCGTTTTACTGGTTGTAGAAAGCTAAAATTCGGCATGTAGGTTGTTTGGGGAGTGTCGAGGAGCATTGAGAGAGGACTTTCCAAAATTGTCACGGGAACGGGAAAAACGGGCTTTTTCGTTTTACTGGTCATATAAAGCTGAAATTTGGCAAGTGGGTTCCTTGGGGAGTGTAGGGGAGCATTAAGAAAACATTTCCCGAAATTCTTACGGGAACGGGAAAAAACGGGATTTTGCGTTATACTGGTTGTAGAAAGCTAAAATTTCAAAATTCATAAGTACTGTAAGTAGGCCGCAAAGGGCACTTTAACCGACTTCTAAAAAAGGAGGAGGTTATGCATTCCACTTTATGATTTTTTTTATGTAGGTATGTTCACCGATTTCTCGGTCAATTGTGGACCTGCTTGCTTGCTTGCCTGTATGCTTGCTTGCTTGATATCTTGGTTCTTTGGAATACTCATAGTACACGCGAGCGAAGCCGCGGGCAAAAGCTAGTGTATAATAATGCTCGTGGAACTGATGTTAAAACGTAAAACAAGATCGGTTAATGTTAATTTACCAACGATTCTTACTTTTATAAACCGAAAAGGGAGGAAGTTCTCAAATTCGATATATTTTATTTATGTTTGTTGCCTTAGGACTCCGTCCACCAAAGGTTGACTGGTAGTGATTCTTTAAATAGTAATGTGTCCATATGTATTTCATGTATCCCAACGGTTATCTATAGTGGTGCATTTTCTTTACTTTTGTACGATGAAGGGTTAGCTACATACATCGTTATTTATGAACCAATTAGAATATTGTAACTTGTTTGGGAGTGTATAGGTGCCTCAAAGTTCGGTTCCAATTAAATTAAAAAAAATAGCACAAAAAGCTTTTTATAGTAAAAATCGTGCGTGCAGTTCCTCCGTGCGGAAGAAGTGAAACTTCATAATGTGGAAATTAAAAAGGCACTTATACATCAATATGAACCTTATTGCAATAACTTAAAGAACTAAATTTACTTATGCATCTATGCGTTTAAATTACTCACTAGATGGCGCTTTTATCAAGTCTCATACAAATTTGCACAGACAGTATGAGTTCTGCATCGCACTGTCGAAGTTTTTAACATCCGTTAGTATATACACAGTGCGAGATTACTTGCTTCGGCAGTACAATATACTAATGTTTTCATACCCCCTCCATGGTAGCGTTAAACGTTTAACGCGACCTTGTTGGAAGTCGCATTAGAAGTTTTCACTTCAAAAAATATGTGAGAAATTACTCGATGTTATTAATAAAAATAAGTATTAATTTACCTAATTGATTGAATCCGGCGTTATTCTGCAAAGGCTACGGGGCTACTAATTTTAGTTCTATTAAAATAGTGCTCAAACTTTCAAGAAAACTATTTGCAATTCCTAAAAATAAACTAACATTCGAGTCTTAATTCAATACCTCACCCAAACGACCTAACTTAGCCCAGCATCGCGCCCCATACACAAAACTCAACGTATTAAGCGAGCATTTGTCATTTTAATGGGCGCGGCATCCGTCAGCGACGGAAGCAACGCTGTCTGGATTCTTCTCTTGAACGTTGGTTGGAGAATCCCACTAAATATTATACTTAAATGTGAAACTTTGTAAATGTGCTGATAGCTGGATCTCGAGTATAACATGATTTTTTATTCTGATATTCCCAGTTGGCAACAGATTCCACAGACTGACAGCGTTTACGGAGAAATTTGATTTTTTTTAAGAGATTCGATGTTGCACCCGTATTCTACTCTGCATCGTTTAAGGAGTGATGGCGAGTACCTAGCTAAAGCGGCCTGTGGATTTTTTATTTGTGCGTTATGGATCACTAACCTTAATTTATGGTTTAGCGCGTGGACAATAAATAAATACTTAAATATCACGGGACAATATACACCAATTTACTTAGTCCCAAAGTAAGCTAAGCAAAGCTTGTGTTATGGTTACTAGGCAACGGATAAACATGATAGATACATATATATAATATGAAACACCCAAGACCCGAGAACAAACATTCGTATTTTTCATACAAATATCTGCCCCGACACGGGAATGGAAACCGGGACCTCAAGCTTCGTAGTCAGGTTCTCTAACTACTAGGCCATCTGGTCGTCATAAATTTGTAGCAGTCGGTTTGAAATTCTGGGATTAACTGGGAATCCCAAAAATTACAATGTGCTCTTCATTAAAGTTGCATAAAAAACTCAACGTATTAAGCGAGCATTTGCCATTTCAATGGGCGCGGCATCCGTCAGCGACGGAAGCAACGCTGTCAGGATTCTTTTCTTAAACGATGGAGAATATTACTAATATCATAAATACAAAAGTTTTTAAGTTTGTATGGGTGTTTATATTTTTTAGTCTTTAATACAGACCTTTGCTTTTAAAAAGCCGTGATGGCCTAGTGATTTGACCTATGGTCTCTCAAGAGTCTCAAGCTCTCAAGTTTTTTGGAATTTAATTAAATTTTATTTGAAATTTACCATTAGGTTTACGATGGTCTCTTCGCTACGAACTTTTAAATGGACCTATTTAATGGTAAAGTTAACTTCATCAGCAATTTTTTATTAATTTATTTTATGAAATAGAATCCCCGAAAAAATTATGACTTATTAAAGCCTCTCTTTATTAACTCGTACAACTGACGGCCGATGGGGCAAAAAGGTTCTCGAGTGGTGTTCACGGACCGGAAGATGCAGTGAAGGTAAGATAATATTGACATTTTATCCTAACAGGGTGTCATGTACAGTCGAAAAAACTCAATCACGTACCGTTTTGATCGCAATTATGTCAAGTTGACATTCCATACCTTGTTAAACTACCATCTACTAATGTAATGAAGATTGAACATGAATTTGAATGATTATAAATACGAAGAACCTATTGTAAAATCTGTGCCAGCTCCTTGGGCTACTCCTTCATATTGTGATATTGTTTTACCCTTTGATATAAACCCCTTTCTATTGGAACAAGATTTCTTTTTGATTTATTGCTGGGAATGTACGCCCTTCGAGACCTTTCTGGCAGTCAAGCTGTTTATAATTTTAGGGTCACGTATCCAAGATTAAAGTAGGTTAAAGGGGATCTATTCTTGGAACTTAAGGACCTTTTTGTCAATGAATTGAGGAATTTTTGAAAAATTTTCGTGGTACTTTGGATATAATGGAATATGTAATTGAAAAGGCGAAATTCTCCTTTTCTACTTACTTAAGTGCGCTTTAATATTATAATCGAACAATACGAGAGTAAGAATGTAAATTAAATATAAATAAAAGTTCTTTCTTTGGTTTACTAAAAGAAAACGGACTTCAAACTTTGGTTACATTTAGACCAAAGTTTGAAATCCCTTTACATCACATTTGAAATTTACCATGAGCCTTACAGTGAAGGAAAAAATTGTGAGGAAACCTCCAACACCTACAAAGAAATTGAATGGTGCGTGTGAAGGTCCCAATCCGCACTGGGCCCGCGTGGCAACTTCTTCCTAAGCCCTCTCATTCTGAGTGGTGGCCTGTGCTGCATTGGGACGTATAATTTATAGGCTGGGGTCATGTTAATGGCTGTATTTAAGACTTTTAAATCAAGTTACATTTGCAAGTAGGTAAATGTAATACGTTTTCATATCATTTTGAATGATACTGACGCAGCGGGTATGGAACCTAGCCTGCATGTTAACGGTAGTGCTCTCTCCATCGAGCACATAATCTATAGAGTGGTAATAGTGGCCACCCAGTCCCATAAAACATTAATGATGAAATACTTCACTGATAATGCCGCATTAGCCCTTTCGAAGAGTTTTTTCCCCTACATAGTACAAAGCTATTTTTGGTATAAGAAATTATGGATTTATTATTTTACTAGCTATTACCCGCTATAATTGTTGTGTTATGCTCCGGGAAGAAAAACTATTTTAAGTCCTTCGCTGGTTTTCAAACTATCTTTATACGAAATTTCATCTAAACTAGTTCAGCGGGTAAAGAGTGAAGTGGTATAAGACAGACAGATAGAGTTACTTTCGCATTTATAATTGTAAAGTAAGGAAGTAAGGATTTTACAGAGAAGCGTATTACGTATACATAATTTATCATCATTATCATCATTTCAGGCGAAAGAAGTTCACTGTTGAACAACAGAGGCCCCTCCCAAGGCTCGCCAAACATATCGGTTATGCGCCACCGCATCCAACGCGTTCCCGCAGCCTTAACCAGGTCGTCGCTCCATCTTGTTGAATGCCTACCTACACTCCGTCTTCCGGTCCATAGATGCTACTCGAGAACCTTACGCGAGTGTAAGTAGTAGTAGTAGTGGTGGTGGTAAGCCATAAGTGAGTTTTATTGATTGCACCGTGCGATGAAGAAACATTTACTGTGGATATCAATAATAATATATGCGTGTTTAACTTTAATATTGTCATAATTGACTTCGAACCAGTTAATCAGAATGTAGATAATGATCACCGAAGTAGTTTGCCATTTTTTTTTCATTAATTTTTGTTATATTTCCACTTTTTTGTATAATTCAAAAAAATCCACTCAATCAGTTGAATGAAATTACATTAAATATAAATAATATTAAATTAAATGACATTAAATTAAATTCAGTATACATGGAATGAAATTACACTGAAAAAATATCGCAATACTGTCTATGGACAGCGGTGATCATTTAACATCAGGTGACCCACTAGTTCGTTTGTCTGGCCTTTCTAACTTAAAATAAAAAAGTAATTAAAAAAACTAAAAACCCGCCTGCAGAAATACTGAAAAGGTGGAAACAAGATAAAATGTTCAATAACAATAAAACGAATTTAAAACACGTCGATGGCAGTCTTTCAAAATTTTATGCAACGATAAATGCAGTCGGAGGCATGGGAGTTAGTGGCTGCATGGGATTTAATGTCACTTCATGCGTACCTCCGACTGCATTTTAGCGTTGCATTAAATTTTGAAAGACTGCCATCGACGTGTTTTAAATTCGTTTTATTGTTATTGAACATTTTATCTTGTTTCCACCTTTTCAGTATTTCTGCAGGCGGGTTTTTGATTTTTTAATTAATTATTTTATTTACACCGCAGGCGGGTTTTTAGTTTTTTTAATTCCTTTTTTATTTCTTGCTTTTTAGTGTCATCTCCTGAGACCCAGATACTATTGAGTATTTGAATTAGGAATCCTAAAATCATAAAGTACAAAACGAAAAACCAAAAACAATTTTGAAATATGTAGGTACTTAATTTTCCACATGGGTTTCATAGAGAAAATTATTGCTCAAAGATGTCTTAGTAAGTAGGTACGTCGTCCTTTTAATGCAATGATTGCCAATTTACTATTCCAAATTAAATTTAAACACATAACTTGCATATATTTTTGTTATCTCTTTTAAAATACCTTTATTTTGATACCCTACTCGATAGGTTTGAATAAAAAATTTTTTTTGAAGACTCACAATTTGGCGCCAAAAATCCGCCAGTTTAACTTTTCAAGAATTTCATGTATCCAGTGTTACTCGCGTTATCAAGACAAATCTATTGACGTATCATTTATCAAAATCGGTTCAGCCGTTGTGTAGTTACGAGAGGACATAGGAATGGACATACATACATACATACATACATACATACATACATACATACATACATATCAAACAAACAAACACATAACCCTTCCTTCTTCGCAGTCGGGTAAAAAGTAATATTCGCCAAAAATAAAAATTACAATGTCCAATAAACTCCACTCTATTGGTTATTAGCTCGGTGGTTTCCCTACACTGCGATACCGTAAAAGCCTTTCGAACGAATTTTCCAATATTCAGTACGGCAGTTTAAGTAATGGTTATATACCTAAGTTTATTTTTGCGTCGAAGTAAAATTAACTGTCGTATTAGTAAGACTCTTACAACAGGTTACTAGAAATATATCATCATCATCATCATCCTAGCCTATATACGTCCCACTGCAGGGCACAGGCCTCCTCTTAGAATGAAAGGATTCCTACGCGTCCTCCTAGGCCTCCAACAAGAGCCTTGGGGGAGGCCTATGTTCAACAGTGGACGTCTTTCGGCTGAAATGATGAAGCAAAAAACGGCGCGTTTCTCATTTTTTTTTAAATATTTCTCCTACCGCACAAAACACGCAGTCTAACAATGAAATGCCTGCAATAAAAAACCCAGGTGTAAATGTCAATCAAGGGCTAAGCCGCGTCAACAATGCTTTGTGTTGAAAAAAAGGTTCTTTTTCCAGCCCTTTTTTGCCTAAAATGAAAAGCCAATTCGTCAAAGTTGAAACGCGAGAGGCCTTTGTTGTCGGTGGCATGTTACATACCTGCCAGTCACATTTTACGTATTAATCATTATTCATAAAGGAACTACAAAAGCTTAGTTTTTGCCAATAAAGTATACAATAGTAATTTATTCATCAAGGAGACTAATCTGTACTTACCATTGAGTGATAAATGATAATAATACTGCACTAAGCTAATAAATTCACGAAGAATATTCTCTACAAAATACGAGCAATAAATATAGTTATAACTTTACGATATAAAAAAAAAATCAAACGATATCAAATCTTTTCTTATCTTTAGATCTATGCAAAAAACACTGTACCCACATAATAAGTATCATGCATATATTATGCATGATACTTACATGCATATATTATGCATATATTATGCATGATACTTATTATGTGCATGCATGCGTTCATATTTTATTACATCTATCTATATTGCCGTGTGCCTATAATTTATCTATGTGTGTTTTATGACGTGTATTGCATGTTTGGTTGTATTTATAATATAATGTCTGTCTATTTTACCATTTATTTTATATTTCACCTAATTTCACCACCTGCTGATTCCTTCCTTTCTTTCCATTTTAAAAGGTTGTCTGGAAGAGATCGCTAAAAAGCGATGAGGTCGCCTATTTCTTACCTTATATAATGTTTTTTCCATGCACTTGTTTTTCTGTAATACTTATATTCTTTGTGGTGTACAATAAAAAGTTTTTCTACTCGTAGTGTATTACCCTAGTATATGAAAAAAATGAAATCCTTTTTAAAACCATAGTCACCATTCATTTTATTTCATAATATCCAACCACAATCCATAGCAAGGCTGATAGTGAAATACGCTGCAGCCAAAAACATTTTTAAGCCCCTTTTGTGCTTCATAAAGTTTAAACTTCACGTTATACTGTAAAAGTGGCCGGGCTGTCAAAAATATCAACTTTCCTCTCGGGAAATTTCAACAAGTTCCAAGTACAAGTTCGTTATCCCTCCAAATTAAATTCTTGGTAAGATAAATATGATAGATAACATTAAAATATTCATGCTGACTTTGGGGAGGCGCATTTTTCCTACTTAATTTTCATACCCGAATTTGGGCAAGATAAGTTTTATAAAGTGGCAAATTTTTAAGTTAAATTTGTACACCCTTTCGTGCCAAAGGGCACGGTTAATTTTCTTGTGAATGAGTTTGGAAAATTAAATTTTATATAACATTTTTCGTTGGCGTTTGACTTGGTTCGTGGCATTTAGTAGCTTTCATGAAACACTGAACTGACCGAGAAAAAAGGTCTTGTAAAAAACATAACCCTTTCCTTGCAGTCAGGTAAAAATACTAAGAGACTTGGAATGGGTTTATCGAAAACAGGCTCATGGCTTCAAAATCTGGCTAAACGGCCAGTCAGCCTTTACTTGGTCATCCAGCGCACTGGTGGTCTTCCACGTCGTCTCATGCCTTCCACCTTTCTTTGTACCACAAGGCTCTCCAAAAATATTATTTTCACTTCGCGTGATATGGATGGTCATAATTTATGACCGTGACCAAACTTCCTTGCCCAAAAAAGGTAAAGATTAAAGCTTGTTTTATAGATTATAAATGTTATGGGTTTGATATATTTATAGATGTATTATGACAGAGAGAGAGAGGGAGATAACTATATTAAAATACTAGGTGTTGCCCGCAATTCCGTCAGAGAAGAATTCATTTATCGCTATCCCGCGGGAGCAATTTCCCGGGATAAAAAGTATCCTGGGTATAATGTTAATCCAAGCTATCAAGTATCTCTGTGAAGAATTCGTCTAACCGTTTTGGCGTGAAAGAGTTACAAACATCCATACAAACTTTCACGTATATAATAATAGTGGGATATAAACTGGTGAAATAGTTCTATAATAACTGCAATTTTGTTAATCGCCAAAAATTTTTTCTCTTTGCAACACTCAAAAAACCCCAAATAGCTGCATTATGCAGTAAAGCGCGAACTTTGCTTGAATTTATACGTTTTTGTGTATTGCGGTAAGTCATTATGCCGCCTGAAGAGCCGTATTTCAGCGCGGACAAAGAGTGGGCCTCTGATTTACATTTGAATGAATGTGAGTTTACCGCATTAAAATATTATTTAAAGCAATGTCTGGTTGTATTATAATTGAGGTCCAAGAAGAAATTAAAGGTGTTCTTTATTATAAGGCGTTTTGCTTTAAGATAACGAACTGGTCAAAAATTTATCGATATAACTTCTGGTGATTATCAAGCTTAAATGGGACTGGGTCGGGCATGCTTGACGGATCTACCTACATACAATGTAAGAAATCGCTAGAAGCTTGTACGTTTGTAAATTCTTTATAATACATGTATAGTAAAAAAAAACCGGCCAAGTGCGAGTAGGGCTCGCGTACCAAGGGTTCCGTACCAATGTCCATAAAAATGGCAAAAAAAATCACGTTTGTTGTATGGGAGACCCCTTAAAATGTTTGTTTTAATTTAATTATTTATTTTTAAAGTAAATATATAACTAAATATTCTCAGAATATTTCAAGGGTCTACCTGTTGCCGTTATCAATATCGAGCGAAAACGAGCAAATAAATCACGTTTGTTATATGGGAGCCCCCCTAAATTTTATTTTATTCTATTTTTAGTATTCGTTGTTATAGAAAGACAGACATCATCTATGAAAATTTTAACTGTCTAGCACAGACAGACGAACGAACGGACGGACAGCGAAGTCTCAGTAATAGTCCCGTTTTTACCCTTTGGGTACGGAACCCTAAAAAGGGCAAACACCAAATTACCCAAATTACCCCTTAAAGGAGTATTTCCAAGCTAACCTGTGACCGTATTGTCTAACGCGCGGGTGCTTGCCATAGCTTTCACCAACTCTTTCTGCCACCATCTTATACCGTTTGACAGGATAGAAATAGTGAATGCGATACCGCTTGGTACGCACGTTAGACGAGACTGCCTCTGGTTTAGATTTATTTGGTTTTATTTAATTTTGATTTTAGGAAGTGGTGTTATAGCCAAATTAACTTCTCAAGTTAAGCAGACATAATTGTGACAATATTTTTGGCTCAACCTTAAATTTTCTACTATTTGAAACAAAATACTATAATAATAATTTTGGATTTTATGTAATTCCAATTTACAAGAGTACAAAAACTTTATTGTCAGACAATAGATAAAAATATAAGGTGGTACAATAAAAAAAAGACCTATTATACCATTAGTCTACCAAACATTATGGTGTACAATATTATTAGATCTAAAATGTCAGACAGTAACTTAGATTAACAAAATAAAAATAAAAAATATTATAAACGTTGAAACAATGTCGATACGTAATTCAATAATAATAACAAATGTCAATTTGGAATTTAAATAATAAAAAATTACATAATTGTTCTCAACTACGAAGTAAGAACAATTATTGGCTCGTGGATACCAATTACATTGTCATCCTGTATAACTGACATATCTTTCTAAATATCCACCCCAACTTCACTTACGCTCGCTCCATTGGCTCGCAGGAAGTTCCGGTTGTGTACAGGAAATGACATACGCGATACATCAAGCAGCCAGATGTCTTTGGGCTGGCGGGTCCGATCCGGAACGCTGATTTGTCAATAATGTGACGTTGCGGCTCGCATACCGAATGAAGGAATCTTGTATTGTCGACGATTGGCGCTTTGTGGGCAGCGGATATTGAGTGTTGGGGTGATTCGGAAGTTTCAATCGCCTTTGACGGACGTCTATCGACAAATTAGGAACTACTTATAAAGGCTTTTAGCTACAAATAACCCTGATTGGGTGATAGACAAATAAAATATTTTTCACTTCTCTCTCATGCTCCTAAAGTTGTTCTTCATGTCGAAAATGGCTTTTATACTCCAGACATCATCATCATCATCATCATCATCCTAGCCTATATACGTCCCACTGCAAGGCACAGGCCTTCTCTTAGAATGAGAGGGCTTGGACCGTAGTTCCCACGCGGGCCCCGTGCGGAATGGGAATTTCACATACAGCATTGAATTTCTTCTCAGGTGTATGCAGGTTCCCTCACGATGTATTCCTTCGCCGTAAAGCTCATGGTAAATTACAAATGTAATTTTCGCACATACTCCATATACTCCAGTACATAAAATAAAAACCGGCTAAGAGCGTGTCGGACACGCCCAAGATAGGGTTCCGTAGCCATTACGAAAAAATCAAGTAATATTTTTCAAAGGATTTCGTATAAGGCTTAGGCTACTATTTACTCTTAAACTACAAATAATTCCCAAGCAATTTTAGCCGCTATAATTTTCCTTGTAAATATAATTTACTACCATTTTGAATTCTTTCAAAATTTTTCCACCCAACAGTTTAGATTTTAGAGGGGGGGGACGGTCGATTTTAATGAAAATTTTCACTTTAAAGCTGAATATTTCGCAAACAGATCACTGAATAGAAAAATCATGTTAGCAAGCCCCCAATGGTTTTAAAAGACCTATCCAACGATACCCCACACTATAGGGTTAGTCGACAAAAAAAATCACCCCCACTTTACGTCTATGGAAGGTACACTAAAAAAATTTATTTTAGTTTTTTTTTATTTAATCACTTTGTCATTGTGACTGCTATATATATTCATGCCAAATTACAGCTTTCTAGTACTAACAGTCTCTGAGCTTAGCCGCGGACGGACAGACAGACGGACAGACATGGCGAAACTATAAGGGTTCCTAGTTGACTACGGAACCCTAAAAAGACTAAAGCAATCAGGCGCAAACAGCCACAAGCAGTAGAAATTTACAAAATATAAGTTTCTGGTTTTTATTTTTATGTAAGTAACTAATAGGTGTTTTATATTGTGAAATTAATAAAACCAGGCAAATCTAGTACATTATTTTATTACAAAAACTGCAATGCATGAAAAATTAGAGGTTGTACGTTTTGTTTCCAATGTTGCTGTTTAATTTCCTTGCAATCGAAGTGAAAAGCAAAGTGTAAAAACTCGAGCATTAAACCCATTTTTCCCTAGACGCGTCTATCCATCCTCGTTGTACCGGCTTGAATATATGAACGTCTCGGGTAAAATGGCTCGTTTTATGCTCTTTTTGTACAATCTAGTATTTCGTCATCATCAAAGTCGTCCACTGCTGGACAAACGATCGGTTCTGCGCTGCCCGCGTCCAAGTGATTCCTGTGGCCTCTTCCAGGTCGTCAGTCCATTTTTTGTAGGCCTTTCCAAGCCACGTCGTCGTCTTCAGCGTCACTCCAGAACCTGACTATTTTATCGGCCGACGGTTCTGCGAGCAATGTACGAGGGGCGTTCAATATAAAGTGAGAATGAGATGCAAACTCTTTCAATATTAGGAAATTAAATACTGGCCGGTAAAGCTAATCTATCTAGCTGATTGCTATGAAAAAAAACTAACTGTCTTTTGTTTAAAAAAAAATACGGTAATTGCAATGCTATTGAGTACGTTAGCGAAAATGGAGAAAATTTAACTGCGCGCCGTTATCAAATACTTGTGTTTGAAAAATTTTTCTACGGGCCAAGTCAATTTAGATTTGCGGGACACTTTAGGGTCTAATGCTCCTCCGTATTCGACAGTCGCACGTTGGTGCGCCGAATTTAGACATGGAAGAACATCGACCATGGACGACCCCCGCTCCGGACGTAACTACAGCAATAACTGAAGAAATTGTGAAAAAAGTTGAAAACTCAGTTTTGGCGGATCGTCGTGTCACGGTTCGTTTTATTGCTGAAAATGTAAAGATTTCAACGGGGAGCGTGCATAATATTTTACATGAACGCTTGGGTATGAAAAAGGTATCTGCGCGTTGGGTACCAAGAATGCTTACTGACACGCAAAAACAACCTAGAGTCGAGATTTATCAAGAAGCTTTGAACCTGATACAGCAAGACCGGGAACTTTTTTTGGCGCGATTTATAACAATGGACGAAATATGGCTCCATCATTACGACCCTGAAACGAAACTGCAGTCTATGACATGGAAAAGGCCATCATCTCCAACTCCAAAGAAATTCAAGGTGAGCCCATCTGCCGGTAAGGTCATGGGCTCTGTTTTTTGGGATGGTAAAGGGGTATTAATGATTGAGTATCTCAAACATGGAGCCACTATTACGGGCACTTTATACGCCAAACAAATAGCAACATTGCGCAATGAGATCCGCGAAAAACGGCGAGTTAAACTCTCGAAAGTTGTGCTGTTCCACCAGGACAATGCCCCGGCACACAAGTCCATCGTTGAAATGGCTGCAATTCGTGATGCTGGGTTCAATATCCTTAAGCATCCTCTGTATTCACCAGATCTCGCTCCCAGTGATTTCTACCTATTTCCGAGATTGAAACAATACCCGAGAGGCCAGAAATTTGAAGACGACGACGCGGTAGTCGTTGCAGTACAAGATTTTTTAAGTACTCAAGATGAGACCTTTTTTAAAAATGAAATTTTAAGTTTAGAAAAAAGATTTAATAAGTGTATTATGCTAAAAGGTGACTTTGTCGAAAAATAAAATTACATTTAGTAAAAGTTGTTTATAACATACTCATTCTCACTTTTTATTGAACGCCCCTAGTACTCTGCCTTAAATGCTAAAAATATTCTTATGTAATTTAATAACATTGCCGGATTCTTCTCATCAGGGTTTTTTCCAACCGGTGGTAAATTCTTCGACTTTCATTAGGGTTTGTTAAAGCGTGAATTGAATTAAGATAATCTTGACTTTTGACTATTGTCCACTGCCACTTAGGTTCGGCAACTGCTTGAGCTATGTCAGTAACTTTGGTTCTCCTGCGAATGCTCTCATTTCTGATCCTATCACGCAGGGAAACTGCGAGCATAGCTCGCTTCATTGCTCTTTGAATGACTGAGCTTTCTTTCTTTGAGTAGTGTTTATGATAGGTAGGGCTTCTGAAATATACGACAAATATTTAACGACCGCTTTAGCCTAGTT
The DNA here is from genome assembly GCA_947859365.1 of Archips crataeganus. Lineage (NCBI taxonomy): Eukaryota > Metazoa > Arthropoda > Insecta > Lepidoptera > Tortricidae > Archips > Archips crataeganus. Next base: position 6,794,823 of record OX402068.1, read on the forward strand.
GGTAGTGACCCTGCCTACGAAGCAAGAGGTCCTGGGTTCGAATCCCGGTAAGGGCATTTATTTGTGTGATGAGCACGAATATTTGTTCCTGAGTTATGGATGTTTTCTATGTATTTATATATTTATCTATATGAGTATGTTTATCGTCGTCTAGTACCCATAGTACAAGCTTTGCTCAGTTTGGGACTAGGTCGATTTGTGTAAGATTGTCCCCCAATATTTTATTTTTATTTTTTTTATTCCTGATTTATTTTAAGACATTCTGTATAAATGATTTATTATTGGCTAAAGATAAAAATAATAAGCAGTTTTACTTTTTCCTTGTTCAATTTCGTATCCTAATCTCTGTGAAGCTGCCGCTAAAGAGCTGGATATAAAATTTGCTACGGAAGCGAAAGAATAGGTATTATTGTTGCTGGCATCAACTCCAAAAATAATTTTATTGATAAGCACAACATTGGAAGGTTTTGGCTCAGAACAAAAGTGTTCCAAGTTTTTTTTTGTGAAAACGGCCCCTTCTGGTTGGTTTAATTCTCCAAGAGTTTTGACATCTAAGTGCACGCGTTACTATTTGCCGAAAAGTCACATGGATACGTTAAAATAAATTCTTCTCGAATACAGAGCATGTTTTTGAATCTTCCTCATGCAAACACTCTAGCTTTTTTGCTGTAAAACTGATTTAGTGGACGTAATAAATTCTGCATATTCTCGCAAAGGCGGCGCAGCGTACGGTCTGCTTCCGTGCTTGGAACTTTATTTCGGGTTAGCGTTTCTTCGGGAGAGTTTCCTGTGTGTTATTAATATTTACTGCGGATGCGGGTTGGTTTAATTTAATTTAAGCCTTTTTAAAACAGTTCTCGTTTCCGTATTTCGCTGAGTATTTGAGTGTTTTGCCCGTGCGGGGCGTGCGGATCATCACCTTCACGGCTGTCATTACTGTCACATGAATATTGCTACAGAGGAAGAACAAATATAATATTGTGTTCTTTAAGTGGTCTTGGTTTTCGTATTTAGCGTGCCGGTTGGGTCTTTGAGTGTTCTGATCGTTTGGACCTTCACGGTTTTATTACCGTCCCACGAATATTGCTATTACAGCAGGAGAGCAAGTCACAATTGCTTTCTTAGGGCCGGCGTAGACCAGTTGTAAGTAATTAATAAAACTGTAAGAAAGATGGCGCACTAGATGCCTGCACATGGTCCCACTCATTACAACTGGTGCATGACACGAACACGCACCTGGTCCGCGCCAGAATTTGGAGTGGTTTTGGTTTTCGTATTTAGCACCCTCGTTGGATCTTTAAGCGTGTAAACCGTTCGGATCATCACCTTCACGGTGTAATTACCTTCCCACGAATATTGCTACAGCAGAAGAGCGCATCGTAATTGCATTCTTAAAGTGGTTTTGGTTTTTGTACTTAGCGTGTCGGTTGAATCTTTGAGCGTTTTAACCACTCGGGTCAAACATCATTACCATTCCACGGTTATTACGACAATGGCAAGGACAAGTTGTAATCATCATCATCATAATTTCAGCCGAAAGACGTCCACTGCTAAACATAGGCCTCCCCCAAGGCTCGCCAAACAGATCAGTCCCGTGCCATCCGCATCCAACGCGATCCCGCAACCTTAAGCAGGTCGTCGCTCCATCTTGTTGGAGGCCTACCTACACTGCGTCTTCCGGTCCGTGGACACCACTCGAGAACCTTTTTGCCCTATCGGCTATCAGTTGCAAGTTGCAATATCTTTGATAAAATTAGATTAAGTTGTCCTACGTTATCAAAAAAGTTTGCTTATTAGCATTAATCAGTTTTAGTTTCATTCAATTCCATACAAGCGCTTACGTAATTCAAGCACAAGCAAACCAACTAAGAAACTTTCACATTATATCAATAAGTAGCATGTACTGTATAAGTATTAAATCTGAACATCCTTTAACATAAGATAAGCAAACCATCACAGCGCAGGGTAAGGTAAGATATTTAATAACCCGTTATCCGTTTGAACGTAAATTTATCGTTACCCTTATCAACTGCACCGAAATAAATCTTTAGTGCTAGAGTTAACGACAAAACTTATGGATAGATATCTAAAAACGCTGTCGGCAGATTGAGTTTCACAAACTTAAGAGTGCAGTCCGTGGCGGCACTGCTATCGGTAAAAGAAAAAACAAATTCACATAATTGACATAATGGCGTCTACCAATGTGGCGTAAAATGTATTTATTAGGCATCCTCACCGTTAAATGTACGCGACCTGTTGCTATTATCATTGACATCACAGAGACATTTTAGAACCAACATTTTGAATTACGAGATTTTAGTAAATTCCCTCGAAGATTTCTAAAAATTATATCGTGATCTTCATTTACTTTGCATGAAGAATACACATGTAAAATTACATGTATCTAATTGGACTATCAATAAAAGTTTTGAGGTTTTATATGAGATTGAGAATTTCATATTATTTTATATGTTACTAGCTGATGCCCGCGACAGCGTGGAGGAAAGGAAACAAAAGAATATAGAGTCCTGTCATATCATAACCCTCGTCCGCGCTGTGTGATATTTTGCGTTATTATGAAATATTTGTTTTATTTTCTTTTCATTATTTTGCACCCCAAAGATCAGTTTACAGTCTACAGCAAAGAAGGTCAAGTGCGATTCGGATTCGAACGCGAAATGTTTCCCTGTTTCATAATAGTAGGTACCGAAAAAATACGTTTCTTCCTTAAAGACCTCCCCTATTTTATTTAACTTTACTTTATTTCTAATATTTGTTATTATAGTCGTAAAATTCCAAAAAAAAACCTTTTTTTTGTGAGGCGAAGGAGGTTTTTCCGCGCATTCAGTTCCATATATATTTTATTTTATTTTTCTTTGTTGTAGCGGCCATAGTAATAAGCACTGCGAAAATTTCATGTTACTACTCATAAAGATTCAAAAGGTCCAGTGACAGACGAATGGACGTATGTACAGACAGATACTTAGACAGACACAGAAAGATACGTTTAGTACTTATTCACGTTGATAAGTACATGCCCCCGTTTTGGACGCACAATTTTAGACTTGACCATTAGACCATTTTGTATGGGGCAAGGAACGTACTAACGTCTTAACCACCTCAGTCATCTCGTCGTGACAACCAATGGTAATGGCTGTAATGGCTCACACGCCAATGTCATCTATACATGACTAATATTTCAACTCGAAATAAACCCTTTTACAATGGATTTTAAGTAGAAAGTAGGTTTGTCATGTAACGTGGCGTACAGAGCACGTCACTTCGTTTGTGATGTGGCGGTGAAGATGTTAAGTATGACCATTCGCTCACAGTTGTTGCGTGTTACGCCTTCTAGGCTTCTCTAACCTTTCCTTTCACGGAAAAGCAACTTAACTCGAGGAGGGATTAATAAACCAAGTCGGAAGTATCATCCAACTTCAGCACTTGTAAAATTCCCCTCCCCTGATTTAAGCCTGGACCGAGTCAAGGATGAATTAGTAATTTTATCAGAGCCTCGTTGCCTCGATTTGCTTTAATATTTCAATGAACAGGATTGGACGAAACGAGGTGCATAAATCAATACCAAGCATATAATAAAATAGTACATTGTGCATTTACTGTTCTTGTGTTTATATTCCCGTGAATACAGGATTGTCACTTTTTTTTCGAGTCGTCTACCTTAGACTAACCTTAGATAATGCTAATAACTGTGTTTAGTTTAGAATTCGAATGGTGATACGCATACGGCCAGATTCTGCTAAGGTGTTGGCACAGTTTAATGTATCGTGTTTTAAACTGTTCAATAATCAAGAAAGCTTATTCAATTTCAACACACATTTTTGCACGATCAAAAAGAAGATGTACAAAGTTTACCAAAAAAAAAATTAATCTCCAATAACTTGTCTTTGATTCAATCTTGTCCTCTACCTCTAACAACTAAGGTTGTTTGATACTTTACTCTCCCAATATCAGTTTCATATAAACTCCCAAACGTGGTACCAACAGATCAGGATCCTCGCAAACAGCAATGTGTCTTATTTAGCAAGTTTTTAAACTCCCCTGCGATGCAACCGCTAACTTCTGCTGCTGTACTGGCTCAACTTTAACGTGGCTTGAGATATTGCACTTTGATTGACCAGAAGTTTTCTAACATACGGGCAATAACATTATTTTAGAAGCTTTTATTTAATTAACAATCTTCTTCTAATTTTTCATTGACTTGAAATTTGGTATGGATAATTGACCGAGCAAGCACAAATCGCGAACAAAGCGTCCCCTTTTCATCATCATCATCATTTTCAGCTGAAAGACGTCCACTGCTGAATAGACTATAATTCAGCAGTGGACGTCTTTCGGCTTTAAAGGTTCCCCCAAGGTTCGCCAAACAGATCGGTCTTGCTCCATCCGCATCCAACGAGTTCCCGCAACCTTAACCAGGTCATCGCCCCCATCTTATTGAAGGGCCATTTCAGTTTGAGCAAACATGCATGTATGTCCGGCTGTCAGTTATCCTATACAGGTCCAATTCCTTAACTGATTCTCATGAAATTTTGTAAGCAGATTCATTATCATCATCATCATCTTAACCTATAAGGCTTGATTTCCTCCTACGCTGACATCGGTCGCTGACGTCGGTCGCGCGTGCGAATAAACACAATTCGCTGACGTCCGCGGCAGATTTATTGCTACGCGCCGCTGATGGCGCGCGTCGGTCTTGCTCGTCAACGCCGCGCGCGTCGGTGCGCTGACGGCGCTGACGCGCTATTATACACCACTATCGCACGCTCAGTGCGAAGCTGACCGGTCTCGGTCGCTGACGTCGGTCGAGCGTACGAATAGACACAATATTCTATGGGGCACCGCGCAGCGACGCTGATGGCTCATACGCGACCGACGGTACGCTCGACCGACGTCAGCGACCGACGTCAGCGCAGGAGGAAATCAAGCCTTAGATATACGTCACACTGTAGGGCATAGGTCTCTCAGAATGAGAGGGATTGTGCCGTAGTTCTCACGCGGGCCAAGTCTAGATTGGGAATTTCACACATAATATTAAATTTCCTCGCAAAAGCGGCATGCACATGCAAGTGTTTTTTTTGAAAATTTCTCGAAACGACGGAGCCAAGGGAGTCGAAAACGTAAAAAACAGACTCGCGAGGTCTTCAGCTCAAAGTATCACTATTGTTGTTTGAAAGACAATGTATGTGCAGTCAGCAAAAAAAACTTGTATTAAAAATGAAATTACATAGACTAATTTACTGAATTATGCGTTACTTTGCGGAGGTCCATGATAATGAACTGAAACAATTACTTTGTTCACCTGCGACCTTATGATAGCTACGTTTATGCAAGAATTCTAACATCTGGTAGCGTGGTGAACGGTTGTATTGCTCTGAAGATGAGCTCTGGTTGAGTTGGAAACGCGCAGTTAGTGTGGTGGTGATAGATAGGTTTGTGTGATTTGTGTATGTTCGTACAGTGTGGAGGTGGAGGAACTGCATGAACACATATTTCTTGCATAAACGTAGCTAATACGTAGTAATTGTTTCAGTTCATTAATATTTACACAGAGTTACCTACTTATAATCATCTTGGTAGCTGATTTGAATTTTGTTTACGTGTTTCTATGAAAGCGCACCGTCAAGCAGCGAACATTCAAATCCAACTACAACTCGTTAAAGAACTTGATCATTTCTCATCAACTGCGTATTGCTATTATGTAAAATAGCATTCCGTATCATTTCACATGCAGATAAAATTCGCCTTTATTACTACTAACATACAGTCGAATTTCGCAGCCGTTGAAACACATTGAAAGTTTTGTTGAGGCAAGTCACGGAGCTTCGTAATGCAGTTTCTAAAACCAAGTTGGAAGACGTATTTGATGCATGCTAGTTGGATATTGTTTCATTTATACTAATAGGGAATCGATCGCCAGTATAATTTACTCAAAAACGATATAAATTGCTGCCATTACCATACCAGTTGGCCGTCACTTCATACAACCGAGTGCTTCCTCACCGCTATCGTAGACATGACAGTGTGTAGAGAATCATTTAATTTGAAAATTGACAGCTCATCATTCTCAGCTTTTTCCACCCACTGCAGCGCACAGGCCTCCTCTAAGAATGACAGGCTTGGGCAAATTATTAAAAAAAACACAATACAATACAATACAATGACTCTTTATTGTACACCAGGAATAGTAAGCAATACAGAAAACAGGTACACAGAGAGTAAGTTACAAGGTAAGCAATAGGCGGCCTTATCGCACAATTGTCAACTAAGAGAAATCCCCACCGGATTGGGATCTTCATATACACTATTGAATTTCTTCACATGTGTGTGCAGGATTGTCACGGCGTTTTCCTTTGCCCTAAAGCTCATGGTAAGTTTAAAGTTTAATTTCGCACGTAAATTCAAAAAAACTCAGAGGTACGAGCCTGGGCCCACGAAAGCTTGAAACTACAGTAAAGAATCACTAGATACGATAGATGTATGAATTATTATGTAACCTTACCATCTTAAATTGTACTAAATGTGCAATTTGTCACTCGAAAATTATTCAGTGACTGCTACTAATACCGTTAACATAATGGAGAAAGATCGTTCGAGTGAAAGTCATGCAGAAGAGATAACACTACCCTCAATACTGAAGAACGTCGGCTAAAACATTTATTGATGGGGAGACCGCGATGTTACCCACCCCCACCCACGGTTTTTAATGGGAAAAATATCAAGACCACAAGACCGTTAAATTCTGTTTTGATCGAAATTAATAATTATGTTATAACCATACGCATAACGTTACATCCTTGTATCAGCAATATTCCTATATTGCTGATGCGTCTAAATAGTTAGTTGATTTCAGTTTTGTCAGAATGTTCAATATTGAAAAAAAAAAGTCTGCAATAGGCAATGAGTATTCTGCCGGGTCACGTTTAAATTTCTGGGACATTAAGTAAGCAATTTCATTGGAAAAGACGTGGTATGAATATTAACAACCAACCGTTTCAACTGTCTATCTTCAATTCCAATAGCCATTGTTAACGACCGCCTTAGCCTAGTTGGTAGTGACCCTGCCTACGAAACAAGAGGTCCTGGGTTCGAATCCCGGTAAAGGCATTTATTTGTGTGATGAGCACGAATATTTGTTCCTGAGTTATGGATGTTTTCTATGTATTTAAGTATTTATTTATCTATATAAGTATGTTTATCGTCGTCTAGTACCCATAGTACAAGCTTTGCTTAGTTTGAGACTAGGTCGATTTGTGTAAGATTGTCCCCTAATATTTATTTATTTTATTTTATTGTATTTGTTTTGTGAAATAGTATCTAACAAAAACAACAAAGATGTATTTCTAGCATTTAGTGAGTAAGACAATGCTGTGTTTTTCTGGGCTCTATTGTATTTAAATCTAATTTCGATAAATATGGCTACTTGTCTTTCGAAAAAAAGTATTAGGTAAACGGAAAATAATTAAAAAAGCGAAATTATTATCCCTAAGAAGGGAAATGTTCTGTAGGAAATTACTGTGTACCAGGTAACGACTACAAGATCATTCTTATAAAAGCTAATAGATTTACCCCCTGTTTCACCATCCATTGATCAAATTTATTTGACGGATAAATGTGATGCCGTCTGTGTTTGTTTTGTTCGAATAGACGGAGACGGCAACACATTTATTCGTCAGTTAAAATTAATCAATGGGTGGTGAAACAGCCCCTTAGTATCGTAGTTGCGATGGTCGAACCGAGTCCTTCGCACAGGCGATTACAGGGTGTGATTGGTGTGGATATTTTAACAAGTATTTGGGAAGTTTTTTAAGTAATTTTTAAGCTTAGGTAGGTACTTACTTTATCAAAAGTTTACTGTTTACGAGAATCATGAAATTTCGATTGTTTTTTTTTAATTCTCAATGAAGTGAACCCCTAACCCAAATTAATAAACACATAACTAACTGTTTAGGGTGCCGCGTGGTTCAAATGGTCATGAAATCGAAATTTTCAAACCATCAATAATTAAGTAAGTTGTTGGTCTCAAAAATTATCTAAACGACCTGTGCATTTTATCTTCGTCGTACTTCAGATCTTTGTATAAAACGTAAAACTACTACTAGGTATGTCTTCTAATTCACTATTTTAATGAAAGCTTGAAGTTCAATATTTAAACAGGCTAACTGAAAACAAAGACCAGCCTATTAAATTACTAATAGGAAACATGATTTCCCTTTTATACATTTTCCATTTCTGATTCTAAAACTCAAACGGACTAGAATCATATCTGAGAATAATAATTAATAAGAGACAAAAACCTGGGTAACCTAGTTATTGATCATCATCATCATCATCCCAGCCTGTATACGCCCCACTGCATGGCACAGGCCTCCTCTTAGAAAGAGAGGGGTTGGGCCGTAGTTCCCGCGCGGGCCCAGTGCGGATTGGGAATTTCACTTACACCATCGAATTTCTTCGCAGGATTCCTCACGATGTTATTCTTCACTTCTCTCAAAACTTCGCACATAAATTCCGAAATACTCAGAGCTCCGAGCCGGGATTTGAACCCACGACCCTCTGCTTGAGAGGCTATAGGTCAAGCCGCTAGGCCACCACGGCTTCGAGTTATTGATATAAAATTGTTTTAGTAGCATTCTTTGTGTGTCTTTTAATATTATAAGATTAATGCCCTTATGAGCTAGCTACTTTTCGCTTAACAAACTCTGCTTTCGCACAAAACGTTTGTCCGTTCGTCCGATAGAGATATCTCGAGTAATCGTTGCTGCCCATCAATGTAACTAATTAGCCATGTAAATTATGCAGCCGGCCACTTTGACTAACGATTCTGCTTGCAGAGCCGTTTATCAACCAGAGATATCATAGTCACATATTTGATAGGCATAATAGTAATGCAAACGACGATGTTGCCTTGGTTATCATTTAAATCGAATGTCGGCATTTACAGACTCCCGTAATGTCTAGAGCAGTGGTTCCCAAAGTTGTCTAGGCTACGACCCATCTAATACAAATTTATAAACTCGAAAACTCGGAAATTTAACCATTACCAATGTGAATAAAGGACAATACAATACAATGACTCTTTATTGTACACCACAAAGAAAACAATACAGAAAAACAAATATACATGGAAAAAATATACAAGGTAAGCAATAGGCGGCCTTATCGCTTCGAAGCGATCTCTTCCAGGCAACCATTTTACGAAGGAAAACAACAAGGAATGTATTTCAGCAGGTGGTGCAATATAAGAATAAAAATAAATAGTAATGTAAACATTATACAAAAACCTAATATACAATACATACATCATAAAACACACATAGATTAATTATACACAACAATAAACTTGTAAATATATAAACGGGCTATAATTTTCACACACAACACACACAAGATAGCAAATAGTGTTCCTTAAGCAAGGATTTGAAAATAGGCAAAGACTGCGCGCCTTAGGTCTATTGGCAGGGAATACCGCAGCCGAATAGCCTGGTCAGTAAAAGAGTACACGTAGAATTTGGAATTGGAAAAGGGGACAGTAAGGAGAAAGTTCTGAGACCATCAAACAGAGATCACATAGCTAAAACGCTCTTTGAGGTAGCAGGGAGTTGCAGGATTAAAAATAATGCCGTAGAGAAGGTGTAGAATGTGTAAATTTCGGCGAAGGCGGATTGGGAGCCACTTGAGCTGTGATCGAAAATAAGAAACATGATCGTAGGTACTTACGTAGACCAAATATGAACCGAATGCATAGATTTTGAATTCGCTCAAGTTTATTCAGGTGCTCTTCTAAAATATCAGGATAACAAATATCAGCATAGTCAAAAATGGGGTGCAGTAGAGTCTGAGCAAGCGCAACCTTGGTAGCAAAACAGGACTTTTCAAATAACAAACTAATTTTTCATACAATTTTTGATTACTTAATTAAATAACTACATCAAGTTGTCAATACACACAAAATACAATAAAATAAAAATATAAAATCAGTCAAATAAACCGCCCCGGATCGCACCAGGCGCAAATATGCCCAACACACTAGCCGCTTTGCCCCGCTGAGCCGCGATGGACAACCTTTGCACCAGAAACGACCCAGAGCGATGGTCAAGACCTCTCACACGAAGACGGCGCCCCACTTCTTTAAAAAAAGTATTGCCTCGGAACCCCAACCAGTTGTCTCCACCGCAAGAGGCATCAAGAAGGTTTATTTCAATGGCGCCAGTCGCCCGCCACCCGGCCATTGGTCGGTTGAGATGAGATGGAGCGATGACCTTGTTAAGGTTGCGGGAACGCGTTGGATGCGGATGGCGCAGGACTGTTCTGTTTGGCGAGCCTTGGAGGAGGCCTATGTTCAGCAGTGGACGTGAACTAGATGCGATGCAACACAGCCAGTAGCTAAGTGGCATCCATCAATCACTTAAGCCTCTCGTTAAATACCGTAACGGTAGTAATAATCAATTTACCACGTAATCGAGCCGGTGTTAAGTCAATGGTGTTGATATTATTGGGTGTTGAATCACGTTACATCCTATCCAACTATTATTATAAATGGGTCCGTACCCAAAGGGCAAATCGTGACCCTATTACTAAGACTCCGCTGACCGTCCGTCTGTCTGTTTGTCCGTCTGTCACAAGGCTGTATCTCATGTACCATGATAGTTAGACAGTTAAAATTTTCACAGATAAGATCTGGAATCAGCTTTCTGCGGCAGTATTCCCGGAGCGTTACAACTTAGGGATCTTTAAAAAACGAGCCTACCAATTCCTAAAAGGGTCGGCAACGCACCTGTGATGCCCCCCGTGTTACGGGTGTCCATGGGCGACGGTGATCGCTTTCCATCAGGTGACCCGTCTGCTCGTTTGCCACCTCTTATATAAAAAAAAAAAAAAAAAGATGAGGTATTTCTTTTGCCGCTTTAACATAAAATACTAAAAACAAAATAAAATAAATATTTAAGGGGCTTTTTTGGGTGATTTTTTTTGCCGCTTTTATAGATAATCGTACGGTACCCTTCGTGCGTGAGTCCGACTTGCACTTGGCCGGTTTTTTAGTAAATTAAGCAACAACGGCTGAACGGATTTAGAGCCAACTTGGCGAACAGATAAACAAAGATCTGGATTAAAACTTATTACAATCAAATAAGCAATGGCCTTCATTTGACACCGAAATATAATGCCGTGAAATATATATTGCACTTTATTCTGTGTGTAATAGAATTATTTAGAATGCAAGCCGCTTCCAACCGTAATGATTGGGTGTCAAGGGAGGCCAATGTCCAGCAGAGGGCTACGGCTGAAATGATGATGATGATAGTGAATTTAATTTAATTTTAAAGTGAACTGAATGACAAAATATTAAATAAATAAATAAATAAATATTAGGGGACAATCTTACACAAATCGACCTAGTCCCAAACTAAGCAAAGCTTGTACTATGGGTACTAGACGAAGATAAACATACTTATATAGATAAATAAATGCTTGAATACATAGAAAACATCCATAACTCAGGAACAAATATTCGTGCTCATCACACAAATAAATGCCTTTACCGGGATTCGAACCCAGGACCTCTTGCTTCGTAGGCAGGGTCTCTACCAACTAGGCTAAAGCGGTCGAATTGAAATTAGTTTCTTACTAGCTGTTGCCTGTGTTAGATTTTGCTCTATTCATATTAGATATTCTATATACCTATCGATATTCTTTTACTTAGAAATATATATGGATAATTTATCTTGCTTAGCTGCTTTATAGTCACATGTTTTATGTTAAACGAGGAAATAACTTATTTTGATGTTTATCGGGGCCAGGAGTTAACGGAGTATAAAATAATCAGTCTATGATGGGTTAAGATATATATTTGGTAAGTAAAACAAACAGATCAAATCATATTTCGAGAAATCGCTCATATTGAAACAAACCTTATTTTCCAATGAAATAATAGCCTTTAATGAACGACCGCTTTAGCCTAGTTGGTAGTGACCCTGCCTACGAAGCAAGAGGTCCTGGGTTCAAATCCCGGTAAGGGCATTTATTTGTGTGATGAGCACGAATATTTGTTCCTGAGTTATGGATGTTTTCTATGTATCTATCTATATTTATCTATATAAGTATGTTTATCCGTTGCTTAGTACCCATAACACAAGCTTTGCTAAGCTTACTTTGGGACTAGGTCAATTGGTGTGAATTGTCCCATGATATTTATTTATTTATTTATTTAATGATAACGAATAACAACAACACAAGATTCTCGACATATATGAATATTATTCAGTTACCAACATAATTCAAGTATTCATTAATTTATAGCTATACACGTTGACATATAAGCTATACGATAATTATTAATATATTTACATATGAAAGATATAGAAACGCTATATGGCTATAATTATAGCCATTTATTAATTATACAACAAGTAAGTACTTAACTGTCAAGTGACCACGGCGACGGTTCGTAACAAAGTGCCTCTACCTGGCCTAAGAAGGCCTTTTATAAGTTTGCCTTGCCGTCTGGGTGAGTCGCAAACAACTGACGTCACCAGAGTAAGACAATCGGAAAGTATCTTAATTATTATTTCGCTTGTCTTTAGAGCCAAGCATTACCTAAATTATCAATTCCATTATTATATTTCATTTACTTACTTATTTTAACAATATATTTTATCACCTTACATATCTAATAATGTTATAACAGTTTCTATTACTTAGTATATCTAACACCTGCGACTCCGTCTGCTAAGAATTCGTTTATCGCTATCCCGCGGGAACTACGCAATTTTCCGGGATACAAAGTACCCTATGTGTTAATCGAGGGTGTCAGCTAGCTCCATACCAAATTTTATTAAAATCGCTCTAGCCGTTTAGACGTGAATAAGTAACAAACATACACACTCACACACTCACAAATATTCGCCTTTATAATATTAGTGTGATAGTGTGATTGGTGCGGCCCGTGCCGAAGAAACGAGGAAGGTGAACTTACCCTTCGCTGCCGACCTCGCTGACTGGCCACGGGTGTTTTCAATGAAGGAGGCACTGCACAAGTCGTCGCTACTTTAATTATTTTATTATCATTATTAAATACATTTTGTCACAGGCGACGAGGCGACACTTTAAAGCATAGTTTCTTAGGGCTCCGTACCCAAAGGGTAAAAACAGGACCCTATTACTGAGGCTCCGCTGTCCGTCCGTCCGTCCGTCCGTCTGTCCGTCTGTCACCAGGCTGTATCTCGGGAACCGTGATAGCTGGAGAGTTGAAATTTTCACAGATGATGTATTTCGGTTGCCGCTATAACAACAAATACTAAAAAATGGAATAAAATAAATATTTAAGGGGGCTCCCAATGCTCCCATGCAACAAACGTGATTTTTTTGCTCGTTTTTGCTCGATATTGATAACGGCAACAGGTAGAAATTTGAAATATTCACAGAATATTTAATTATGTATTGACTTTAAAAGTAAATCATTGAATTAAAATTAAATAAATATTTAAGGGGGGTTCCCATACAAGTAACGTGATTTTTATAAATAATTGTACGGAACCCTTCATGCGCGAGTCCGACTCGCACTTGGCCGGTTTTTTATCTATACTAATACTAATACTAATACTAATAATATTATAAAGAGGAAAAACTTGATTGTTTGTTTGCATTGAATAGGCTCCGAAACTACCGGACCGATTTCAAAAATTCTTCTGCCGTTAGAAAGCTACATTACCACAGAGTGACATAGGCTACTTTATACCGTGGGAAAATACGTTTTCCTACGGGAAAATTAATTATATCGCGGGCGAAGCTGCAGACCGAAGGCTAGTGAAAAAGAAAGTGACAGTGAACGACATGTACCGTGGCACCGGGGACTTATGGCCAGCGTTAGCCAGGCTTGCCCACCTCCTTGTACACGAAACAATACAATACTTACAATTGACTTTATAATTTGACTTTACTATATAAAAATAAAAACCGGCCAAGAGCGTGTCGGACACGCCCAAGATAGGGTTCCGTAGCCATTACAAAAAAAACAAGTAAATATAGATAAATAAATACTTAAACACATAGAAAACATCCATAACTTAGGAACAAATATTCGTGCTCATCACACAAATAAATGCCCTTACCGGGATTCGAACCCAGGACCTCTTGCTTCGTAGGCAAGGTCACTACCAACTAGGCTAAGGTGGCCGTTAAAATCAACTTGTATTAAGTACCTCCCACACATAAAGAAAGAAGACGTTTTGAATACAATTCTTTTGGTATTTTCACAAGTGCTACTGAGCTGCGGTAAAGCCCGCAAAAGAGATTTCTTTTCGCAAAAATTCAATAAACTTTACAGACCTTTTTTTGTTAGCACAAACACATTTTGAACAAATATTTAAGAGAACAGATTCGAAATCAACATACTTAATGGACTACAGGACTTGTAAAGCTGGTACAATTTAACCCTTGGATGCCCACAGACGTAGTCCAGACCCCTTAGACTAGATCAAAGCAAAAGCTTACCCTTTCAGGTTCTTAATTTAAACTAAATAAATACCTAGTTTTGTTAAGCCTGTTTTATTCATATAACAATACGTATCTACGTGCTTTTATTATATTTGTTACTCGTAATTGTTGAAAAGTTACAAAGTTACCAGCACAGCACGTGTCTGAAAATTTTAGAAAATGGTCATAAATTTATCATAAGACGGATCAAAACTTGAAAAAGACGTTTTATCATTTTTTTACCGTGATGTCCAAGCAATATCAGGTTCTAAAGAAATAGCAAAGATGTTAGTCGATGGCACACAAAACTGAAGAGCTAACATTTGAATTGTTATAAAACAAACCTAATCTAACCTACTGCATTCTATAAGATGGCATTTAAAAAAGTCCTGAAAAAAATACCGTTTCAGAAATAAATCACTGTATGACTAACGTTGATTATGACTAATGATACATTATGACTTAAAATTTTATGGGAGAAAAGGGGCACCGATAATTACTTTAAAGTGAATATACCTCTATATTTTGCGTGGCATCTAGTTATCTAAAAAATATACGGCATCATTTATTATATCAAAATGCTTTCATACCACAATCCTAAAATGAGGCAGGGTAATAACATCGAAGTTTTTTATTTGATTAAATGGCGTCTGTTTTGCCAGCGTCAAGGTTGAGAGCAACAGATTTTTATAGATTACTCAGTCCTCCTTACATCAACAATTTTTTGAATTTTTGACAGTGAAAGAAATAAGTAATTTTGGTTTTTAAATGCTAAATTGGCTTCTAACAAGTCGCTTACATAATTCACTGTATCTTTTATTTATGCAGCTGTGTAAATTACAGTTGCAGTTCGCAAGGAAGCGGTAAATAAAAACTACCCGCCGCGGTTCTCTCGTAAAGCTTTAAATTTAGCGTCGTGACGAAGTAATGCGCTAAGTACGGACGTTGGTTGGAGATTTTGTACACTATTGCTGGGTAAAGTTGGTTATTTAATGGGCCGTGTGTCACTTGCGATCCCTGGTTGAGAAGTCACTTCGCTTACAAAACCACTTTACGACAAAATAGTACTTTACTGTGATGGCCTAGCGTTTTGACCTATGGCCTCAAGCAAAGGGTCGTGGGTTCGAGCCCGAGCTCGTGCCTCTGAATTTTTCGGAATTTATGTGCGAAATTACATTACAATCTGCACACGCTTGTGAGTAAATTCAATGGTGTATGTGAAGTTCCCAATCCACGCTAGGCCCGCGTGGGAACTACGGCCCAAGCCATCTTAATCTGAAAGAATTTGGCCCAAATAACATCAACAATAA
The DNA here is from genome assembly GCA_947859365.1 of Archips crataeganus. Lineage (NCBI taxonomy): Eukaryota > Metazoa > Arthropoda > Insecta > Lepidoptera > Tortricidae > Archips > Archips crataeganus. The sequence continues at coordinate 6,810,626 of OX402068.1, forward strand.
TATCAACGTGTGCACATTTGGATAGTTCTTTTAAAATCAATTTAACGTTTAGATATAAGATTTTTTTTGAATCTTATATTTTCAGTAATCTTCTTCTTCTAATATATAAAAATCTCGGGTGACGGTGTTTGTTATTGAACTCCTCCGAAGCGGCTCGACCGATTCTTATGAAACTTTTTTCTCTGTATTCGGTAGATCTGAGAATAGGTCGTAGGCTATTTTTTTAAACCCTCTTCTTTGCAGACAGTGACGCGGGCAATATATAAAAATCTCGTGTTACGGTGTTTATTATCGAACTCCTCCGAAACGGCTCGACCGATTTTTATAAAAGTTTTTTATTGTATTCGGTAGGTCTGAGAATAGGTCATAGGCTATTTTATACCCCTATTCTTCGCAGACGAAGTCGCGGGCAACAGCTAGTAATCCATAAATATCTTTTGACATGACCCGACTTTCTGACACAGTGGTGCAAAAACGGTAGTTTTTCTTTAAATGTCAGTACCTACACAAGCAGATGTCGGCCAAAAAAAAGTAGATATCCTGTAAAAGAAGCTACTGATATCTGTATAAATAACATGTATATATCACTTTTATTTTTCTTGCAAAAATGAAAACTCAACAATCATAGTAATAAAACATTGCGTGAATATTTTTATATACACTTATTTATGTGGCTATTCGTAGAAAGTCGTTTTCAGAAATTAATTATAACTTTGTCTACCTAGTCATTAAAATATCATAGCTGACTAAGGTATCTCGTTACACAAACGTAATATTTAATGAAAATTAACTTTTATAATACGAACAGAAATGTATCTCATTTTAAAAACCAGCGGCGGCGCCGGCGGCTGAAAATAACGTAGTAAAATTAATTTAAAGAGTGACAAAAAGAGGTTTTGGAATATAAAGTCTAAATTAATTCTGTAGAGAATATCTACACATAGTTTTGGCACTGGCAAGACTAACTCTAATCCCAAAGTGGTAAAAAGGTACGAGTATTTTACTACAGTTTTGTTCTTTTTAAGAAAGAAATTTGAAAGAAAAGAAAGAAAGAAAGAAAGAAATTACATTTATTTACAACAACACAAGACACATCCATCATCATCGACATTTTACAAAACAGAAGACAACACGAAAGCTAAAGATAGAATTGCAAATCGGACACTGGCTCAGCATAATACTGAGGCGTTTATAGCACCCCAGCGCTGATTTTCAGCCAGCACCGTTGGTGACACCCGGATCAATGTTTAGATAGATAAATAAATAAATAAACTGCACACTAATAGCTACATAAGAATCTGTAGATTATAAAAAGCAAATAATAATAACAAAATTACTTAAACATAATTACTATATCTCACTTGCCAAGTATACAACCCTGCGCGGACTAAACTGAAAAATGAAATAACCGAGACAATAAAAATCAAAGAAGTTTTGTGAAATAGTGCTGGAAAGGAGAGGAAATTAAGGTTTTTATAATGACAGTGAAATTTGCTTTTTGGATTCCGTGCCTGAAGGGTGACCAATAGAACCCTTTTTATGACGGTACTCCGGTGTCCGTCCGTCTAATTCGTCATAGAGCTGAATTTGAAGAACCCTAACAGACAGATAGCTGAAACTTATCATCCACTCAAAGGTAGACTAGTAGATATCCTTTGATTGGATAAGTAACTTAACGGTTGTCAATAGCGTTTTTTCTTTATTTTTGTACAATAAATAAAAAAATAAATATATCACGGGACCTAGTCCCAAAGTATGCTAAGCAAAGCTTGTGTTACGGGTACTAGGCAACGGATAAACATACTTATATAGATATATACATACTTAAATACATATTAAACACCTAAGACCCGAGAACAAAATTCGTATTTTTCATACAAATATCTGCCCGACACGGAAATCGAACCCGGGACCTCAAGCTTCGTAGTCAGGTTCTCTAGTCACTAGGCCATACATACATACACACATTGGCACATATACGTATATTGTGTAATTCTGTTGATGCTACAACAGCAAATAATGAAAATAAATAAATATCACGGCATACGTGACACTGATAATTGACCTAGCTCCAAAGTACATTTAAATCTAGTTCAGTCAAGTGTGAAAATATGGGTGCTAACAACTTGTTCACAAATATTTCCCGTAGCTCTTATGTCGTCGAATTAAGGTAGGAATCGGTACATAATTATGAGAGGATTAAATCGATACATATTTTTCCACTTGACCGTACCTTCTCAAGAAAAGTAACGTTCACCTTATGTCACAGATCTGTCAATTCAGTTTAATTTATCTGTCTGCTGACTGACAAAAGCTAAACCACTGGAAGCTTGGAAGTCTGCTTTTTTAATTTTATTTTAATAATCCTGTTCCATCGCGACTCCAAAAATTTTCACCAAGTTAAAACGCAGTCTTTTACACATACGGAGGCGACGCATTAAACCAGCATTGTAATGAATAAATGTACAACATGTTTTGCACGACAAACTAAAAAGCCCTGGCATTTTATCCTTTTTAAACCAAAAATACTAATGAAGGGGGAAATTTAATTAGCACGAAATGGACCCAAGGGGCGAATTTTGCGTAGAAATCTTTGTTAGCTTAGGACAGCAGGATTTGTGTAATCGCCCTATAATCTGAACTGAAATGTTCGTACGTTGATTTAATTATATTTCCGTGAAATAATAATTTGTTAATAAAAGGAATTCTGGAGGTATCACATTTTTTCTTAGTTCTAAATGTTAACATCTGTTGGCAGTGCTTGAACTAAAAGATAGTGCGTGGAGTCCCTCCGCGCGGAAGAAGAAAAACTTCATAATAAAAAATAAAAAAACCAGGCGGTCATCACCCATGCAAGTACTGACCGCACCCGACGTTGCTCAACTTCGGTGATCGGACGAGAATCGGTGGTTTTGTCAAATATCTTGAAAACGGTGCATCCTACGGCAAAATCAATGAAATTTTCATCCCCCTTTCAAAGCCCCGCACCCACCCTCACCCCCTTCACCCCTTAACCCGTCACCCCTAACCCCCCTCACCCCACACCTCACCCCCCTCACCTCACCCCCCCCCCTCACCACACCCCCCCTCGCAAACGTCTCGTAAACGTCAACTTGCGTTGCGTTGCGTTGCGTTAAACGTTTAACGCAACGTTTTTTGGAAGTCGCATTAGAAGTTTCACTTCAAAAAGTAAAGACATAAGACTGGAAACAATAAAATGTGACGGAGTGATACCGCGGTGGCCTAGTAGTTTGACTTTCTATCTCTCAAGCAGAGGGTCGTGGATTTGAACCCGGGCTCTCAGTTTTCAGAATTCGCGTGCCAAATTACATTTGGAATTTACCATGAGCTTTATGGTGCAGGAAAAACATTGTAAGGAAGTACACACCTGCGAGGACATTCAATGGTGAGTGGGAAGTTCCCAATCCGCACTAGGCCCGCATAGGAACTACGGCCCAAGCCTTGTTCATCTAAGAGGAGACCTGAGCCCCGCAGTGGGACGTATATAGGCTGGGGTGACAATGATGTCCTGTTTTCAGGATTTTTTTGAAATGTCATGCTTGAGAGGCCATTAGGTCAAACCACTGGGCCACCACGGTTTTTTTTTGATAACGGCACGCTTTTACACAATTATTTTATGATTATGACAAACTTGGTATGGCAATTTAAACTATGGGAAATGAATTGAATCGCCAATGAACACATAAATTATTATCAAACGAGATTGAATAGGCACAAAACCTATTCAATCTCGTTTATTAAAATCGTAGCGTAATAGTTTCTAATAGTGGGCGTACTTCTATGTATCGGCTTAACTTCCTACATTCGGAAGCTCAGATAACTGAAGGTTATAAACTGGTAACGTCCATGAATGGTGGGCTAATAAGGCATTGAATCTTTGCTGTCAATAACTAAATTTAATCTTTTCCACATAAAAAAAACTTTTAAGTTTATTGAAATTTTGTGAAAAAAATTGGTAACTCAGCGGTAAATGCACTATAATTTCCATAAAAATAGCGAGAACATGCGTGTCCACTGCGTTACCTACTTTATACTTAACTAGCTGACCCGGAAAACGTTGTTTTGCCATATAGGGGCATACGAAATAGCCGACTAATTCTCAGACCTATCAATATAGAGAAAAAAAAATCGGCCGGAGTTCAATAACACCGTGACACGAGATTTTTATTATAGTTAATAATATCAAATAAAAAAAAAAATATCACGGGACAATTCACACCAATTGACCTAGTCCCAAAGTAAGCTAAGTAAAGCTTGTGTTATGGGTACTAGGCAACGGATAAACATACTTATATAGATAGATACATACTTATATACATATTAAACACCCAAGACCCGAGAACAAACATTCGTATTTCTCATACAAATATCTGCCCCGACACGGGAATCGAACCCGGGACCTCAAGCTTCGTAGTCAGGTTCTCTAACCACTAGGCCATCTGGTCGTCTAAACCATTACTACTTTTACTTACTACTTACATGATTACTTTTAACCCCGACACAAAAAGAGAGGTGTTATAAGTTTGACCGCTATGTGTGTGTGTGTGTGTGTGTGTGTGTGTGTGTGTGTGTGTGTGTGTCTGTCTGTCTGTAGCATCATATCTCTTAAACGGGTGAACCGATTGGGATGCGGTTTTTTTATTAGAAAGTAGGTATTTTTGGGATTTTTTTAGATATGTTTTATTAAAATCGGTTGAGCTGTTTCAAAGTTATCAGCTCTTTTATTAGCTGCGGAAGGGGTCTTAGACGCATAATGGGCATTTACTTTATGTTCAAACATACGTGCAACATAATTGCGTTGGGGGTTTTTAAAAAATTTAATTTATAGTTATTATGCGTAGTGATAATTTTAAAGGTAAGATGAATTATGTGTCTATTTCAATTTAAAATTATAAAACCGAGCCTAAGTATACCGTTTTAAAAAAAAAAATTGAAGAAAACATGACAAAAATACTGGTCCTCGAAAAGTAGAATGAAATAGTTACCTTACTACCTGTTATTATTGCGTAATAGTAATATACCTACGTAATGTTATTTCGCCTTTGCTAAAAAAGGTTCAGATGTGGTATCTTATCTCATTAGGTTTGACCTCACGGAGGACGCCACGTTTGTTTTCTTAGGATATTTTGTTTGTTTTTCCAATGAGAATGTTCCAAAGGGACGAAAATCTTGATAATATTAAAAAAGTTCCTGAGAAAAGAATATAATATGAAATTCGTTCCAGGATCAAACGAATACAAAGAACCCGAATAAACATCAATGCATTTATAAATAAAGGTTATGATTTTAGTATCTGGATGTATGTGTAAGATACAATATTATTAGTAGTTTAAGAGTAGCCTAACATAGAAAATATACCTACTTGGAAAATTCCGTACAAAATAGAAAAAAATACTAATTTAATACGGATACTAATTTAATAGTAAAATTAAAGAAAAATAAAATAGTAGTACTCATAAAAAAAGTTGTCATTCAAAATGACACATTGGAGTGGAGGCGCGCTTGGTAAAGGCGATTACGGTGTAGTACGCAGTATACTGTTCGTGATTTTCACTCATAATTATCAGGGTTCGGATTTTTCATCTCACGGTAAGATGAATGGAAACTATGGAGTCGATATTAAAGTTAAAATTTAACTGATATTCATACTCATACTCATTCATGTAATTAATACCGAGAGTAAATTTTAAATGAAACAAACAATTTGAATTCAATTAAATGATATTTTAAATAAAAAAATGAACATAATAGAATGCTTCTATTTCGTAATATCCGTGGGGCATGGAGATACAGGACTGGGCGTCAAAATCTTGATAAGGTAGGTATGGCGTGTGTATTGTCCATTTCAAAATTACAATCGTAAAATGAGTATAATGTTATGGCGACGTTTTTCATATTTTCTAGAATAAAAGAGGTTGTATATTGGTTGGTAGTATATTCTAGACTTCTCGTATCGTACTACAAAAAATCATTTGAATTACCTTTAGTAAGTAAGATTAACTTTCGATTGACATTTTCGATCTGTCAGCCTGATAAAGGGATAAAAGTATTACGAGACTAAGGGCCACTTGCACGGTCCGGGGTAAAAAATTAAATCGTTAACCCTGGGTTAAGAATGACAGGTTCATACATTTTGACACTACTTAACCTTGGGTTAGCAGTTAACTCGGAGTTAGGTAGCTAACCCAGATCCGCGCAAGCCCGCCTAAGAAAATAAGTGAGTATGAGAATTGAATATGAGTTAAATTTTAACTTTAATATCAACTCCATAGTTTTCTTTCATCTTACCGTGCGATGAAAAATCCGAACCCTGGTAATTATTATACTAAACTGGACTTACCACGCAAAATAATATTTACCTCGACGTTTCGGCCACATTACAGCAGCCGCGGTCATGAGTTGACCTCAACAGTTGCGTACAGTAGTACGCAGTAATAGGTATGCAAAGTTTTTTTCGTAACGGCTACGAAACCCTTTATTTGACCTATCTCTGTCTGGTTTTTAGATTTAATTTAGTTTTAATTTTTTTTTTAGAAAATTTTAAATATTTTCTATTTGCCTCGTTTCCATTTTTTCTTTAGTCGGTTTGTCGTAACATTTTTATTTACCATCTTTACCTACACCTTCCCGCCAACACAATACAAGCTATTTAAAATGCACAGTAAAGGTACCGAGAAAAATGCTAAGCTGGCGAAGAGGAAAAATGTGTAAATTTAAAATGGAAACTTTTATTTACACTTTTTCCCGGACGGAGTTTACGTAAACGAATAGTGAAACGCAGTAACTGATTTAATTCCGGAAAGTTTCTAGGAATTTCACATTTAAAGTTTGATCTGTGTCGGTTGGCCATAATATTCTTACTCTTTGTGTTTTAAAGACTGGTAATTAACTGTAATTAATCAATCTAAATTCAGTTTTTGGAGGATGAGAATGCTTTTACTCTCACAGATGCTATTTAATTTTAATAGAACTGTAATGTCTACATTTTAGTCTACTCGTGACCACAAATTAGCTAAAGAGTAATGCTAAAATTTGCTAAAGAGTGGAATTCCCTACCTGCTTCTGTGTTCCCTGAATACTATAATCTTGCCTTGTGACGTGACAACATCTAATAAATCGATGAACGCCGGCTGCATCCACGAAAAAGGATGACGCAATGTAACGTAGTACATGTACGTACAAGTACGTAACGGTACGTACAGAGCGGCGAGGGCCAGTTGCAAGAGAGCGGCAAACGCCAGGATGAACAAAGCGGGGTGCGGGAGGGGGGGGGGGGGGTTTGAATGTTTTGTTATGACGTTGTCACGTTAAACTATCGTCCGTAAACCGACTTTACAGACAACCGGTTTTTTTTTCAAGTCTGGTTAAGGTTGCGAGAGTGCGTTGGATGTGGATGGCGCAGGACCAGTCTTTTTGCCGAACCTTGAGGGAGGCCTATGTTCAGCAGTGGACTGTTCGGCTAAAATATCCAATCCGCATAGGGCCTGCGTAGGAACTACGATCCAAGGCCTCTTATTTGAGAGGAGACCCGTGCCCTGCGCTAAACGTATATATTCAAATGATAATGATGATATCTCCATTTATTGCTTACGGATGAAACAGTTTGCAGTGGTGGGAGAGAGACTACTGAGACTACAGACTATGTAGCTAGCGTGAGTTAGCCATATTGCGAGCCAAGTAATCCTGTGTCCTACGTAGTTTATATCTGAGCCATATTACACTGGCGATGATTAGAAGCGGAGCGAACTTGCGGCGTGTTCGCCGCGGGCACGCAATGTATTCGCGGCGGACGCGTAACGTATTCGCCGCGAGCGCGTAGCGAATTCGTTGCGTCTATAGGGACGCCATGATGTCCAAACACTGGTGTAGGTAAAGTAGATGTCAGCTGACGTAAGTGTGTGTGAAGTTCAATGGTGTGTGTGAGTGAAGTTCTCATTCTGAGAGGAGGCCTGTGCCCTGCACTGGGACGTATATAGGCTGGGATGATGATGATGATGAAAAACAGCCAAACATACAATAAATCACACATACATAAATGATGGACAGCAATATACCAGTAAATAAACAGTCCATAATACTCCTCTGCACAAGATAGTAAATAGTGATACTTAAGCATGGATCTAAAGATAGGCAAAGATTAGTTTTGATTTTAGCAGTGATAACTTATTTTAATAATCAAAACAGTATCCAACAATAATGGTACTATTTCCTACGTAAATACGTTTCAATGATGAATAGAACGCCGTTTATATTACTGAACATTTACCATCAATTTTGTGGTAATTTATGACTGTACTAGGGGCGTTCAATAAAAAGTGAGAATGAGTTATAAACAACTTTTACTAAATGTAATTTTATTTTTCGACATAGTCACCTTTTAGCATAATACACTTATTAAATCTTTTTTCTAAACTTAAAATTTCATTTTTAAAAAAGGTCTCATCTTGAGTACTTAAAAAATCTTGTACTGCAGCGACTACCGCGTCGTCGTCTTCAAATTTCTGGCCTCTCAGGTATTGTTTCAATCTCGGAAATAGGTAGAAATCACTGGGAGCGAGATCTGGTGAATACGGAGGATGCTTAAGGATATCGAACTCAGCATCACGAATTGCAGCCATTGCAACGGCGGACTTGTGTGCCGGGGCATTGTCCTGGTGGAACAGCACAACTTTCGAGAGTTTACCTCGCCGTTTTTCGCGGATCTCATTGCGCAATGTTGCTATTTGTTTGGCGTATAATGTGCCCGTAATAGTGGCTCCATGCTCGAGATACTTAATCATTAATACCCCTTTACCATCCCAAAAAACAGAGCCCATGACCTTACCGGCAGATGGGCTCACCTTGAATTTCTTCGGAGTTGGAGATGATGGCCTTTTCCATGTCATAGACTGCAGTTTCGTTTCTGGGTCGTAATGATGGAGCCATGTTTCGTCCATTGTTATAAATCGCGCCAAAAAAAGTTGCCGGTCTTGCTGCATCAGGTTCAAAGCTTCTTGACAAATCTCTAGTCTAGTTTGTTTTTGCGTATCAGTAAGCATTCTTGGTACCCAACGTTCCCAAGCGTTCATGTAAAATATTATGCACGCTCCCCGTTGAAATCTTTACATTTTCAGCAATAAAACGAACCGTGACACGACAATCCGCCAAAACTGAGTTTTCGTCTTTTTTCACAATTTCTTCAGTTACTGCTGTAGTAGGGCGTCCGGAGCGGGGGTCGTCGATTGTCGATGTTCTTCCACGTCTAAATTCGGCGCACCAACGTGCGACTGTCGAATACGGAGGAGCATTAGACCCTAAAGTGTCCCGCAAATCCAAATTGACTTGGTCCGTAGAAAAATTTTTCAATCACAAGTATTTGATAACGGCGCGCAGTTCAATTTTCTACATTTTCGCTAACGTACTCAATAGCATTGCAAAGAAATTACCGTATATTTTTTTAAACAAAAGACAGTTAGTTTTTTTTTTTCATAGCAATCAGCTAGATAGATTAGCTTTACCGGCCAGTATTTAATTTCCTAATATTGAAAGAGTTTGCATCTCATTCTCACTTTATATTGAACGCCCCTCGTATAGTAAATTTCCGCGTAATCTAAACATCAGATGATTTCCGTGATTGCACTATAAATCATCAGGTATATTTTCAGCTCATGTGGGAACTATAAGCCAGGTATAGTTCGTGTACAGTCATGAGATGTTTTAATAAGTAGTTACAACTCATACGAATATTAAATTCCTCATAAAGACAAATTTTTGTTTCCTATATATCCTTTAAAGGCCGGCAACAGATTATTGACTCTTTGAGTTGTGTATATTTATGGGCGGTGGTGATCATTTTCCATCAGATGACCTCCCTCCCTCCTCCCTGTCTTGCGTTCTCTCCTCCTCGTTTTCCTCACACCAAAAATAAAAAAATACTCTTTTTCTTATCCACGTCTTAGACTGGACTGTTTATGAAACAATAGTACTTTTTGTGGACAAGTCATTAAATTGAGACTTGGTGCATTTTTATATAGTGTGTTTTGTTTTGATGTTTGATGATCGTATGACTGCTAACGATACCATCGGTGGTCGGCCGGCTGGTAGGTAAATATAGCGGTTGTTAAACGTGAGTGTCGTATATGTTACATAATCTGTGGTAAGACAAACGTATGTTTGTTTTAGGTTAAGTATCGTCATCCGCTCACATATAAATAAAATAAAATAAATAAACAAATATTAGGGGACAATCTTACACAAATCAACCTAGTCCCAAACTAAGCAAAGCTTGTACTATGGGTACTAGATGACGATAAACATACTTATATAGATAAATAAATACTTACATACATAGAAAACATCCATAACACTCAGGAACAAATATTCGTGCTCATCACACAAATAAATGCCCTTACCGGGATTCGAACCCAGGCAGGTCCTCTTGCTTCGTAGGCAGAGTCACTACCAACTAGGCTAAAGAGGTCGTTATATATATCGGTCGGTATATTTAGATACACATACTTAATCATGCCTCCTCCCAAGCAAAGAGGTAGTTATTATTTTTGTTTCCACCTGCTACGATCCTGACATACATCTTTCGCTTCCACAACACTCATTAGTCTTTTCATACATGCTCACGTTTCGGGTGCTCCTGGCACGCTGACAGTTGCGATATTTTAGTCGCATCCACGAGGTCTTTCAAATCTCTTTCTTCTAACCCTAAATAAAGCTGTCACTGACTTCCCAAACAACAACGCACAACTTTAATTTGATAAAGCTTCAAAAACTTCGTACCAGCCAGAGCTAAAACTGCACTGCACTGAACAGTCGCCGTTTAAGAGAACACTGCACTCGGGTAGTAAGTTAGCAATTTGATTTATCCGATTAAGAAACGAAAACGTCTAAGTTCTCGTTTCCAAACCACTACACCGCATGAGATGTAGCGAGCTACCGAAGCGCTGCTTTTTAGGGTTCCTGACTCAAAGGTTGCCAAGGTTGCGCTGTCTACACGTCTCTCTTTCACAGAGCTGTATCTTTTGAATCTAAAGTGGTAGACACTTTAATTATGATTGTATTAAAATATTGTGACATAAAACTTTCAAACCTGATGGAAAATTTTTGAAACATTCTCCTATTTTTGTTAGCGTGATGATATATAGCCTATAGCCTTCCTCGAAAAATGTGCTATCTAACACTGAAAGAATTTTTCAAATTGGAACAGTAGTTCCTGAGATTAGCGCGTTCAAACAAAAAAACCTGTTCGATAAATTCTTAAAATAGACGTATCTTTCTTAATTGTGAACCGATTCAAATGAAACAAACACTAAATGTTAATCCAAGAAAATACCAACATAACAGTGAAAACTGCATCCTTCTAGGTTAAGCCGTTTCTGAGATTAGCGCGCACAAACGCACAGACAAACAGACAAACATACAAACAGACAATAATTCTAAAAATCATTGTTTTGGGTTCTATTGTGCTAATAAATAGCCCTAGTGACAGTTTTTCTCAAATATCTTCAATGTACAGACACCGACTTGTTACAGATTTATTATATGTATAGATAGATAGATAGATTATACCAAATTATTGCTATGTACAGTCATACAGTCAACCAATTTAGATTCCTAGGCCAACACACAACCATGCCATTCATGATGCATCAATTTGTTTATCTTCTACGACAGTAATTATTTTGTGATAAAACTACTAATAAGTATGTCATGATGACATCTCGAATTTTGCGAACATTTGTGTCAACGATAATAAAAAGGAAAGAATTTTGTTGTGCATTAATATCTTAAATTGTCACTGTCCGTCTGTCAAAACTTTTATAAACTATTTAGGTATAATATTGCATGTTGTGATCGGTCAATTGATTATCCTTTGACCTGCCCTGACGTTGTAATTGTCTAGTAATTAATGCGAATAGGTTTTATAGTGGCCTAGGAATCAAATTGGTTGACTGTACAAGCATTTTACGTAAAAAAAAACACCTGTGAAGAATGTGGCGCCCTCATTCAATTTTATCGTCGGTATGTCGTACAGACCGCTATCATCCCTGCCTAGCTATATGCCTCCCACTGCAGGGCACAGGCCTCCTCTCATTCTCAGAATTAAAGGGGTTGGGCCGTAGTTCCCTCGCGAGCCCAGTGCGGACTGAGAACTTAAACCGCAAGATCAATATAACAAAAATAAAATTAAACAAAATAAAAATGTAAACGCACGAATTTGCGAAGCAATTTAAAGGTGTGTATAAAGTTCCTAATCCGCATTGGGCCCACTTGGGAACGGCAGCCCAAGCCCTTTCGTTCTGAGAGGAGGCTTGTCTTCAGCAGTGGCTCCAACACAAGGAATGTATAATTTTTCAGCGTTTTTTGATTCATACTTAATGATGATAATTGTGCTCCGGATCGGAACCCTTCCTGTGCGAATCCAGCTTTAACATGGCTTTTTCTCTAAAAATTTTGGCAGAACATGACTGCCAGAATAACCTGCTAATGTCGCGTGCGGTTACAACTAAACGTGTCCCTTTCCTACTTCATCAGGTGGTATGAGACAGTGTTATCGTACCAGAAAACGTCTAGTAGCCGTTCTGGAGCCACATGCGATATAAATATTCGTAACGTCTAACGCGTAAAACTTTAAACGGCGTACTTTCGAGTGTTCACAGCGTTTGGCATAAATCACTTGAATTTTGTCTTTTACGTCGGAATTTTACTGGAGCGTACGAGCAAACGTTCGTGGGAGTAAGTATATGAGGTATTTTGTTACACGATTTCGCTGCAAACGCGCGATTTATCTGGAAGTTTCTGTGAGTTTATATGGTGCTTTGCTCAATTATTTTGATACTAATAGATGCTGATAAGGTTCATGTTCTTATCTATTAGTGTCATCATCGTCATCATTTCAGCTGAAAGACGTCCACTGCTAAAGGAACCTACCTATTTAAATAATAATAATTTAGTTCACATTAAGGAGTAGGGTTGTACAATTATATACTTAAATACTTTAAGTTGAGTTGATGTTTTGTGTGTCTTATATTATGTTATTAAAGTGATATAGGAAATTGCTATGGTTATTACTACACTCCTTAAAATAATAATAATGAATGTATGAATTTAAAACTTTTTACTATACGTAAAAATAAGAAATTAACAGACAACTTAACTTTATTTTAAAAGGCGAACTTATCTATTAGAGGGATCTGTTCCAGTTAAACTTTAAACAATGTGTAGGAAATCAAAAATAAGAAAAGTAAAGAGAACCGAAATAAAACATGTACAAATAGTATATTAAAATAGATATAAATATGTTATAATTTTGACGTATTTATACATGCACATTATGACGACTCCGTTGTATCTTCTATTTCCGTATTTGAGACATACACACCGTAAGAAACTAAGATTGTCTCTCCTGTGGACATATAATTAAACTTAAAATTTGTGTAATGTACGGGTAGTTAGTAATAGTTTTTCATGTGTCAAAGGTGGAGGGTAGTTTATTAGACTTTGTTCTTCAATAGAAACTAGAAGCAACGGACGTGTTTTATTGTTCCTCCTCGATCTTGGCTCCGCCCGGCATCAGATATCTCTCAGTGGCGACGAGAAGTGTTTTTTTTTATTCACGCGTGGTTAACAATTGTAACATTTTAGTGCATTTGTCAAGTGCAAGGAGTGTGATACGGGTAGAATAATGTCGGTAGGAAAAATTGGCCCGTTTGATGTACACAAAGACAGTTGGGACTTATATATTGAGCGTTTGGAGCAGTATTTTATCGTGAATGATGTTAAAGAAGCGGTGAAAGTAGCAACTTTAATTACGGTAGTTGGCAGCGAGGCATACGAACTTATGGTTAATTTATGCACACCGGAAAGGCCCGCGGCCAAGACTTATAATGACTTAGTGACAGTGATGAAAGCACACCTGCAACCTAAACCCAGCATATTTGCCGAGCGCTATAAGTTCAGGCAGCGGCGGCAGACCACACACGAAAGTATAGCCGAATATGCGGCAGCGTTAAAAAAACTGTCAATGACTTGCAGTTTTATCACCGGCAACGAGTTGAAAGATAATTTACGCGATCAGTTCGTATGCGGGTTGGCTAAGGATGACGTCAGACAAAGACTATTCGCGGAGGATAAATTAACGTTCGAGATGGCTTTTAGATTGGCAGTAACAATGGAAACGGCCGTGACAAACGCGGCGGCGGTGGACATTCGAGACGGAAGGCGCGGTGGCGCGGTGGAGCTGTACCAGATGTCACCTAGTAGGGTGGACAGGAGTGGTAGCAGAGCGTCAGGGCGAACCAGAATGTCGGGAGATGGGCGCGGAGTACGCGGCACGGCCAGCGCTGGCTACGCGGGCGGCGGGAGCGCGCGCGCGGCGCAGTGGAAGCCGAGTGGAGCGGGGGGCGGCAGCAGCGGTGGCGGAGGCACCCAGCAGCCCGCGGCAGGCGGGTGCGCCGTGTGCGGTGCACAACACGCAGCACACACTTGCAAATTTCGGATGTACGTGTGCCGGGTGTGTAACCGCGAAGGGCACTTAAAGAGAGTATGCCCAAGACTACGAAACGAACAGCTGCTCGCAGTGTACGAGACCGCGCAAAGCGGGCAGGTGATTAGTGGTGACAGCGACGGCAGCGGCGAGGTATACATCAACAATTTTTCATTACTTTGTAGTTCTAGTCGATACCCGCCATATGTAGTAAAAATAAAAATTAATGATATTGATTTAATAATGGAAATTGATACTGGTAGTAGCATATCATGTATAAGTTATGATGGTTATAAAAGGTATTTTTCGAGTTGCAAACTTCATAAAAATGATCTCACATTGTGTTATTACACTGGGGAAATGGCGCGACCGGTAGGTAAAATTATACCTACCGTACGTTACGGAAATTATATAAAAAAATTAGATTTGTACGTGATAGAAAGTGGAAAAACTAACTTATTAGGCAGACAATGGTTGAAAGAACTCGATGTACAGCTGTCGAATAACGTAGTCAATTGTAATAGGCTAATTAGCAAAGATAAATCATTCAACTTGGATACTTTCAGTTCCAGATTTAAGAGCGTGTTCGAGGACGGTCTGGGCAGGTTCACAGGCGGTCCAGTGGGGTTCCGCCTGCGCGCGGACGCGCGGCCGGTGTTCCTGCGCGCGCGCCCGCTGGCGTACGCGCTGCGCGAGCCGGTGGAGCGCGCGCTGGACCAGCTGGTGCGCGACGGGGTGCTCACGCCGGTGCACACGTCGGACTGGGCCACGCCAATCGTGCCCGTTTTAAAAAAAGATGGCACTATACGGGTTTGTGGTGACTTTAAGCTTACTTTGAATAAGTTCCTAGAGGTGGATCGTTTTCCCTTGCCTAGGGTAGAAGATTTATTGACGAAATTACACGGGGGGCAGAAGTTTACGAAGTTAGACCTGTCACAGGCCTATGCGCAATTTGAGTTAGACGAGTCGAAACAGTGTGCCGTAATTAACACGCACAAGGGTTTGTTTAGGTATGAGAGATTAATTTACGGGCTCGCGTCAAGTCCAGGCATTTTTCAACGAAAATTAGAACAGATATTCGCGGACATGTCTAGGGTAGGCGTTTTCCTGGATGACGTTATTATTACGGGACGCGATGAGACAGAACACCTAAATACGTTGACGCGGGTCTTTGAGAGATTGCAAAAGTATGGGCTTAAAATTAAAAAACAGAAATGTACTTTTTTTGCGGACTCGGTGACCTATCTGGGCTTTGTTATTAGCAAAGAGGGAGTACATACTTGTCCAGAAAAATTAGAAGCAATTGAAAAAGTTCCAATACCGAAGAACATTTCAGAATTACGTTCTTTCCTAGGACTAGTAATGTATTATGCAAAGTTTGTGCCGAATATTAGTACTTTGTTAGCGCCGTTGTATAATCTACTTAGAAAAGAAGTAAAGTTCATTTGGAATGAATCATGCGATCGTACGTTTAATGAGATCAAGCGACTTTTGATGTCGAGTGAGGTGTTGGCTCATTATTCGGCGGAGCTGCCGCTGATCCTCACGACGGACGCGAGCAGCGTGGGCGTGGGCGCGGTCATCTCGCAGCTGGTGCCGGACGGCGCGCGCGGGCCGGCGGCCGCGGCTCGCGAGCGGCCCGTGGCCTACGCCTCGCGCGCGCTTAACCGGGCGGAGCGCGGGTACTCGCAGATTGAACGCGAAGCGTTATCTATTATTTTCGGTATTCGAAAATTTCATCAATATCTGTTTGGCAGAAAATTCATCTTACGAACCGATCATAAACCTTTAGTTACAATTTTTGGCGATAAAGCGGGTATCCCAGTCATGGCGGCCAGCAGGATGCAGCGTTGGGCGGTTCTGTTGTCCGGGTATGACTACGACATAGAATATGTGCGTAGCGAGAAAAACGCCGCAGATGCCTTGTCAAGGTTGCCAGCGGGGCCAGAGGCAGCCGTAGGTAAAGAGAGCACGTACGTTAATTTTGTGCAAAGTTTCCTTCCAATAACTCGTAAAATAATCAAAGAACATACGTTTAAAGACGAAACACTGCAAAAAGTAGTACTTTACTTGCAATCTGGATGGCCCAACCACCAAGCTGAAGAACAATTAAAACCATATTTTATTCGAAAGTGGGAGTTGTATTTAGATATGGGATGTGTTGTATGGGGTTACAGGTTAGTAATACCTCAAGCTCTTCGCAACACAGTTCTGAAAGAGTTGCACACTGGACACATGGGGATAGTTAAAATGAAGAGTATCGCGCGTAGTTACGTTTGGTGGCCGGGGATCGACGCAGACATAGAAAGCAGCTGCCGCGAGTGCGCGACGTGCGCGGCGGAGGCGCCGGCGCCCGCACGCGCGGCTCCGCAGCCCTGGTCATACGTCACAGAACCGTGGACGCGTTTACATATAGATTTCTTAGGCCCATTTCAGGGTAGGACTTTCCTCGTGTTAATAGATGCCAGTAGTAAATGGTTAGAAGCGTTCTCGTTACAAACTACCACGGCGGGGTCAGTTATAAAGGTATTAATGGAAACCTTTGCGCGGTTCGGTTTACCCAAGGAAGTCGTGTCAGATAACGGCCCTCCTTTTAGCAGCAAACAGTATAATGATTTCATGACTAACAATGGCATAAAAGCTACGTTTTCAGCCGTGTATCATCCCTCCTCTAATGGGGCTATAGAGGGCGGAGTTAAGCTTTGTAAAAGGGCAATAAAGAAAGCGTTAAGAGACGGTTGTGACATTGACACAGCGCTCCAGTCATATTTAATGACGTACAGGAATGTAGAACATAGTACTACAGGAACATCACCAGCTATGTTGCTACAACGAAGGAGTCTTCGCAATAGGTTAGATTTGTTGAAGGGGGGAAGAGAGGTCGAAAATCGAGTTCGCGAAACACAACAGCGCCAAGTCCAGTACGCAGGCGGCGCCGATAGAAATCTGGCGGTAGGAAGTAGGGTTTGGACGCGAAATTATGGCCAGGGGGAGAAATGGCTCAGCGGAAGGGTAGCGGAAAAAGTAGGGTCTCGTAATTATATTATAGCAAGGGAGAACGACCCACCTTTAAAGAGACACATCGATCAAATAAGGAATCGATGGCAAAGTGCGCTGGAGATACCGCACCCGAGTGAAGCGACGTCAGAAATTGATACCACAGAGGTACCGAGCGTGAGCACTACGTCGTCGCTGGGCCCGCCGGCCGCGCCTGCAGGGCCGCCGGTGACCGGGCCCGTGTTGAGGCCACGGCCAGTTAGACCCCCGGACCGTTATGGTTATGTCTGAGATTGTTTAATGTCTAAGTAGGTTATGTTGTATTAGTTTGTAATTAATTAGCAACAGTTAGACTCGCGAGTAATTATATTTCTTAGTTCATAAGTGTAATTTTAGTGAGAGGGTGTAATGTACGGGTAGTTAGTAATAGTTTTTCATGTGTCAAAGGTGGAGGGTAGTTTATTAGACTTTGTTCTTCAATAGAAACTAGAAGCAACGGACGTGTTTTATTGTTCCTCCTCGATCTTGGCTCCGCCCGGCATCAGATATCTCTCATATGGGTTGTATGTAAGTTGGCTAGGCACCCCACACGCCAGTGTAGACTTGACTAAAAAATAGTGTCTGTAGATCCTTAACTTTTGCCAAGTCCACGTGTAGAATAAATTGGGTATGACCCATTTGTTTTGTGATGATTTGTTCGAGCTAGCTCGGCCTCTTGGTCATCACGTAAAAATTAGGCGATCTGGTGGGAATCGGTTAAACTTATCGTGGCGCTCGTCACTGGTTAACAAAGTACCAATCGCAGCTGCAATTCCTTAGTGAAACGTCAAATTTTTCCAACAATGTTGTTTACGAAGCCCTTACCGTCAGCTGGCCGCAACGGGGGAACTGTAACCATAAACTACACTGCCACTAGAGTGAGTATAGCTATCGCCACGAGAGTTGAAGTCACGCACACAATTCGTAGTGTAAGGCGATACTTAACAGGAATGTCAGGGTACGAAAGAGACAGAATGCGTGATGTCATTGATGTAAGACAGAGACGTATGAATAGTGAGTTTGAGCGATGAATGAAAGAAAAGATTAGTTTATATAGGGTTAACGTAATGTGTTAGACAGGGACAGACGATATGAAATAAAAGCATTATGGCGGATCTTGTGTTTGCGTAGTTAAACAAAAAACTGTATGCATGGGAAATCATGATTTATATAATAAATTTACTATCTACTCGTATTGTATACTTAGACTAATTACGCGTGAGCAACTCAGTCTTTCGCTAACCGAGGCCACGCAAAATCCTTAAAATTAGGATTAAGGACTCGTTTTGCATGTTACCTATGTAAAATGTTTTTTGCTTGAAATAATCAAGCAAAAAACATCATTATGCGAACAAAAGCTCGTTTTTATATAAAACAACAAAAATACAATTCCGTCGGCCCTCAATCTCCGAAAATTTTGATAAAACAAATAAAACTTAAATCGAGTGCGAAATCGATTGCGATCTTAATCCGAGCCCATCGGAACGAAAGATTTACACTCAAAGTTGGTCCAGTTCCGTAAAATTACTCTGATATTGGAATTACTTGATAACTTGGATACAAATTTTGGTACAGCACCGTTAGGTTACATACACACTGTGCTGGTGTAATCGAAATTTAATTGGGTCAGTTCAGTAGACCTTGGGATTCAATGGACACTAACTACTAGGGACTTGTGAGTGATAGGTTTTAGTAGTTCCCTTTTTAGGGTTCCGGAGCCAAAATGGCAAAAACGGAACCCTTATAGTTTCGCCATGTCTGTTTATCCGTCCGTCCGTAAAGAGGGGGTGTTGTTTTTAGGTTACATACACAATGTGCTAGTGTAATAGAAATTTAATTGGTTCAGTAAACCATAGGATTCAATGGACACTAACTATTATATGCGCAACGTCTAGTAACTGTTCTACTATTACTAGGGATTTCTAGGGGTTTCTAGTAGTTCCCTTTTTATTAACTACGGACATGTTACATTTTACTGAAACTGCAGCAGCCTAGAGATTTGATGAAGGCGTCACAAGCAAAGCACAAGCAGATTGGTGAATTAAACATGCAATTTTGCACATATAAATCCTGAAAACTCAGAGACTCGAGCCCGGGTTTGAGTTCCTCTGCCTGAGAGCTACCTACTAGGAATTCAAAACCTTGAAATTTTAAGGAAATTATATGTTTTAAGAAATGAATTTGATAACATTCGTATGAGCTAATAAAGCTAAGTACAACAATTGAAGATCATTCATTAGAAAACATTATATAAAATGATAATAGACACACAAAAAAAACTCCTTGTTCGTATCGTTTAAATAAAACTTATTTCCATTCTGGTAACGAAGTTTAGAAAGAAAAATATTTTTTCTCAAACATCCAAGGAAATGTGGTCCTTATAGTCGTGACAATAGAACACGAAGTATGCCATTGTATAGCAGTTGAGGAAGATTCGTTCTAATTTCAAATTAGACGACAATAATGGAATTTCATACAAACATTGCTGGCCAAGGCCAACAAAGAGATTGTCTTTTGTTTTAGTGGGTCGTATTTTCTTTTATTGACTATCAATGACATACTGCCAATTAAGAAAAATTTAGTTTGTGAATTTACTTTTTAATATCTTACTTGGCTAGATTTAATAAAATAAATAAGGATTGGCGTTTATTGTTAACAATTTATTAAAATAACCAATTAATAAGGTCGCAATTTTTTAATAAATATAAATCATCTCAAGATTTTGCGTCAAAAACATTAACTGGAACAGCTTACAAATAAATTGCTGGAAAAAAAATATTTTGGCGGGAATCAAAAAAAAAACAATTTGAATTAAATATGAATATATAAGTTGAACATTCGTGTCATTTCCTTGGATTTATTTGAGAAAAGCACTATACAAGCCTTGGCCACGAACAGGGATTGCCGGCCTCGTATCTCTAGATGGCCTCGTTAACACTCGGCCATCTATTACTACTCGGCCGGCAATCCCCTATTTCGCGGCCGCTGCAGTAATGTACTATTATTTGTTTCGAATGCATATTTTTATTTGCAGTGCAATAAAGTAAAGAAACGTATTCACAAAATGTTGATTAAATTTTATCGAGTAAATAAAAAACAACATTATTCATATTTCACTCCAGACGAACTTTTAATTTGGATCCAGGTACGTTTTGTATTGTTTTATGTAGCTAAATTCACGCTTGCTACGCTTTATACTTAGCCTTTTCCAATAGGTAAAGAAAAACCGACGAACTGAGATACTCCTCCTTTATATAAATTCGGTTTGAAACATTTTTGCACATTACGACTGAGAAATTTGTACCTATACAAGCGTACGTGTGAGAGTATGCGTGATTTATATATGTGTATAATTGAATGAATATTCGAATATTTCGAACGCTCGGTTAAGTCATTACCATTCTACGATTTTTGAAACAGTAGAACAAATGAATCGTTGTCTAGCAAATGCCGGCTGTCGCCTAGCAACCGCCGCCGAAGTTAAAAACGCTGAAATAAACACGTTTCCTGTTATGACGACCGCCTTTAATTTTTAACTTTAATCATTTTCAGTATTTGTTATTGATAAATAAATAATAGCGACCACATTAATTACGGTTCGACAGATAGAGCCCTGTGACAGACGGACAGACAGACAGCGGAGTCTGTTGGAGCTCGGCCCAATCTAGGATTCTAGGATCCTATTTAGTTTGGTTGGAGTGTGGAAAACGGAGGAAATTAATTTTGTGCGTGTTTACTTGTCCGTGGTTTTATTCGAAGAGGATTTGACAATCGCCATTTTGGCTATCGTAAAGCGTCGTAGGTGGCGCCGTCTAACGCGTTTTATACTAAACCTCTAAGATGCCACTCTTTGGGCACGGAACCCTTATACGGAGTTCGACTCGCACTTGACCGGTTTTTTCCTTTTGATATATACCCTTAACAACCACAATTCGTTTCAGTCCTAATCGAAAAATTTATACCTATGTACACCGCCTTACCCTCAAACAATTACCGTGAGTAACCCTAACTGCTATAAAGCAATGTGCCTAAAGTTTTTCAATAAACCGGCCAAAAGGTAAATAGTTCGGAGACGTTGGCATTCAAACAAGTTTCATTATACCTGCCCCGGTGAAACCGACAAGACCATACAGTAGACGCGAATTTTGTAAGCGGTTATCAACTTTCAACACACAAATTTTGTTATACCTAACGAGGGAAACCATTACAAGACAATACAATACGAATATTCTTTATTGAACACCAAAAAAAGTACAGTGACATTACAAAAATAAAAATCAGACAAAGAACAGTAGGTAATCGAAATAAACATGAAATGAGAATGTTGCGAAGATGTTTGGATGTTTGTTATTCAATCACCCAATAACAGCTTACGTATCGGATTTAGACGAAATTTTTCATTTAGAAAAATACTTATATTAAGATACGTTACTTAAATCTCGGTGATGTAATTTTTTGACGTCGAAGTATCTCGCCTTTCAAAAGGGCTTTAAAAAACGTCGCGCTTTAAAATGTTACCGTAACCTTTTTTAGGCCAAACTCTAAAATTAAGCCGTGGGTTAAAGTTAGCTATAAATATTTCACAAGATAATTAAGACTTAATACATACATCTCTCATGTATCATCTCTGTACCCACATAAATGGTTGTCTGGAAGAGATCTATTTTGAGCGATAAGACCGTCTATTGTCTACCTGAATTTTTATTTTTGTAATGTCACTGTACTGCTTTTGGTGATCAATAAAGAATATTTGTATTGAGAGAGAGAGACAGAGAGAGAGAGAGAGAGAGAGAGAGAGATGTTTATTTACACATATTCGATACACAGGAAATACAGTTGACAGGAAAAGATATAAATAAAAATCATCGAATAGTATTGTAGTAATAGTATTGTATTGTGTTGTATTGTATTGTATTGTATTGTATTGTACAAAAATAAACCATTCACATTACCTTTACCTCAAGTTATCCACTGTGCCTTTCGCTCCTAAGTCAGGGGAGAAGGGGGCATGTAATTATTTCTGTAAATGTGAAAACTTGGGAAGGGGAAGAGTTGCCAGATTAGCAGCGAGTTCAAACTAATTGCCGATGCTCCCTTTTCTCCTCAATTATTCAAGATACGCCCTTTAAAATGATTAAAAAATTACATAGAATATTACCGGTAATTAAAGAAAATTTCATAATTAGAATGCAAATTATTCACGTTCATCCTGTTTCCTGGAGATTCTTAAGTTTGTAAAGGAATATTATAATAGTATAGACTGGATACTGCCTTCCCCCCGCTGATATCGGCTTCCACTACCCCCCGTAGGCGACCAATCTTACTAATGTTATAAACTAGCTGTTGCCCGCGACTCCGTCTTCAAAGGCTTTATTTATCGCTATCCCGCGGGAACTATGCTATTTCCCAGAATAAAAAGTACCTACCCCATTAGTTGATCCAGGTTATAAACTGACTGTGTGCCAAAATCAGAATGCGTTGAAGCACTACAGACAGAGATGTACGGCCATAGTGAAACTTTGAGGGTTCGTTTGTATGACTACGGAACCTTAAAAATAATTAGCCTAATATACTCGTAGATGCAGCCATTCTGCCAAAATCAACCTAAAAATTGCAAGTAAAAATATTGTTTCAAGATCTTTTTTCTTAGTAAATTGAAACCCATTGCTCCGGAAAACTCGTGCAGAGCACAATTTTTTAAATTACAATTTATAGTTTAATACGTGCCTGCTAAAGTGCGCAGAATTGTTGCATAAAAGTGCACGAGCCTGCATAATAGAAGGGTGTTATAAAATAAAATTAACTTGATTGCATGATCACGCACTGACCCAGTAGGAAAACCTGTTCTTTTTGATACTTTTTAAATACCATGAGTAAAGAAATACAGTTAAATCTAGCTAATTAACTTAAAAGTTGTAGTGGTCTAGTTGGTTTGACCTATGGCCTTTTAAGCAGAGAGCCATGGGTTCGAGCCTGGGCTCTCATCTCAGAGTTTTTCGAAATTTACGTGCGAAGTTACACTTGAAATTTACCATGACTTTTTATGGTAAAAGAAAGAAAGAAAAAAAGAAAGAAAAACATTTATTCGTGACAAAGAACAAAAGAAACACCAAATACAAAAAGAGGAATCGGAAACAGATACTTATATTGTTACGAAATGGTCCCAACTCAGCATGTTGTCGGCCTTGCAGCCGACGCTGGTCTTCCGTTGGAACCAATCCGACAATTAACTAGGCAACAGCAGTAACACCGTAACAGTATAACCAAATAATAATAAAAATAATAATACATACACACATCTGAAAATATACAACACAAAACACGACTAATATAATAACAATTCAAAATAAAAATTAATTAAATGTACGACACTGTATGCATAGCCCCGATTGCCTTTGCCACTCTTTAAAGGAGCAAAACGAAAAAGAAAAAAAAAATACATCTATTTCGCAATAAGCGTAGCGTGGGCGCTAGGCTAGGGCCTAGGGACAGATTTTAATCCCTTAAATAATACAAAATAAAACGCGTAAATGGTAAGAAAAAACTACATATTTGCGAATCAACACTACCACTACACGCAGCAGTAGTGTTATAGTGAAAAAAAAGCCATACTAGTGCAGTGGTAACCAAATAAACAAAACAACGCACATGGCAGCAAAACGCAAAAGATTGTGAAAAACCTACACGAATGCGAAAAAAAAAACAATCGTATGTATGTATGTATGTAAACACTTTATTGTACATAAAACACAAAAATAATACAAAACAACACAACAAAACTAGTACAAAGGCGAACTTATCCCTAAAAGGGATCTTTTCAAGCTAACTTGGAATGAAAGGAAAAACTTAAAAAAAAAATCGTGTGTTTGAAGTTGCCAATCCGCACTGGGTCGGCGTGGGAACTGTGGCCCAATGCCTCTCATTTTGAGAGGAACCATATATTCTGCATTGAGACATATATTATGGGTTAAAAAGATGATGGTCAACGAGATATGCTGAACCAAGTATGACCTGGAACCACCACCACCTCAAGCAACCTGCTGCGCCCCTACTCCCAGCTTAATCAGACCTTTGTAGTAACCAGGGCCCAATTGCATAACAAAGTACAACTAATATTACAAGCGGAACTCTCGCTTCAGTTATATTAAGTAGAAAGGGAGTTCCGCTTGTAATATAAGTTGTACTTTGTTTTGCAATTGGGCCCTGAAGTGATCGTTTTCCTTAGACACATTATAAGTGTCGTTTTCATAAAAAAAATACGAAATTAAAGTCTTAATGAAAACAAAATCACGATCGCGTCCTTTGCGTAACGAAAGTAAGTCATACAAACTACATTATGTAACATTCGTTACACAAAAGAATCAATTACGGGACTACGGGATAATTCACACCAATTGACCTAGTCCCAAACTAAGCAAAGCTTGTACTATGGGTACTAGACAACGGATAAACATACTTATATAGATAAATACATACTTGAATACATATTAAACATCCAAGACTCGAGCACTAACATTCGTATTTTTCATAGAAATATCTGCCCCGACCGGGAATCGAACCCGGGACCTCAAGCTTCGTAGTCAGGTTCTCTAACAACTAGGCTCTCCGGCCGTCTAAAATAAAATTAAGTGTTTGTTAATTAAATCCCTTCATTGTGTTTTACATTTTTGAAAACGAGTCATTAATCTGTCAATAACCTCAATAAAATCCATGGTAAAAACCTACACTGCCGATTTATGGTAACTAAGAGCGCCATAATGTATGTCTCTCGTGCCACCATGCGATTTTGCTGCAGAAGCCATAAACGCCATGAATTACTTTATACCTTTTTTGCCCTATCGTTATTCCATTGTTATTATTACCGCCCACGTGAACCTGATATTAAAAGCACAGTAATAATAAGCTAAGGTGAAATGGTTTTTTGAAAATGTGTTTAGTTTTTGTGTTGATTTGGTTGGTTGCTTTCCATGACATAAAACTGATAACATGCCGATAATTCGTACGTAATGTCCATAAATATCTAACTCGTTTTACAAATGGTTGAAAAGTAGTTAAACACCTTTGATATAGATAGAGAGAGAGAGATTTGTTTATATATATTCGATAGATACTTAAGAAAAAATAATACATTTATTTTGTCAAGCCCCAACGCTATTTTTCAGTAGGACCCATAAAAAAAACTAAATACATTCTACACCGTGACGACACGAACGCCAGCGGAAAGTGTAGTACGCAACAAACCTAAGTATTATGATATTTTAAGATAATAATATTATTCTTGTTACCCACAATGAAATAGACGTGTATGTGTATATCTGCTAGCATTTTTGTCAAAAACTGCTGCACCGATTTTGAGTTTTTGATGCAGTTTTTTTTGCATTATATTAGTGGATACTGACCTGTAAATTTAGGGTGTTTTAGGGTGTTTTAGTTATATGATCATAAAAGCCACCAGAGGGCGCTGCTGTACCCATTATAAATTTCTTTTTTTTCTTAAATTACTTAAGAGGGTTTATACCTGCTGAGCTGGCAACGTTGCATTTTTGTTAGTTTTTCTCGATTATTCCATAAAAATTGAATGAAAATTAAAAATGTTTTGTATACAAATTGTTCTAATATATAAGTTAATGTGTCTACTGCAATAATAATTCGTAATAGACTTTAATTTTCTTTAAAAACAAACAAATTATTACCTAACGGTTTTTAAAGAAAATAAAAGTCTTATCACGAATTATTATTGCAGTAGACACATTAACTTATATATTAAAACAATTTGTATACAAAACATTTTTAATTTTCATTCAATTTGTATGGAATAATCGAGAAAAACTAACAAAAATGCAACGTTGCCAGCTCAGCATGTATAAACCCTCTTAACCTATGTCAATGAGATTTTTGCATTGCACTCTTTTTAAAGACCCGCTTTTGTTTTTATTTATTGTTTTCGGGGATAGCTGCATTTATTTTTCTTTTCTTGGCACGCAACCCTAAAAATACTCTTAATGTAATAACTATAGACTGAGCCTTAGAAAATAAACGCACCCACTTATAATGATAACATCAATTTACTTACAAAATTGCTTCCACTTACAAAATTATTTTGATACAAAGAACTTGATAAATATTAAACAAAGGCGCTTAATATTTATCAAGGAGTATTTGCTCCTTATTACATTAACGTTACGTAGTTAGGATAAATTAGAAATATATTTTTTCTGTAAGTGGCATGCTCTCGTTTCGGAGGCCATTGGGTCACTGAGCCAAACTAGTTAGTTAGTTACCTAGTTATTTTTTCTGTATTGGAAATAATTAAACTTGAAAGTCGTCTCGACAAGTATTTACGTAAAATATTTCAGACAGTTTATATTTTTGTACTAGTTAATAGAGTACCTCAGTAAATTAGGAAAACGCCTACGAACCAAACGTAGTCTCACACGTACAGTTAAGGAAATAAAATCGCATCACCAGAGAATTTGAATTTTGTTGCGAAAACAACTCTATCTTTTTTTACCCCCGACACAAAAAGTGTGTTATAAGTTTGACCGCTATGTGTGTGTGTGTGTGTGTGTGAACGGATTTGGATGCGGTTTTTATTTGTAAGCAGGTTTCGTGGCGATGGTTCTTAGACAAGTTTTATCAAAATCGGTTCAGACGTTTCAAAGTTATCAGCTCTTTTGTTAGCTGTGGAAGGGATCATAGACGCATAATGGGCATTAACTTTTTTTTTTCTATTTATAGTTATTCTTTCTTCTAGGTAATAAAAATAAAACCACGAGATAAAGCTAGTAAAGAAAAAGATTTACTGATAATGAAGTACGATATCTCTAAGTGCTTGTATATAGTATATTCCGCTCGTTATTCTCGGTGAAACTAGTAGCAGCTTGTGTAAGGTCTGTCCGGATCACTACCACCATCTTATTCGCTAATCCTGCCGCCTAGCAGCAATGCTTGCACTGCTGTGTGCCAGCGTACAGAGTAAGACAGTTGAAAGATAGAGAGAAAAGAGACATTTATTTATAAATACTCGATGCGCAGGAAAAATGCATGGAATAGTTTTAACATGAGTTCCGTTTAGTCCTATTAGTAGGAATAAACAGACAGAAAATTCTGTTTAGTTCTGCTAATAGGACTTAACGGACAAAATTATCCGTTTAGTACCACAAGTAGAGCTAAACGGAATGACTGTATTAGGCAACCCACGCTAGGGTGTATCATTTTTCAAAATTTTTGATTTTTCTTTGACTTTGCTCGAATTCTTGTTTCCACTCATATGTAAAGTTCATACGCCAAAAATCAGTAAAATCGATTATCATCTAAAGGTTGCACAGTTTGATGACTTTTATGTCAAGTAATTGATATCGGTAAATTTACAAGTTTATTATCTGAAGTGGAGGGTTATAAGTGAGTTAAGTGTGTCGTTTAAAAGATTGAAGCATATTTTAACGTATATAATAATATGAATAGTCAACGACGAATTCGGTTACTCGAGAGGTTTCCTTGTGATATTTTGTTAGGAGCTGGACTTCCTTCCAAGGAACATGTGCTGTTGAAACTCTTTCGGACGCCACTAAGTAGACAAGTATTAAACTGCAAGAAGTGTGGAAGAAGGCTAATATATATGTCAAGACAGTAACTGTTTGAGCTAACATTTAATAACTTTATAGGGAACACTTACCATAATTTGTTAACGTTTTCCTTAGAAATTATCCGAAAGCGTAAGAGACAAGACAAAGTGGATGCTTATAAAATGTAGCATTATAAATTGATTAAAGCAATCAACATGACAGTGACCTTGGACCAAGAATGCCCTTCATTAAGTAGTCATCAAGTCATGAAGACGATGAAAATAATTCTATTCTCTGTACCACCAGCAAAAATGTCACGTCCTATTTATAAGTAAACTAAAATCTCTCGATTGGACACTCATAGCTGCATAGGACCACGAACAACTCTCCACTCGGCCAGCTAGTGCTTCGTTTATTACAGTTGTTAAAAGCCTTGGTCACGATGTCTCAGATGTTTCTATATCGTCGTCTACTATTCATCGAGCTCGGGTGACCAAAAGAAGCGATATGGCTCAAAAAATTTAAGCGTCATCCACCTTTACTCTAACATTGAAACAGTAAATTGTTGCCATCAATCGTATCCTGTAAGATTCTAGAAGACAGAGTAACTATTCTTTATTTAATGATTCGATCAGAGACGAATAGCAGAAACGAGCATGCAACAGAAAATGCGTGGTCAAGCGAACCAAAGATGAGGTTGTAACTTGTGTAGCCTAAGTAGTAAATTATTTATTGAGTACTTTATGTTCTATTTTATGCTTAATTTAATTTTCTTTCACTTAAAAACGATGTGTGGCTACCATAGTGTGCTATTTTTAATAAAAGTAATTACTTCTTTTTTTTAATGAACTAAAACAATTACTTTGCTCACCCGCGACCAAGGTCAAGGTGAAGGTCGCGGGTGAGCAAAGTAATTGTTTTAGTTCATTAATATGGACCTCCGCAAAGTAACGCCTGATTCAATAAATTCTTTTTTTTATTCTTATTTATAGCTCTTCATTCTGTGCAACCTCTAAACATGGTCCAATCCACTTGAAATTTGGAAAATATTAGTGTCCGACCGAAACACGATTTTTAGCCGAAACCGAAACCGAAACCGAATATTCGTTTTTTTTTCTGATTTCGGCCGAAACCGAAACCGAAACCGAAATTTTTGAAGACGTATCATATCAAACAAAATATTCAAAATTACTGTACAGATCGTAAGGAAAAGGTTATTGCAAGGATTTCTTATATGAGAACAGTTACTTTTTTTGTTAAACAAAATAAAAAACGTTTAGTTTTAATGAAAAATGTCTTGGCATAGGTATTATATTATTCAAAACAAACAACCTATTCTTATCACGTCTAAACTAAATTCACAATCCTAATATCAAACGTATTGTTTATTAATCACAGCATAAAATGCAGTAACAAATAAAATAAATAAAATAAATAAATATTAGGGGACAATCTTACACAAATCGACCTAGTCCCAAACTAAGCAACATATACAAGTATAATGGGTACTAGACGACGATAAACATACTTATATAGATAAATAAATACTTAAATACATAGAAAACATCCATAACTCAGGAACAAATATTCGTGCTCATCACACAAATAAATGCCCTTACCGGGATTTGAACCCAGGACATCTTGCTTCGTAGGCAGGGTCACTACCAACTAGGCTAAAGCGGTCGCCAAACAGATTCTAAAAAGTAAATAATAATTTAATAAATAAACAACACTCATATATACTACTGTCGCTGGTCCCAGCTGGGCCGGCCGCCGATGCATTACCTATACCTACCCGGCCGAGCGTGTCCGAATTAAGCCGAGCGCTCCCGATGCGAGAGCCGCGAGAGGCCGCGATGTAATTTCGGCCCGGCCGAAGGTTTCGGCCGGATTCAGGCCGAAACCGAAACCTCGGCCGAAATCACTTTTTTGGCCGAAATTGGCCGAAACCGAAACCGAAACCGAAACTTCGGTCGGACACTAGAAAATATTCTATTAACATAAGCTAGAACCGGAAGCTGAGCAAAGTCAGAAAAAATATCACAAAAATTTTTTTCACCTACAAAAGTGAAACACCCTAACCCACGCGGGGCTCCTATTTCTGGGCGGTCTGTCCTTCGGACATCTGAGGATGGGTACCTAACGAACCTAACCTACCTATTAATGTGTAAAAATATCTAACCAGCCCTATTTCGTGCCAGTAGTGTTGGGACTAACCGGATTATTTCGTCCGTTTAGTGCTATTAATATTCGTGCCAGAAGTAGTAGGAGTAAATGGATTATTTCGTCCGTTTAGTCCTATTACTTAGTAGGTCTGAACGTTAGACCAAAATGGACGATACGTCTAACCATTAAAGCTCTCTAGGTTTACAATGAATCAGCAAGCCTCTGGTGTTGCAGGTGTACAGTCAAGGAATTTTATTTCCTACCCACCTAAGTTTGAATATCGTACGGCAAACTGTCACCATAAGAGCTAGCAACGATGTTGTTTTGACGTGTTCCAATTGACATTTCGACCTTAATGCATTGCGAATATTACACGACATTTTTACAAAAAGGGTAGGGAATTAAATTTCTTGACTGTACGGTGGGCTGCAAAAGTACATGGACACCTCGGGGCGATAATCGCGTGAGCGCTCGCGCGCGCTGGTATTTGATTAACATCAAACGATCAAACACTGCTCACGCGATTTTCGCCCCGAGATGTCCATGCACTTTTGCAGCCCATCGTACACCGGTGGTGATACTCTGCTCACTTACCGTTAAATAACACACTTGCTCATTTGCCACTCAAATTCATTAAAAATCGCTATTAGGAAGTAAACCGAACAAACCGCGTGTCAGCAGCATTTATACAACAATTTATCTCCACTATCAAAACGTAAAGTTTTTCTCTACATTCTATTGTTTTAATAGGCGCGTATTTTTCTGACTGTAACAAAATAGCAGTTTATGTGGATTGGCCGTTGTCCAAAATCCAAGTCTTGTATCAGGCAGCAGTACTGTTTAACGTAAAGGACAAGTTAAAAGAGATAGCGTTTAAGTATTCTATTTCGATTTTTGACCATCACTTTATCGTGGTTGATCTTAGGGTGGGTCTAGATTTTTTTACATTTTAGCGTAGGTATTATATTGCTAAAATATCGACGATTATTATGAAACTCGCCGTATCTAAATCTGATCTTGATACACGGTGCTGTGCGACAGCGGCGCTAAAATAATACAAAATTGTGGAGCAGAAAGAAGAAGAGAAGAGAAAAAAGAAGGTCGGCCAAATAAGTGATCTACTTTTATTCAAGTTTCAATCATAATGAATTATGTAGCTCAGTCTCAGCTCCGAGTTGTTTTGTGACGTGCAAACGACACTCCAAATATGCCGTGGTATCTTAGTGGTTTAACCTATTGCCTCTCAAACAGAAGTTTGTGGGTTCATCATCATCATCATCATGTGGGTTCGAACCTTTACATTTTGAAGTGAAACTTCTAATGCGACTTCCAACAAGGTCGCGTTAAACGTTTAACGCTACCATGGAGGGGGTATGAAAGCATTAGTATATGTACTGCCGAAGCAAGTAATCTCGCATTGTATATATACTAACGGATGTTAAAAACTTCGACAGTGCGATGCAGAACTCATACTGTCTGTGCAAATTTGTATGAGACTTGATAAAAGCGCCATCTAGTGAGTAATTTAAACACATAGATGCATAAGTAAGTTATTGCAATAAGGTTCACATTGATGTATAAGTGCCTTTTTCATTATCACATTACGAAGTTTCACTTCTTCCGCGCGGAGGAGCTGCACGCACGATTTTAATCTTTAGATTTTTCGGAACTTATGTGTCAAGTTACATTTGAAATTCATAATTAACTTTTCATTGAAGGAAAAAAAAGCTTAGGAAATCTGAATATTATACTTGCAAAACTGTTCAATGGTGCGTGTGAAGTTTTCCGTACTAGGCCCGCATGAGAACTACAGTTCACTACCTCTCAATTTGAGAAAAGACATGGCATCAGCAGTGGGATGTGTATAGAGAGGAAATGAAATGATCATAATTTGGCCGATCGTACCATCTTTTCATAGACGTCATCTCGGAGTGCGGGTTTTCTGCGAAAAAACACACTTTCTTTCTTTTTCGTCTGGTAGCTGAAAAACAAAGTAAAGGGTTGTAGTTTGTAGTTATTATTTGAAAAAAAAAATATTGCAACAAATCTAATGTATCGTCTAAATGATTTAAATCGCTTTTATCTTGTGTTTTGTGCCACGGGAAAAACTAACGCAGCCCTAATTTGAGAGCTCGCGCGAATGTGTGGAATATATTTTTTTGGTCGCAGCTTTGATTCACTGCCGAAAGGGTTTGTTTATTGAATTGCTTTGCGAATTCCAATGTTTATTCTGCGGCTTTTATGGAGATAATAAACTTGAGACGCTTCAGTTTTTGGTAAAAAACAATTCGCCGCTACGACTAATACTTTACTAGACCAGAACTTTGGAGTGAAATAGGGGTAGATTCTTAACACTTAGTCTTTAAGAGATGATGCCGCATGAGAAAATGCTTCACCCGTGGACAAGAAAAACATCAGAAAATTCTTGTGCGTTACTATTTTTGGAATGAGATACCACATGAGCCAGTAATTTCACCGGCTTACTCTCCAAGCTGAGACACAGAAGAAGGAATACTGGTAGTCGGCGGCAGGATTAGAAAGTAAGATGGTGATGCGATCTGGATGGATCTTGCATAAGGTCCTGCTATCATACTACGGTGAGTTTCCCGAAGTTTAATTTTCGAGGCCATTGTAGCCTCTTTCTAGTGGTTGCCTTGTTAGATGATGCTAATGCACGGTCACCAGTTCCTCTACCATGAGTTTACACTAGTTTACGTGACCGTACTCGCTAGCGACGGCGTAAATTATTTGTATGGAGAATTGTACAGCGCCTCTAGCGGTCACTTACGGAAGTACAATTCTCCATACAAATCGTTTACGCCGTCGCTAGCGAGTACGGTCACTGTGAACTAGTGCAAACTCATGGTAGAGGTACTGAGGTCTACGAGCGATGCACCCTGCTGCCCACTGCCACTTGAGTCTGGCGATTATTTGAGCCATGCCATGCCTGTGCCTTTAGCTCTTGCACGAATTTCCTCATTTCTAAAGCAAACGCAGAGAAACTCCAAACGTAGCCCTTTCAATCGCCCTTTGAGTAGCCTTGAGCGTTCTTGTGAGGCGCATCGTTAGCGGCCACGTCTCAGTCTTAGTCAAAAAAAAGAAGCCTAAAAGAATATTCAATCGCAAATCTTTACTAACCAAAGTTTTTATGCGAGCTTAAATGATTGGACTGTTTCATTCCGGGTCCTTCTCTGCTAGATTTTACTGAATCAGTGGTAGACTCATCGAAGTGTTTGTTATTCTACAAAGATATTTCGACTTATACTTTGTTTTGTTTTAGCATTTAGAAAGATGGTAAGCGACTTTGGCGTTTATTTTTATTGGAAAACCCTTTTGAAAAATAAGTCACAGCTTATGTGTAACAATTTGAAAGGAAATATTTATGGTCATTTATGTACACTCTTTTGATTTCATAATTAATAGTTACTATTTTTTAAAAGCGTTTTTCAATAAAAAGACTCGTCAAGATTGTTTACCTTATTTCTAATGCTTAAAAAAAACGAAGTATAGACTTGGACAGATTTTTTTTTATATAAGAGGTGGCAAACGAGCAGACGGGTCACCTGATGGAAAGCGATCACTGTCGCCCATGGACACCCGCAACACGGGGGGCATCACAGGTGCGTTGCCGACCCTTTTAGGAATTGGTAGGCTCGTTTTTTAAAGATCCCTAAGTTGTAACGCTCCGGGAATGCTGCCGCAGAAAACTGATTCCAGATCTTTGTCGTGCGAGGAAAGAAGTTTCGCTTAAAACGCACGGTACTAGAATGCCAATCATCAAGATGGTGAGGATGGAAAGACAAACGGTTCCTCGAAGTGCGGTAGTGGAATTTAGCCGCAGGCAGCAATTCGAACAGTTCGTCAGAACACTCCCCATGATAGATACGGTATAATATACAGAGAGACGCCACATCCCTCCGCAAAGTCAAAGGATCGAGTAGGCCAGAGAGTGCCTGATTACCGACAAATCGAGCAGCTCTACGTTGGATGCGGTCAAATGGAAGAATTTGGTACTTGGGTGCCCCAGCCCAGAGGTGAGAGCAGTACTCCATGTGCGGCCTAACCTGCGCCTTATAAAGTTGTAAGCGATGGGCTGGCGAGAAGTACCGTCCCGCTCTATTAAGCACCCCCAATTTTTTAGAAGCTAACTTAGCTTTGCCTTCCAAATGACCACGAAACTGAACATCATCACAGGTGCGTTGCCGACCCTTTTAGGAATTGGTAGGTTTATTTAGATAAAATTCGATGTGTGGATAGTAGGATCATGAAAATTACACACATGCTATATTTTTAAACATTTTTAAGTAATAAAGCATCCCACACAAAGAAATAAAGCGTATTTTTTAGGAAAACATGCGCTCATTATTGTTTTATGTTCTCAAACATAATAATCAAATCAGTAATAACTAGCAATTTGTTTCAAAATAAAATTTAAAGTGTTTAGTCACTTTCAGTAGGTACTTTGGAGGTCATCTCTTTACATAGGTTGAGATTCGGCAGCTAAAAAAAATAGATGTCTTAACAGACTACTTTGTAACATTAGGTATATCAAAATAAATCAAATTATAGCCGGACAGTTGGGTACCTTTCTTTGTAAGTGAAGGTAAATGAAATTCTCGTCGGATGTTCTTCATACAACTTAAATCTTAACCACAACTTTCGAGAATTGTCATTATGAATTTAAGAAAATCCCGAAATATCAATGACACTGCCAGACCTCATAAGGTCTGGTTAGTCCAGTTTTCGCGAGCAAAGCCCCAAAGCCCTGGTTTTAAATAAAATAAAAAAAAAACACAGAAGAACTCGGCACAGAAAAAGGAATATGGTTATATAAACGCTTCTATCTCGCTTACGGACGAAAATTTCAGTGTCAACGTCGGGGACTCGCAGTTTTTCCAGTTTCCGTTTGTCCCCTCCATTGTTCCAGGCTTTATCAATCTAAACGACAGTGTTATTCCCAAATGTTGGCATTCGCCCAGATGGGAAGTGAATGTAACGGGAAGAAGGAACGGTTGCGCGTTTAACGCCGTCGTTTGAACGTTTTGGTGGATTACGAAGTGTTTTCGAAGTTAGTAATTGCAATTATTCTGTAGTTATGTATGTTTTAGAACGTATTAGTTTTATACAGACAGACTGGGATGATGATGATTAGTTTTATATTTACAAACGAGTACCTAACGTAATTGACTGGCAGGCGGAAAATGCTCACCTAAACTGCTGGAGCCAATGACTTAAAAATTTTCAAAAATATGCTTTGAGTATCATACCTAAAGGTGCACTTAAAATAGATGGGACTTTACGAAATTTTTATTTTTCCATAAGAAAAAAGCACGAAGCAAATAAAGGCTTATAACTAAATGCACACCTCAATTTAATAAATCACCAAGCTACCAACAACCTCGGAAACCGAATTAAAATTGAATCAATAAATTACTTTCTACCTATGCAATTAACAGTTTTAATTAAAAGTGACACCGCTGATCCTATTTTGCCTGTACTAAGTTGCTAGTGTAGTTTTATTTTGCAACGGAACCCGCTGCGCAGTTTGGTTTTGTGTGTAATTTTTAATTTCGATTGCTTTTTTTGAACAGAAGGGTTCTCCGTTTTATATTCTGCGATACAGGCTTAGCGTCGCTGATAATTTTAGATTGCATTTAACATAAACTGAGTTTAAGTGGACTATGTGATTATGTTAATCTTGTTAAGTGTTGTGATTTTATGTTAATCTTGTTTTTTTTGCCTGTGGTAGTGTCCCACTGCTGGGCAAAGGCCTCCAAAATAAAACTTCATTTGACATGTGAAATGTCCCCTTAAAGTAAACGGAAATCGAATAACTTAATTTTTTTAAAAACCCCCCAAGCCCCCCATCGGAATTAAGTCTAAGGTCCCTTTCGCAGCATACAAAAGAGCTGATGATAACTTTGAAACGGCAATTTTGATGAAACATGTCAATGATGCCATAGACAAACACACACAGACCGACTCACACACACACACACACACACACACACACACACACACACACACAAAGCGGTCAAACTTATAACACCCCTTTTTTTGTGTCGGGGGTAAAAATGGTGTTGTCTGTGGCGTTACTTTTAGTAGAGGTAGGTATCTACTCTAACTTGTTTTGCTCTCCAAACCTATCCATTATGTTCCATCCTTCAACACCGTGACATTCCAAACTATTAAATAATATAGTACCCAGACTTTGCGGGAAACTTCGAATCCGTATGATAAAATATTAACACAATGAGTGACATTTGAAATTCTGTGGGCGCGCAAACTGCTCTTTGTACGAACCCAACGCAGATGTTTGCGTAAACTAGACGATTATTAAATAACACTGTAGACACACGAACTTGAGAATTGAAGAGCGAATACTCGTAAAAGCAGGAATCTTGCTAAATAATGGTGGTTATGGTCGCAAAGGAAGATCAGCGCCGTTCGCAAGATTGACAATCTTGTACTGTTTTGGGACCATTTTGTGACACAGGCATGTTATTTTTGTATTGTTTTATTTTTACTTTTATTGTTTTTTTTTATCAATGTTAACCATTTTTTGTCAAAAGAAAATATTTCTTTCTTTTCTTTCTAATATAATAATTGTGAGAATGTGCAGAAACACAAAACTTACACACAGACAAAAACATGGTTGTTTTTTCCTCTTCTGTCAATTAAGTTTATTATTATACTAGCTGCCCGACGCGGCTTCGCACGGATGCATCTAATAATTAAAAATAAGCTTTTTT
This sequence comes from Archips crataeganus, assembly GCA_947859365.1. Lineage (NCBI taxonomy): Eukaryota > Metazoa > Arthropoda > Insecta > Lepidoptera > Tortricidae > Archips > Archips crataeganus. Next base: position 6,847,642 of record OX402068.1, read on the forward strand.
TCATAAAAATCTTCATTTAATAGTTACAAGCACAACAAAAAAAGAATTAAGTAGACATAGATGCAGCTGTTGTGAAGTCATTTTATACTCGTTCGTTCGTACATTTTCTGCAATTGATTTTCCTTTATATAGATAGATTATATTGCCTATCGAAGTCAAAGTCAAAGTAACTTTATTAAAAATAGGCTATATAACCAGTACTTATGAATGTGTGTTGTGGTTTGGAAAAATCCTGTTGAGGAGAATCCAGCAAGAAACTCAAAAAGGTATATTTTTTCAAACAGATCTACAATGTTATTAAGTTTCATAAATCTAAAGTATTGCTTACACAAATAAATATTAAGTATTTAACACAACAATATATAAGGTACTAAAGATTAGGCAGCCTTACCTTTACCCCAAACATTTTGCTAGCGATCCCACAAAATATAATCGACGACATACAAATAGCTATTTGAACCGAATCCATAAACAGATTCGACAAACGCTTACACCATGTGTTGCCGAACGTTCCGAAAACGTTTGACAAATTGACTTTACCGATCATCCGTATAAATCCAACCCTATCTTCTTCAAATAAAGGTGGCATGACGCGCAAAGACATCCCGGTTTCCCTGTAATGATGACCTTTTATGCACGCCCGGAGAAGGTCTAAGACTGAATCAATGTCGGCAACTGATGTAAGATGCCTGTCAGATTTAAATCAACAATTCAATGGAAATGGCGTAGTTTCTGCCTTTCGGTAAACCGAAACTGTTTTGGTTTGATTGTAATCTTAATAGAAGCTCCTAGAAGGTCAATTAGTTGAAGGGTTAATGGTGAAATAGGTAAGTTATTACTCGCTGTCCGTCCTAAGGTGATATTGTGATATAGAATTATTATTTCACTATCTATTACTTGCCACTTGTGTTCCGCGGGAATTTCGCACTTTTCACAGGTAAAAAATGGATGCATAACGTAGCGTAACGGTCGGCAGGAAAACTTAAAATATATTAGATAAGAAAAGATAAGATAAGATAAGATAAGATAACATAACTTATTCAAATTATTTCAGTACAAATAACTAGAAATACGATTATTTTACAAAAGGCCTACCTACGTAACACGTATATTATTGGACGATATAACGATCAAGAGATATAATGAACTTTTAGTATAACAATATTTGGTATATTATGATATGCTCTAACTATCGTCCTTTATAACGAATTTGGATTATATATAATAATGTTTGTTATATAGGTAATATGGTATAACGTACGTCATGTGATATAACTATGTTCGATATAAGTACTGGTGTAATCTGTAATAAAGTATCTTAGAACACAATATTTATATAATAATCATACAATACACTATGCCATCCTGTCTTTTCACCGAAAATATTTATCCCAACGGTTTTGCTTTTCTGAAACTGTAAATTATCGAAGATATAATTAAGGACTATCCTGTAAAACCCCATAAGTTAGTTAAGGTTAGTTTTATAATAATCCAGAATAGTTTACTCTTTCAGAAAAAAAAACAGTTGGGAAATTAAACAGTTGAGATAAAATATTTTGGGAGAACTCATTATACCACTAATATATAAGTATTTATAACATGCTTTACATCTTATCTTTTATACTCATTTAACATTACATTTATCGAAATTATCTATTTAGTTGTTATATCCAGTGAAAATACATCATATTAAGTTCTTATACCGATCATTGCACACCCATATGATGAATTTAAAACGAAACTATCAGCTATGTAAGTTTTACAATTCATACAAAAAAAATGTAATCGTCGATCAAAACTTGATATTGAATTACTACATAACACCGCGCGGCTTGACATGCACTTAACCGATTTTCTAAACACACCTTCTATACATTCCAATAACACTTGGCACGTTTCTTTGAAAGTTGGAATCAAACGGTCCTAGAAGTAAGTTGGTGTCAGGCAAATTACTTACGAAGCGTTTTCGAATCAGAATAGACGCGGTCTTTTCGCCGGCGCTGCCGCAGACTCCATTACTCTTATTACTAACTTTTAGCCGTCAGCCACATAAGCGGAGTGAATATCCAAAGCAAGCCATAGGTTTTTTGAGTAGAGAATTTTACGGGTTTAGAACGAGAAATCTATACACATAAAAATAAAAATCTTGACTCACTGACTGACTCACTGACTAATGAGTCAATTGGCCAACCTAAACCCCTGGTCCTAGAAGGATTAAATTTTGCATAGAAATTGTCCTTACGATGTTCTATAAGGAATAAGGACGGATTTGTTGAAATTCCCAGGGAAGAGAGAATAAATGGAATTTATACATTCCAATCAATGGGACCTTATCTCCGTAATTACGAGACTCTCCAAATTCAGCATAAAAGAAGGTGATTATAACAATAAGAAACTTATTTCAGGATTTTGGAAATTCTCATGGGATAAGGAAAAGACGGGAATTAATTATGTTTAGGTACTAATTGATACCGATGATGATGATGGATTAAAGGATGTTGTTTCTTGTGAGATTTATTTTTTGCTATATTCATTGAAAGACATGAAGTTTGTCACGCAGATGAAGTCACGGGCAGAAAATAGTACGTGAACATACAGAAAAAGCAATTGATTGACTCATGCACTACTTACGGAGAATGATATCAATGAATAAACTACACCAGTACTAAAAACTAAAGTACTCAAAAAGTAAAGTACTCTGGTAAAGGAGGAACCAGATGAAGACGAAGTAACAAAATGGCGTCAGTCTTAGTATAAAAAGTGTTTTAAAATAAATCCCATTTTTCACCCCACAGGCCACACGTTTCCGAGTATCCACCTTAGGGTGGCTATTTTAGGGTAGTTAAACGGAATTAGTCGCAATAATTTTAGCAGTCTGTGTATGTAAATTTTTATTAATTCACTTTGAAATGCACCACCGTGTGTGTCCGTAGCTTTATAAAGCTGTTGTGGGGATGCGTCGGAATCAGCTTTACTGTTTCAATTTGGCGGAGTGAAAGAGTTGGCGCCGCAAGCCGGAGTTACAACCGTTTAGTGGAATTTAGGTTATGGCTTTTTGTTATTCTTTTGGTCGAAGTAATGTTATTGTGGTCACTGCTTTATTGAAAGCAGTTTGTGGGTAAGTTGACACCCAATATGGGGCTATGTTGACTTAAATAATCCGATAAAACCTAGTCAATGGAAATGATTATTATGGTCGGTGTTAAGATTTAAGTACGCTAATAAGCGTATCTAATGCGAAATATCAAGGTTTAAACTTGCTAAAATCGTCTTTATTACGGAAAGATAAATCTTAGCCCTTCAAGGTGATTAGTGTAGGGTCAGCGTCATAAATAAGTGATCACTTCTGAACTTTGTCACTTAAACGTCATGTTTGAAAAGCCATACTAAATTATGTAACGATTGAAAGCGACAAGGTACAAAAGTGATCACTTATTTATGACGTTGACTGTACTAGAAAAACATCATTTCAGAAAAGGATTTTTAATTAGCTCTTCGTCCATACTAGTTTATTGGCCTTTACCACTTATAGATATTTTATAATAAAATCGACTCGATAGCCATTTTTCATATCATTTAAGTATTTAAAATATTTCGATTTAATAAACACACAGCTTTAGTCCGTGTGATCAGTGTTATTCAGAATCATGTTTTAGAGCCCAGTTCACACTAATCATCATCATCGTTCCAGCTTATAATGTCCCACTACAAGTTACAAGCTTCCTCTCAGAATGAGAAGATTTGGCCCGGAGTTTCAACGCGGGCCCAGTGCAGATTGGAAAATCCACTCACACAGTCATACTCGTAGCAATTGGTGTGAATAAGTTTTGAATACAGATGGCTAGTTCTTATCCTGAAGGAATAAAACCGGCCAAGAGCGTGTCGGACATGCACAAGGTAGGGTTCCGTAGCCATTACAAAAAAATCAAGTAATATTTTTCTAAGGATTTCGTATGTGTACGGAATCATCCAAGTTTAGGTATGTTTTATACCTTAGGCTACTATTTACTCTTAAACTACAAATAATTTCCAAGCAATCTTAGCCGCTACAATTTTCCTAGTAAAAATAATATATTTACTACCATTCTGAATTTTTTCAAATTTTTCCACCTAACAGTTTAGATTTTAGAGGGGGGGGACGCTCGATTTTAATGAAATTTTTCACTTTAAAGTTGAATATTTCGCAAACAGATCACTGAATAGAAAAATCATGTTAGCAACCCTGCAATGGTTTTAAAAGACCTATCCAACGATACCCCATACTATAGGATTAGTCGAGAAAAGAAAAATCACCCCCCCTTTACGTCTATGGGAGATACCCTAAAAAAAAATATTTTTTTATTTTTTATTTTACCACTTTGCTGGCGTGACTGATATGTATATTCATGCCAAATTACAGCTTTCTAATACTAACGATCTCTGAGCTTAGCCGCGGACAGACAGACAGACAGACAGACAGACGGACAGACATGGCGAAACTATAAGGGTTCCTATTTGACTACGGAACCCTAAAAATGGGAATAGATGAAGTAAATAGATAAACGAATAAGGGGTTTAACCACCATTTTGTGAGAAAAGCTCTGCATTAAGGAATGGCTCAAATATAGGCGAGAGATAAACATTTAATGCTTATAAAATTTATTGAAATGCGGCTCAGAGCGTTAGGAAGAATTCAAGCAAGATTTCTGTCACGTCCGTTGCATTTGAAGAGCGTTGTTTATTCAGTAGAAAAGTGGACAATGTTTATAGGCATACCTGTTTATACTAAATGCATCTTTAGAAGAAATGGCGCGTTATTTATTTGAGAAAGCAAAAATAAAAAGTATTTTTTTAATTGCATGTTTTTGCCTGGTCAAACCTTCAATACGATTTTGTATAATATATGTATATAAGTATATATATACAAGAATTGCTCGTTTAAAGGTATTAGAATAGATAGATAATGATAATGGCATTAACAAAACGATCATGTCAGCATGAAAATCATCATGATCAAAGATCAGTCGTAAAAAAAATCGCATAAGGTAGTGACCCTGCCTACGAAGCAAGAGGTCCTGGGTTCGAATCCCGGTAAGGGCATTTATTTGTGTGATGAGCACGAATATTTGTTCCTGAGTTATGGATGTTTTCTATGTATTTAAGTATTTATTTATCTATATAAGTATGTTTAACGTCGTCTAGTACCCATAGTACAAGCTTTGCTTAGTTTGGGACTAGGTCGATTTGTGTAAGATGGTCCCCTAATATTTATTTTATTTTATTTTAAGTAAGTGTATTTGGATACCACTGATTGTCAAAATACATTGTTGAAAATATTTTTCGTCTCAAGTAAAAACTGAACTGCCAACAATCATAAAATTTTAGCATTTCAATAAGAACAAAACATCACGCCAGCGTTAAAATTACGCGCTCCCCTTAATACAGGTTGATTATAACAATTCAATTTTATATTTCCCACCTGCTAAAATGGAAAACATTTTCGCTGTAAAAATGAAACGATTCTACGTGACCATTAACTTTGTTGCCGTTCCACTTCACGTCGCGGTGTTTCCGCCACCTACTTTTCTATCGGTAGGGCAAATACGTGCGTATTTTTATCTTATTTTGCTTTAAGTGATGTTATATTCAGTACCCCTACCATGAGTTACACTAGTTTACAGTGACCGTACTCGCTAGCGACGGCGTAAATGATTTGTATGGAGAATTGTACTTCCGTAAGTGACCGCTAGAGGCGCTGTACACAATTCTCCATACAAATCATTTACGCCGTCGCTAGCGAGTACGGTCACTGTAAACTATACCTTGACAAGCTCGTGCGCGGCGCTCGGCGGAACCCTGTCGCAGGGAGCATCTGCTGTCCTTAACAAGATTGTTTTTAATAAGTACGGCAAACGCTGACTGCGACAGGGTTCCGCGGAGTGTCGCGCACGAGCTTGTCGGACTATTAGTGTAACTCATGGTAGAGGTACAGGGCTCCATACGGGTACAGTGGGGGCACAAAAATCAATACAGCTATCGCGTCAAATATTGTCATTGTTAGTGGCATAGTGTCTAGATGTTTTTCAAGTCTTCGTAACGTGCATTATATATTTATGTATGACCTTGGTAGCACGTACCCAACTTGTATGGTCATTTATGATACAAAATTGGCATAAAACTAACCCAATAAATAAATAAAATAAATAAATATGAGGGGACAATCTTACACAAATCGACCTAGTCCCAAACTAAGCAAAGCTTGTACTATGGGTACTAGACGACGATAAACATACTTATACATATAAATAAATACTTAAATACATAGAAAACATCCATAACTCAGGAACAAATATTCGTGCTCATCACAGAAATAAATGCCCTTACCGGGATTCGAACTCAGAACCTCTTGCTTCGTGGGCAGGGTCACTAACAACTACGCTAAAGCGGTCGTTAAATCTGTAGATTATATGATAAAAAAGTTTTACAGAATTGAATGATATTTTTTGGTGGTCCACATCGATTTAAGATATTCTCGTTAGTAAAACCATTTAATTTAGACACCACTACTATTATGATTTTGCTTTTCAAAAGCCGCACTGAAGCGAATTAAAAGTTAAATTTTACGACTTAAATTCAAATAAGTACATTGTTTTTATTAGAGTTCCCGAAGTGTCACAAACGGAACCCGATTACTGTGTCCGTTTGTCTGTCTACACAGCTCAAAATTATACGTAATTGCCCCTACCATAACAAGTAAAAAAATAAAATTAAACTAAAATTTCATGTAAGAAAAGTATTATTTTCGTTTTTGTTGTATATCGTATAAACATAAAAACCATAGAATGATAATTTAAAGTATGAATAAACTGTCAAGCGTGAAATGGCCGAAGGGAAAAAATTAAACCTTGGTAATTTGTCTGCTATTCCACTTTATCAACTGAAACAGGTACCTGGATGCGTACTGAATCCGACTTGAACTTGGCTATTCTTTAAACATTAATTGTACATACTTGAAAATCAAACTTACAGAACGAACAGCACAATACAGGGTGTAACAAAGCGAATACAAAATCGAATCGTCAACTCGTCACCGCGCGACACTTATTGGTTAGACTCTCTCCCAATTCAAAATGGAGTATATCACCCTGACGTTAGAGTAGTTTGCAGCAGTGTGGTTGGAATTGTATTTGTGAAGGCAACGCGTGTTTGTGGTGATGTTTACAAGCACGCATGTTCTGCTGTGAGGGGAGCGCAGTTTGCTAGATATGCTAAATAATGTTTTCGATATGCGACAAGCAAGATTACTAATGCTTTTTTATTAGGATCGTGTTTTCAACAGCAACTTTTGAAAGCAACTTAGTAAAATGAAGACATTTTTAATCAGTATGAAAAAAATAAAAAAATGCTTCAGATGCTTTTGTGACGAATTTTTTAAATCACTACATAACTGTCTCAAAACTAAACGATAATCTGGTACCAAACGAAAAGTCAAGTTAAACCAGGGGCCTGTCGCATAACAAAGTACAACTTATATTACAAGCTGAACTACCTTTCTGTAATATTAGTTGTACTTTGTTATGCAACAGGCCCCAGGTTGCAAAAAAATAAAAATAAACTATGTCACTTAGTTATGCTATAATAATAATCATCGTCATCACCGTCCCAGTCTATATACGTCCCACTGCAGGGCACAGGCCTCCTCTCTGAATAAGAAAGTTTGGACCGTAGTGACCACACCTGTGTAATTCACACACCATTCAGTTTCTTCGCAGGTATGTACAAGTTTTCTCACGAAGTTTTCTTGCACTGTAAATAGTAAATTTAAAATTCGCTAACGAATTCTGAAAAACTCAGAGGTGCGAGCTCAGTTTCGAATCGATACCAAGGCTTCAATAATATTTAAAAAATCTTATAATGTGCAAAAAATGTGTATACATAATGACGCAATAGGCTACTTTCCTAACTAGTCAGTCTTTTAGATTATCAAAAAAATATTTGACATGTATTTTTTATTTTGTCAATTAAACAAAAAATTACGAAGATATGGCGCGTTGAAGTTTCGCGTGACGTCACTTGTTCCTACACTTTGTATGAGCGTTTTAGGAACAAGTGACGTCACGCCTCGTCACGCGGAACTTCAACGCGCCATATCTTCGTCATTTTTTGTTTAATTGTCAAAAGAAAAATTACGTGTCTAATATTTTTTGATAATGTAAAATACGGACTAATAAGAATTATTATTTTTTTACCTAGGAAACATCCCTATTGTAATCTGTTTTTAGAAAAACTGACTTAGTGCAAAGTTCTCTTCGGCGCATTCTTTTTGGCAATCATGGTCTTTCCGAAAACGCTGGTAGGCTAGAAGAAAGACATGTAAAAGAGCATGTAAATAAACTTTTGATTTTGATTTTGAAGGCAATAAGACTCTGAATCAATTCAAACAAATCTAAATTTACCTGTGCATTTCGAAAATCTTGTAAATCTAAGCCACGCAAGGTCATTACTGGGTTCTGCCAGCCGTAAAATGAAGTAATAAAGTCGGGAAAAGCCATCCGATTGTTTGTTCCCGCCACGGAGTCGAACCTCTAAGCGTCGATGACTCCAAATGGCACCTGTTTTACATACAAATAGGAAAAGCTGGCATTTGAGTGCCCTCACTAATATTCTTCTTTTTTATTGCACTTTATTTTAAAAAACGCCTTGCAATTATGCTAGTTGAATCGCTTTTGAACTTGTATTTTGATCCCGAGTCTGGTGGCATAAAACGTACGTATTTACGTATAATTCAGCATTTCGCATATTTTTTTTTCGCAGAAACATTTTATTATTCAGGAATCTTGAAATTCTTATAGGTAGGTTAGATCATTGACAAAATAATGTTTATATTGTAAGTGCTTAACAAATTTTATTAAATTTTAATATAAAAAATCAATTTCATGTCATCATCGTCATCTTGGCCGATATACGTTCCACTGCTGCAGACTTTTTCCAAGAATGAAAGGGTTTGAGCTATATTTCCCACGCAAGTCCGTGCGGATTGGAAACTCCACACCTTTTAATTGTTTCGCAGATGTATGCTCATGATGTTTTCCACCACCGTAAAGCTTGTGGTAAACAAATGTTATTCGCAAAATGACATGATTTCCGTTTGAACCCACGGTCCTCTACTTGAGGAGCCAAAAGTCAAATCACTAGCTATCTCACTGATTTTTAATCTTATGTAAACACAGATATCTTTTTTTATGAGGAAGGGTGGCGAATGGGTAAGTGAGACACCCAAGAGACACCTGTTAAGAAATGAGCACCCCCAACAGCATTCCAAATCAGACATAGATATATATCGTGGTAATCTAGTGTTTTGACCTATGGCTTCTCAAGCAAGGGTCGTGGTTCGATCTCAGTATCGTACCTCTGAGGTATAGAATTCACGGCAAAGAAAAACCTGCACACACACGAAGAAATTCAACGGTGTGTGTAAAGTTTGTATACTGCACAGGGCCCGCGAGACAACTAGGACCCAAGTCCTTTTATTCTGAGAAGAGACCTGTGTCTACCAGACGTATAAAGGCTGGGATGATGATGATAATGATGAAATCAAACATAAGGCAATTCCAAATTTAGACTCAATCCAAAGGGCTATAAAATTCGAACCACTAACTTGATTTTACACTCCTACCATACATCTTCAGTTAACGTTCACAGTTAGAATCTCGTTAAACTCGCATCTATTTTACGACTCCATACCCGATCCATATTTTGAAAAGATAATGCTCAAGATACTTTAATATTTGATAAATTTATTATGAGAACGAACTCTGGATTCGTTTACGCATCCATTCTTCGTACGCTCGTAAAATTCTTTGGTAATATTTAGTGACCGACCGAAGGTTTTAGTTCGGTTTCGGCCTAGGAATCTACTTTCGCCACTGTTTCGGTTTCGGCGAATCGTTGGCCGAAACTTGACCTGCGCAAAAACTCTGTATTTGTAAATTGTCAGGCGTCATTCGTATGAGAAAACGTGATTGCAGAGCGAGCTTATGTTATTATCCGGCGGTAGAAATCTTTTAGCTGGCTATGATAATGAATTATTCAATAGGCACTGTATTTTTAGAGTTCCAACCATTAAAGATTTTTTATTTTTTAAAATATTTTATCGCACGACACTTCTTTCCGTGCGCGCTTTCGGTCTTTTCATTTACGTTTTTTTTCATTTGTATACATACTTATATACAGTATACAGCACATTTCAATATTCTATCTGTTAAAATTAAATTTTTAATTCATATGTGAAAACGGATAGCGAATAATTAGGGTATACACCTTAAGCGATCATGGGATCATGCGGGGGTGAAGCGGGTGTTTGTTGTTGGAGGGAGCTGTGGGTGTAGATAGGGCGAGACTTACTTAATGCCGTATCCAGGCCGGAGTCTGGGGCGTAACTAAACGCGCTTTTTTCCCCGCATCTGGGAACACTCCTTGACGACGACTCTTTGCGGGTGGCTGTGGCGCTCTGCCTGGGTTGCGATGTCTGTGAATCTCATTTTTATGCATTTGCGGCACTATGGTACAGAGCAACGGCCACCATGCTTTGAGTTGTTGCCGCTGTGCGGGGAGATTTCTGCGCCATCATACGCTAGCTTCGCTCTGGTGTCGGCTAACGTTCCTTGCGTGTTGGAGCCTCCAGGTCTTAGCCGGTCAGATGTGAAAAGACCTGATGGTTTGACCTTGATGCCCTGGCAAAAGGGAAAGTGTCTGGTTTGGGACGCCACGTGCGTCAGTACTTTTACATCTTCGCACCTTGGTCGCACCTCGAGGATGGAGAGAGCGGCTGTTAAAATGGCAGCCCTTAAAAAGCGCTAGAAGTATTCAGCGCTCGAGAATTATTTGTTTGTTCCTCTTGCGGTGGAGATAAACTGGTTGTTGGGGTTCCGAGGCGATACTTTTTTTTAAGAAGTGGGGCGCCGTCTTCGTGAGTGAGGTCTTGACCATCGCTCTGTGTCGTTTCTGGTGCAAAAGTGTGTAGTGTGTTGGGCACATTTGTGCCTAGTACGATCCGGGGCGGTATAATAATAAATAAATAATAAATATTAGGGGGACAATCTTACACAAATCGACCTAGTCCCAAACTAAGCAAAGCTTGTACTATGGGTACTAGACGACGATAAACATACTTATATAGATAAATAAATACTGGAATACATAGAAAACATCCATAACTCAGGAACAAATATTCGTGCTCATCACACAAATAAATGCCCTTACTGGGATTCGAACCCAGGACCTCTTCGTAGGCAGGGTCACTACCAACTAGGCTAAAGCGGTCGTTAATTATATGACTGACTATTGTTTTTTATTTTGTTTTATTTTTTTATTGTATTTTGTATATACCTGACTCTGTGATTTCGTTCATGTTTGCTGAATAAAGAATAAATTCAAATATTATTTATTTTATTAGCAGTACGGCTGCTCACCGAATCTAAGATTAATTTGTCGCTTTTAATTAATCAAAGAATAAATTGCTTGCAATGTGAAAATATATCTGAATATCGGAATATTTCGGTTTCTGCCGAAACTGTTACCAGGGCCGAAGTTTCTTATTTCGCTTGGACCCCAGTAATTTTATACGCGTGTTATCTATGGAGGAGCCATCCTGTACATGACGCAGGGTTTCGGCCATCTCTTTCAAAGTAAGCGAGACGGAGGGAGACAGCTGATTATGTTTTAGTAGAATCGACATACTGACACGATTCGATGACGAATATTTGGGCAGGATTGTTTTGCACTGTTTTAGTAGGTTATAAAACTTTAGGTTTATCTTTAGGTCGTAAATGTAAAAGTAGTTCATGTTGATGCGTAGTCAAGGTCGGAATTATTTATCGTGTAAATGAATATGAATCATCATCATCATTTTAGCCAATTTACATCCAACTGCAGGGCACAAGCCTCCTCTCAGAATGAGAGGGATAATGCTGTAGTTCCCACGCGGGTCCAGTGCGGACTGGGATCTTCACACCTGCAATTTAATTTCTTTACAGGTGTGTGCAGATTTCTTTACAAAGTTTTCTTTCACCGTAAAACTCATGGTTAATTTGAAATGTAATGTCGCACGTACATTTAATAAAGCTCAGAGGTGCGAGTCCGGACTCGAACCCGCGATCTTCTGCTTGAGAGGCCATAGGTCCAACCACTAGACAACCACGGCATTGTGAGAATATAACGTATCTTTGCTTATAAAATTATAGGTGGTTAAGGAATTTCCCAGTTGACTATACTTTATTGTTCCTACATGAAACTCAGGAAAACGATAGGGAACCTATAAAGCTACATCTGGATTAAATCCACAATAAATTGGACCAACTCATAAGCCTGCGGTGATACGACAACGTATTACGAAATCCGGTACAATTCAGAAAATGCAATACATTCTACATTTTAAATCCAGATTTCAATCTCAAACCGGGCAGCATGAGTAGCAACGACCACATTTGTCGCTATCTGCTTTCTTTTCTAACACACTCACTAGGAAGAAGACGCACTGATCAGGAAATGGCAAGCATGCTGATAAATTATATACCTATTTACTTCACTATTTGACTTGCGTCATTTTAAAATAGTACATTTCACAGTTATAAATACTCGTAAGTATTTGTAAGTATTCGATGTAGTATTTTATGGATGACTAGCACTGAGAATTTTTTCATCGATATCTCGCGGGAACTATTCAATATTCTGGGATAAAAGTGTAAACTATGACAGTAAAATTTCATTCATTTGTAATTATGAGGGTGAAATTTCATCCAAATCCGTTGATTCGTTTCTGCGTGATGGAGCAACAAACATTCAAACATCAAAACTTTCGCATAATACAAGCTTTAACTCGCAGCAATCATTTAATTTAACTATTGAATTGAAATTCTAGAATTTTACTAAATTCTAATAGGAATTCCAAAAGTTACATAGCGCCCTTTATTTGCGTTGACTGAAAAACATCCATAAAAATTTCATGTTAGGTTAGCTTTTAAGATTTGAGAATTTTATCCCGTAAGAATATCGAGGTATAAAGCAGCCTTTGTATAATTCCAGATAGCCGGCTATTTACATACAAAATTTCACGCAAATCCGTTGTTTTAGCAAAAAAGTGTAAAACACACATCTACAGACAAATGCATACACACACTCACGAACTTTCACATTTATAATAATATTAGTAGTATAAGCGTAGGATATTGCGTTTCATTACTTGTTTATCGTAATTAAATCCACAACATTGAAACACGCTATTAAATATACCGGTAATGCGTTCTCGTGGGATAATATTTTAACTTAAAACAAGAATATAGGGCGCTGTCCAAAAACATTGAAGTACGTACTCTGCTTTACAGATGGCGTGTTAACTTCGTTTGATATCAATAGATGCCACTGTCTCAACGAATGAACTTATTAAATATTAAGGCTAGTAGTAGATAATAAAAAAAATCGTGCGTGCAGCTCCTCCGCGCGGAAGAAGTGAAACTTCGTAATGTGGAAATGAAAAAGGCACTTATACATCAATATGAACCTTATTGCAATAACCCAAAGCAAAGAAGCGGCTAGCAAGCAACCAACTACAGCGCTAGCGAAACAAGTTACATATCTCGTCGCTAGATGGCGTTGCTCCTAGTGCGCACGTTATTTTCAAAATTTTTTCTTGTTTTTTCTTAATTATCAAAGATATTCAATACTTTTTTTACTAAATACTTTTAAAATACTTTATTCTACGATCTAGGTACCATTAAAATAGTTTTTACAAGTTTTCATACTAAACCACGCAGTTTTTCTGGTTCGCACTGACGAAGTTTTTAACATCCGTTAGTATAATATACAATCCGAACGTCTCGTAAACGTCAACTTCCGTTGCGTTGCGTTGCGTTGCGTTGCGTATTTAACGCAACGCATTTAACGCAACGCTTGTTGGAAGTCGCATTAGAAGTTTCACTTCAATAAAATAAGGTTGTCAGTCAGACTGTTTGAGAGATAGACGGGCAGAGAACGTAGCCTTTGCGGATAGGGTCCCGTTGGTACCCTTTGCGTTGACCCTAAAAATACATAGTACAAAATACCAAGTATTAAAATTCCAAGTACAAAATACCAGTTATTAAAACACCTAGTACAAAATACTGCCGTCGAATAAATACTTCCCCGCCACTCTAGATTGCAAGCAGCGATTCGCGTGAAACGACAAGAAATGTCAATTTGTCAATTTACTGAGCCGAAACTTTAAAGGCGAAATGATTAAGGGTGTACTGGGCCAAATGATTCGCGGAATAGAGAACAAACATTTCATTAAGATGAACAAATTGGAATTAATAAATGCATTTTACATTATGTAATAAATCACTGAGTTTCTATCTGTGTATATTTTGTTTGGATTGGAATTCATGATGTTATCCGCGCAAGAACAAAAGTCACGGACATAGCTCGAAGAATCGCCAGACTCAAGTGGCAGTGGGCAGGGCACATCGCTCGTAGAACTGATGGCCGATGGGGCCGAAAGGCTCTCGAGTGGCGTCCACGGAACAGATGATGCAGTGTAAGTAGGCCTCCAACAAGATGGAGCGACGAGCTGGTTAAGGTTGCGGGAACGCGTTGGAAGCGGATGGTGCCTATGTTCAGCAGTGGACGTCTTTCGGCTGAAATGATGATATTTTGTTTTACTATGGCCATATTATCGCAGGAAACAGCTAATTTGTCCTAAAAGTGAAAATGCTGTTTCACCACTTTTTTTTTAAACTTCGGATTAGCTTAATTATAACCTTATTTGTCAGATGGAATTAAAATTTCTGTTTCACAAGTCTTGATTATCGCTAAGTGATGGACAAACTGTTCCTTAATTTGACCATCATATCAGGTGGCATTTAGCATTTTTATGCTTCACATAACTTTTTAATTATATATAGTTAGTTTATTTTTTTTGTAGCCATCAGCCCTTCAGCTAGTTTCAGAAAAATAAATCAAAGTATTTTTTAACGAAATAAGTCATACTAAATTGCAAACAAGAATTTAAATATCAATTTGAAGAATTGAATAAAAAATATAGGTACGTTTTTAGTATGTAAAAGTAAATCCAAGTTTCCGTAATATTTTTTAATTACAGACTTATTTTTCAGTGGCACAATCGTTTATTCTACCTGAACTTATACATTGCCATTAAAAAAAAATATCTGTCAAATGGTTTGGCGCCACTTTGCGATTAGTTTTACGTGATTTTATTTTTCTTTGTTATTGTTAACAAAGTATCATAAATAAATACCGTTTTTGGTATTTTTATGTAAAAGTAAATCCAAGTTTCCGTAATATTTTTTAATTACAGACTTCTTTTTCAGTGGCACAATCGTTTATTCTACATGAACTTATACATCGCCATTAAAAAAAAATCTGTCAAATGGTTTGGCGCCACTTTTCGATTAGTTTTACGTGATTTTATTTTTCTTTGTTATTGTTAACAAAGTATCATAAATAAATACCGTTTTTAGATGAATTATAATGTTACACATTTGTTTATGCAAATTAAATATTACATAGTTAACGATTTCTTTTGCTTTAATAATTAGCGACTCTTTGAACGAAACTGTGCGAACAGGAACGCGTGGTCATGAAATGCGACGTTACAATTCCGACTTGTTTTTAAACTGACGATTAGTTAAGTGGTACTTAGTTTACACAGGACTGGAGTGGTGGAACTGAAAAAACACTAACCGACAGATCTGTCCAGTACTTACTTAGTTTATTAATTGGTTACGTAACCAGCAGTTTGACAATAAGGTGGTGAAACACCCCCTAAGTATTGCTTTGTCTCAATCCAGATCTTTGTATATCTGTACACCGAATTTCGTTTAAATCTTCAGCCGTCATCACGTCATTGAGTTACAAACATCCAAACATCTTCACAATCTTTCTCTGTTATGGTATTAGTTGGGTAAGATAAGATAGGATATTAACCGTGAACCGTTAAAAACTGTTATTAACTTGCATCTTGTGTAGTTTGAACGCCACAGTCACAAAATGTTTTATTAAGCTTCACTATGACGTCAATAATATTTCAAACCACTATCTACAATGGCTGCCACAGCCACAGAGAGCAGTTGCAGGCAAAAATCCTTTGTTCTTGGCTTTCCAATAACAAACAGAAAGAGGTTTGTTATTTCCTGATTGTGGAAAACTACATTTTAAATCCATGTGAAGATTTAGGAACAATACTGGTATCTTTTATGTCTTGGCATTAGTACAAAGCTTGTGTTTTTTAGGGTTCCGTACCCAAATGGTAAAAATGGGACCCTATTACTGAGACTGTCCGTCCGTCTGTCTGTCCGTCTGTCACCAGTACCTCTACCATGAGTTTACACTAGTTTACAGTGACCGTACTGGCTAGTGACGTCGTAAATGATTTGTATGGAGAATTGTACTTCCGTAAGTGGCCGCTAGAGGCGCTGTACAATTCTCCATACAAATAATTTACGCCGTCGCTAGCGAGTACGGTCACGTAAACTAGTGTAAACTCATGGTAGAGCTACTGGCTGTACCATGAACCATAAACCATGATAAACCATAAATCATGAACCATAATAGCTAGACAGTTGAAAAATTTCTCAGTAGGTAAAATATACGCTGTACATTTAATATTGGTTAGTCGGGACCCTCTTAATGTTTAATTTAACTATATTTTTATTATTTGCTGTTGTGGCGGCCACAGTAATACACAATCGGTGAAACTTTCAAGTATGTAGTTGATGTCATTATAAAGATCGAGTTAAAGACGCTGAAAAAACACGATTCTTGTATGACAACCCCCTTTAATGTTTACTTAATTTTATTTTTAGTAGAGACAAAGTTGTAGTCGACGGCTCATGTTCTGACTTAAAACCTGTAAACTCTGGTGTCCCGCAAGGTTGCGTTTTTTCCCCCACGTTATTTCTTCTGCATATCAATGATATGTTGCAAGATACCAATATTCATTGCTATGCAGATGACAGTACTGGGGACACGTACTGTATTATACCGGTCGCGCTAATTTATCCAGGGAACACGTCATTGAAAGCCGGAATATACTTGAGTCTCAAATTGAGATCATGCTGAAGCATGTCGCAGATTGGGGTGGACTAAACTTAGTTCAGTTTAATCCCCAAAAGACTCAAGTATGCGCGTTCTCCACTAAAAAGGATCCCTTTGTTGTTTCGCCTTGTTTTGATGGTACTCCCCTTGATGCCAAATCGTCTATTGGGATCCTGGGTGTCGACATTTCGAGTGATGTTCAGTTTCGTGGTCATTTGGAAGGCAAAGCTTAGTTAGCTTCTAAAAAATTGGGGGTGCTTAATAGAGCGGGACGGTACTTCTCGCCAGCCCATCGCTTACAACTTTATAAGGCGCAGGTTAGGCCGCACATGGAGTACTGCTCTCACCTCTGGGCTGGGGCACCCAAGTACCAAATTCTTCCATTTGACCGCATCCAACGTAGAGCTGCTCGATTTGTCGGTAATCAGGCACTCTCTGGCCTACTCGATCCTTTGACTTTGCGGAGGGATGTGGCGTCTCTCTGTATATTATACCGTATCTATCATGGGGAGTGTTCTGACGAACTGTTCGAATTGCTGCCTGCGGCTAAATTCCACTACCGCACTTCGAGGAACCGTTTGTCTTTCCATCCTCACCATCTTGATGATTGGCATTCTAGTACCGTGCGTTTTAAGCGAAACTTCTTTCCTCGCTCGACAAAGATCTGGAATCAGCTTTCTGCGGCAGCATTCCCGGAGCGTTACAACTTAGGGATCTTTAAAAAACGAGCCTACCAATTCCTAAAAGGGTCGGCAACGCACCTGTGATGCCCTCCGTGTTACGGGTGTCCATGGGCGACGGTGATCGCTTTCCATCAGGTGACCCGTCTGCTCGTTTGCCACCTCTTATATATAAAAAAAAAAGACAGGCAGAGGCGTCTCAGGCGTTCCGTTGACTCTCTTTGGGTACGGAACCCTAAAAGCCGTGGTAGCCTAAAGATGACTACTGGTTTGATTTATGACCTCTCAAGAAGAGAATAGCGATGTGTTGACGCCATTAAAAGTAATTTAAAGACACGACTCCAGTAAAGAAAATGCTTTATTTTAGCCCTGAAAACCAGATTAATTTTCGATTAAACGAATTAATAAATAAAACTAATAAATAGTTAGTGGATTGCGTGGAAACTAATAAATAGTGAGTGGGTTTGTGGATTGGTTAGTAGTTAGGCGACCAGATGGCCTAGTGGTTAGAGAACCTGACTATGAAGCTTGAGGTCCCGGGTTCGATTCCCGTGTCGGGGCAGATATTTGTATGAAAAATACGAATGTTTGTTCTCGGGTCTTGGGTGTTTAATATGTATTTCAGTATGTATCTATCTATATAAGTATGTTTATCCATTGCCTAGTACCCATAACACAAGCTTGCCTAGCTTACTTTGGGACTAGGTCAATTGGTGTGAATTGTCCCGTGATATTTATTTATTTATTTATTTATTTATTGAATTGGCAAACAAGTGACGTCATAAGTTGCTACATATTTTCCATTCCAACCTATGGGAGAATTGTGTTTTGACAACTCATAAAAAGTACGTCAGTCGATTAGTGGTGTCAGCATCCCTTTTGTGAATTTAAACCCCTCGTTGCGGGATTGCCCTGTCCCGTTGGAATTAAAAAAAAAACCATGCTTATTCTTAGTCTAGGTACGTTGTAAAAGAAACCTGTATTCAAAATTTCTTACGGGGTCCAAGGGCACTAGCTGGACGTTGATGAATCACGCAGTCAATTAGGAACTTTTTGTCTTATATATAAATAAATAAAAAAATAAATATCATGAGACAATTCACACCAATTGACCTAGTCCCAAAGTAAGCTTAGCAAAGCTTGTGTTATGGGTACCAAGCAATGGATAAACATACTTATATAGATAGATACATACTTAAATACCTATTAAACACCCAAGACCCGAGAACAAACATTCGTATTTTTCATACAAATATCTGCCCCGACACGGGGAATCGAACCCGGGACCTCAAGCTTCGTAGTCAGGTTCTCTAACCACTAGGCCATCTGGTCGTCTAAAAACGGACGTCCTTTTATGTTCAGGATAAAATTATTAGATGGTTCATTTTTTCTTCCTTAACTATCTTTTATTATTTATTTTATTAGCAGTACGGCTGCTCACCGAATCTAAGATTATTTAAAAGCGAAAAAGTTTTTCGGGTGCGCCGGTGGGATTCGAACCCACGTCTCCTGGGTATGCGCCCCAACGGGTGTTCTACCAATTGAACCACGTCGCATCCACTATCACTATCGCACTATCTTTTGTCGAACAATTTCAATAATAATTTCAAGACACGATGTTCTTTATTTATTTTGGAGAATTTTACAAATTTAATACACTCCATTATAATTGGTTAGTAACAGAAATTCTAGGCTAAAAATAATATTGTATAGAAAATATTCTTTGCTCCGTAACTCACGACAAAAAACCTTTTCAATAGCGTAAACGATCTCAATTGAACGACAATTTATTTTTAGCACAACTGTACTAGTATGTAGAAGTAAAAGGTGGGTAACAGATAATTGTTTGTTTCAAATTGTTAACTGTACAAATAGATTTAAAATCAGGAGTTAGAACAACGAATAAAATTGAAGCGAGCTGTGATCACAGGTATAAATAACGTGCCATTATGGCGGCTGGAGTTTGAAAAATAACCTGGGATGCAGCAGCCGTGGGTACTGGCATTCCGGGAGCCACGGATAGTGGAGGAGTTCGAGCATGATCAACAAATTTTTTAAAGCTTTGAAGTTTACTTTTTTTGTTACGTGGTTTAGAATACTACGCCGTTCAATGATACTTCAAAAACAAATTGATCGTATTTTTATTTCAGAAAAAATAAAAAGATAGCTAGTTATAGTCATAGTATTTATTTAATAAACAATACAGGTATTGTGTATGAAAAATATACAATCATAACTTAAATATTAGAAGAAGAGAAAAAAGGAACTACTAATTACCTAATACTTACATTAAACAGTAAACAAATCAAAATAAAGCAACAAATAACAACAGATTCACCAATAGTTGGCAATGTAATTAATTATCACAAAAATTCAATCCTAATTTTCATTCATCATCATCATTCCAGCCGTCATCCCAACGTCCCACTGTAGGGCACAGGCCTCCTCCTTTCGGGCCCAGTTCGGATTGGGAGCTTTACACACACCACTGAATTTATTCGCAGGTGCAGGTTTCCTCACAATGTTTTCCTGCACCATTAAGCTCATGGTAAATTTCAAAATGTAATTTCGCACATAAATTTCAAAATCTCAGAGGTGCGAGCCGGGATTTGAACCCACGACCTTCTGCTTGAGAGTCATTAGGCCACTTCTTTATTCAATCTCATCTCATAGTATTTAGATGGAGATCTGTCGATGCGTCAGACTCCAAACGCGGTGTAAAACATCTTGAGTTCTAGGGTAGAGCAGCTGCTATCTATTTTCTGTGGTGGAGCCGTCATCGGAATCAATAAAAATCTAAAGATGATGACTGTATTGAAGGGATCTGCGCCTGAAACGAGGTGATGCTCCACCCCCTCCCTACGGAAACAAGTGGGATGGCGTGAAGCCGAATCGAAATAGATAGGATAAACTACCCAGTTGTTGGTCATGCACTAGTGACTGACCACGTTAAGAAAAGCTTATCAAGTGCTAACTGTCTATCATTTGCGTTTAATTAGCTACACAACTTGACTATAAAATAATCTCGGTACCATTTAGTGAATGCAAACTCAAATGATAGAATAGAAAGTTACCACTTGGTAGTTTTACACTAGTCTAAGTCTTCATATATTTTATTAATTAGCCTGGAGAAGTGTCTCACTGCTAGGAAAAAGCCTCCCCCATTTTCTCCACTCATCCCGAGTTTGAGCGGTGCCCTTCCAGTTTCTAAGGTACACGTCTACGTTGTCCCGCCAACGCCTCCTGGGCCTACCTCGTCGACGCCATCCATCTTGTGGTATCCAGTCTGTAGCTATTTTAGCCCACCGATTCGGATCCATGAGGCTAACGTGGCCTGCCCAGTCCCACGTCAGCTTGACAGCCTTGGCACCCACATCACAGTGGTGTTTCGGATCCAGTCAACCCGTCTCACCCCGAGCATATTACGCTCCATTGCTTCTTTGGCAAACCTTCATTTTAGTCTTCTGTAGCATACATCACACATATACACCGTGAAATTTTAGTGGTTGTTTTCCCGAAACGAGGTGATTTAGTATCGATTGTACAATCGATTTATAATTACTATTTTGACTGGAGTCAAAAATCCAATTGTGAAAAACGAAAGTCGAAAATGACCGCAAACCAATAGTAACGCTTCGTTGGTACAAGTAGCGTACGATCGTATGATAGGTTAGGTACCAACGAAGCGTTACTATTGGTTTGCGGTCATTTTTGACTTTCGTTTTTCACAATTAGATTTTTGACTCTAGTCAAAATAGTAATTATAAATCGATTGTACAATCGATACTGAATCACCTCGTTTCGGGAAAACCACCACTAAAATTTCACGGTGTATATCATCTACATCTACATAAACATCTTCATAAACTGGGAAAAGTTTGACACCCGTGTCATCCGTGTATCCCACTAAGCTATTACGACACGCAGTTGGGTCGTGTTTGAAATTGTTACTAATGGTAGCAATGCATTTTGTTTTTTGCTCTGACGAAAGCTGAGATAAAGTGGCGTATCTTTTTGAAATTTTGTATAATGTATTCAATATGCACGCGTCGTTTTGTGAATTTGCATAATTCATTTTGAACGAGTTAATTCTGCAAAGCTTTATTTGTGACAACTTTTACATGATACAAGTAATAATTAATACAAAAGTACTTTAGCAGTAGTGTCGTTTCGATAGCGATAGTCTATCGATAGCATCGTGATACTATCGTGGCCTTGACAATCACTCATACTATCGATAGTCCTGACGAAAATATCGACCCTTGACGATACTATCGATAGTTTCCCAATTTTCACTATCGATACTATCGATAGTATTGATAGTGAAAATTGGGCAATACTATTGATCTTTGTCGATACTATCGATAGTATAGACTTTTTTGACACAATACCATCGATGCTATCGATAGTTTCGACCAAGTTCAATAGTATCGCCCAATTTTCACTATCGACACTGTTGCAGCATGTCGATATTTTTGATAGACTATCGACGCTATCGACTATTTTCTCAAGGTCAACTATCGATAGCGAAACTATCGCTATCGCAACAAAACTATTTAACAGTAAAGTTCTGATTCGTTTTAAGATTTAATAAAGCTAATTAAATAATTCGTTTTAATATGGCTCTGTTCATACTGACAATATTTTATTCGCCAAATAAAAATGGTGTTCGATGAGTTTGAGGCAGTGGGAAAGGACATTAGGATGGGAAACTGCATAGCTCCCGCGGGGTAGCGATAGACAAATTCTTCGCAGGATTCACCGGACAAACGACTGGACCCTACCGAGCTTTTGGCGCATTTATTGCAATCATTTAATCTCGTGCTGTATCATTACTAGCAAAGCAAAATGTTGACGACACTACTTAATTGGATGAAAGACGCGTTTAAAAATGATTACAAACTATAATAAAAAGAGAATAAACAGGAAAACTGATGTTAGCACAACCCGTCTGACAGAGCAACTGACTTCTCCGTCTCTGTCAGGCGGGTCTTAGTGGATTTTAAAATAAGAATAAACATAAGATACTACATAAAGGAGGTTTTGCCAACCAGTCGCCAACATATAGTCCTGAAATTCGTGTGAAAGATATTTGAGGATTCACTGTAATGATCAGTGTTTATCGAAATACGATTACTCGTAGTTCGCTCGATAGAAAAAAATCCAAATTCGTCTCTAAAAAATAAAATGAATTCGTAGTACGACGTAAATACTGCACGGGCAGGTCATGACTTTTTGAATGTTAATAAAACAAGATGTTTTCTACGGTTCAATGTTGCTACATTTTTAAAATAATGTATTTGTTTTAGTTATACGATGAAAATACCTAAATACACGCGCAGTCTAACCAACCCATCTTGAGCCATCGTGTTTCCCCCTTCTCGGATAGTAACTTGCGTTAGTTCTCCTTCTGCCATCGGACGGGGAACTCGTGTCGCTTGCGCTTACGCACGGCTTTGATTCTAGCCGCTCTCACGCACACATTATACGAGTGCACAGAATACACCTAAAATCGATTAGCGCCAAAAGCTCGGTAGAGCCTTTGTATGTGTTTGTGTGTGTGCGTGGGTGCGTGCGTGTGTACATAACATACACACACGCGCGTGCGGACGCAAGCACGGGCGCAAGCACGGACGCACGCACGCACGCACATACACATTCAGATACTTTCACGTTTACAACATTTGTAGAATTTTCAACAGTCAAGTGTTACCTAGACTCCTTTTAAGTACAGCGCCACCTATCGGTGAATAAAGTTATCATCGTCCAAAGCAACTCCCGCCGCACATTTCCAACTCAACTCAAATACTTCACTGAATGTTAAAAGCTACAACTTTTCTTGCTCTTCCGCTATCTCACGTGATAGACAGCTATGTCTTTGTGGTGGTGTTTTTAGGGTTCCGTACCAAGAGGGTGCCGACGGAACCCTATTACTGAGACTCCGCTGTCTGACTGTCCGGCCGTTCGTCCGTTCGTCCGTCCGTCTGTCACAGGGCTCTATCTCTTTAACCGTAATAGCGAAACACTTCAAAATTTTCACCGATTATTTATTTATTTATTTATTAATCAATAAAAATTACAGCATTACAGAATATAACAGCAATGCGCTGTAAAATTCAAAAATATAAATAATAAAAAGACAAGATAACTTAAATAAAACAAACACAATAGGGATAATTTAGGAATTTTAGAAGGACGTCTTCGTCGCTTCCCTAAAACGACGGAACACCACACCCTCCGGCCAGAAGTCGGAGCGCAGGAACATCTGCAGAGGCGCTACCACGAAATCCGAAAATCGAAGTTCGCATCGCATTATCCCTCTCACTCTCGTGTCAAATCATATTAGTGTGAGCGGGACGGCACGAAACGAAGTTCGAATTATGCACTTCGTGGTAGGGCCTCTGATGCTTAGCAGGCACTTGGACACGTGCTCGAAGACCTTCTCCGTCGTCGTTTTCTTGTCCAACCGAGACAGGTAGATTACACCGTGTACTGCCTTTTCGTCGAATTATTTTTCGCAAACTGATTCATTTGGCAAATGTTTCATTTCCCAAATGTTATTTTTTTCTAAAACTGTAAACTATTCAAGATATGTTTCAGGACTATCCTGTAGGTTAGGTTAGGTTAGGTTAGGTTAGGTTTGTTTTATAACAATCCTGAAAAGTTTACAGTTTCAGTAAAAATAAACATTTGGGAAATTAAACATTTGCCAAATGAATCATTTTGCGAAGTTTTTCGCCGAAACATTAGTAAACCATATTTTTGGTGTAATAACGTTTTGAAAATTTGAGATTACCTCTTATTTTTACGATACTCTGTGTATTTGTATGGGAAAAAAAATGCTTCATTTTAAAAAGTCGTAAAACAAAAAACATTTGTTTGAATGATAGGAATTCAGGGTTAAGAGATGTCAGTGAATTACAAATAACCCTGTAGTTTCGTCATGTCTGTCGGTCCATCCGCCCGCGGCTTAGCTTGGAGACTATTTGGGATAGAAAGCTGTAATTTTGCATGGACTCGTGTAGCTTTTATCCGAACAAAGTGAAAAAAAAATGTAGAAAAAAACTTTACAGTGTGGGGTATCTTTGGATAGGTATTTTATAATCATGCCAAGATTGTGAAGACGATTTTTCGATAAATAGTGATTCATTTGCGAAATAATTTTATATTCAACTTTAAACTGCAATTTTTTGTTAAAATCGAACCCCCTTGGTCAGAAAATTTAAAAAAATCATGATGGGAATAAATTATATACTCAAATTAACAAGGAAAACTACAGGGTTATTTTTAATTCACTGACATCCTCTTAACCCTGAAGTCCTATCACTCAAACAAATGTTTTTTGTTTTACGACTTTTTAAAATGAAGCACTTTTTTTCTCATACAAATACACAGAGTATCGTAAAAATAAGAGGAAATCTCAAATTTTCAAAACGTTATTACACCAAAAATATTAAGTTATGACAAAAGCCGTAAAACAAAAAACATTTGTTTAAGTGGTAGGAGTTTAGGGTTAAAAGGATGCTAGTGAATTACAAATAACCCTGTATAACGGCTAACTTTGCTTGAGGATTATTAGTAGTTTAAAAGTAAATAGCAGCTTCACATATAAAATTTAATATTGGTTTAATACGGACAGTAAAATTAATAGTAAAATTAATAAAACATGCAAGATTTTTTTCGTAATGCCTGCGAAACCTTACTCTGGGCGTCCGACACGCTCTTAGCCGGTTTTTTTTACTAAGTATAAATTAGAGTAATGTCTCATCTTATTATTAGTTCTGTAGTTCTAACTAAAGTGGACGAGATCTAGACGAAACTAATCACATAAACCAGCACCAAAAATAGTAAAAAACTTGTTTAGAAGGGGACAAACTACTAAAGTATTCTATTTGCAAGAGGTCAGCGCGCGGCCATACTTGAATTATTTGTAACTCGCTCCGAGTGCATACTTGACAAATACTTGTTTGTTTTTATGTACTTTATGGCTGTGTGGATGTTATTGGACGGCTGTTTGGAGGCAACATGGGGCGTATTACTTTAGCGGTGGAAATTCAGGGATTGTACTTGTTGGCAACACCGGTATTGACACCGTGACGGAAGCTGGAGTTTCCGGGCGGCACTACAGAGGGCGCCACTCGAGTGAATAAAACCCGACGCACAAGCCGGCATGGGCCTATAGGCCTATTTCGTTCTTCACTTGTATTAGAGCTACAAGAATTGCTGTTAATTTGTAGATTTAAAAATAAAGTTATTAGGTAAGTTATTAGGTGTCTTCTATTCGTATTTTGCTGTTTGAAAAGTAAATACATAGTTAACATACCGATATTTATTTACCGGAACCTATATTAGTCTTAAGACACTTTAAAAAAGTGTACTTTTTACTTTTTTTTCAAATGAGGTAATTTTGGGGTTTTCTTTTTCAAAATTACGAACGAGTACAATTTATTTTTATAATGAAAAAGTGTCCTTATTTTTTGCGTGAGTTTTGTGACGTCGTCATAAAAGTGAGACAAAAAAAATTATGGAAAATTGGGGTCATTTTTAGGGTTTCGTAGTCAACTAGGAACCCTTATAGTTTCGCCATGTCTGTCCGTCTGTCTGTCTGTCTGTCCGTCCGCGGCTAAGCTCAGAGACCGTTAGTACTAGGAAACTGTAATTTGGCATGTATATATATATATCAGTCACGCCGACAAAGTGATTAAATAAAAAAAACTAAAAGAATTTTTTTAGGGTACCTCCCATCGACGTAAAGTGGGGGTGATTTTTTTTTCTCGTTTAATCCTATAGTGTGGGGTATCGTTGGATAGGTCTTTTAAAACCATTGCGGGGTTGCTAACATGATTTTTCTATTCAGTGATCTGTTTGCGAAATATTCAACTTTAAAGTGAAAATTTTCATTAAAATCGAGCGTCCCCCCCCCCTCTAAAATCTAAACTGTTGGGTGGAAAAAATTGAAAAAATTCAGTATGGTAGTAAATATAACAAATTTACTATGAAAATTATAGCGGCTAAGATTGCTTGTAAATTATTTGTAGTTTAAGAGTAAATAGTAGCCTAAGGTATAAAACATACCTGAACTTGGATGATTCCGTACACATACGAAATCCTTAGAAAAATATTACTTGATTTTTTCGTAATGGCTACGGAACCCTACCTTGAGCGTGTCCGACACGCTCTTGGCCGGTTTTGTTAACTATCAATAGCGCTCTCGGATCACTACCACTATTTTTGACCCCCGACACAAAAAGAGGGGTTTTTTTAATTGAAAGCGGGTTTCTTGGCGATGTTTCTTAGGCATGTTTCATAAAAATTGGTTCAGCCGTTACAAAGTTATCAGCTCTTTTGTTAGCTGCGGAAGGGATCTTACACGCATGATAATGGGCATTTACTTTATTTTCAAACATAATTGTGTGACCAAATTGCGTTGGGGGTTTTTAACATTTTTAGGGTTCCGTAGTCAACTAGGAACCCTTATAGTTTCGCCATGTCTGTCCATCTGTCTGTCTGTCTGTCTGTCTGTCCGCGGCTAAGCTCAGAGACTGTTAGTACTAGAAAGCTGTAATTTGGCATGAATATATATATCAGTCACGCCGACAAAGTGATTGAATAAAAAAAAGTAAAAAAAAATTTTTTAGGGTACCTCCCATAGACGTAAAGTGGGGGTGATTTTTTTTTTCTCGGCTAACCCTATAGTGTGGGGTATCGTTGGATAGTTCTTTTAAAATCATTGCGGAGTTGCTAACATGATTTTTCTATTCAGTGATCTGTTTGCGAAATATTCAACTTTAAAGTGAAAATTTTCATTAAAATCGGCCGTCCCCCCCCCCCTCTAAAATCTAAACTGTTGGGTGGAAAATTTGAAAAAAATCAAAAGGGTAGTAAATATATCAAATTTACTAGGAAAATTATAGCGGCTAAGATTGCTTGGAAATTATTTGTAATTTAAGAGTAAATAGTAGCCTAAGGTATAAAACATACCTAAACTTGGATGATTCCGTACACATACGAAATCCTTAGAAAAATATTACTTGATTTTTTCGTAATGGCTACGGAACCCTACCTTGGGCGTGTCCGACACGCTCTTGGCCGGTTTTAAATTATAGTTATTCAAGCTAACTCCATGTGTCTGTTAACGAACCTGTTAGATTGTCAATGTAAACAAAAAAGTCATTTGTGATAAAATGCAAGAAGGCGGTTTTATATTGACTACCTGCCTGGTTAATGGGATAACTATAATATTCTGTCAAAATATCGTTGAACTGCGTGTGTATACCTACTGAACAAACATCCGTTTACCTCTCGATCGCTTTAGTAACAAAAACTAATTGAAGTTCAAGAGTTACAGCCCCCTTAATAAATGGATGGAGCATGTCAAGAACTGAGAGCGAATAGTTCGAAGACGATTCCTTATTAAGGCTCAGCCATACCGCTGCTTAAAATACGGAGACTTTACGGAATCGCAGTGACGCATCGTATGCGTAAACGTAAACGTCACGACTTTACTATGGAGAGCATGCGGTAAAGTATGACGTTTACTGCACGTCACTGCTATTACGTATCGTCAACTTATTTCGAGCAATGGTGTGGAGGGCATGCGATATAAACGGTGCGGGTATGATGCGTTGCGTCTCAGTATTTTAAGCAGCGATTTGGCTGAACCTTTATTCAGCTAATATATTTCCCACTGCAGCAAACAGGTTACCTCTCAGAATGAAAGTTTTCAATGAAGAAGTCTCGCACCGCACGCCATTCAATTTTATGGTTTCATTTCAAATGTAATTTCGCACATGACTTCAGATAATCTCAAAAGAGCTCGAATCCACGGCCATCTGTTGACTGCCTGATGTCATCTTACTAACGGGGCGTGGTGTAGATGGAAGGACAATACTTTCGACCTCTTAGGCATTACTCTAAAACCTTCTTTGATCGGTCATCAAACCATCTTGCCATGTATTTTTAACCCCCGACACAAAAAGAGGGGTGTTATAAGTTTATGGTGTATGTGTGTGTCTCTGTCTGTCTGTGTGTTTGACTGTGGCATCATAGCTTTTAAACTGGTGAACCGATTCGAATGCGGTTTTTTATTTAAAAGCACGTTTCTTAGCGATGGTTTTAGACATGTTTCATCAAAATTGGTTCAGCCGTTTCAAAGTTGTCAGCTCTTTTGTTGGCAGCGGAAGGGATAGACGCGTAATGTACATTTAATTTATTTTCAAACATATGTGTGACCAAATTGCGTTCGGGGTTTTTAATTTTTTTAATTTATCGTTATATCCATTATCCAGCCCATCTCTACCTCAGTTTCGTTAATCTTTATTTCGTTATCCAAAGATGTAAATATGGATATTGAATGGTAACTTTGGTCCATTAATACTGCGTCAGTAGCGAAGCCCCAGTTTACTTGGCATTTTCTACTTTGACATACACAACATCAATAAACTAAAACATTTTACCTCTCTTCTCATTGATTATGGACCTCCACAAAGTCCTCCTCCTCAATTCCCTACTACAACATGAGTTTCTCTTTTCTAAAGTAAATTCGAGTTAAGCTTAATTTTAGACATGAAATTCTAGATGAGCTTCGTTATTGGTAACATATTTTATATGACTTGGTAGGTAATAAAATTTCGCTTATAACTTACAAACTGCCAAACTTTGCCCTGTTAGTAGGCAAATATTGGGAATAAAGTTCAAGTGTTTGCGCTATTAAACCAATATTTATACAAGTTTGAAATGTTAATACAGGTTTACCTTAAGTTGGAGAAGAAAGTGATGTAGTCGATTACTTGAACTCGCAAGTTAGGGGCGCTAAAGCAAAGAATACCTACCTATCTAACAGTTTTGCATACAGAATGTACAGGTAGAGTAAAAGCAATGTTATGTTATAAAACTTATAAATATTACATTATTTAACCCGACTTCAAAAATGTAGTTTTACCAAATGTTTTATATTTTGGGGGTAGTTGCAATAGAGAGATCTCTCTCCAGGCAGATGTTATGCCTGGGGACCGAAGTCCAATGGATGAAAGTTGGAAGTTGTATTTATGCAGCCGAGTTGAGAAACTTCGATAGCGTGATGTAGGATTGTAGTTGTTAGTTCCTTATGTGATGACTAGATGGCGCTAGTAGTCGCTACATCAGCCCCCCTTTTAGACCGGAGGTCGATACGAATTGCAGTGGAGTGCAGTCTGTGCGTCATGTGGGCGCTTGCAAGGGCCAGTCGCTCAAGCCTCGTCGGCGAGCATTGTTGTTCCTCTGCTACACTTGTGGATGCATGCCTGTTGCGTGATTGCTCGGAGCCTGGTGGTGGTTTTTTGTACATATTTTTTCAACTTCATTTTTTTATTACTTTTACGGTCATCCCGTGAAATCATACATTTCGTACTAAATACAAACTGAAATATAGATGCACAGAAAAAACCCCAGAAAAAAGACCAATGCTGGGAATCGAACCCAGGTCCTCAGCATTCCGTGCCGCGTGCCATACCCCTACACCACCACTGGTCTAGAGATTAGACACGAATCTTTCCTATACATCATACATTTCAATCTGCTAAATCATCACCTTATGCAGTGACAAACGCACATCTATGTTACACCCTCATCGAGAGATTTTAACACTCCTTCGGAACTAACCGCTCACCTGGACAAGAGATGGCGCTACTGTGCAACTTTAAACAAGTTAGCTATGAAGTATCTTTTTTTGTACATATTTTTTCAACTTCATTTTTTTATTACTTTTGGCGAGCGTTGGTTGATTGATTGGCAAGTGGAAGTAGTGGGAGGAGGATTTGCGAACTGTAGACACCAGGCAGATAATAGATACATGCTAATGGTGCACAGTGCGGTGAGTATGGCTTGCTGTGAGACTGCGTCATCGTCTTGTGTGTCTGAAGGTTGCGATTTTTTCCAATGTCGTGGGTCACCAATTTGGGGGTAGTTGCAATAGAGAGATCTCTCTCCAGGCAGATGTTATGCCTGGGGACCGAAGTCCAATGGATGAAAGTTGGAAGTTGTATTTATGCAGCCGAGTTGAGAAACTTCGATAGCGTGATGTAGGATTGTAGTTGTTAGTTCCTTATGTGATGACTAGATGGCGCTAGTAGTCGCTACAATATATCCAATGAGTGATATATACTTTGACATTATATTAAAAGTTGTTATGATGAATGAAATTATATCATAAATTATACACCCCTACATAAAACCATAAGAATAACCTTTCTTCAAATATATGCTTGAAGTCGGTGCCTCAGCAAAAGGCAGCAAGACGAGTAGAAGCTCAATAGATAGTGTACTGCTTCAATAAATATTTTTATTTTATAATTATCTTTTTTGGGCAATCAATCAATACACGTAACTATAGTCGACCAAGAAATTCCTTTACCACCCTAAGGTTTAGTTAAACATTTAAAGGCTATTTTCAATTACAACTCAATGTGACAATCAGCTTTATGGTTTTCATTCTGACGTAGAAACTGTCATTAAAAATGGTAAAGCACTTACTTGGTCGACTATACATGTATGTCGTAAGATAACAATAATCAAGCGTTATATTAGATTGTTAGTTGATTATTTTAATATTGAGATGGCGGCGAACGGCGTGTGACGTAACTACCGGTTGCGATGCACGTGGATAGGCTCGTTGGCCAGAGAGTGACTCTACTTCGGACTGTGGAGGTGACAACACCTAGCTAACGATTCTGTCGGTTCGTCTGTCCATTACCTTTCTAAATTTGATTTCTGTAATTAATTATTATCGGTTGATGAAATAAAACACCTTAATTCCTAAAAGAGTCCTTATTGAAGTCCTTACTCGAGTACCTACGTCATGAGCGATACACCATCGGATCCAGACTGCGAGACGGAAGTATCTGGTCTATCCCTGACGCCGTCATGTATATAGGTACCTATGTAGTTGAGTACACAGAAGTTTACACAATGATTCCGGTGTACACATAATGTACCAAAAAATTGGTTTGGCTAGGTGTAAATGAATATTCAATAAAAATTATGACGATGTTTTATATTACAGTGACTTGATAATCCGCTATATTTTTTGCTGTAGCATCCAAACCGAATTGGTGTATTTGAAATACTAATAAAATAATAGAACCATAGAATCAGTGCTATTAATTTTGGATTGGACTTACAACTGAAAGCCGTGGTCCTCTTCACATGCAATATTTATAATTATATCAAGAGAATTTTCATCACCATCTTCAGGATATTTACTATGGGACCTTAACAGATCCCTGTCCCGAAGCAAATGTGCAGCATTCTTTCGACATGTCCCCACAGTAACAATGAAATTAAACGCTCATAGAGTCATGAGGCACATATGCCTCATGGACTTACCAGTAAAATCACACATGAGGCGCATATACCGCATAGGACAGGGAACCAGTTAAAATTGTATCAGACAGCTCACATGCCCTGTCTGGTTAACAATATGAAATAATTTCCAGTTCCTCATTAAGCCAATATACATAACTGCCTTCACTTCATCTCACTGATTCAACTCCAATATAGTTCTATGATACAACTTCGTCTCCGTAAGGCGCTGGTCCCACCGCCGGCCAGTAAGCAATGAGCTATCGGCGATTTTCTCGCCCAAGAAACGAACAAAAAGTGAATGTGAATAAAAGAGAGAGATATATATTTATAGTTCATCTTTGGCTGTTCACACTGCCGGTGAGGACTCTCTCTTCACTAGTTGATCACAGCGATAAAAACTATCAACGATAAAACTCGCTCAGCGGTACTTGGCGATGAACGCTTGGCGATCAGAGCGATCATTCTACCGTACAATCGCCCGTCGCACTCGAACACGAAGTTTAGAAGTGGTAGAGCCATGTTGTATATATAGTCCTCCTCATCGGTTTCGATGACGGCGACCCCACTTTTCTATAAATTAAGACGCCTATCATGGGCTCTGATATGGCTGGCTAGGCCGAATTTACTTTTAAATACTCTCCTACACGCGTTTCAGTACAGTTGCCCAGCTGAGTTGTATGTATACGTGTAGGAGAACTTAGGTATCTCTTTACGTAATTGGCGTTTTACGTCTAACGCCGTGAGACGCTCTTCCTCAAATAATTTTATGCCTTTTGAGATGGTAGATCGCCAAGATAACCGCTTTGCAGCAAGTTCCTCCCAACACTCAGGATCGATAGCACAGGCATTCAGATGTCGTTTGAGCACATCCTTAAAGCGCAGGTGCTGTCCGCCATGCTTCCGTTTGCCTTCCGCCAACTCAGAGTAGAATACAGCTTTAGGCAAGCGGCGGTCATCCATTCGAAGGACATGCCCGCTCCATCTAAGCTGCCGCTGCATCAAGAGAGCCTCTATGCCATGCATTCCAGAACGACGTAGGACCTCAGAGTTAGGAACGCGGTCCTGCCACTTAATCCTCAATATGTATCTTAGGTGGTAAGTATCCAGCTTCTTTATGTCTGCTTTGTAGACGCACCATGTCTCTGCTCCATATAAAAGGACAGGAATGATAAGCAACTTATAAACGCTTATCTTTGTTTCTAGCTTGAGATTATGGGACTTCCAGACGCGATCTGTAAGCCGCCCAAAATTGGCAGCAGCGTTAGCGATCCGCAAAGGTATCTCCGAAGCCAAGGTGTTGTCATGGCGAATAGTGCTTCCCAGATATTTAAAGTAAGATACCTCATCTAGAGGTTTCCCACCCAGGTTTAGCGCTACCGGATCCACCATGCCTCCTCGTGGTGGTTGTTTGAGGATTTGAGTCTTGGAAGCACTTATAACCAGGCCGAATTGTTGACATGACTGATTTAATGCGTCAACGTAGCTTTGGAGATCCGACAAGCTGTGAGACATAAGGCATACGTCATCAGCGTAAAGTACCTCCAATGTGGGGATCTTTAGGACCTTGGATTTTGCTCTGAATCTTGATAAATCAAACACACCCCTCTCAGTTCTGACGTTAAGCTGAATCCGGTTGGCACAATGCTGCAGTGCGTCTCTCATGACTACTGAAAAATATAACGCAAAGAGCGTGGGTGCCAAAACACATCCTTGTTTAACCCCACTCGAAATCTGAATCTCCTCAGATAGTTCGTTTTCGTGCCGAACCTGCGCTTTCATACCAACGTGGAATTGGCGAATCAGGTTGACGAACTTCTTTGGATAACCAAATTTTCCAAGCACAAGCCAGAGAGCTTCACGTGGAACTCTATCAAATGCATTCTCTAGATCCACGAAGCACATATAGAGAGGCCGTTGATGTTCCAGACTTTTTTCTTAAAGCTGCCTTACAACAGCAATCGCGTCAATAGTTCCTCTGCTGGGACGGAATCCACATTGACTCTCTGGGAGGTGTTGCTCTGCTAGCTCACTCAGACGGGAGTTAAGGATGTGAGCAAGGACTTTACCGGCACTAGAGAGCAGCGATATGCCTCGGTATGAGCTGCAATCAGAGACATCTCCCTTTCCTTTGTACAGCTTGCAAATAACCGCATCTCTCCAGGCCTGAGGCACTTCCTCCGTATTCCACACCCTCAAGGCAAGATCGTATAGCCTGGTCAAAATAAACTGTATTTATAAATTTCAGCTGGAAGGTGGTCCATGCCGGGTGTCTTTAAGTTTTTGAGACGCTTGACTGCTTTCGTGAACTCCTCGAAAGTAGGTGGCTCGTTGTCACAGTATAGGTATTGGTCTTGCGGAGAGGAATTAAACCATAAACAACAAGTACAGACGTTTATTAGGAACGCTAAACTGTGAGCAAGCAAGAGACTAGAGGGTCGTAGGTTCTAAGCACTTGAGTGGGATTCGCTTTCTCCGGACAGACACTGCCCTGGATTCAGGAGACCGTAGGACGCGCTGCGGGCGTTGCAGGTGGATCTCCAGAGTCGCTGCTGACTTGCAGGGCTGAGACCAGGGTGCTTCAGGGCTCAGAGTGTGCTGGTGGTGTAAAGCCAAGTGGTGGAGACTGCAGTTCCGTTCGGCGGTTTAACCCCGACTTGGTTGCCCTGGAATTTGGTTAATGTCAGCAGGGGCCCATACAATTGCTCTGTCCACCGGCCCAACGTCCATAACGGTCCCTGACCATAGGTCCGAATTTAAACGCTGGCTGTGTGGCAGAGCAATCATACGGAATTTACAAAAAGAGAAAGATGAAGCTAAATGTAATACAAAAGAATAAAATGATTTAGTGAAAACGAAAACTGTTCTTTTTTTTTAAATTTAAATTTGAACTAACTGAAACTGCCTAACGGTCTAAGAAGTTTAAACATACTTTACAATAAATGCAGACCGTTGGAGTTAGCTAGGTGAAGAAACAGGAGATAGTAATAGAATAATTTTGTAGATAGAAAGCTAGAAATAAACAAATAAAATTAGACAAGGTAAAATGTTGATATTTGCTTTTGGAGAGAACTTACCAATAAACGGGCAGAGTATCCACAGGATTATTATATGGTAGATGTACTGTTTTTAGATAGCTGTGTTCAGATTCAAAATGTGCCGAATTTTTGGCGGCACTGGGTTTTAAAGGCCTAATTAAGTCACGCCCCTTGAGATAACGCTAACCGTAATTTGTGTTATGTGGTTTGACAGTTCGTGCCACAGAGAAGACACTGCGCAACAAAACGATGTACTTAATTTATTTAGCTTTCCTCATTATTTAATTAATTAAATATTAAGGAAAGACAAGAGCTCAGATATTGTCCGTATTTACTTAATTATATTAAATAGATACGCCCAAAAATCATAGCAGCGGTAAGTTTGATAATAGCGCCATCTAGTGCTCGCGGGGTGAGGCTCGTTGCATTGAATCGAACTAACTTCGCTAAGGATATTGGTAATTACGTCCAAAAAACACCAAAAATTGATATTGTCCCAATTGCATTGTGACAGTACCTCCCTCTCCGCGGAGGATTTTTTCGTCTTAGCGAAAAAATCCGCCTGAGAAAAATCCCTAACGTAACACATTCAAAATAACCTATCAATCCTATCATACTTCCTAACATACTTTATTCATTCAACCTAACACAGGCAGGTCTGCCGTTTAAGACACTGCAAGACCCTACGCTACGAGAAAATGGCGAGATGTTAAAGAGGTAGTTATTAGGAGACACAGCCGCCAATCTAGACAAGGGTTGCCAACCGCCCTTATAAGATTATCCAGCACTACGCGCAAGGTTTAGCTGCCTAGCCGCGCAACGCTAGGTATAGCTTTCATTAGGCATTTTTAAGGAGTTGAAATTAGTAAAGACCGCTCCGGCAAAGGCTTTGGATTAAGACTAGCATTGGTAGTGAAGTAATTGTGTCGACCTAAGAAACTAGTGTACGTAAACAAAGCAACTAGAATTTTTATAACTTAGAGATAAATAGAATTAAGCACGGAAACCATGTGTATAGTTCATTCCTAACACGCGGCTAGTATTTGTTAAATTTAAGTAGTTAACTATAATTAGTGCGTCTCACTCTGACGAGGTAGACGCTAAGGTAGTCACAACGATCACGAACGAGTCGATGCGTTTTTATTTTAAAACTAGATTTAATCCTTAAAACTAGATTTAATCATACAGAAGAGTACTGTGACAAGTGGCGCCTCTTAACGTGGTCTTGAGTTGGGAAACGTTTTTTTCTGGTTTTATTCGTTGTGTTTGTGTTGGTATTTTGTGCACTTTCCTACTACTTGTGTCTCGCAGTAAGTAATATTATAATAGTAAGTGGCGCCTCTTAACGTGGTCTTGAGTTGGGAAACGTTTTTTTTCTGGTTTTATTCGTTGTGTTTGTGTTGGTATTTTGTGCACTTTCCTACTACTTGTGTCTCGCAGTAAGTAATATTCTTTTTATCACTTTTCTAATCACCGTGTGGTTCCGGTTAAGAATAGTGCCACCCTTTTGCACCTAGGTTTCGTAAGAGGCGAATAAAGGGCATTACGTTGCCCAGTGGTTGTCATCTTAACGGTTTTTTTTTATTTGTAACGTTTTTTCAAATTTAACTACCCAATTTTAAATTGAACTACCTACCTAATTTTAAACTTAACTGCCAACCGTTATTCTACAACGGTAATTTCATACAAAATCGGAAGTTAATAACCAACGGTTATTTAACCTACAACCACTGCATGCTAAATTTCATCCAAATCGTTCTAAAATATAGGCAACACTACTCTACTTATTTTTTTTTAACTTCTATCTACTGCGAGGATATAATTGAGTGGGAAGGTACATACTTAGATTACTCCTTGTTTGTAACGTACGGAATAGTCAAATTACTTGATATTTGCTATTGGAGACTACCCCAGTAGGCATTTTACTTAATCACCTAAAACTATACCTTAAATTTTAACGATCACTATCACAAAGTATCGTTAACACTGTTTTTTTAGTAA
Organism: Archips crataeganus; assembly: GCA_947859365.1. Lineage (NCBI taxonomy): Eukaryota > Metazoa > Arthropoda > Insecta > Lepidoptera > Tortricidae > Archips > Archips crataeganus. The sequence continues at coordinate 6,884,765 of OX402068.1, forward strand.
ATTTAACTTCAGTACAGTACTACATTCTTTTTATAAGCTGTCGCTTGGCACGCGCCTTATAATTTGTTATTTTTCTAAATTTCATTATCAGCTAATTATTAACTTCAACGCGATCACTTAATCTAAATATCTAATATGTACGAAATCAAGTATTTGTCACTTCAAAAGAGTGAGCTAACTTATGAAGTCTTAATTCGTGGTTCTACACCCGCAGACTCTGTGCAAGAATTACGTAAACAAATATTAAAGCTACCGCCATCTATGCTCGCAAGCGATATTCTAGAATCAGGTCTCGAAATTTCCTATTGTTACTATTTCTTATTATTATTCTATTTATTAATTTGCCTTCCACGCGATGTTTACGCGCAGAATGCAGGTTTCCTCACGAATTTATTCGACAAAGTACAACATTAATTATACTACGCGCACCAAAGAAATGTGCGTCGTTATAACTTACGACGTAAGCCTGCAAACTTTGAAGTAGGAGACATTGTATGGAAGCGAACCTTTTATTTTAGTGATAAATCGCAGTATTTCAGTAAAAAACTTGCACCTAAATTTATGAAATGCCGTATTTCCAAGAAAAGGTCACCGTTAATATTTGAACTACAAGATATGTCTGGCAAGGATTTAGGCGTATGGCACATAAAGGATCTGAAATTAACTCCAGGCAATAAATAGTAATAAACTTCAACATAACCTTTAAATAACGTACGAATAATTAACCTCGTTAAGAACGATTTAGCAACAATTAGTACTATTCCTAAACAGAAGACTTAATTTTCATCATAATTATAAAATGTACTTTTATTATTGTATCAACGTTGCACTCTTATTACGTTAATGTCGTGGGCTCGGTCCATGATACCTTAAGTTAAAAAAGAGGGTGGCAGTAATTGTCGCGCTGCGCTAACTACCCTGTTTTATGTTCTCAATCGTATCGTCAAGTTTGTTTACCTTAAACAACGCTACTGCATAGCAAGGTCAACGACTTAACGTTACTTATAAATATTTTGCGCCTACTCGTAAAATACTCTTCTGTATGATTAAATCTAGTTTTAAGGATTAAATCTAGTTTTAAAATAAAAACGCATCGACTCGTTCGTGATCGTTGTGACTACCTTAGCGTCTACCTCGTCAGAGTGAGACGCACTAATTATAGTTAACTACTTAAATTTAACAAATACTAGCCGCGTGTTAGGAGTAAACTATACACATGGTTCCCGTGTTTAATATTATTTATCTGTAAGTTATAAAAGTTCTAGTTGCTTTGTTTACGTACACTAGTTCCTTAGGTCGACACAATTACTTCACTACCAATGCTAGTCTTAATCCAAAGCCTTTGCCGGAGCGGTCTTTACTAATTTCAACTCCTTAAAAATGCCTAATGAAAGCTATACCTAGCGTTGCGCGGCTAGGCAGCTAAACCTTGCGCGTAGTGCTGGATAATCTTATAAGGGCGGTTGGCAACCCTTGTCTAGATTGGCGGCTGTGTCTCCTAATAACTACCTCTTTACCATCTCGCCATTTTCTCGTAGCGTAGGGTCTTGCAGTGTCTTAAACGGCAGACCTGCCTGTGTTAGGTTGAATGAATAAAGTATGTTAGGAAGTATGATAGGATTGATAGGTTATTTTGAATGTGTTACGTTAGGGATTTTTCTCAGGCGGATTTTTTCGCTAAGACGAAAAAATCCTCCGCGGAGAGGGAGGTACTGTCACAATGCAATTGGGACAATATCATTTTTTGGTGTTTTTTGGACGTAATTACCGATATCCTTAGCGAAGTTAGTTCGATTCAATGCAACGAGCCTCACCCCGCGAGCACTAGATGGCGCTATTATCAAACTTACCGCTGCTATGATTTTTGGGCGTATCTATTTAATATAATTAAGTAAATACGGACAAAATCTGAGCTCTTGTCTTTCCTTAATATTTAATTAATTAAATAATGAGGAAAGCTAAATAGATTAAGTACATCGTTTTGTTGCGCAGTGTCTTCTCTGTGGCACGAACTGTCAAACCACATAACACAAATTACGGTTAGCGTTATCTCGAGGGGCGTGACTTAATTAAGCCTTTAAAACCCAGTGCCGCCAAAAATTCGGCACATTTTGAATCTGAACACAGCTATCTAAAAACAGTACATCTACCATATAATAATCCTGTGGATACTCTGCCCGTTTATTGGTAAGTTCTCTCCAAAAGCAAATATCAACATTTTACCTTGTCTAATTTTATTTGTTTATTTCTAGCTTTCTATCTACAAAATTATTCTATTACTATCTCCTGTTTCTTCACCTAGCTAACTCCAACGGTCTGCATTTATTGTAAATTATGTTTAAACTTCTTAGACCGTTAGGCAGTTTCAGTTAGTTCAAATTTAAATTTCAAAAAAAAGAACAGTTTTCATTTTCAATAAATCATTTTATTCTTTTGTATTACATTTAGCTTCATCTTTCTCTTTTTGTAAATTCCGTATGATTGCTCTGCCACACAGCCAGCGTTTAAATTCGGACCTATGGTCAGGGACCGTTATGGACGTTGGGCCGGTGGACAGAGCAATTGTATGGGCCCCTGCTGACATTAACCAAATTCCAGGGCAACCAAGTCGGGGTTAAACCGCCGAACGATACTGCAGTCTCCACCTCTTGGCACTACACCACCAGCACACTTGGAGCCCTGAAGCACCCTGGTCTCAGCCCTGCAAGTCAGCAGCGTCTCTGGAGATCCACCTGCAACGCCCGCAGCGCGTCCTACGGTCTCCTGAATCCAGGGCAGTGTCTGTCCGGAGAAAGCGAATCCCACTCAAGTGCTCTTAGAACCTACGACCCTCTAGTCTCTTGCTTGCTCACAGTTTAGCGTTCCTAATAAACGTCTGTACTTGTTGTTTATGGTTTAATTCCTCTCCGCAAGACCAATACCTATACTGTGACAAGTGGCTAGCTCAGTCGGTAGAGCATGAGACTCTTAATCTCAGGGTCGTGGGTTCGGGCCCCACGTTGGGCGCCACTTGTCACAGTATAGGTATTGGTCTTGCGGAGAGGAATTAAACCATAAACAACAAGTACAGACGTTTATTAGGAACGCTAAACTGTGAGCAAGCAAGAGACTAGAGGGTCGTAGGTTCTAAGCACTTGAGTGGGATTCGCTTTCTCCGGACAGACACTGCCCTGGATTCAGGAGACCGTAGGACGCGCTGCGGGCGTTGCAGGTGGATCTCCAGAGTCGCTGCTGACTTGCAGGGCTGAGACCAGGGTGCTTCAGGGCTCAGAGTGTGCTGGTGGTGTAAAGCCAAGTGGTGGAGACTGCAGTTCCGTTCGGCGGTTTAACCCCGACTTGGTTGCCCTGGAATTTGGTTAATGTCAGCAGGGGCCCATACAATTGCTCTGTCCACCGGCCCAACGTCCATAACGGTCCCTGACCATAGGTCCGAATTTAAACGCTGGCTGTGTGGCAGAGCAATCATACGGAATTTACAAAAAGAGAAAGATGAAGCTAAATGTAATACAAAAGAATAAAATGATTTAGTGAAAACGAAAACTGTTCTTTTTTTTTAAATTTAAATTTGAACTAACTGAAACTGCCTAACGGTCTAAGAAGTTTAAACATACTTTACAATAAATGCAGACCGTTGGAGTTAGCTAGGTGAAGAAACAGGAGATAGTAATAGAATAATTTTGTAGATAGAAAGCTAGAAATAAACAAATAAAATTAGACAAGGTAAAATGTTGATATTTGCTTTTGGAGAGAACTTACCAATAAACGGGCAGAGTATCCACAGGATTATTATATGGTAGATGTACTGTTTTTAGATAGCTGTGTTCAGATTCAAAATGTGCCGAATTTTTGGCGGCACTGGGTTTTAAAGGCCTAATTAAGTCACGCCCCTTGAGATAACGCTAACCGTAATTTGTGTTATGTGGTTTGACAGTTCGTGCCACAGAGAAGACACTGCGCAACAAAACGATGTACTTAATTTATTTAGCTTTCCTCATTATTTAATTAATTAAATATTAAGGAAAGACAAGAGCTCAGATATTGTCCGTATTTACTTAATTATATTAAATAGATACGCCCAAAAATCATAGCAGCGGTAAGTTTGATAATAGCGCCATCTAGTGCTCGCGGGGTGAGGCTCGTTGCATTGAATCGAACTAACTTCGCTAAGGATATTGGTAATTACGTCCAAAAAACACCAAAAATTGATATTGTCCCAATTGCATTGTGACATCGTCCAGCTGTTGGGACACTGGTAATTCTTCGAGAGAATTTATATAAGGCAGGTTAGCACTGAGCGCATTGGAGTTTAAGACATCATTAAAGTGTTCTGCCCATCGCTTTAATACCGCATCTTTATCGGTAACTCGGTTCCGCCTGTCTTTTGAGTACAGTGGAGCTGATGTCCTAACTTTCGGGCCGAAGATAGTTTGTATGACCTCAAAGAATATGAATTATGATGAATAAGAGCCATGTTGTAGCTAGCCGCTGCATCACGAATGGGCCTGCTCTGCTGCTTCTCGTAATGAGGATATACCTATTATAAAAGAGAAACATGACTGATTGAATGACTGACTAATTATTTATGAATTAATGATTAATGCACAGAGAAGTTAGAAATTCTGAATACTGCTGCCACCTTTGGGACCGTTCCTCCAAGTATGAGTTAGCCGAGTTGAATTCAGTGGAGCATCAAGCTTGAAGAATCATTGGTGATATTCTATCGATGGGGCCAGGCTACATAGCTTCGAACACCATTCATAGAGTTACTTGCTTGTCCTTTTTTAGGGTTCCGGAACCAAAATGACAAAAACGGAACCCTTATTGTTTCGTCACGTTCGTCTGTCCGTCCGTCCGTACGCGGCTTATTTACTGAATAGGTACATTTTAGTGAGTGTGTGCAAGAATTACAGGATATAAATCCCGCCATATCCATTTTACTAACAGAAATCCAGGCGGGGGGAGCAGCGTTTCGACCTTTATGTGGTTAGTATTCAGTTGGCCCGCACGAAATGGTTTGCTTCATCTTTCCTAAAACGAAATGCAAATAATCCTCATAAGAATTGGAATTTACTCCCGTTGTCTATATTTGTAGATAAATATAACCTAGGGCTCTTCAAGGCTAGAGTGAACATGCTGTTAGTAGTAACCAGTGAGATACACCTTTGGTCTCATCTGCATTTTTCATCGGGCGAGGTTTCCCTATCTATATCTATTCGGATGATTGGCCCTTGTCAATCATGAGTCAGTTTCAGGTAAATAAAATCCTTAAGGATGTTAGAAATGCATTAAGATGGGGTTTTGTAAGCTCCAACGGAAAGAAGACTATACGTGCACATACCAGCTTTTACCATGGCAGCAAATCCACTGAATAAATGCAGTTACATTATACTAACGTTATATTAAATCTAAGCTAAATTGTACCTACCAATGAACTTCTTTTCTATAGTTTTTTATATACGTCAGCGTGTAAATGAACGCCTTCCATTTTTTTTTGTATCACTAGTGAAAACATTTCACAGTTAAAATATTGTAGCTGACATTTTAATATTGAAGCTAGATTGGCACTCAGAAATTCTTTGTTTCATTATTTTAAATTACTACAGCAATTTTAAATTAATATTTTTTCCATAGTACACAAACATTGCCAATCAATGTGAATGCTTTGCATTCATCCACCAACGTTTTCGCACAAAGCTTTATGAATAAATGAATTATGAAGAGGATTACTTGTGTCAACTATCACTTTACACTGTTTTAGTTCTTCATATTTTAATCACTTTAAAATAAAATGCTCAAATATTTTTGTAGCGTAAATCAAGCGCAGAAAATAAAGTTTTGATTAAAAGTAAAATATTTAACAATTACTTATTTTTTTACAAATAACAATCTGCTGAATTATTTTATTTTTGAATAAACTGGCAAGGTTTAGATTTTAATTTAGAATTTGTGGCTTTAAAAAAATCCTGTCTCAGAAAAAGCGTTGATTTTTTTATCAGATGATTGAAAGACTTAAAATGTGAATTAAATTATAATATTGCGGATAACAATATGCTTGCTTGACGAAGCCTGCGCTGCGGATTTATGGAATCTGTTATGTCACTGTTTCCAATAATTTTTAATTAAATTATTGATAAGTATTAAAGAGGTTTAGAATAAATTCATATTAACCGTATCTAGGACATAAACTGGCGATGATGTCGAAAGACATAACATAAAAAACATGTCGAACTTAAAATTTATTTTTGTCTTGAGTCATAGGTGACACACGCCTAGAAATGTACTTAATTAAAATTACAGGGTGTTACAAAATAACCCCTAAAGCCTGAAACCCCATGAACAGTAAATAAAACTGTAATTTTGCACGCTGTTCTTTTTTTGTAAAAAAAAAAAATTTTTTATTTAGCCTATTTTTGTGTCCCACTGCTGGGCAAAGGCCTCTCCTCTCTCGCTCCACTCCTGCCTATCAAAGGCGAGCTCCCGCCATCCCGAAAAAAAATATATAGGTACTAATTTAATTCTTTACTGGAGTACTTCCATACCCTTCAGTTATTACGGGTAATTTTGTAACACCCTGTATACGAGGGGCGTTCAATATAAAGTGAGAATGAGATGCAAACTCTTTTAATATTACGAAATTTAATACTGGCCGGTACAGCTAATCTATCTGCTGATTGCTATGAAAAAAAAAACTAACTGTCTTTTGTTTAAAAAAATATAAGGTATAATTTCTTTGCAATGCTATTGAGTACGTTAGCGAAAATGGAGAAAATTGAACTGCGCGCCGTTATCAAATACTTGTATTTGAAAAATTTTTCTACGGACCAAGTCAATTTGGATTTGCGGGACACTTTAGGGTCTAATGCTCCTCCGTATTCGACAGTCGCACGTTGGTGCGCCGAATTTAGACGTGGAAGAACATCGACAATGGACGACCCCCGCTCCGGATGCCCAGTAGGGGGTAGTAACAGCAGTAACTGAAGAAATTGTGAAAAAAGTCGAAAACTCAGTTTTGGCGGATCGTCGTGTCACAGTTCGTTTTATTGCTGAAAATGTAAAGATTTCAACGGGGAGCGTGCATAATATTTTACATGAACGCTTGGGTATGAAAAAGGTATCTGCGCGTTGGGTACCAAGAATGCTTACTGACACGCAAAAACAAACTAGACTAGAGATTTGTCAAGAAGCTTTGAACCTGATGCAGCAAGACCAGGAACTTTTATTGGCGCGATTTATAACAATGGACGAAACATGGCTCCATCATTACGACCCTGAAACGAAACTGCAGTCTGTGACATGGAAAAGGCCATCATCTCCAACTCCGAAGAAATTCAAGGTGAGCCCATCTGCCGGTAAGGTCATGGGCTCTGTTTTTTAGGATGGTAAAGGGGTATTAATGATTGAGTATCTCGAGCATGGAGCCACTATTACGGGCACTTTATACGCCAAACAAATAGCAACATTGCGCAATGAGATCCGCGAAAAACGGCGAGGTAAACTCTCGAAAGTTGTGCTGTTCCACCAGGACAATGCCCCGGCACACAAGTCCGCCGTTGCAATGGCTGCAATTCGCGATGCTGGGTTCGATATCCTTAAGCATCCTCCGTATTCACCAGATCTCGCTCCGAGTGATTTCTACCTATTTCCGAGATTGAAACAATACCTGAGAGGCCAGAAATTTGAAGACAACGACGCGGTAGTCGCTGCAGTACAAGATTTTTTAAGTAGTCAAGATGAGACCTTTTTTAAAAATGGAATTTTAAGTTTAGAAAAAAGATATACTAAGTGTATTATGCTAAAAGGTGACTATGTCGAAAAATAAAATGACATTTAGTAAAAGTTGTTTATAACATACTTATTCTCACTTTTTATTGAACGCCCCTAGTGCATGCTTGCAAAATTTCAGCTCAATCATTTGAAGATAATTTATCAAGCCGTGGTGGTCTAGTGGTTTGACCTATGATGGCCTCCCAAGCAGAGGGTCGAGGGTTCAAATCCCGGCTCGCACCTCTGAGTTTTTCGGAATTTATGTGCGAAATTACATTTGTAATTTACCATGAGCTTTCGGCTGTTCGCAGATGGAGCTACTCAAAGAGCTTGAGTTTACTGATGTCAGTAACAAGTCGCGTCGTGTGCGAACTTCAATGCGAACGTATAGGCGGTGACGCTCAAGCAACTCGTTAGTAATTTAAGTTCGTAACTAGTTCTCTTTGAGTACCTCCATGTGCGAACGGCTTTACGGTGAAGGAAAACATCGCGAGGAAACCTTTATACACCTGCGAAGAAATTCAATGGAGTGTGTGAAGTTCCCAATCCACCCTGGGCCCGCGTGGGAACTACGGCCCTAGCCCTCTCATTCTGCGAGGAAGCCTGTGCCCTGCAGTGGGACGTATATATAGGTTGGGACGAAGGATTTGAAGATATCTACTTCAAAATTTAGTTGTAAGATTCCACCCCAACAAACACATTGCAAGTTAATAAAAAGCTTGAAAAAATTAGTCACTTACCTAATGTATAAATAATATCAAAACTTGTTGTAGGTTACTTTTAGTTCCTCTATTCTTTTTTCGTTTGTTTATTTCTTATTTTTTTGTATGTAAATGATCGAAATAGGAAGCTATAATAAATAAACCTAATATAATGTTTTAGTCCTTTCAATCGAAGTTTACAATACAATACAATACAAATATTCTTTATTGATCACCAAAAAAAAGTACAGAAAAAAATCAGGCAGACAATGGGCGGTCTTATCGCTCAAAAGCGATCTCATGCTCATGCGAGTTTACTAAATTATTCTTATTTAAAATTAAAAAGACTGCCTATTATTAAACTAAAATGTGAAATATTTCGAAAACAGAAACAGAGCAATACGAGCTCGCCCACCAAAATCACAAACTTGTTTGGAAGGTTTCTGAATTAAGTATGATTAGCGACTAATTGGACTCGCAAATCCAGTTATCTAATTATTGTTGAAGCATTATGTGAATGTGAATTATCATTTTATAATGATGATATTTTAAAATTGGTAGATAATGAGCTCTGATTGGGTTCGAAACGCGTCAGTGTAGTTTGGTGGTGATAGTTGGGTTTGTCGTACAGTGTGGAGGTGGAGGAATTCCATGAACACACATTTTTTTAACCCCCGACACAAAGGGTGTTATAAGTTTGACCGCTATGTGTGTATGTGTGTGTGTGTGTGTGTGTCTGTCTGTCTGTGGCATCATAGCTCTTAAACGGGTTAACCGATTTGGATGCGGTTTTTTTTATTTGAAAGCTGGTTTCTTGTTGAAGATTCTTAGACATGTTTGATCTAAATCGGTTCAGCCGTTTCAAAGTTATAAGCTCTTTTGCTAGCTGCAGAAGGGATCTTAGACGCATAATGGGCATTTACTTTATTTTCAAACATTCGTATGTTTGAAAATAAAGTAAATGCCCATTATGCGTCTAAGATCCCTTCACACTCGTGTATGTGCGACCAAAATTGCGTTGGGGGTTTTTAAAATTTTTAATTTATAGTTATTGCATAGGTAAATGTAGCTATCATAAAGGTCGCGTTTTAATTCATTCATAATTTCATTCATTTTATTCATTCGTAATTGTTTTAATTCATTCAGTTTAGTATGTACCGAGACTATAATATGTAGTAGCAGAGCTGCAGCTATTCTGACAATCTGAAACTGCGCAATACATTTTCATTCAGATATCTGCCTCATTTATTTCATATTCACAGAGTTAACTTATTACAAAACTTAGCCCAACTCGATCTCTCCGAACGTTAAAAAATGATCTCCTAAAATAACACAACCCAATTTCAAGCTCCTAAAGTATGTTTTGTACAATTTATAGCTCTATTAAGGCATAATAATTGCCCATTTAAAGTTTGGAATTGTTTGAAAAAGAAAACAATTTTTATTCGCTATTGTCTTCTTGTTCGAACTTATGTCTGTATTTCACGATTGCACGAGAAATTGCCTTTTAACGTTGTATATCGGGAATTCATTTGGTCAAAAAAAGATTTTTTGGTCGAAGGCATTAACTTTTCGATTATTTAATCCGCATGAAAGCAAAAACGTGTATGTGGAAATTTAAATTGAAAAGCGATTTTGTGAAATTAAATTAAGTATTACTTTCTTGTTTTTGCAAATGAATTCTTATAGGTACGTTTCGAATTTGAGAGTGCACACCTCTAATGTTAGGTAAAACGAAATAAAATTTTGTCAGAAAATACGACTATAAAAATTTGTTTTGCTTATGATGTCTAGTTTGGTTTGTTGATTTTCAAAAGAATTATATCAGAATTATTCATTTAATATTTAATTTTTCTTCTAACAAATCTTGCAAATCGAATTTTAACCCCCTTTTAGTGATAAGATTGACTTAAAATTTAATGGATACAAGTACTGGTAACTGGCTATCTGGTCAGAGACTTAAATGAGAAGTCGTACCTTGAATATTATTAAAATAACACTGCCCTTAGACTTACCGGAGATGTTTCTAGGCAGCAGAGCAAGGCGCTGGTAGAGTAGGGAAGATGGCCAAATCAGTAAAGGAAGAAACTGAAACATTACTTTGCTCACCCGCGACCTTAAGTGAGCAAAGTAATTGTTTTAGTTCATTAATATGGACCTCCGTAAAGTAACGCCTGGTTCAATAAATTATTAAAAGAAGGGTTGGTTGGGTTGGTTTTTCATTTACTTTACGCCCGTTCCTCGTTTAATCATATTTACTTGAACGATTGTTAGGACATCAGAAGCAATAATAAAAAAAAGAGAACCAAAATCCAAACTCAACCTAAGTAAATTAGTGCAATAAAATTACACATACACACTAATAGGTACACATTTTATATGACGTTTTGATAATAATGAAAATTGCTTGAAATATTACCCTAAAAAGACAAACAGAGTGACAAGATCCCATTTCTGGAAGCTAGCTGTCCGAAGATATCACGTCCGCCGGCCGGATTTATGACTGTTTGCTGCCGTCAGGAGTCCTTACTGAGCAATCCTGATAAACGATAAATTCCTACATACATAAATACAATCACGCCTCCCTCCCAGCAAAGGGGTAGGCAGAGAGTATTTTGTTTCCACCCTGCTACGATCCTGATATACATATTTCGCTTCCACAAAATTGGGCAATACTATTGCTAAAGATCGATAACATATATATATAATAGTATTACTTATTTTCAACTATCGATAGTATCGAAATGAAATGAAATGAATGAAATGAAATTAAATTAAATATTTTATTGCGAGAACACAGTTAACAAGTTATATAATATAGTTATATTATGCTTTGCCTCATAGGCATGCAAAAATTTTGACATAAAGAATATAAGAGCTGGACAGAATTTGTAAAACATTTTAACAAACTATATGTATAACTAGTACATTTAAACATCGATAGTATCGACTTTTTTGACGCGATGCTATCACGCCAAAAAAGATAATAAAGAAGAATCACGATACGATAAATAGCATCGATCATTGGTAATACTATTGCTAAAGATCGATAGTATCGATACTATTGATCTTCAGCAATAGTATTACTTATTTTCAACTATCGATAGTATCGATGAAGTTCAATAGTATCGCCCAATGTTCACTATCGATACTATTGATAGTATCGTCAAGGGTCGATAGTTTCGAAAGGACTATCGATAGTACGGTCAAGTGCAAAAATAAGTATCGATTTAATCCTCCCATCGTTACATACCTATACCTTAATTCGACGACATAAGAGCTATGGGACATATTTATGACTGATTTTCGAGGTCAACTTTACTATCGATAGCGAAACTATTGCTATCGCAACAACACTATTAGGTAGTTGTTTGAGCTATGGAATCTGAGTTTTTCGGAATTTATACGCGAAATTAAATTTGAAAGTTTACCATGAGCTTTAACGGCGAAGGAAAATATCGTGAGACACCAGACCTGTGAAAAAATTATAATGGTATGTATGTATGTATGTATGTAAACACTTTATTGTACATAAAACACCAAAGTAATACAAAACAACAAAACAAAAAGAGTACAAAGGCGAACTTATCACTAAAAGGGATCTTTTCAAGCTAACCTGGCATGAAAGGAAAAACTTAAAAAAAAGATAGGCAAACAATAATTTATGTACAGAGATTTATGTATAATGGTGTATGTGAAGTTCTAATACCGCACTGGGTCCGCGTGGGACTACGGCAAAAAGCCCTCTCATTTTGACAGGAAGCCTGTACGCTGCGGTGGAATGATGATAATGACTTATTTTGCGAGGACGAAGATGCAAGCTGAAGTTAGTCGCTTTTTCATTAGCTAAAAATAAAATTTCAGGTATCGAATGTCTCTGTCTGGATTTACTATCTGTTTTGATACTCGTAGCAAATTTTTACTAAAAACTTAAGAGCGTTTATACCTGCTGAGCTGGCAACGTTGCATTTTTGTTAGTTTTTTCTCGATTATTCCATAAAAATTGAATGAAAATTAAAAATGTGGTGTATACGAATTGTTCTAATATATAAGTGAATGTGTCTACTACAATAATTATTCGTGATAGACTTTTAGTTTCTTTAAAACGAACAAATAATTACCTAACGGTTTTTAAAGAAAATAAAAGTCTTATCACGAATAATTATTGCAGTAGACACATTAACTTGTACATATAATTTAGAACAATTTGTATACATCACATTTTTAATTTTCATTCAATTTTTATGGAATAATCGAGAAAAACTAACAAAAATGCAACGTTGCCAGCTCAGCAGGCATAAACGCTCTTAATTTTGTTCAGTAGTGTTTGGTGCACATTGCTTGTACTTTGATGCTGAGGGTACTTTTCCCATGTTAAAACTGTTGTTTCAAGAAACTACTTGCAATTTTCACGTGCTTGTGCTTACGTTTTCCCAAGAGAATCCCATTCGTGGCGTGAGTCCTTCAACATTCCCAAATTATTGGTTAATACCCTTTTGATATTTAAGCTATGCTTTCGGAATTGCTTTCTTTGAGCAGTTACTTTTAACAATTTTAAAACCGTAAAGTACGTAAAAAGTTTAATAGTGATTCCCTAACAAACAATATCTTATTCATCGTTTTGAACCTCATCTTTTTATTATTACCAACCTTTACTTAATTTATGTTGGTCATTCTAATATAAATTTTGCGATTTTATTAAATTCTTATGGAATTTCCTAGAAAATACATCGCTGTCTTCATTTTCTTATGTAGAATAACCATGAATATTTTCATGTCCTTAGACTTGGCTGTTGATTTTTAAACGGATTCCGTCGGAATATTGGTATAAAAAAGTAGCCTAGACTTTATTCCAGAAGTCCAACTAGATTCCATATTCAACATTCGTTTATTTGGCAAAGTACATCAGTCACATCTTTAGCAAGTCATTAAAACTAAATAGATGCGACCAACTGATATGATTTTTTGATTGACCTATGTAAACAAGTCCGTAAATTAATTTGTTAAAACAATGCAGGCGTGAAAGAGTAACATACACACACTCTCACAAACTTTTATAATATTAACTAGTATTTTTTTTTTTTTTTTTTATGATATAGGGGGCAAACGAGCAGACGGATCGCCTGATCAAAACCCTTTTTTGCGCAATATACGAACTAATAAATATTCCAATTTTATTTTGGCGTTTGTCATTTTGTTACCCTCCACACCGCTATTAGGCCGTAAAGGATACATTCCTCAAAAAATCCCATAAAAGTGCTAACAATGGAACCATTCTTAGATAAAACCGGAAAATATCACACCCCTACTTGAAAGAGCGGGGTTCTAAAAATTCCGACTATTCTCTACTGCAACATAAACAGTACGAACTGTGGCTACATTTTAGTACCTACGCTACCTTAGGTTGTTGGACGAGAAATGCCGTACTTACCTACATGTGTATGCTTCGCTATGTTTGGCTACATTTTGAGTTTTATATCCTGGCAAGGGAACATTTAAAAAAAAAAAGACTAAAGGCCACAACAAACCGGTAGCGCGGGGCACCGACAGAGCGTGCTCAGCGCGGTCAATAACATTGAATAAAATACGGTGAAGCGCGCTGCCGGTGTGTGTCACCGTATATTTTTGATTCAGTGTTATAGAGCGCGCTGGGTAGGTACGCCCCGTCGGCGCCCCTCGCTCCCGGTTTGTGTTGGCCTTTACAGTTGACGACATTGTACTTATTTGAACGATGGCTGCCGATAAAAAATTATTACAATTTTTTTATTCAAATTATATAAGGCATTCTAAAATTAATCCGAAATATTTTAGCAGATGATTTGGTTGGTTTGACTTACAGATTCTAGGGCATCTAAATAACAGAGGGAGAACAAATATTTGTTTTCAATATTAAGGCACTGACGGTGCCAGATTGTTTATTTTACTTTACTTACTATAAGCAATCGAATACCTACAAATAAACATCAACAGTTTCGGAGCAAACCAAGCAAACAAAATAATCAAACCATATTGTATTTCTAAAGTAAAACAACAAAGAGGTCAATAATTAAAATCGCATATCACGTTAAATTTTTCCCTCAATTTATTCTCACGTGGCAAGCAAAAAAAAATCGAACCGATTTATTTTCCCACCCTGTTAGGTTGGTAGTAAACAATCGATGAGTTATTATCTCTCTTTTGCAGCCAGTTCTATTCAATGACGAAGTATGAAAGAAAAATATTCACCTGCTATTATTGCTAGGTGAATTATGAATATTTCAAGCAGAGGTGGTGATTTGTTCCGCCAGTGTTTTGTTTCTTTCGGTACACACGGTTTTGAATTCAGAACGCAGTGATTTTCTTTGTTTAGGCCTGCCACGAGAAATGTTGAAGTAATAAAAGCATTTGTAAAGTTTTACGGGGAAATATTGCATTTTTGTTGATGGTTTGACTAAATAAACGAAGACTGAATTTATTTACTTTGTTTGATGTTCGTCTAAAATTTTGGATGTCTAAAAAACGCGTCGAATAATTGAAGCGCGCACCAAGACCGAACCATTCTATTGAAACTGTCATTTCAACATTCCGTAGGTACATCTAAATAAAATGATAGGTTAATAATACACAGTACGTGATTCAATTTTTAACCGACTTCAAAAAAAAGAGGAGGTTCTCAATTCGTCTGTATGTTTTTTTTAACCCGGCTGTATGTAGGAGTGAGCCGGTTATCGGATTGTAGACCGAAAAAGAATTCATCACAAATCTGTGCTTACTCTCATTTCAAATGGTGTCAAAATGTAAATCACACTAATATTATAAAGGCGAAAGTTTGTGAGTGTGTATGTTTGTTACTTCTTCACGCTAAAACAGTTTGACGGATTGTGATGAAATTTGGCACACATTATAGTTTATAACCTGGATTAACATATAGAATACTTTTTGTCCCGGAAAATTGCATGTAAAATTATATGTGTGCCAAATTTCATCACAATCCGTCAAACCGTTTTAGCGTGAAGAAGTAACAAACATACACACTCACAAACTTTCACCTTATAATAATAATATTAGTGTGATAACCTGCATTAACATATAGGATAGGATACTTTCTGTCCCGGAAAATTGCATAGTTCCCGCGAGATAGTGATAAACGAATTCTTTGCAGACGGAGTCGCTGGCAGCAGCTAGTGTATCATAAAATATTGTACACCATGCATTTTATGGTAGATTACGGTCATGTGTATACTAAATTAATTTTACCATCTTTGCTTCTATAGGTACTTACCCGTTGTCATGCAATAAATTAATTATTATAATATTATTATTATCAATATCATAATAATATACTTATAGTGGAATTAACAGTCTTACTGAGAGTAAATATAATTGGGGGTTGAAATCGCTCGCGCCGGTAGGTTTAGTCTCGAGACCCTGCACGTGACCCCTGGGTGGTGCTAAACGAGCGATACAACTCCGGTGGTAGGCTTCGGGCGTGGCTGGTCACTACCCCATCGTTTGAGCCAGGCCACCAAGCGACTCTCGTCTTTTTCTGGCCTTGTTGACTATAGAAGCTATTCTGGAGGAAGGGTCTGAGCAGGTATGCCGCGCGCCCGTACTGGTTACAGTGCCCCGTATTTGTTGTACGGATTGCACTGCTTGGGGGCGCGCGCAACACCGCGCTCAACTGCTTTCTTCCTGCTTATTCCCCTAAATTCAAGTCTAGGGTGAATGAGAATTTACTAGGCAAGCGTGCTCCATCGTAGGCCTCATCTTCGCTTTGCATCAGGCGTGATTGTGGTCAAACGCAAGCCTTTATTGTATAAAAAAATTACTATGTTCATTCGTATAAAAATTAATATGTATGTAGATGATGTTATGTATGTTCTTGGTGTTTACCTTTTCATTATTAGTAATAAAGATTAACTAAACCTGAAATTTAGTCCCTTTAAGGGACTTCAAGCTTATTATGATAATGCGAACATAAACTTTACATTAGTGTCCCTTTGCTCCCTTGTCTTAAGTATTTAAAGGAATAATAAAGCCCGCACTTAGTTAAGTCTAGAATAAATAGGATTTGAGAGGGAATAGGTAAAAAATGACATGAACTTAAATAAATTGGGTAGTAGAAAACTTTAACTAGTAATTAATTCCAAAACATACACTTATACACACACAACTCTGACAAAATAAATGAAACCCAGATATGCGTACTTACCATTTCAATTAACTGCAAAATTTGACATTTAGTCACAATGGAAATGACTAATCAAAACAAAAAAAATGGCGTTTTGACAGCTTATAAACAGTATGTCAAATAATGAATGAAAGACAGAGGAAGTGATTAAATTTAAGCGATAAAACCGCCTATTGTATAGTTTATTTTCATTATTTATTTATGTTAATTCACTTTATTTATTTTTGGGGCGTTTAATAAAGAATATTTATATTTATAATACTAAATACAAATTGAAACATGTATGCTCAGAAAAACCCAGAAAAAGACCAGAAATCCAGAAAAAAATAAAATAAAACAATTTTAATATTTATATTGTCATTGTATTGGTGCACAGGTGAAAGTAAGCTCTACGTTTTTGTGACAGCTATGGAGACAGCTATACTCGGAGTTTCTTTGCTCGATAGGAGCAGAATCCGGAATACAGAAATCGACCAATAACTAGAATCATTGTCATAATATCTTAAAGAAGTGTCTAGTCACCTTTTATGAACAATGAGATTTTAATCTCAAAATGTAAAGTCGCAAAGTACTATTACTTACCATTGGATTAAATTATGGTTATCAGAAAATAATATATTACATTATTTTAGCTCAAAAACTGCTACTCTACTAGCTGGGCCGACAACATCTCGAGAGTTGCGGGCAACCGGTGACAAGTTGTTGTTCATTGTTGCGTTCTAAGGAGGATGCCTTTGTTCAACAGTGGACGTCCCCAGACTGATGATGATGATAACGACGACGATGATGAAGACAACGACGATGATGACGACGACGACGACGATGATGACGACAACGACGTCGATGAATATGATGGTGATGATGATGATGATGATGATGATGATGATGATGATGATGATGATGATGATGATGATGATGATGATGATGATGATGATGATGATGATGATGATGATGATGATGATGATGATGATGAAGATGATGATGATGATGATGACGACTTCCATTGTGCAAGGTTATTGTGTTTTCAGATAATTAAAACAAAAGTTTACAATGACTCTTTTATTTTTAACGTTTGCTTTACTTTATTGTTTTTATTAATAACTAAATCACGTTTGATTTAATGCACAATAACATTTTTATCAATAGGCGAACATATTGATATTGTAGGAATATGTAGATACAGTTCAACTATTTTAGGAGTTATATTAAAATTGGGCGAAGATAATAATAAAATTATACATCTTTGAAATATATTTTTACAAACAAAAGTTTTTTGATCATAACTTTCGGTAAAGCTAAGTTGTAATAAATACTGGACACACTTACAAAACTTTTTGAAATTATTTCTGAATCACATTAAGGCATAAACTTGGAGCAACCACAACAACGTAAACATTATTTAAATATAACCTTTTCACTAATAATACCTGTATTCATCATACTGTTTAAATAACTTTAACAATTAGGCTACAGTTAAATTTTACGAAACAAAACGTTCAAATATAAAACTTTTGAGGTGGCAAATACGTTTTAACGTTTTAAACAGATAAAAATCATCATCAATGTAACATGACATTTATGTAAGAAATAATAAAAGATTTTATTACTATTTACATTACAATTATCTAAACTTTTGGACTATTATTTAGAGGATTTAAATATTATTTATATAATAAACATGCCTTTATGAAAATTAAATCACAAAAACAATGTTATGAATTATTTACAGTGGTAATTATACTAAATAATCAGTCTATGTTAACGGTATTTCTATATATCAATAAGAAAACTGTAGCATTCTTCTATTTTCAAAACTTTATAATAATAAATAAAAAACCACCTTTCACAACAGTGCTGCTACAATTTCAGAGAGTGAAGAAACCATAAAACAAAATTAAAATCAATACCAATTAGTAAAATAGGAAGGCATTGAAATTAAACTATTATTTTCGTATAAATACTATAACTAGAATCATTCAAAAGCAAGATTCAAAAGGCTCTAGAACATTCCGACTCAATCCATACCAGTCTATCATGGAATGTTCTCGAACGTAACAAAAGACGAGCGATGCGGACCAACCCCTTCGTATCTCGATTCGCATTTGTCAATCTGAGACACCCCACTGAACAAGTGCATAATGTAATATTATATATAAGTGCATGTTGTAGTGAGTGTGTATGCGTGTGTATTGATTTCATTTGTCACCGAATGCCAAACTGAACAGTTTCGTGAAAATATTTTGTGAAACCTGTGTGTGTTTGCGATGAAGAAAATAGGAAAAATTGACAACCTTTCATTTTTTTAACACCTGAAAATTACTGCAGTAATCGAAAGAGTTTCGCCTCCTGAACACGGAAATATATTTATTATAATTTATTTCTCCATATTTAAAAAAATACAACAAATTTAAAAACATATATGTACTTACAAGTACGTCCACAGAATAGATATGTTTCCTTTACCCTTTTCACTAGAAAAAAGAGCTGTCATAATTTTAAATTTGATAACAACCTTAACGTCAAATTTACGTCATCACTTTTTTTTAATAGAGACTAGACAAAAGTAATGGATCTATTCTATCGTTACGCTCTTTTAAAATAAGCACATCTTTAAAATATTGTATTAAATTAATTAATAATCCTAGTGAAAATTTAAAACTGTCAGCGTCTTTTTCCTTCCAAACAGAATACAGAGAACGAATCAAATTATAGTCATAGAAATATGAAATGTTGTCAATTGTGATGCCTTTTGTTTTTTTGGCTGATCAAAAATCACAGATATTTGAAAGAATATTTGCTATGGACATCTCTATTTCATCTTTTTAGTTTAGTCGAATCATGACTTTGAACACAAATACAGAAAACAGAACTACTAACTGAGTCAGAAAGCTTTGGTTTTGATCCACTTTTTAAAGAATGGCGTCCATTGGCGTGGGTTGTAAGTTGTGTATGTAAGAACTGGCTTCAAATGGTCTACAGACATTCCAAAAATTCTTTAAAAGAAATTAACATTTTAAATTGAGGATAAATTGAGTCAGAACTTTATAATTTGAAACAGTACCTATGTCCAAAAATATGAAAAAAATACAAAGGTAAAACTTAATAAATACTTTCAACGAAAATTATAATGATGATAGTATTATTGTTCTTGATCAGAGTTGGCTTTTGCTTACTACCGTAAAATCGGGTTACTTAGGCCCTTTAGGGCGACTTTGGCCATTAGTATTTATTTGGTCCAGATTTTATCATTACATTGAAATTATAGCATATTGCCATTATGGCTGGTTTTAGCTGACCTTTAGCCACCTTTTTAGAGTTCCATACACAAAGGAGATCAACGGGGCCCTATTGCTGAGACTCCGCTGTATGTCTATCTGTCTGTTCGTCCGCCTATCACAGGGTTCTATCTCTTGAACCGTAATAGCTAGACACTTGAAATTTTCACCGATTATGTATTACTGTGATTGCTACATCAACAAATAATAAGAATATAATTAAAATAAACATTAATGGGGTCCCGCTTAACCAATATAAAAGGATCCTACACTGTGTGAATTATACTTAGAAGCAGGGCCCTGCTAACACTGGATTGTAATAGATACGGCTGTTTACGTATAATTATCTTGATTTAGCTACAAATTTGTATTTTTTGTTAGTATTTGTACGGTGTGTGCGAGTCCGACTTGGATTTAACCAATTTTTATTGGACCCTACGGTATGTGGTTTTCTTATTACAGGCCGAAGTACCCCGACTTTACAGTAAATACTAAAATAATCTGACATTCAATAAATACTTAAATAACTATAACCGCAGCCTCTTTAGTATTAAAGAACACATTTCATTCATATTAACTACGCCAGAGGCATTCGAATCCAAGATGTGGTTACGCGCCATTCAATTTTCGCGCCCTTTCAGATCCAGCATTGGCCCTCAATTATTTTACATTCAACTAAATTTTTAACCCTGAATGAACTACTTTTACATAACGATACAATTAATCAATGTTCTAACTAAGTGTGGTTTTACACCATAGCTTGAAATAAAATTTACCAATAAAATTGCTTAATTTTATCCGCTTTCATACAACAAACTTCGAGATTATTGCATAGGAATAAAATCCATCATGCGATAAAAAAGTAAAGAAGTATAGAAAATGTCGTAAACACTAATAGGATGAGAGGGCCTGGGCCGTAGTTCCCACGCGGGCTCAGTGCGGATTAGGAACTTCACACACACCAATGAATTTCTTGTTAGGTGTGTGCAGGTTTCACCGTTAAAAGCTCGTGGTAAATTTGAAATGTAATTTCGCAAATTCTGGAAAACTCAAAAGTGCGCCGTTTCTCCTGTCAATATGGAAAAAATTAAAGATCTATAGCCAATTTTTATCAGTCAAATCTACATCAGCGAGTGCGGCTACTGACTCCGAGTCCGCTAATTTTATGTCCACAGGAGAGACACTTACGGTGTGAATGACCCAAAAGTGAAATCAAGATCCCATTAGGCGAAAGAAACTTGATTTACTTTTAAATGGCACTTAGTACGCAAAATTAAGTTACAATAAACTGATACAAAAGTGTCGCTTATAGCTTTTATTCTTATGCTCGAAATTTCTTATTTTCTTGAACGCTGCTCTGGCTACTACAAAATTCGAAGTTCGTATCGTGCCATCCCTATCAATCTTTTGTTTATTACTATTAGCGTGAGTGGAACGGCACGATATGAAGTTCGCAAATCTGATTTCGTAGTAAAGGTCTGCATTTTATCTTTGGTGAAAAACCACTCTGCGCGGGTACAACTAACCCAGCTATCTTATAGAGGTTTCCGCGTATTTTCCTAATAATATTTTGAGGAAGAATTGAAGTAGTAGTACCATTATTGTGGGCAGTCGAGTTTCCGCTGCTGCACCTGAGAAAAGAAAATGAGATGAGAAACACGCTATGTGTAAATTGCCGCTTTTTGATATATTTGCAATTTTAGATATGCCTACCGAAAGGGAAATGCATAATATAAATAAATAAAGTATGTATCTATGTATATTACTTTGCAGCTTACTTTGGGACTAGGTCAATTGGTGTGAATTGTCCCATGATATTTATTTATTTATTTATATTATATATATACATATTCTATACACCAGCTTTTGCCCGCGACTCTGTCCGCGGTGATTAGTAATTTGGGCAGCTTATGCTTTCTGACAAATTTGCTTTTTCATCAATTATGGCTCTCCTTAGTTCCTCGATATAGTTCCCGCCCCCGCAACCCCTTCCCCCCCACCCCCCGCCCACCCGCGTTCACATTCACCACCGTACTCCCAAGTCAAGCGTGCCTATAGATGTTTTACTTCAAAAACCCCTGATTTTGAAACATTCTTCCGCTCCTATTGGTGTTAGCGTGATGATATATAGCCTATAGCCTTCCGCGATAAATGGGCTATCTAACACTGAAAGAATTTTTCAAATCGGAGCAGTAGTTCCTGAGATTAGCGCGTTCAAACAACAAACAAACAAACTCTTCAGCTTATTAATTCTTCTAAAAACTGTTCGATAAATTCTTAAAATAGACGTATCTTTCTTATTTGTGAACCGATTGAAATGAAACAAACACTAAATGTTAATCCAAGAAAATACCAACATATCAGTGAAAACCGCATCCTTCTAGCTTAAGCCGTTTCTGAGATTAGCGCGCACAAACGTACAGACAAACAGACAAACAGATAAACAGACAAACAGACAAACAGACAAACAGACAATAATTCTAAAAATCATATCTATTTTGTTTGTTTTGTTACACACTTTTTTTCACCAGCTTATTTGTGCTGATTCCGGTCCAACAAGTTTGATGCAATGATATGAAGGGTTTGACTGAAAATCAGCGCTGCAGCAGGCACCTACTGCAGCTTAATGCTGAGTCAAATTCCTTTTCGACATCTCAATTATGTTTTTTTTTTTGTTTTAATTATTATTATTGTTTTCTTTTTCATTATTATCTTTCTCCTGTATTAGTCAGTGTATTTTTCTTTTTTTGATGTCGAATAAAGTTATGTCTATGTCTATGTCTAAATGCAGTTTTTTTTAAATCTTACTACTTTCATAGCTACCGTTTAAATGACTCCTCGCTCGCGCGCCCGCGCCCGCACCTCTCTCGGCCCCTTTATTGTCATACCCCCCAGCCCCTGTACCGCGCGGACGAGGACTCATTTAAACGGACTAGCTATAACATTATAAATTCGAAAGTTCACACACACTCTTCTTCTTGCGAATTATTTCTCAGTTCTCATGATGTTTCTTCTTCTTATTCTGTGAATATTTCAAGCGTCTACCTGTTGCCGTTATCAATATCGAGCAAAAACGAGCCAAAAAATCACGTTTGTTTGTATAGGATTCTCCCTAAATATTTATTTTATTCTGTTATTTCAGTATTTGTTGTTATAGCGGCAACCGAAATACAACATCTGTGAAAATTTCAACTGTGTAGCTATCATGGTTTGTGAGATACAGCCTGGTGACAGATGGACAGACGGACGGACAGCGAAGTCTCAGTAATAGGGTCCCATTTTTACCCTTTCGGTACGTAACCCTAAAAACAGGGTTTTTTTTTTAAAGGAGTATAATTTCAAATTGTGTCAGTCTCGTTCTGAAGGTGCGATAATATTTGTTCTAAATTTTTAGAAGTTATCACGTCTACTATTTGACAAATTCCACTTGGTGCTAAAAATGATCTTTCGACTTGGACTGAGTTGACGTGATGGGTAAAAAAAGCATTCTTCTGTTTTGTTACAGCGTATTTTTGTTGGTATTCTCTTGGATTTCAATTTCATTATTTTGTAATAAGTTATTACATTTTATTATAATACTTACTATTTTTAGCTTTTGATAAACAAGTTTATCTTTTGGATGCAATTTGAGTATTAAGTCACCGATGTTTACTCAGAATGATTTAATTCTAACCCTAAACTGTGCAAGCGGCCCTTAGTAAGACTCCTGACTAAAAATGAGCGAGCTAAAAGTTTCATATAATTTTTATTACTTGATATAACCCACGACCAAGTTCAGATAGCTTACCCGAAAATGTAAGGTTTAGGTAAAAGCGTATCTCAAGATTATCAAAGTTACCTGTAAAACTTCTGCCTAAAGCCGAAGCAGGGTTTGCGCTCCGCTCTCTTAGTACTAGGGTGTGGCTCGTCGCTTTCCACACGTCGAATATAGAAGCTTCGCATCTGCAAGGGATTCGCACGTTAGCCGTATTTGAAAGACGCTTTGCGTTTATGATGTCCTGGTAACTGGTTGGTAAATATGTTTAAAAACTGATGTTTCTAACGTGTTCCAAGATGTCAAAGTCAAAGTTAAACTCAAAATATCTTTGTTAAATTTAGACTAGGTAGTATTTATGAAAGTCAAAAAATCTGCCAAATTTGTATCCTAAATGGTAGACAGAGGATACGAAGAAATTACTGACACAAGACGCATAATTTAGTTCTTCATAATAAATTAAGCAATCTGTCTGAAATTGTGCATGTTTGTAGCACATACCATCAAGTACTTTTTCTTCTGGTTTTGACTACTCTCGAATTGCCCTGCTTTTGTGCAGAGAAATATTGTAAATAAGTACTAAAACAATTTGAAAATATCTTCAACACAGAAGATGCTCTTTTTATTCACTATAGAAAGTCAGGACAAATATTCGGAGTGGTTATATCCAAAAGTGGTCAAAACCAGAAGTGTTCATATCTAGAAGCGGTTACATGCAGAAGTGATTAAAACCTGAAGTGGTCACCGACTATCAAAAGGCTATCAAGCCTTTACCCTCTTGCTGAGTTTTCTATCTTGAATGATGTTTGTTTTCCTGCAGTGGAAAGACGTGTGAAAAGAACAAAACGAGACCGTTGCCCGTAGACCTGATAGGCTAAATAGAAAAAGTGTTACCCATACCTTATCATAAGAGTAGGTACGGGCGAGAGTGCGGCGGCTTCAAGCTCCAGCGTGGAGAGGCTAGAGGAGTAGCCGTTGCTGTAATTTAGCACATGGATGGCTGTGAAGCCTGGCACCTGTTGACAATCCAAGACACATGAAAAATAACTGATATAGGAGATAATTTCTAGTTTAAAACTTAGGGTATAGAAGGATGGAGCGTTTCAACCGCCGTATCCCGCGCGTTACGAAAATCGACCAATAATATGACCGTCAACTAAAAACCCCATGCACATGGTAAGCTGTGTGGTCGCAGTATCGCAATTCGTCGATGATACTGCAAAGCTACGTAACCAACACTGGTCAATGCCGCGGAACTTACGAAGTAGCAAAGATATATCGTGGCTGTAGGACACAAACACATTTTATTTTAACGCTCTCTTGTGTAATTTGCCTTACAACGAAAAGTACCCGATTTTCCGGCTCCGATTTGATCAATTTTGATATACGTTAGAGAGTAGTCTAAAATAACAGACACGTATTTATTTAGCTGCTAAATCTCAGCCTATTCGGAGAAATCGTCCTCCAAAGACTGAAAAGGGACTAAAATTTTTTTCAAGGAAATTGCTAGTTATTGTTGGTTTAATTAGGTATATATTTGAGAATTTGAAAAAATAATGAGCTGGTGTTTTGTTATATCGGCTTAAATTCATCATTGGACAGCTAAAAAAATACGTGATGTTATTTTAGACTACTCTCTAATATATATCTAAATTAATCAAATCCTATTAACGACCGCTTTAGCCTAGTTGGTAGTGACCCTGCCTACGAAGCAAGAGGCCCTGGGTTCGAATCCCGGTAAGGGCATTTATTTGTGTGATGAGCACGAATATTTGTTCCTGAGTTATCGATGTTTTCTATGTATTTAAGTATTTATTTATCTATATAAGTATGTTTATCGTCGTCTAGTACCCATAGTACAAGCTTTACTTAGTTTGGGACTAGGTCGATTTGTGTAAGATTGTCCCCCTAATACTGTCCCCCGCTATCCGGACTGTTAGTGTATTTTTCCTTAGTTCATGGCCAATATATCCTTAGAGTTTCGTAACACACGGAGCCCAACCCCAAATCGTTTTGGTAACTTACCATTTGCTCGTTGACGTACCACGTGATGTTAGCAGATGGCAGGGACGGCGGCGACGAACAATTGGCCTGGATGTGGTCGCCACCGACATAAGACATGCGGTTCGACGTCACGTTTGGACTTGTTAGAGGCGGCTCTGTAGACAAGATTTACTGTTACTTCATCTAATTATTGAATCAGGCGTTACTTTGCGGAGGTCCATAATATCAGTGAACTGAAACAACTACTTTGTATACCCGTGACCTTTTTAGTTAATGCAATTGATTCAGTTTAATCTATCATTATTCAAGAACCTGAGGCATTTCAAGCAGAGTCGTGGGTTTGAGCCCGGGCTCGCACCTTTGAGTTCTTCGAAATTTGTGTGCGAAATTAAATAAATAAATAAATATTTCATGAATTTTACGATGAAGGAAACCATCGCGACGAAACCTGCACACACCTGAGAAGAAATTCATGTGTGTAAAGATTCCAATCCACACTGGGCCCGCGTGGGAACTATGGATCAAACCCTCTTATTCTTAGAGGAGGCCTGTGCCCTGCAGTAGCACGTATATAGGCTGTCATGATAGTTCTTGAAAATTAGGAGTGGGTTTTTAATTTGTTACTAATTATTTTCATACGGCAAAGATAATTGGGATAAATCACTTTTTTTACTATTCATTTTGTACTTTTGGGCGCTATCATAAGAATTCGTTTCAAAGTTTGTTGTTTTGGCGGAGCAAGCGCCGGAATATTTTCGACTACCTCGTCTGAAAATGAATAACAGTTTCTCTTTTGAACGGGGCGAATCATTAATTAAAAATCTGTCGAATATTTTATAAAGTTATACTCAGTTCTGCATTCATTAATAACGGTCTCGTTGTGAATAGTAAACAAGGAGGAAATTGAGTCGCGAGTTGCTTTAAGAATCCGTCAATTTTCCTTCTTAACCCGTCGATCCGTAGAAGAAACGGGGTCACCGACATAGCCAAACAGATTAGCTCGTTGAAATGGCAATGGGCAGGCCATATAGCACGCAGAACAGATGGCCGTTGGGGGCCAAATGTTCTCGAAAGACCACGGACTGCAAGGTTATCTTAAATAGCTTAGTTTAATATTGTAAGATGGTTTTATAGATTGTATGCTATTATCAAACTTAAATTATCATGTTATCATAAAATAATGGTGGTTATACCAGCCTCCTTCATCTGATCTGGGAGAACCCAACTTGTGGGATGTGGAGGCAATGGAACTCATTATATTATGGAGTGTGAGGGGACTGTGTATGATATTTTTTAAATTATTGTTACGATAATTGATTTTCTATTTGGCTATTTAAGAATGTATTGACTTTGACTAACATTACAACATACCTATTCTAATTTACTACTATCCACATATGGGCATTTTGTTAGTTTTTTTTTATTTATAATTATAGTGTTAATTTATTATAAGATAATTATGTTTTGTAAATACCTATTTAAATACAAACTTGTTTACTTTGTTTGAAAAAAAAAAATATTGTTATTATTATTATAACATTTTCTTGTTGGTAACAACATCTCTCCTAGTTAGGAGATAAATTAATTAATATTGTACGGGCCTTATGCGTTTTTAGGGTTCCGTAGTCAACTAGGAACCCTTATAGTTTCGCCATGTCTGTCCGTCTGTCTGTCTGTCTGTCTGTCCGCGGCTAAGCTCAGATACTGTTAGTACTAGAAGGCTGTAATTTGGTATGAATATATATATTAGTCACGCCGACAAAGTGATTACATAAAAAAAATTAAAACAATTTTTTTTAGGGTACCTCCCATAGACGTAAAGTTGGGGTAATTTTTTTTTCTCAGCTAACCCTATAGTGTGGGGTATCATTAGATAGGTATTTGAAAATAAATATGGGTTTTCTAGAACCATTTATTGATAAAGTGAATATTTTAGGAGATATTCACTCCGAAAGTTCTAAATAATGTGTCCCCCCCCCTCTAACTTTTGAACCGCACGTCTAAAAAATATGAAAAAAATCTCGTTAGTTAACCTTAATAAAAATTTTCTAGGAAAATTATTTTCATCTTAATCAGATGAGCAGTTTTTAAGTTTTTGTAAAAAAAATATTTCTAAACTAAGATTGTAATTTAACCGACATTGCAAGCATATTTTTCTTTAAGTACCTATAAGATCACGCTAACAGTATCTTCTTTCAAATAAAAAAAATATATTACATCTGAAAAACAATCAACATACATACATACTAGTTCTTAGTTACCCAATTCACCGATAGGTGGTGCTGTACCGCCGACGTTGGGACCAAAACAACCACATTAATAAAGTATGCAAAGATTTTTTCGTACCTGCTACGGAACCCTATCTTGGGCGTGTCCGACACGCTCTTGGCCGGTTTTTTTTAAAATGTTAATCTATGACGTAGATGAAAATTTACGTACTATTCGGCATGTGTTTAGGATGACTGCTTTATGTAGGAGTATTGTATATGGATATTAGATGGGTGTATGTCTAAAGTCCGGAGGCTTGTGTGGAGCGTTTTTGGGATGACGCCTGTCGTGTATACAGTTTTTACGCAACGGGCTTGCCACTGTGTTTTAATCTCAACACTTTCTGTTCATCTGTTCTGTTGTTGTTGTTCTGGTCTGTTATTATTATTATTAGTATCGATGATTGTGCCAATGTCGACGTTAACAAAGACACTTTCGGTTGGTTGTGTCTGAAAGGTTAGTAAGTTTATAATATTATATTACTTGATTTGAGCCTAATCTACACCTACTTCTATTATTTGTCAAGTGAAGGTCAAGATTTACACGACAAACGTCAGTTCTATTTAGTAAGTCTGTTATTATGGCTGTTAGTCTTCTCTTTTGTTGGATGAGTTTACGTAGATTACACATGACATACTGTATACTAGTAGTGGATATAGACCTTCCTAAGGTCACACGTACGTAAAATTTAATGAAGTCGCATTTCTTTACGCGTTAATTACATATTCTGTCTGTGTTAAAACATCAGAGACTAAAACCAACTAATCACTTGTATATTTCCTACTATACTAAACTTAAGTTCATAGCAATGAATTTAATCTCCCATTCCAAACTGGCAGTCTATAGAGCTCCAAATTTCAGATTAAAACAAAATCGCCCAGAAACAAAACACTGTCGTGTTCTGAGAAGATTGAAATCGAAATACGGGAAATATCGGTCAACCCTCCCTTTTGAGCGTATGGAAATGAGGGCGTGTGCGACAAGGACGGCTCAAGTGTTAGATTGTTTGCTGAACGTCCCAGAATGTTCGGATCGCATTTGTTTTTGGCGGTGCCAGCTGCGCTGTGAATATGCAATATTTCACGGGTCCAATAAAAGGGTAGATAGGTATCGTCAGTGGGGCAGATGGTCAATGAAATTGATCAAGTTGAAACAACTGAACGACCAATTGTATTCTCCTATTACACACATTATTGTTAACTTTAAACCAATTTCCAGAAGGCGAACATAAATGGGTATGTATTGCAATACCGAACTACGAAAGACCGAATGTATTAAAGCATCGAATGGGTCAAAAGACCAACACGATTTATTTCTGAAACCGTAGACTTCTCATAGTTTATTAAAACGGCATCATACAGAACCCATTAGGTTAGGTTAGGTTTGTTTTATAACAATCTTAAAAAGTTAACGGTTTCTGAAAAAAATCGTGTCGGTCTTTTGACCCAATCGATGCTTTAACACATTCGGTCTTTCGTACTTCGGTATTGTAATACATAGCCACTTAAATGCACGTGAAGTTATAATTAAAAACTGTAGGGATTATGATACTATAAATCAACTGACGTACTTTCTTATGACCTGTAAAATCAAGATTCTCCCCTAGCTTTTGTATGGCGGTTACTTAGTCATGATATGACGTCCCTTCTAACTCATTTTTTTTTAATTAACTTAAAATCTAATTCTGTAGTTAATTGAAAATTAACCTTGTTTTCAGGGCTGTTTTTTTTCCATTTACTTGTTTTTCTGTATTATTTTCTTTGCGGTGTACAATAAAGAGTCATTGTGTTGTATTGTACAATAAAGTGTTTTTTACTAGAGATGCATCTTGAAATTATTGTTTTGTGGTGTACCTATTCTTAATCATTGATGATTGAGATGCGTCTTAATTGATATAATATCAAACTAGTTTTGTCAATTTTCTTTTTAAACGTGTGTATAGTAACAGTAGTTTTCCTCGATTGAAGCAAAACCTTAATTAGGTACGCGTTTTTCCAGTTCTAGACAAAAGATCAACCTAAGTTGATTTTTAAACATCGAAATAGCAAATTTTTGTTGTAATCGTAAGAGTTGTTTCAGGGATTTTAAAACTTATAAATATTCATAATATCGAAAAATAAAAAAAACTGAAGGGTGTTTAGACGGCTCTGTTCAAGGAATTTATGGAATATTCCAGATGATTTTGTATCGTGTAAAAAATTTTGCAGAGAATTCCATTTTTATCGATTAATAATATAAATTCTCTACAAAAACTCAAAAGTATGAAAAGAACTTGACTTACCTCCGGCTCGAAAGAAAAGCTTTGAGAAGTTCATCATTAAAAACTCCCAGAGTAATTAATGTAATTAAACAAGAATACAACTCGGGAAAACAAGAAGAATTAAAAGAGGAGAAAAAAAAGAAAAAAATGGAATCCGTTTCGCGCTGGTCATTAACCCCATATCTCCTGAGCAAGGCAACACCAGTAATTATTTAGATGGGGCAACTCCCCGAGCGTTGACTGCGTACTTAAAAACAGTACTACAACTTTTTAACGTGACTTATTTGTAAAGCATAAGTCATCATCATCATACCAGCCTATATACGTCCCACTGCAGGGCACAAGTCTCCTCTCAGAATGAGAGAGGATGGGCCGTAGTTCCCACATGGGCCCAGTGAGAATTGGGAACTTTACACACACGACTGAATTTCTTTGCAGGTGTATGCAGGTTTACATACGATGTTTTTCTTCACCGTAAAGCTCATGGTAATAAATTCCGAGAAACTCAGAGGTGCGAGTCGGGATTTGAACCCACGACCACGACCCTCTGCGGCTCTGTATCTAAATCCCTAATGATTATTTGTCCTAATGTAATGTTTGTCCTAACCCTTTTTATTTAAAATCTATTAATTGTTCTGGATTTTTATAAAACAAACCTAATCTATAGAGTTCTAGAGGATAATCATAAAAAAGTTCCTGAAAAATTCACGGTTTCCGAGAAAAAAAGTGTTAGGACAAACAATCATTAGGACAAACATTACATTAGGACAAGCGATGTTAGTGATTTAGAATGATACCCCCCTCTGCTTGAGAGGCCATAGGTCAAACCACTAGGCCACCACGGCTTGATGCATGAGTAAGGAAATGTAAATGTCATCATCATCATCATCTCGGCCCATACAGGTTGAATCCTAAGTCGTGAACAGAAATTATTGTTTCTAACTCAGTTAATGCTGGTTAACATAAAATTGCGTTAACTCAATTTTTAAAATTAGTCTTTTGAAATTTGGGATGTTCATACTTTTTTGAAATGAAAGCACAAAGGTCAATGTATGGACACCTCAAATTTAAGATGGCTAATTAAAAATGAGTTAGTGCATTACAATATTATAGACGACCAGATGGCCTAGTGGTTAGAGAACCTGACTATGAAGCTTGAGGTCCCGGGTTCGATTCCCGTGTCGGGGCAGATATTTGTATGAAAAATACGAATGTTTGTTCTCGGGCCTTGGGTGTTTAATATGTATTTAAGTATGTATCTATCTATATAAGTATGTTTATCCGTTACCTAGTACCTATAACACAAGCTTTCCTAGCTTACTTTGGGACTGGGTCAATTGGTGTGAATTGTCCCGTGATGTTTTTTTTTTTTTTTTTTTATTTATTACATTCATTTAACATCAACTGAGTTAGAAACAATAATTTCTATTCACGACTAAGGATTCAACCTGTATACAAGTATGTCCCGCTGTAGGGCAGTTCCTACGCTGGCCCAGTGCGGATTGGGAACTTATAAATTTGGAATATATACGAAATTGTTAATCTTTAACAGCTTGCTCGAAGCACTGATAATCGTTGGGAGAGAAAAGTTCTAGAGTGGAAATTATGAACCGAAAGCCGCAGCATTTGCAAGCCACTCTAGGTGGACCGGTTGATGCAGGTGGTAAGTTGTCGCTCGTTGTGGCATTCTAAGAGGGAGGCCAGCTAATACTTAGTAAAGAGAAATAGCGATGTGCTTATATAAAATGTTATCCTTCGTTAACAATAACATCTTCAATTCTCTATGTATTTTTCAAATATCGTTATAGGTAGGTATTTCTTTGCGTAGAATTTATAAGATTTAATAATATTTTTTACAATACATTTGCTCGAAAAATTCACTTTCAAAGGATGTAAGTTGATGGCTCTTAAGTTCATTTTACCGCACTAGTGCGATTTTTTTTACAGTTTTTTTTAATTCTCCAGTTTAAAAGTTTACAAGCAAAGAGTTTTAAGCGACAAAAATAAAAAAATATCGATTTATACGTCGAAAAATGTATAAATATACAAAACTAAGTAATGAATTACCGCAGATTTTAATGATTTCCACCTTTTATTTATTCGAAAAAATCGCAGTGGCTGAACGCGTCGAACCTTGGCCTGATAATTTTAGTTAACCTAATTAAAAACAAAACTTACGCACGCAAAACGGACGCGCCATTTTTGTAAAACTTTGCGTTGTTTTGAGTTGTTGATTATAGTATATGTACAAAAACCAAACAAAATGAGTGATGTTCAAGTGATGAAGTCGACAATAACATGGAATTAATTCCGCCCGATATTTAAAGTAAGGCGCAAACCGCGCAAAATAATCTTTTGCTACCAATAAGTATCTCGAGAAATTTGTTTTTATTTTACATTTTTGTGTTATTAATTGCCTATTTTCTCACAAATGTATTGTAAAACATCGTATGATACACGGTTGGCAAGGTTTTACAAACTCGTGACGATGAAAACCCTCGCCGTGCGGCTCGGGTTTATCACTCGTCAACTCATTTGTAAAACCATACTTACCAACCTTGTATCACAAATAACTATTAATATCATTATTATCAGTCGGATTCGGATCTCATTTTTTCATAAACGCTTGTTAAATTTTTGTTAGTTTAACATTCGTTTTTTTTATTAAAATTTTACATAGACTAAACATTCAGTCGGTAACTTTTTAATGATTGGAGAAAAATCTTTTTCAAAGACCGCAGGTTCACTTTGGGCATTCAGAAACTTCTTTCATCGGAATATCATGAACTGATATTCCCCAAAATTCTCAAAATGTTCCCAAAATGACAGCATAGAATAATTCTCCGCCGATTCACACACATTGAATACTATAACTTTCCCAGCCATCTTATTCTTCTATTTTTATCCATGTAGGTATACCACTATTCGTGTAGAAGAATTCTAAGTATATAGCCATCATACAGTCATTGAGCGTCAAAAAATATATAAAAGGCATCATTGTACTATTGTTTCTACAAATACTGTGACTCCGTTGCATTTTTCACAGTGCCACAGATTAAAACGAAGTTTACTGTTTGAGTGTAACCTGAATCTGGGCTCAGCCTTTGTAATGGAATTTTAAGTAAAAGAGTAGGTAAGTATTAAATAAAAGCGCGGATTTATGTATTGTGTTTGAAAGAATATAATTTTCTAAAGCAAACACTAAAGAACCTACAAAATGCTTATTGTATGGAAATAATTAACAGTTATTTATGAAAAAAGCAAAGGTAGCGCAATAGGGTTTTGAATTGTAGTACATTCTTGTTTTATTGTTAGTTTTTCTTGTTCTATTTTTTGCCCAAAGTAAAGTCCTGCAAATTCGAAGTATTTAGTCGAAAAGTAGACAGTGAGCATACAGACAAGATCTAGGGA
The DNA here is from genome assembly GCA_947859365.1 of Archips crataeganus. Lineage (NCBI taxonomy): Eukaryota > Metazoa > Arthropoda > Insecta > Lepidoptera > Tortricidae > Archips > Archips crataeganus. The sequence continues at coordinate 6,918,372 of OX402068.1, forward strand.
TCCTTTGCCTTGCACGATTGAAAAATGTCATTTACCTACAAAAATCATCTCCTTGTCTTTGACATCTTTGCCAAATAGATGAAGCTGAGATTTAGCTCTGATATTTTCCGACTGGGTCCAATTAACTCTTACATGGTGAGCTGGTGAATAACTGTCACTGAACCTATGAGTCACTCTTTTGTTCTATTTTCGCTTTCCATCAGTTTTTTGAAAAAAAAAACTTCTTAGATACCTAATAACGTACCGACAACAACCATCTCAGCTGCTTTGATGTCCGTGTGAAACAGAGGCGCGTCAGCTGACACCTCACACTGGTATTCCCCTGTTAGTGTCCGATCCACTTCTGTGAGCACCACGCGATTCTGATCAGATCCTGCGACCTGGACAAAGGGAAACGTATGTTTGATGTGTAGTCAATGAGTGAAGCAATGAGTAGGGTATAGTATAAATCTTCCCAGGCAATTTTTCGCTTCGAGCCATTACATTAAATTTGAACCTTAATACTATGACGATACCGTTTGTTTTGAAAGATAAGGGCTCGAAACGAAAAATTCACCTGGGAAGATTTATACTATAAATATTGCGGGCAAACGGTGGATGTAGGTGGAAAGTTGCCTTTCATTGTGACGTTCTAAGGAGACTGCCTTTGTCAAATTGACAGTGAAAGTCTTCCAGCTGATAATGATGAATGACATAACAATCCTATATACGTACTCAGAGATGTGATGTCAGTTTAATTTATTACAACTCCTGGAACCTAAATTCGATAAAAAAATCGTTAAAATAAACTCCATGTTTCGGCCACATTACTGTGGCCATGCATGGTCACGAATAGAGTCAATGATGAAAATAATGTAATGAGATTAAGGAGATCAATCAATCATGGAGAGCATTACTGTTGGTGGGTTCAAGTCCAAACTAAAAAGCTATCTTATGGATCAACAAGGTACTGTTGCCCAGGCGTAGGGTATCACACTGTCAGATTCTGGGTGGCCGCCAAATAATTAAATTATTATAATTACCTTCCTTATTAATACGAGTAGGTACTATATTTATTTTTTATTTTTATATAATAGCCTATATAGTGTCCCACTGCTGGGCAAAGGCCTCCCCTTTCTCCTTCCACTCGTCCCTGGCTTCGGCAAAGTGTTGCCAGTCCGGCTGGAATCGCTCCAAATCGTCCCGCCACCTTCTTTTAGGCCTACCTCTGTTCCGGTGCCCGTCGCTTGGAACCCAATCAGTAGTGATTTTGGCCCAGCAATCCGGGTGCATCCGGCAGACATGACCTGCCCAGTCCCACTTGAGTTTGGCGGTCTTTGTCCCCACATCAACAATTCGGGTTTTGGAGCGCAGCTCAGCGTTTCTGATTCTATCAGCTCTTCGAACACCTAGGATACTGCGCTCCATAGCCAGCTGGCAAACCATGAGTTTGGACTTCTGGGCCTCAGTCAAAGACCAGGTCTGATCACCGTAGGTTAGGATGGGCAGAATACACATGTCAACGAGCTTGCGTTTTAAGGCTAGGGGAAGTTTATCCTTCATTAGTGCTTTCATGGACCAGTAGCTCCTCCAGGCATTTTCGATTCGTTTGTCGACTTCTTTGCCTTGTCGATTCTCGAAGGAAACTATCTGGCCCAAATAAGTATACTCGTTGACATATTCAATCACATGCCCATCTACCGTTACCCTACGTTTGATGCTATTCGTCATCAACTTAGTCTTTGACCGATTCATCGTAAGTCCAACTTCAAGGCTTGCTGTGCTTAGTTCTTGAAGCATTTCTTGTAGTCCAATTGCCGATGTTGAAAAGAGAACGATGTCATCAGCAAAACGAAGATTTGTCAACTTCTTGCTTCCGACATCGAATCCCTTGTTTTGCCAAGAGACCGCCAATGTCCTGAACACTTCTTCGAGACAACTGGTAAACAGTCTGGGGGAAAGTGGGTCACCCTGTTTTACTCCCTTTTCCACTGCAAACGAAGGGCCGGGATTATGGAGTTTTATGCTGGCAGTGCTATTACGATAGATTAGGCCAATGAGCTCCACATAGGTTGAACCTATTTGATGACTGCGCAGTGCGGATAATATTGCACAATGCTTGACTATATTTATATTTTATTATATTATATTTATATTTATTTAATTTGTCTGACGTAAGTCGCGCAGTATGCTGTCCCGCACACCTCGCTGGCTCTGCAGAAAACCAGCGCCGTTGACAACGCTGGTCGTGCCAACGGCATTGCTGAGTGGAGACCATTTCGGCTTCACATCCTTATTTGTTTGTTTTTGTATTCTTTCACATTTTGTAAATTATTTTTTGTTGTGATGTGTTGTCTGAATAAATGTTTTTCTATTCTATTCTATAGATTAAAACGTCGAAGTAATTTTAACAATATTCTTGGCGTGATAAGTCCCAAGAGTTGTCATACTTATAAAAAAGGGATATTAAAAAAAATGTCAAAAACAAGGAAAAAATATTCAAAGCAGTAAAACATAATATATTTAAGTTTATGAAAACTCTGTTTTTTTACTCACATGCGTTTTGGTATTTTTAACGAGAAAAAAAAAGATAGTGGATTATATCAACAACGGGGGCGGCATTTTAATCACTTTATGCTAAAACACAGCAAAGGATACGAGTATTATTACACTGAAAGGATATTTACACTGAGGCGGGTAAAAATAACGGCAAACCGCGGTTGAGCCAGGTATCAAACTGCGGTAAAAAAAAAAGTTTTTTTAAAACCGACATGCCGTGAAGTTTTGTTTCTGTAACTGACAGCAAATACGGAATGACTTTGTGCACTGAATTGATATTTCGTGGGTTGATTTTGGAAAGCATTTTGATAATATGTTTTGTTTTCAGAAGCTGGCATGAAATATTTACGTAAAGCCTTTGCCTAACGGGAAGTAATTCCGGTAAGATGTAAAACCGTGAAAATTTTGTGGATGGATTTAAAAGGAGCGCAATGACTTTACTGTCACATAAATATTTATATTCATGTAAAGAGACTTTAGGAGCCTTGGTAGTAGTCCAGAGGTCTCAAGCAGAGGAACGTTGGATCAATCCCCGGTTAACACCTCTGAAATTTTCAGAATTCATGTTAGAAATTATATTTCGAATTACCTTAACCACAAGCCTCACGGTGACGGAAAATATCGTGATAAACCTGAACACAACTCAATAGGCTGTGAAGTTCACAATCCGAACTTCAGAGGGAAGTTCAGCTAAAGCTTTCTCATTATAACATGAAGCCTGTGCTCAGTAGTTAAACATTTTAGGCAGATTATGTGAATATTATGATGATGAAATGCCAGATAAAGCAACATAGGCTGCGTTCCGTTTCATATTTTTTTAATGCTTTGCAGGAAATTTGTGGCGCCTAATCTATGAAAACAAGGATACTACAAGTGTGCTCATGATCATGATCATTAATGGATGGTATCTTCATTATAATGCAGCTTAAAGTATTATTTTAAATAAGTATAAGTTTTTTTTTTAAATTTCTTTCACATTAAGAAATCATTGGTGCAGCCTACCAAAAAAATTAATACAAAAAATCTCAAATATTCCAATTGTGCCGCACAACCGTTGTTAAATAAATAGCTACAAAAAACTTCTTTGAGTAAACAGTTCTTTATTAAAATCTCCCTATCTTTACACTACCGTCCTATTGCAGCTTTATGATTGTAATTTGTGACACTTTATTCAAAAACATAAGTTTAAAATTCCAATTCTTAACACTCACATCAACTTTAATCTCCGCAACAGGAAACACTTTAGTTGCCGGTGACTCTTTCGGTACATATCGATAGAACTCGATCATGTTTCTGTACCACCTTATGGAGTACAGTTGTGCTCCTTCCAGCTCGTATGAACACATCAGCTCCGCATCCCTCCCAGATAGGACGGCTTTGGGAGCGTGTATGTGAAGCGATTTAAGCGTGTTCACCGTACCTGTGGACAAAGACAAATGGTCTTAAATATTGAGGAAGACGAATCGTTTTGACAAATTGCAGTGGTAGTTCATAGTTTTTGCTGTCTTTTAAGTTCTGTGAAGATATATTAGCGGGAAATTGGAATAGCATAACGTATTTGTAATGGTAGGTAATATTACAGGAACATAAAATTTAATCTAAGTTTTCCTCGAACACATTGTACATACATGTGTTGTACAGATATAGATAAGATAGGAACAAGGAAAATAGTTGTAGGTACTTCATAGATACAGAGCTATACATGGTATTATTATTATTATTTAAAATAATACACTAGCAGCTCATTGAGCTAATGCGTGCATATCACTACCACTTGTGTATCCCGCTAGAATCATTCAAATATTTTAAAACTAGCTGTTGCCCGCGACTCCGTCTGCGTGGAATTAGTAATTTGGGCAGCTTATTTTTTTTATCCAATTTGCTTTTTCATCAAGTATGTCTCTCCTTAGTTCCTCGATATAAAAAATACCAGCCCCCGCAACCCCCCCTGCACTCCCCTTCCAAACCCCCCCCCCCATCGAACCCCCCGCACACCCGCGTTCACATTCACCACAAGTCAAGCGTGCCTATAGAAGTTTTACTTCAAAAACCCCCGATTTTTAAACATTCTACCGCTCCTATTGGTGTTAGCGTGATGTGTATATAGTCTATAGCCGTCCTCGATAAATGTGCTATCTAACACTGAAAGAATTTTTCAAATCGGAGCAGTAGTTCCTGAGATTAGCGCGTTCAAACAAAAAAACCTGTTAGATAAATTCTTAAAATAGACGTATCTTTCTTATTTGTGAATCGATTCAAATGAAACAAACACTAAATGTTAATCCAAGAAAATACCAACATATCGGTGAAAACCGCATCCATCTAGGTTAAGCCGCTTCTGAGATTAGCGCGCACAAACACACAGACAAACAGACAATAATTCTAAAAATCATTGTTTTGGGTTCCATTGCGCTAATAAATAGCCCTAGTGACAGTTTTTCTCAAATATCTTAAATGTACAGACACCGACTTGTTACAGATTTATTATATGTATAGAATAGATATAGATATAGATAGATAGATTATTTTGCGTACACTTAAATAGTACATTTAAGTGATCTACAAGGTGATCAGATTTAGTTCAGGTTATTGTATATTTGAGCTCAGAAATCCTAGCTTTATAGCCAGAGTTATTAACTCGTAGGTTATTTTGGATTCACAAAGTAAGCAAGCAAAAGGTTGATTTTAGTGATGCTTCCACGAAGTAACGCCAGAATCAATCAATTACTAGCATTTTAGCAGTCAAGTACCTATACAACATACTAGTCATATCTATCTATACGAATGCACTATTCACTCTTAATTTGTTTATTGATCTGGCTGACCTTGGCTGACTGGATTCAATAATATTAGTAAATTCAAAGAAACAGGACCTGTTTTCATGTTTTGCCCAATCGTGCATTCGGTGAATACGAAAACTCATGATGCTTAGCTAATTTAATTTTGCTTCATCAAGTAATGCTTATTTTACAGTTTTCTAGAATTTGTTTCATTTAATTTCAAACCATTTAGTAATAAAACTTAATGAGGCACAAAATGAATTAACAACTCACTGAGAATTTAATCACGAACCAGAATTATTATATATTTTTGAAGAAAGACAGATAGAAAATACACAAACGTAAGTACCTAGCAGGAAATAAGATTATCAAAAAATCAACACGGGAAAAACCTGTGGATACTGTAAAGTTAGATAAAATCGATAACTAATTTCTACACACAGACCGTAGTAGGGATGCAAATTTTCCAAAGAAGGCCAAGCCGAAAAATGCAGTGAACATAATTTACATCTTTACGAGTGCTAAATGAATTCCCAAAAATAATTTCACTAAAACAAACAAACAAGTTCAGTAAAGTGTATGAATACAAAGTTTGGTTCGATGTCTCCGTCGATTATACAAAAGATAGAAGTACCTAGGTATCATCGTTTCATTTCTAGCAGTGGACTACTACAGAATATCTAAAGTAAATCCAAGCGTGAGGAAACACAGAACATATAGCTTCAGTAGTAAACTTGCTAAGTAATCAGACCACGTGAGTCCGCATAAAATGTCGCCCATTCCGCGCATATTAAAATAATATCGGGTCCACGAATGCTAGGATTCACCAAATACTATTCTGTTTGAACAAACAAACCATAAATTCGGAGATTTAAAAAGCTTTTATCTCTTTGTTTGCCGGGTTGTTTGGCGCAATACTACGCGAGCATAAAACTCGGGTAGGGTATTGTAAAAATACATGCTTTTCAATGTGTTTGATAGTATTGACGTGCTTTGGCTAAGTGAGGTCTTCCTTATCAATTAAAAATGCAAACGCAAATGCCAAGCAGTCATGCGGCGGTCAATTTATTCAGTCAGTTCAGTCTCTGAAATCTTGAAAAGATCGTCAGTTTCTACGAGTAGTTGTACCTTAGTATTTTCATGGTTACGAAGGTAACAGAAAATTGCAGACGATCCATGAAAATATTTTTTATTATTTCATAGATTCAGACAAGGAAAAATCGGAAAATGAGAATTGTGTTTACGAAAATATATATATTTTATTAAAAAGTATTTCTGAAAAAGAAATCATGCTCTCAAATTAAGTGGCGATTTGGAAACAATTTGTCCAATTGTGAAGTTTCAACTTCCGAAAAAAGAGTAGCTTTAAATTGTCTGAAACGAAACGATATGACGGATTACATCAATCCTTTCCCATTAAAACTTTTTTAATCTTCAAAGCAAGTTTTCATGCGCCTAAATGTACCAGGCAATAATAAGTTGCAGAGGTATTAACTGTCAGATTTGGAGAGCAAAAAGCGACGATAACAGCGGGGACGTCGTTTAGCGTTATGACCCAACTTCTAACGAGCTGCCATAAACTGGATATTTACTTTCTTCACCTTCAAGGCAAAGGTTTCAGGTAAAAATGTACTGCACGGGTGTTGTTATCGTAAAATCTTATGCCACGACTCTTCGCGATCGCTGCTACCCTGGTTTTCCTGAGCTGAAAATCTTTGTCGCTCTAGTTTAATCGTTCCTTTTTTTGTGGAGCAGTTATAAATGATGGCTGGCTTTTACTTTAATGCGGTTGGTCACAAAAATCTTTTTTACTAGCGCCTCGTAAAAGGGTGTATGAGCATTAAACCGCAACAAGGCTATTAATTTAAAACTTTCTAAGTGATGTTAAATTTTACATTTCCTCTATTAAAAATTATGTTTAATAAAAATCAAAAACATTGTCACGTCATTCCTATCACTGCTTCTCAATATAATCAAATAATACAGTGATCATCATAAAAACTTTAATTAGACCGTAACGTGTAAATGCTTGTTCAGATACTTTTGATCATCTCCACAGCTCTAATGTGGATAATGACAACTGTAACAACATTTACAGCTAAGACTAATGAATTACTTTCGCACCCATCACAATTGCTGCTACATCCAGGATTCAAATTGCAAAACTGACGTCAATCGTTACTCAAACAAGCACAGCTTGCATAATTGAAACAAATATTTCGGTACACGTTGAATTTGTTAGTTTTTATTTAGAATGGGCGACAACGCGAATTGCTCAGCGGATGGCCATGTGAAATTGGTTTTTCACTTTGTGCCCGCTATTCACCGGCTTTTTTTGTTCCATCGGTGTTCGTTAAAACTGATGCGAAATATTGCACGCCCAAAATTGCAGGATTGTACATCAAATGCACTTCGTCTGGTACCTTCAACGTCGAAATTTACATAACTCAGCGCTTTGTTCAAAAACTATTCAGTGTACTCAAAATTTAGAGAATTGGTATAGCCCTTTTACGCTAACGATTGTTAATTTTATTTTTGTCATGAGTACTCTGTTTATCTATATTTAATCAGGGACCTCAAATCTAGTTCCAAAATTTGCATAAGTGATTTTTGGTCCTGTTCAAGACATTGTACTAGCACTATTACTAGTAGTTAGTGTGGTAGTAGTAATTGTACTAGTTTTAAATGATTCATAGTTAATTACATGAGAAATAATTTTCTAAGCGACTTTTAAGGAGGTTTAAATATTTCAACGTAGACTACGTTAAAATATTGGGTGCTCATCAAAGATAATAGCGGACAATATTTCTTAGACATTCTTGTTTAGAACAACAAAATGTATTTTCTAAATAAAATATACATTTAATACAAACGACGATAATATAGGAGTTTCAATAAAATAAGGAAGATTGGGTATACGAGGATCATAGCAGTCTCCCTTGCGAAAATATTCGTTACAATATATTTTAGCTGGCTTACCAACAAACGTTCATAATGTTGGTTGAAAAAACATTATTATGCGGTACGCGAGTTTGTTTTTTTATGAAACAATTTCTAACAAAATGATATCAGATGTTTTGTGTTGACGTCGAAAGGGGGAGATCCGTTTTTAGCGTATTATTACTGGCTGGTCTTTCCCGCGTCTTCATTCGGGCCAAATTTTTGTAATACTTAATAGGAAAATTGATAATCCGCACTCCAAATTTTTTTTATTCTTAATTTTTTATAGAATTTTGATCAAGAAATGAACATGCAAGTTCCAACAGCCCAACAGGCCTTAACTAACCTAACCTAACCTTACAACTAAAAATATAACTCGAGCCAAGAGGGACACGACACGACATGTCCTCCAAATCACACCGCTGAAACATCTCACACAGATTACCAAACCTGCACTTACGCGAGTTCTCTACTAAATACATAGCAGTATTTTCACTGTAGCATGGTGCATGTGGCATTTGACACACGTTTCGTTACACTAAGAAAAAAATGCTGCGGTGTACATAGAGAATTACTTTTTTTTTAGAGAAGAAATGTTTATTAAATTTACATTAAAATCATGACAATTTATTATCTAAAACTAAAAAACTTAGAAAATATAATAATAATAACTAAAATATATTATTTAAATTGCACTCCGGATAACATTTAAACTTCGAAAAATCTATCTTACACGAAAGAAATTTAACCTAATTAATTTTCGAAATTCGGAATCGAATTAGCGCCACGTGATCGCCAGTCTCGTATACATATACATTATATACGATGAGACCCGAGAAAATATCGAATCGAATGGCCGGCGTATGTACGATGCGCTGCGCCAGAGGAGTAAGTAAGTACAATTCAGCTGTATAGTTATAATAATTATCAGGTTCCATGTTGTTTTGATTTAACGAACTAGAATGGCAATATTGTTCCTAAGAAAAAGTTAAATTCAGAATAAGGCGGCGAAACATTAGTACCTATGCAAAGTTCCATTTAAAATGGATCCCGAAGAAAATCCAAAAGATTATAGTATCTTGGAGCTTATACAAAAGCTCGGAGAAGAAAGGTCATTATTCAACTTTAAAAGTGACGGGAACTTTGCAAAATGAATAATGGTACCCTAGTATTTTTATTTAACAAGGCAGTTGTTAACCTGACCTTGGTGAATTTTTGATCAATATTTTACTTTCATTAAGTTAGGGCCGATTTTTCAACCTCCAGATAAAAGTATCCTTCAGAAACTATCGCTTTACTTTTCTCAACGCACAGGAAAAAAAGGACAGAACTTACATTTATCTGACAGATACATTTATATGGGGATTGAAAAATCGGCCCTAGGATTGATAAATACCCTGACTGACTCATCAAAACCCAGCTCAAACCGTTGGCGCTAGAAGGCTGAAATTTTGCATAGAGGCTGTTTTTACGATGTATGTAAGGAACAAGGGCATCGTCAAAATTCTCACGAGGTGGGGAATAAACGGGACCCTATCTTCGTAACTATTTGTACTAGACTTTAAGAATTCACCCTGCAAGTAGTTAAAAAACACACAGTAAAAAAACTTATTTTAGGAATTTTTCAAATTCCTACGAAATAAGAAATAATAATTATTCTTCAATTCATTGGTACTTATGAATACTAAATCTTCAAATTTCGCATGCAAGTAGATAATTTATTGAAGGGTAAAATTAATTATGGAATTTTTCAAATTATCAAATTAGTCTTTTTCGAAATGTATATGCGAAATCACAATAGAACTTATAATTAGAGAAATAGAATTTTCCGCGCGATAAGGAAAATGAGAATTATATTATTAACTAATTTTGTTAGCGATGATGATGGATTTTCGGTTACTTTGCTGGGTTTTTGCTTTATTCAATGACAGCGTTGAAGAGGCTTTACCACAAATTTGAATTCTACGCAGACGAAGTCGCAAAAAAAAGGTAGTCTAGAATATTTCGGCTTACAGGCTGCAAGGTTCACTCCATACCTACCTTCCTGGTAAAAGTTTGTGAGTAATTTTTAATTAATATCAACGAATGTTTCAATGGCTGGTGATGTTCAAAGTAGACCGCGTACAAAGGCATGACTACATTTTGAATTTAAAAATAACATAATTATGAAAAACCCGCAGGTAAGCCAAATATCACCACCATACCATCTCCCATTCTACCATCTGTTGAAATGTTCTGGATAATTTAAATATCACAGATATCTACAATTGAAATGCTAAAAGATACCTGCAGGCTAATTTTGTCTAACTCGCTCGCAATCGCCATCGCGTTCATTTTGACAGTTTTGTAAGGGCTGTCACTGCCATACAAAAACTGTCATGTTAATCCGATTCCGAGTGTCAAAAAAGTTACACAATTACCCTGCTGATGCGTTCGGTAAATTATGGAACAGTTCCTTACGACATTGCAACATTTGACGCTTGTGAATCAGAAATTTTAACTTCATCTGCCAGATAACATGATGTTGAAGCTAATCCAGACTTTAAAAAAGTGGTGAAATACCCTAATTATAACTTACAAAAAAATATTTTATGAAGCGGACCTATCTAGAATTCAACTGTCATTAACAACTTGTCTGTATAAAAATGTGTAACCCAGTTAACACACTATACAAGCCTTCTCTAAAACGAAGCACTGGAATATACACCACTATATTTCAGTACAAATTAATATGTACACTATCATTCACATCTTATCAAAAAATAAACTAACCACAATTTCCTTCCCGGGTTAATTAACTTAATTAACAAGCAACATTCGTTCAGCAACGTAGCGTGAATCACTAACAGCCAACGTGACGCAAAATATCGTGACACAAACTGTGACGCAATAATTTTGCGTCACGTTAATTATCGCCGCCGCAGGACGCCACACAATTTGTTTGTTTTGCGTTCTGCTGGATCATCCTGTAGGGTGGACTTGGAGGTGGAATAGTTGAGGATAAAGCGCCTAGCTGACTGGTAACTTTGCTCGTGATATCTAGAAAGTGAAGTCAGAATCAGAATCAGATTTTTTTTATTGTATAACTGTGTACATAGGGTGAGAAAAAATAGAGGTAGGTAACAACAGCTGCCCATAAAGGCATACAATATTAATTAAACTTAAGACTAATGCTACAATATGTTTTAATATCTATTTAACTATTATACTGAATCTTTGTTAACAAAGAATTCCTTTAAGTTATGGAAAACTTTTTCAATAAGCCAGCTATCTAATTAAGTTATTTTGTATTAGAAGTACAGAACAGGTTTTGTATAAAGTAATCATATTTCTTTTAGAACTTTTATTACGGGACCCTTTTACTGAGACTCCGCTGTTTGTCTGTCTGCCACAGGGTTTCTGAACCGTAATAGCTTATTTCAAGTCTCTACTTGAAGTTTTCACCGATTGAACAAAGTATTACTGTGGCAGCTACATCAACAAATACTGAAAATAAAATAAAGTTAAAAATTGAAAGGGGTCGTCATACCAGAAACGTATTTTTTGATCTTTATAAGTTTTTTTACTAAACAATTTTTAAAACACTGTACGGAAGTAAAACCCTTCATGTGCGACAGATATAAATTTTTACGAAATGGTTCCAAGTCAACAAAATGCTGGCCTTGCAGTCGCTGGCTCCATTGTAAAACTAAACAATATAATAAAGTAAAACAGCAAAAGTAAACGCTCTTTCCCTAAATATCAGAATTGCAAAATACTAGACCGCCGACTTACCCTATTTCTAAAATACCAAATTCCCAGAATACCAGACTTTCCTGTCACCCTGTTTTTCTCTATATCGGATCGCCAAAAAAGCTTATTTTCAATACACCATGTTCCATTCAAAACCGAATTCCCATAATACCAGATAGCTCCCCACGACGACCACGACCTGCTTGACGATCCTGGTGATTTCACTATCTGGTATTATGGGAATTCGGTTTTGAATGGAATGAAAACAACCTTTTTTGGCATTCCGATATAGAGAAAAACTTGGTGTCAGGAAAGTCTGGGTATTTGGTAGGTATTTTAGAAATAGGGTAAGTCGGCAATCTAGTATTTTGTAATTCTGATATTTAGGGAACGAGCGGTTACGAAATGGTTCCAAGTCAATAAAATGCTTGCCTTGCAGTCGCTGGTTCCATTGTGTCATCACGTAAAAGTGAACAATATAGCAAAACAGCAAAAGTAAAATTCAACGTGTGACACATGACCGTGTGTAAGAAAGTCCCAGACATCAAAAAGTGTGGCGACCACACGAATAGGGTGACAAGAGAAATTCTCATGGAAGTAGTGATTAACTACCCCGACGCAAAGTTCCGTTACTGATTAGCAAGAAATAATTTTGCCTGGCTAGACTGTATTCCTTTTGGCTGGGGTGTCCACGCTGACGAATTAAAGAGGGACATATTGCGATTAAGTTTTTGTTAGGAAAATGAAATTAAGCTTCTATTCTTGAAGAAAAAAGTTGCGCCATTATTTCGCTTTTACGCTTTCCTTTATGGCCACAGTTGATCACTTTCAAGTTTGATACACTTGAGGATGAAAATAAAAGATAGATAACGGTTACATGTCGAAGATACAAATGTTGCGAGTCCTTTGTTGTTTTTTATATTATTATGTAATTCTTTATTGAAATTAAATTAATGTATTCCATTTTCTTCTTCACGAGACTAATTGCGATAAATTATATTATTATAAAAGTTTTAAAATACTACTTAGTTACTTCGCAAAATTTTGTTATTTATCCAACCTTGTGATTCGGCAGCATGACATTGCTCGAAGGGACCACGGGGATTTTTATTTTCCGTTGTCCCTTCAAGGAACTAAGAGAGGGACCACGGGTAACAAGGGATAAATCCCTGATGCCTCTGCACGTCTATTTTTTGTTTTTAAGAGTTTTTTCATAATGAAATCAGTAAAATCCATCGCGTGTTAGTTTTTAATGGACTTCAAGAAAAGGATTATAAGTAATTAATTTACGTACAGATTTCAGTTATTTTTTGCTTTTTAGTTATTTTTTTGGAGTCTGTTAATTATTATTTCAATAGTTAAAAAACATAGGTCAGTGAGGAATCGGACTCGCATAAAGAATTATATCATCATCATCGTCGTCATCCTAGGTGACGACCTCGTCTCAGAATGAGAGCGCTTGGACCGTAGTTCCCACGCGGGCCCAATGCGGATTGGGAACATCACATACATCTTTGAACTACTTCGCAGGTGCGCGTAAGCTTCCCCACGATGATCCCTTCACCATAAGGCTTATTGTAAATTTCAAATGTAATTTCGCACGTAAATTCCAAAAACTCAGAGGTGTGAGCCTGGTCTTGAACCCACTGCTTGAGAGACCATTGGTCACTAGGGGATCACGACTTTTTAAAGAAAGCTAAAAGACCACCTCCACCCTACAATTACCATTACAAAGATCGAGCACACAATCACAAAAAAATGTATTGCTTGTTCTTTGATCTTCGGCTTTTTTTGGTTTTTCTAGCGACTATATTATAGCAACACTTAAAACTTTTAACTGCCAATATAGAGCTTATCATTCATACGAGGGTAGGTCTAAAACTTTCCATACTTTTATACGGCTTGCTTCTTTTTATCAGCCGACAAACTTTCCTACCGTTATAATTGCTTTCATTCTCCCTCAAGGTTCTTGGGCATGAAAACCGTACAAATAAAGTTTCGATATTCGACATGTTTATTCTTGTGTTGCCTAAGTGCACCTTAGGTAATGGAAGAAAATATTTCCCAACCCTAACAAGACCTTTTTTCTACAAATAACTATTAATTAAAAATTTAAACACCCCCCAAATCAATTTGAGCACATATCTTCATTTCAGCCCAAAGACACTGCTGAACGTAGGCCTCTCCCAAGGCTCGCCAAACAGATTGGTCCTGAGCCATCCGCATCCAACGCATTTCAGCAACCTTAATCAGGTCGTCGCTCCGTCATGTTGAAGCCCTACCTACACTGCGTCCTCCGGTCCGTGGACGCCACTCGAGAACCTTTTGCCCCCATCGGCCATCAGTTCTACGAGAAATGTGCCCTGCCCACTGCCACTTGAGTCTAGCGATTCTTCATATTGGTTTGATCACATTACAATTGTTTGAAAATAAAGTAAATGCCCATTATACATCTAAGACTCCCTCCGCAGCTAACAATAGAGCTGATAACTTTAAAACTGCTGAATCAATTTTGACAAAACATGTCTAAGAACCATTCCAGCCGCTCTCACTCACTCATACACGAGTGCATAGAATACCTAAAATCTCGGTGCGTGACTCTCCTTATTCCGCTTAAAAGTTTTTCATGTTAGTACAGTGAAACGAAAATCATTTAAATACAAAATAACGGTAATAATTTTTTTTTCTGGCAATTTGGCTATTTTCAGGTACACAAAATGATATTTTTTGGCTCTTTTTTCTAAACATCCTCCCACTCCTTCCCGTGACTTGGCAACACCCCGCCTTCGTTGAAGGGGCTCTAATTTATCTCCCTTCCACTCTGATTCTACCGAAATGATTCGCACCATTAACCTTTGTCACTAGACTAGATATTTAATTTTGAGTGGGTAAATATTTGAGGGGAGAGGAAATAAAATGTGTAATTGGTGTGATCGTGGGGCATGAAGAAAATGGGTATCGGAAGCTGTACATTTTGTGAGTAATATGACGCGTGTCGTTTCTTTGGTATTAACTAACTAACTAGTTTGGCTCAGTGACCCAAAGTGAGTCTTGGCCTCCGAAACGAGAGCACGCCACTCAGCCCGATCCTGCGCAATTTCACGCCAATTACAATTGGCAATTCTTTGGTATTGCTATATTTTTATAAAGTTTAGTGCCTATTTCTTTACTTTTGTCAAGACTATTCCATTTGTTGGCAATTTTTAAGAATAACGGGTATTTTATTACAAACTTTCATTTTAGTTGCAATGTTCATGTATGTTGTGCCATCATCGTGATCATCCCAGCCAGTATACGCCCCACTACAGAGAGCAGGCCTCCTTTCAGAATGAGAAAGATTGGGCCGTAATTCCCAAAAGGGCCCAGTACAGATTGGGAACTTCCCACATACCACCGAACTACTACCACGACCTGTCAGGCAATTATCCAGTGGAAAAGATGCATTAATTTTCACACGTGTCTCTCATTTGCACTACTCACGTTGGCACTAACAAAAGAGATTTAAACTATCATCATCATCATTCCAGCCTATATAAGTCCCAATGCAGGGCACAGGCCTCCTCTCAGAATGAGACGGGTTGGGCCGCAGTTCCCA
Source organism: Archips crataeganus (assembly GCA_947859365.1). Lineage (NCBI taxonomy): Eukaryota > Metazoa > Arthropoda > Insecta > Lepidoptera > Tortricidae > Archips > Archips crataeganus. The sequence continues at coordinate 6,933,957 of OX402068.1, forward strand.
CGCGGGCCCAGTGCAGATTGGGAACTTCACACACACCATTGAATTTCTTCGCAGGTGTATACAGGTTTCCTCACGATGTTTTCCTTCACCCAAAAGCTCATAGTAAATATCAAATGTAATATCACTCAAATCAATCAAATCAAATCAAATGTAATGCCATAGGTCAACCACTAGGCCGCCACGGGTGTAATCTGTGACATTGGTTTGATAATTATCGATACAATGTACCTAATATTATCTTAGTAATCGAACACAAAGGAATGTCCTATGTTTGAAGGCAATGTAGCTTTAGACTTGGTATGTACCTATATTAGGTACATACGCGGTTGTGGTCGCGCTATTGAGCTGAGAAACCGTTACTGAATCCTATAGTTAATAATAAGATTAATTAGGCATTAAAAAGGTCAACAGAAAATTCTAGAGAAGTTCACTAAATGGACTTGATATGTGAAAGGTAAAGTGCGAATTGAAAAGTTTGGTTTTCTTAATAATCATTGCATTTTGTTCATCAAAAAATTATAAAATGTGCAATTTTCAGGATTTTTTATTTATGTTAGGCTACAGAAAGTCAGTGAGGTCACTTACATAATATTCTTAAATCTACTGAAAATAAAACATACTTTCGTAACTTCTTTAAGTTATGGTAATTTTACTTTGATTAATGACCGTGCTAACTTTTACAAGTTTTTATGTAACTTGGATTGTTACTATGTACTCAAGTTATCTTTAAATCTTGCAAGTCATATTTCATATAGGATAGGTAGATTATGACAATGCTGCCAAGAAAATTTTAATTTATTTAACTTTTTTTTATATAAATAAATGTTATATAAATTTTTATTTGATTGAGTAAGGTACTTTAATTTTAATATTATAGATGTGACTTGTAACACAAAACTGTTAGATTGATACAATACTTACTTTGGTTTGGTTACTCCGGTTCGGTTTGGTTTGGTGATTTTGTTCTTATAAGTTCGAAAAATTTACCTATTCTTATATTTTATTATAGTCTAAATTAAAAGAAAGAAAGAAAGAAAAACATTTATTCGTGACAAAGAACAAAATAAACACCAAATACAAAAAGAGGAATCGGAAACAGATACTTATATTGTCACGAAATGGTCCCAACTCAGCATGTTGTCGGCCTTGCAGCCGACGCTGGTCTTCCGTTGGAATCAATCCGACAATTAACTAGGCAACAGCAGTAACACCGTAACAGTATAATCAAATAATAATAAAAATAATAATACATACACACATCTGAAAATATACAACACAAAACACGACTAATATAATAACAATTCAAAATAAAAATTAATTAAATGTACGACACTGTATGCATAGCCCCGATTGCCTTTGCCACTCTTTAAAGGAGCAAAACGAAAAAGAAAAAAATACATCTATTGCGCAATAAGCGTAGCGTGGGCGCTAGGCTAGGGCCTAGGGACAGATTTTAATCCCTTAAATAATACAAAATAAAACGCGTAAATGGTAAGAAAAAACTACATATTTGCGAATCAACACTACCACTACACGCAGCAGTAGTGTTATAGTGAAAATAAAGCCATACTAGTGCAGTGGTAACCAAATAAACAAAACAACGCACATGGCAGCGCCGATATTGGGCGCGAACAAGAGGTAGGTAGATAAAATCAAACCAAAGTAAAAATTACTTGTAGTCATGCTCATCTTATCACTATTTACATCAATATTATGCTCCATAAGTTAATTACATTATATCGTACGTTTTGCAGGTTCCCCGGTGGCCATGGTTACAAACAAAAAGCAACTAAATTAAACAAACACAAATTAAAAATTAAAAATTAATGTGAATTGTTTAGTTCCTGGAAAAAAATAACAGAACGTTTTAAAAAAATATAGTCTACTCATATTAAAAATGCGTCAAGCTTATATTAAAAATTATTATTACTGAAAAACTTGATAGGTTTCACAGAAAACTGTTGCAATGAAATTGCATACTAAACTTACAATATTATAGTGGACAGTAAAAAATGGCTATAATACATGAAATAGACGTAATTCCACGTCAAACCGTAAACCCACATCACAATTTACCTAAGAAAACTTAATCAGAAAGAGTGCAATAAAAATGTTTTGCTGTAGCAACCCAAAGAAAAATGGCGGGTCCAGACTGTTATAAAAATATTTTATGCATGAAAAGTGTTTTGCCTCTGCGTGGGATGTTTCTTCTTCAAATGTGGCCTTTTTAAAAGGCAGAGGATCTCAATTCAGTTGCATATTTTTAAATATTATGATCTATTTTATTTTATTTTCATTTTTTCTTTGACCAATTTTTGAGACGTAAACACTTCAAATAATGAAAACAATCTACCCCTGTACTATATCTCTACTCCTGTCTTTTCTAACTTGTTAAACTTCAAGAGACCACGTAGTAATGTTACTATCCTAAACTTCATCCCCTCACGTCTAGCAAATTCACGTCGTAAAATTTTCCCAATATTAAACTTAGTTTCATTAACAATTTCACTTGAACTTTCACGCTGATCGGGGGTAAGTATTAATAACGTAAACGCTAACTTCAAGTAGTTCCCGAGACTATGACAGCCGTTATGGTGTGTTAACACAGTGAAATATTATTGCAGTGGGTCAATTTATAGCTCAACCGCTTAAATGTGTCGTCGCCCGATTGGTACAGGGACTGGGGGGTATGACGACAAAGGGGCGAGAGAGGTCCGGGTGGCGAGCGCGCCTCGTGTGCGAGGACTCATTCAAACGATTTAGCTATAGAAAAGTTGTGGTAGCTTAATGGTTTGACCTATGGCCTCTAGAGGGTCGTGGGTTCGAGGACAAACTCACACCTCTTGAGTTGTGAAGTTCCCGATTCGCACTGGGGCCGCGTAGTAACTACGGCCCAAGCCCTCTCAGTCTGAGAGGAGGCCTGTGCTCTACAGTGGGACGTATATATATATAGGCCGAGCTGATGAGATGATGAGGTCAAGTTTACGAGTGCTATAGTTTTTGACTGTGCCCCGGGTATTTATCAATTATTAAATACCACAAGTTACCAGTATGAATATTTATGATCCATTGTACCCACGCCACGTTTAACTTATTAGTTACTAGCTGTTGCCCACGAAGCGAAGAAGTCGTTTATCGCTATCCTGTAGGAACTATGAAATTTTCCGGGATAAAAATTATTATATGTCCTTTGCCGGGACATAAACTATCTCTATACCAAATTTTATCTAAACCATTTCAGTGTTTTAAGCGTGAAGAGATAACAGACAGACTCAATTTCGCTTTTATAATTATATACTAAGTTCAAAGTCGTACCATTGATTGAGTAATTGCTATTTTTTGCAACTGTGCTCTGCTTGTCAATCATTACATTATACAACCAGCCAAATATTAGCACTGCATAACCGTATCAGGCCTAAGTAACGTATCTTAAAAAATGTCAATTAAAGAAAAACGCGATCAAAGTTTTTGTTTATCCACATCTCATTGCTTGTTTACTAATGAAGTTTAAAATTAAAATTTACATAGTAGGTTAGAAATATTATTGTGACAATGTACCTATTATTAATTTTAATACTGTGCTATAAATCGATTTGAAAAAAGACGGTTTTAAACATTACGCGGCCTTACTTTTCATACAAAACTCTGTAACGCAAAGTTGCGTATCTGCATATACGTTAGTTAAGCGTGACCATGCTCTTTTTATTTAATACCCAAAAGTGTGTAATGGCCATGATCAATATCTTTACATACATGAGTTCGGAAATATTTTTGGAGCCAAGAAACAGAACATTAAGTAAATCTTCGATCAACAATACAAAGTAGTATTGTTGATGGAAGAAGTAAATGAAATAGTGGGTAGGCCCTTTTATCTAGTCCCGTTATTTTATTAAAATCCCAGACGACCAGATGGCCTAGTGGTTAGAGAACCTGACTACGAAGCTTGAGGTCCCGGGTTCGATTCCCGTGTCGGGGCAGATATTTGTATGAAAAATACGAATGTTTGTTCTCGGGTCTTGGGTGTTTAATATGTATATAAGTATGTATCTATCTATATAAGTATGTTTATCCGTTGCCTAGTACCCATAACACAAGCTTTACTTAGCTTACTTTGGGACTAGGTCAATTGGTGTGAATTGTCCCGTGATATTTATTTATTTATTTATTTATTTATTTATTAGTTCGATTATCGGTGTTTTTATTGAATTATGGCACAAAATGAAAATCTCCGATATATTGTATCAGATATAATAAATATAAATATCATGGGACAAGTCACACCAATTGACCTAGTCCCAAAGTAAGCTAGAAATAAATGACGATTTAGCACTGTTAAGCGTTACTAACGTATCTCAACTTACGTTACTTAGGCGTGACACGGCAGCGAGCTTGATTCACTGCATCCACGTTTAACTTTTTTTGTCTCATAACCATAATAACATTGATTGTGAAACTGCTATTTTCTACGACTGTGCTCTACTAAGTCAACCATTACACGCCACACGTTAGCGCTGCGTAAATATTAGAGCCCGATGCATTGTGTAATAATTCGTATTATCGTCTTTCGAAACTATTTACTATCAAATAGAAGTTTTGAACATTTTATCTGTAGATATATTGTTTTAAATAAAATAAGATGTTACGTGTTGATATTAGAAGTGTCAAATTTCCAGTAGTATCCGTAGATTATTTATTATGTCTTATAATAAAATCACACTAAATACAAACTGAATCATAAAAAAAAGTAAAAAAGGAGTTGAAAAATAAAAATACAAAAAGACTCCAAAAAACCAATCTCGAAACATCCCTTATACAATGTGTTAGTTATATTCTAATGTACTTACCTAACAGTACACTAATGTACTTTCATGCGTGTAAGGGATTCACTGAGCACTGGGCAATAATTTAAACAAGAAATTATGATATTGATAGGCGGCAGCGTTAGGCTGCGGCTCCACTGAGGCGGAGACGAGCGGAGCTGAGAGGAGACGTGTGGGGATCGACCAATCATATTACATGAAATCCACATCTCGTCTCCGTTCATGTAATATGATTGGTCGATCCCCACACGTCTCCTCTCAGCTCCGCTCGTCTCCGCCTCAGTGGAGCCGCAGCCTTAGCGCACGCGCGGTTCGCATCACGTGACAACGGCTACTGGATGACCGCCCGCGGTAACAGTTTAGCTTCTAACGCTACCCTCAATTTTTATTTATAAAAACATAGAACCTTAATCTACCCACAACCGTAAATCTAAGAAATAATATTTTATATTTTATGTATGTGTGTGTACGCGTCGTCTACAATGCGTCTAGTATGGTTGTTACTCTTATCTCATTTGTTATACTTACGTTTTTGTTTGTGTACCTTTTGATTTAAACATCTAATTTAGTTATGCAAAACAAATCTAAATTTCCTCTAAAAAAAGATTCCGACGAATTGAGAACCTCCTCCTTTTTTGAAGTCGGTTAAAAAAGCTGTACCTATCTAAATAATAATGTGATCGTATGCTATAATGATACTAGATGTTGCCCGCGACTCCACCTGCGAAGTATATAGGGGTAGGTAGATATACAATTAAACCGCCGAAAACACTGAAAAGCAAAAAATAATACCTTTTTGTTTGACCTTAATCTAGGTACCAGTTTGAAGTCGGTGCCTCAGCACGAGCCAGGAGGAGTGCACCTATAATCTTCTACCTGATTGGCTTCTATCACTCCTCCTGGCTCGTGCTGAGGCACCGACTTCAAACTGGTACCTAGATTAAGGTCAAACAAAAAGGTATTATTTTTTGCTTTTCAGTGTTTTCGGCGGTTTAATTTTTTTGTTAAAAAGTTTTTATTTTATACTTTTTTTCCATCCTTGGGGTAATTTTTTTTTCCAAATTTATATAATACCAACTTCAATATTATACCCTATCCAATTAAAAAGAATTATGAAAATCAGACTACTCTGTAAAAAGTTAGTCAATCATCCCCTGTTTTCCTACTTTTAGGGTAGGAATATTATTTCCAAATTTACATGGGACCACCCTTGGGGTATACGCTTTCCAATAAAAAAAGAATCATCAAAATCCGACTACTCTGTAATAAGTTATGCGTGGTCATATTGTACAATCAGTAACTAAACAATCAATCATCCCCTGTTTTCCTACTCTTAGGGTAGGAATATTATTTCCAAATTTAAATGGGACCACCCTTGGTGTATACGCTTTCCAATAAAAAAAGAATCATCAAAATCGGACTACTCTGTAAAAAGTTATACGTGATCATGCATAATATATATATATATATATATGAAAAAAGTTTCGTAAAAATCGGTCAAGCCGTTTCGGAGGAGTTCGATAACAAACACCGTTAAACGAGATTTTTATATATTAGAAGCTTAGATTATATTTTATACACTAGACAGAGTGTCAGTAGCAAACATTGCGATACAAAACGTCCAAAAATCTTCCAAACATCCATTTGACAGCTTCATATTACGATCGCGTTACGTCATTCAAACTGAAGGGAGGCAAATGACATTATAAGCCAATTGGTGGCTTATATTTTTCGGGACGATTTCATGCCGCCTAAGCTCTAGCTAGTGTATCAATAATCTAAGATTAGAAGATTGAAAGCTTGATTTAGATTGATCTTATTTTGATTTATGTGTTTTTGTAATGCTCAATCCACTGTTAGTTGATCTATTGAACACGACTAAAATATCATTTAAGACAAAAAACAAAGGAAAAAAATAACGTTTTTATGTTTCTACCAAACGTAAAATAAAATAATTCAAATTAATTTTCATACATGTCAAAAAGTACGTCAGTTCAGCTGGCCCTTTCATTAAAGCTCCAATTAAGTCTTTTAAAAACGCCAGATAATTCGCACTGAAGATAGCGAGCGAACTTTTCCTCGGGGCTCGGATTTTATTATTCAAAACCTTGCGCATGACGTCTTGATGAATGTTGTAAAAGTTCAAATTTTATTCCTCGTTAAAACGAATGGAACTTATATTTACGATCGCGGCTGGGTCCGAATAGGAAACGTTTTGGTTAATCAGTTCATTTTTATGACGTGGTTGGGATTAAATTATGTTTATATTACTTTGAGTTCCGATGGATGAGTGACATATTTATAGCTTTTGTCTTTTACTATTGACGGCGTTTTAGAGTCTAACCAATTTTTTCCAATATCATCATCATCATTTCAGTCGAAAGACGTCCAACTGCTTGGTCCTGCGCCATCTGCATCCAACGCGTTCCCGAAATCTCAAACATAGTTCGTCGCACCATCTTGTTGGAGGCCTACCTACACTGTGTCTTCCGGTCCGTGGACGCCACTCGAGAACAATTTTTTCATTTTTTCATAATTATCACGTTTCTTGAAACACTTTAAATCAAAATCGGTTTTAATTATAATTAGATACATTGCATTGAATCAGGCGTTACTTTGCAGAGGTCCATATTAATGAACTAAAACAATTACTTTGCTCACCCGCGACCTTACAATAGTTACGTTTATGCAAGAAATGCGTGTTCATGCAGTTCCTCCACCTCCACACTGTACGAACACACACAAATCACATAAACCCAACCATCACTACCACCAAGCTACACTGACGCGTTTCGAACTCAACCAGAGCTTATCTTCAGAGTTACCACAACCATATGATATGCTAACAAAAGTTAAACTAACAAACCAAAACAAATGTTTTAACTTGTCAAAACAAAAAAACATTTTTTGTGTTAAAACATTTGTTTTGGTTTGTTAGTTTAACATTTGGTAGCATAGCATACGGTTGTGGTAACTCTTGAGATGAGCTCTGGTTGAGTTCGAAACGCGTCAGTGTAGCTTGGTGGTGGTGATGGTTGGGTTTATGTGATTTGTGTGTGTTCGTACATTGTGGATGTGGAGGAACTGCATGAACACGCATTTCTTGCATAAACGTAACTATTGTAAGGTCGCGGGTAAGCAAAGTAGGTAATTACCTTTAGCAGTTTTTTTTAAATGTAATGCGTCAAAGACATGACGTCATCTTACATCACGATTTCTTTTTTTTTACATTTTTACCACATTTAACGTAGATAAAATTACAAGTAATTCACAGAATTATCGTCGAAGATTTAAAAAAATACAATCAAACTATGGCAGTCCACAAAAAAAATTGATGATTAATAGTAAAATAATTTAATGGCAATCAAAATCATTACAAAAACAATGAAAAATGAAACAAACAATGATGATTACAACATAAAATAAAAACGAAAACAATGGGGTGCCAAACAATGTACAATGATTTTATTTAGCTTTATTGAAGTGAATTGTCACCCAACATCAGATACATAGTAACCTTCTAGACGCTTCAAACTGCACCAAAACGTTCACCAAATACCCGCCCTCAAATGTTACAGCGTAAAATGAGATGTCACCACATTCCTCACAGCTCGCGACCCGGAACCGCACGAAAGTACCCGAAGTACCCACTGAATTAACGTACACACTGCCTCTGACAGTTGGGCCTAACATTAGAGGTCGCCCCACCCTCTTTGTTTCCTTAATTGCTACAGTTAAGGTGAATAGAGTTTTTGGCCTTTTGTTTCGAAGACCTTTATGGCTAAACGGCGTTTTAATTTAGGGCATGTCTTTATTATTTAAGGCTCGGCGGAATTTATGAAGGGATGTTTGGTGGGTTAAGACAATTATGATTAAAATTGATACATTGCCCTGTCCGTGGCAGCTATCTTTCTACCATTCTGGTATAGATTCAAATTTATATCATTATGTATAGTAGTACCTACATTAACTTTGAAGAACTATTTTATTTAAGTTTTTTTCTATTTTTAAAATCATTTTCTTTGATGTACATAACTGTTTGATTGCTTGAGCTATTGCTTGATAAAGCTGTAAAATAACACGTAGTTTTCCGGCGGATAAAATTACCTACCGGACTTATTATTTCAATCAGATTTACGTTATTTTTTAATTCATAATTAACTATGATTTTTAATGATGTTTAACCAGATTAGAAAAAAATAGTGTGTCGTAATGGATCGTGTCAGTGGTTTACAATGCGTCAGCACTGCCACTTTGTGGGTGACGGGACCTTGTATGACTTATTCAATTCGAATCGCGACAGTATGTTACTTGCTAATCTTATACGACCAAATTGTGTTTTAAAGGAGCCGCCAGATAGAACGTCATAATCAATTAGTTTATCAATCAACAGCCCTGGTCCGTCCACCGCTGAACGTAGGCATCCTTCATGCTACGCCACAACTTTCTATCTTTAGCTGCCCATCATTCGTGTCAGCATTCCTTTTAAGATCATCACTCCGAGTCGCTGGATGTCCACAATAAGTTAGCCTAAATGCCTACTACGGCGTACTTGCGTCCCAATTTAAGATAATAACAAGGACCATATAATAACTATAAATGAAAAAATATTAATACTGAAACATTATATATAATAAACGTCCAGATATGTACATCAAAATGCAAAAAGATGGAATATTATTTCACATGTTAGTATGTTTTCGACATCTTTATATTCCGTCTAATAGACATGTGGGCACAAAAATACACTGGGAGAACATTTTTCAAGTGGACATTTTTATACATCGCCATATTTCCTTATTATAGTCCGTAGTGGCATAAACCTCCAGGATTTATTATTATTATTAGATGTACCAATTTAACCGACGTCAAATTTCAGAACCATCGCAGATAAGTCATCCACGGACAAACGACGAGACAAAACGTCTCATTTTCAAAAAGAAAATAAAAAATCAACTTGTTCAGAAACATTTATCATGGCGTCAAGATTTTTTTATGAACAATGAAAAATGAGGCATTGGTTCCTTGAGCGCCTTTATGCATTCTGCAGCGTGTTTTACGATTTATGAACGTGATGTCGAATGGAATTATGGATGTTTCTAGAAATGTAGATGTTTCTAGAAAGGTTACCGCGCACGGAAGATTTGGTGGCGACAAATTTTTAGAATTTTGAACATTTTATTCTAGATGCGGAGACCGGAAAAACGCGCAAAGAATTCCGTATCAATTTTAAAAACTTTACACATCATCATGTCTCAGGCCACAAATCGACCACACAACACGGCCCACAATAATAAGGCTTGAATAACTAATGCAAGGACGACCTAAAAACTAACGTCACATTTTTTTTTGTATTTTTGAGCTACTACATACAATCTGTCTCCCTCCATGGGACATTCAGCAGTATGTTGGTTGGAGCTAATGCTGGCGTGCTCAGTATGTGACCTGTGTCACATCCTCATCAAAAACGTCACACCTGGTGGGACCTTTTCATGAAATTGATTATGAAAAGGTTCCTTGGAACACGATTCAATTTCCTCGACTATACAAAAAATTAGCTAAAATGGCCGTACCCTCGAAGACTGGAATACGATAATTGCTGGAATATTCCTCAGCCACTAAATAAATAAATAAATAATAAAGTTTATTTCTCTTAGTTAATAACAGTTTACATTATATTATAATTTATATGGTGTAACATTAAAACTAGTTAAGTGCTATGAACTAAAAGATCAGCTACATTTGCAAATTTAGCTTACAGTGGCTCCTACACTAGGCGTAGCCTGTCTTGTAGGTAACCAATCCAGAGACGATTTACCATTGCGAAGCGCGAAAAGTTGACAAATGAAAACGTAAAATTAAGACAGTCCGTACTAACGTTGATTTAAACTGCATTATTGTTACACTTTTGCTTAATATTTAAAGTTTACACTTAATTTGAATGTCTAATTACAATTAATTTTTATTTCTATATATAATATACGTAGGAATCAAGTGACGCACCCGCTTGTGTGTGTGTGTGTGTGTGTGTGTGTGTGTGTGTGTGTGTGTGTGTGTGTGTGTGTGTGTGTGTGTGTGTGAGTATGTGTGTGTGTTGTGACAGAGTTCAACTATCTTGACCTCTTCAGGATATCCTCATATTTGCTCATATGGTAGATTATGTAACCAAGATTGCAGTCTGCGTTTCACCTCTCTGACTGTCAAATGTTGGAGAGGGACCTTAGAGGCGACTCTATTAAAAATAAATAGATGGAGGTAGTTTCCGAATCTCTTGGCAAATGCAGTCCTTGTTGGGGGAAGCGGAATCCTGAGAGTCCGCTTTTCTAGCAACTTGTCGTAATATAAATATAGACGTGATGTCAGCGATTCACAGCTTATCCCGGCCTTTCTCACCCTCTTCCTTTTTAAATCTTTGGAAAAGTGGTTTTTCTTGCCCTGTCTTCAATTCTCGCGTTTCATTGTGAATTGAAAAAAACATGTCCATGTCGGTTCTCATTTATACTTTTTGCCACCATTCTAATGGAGATTTAGCAATTCAATTATCTTTTTAACGTAAACGTCTGAAACATCGCCTTTTTTTCTCATCTGCTAAACTAGCTTAGATGTATTTCCTGCGTATCGAATATGGTGTAAATAAACATATCTCTCTCTCTCTCTCCCTCTCTCTCTCTCTCACTCTTATGTAATTTTGGCATTTGGAAAAAAAATGTTAACCGCTATCCCGCGATAACTATGCAATTTTCCGGGATAAAACTGCTCTATCCTTCCCAGGGTCTCAAACTCCATACAATTTTGATCTAAATCAGTTTGGCGATATAAGCGTAAAGTGGTACCTAACATACAGACGGAGTAAGTATGCCAATACAAGATTGACTCTCGCGACTTTGCGATTCTGGAATTTCCCGAGATCAAAAGTATCCTTACGTCCGTCTTGTAATAATAATTATAGTGTATATAGAGCTATGTGAAATACTTCATGCAAACGCGTTGTTTAAATGTACCAACATTATATTTTAACATACATATTACTAGCTGTTGCCCGCGACTCCGACTGCGAAGAATAGGGGTAGGTATAAAAAATAGCCTACGACTTATTCTCAGATCTACCAAATACTTTAGGCAAAAAAAAATCATAAAAATCGGTCAAGCCGTTTCGGGGGAGTTCGATAACAAACACCATGACACGAGATTTTTATACATTAGAAAGATAACAATCTGCGTCTTTATTATTTGTTTCAATTACAATTGCAACAGTTACCCTAATATGTTTAGATTATTAAATATCTGCCCTATACTTTACTTCGCGTTATTTATAACTGACTTCCTAATGTTGCCATTAGGTACAATTTGATGACAGAATATGGCCGGTAAAAATGTTCATGATTTGACTACGCACGTTTCAATTATAAACCAAAAATAACTGACATGTTTGACTAACTAATTCGCCATTAGTAACAGTTACACACTATGTGTTCCCGATAATTATTTTTATACTAGCTGTTGCCCGCGGCTTCGCCCCCGTTGTCTTTTTCCTAAAAAAAATTTCATAAGAACCTTCACCTGACAATAACAAACGCAACAAAAAAAGAATTAACGAAATCGGTCCAGCCGTTCACGCGTGATGCCGTGACCAAGGGAAATAGGGATTCATTTTTATATATATAGATTAAGTACAATGCCAGCGTATAGCTTTATCAATTGGACATTATGTGGATCGACAAAACTACAAAACTGTGGCTATCTATCATCAACCCAGCGAAGAAATTCAATGGTGTGTGTTCCCAATCCACACTGGGCCCACGTGGGAACTACGGTCCAAACCCTCTCATTCTGAGAGGAGGCCTGTGCCCTGCAGTGGGACGTATATGGGCTTGGATGATGATGATGATGAAAGGGTTAAATAACTCGATAAATTTTCTGCGCATGTCAAATAAAAAACAAATAATTCAATTGGAAAAGTGTACCTCTTTCACTGGATAAAGGCATAATGCAACATAAGTAGGGGAGAACTTCCCCTATCGGGAACCAAATAAATCTATGTAACAGGCTGGAGTTTCTGGCTAGGGAATTTCGATTCCAGTCAGAGATTTAAATGCAGTATATTTAAAACAAAATATGATGACCCTATGGAGTACATACATTTAGGCCTATCATATGCGTCTGTTTCAGACGAATTATGCCGTATTGCCTGTGCACAACGCTTTTCGTGGCTGATTAGCCCGATGCGAGAGCGACATGTACGTCCACAGGCCTGACAAGAGAAGTTTGCGGAGTTCGGTGTAGAGCTGCCTTGATGTGTTTTCTGTCTCTTATCAGCAAGTGCCGCCTCATCGCAATATTTGCGACCCTCCAAAACACGTTCGCGCCAAACAGCGCAGTTTTCCGCCACCTTTTCCCAGTCGTAGTGGTCAATTTTAAAGGTAGCCATTATCACGCTGAGCACAGTAAGTTCAGCTGAAAAATTGATGCACTGGATTTCGTTTTTGTTTTTCTTAACATTACGAAGATTAGAGAATTGCATGGTTTCTGAATTTATTATTATTTAAGATGAAAATAAGTGAATATTACTTCAGAGGCGGTTGGTTTCCAGGTGTAATTTTCATAAAAAAAATCGAGTTTTCTTTTATTTTTTCATTTTGTACAATGCATGATCCATGGTAGGTGGTGATTGATTCCCATCAGGTGACTCGCATGCTCGTTTTCCCTCTTTCATATAAAAAAATGTCGCTATTATTGTCAAAATATGTTTTTAGTTTAATTTCGGTAGAAATAGGATTTACGTAATTTAAAAATTGTACGTAAAACTCTTTACTATACCTAAGTACTATATACATAAGTAAAACCATGAAATTGAAAACTACCTAAGCTGGCCCGCACTTAACAGGTTTATAACCCTCTTTATTTCTCTTTTTAGTAAAATGCAGAAGACACATAATATTAAAATTTTCATTAAACTGGAAACATTCACGAAATGCACGTTACCAAGCAAAATGCCAGGCCTCAAAACTTGAGAACGTACATTAAGCACATTAATAATATACCCCGTATCGCTACAGCACCTTAATGCAGCCTTTTAACTTACATCGCATGAAAGCCGCGTAATGGTTTGCTCGAGCTTACAGTACGACCTTTGTAACTCTGTACAGTCGAACCGGTTTAGTCGTAACCTACTAGCACCTTTTGACTGTGCTAATAGCGTCTCTGTGAGCTGTAAATTTCGCGACTCTGTATTTTATTTTTCAAACCACCATTTTATTAAAAAATAAAACTAAAATTAAATCGACTAAAAAACAATTAAGTATTGAATTGCGACCTGTAAAGGACAACAACAAGATTATTTTCTTTCTTTAAAGCTGAACATGCAAGTGGGCTATAAATTATATTAATATCGTCATTATTTTAGTGCTTGAAATTAAATCGCCAATAACGCAAAGTGCCGTGTGATAGCCGTGGTGGCCTCGTGGTTTGACCTATGGCCTTCCAAGCAGAGGGTCGTGGGTTCAAATCTCTGCTTGCACCTCTAAGTTTTTCGGATTTTATGTGCGAAATTACATCTGAAATTTACCATGAGCTTTACGGTGAATATCGCGAGCAAACCTACATACATCTGCGAAGAAATTCAATGGCAATCCGCACTGGCCCCGCGTGGAAACTACGGTCCAAGCCCTTTCATTTTGAGAAGAGGCCTGAACTGCAGTGGGACGTATATAGGCTGGGATGATGATGATGATGAACGCGAAGTGAATTGATGTAGCAATTGAATTAATGTAGCAATTACACTTACGTGTTTTTTTTATGTGCTTATTACCTGTACCTCGATATACAAGTAAAATTGTAACTCTTCATAAGATGTTATTGGCCGGCGATGATTACAATTTGAACGGATTTCGGGTAAAAATTTGTCCGCGAATCTACATACGGTGGTACTCTCCAAATGCGTTGGTAAACTGTTCTTATTAAACCTTACCACTTACGAATTACGTTTTAAAATTACATAAGTATTTTTGATATTTAAAAAAATTTAAAGACAGTTTTGTAGCTCCTTTTCTTTTTTGTCTCTGGGTAAAAAAAAAAATCTAATAAACACTTAAGTTCAGTTACGATGTAACTCAAATCGACTCTAACTACCCAAGTTAGCCTTCTAGTTCCAGTCTTCCTGTGACCCAAATGTCTGGAAATTACTCAAACTTTTCAACTTGTTCTAAAATTTAAGTACTTTCAGGAGATAATTCACCTGAAACTCTTTATCTGACCTAGTTTGATTCCCGAAACCTCAATATCCCCACTAATTACATCCCGCACCCGCAAAAGTGAATTTGAGCATACGAAACCTAATGAATATGCAAAGTGGCGAAGTGTGACTCCCCGCATTACACATTAGACTGAAAAACGCCTTCGTTGTACTTGGAATCACGACTATGTCTGGGATTACGCATTACGAGATTACAGTTGGAGTGTACACGCCACTTACGACATTAATAAGTAAAATTCAAATTGTGTGCAAAGAGCCTGTAAAGAAAAGCCACTCAATTTGATTGCTTAAAAATGAGATATTAGTGTCTTACCATAATAAAAGAATGACACTATTTTATATGAAACCTTTTTGTCTATATTTGGTAGGTCTGAGAATAGGTCGTAGGCTATTTTGAAGTGAAACTTTCTAATGCGACTTCCAACAAGGTCGCGTTAAACGTTTAACGCTACCATGGAGGGGGTATGAAAGCATTAGTATATGTACTGTCGAAGCAAGTAATGTCGCATTGTATATATACTAACGGATGTTAAAAACTTCGACAGTGCGATGCAGAACTCATACTGTCTGTGCAAATTTGTATGAGACTTGATAAAAGCGCCATCTAGTGAGTAATTTAAACACATAGATGCATAAGTAAATTTAGTTCTTTAAGTTATTGCAATAAGGTTCATATTGATGTCTGATGCCTTTTTAATTTTCACATTACGGAGTTTCACTTCTTCCGCGCGGAGGAGCTGCACGCACGATTTTTTTTATACTCCTACATAGCAAAACAACGTTGACCGGGTCAGCTAGTCTTTTAATACATTAAAATCTCGTGTCACAGTGTTTTTAATCGAACTCCTCCGAAACACTTGACCTTGACCGACTTTTGTGAAACTTTTTTGTCTAATTCGGTAGGTCTGAGAATAAGTCATAGGCGATTTTTTATACCCCTATTCTTTGAGAACGGAGTCGCGGGCAACAGTTAGTAAATAAATAATAAAAAAAAACACAAATACGCTAGTTTTCTAATACCACGGGAATTTCTGAAAGTACCTACCTTTTTAGCGCTTTATGATATTCAGGGTATACACATATAGATATATTATGTGCCGGCTAAGTCTAAAAATGTCTAGTTCTAGTGGTTTAGGTTATGCTTAGTCTGTCATTCAGACAATTTTACACTCATCGGTACAGATAGTGATTCTAGCGTCATAAAATTCTGGTCCATCAAACCGTATTTTTGGTCCCTGAAGCCGAATTTTTTTGCACATCTCATAACTGCTAAGTGAGTATTTTGGCTCAGCCGCCTGGAACATTCTGATGAGGGCACGGACACTTGTAACGGCTCCAAATGACACGCATGGCGGAATTAACTCAATGTGGAGCCCGCACATTTTAGATGTGTGTATTATTTGCTCACAAATTAGGTTAGGGTCGTTCGTTGGCATCACAAGAAGTGTTGGTTAACATTAGAATGGATGTTTGTTTATTTTTGTTGCAAGATGTGACTTTTACGATTTTCACCCGTAATTAACAACAGAACTGGTGGCCGTATAGTCTGACGCGCGGACGCTTGCTACCATCACCATCACCATCATCAGCATCTGTCATATAAGATGGCGACAGAAAAAGATGGGATAGTTATGGGAAAATTACCTTGACGTTTTGGCCACATTGCAGCGATTTACTAGTGACACTGTCGTAATTAGCTGTGTAGAACATCGGGTTGCAGAAAGTAATCACGTTTTTTCCCTTCGGTCGAAGGAACGAATGAAAGAACTTCGCATTGAGAAAACGGATGACAACCACTGCATCAAATAAAGCTCTTCTTCCCAATCACTTCCACTCACTCGCACTCACTATCTCTCCGGGCTTTAGTCACCAAACATCTTTAGGGCATCAAACCAACCGGAGAAGACAACTAGAGACGAACTCAATGTAAATACATACAACAGTGGTCAAACTTATTATAATTACTTGAATACTGTGTTCTGAGCTCAAAGTAAGTGCTTGTCTAATTTGATGTCCTTGCTTTGAGCTTTAAAATATTTAGAAATTCATCTTAACGATCCTTAGCCGAAAATTAATTTCATGGTTATTTTTTTATTTTCGACATCCATACATGTATTATAAATGTGAAAGTGTGTTTGTTAAGTAGTTTGTCCTTCATTCACGTCGAAACTGAGAGATGGATTACCGTGATTTTTTGTATGGACATTGTTGACGGGTGGAGTATGTCAAATTTAAAGAACTTCAATAAGTTGTCGTAAATAAAATTATAAGAAAACTAGCTGATGCCCGCGGCTTTGCTCCCGCTGAAGTAGTTTAAAACGTGTTTTCCCGTGGGCATGAGATATTTTCCCGTGGCAAAAAGTAGCCCAAGTTACTCTCCAGCCCTTCGATTATGTCCATACAAAAAATGACGGCAATCCTTTGCTCAGTTTCGACGTGAAAGAGGGACACTTTTACATCCATAAACGACGGTCATCAAAAATAGTGTTAATCTTTATTTTTGTAATTATACTGCATGTTATAAACTATCTCAATAACCATCCATCTTCGTTAGAGATATCTTGACCATCGTTCTGGGTCGTTTCTGGTGCAAAAGTTATCTATCTACCTCGATCCAGCGCGGCTTAAATAAACCGTGGATAACAAATTTCATCATAAATAAGGATTATAAAAAAGTATACTAAAAAAATCATGCAATAAAATGTTTATTTATTATTTATGAGTGTGCACGTACGTGTGTGTGTTTGTTTTTTTAGGGTTCCGTAGTCAACTAGGAACCCTTATAGTTTCGCCATGTCTGTCCGTCTGTCTGTCTGTCCGCGGCTAAGCTCAGAGATCGTTAGTACTAGAAAGCTGTAATTTGGCATGAATATACATATCAGTCACGCCAACAAAGTGGTAAAATAAAAAATAAAAAAATATTTTTTTTTTAGGTTACCTCCCATAGACGTAAAGGGGGGGGTGATTTTTTCTTTCTCGACTAATCCTATAGTGTGGGGTATCGTTGGATAGGTCTTTTAAAACCATTGCGGGGTTGCTAACATGTTTTTCTATTCAGTGATCTGTTTGCGAAATATTCAACTTTAAAGTGAAAATTTTCATTAAAATCGAGCGTCCCCCCCCCCCTCTAAAATCTAAACTGTTTGGTGGAAAAATTTGATTAAATTCAGAATGGTAGTAAATATATCAAATTTACTAGGAAAATTATACCGGCTAAGATTGCTTGGAAATTATGTGTAGTTTAAGAGTAAATAGTAGCCTAAGGTATAAAACATACCTAAACTTGGATGATTCCGTACACATACGAAATCCTTAGAAAAATATTACTTGATTTTTTTTGTAATGGCTACGGAACCCTTCCTTGTGCGTGTCCGACACGCTCTTGGCCGGTTTTTTATAATTTGTAATTTTCCATGTAATTTTTTTTGTTTTTTAAATAAATTTTACAAAACTTCTTTGTGTTAATATTAGTGCTTATGATGCCTCCGGTTGGTTTAACGCTTTAAGTAGAATGTAGGAATTGCACTCGAGAGGAACCCCGGACACTGCTTTCACGTGATTCATCTTGCGAATTGGCCAAATAAGTGGCATTACGTGTATTCTCCGTACGTACGAAATAAAAGTATAATTTGGAGGAATGAATGTAAGAGAGATTTTTCTTTTGGGAAACATAAAGCTGGAAAGGTTTAGGATCACATTGGGCTTGTGGTACCAACTAAAACGCTGACGTGACGTATTTGGAAATGACATTTAAATTGAAGGAAATATTTACTAGTTTTTACCTGCGGCTTTGCTCGCGCGAACCATTAAATCTCACAGTTGAAAAATTTCGGGATCGTATCAAGGTCTCAAAGGAATTCCCAAAAAATATATCGTGCTTGTCAAGAGCAAGTGTGAGGAACATTTGGGTAAAATTTCATGTCTCTAGACTTAGGTAACGGATGAGATTTCGGGATTTTAAGGGCCAATTTTTTATTTTGTAGTCCTGTTTGACTTCTTTTTAATTTGGAAAATTTTATGTGATTTCTGCTCAGAATCACGAGGTTTTTCGATCCTACTAGTGTCCCAAGTTTTCTTTCCGTTGAATTACCATTTTTCATAGACTTTATATAACCCGTAACTAAATGTAAGAACCGAGAATTATATGGAAGTTCGGGACATTTTTTTTCCTAGTAAAAAAGCTCCTGATTCTGAACAGACATCACATAAAATAAAGCTTCTAATAGTTGCGATGGATGTTACCACACGCCACTGTTGGCGTATGTAAGCGATTAAGAATTTCGGGAGAGTCGGTTGGATGCGACGTGGTTCAATTGGTAGAACACCCGTTGGGGCACATACCCGGGAGACGTGGGTTCGAATCCCGCCGGCGCACCCGAGAAACTTTTTCGCTTTTAAATAATCTTAGATTAGGTGAGCCGCCGTACTGCTAATAAAATAAATAATAATAATCACATAAAATATTCCAAATTAAAAAAAGTCAAAACGGACAGCAAAATAAAAATTGGCCTTTGAATGCGTAGGTCCCGTTTCCATAGGAATGTTGTAATAAAAAGTAGCTGATGTGCTGTTCAATTATCTGCATAATTTTGTTGTTGTCCGTAACATTCCCTATGTTAATTAAGGATAATGTATTTTTCCAACAGCGAAATTAATTTTGAAATCCGTTCAGTCACCTTTGCCTATATACGTCCTACAGCAGGGCGCAGGCCTCCCCTCAGAAAGAGAGCTGAGGGCATAGTTCCCACGCGGGTCCAGTGTGGATTGGGAACTTCACACACACTATTGCATTACATCGCAGTAGTGTGCGGGTTACCTACCTCAATATTTTTTATTTAATCGTAAAGCTCAATATTTCCAATTACCCAGACATACAAATGATTGGGCGTCAATTGAGGGAGCCCTATGTCCAGCAGTGGACGTCCTACGGCTGAAATGATGATGATGATGAAACATACAAACACACATAATCTACTTCTCAATCATATTTTTACCCAAAATAATCATATTTTAATATTACCCAAAATGGTTACTTTCACATGCCTATATCCCTCCCCCTATATTACTCGTCTAAGTAAAATGTTTTTAAAGATAAATTTTCTTCAATTACTTAACTTTTTTATTTCTTTTAGATTCCGATATTTTACAAAACACGGCTTTGTATTAACCAAATTCAATTTAGTTCAATAGTTAGATCTTGAAAACTGCCAAAAGTTTTATTTTTTATCTTCACTGGCTTTTATCGTGCCATACAAAGCAGAGTCTTTTGTCTGATTACAAACAAATTCTTTAAACATTTCCCCATAATTTGGATAAATTATTTCGTGCTAAACATACGAACTTTGTAAAATTACACCGACAGTTTGAAACTCCAATTATTTACCGATTCGACTTACATTACGGGTCGCAATGCGTTCTATGTTAGCACAGGGCTTTCGACGTCTTTGAAAACAATATCGAATTAGAAAAGATTCGGAACCAATACCCCTTTACACCCGAGAGAAAAAAAAAAAAATCTTTAACAGCTCCGTGCGACATTACGTAACTTTATTATTACTTTATAAGGAGTCAAGGAAAAATAACAAAAAAAATCCTGACTGAGCTGGTCTTCCACAATCAGACCCTCACGTTCGTGTGGCTCAGGAATAATATGTAACTCACACGTTCGTGAGGGTCGTGATGTGATTGTGTATAAACGTTACATTTAAACGGTTATTGAAGAATTTAAATGAATAAAAGACAGTTATAGAAATAAAAACTAAGTAACTCATAATTTAGGTACTAAATCATAGCGATTTCTCAGGCAGCATTACAAAATAATCAACAAAATTATAGTTTTCATAACAAAAAAATGCTAATTTCTAGCTTAGTTGAGACAATTAATATCTAAATTAGAAAAATAACATGAGATCGTAATCAGACCTATATGTTTTGACTAGCTTTTGCCCGCGACTCCGTCCGCGTGGAATTAGTAATTTGGGCAGCTTATTTTTTTTTTATCCAATTTGCTTTTTCATCAATTATGGCTCTCCTTAGATCCTTCCGGAAGAAGTGAAACTTCATAATAAACCAACCCGCTCCCAATCCGACCCAACCCGCTCTCAACCCGCCCCCAACCCGCTCCCAACCCGCTCTCAACTCGCCCCCCACCCGCCCCCAACCCCCTCTCAATGCGCTTTATCACTGCCTAATGTGATTATAACAGACTGAAGTGTACGATGTATGGGAAAGATTCGTCGCTAACTTCTAGACTAGTGATGGTGTAGGGGTAAGCACGCAGCACGGAACGCTGAGGACCTGGGTTCGATTCCCAGCATTGGTCTTTTTTCTGGGGTTTTTTGTGTGCATCTATATTTCAGTTTGTATTTAGTTTGAAATATATGGGCTATCTAACACTGAAAAAATTTTCCAAATCGGAGCAGTAGTTCCCGAGATATAAACGTTTTACTTCCAAAACCCCCGATTTGGAAACATTCTTACGCTCCGCTCCGCTCCTATTGGTGTTAGCGTGATGATATATAGCCTTCCTCGATAAATGTGCTATCTAACACTGAAAGAATTATTCAAATCGGAGCAGTAGTTCCTGAGATTAGCGCGTTCAAACAAAAAAAAAACTTGTTCGATAAATTCTTAAAATAGACGTATCTTTCTTATTTGTGAACCGATTCAAATGAAACAAACACTAAATGTTAATCCAAGAAAATACCAACATATCAGTGAAAACCGCATCCTTCTAGGTTAAGCCGTTTCTGAGATTAGCGCGCACAAACGCACAGACAAACAGACAATAATTCTAAAAATCATTGTTTTGGGTTCTATTGCGCTAATAAATAGCCCTAGTGACAGTTTTTCTCAAATATCTTCAATGTACAGACACCGACTTGTTACAGATTTATTATATGTATAGATGTTATTACTTCTAATGATACAATTTAAAACAGTCTTTATCTCTCGATATGCATAAATACACGCCACATTTAATTTTTGATCGACTACCGCAGTCTTCCGTGCGACATGTCCGAGGGGCCTTTGAATGGAAAAGAGCTTGCAGATTTCAGAGGCGGTCGTTTTGAATTCTACGTCTGTCGTACATCTAGCAATCTCTTACACGAAGTCGTTGCCAATGTACTCATGAAAGTTCTCTACCGGGGAGCGGACAGGTTTCACTGGGAGCGGGGTGTAATTGTGTGGCTTATCCGTAAACAGAACTCGCTTCCATGTTAGACTT
The DNA here is from genome assembly GCA_947859365.1 of Archips crataeganus. Lineage (NCBI taxonomy): Eukaryota > Metazoa > Arthropoda > Insecta > Lepidoptera > Tortricidae > Archips > Archips crataeganus. The sequence goes on from OX402068.1 coordinate 6,956,257, forward strand.
CGAGGTGCGGGTGCTGTTAAGGATCGTCCACTGCGTACATTTCCCCGTGTACGGACAGATCTACCTCTGCCTCTGCCTATTCGAACATTTCTAGGTAAAGATTCCGACCTACCTCGACCTGGACGTCTTCTAGCTCCGATTTGCAACGGCGAAATAGGGGGCTGTGATAATGTCCCTAGTGGTGGAGTCGCTGGTCGCGGAGAAGGGGGTGGAGAAGATACTCGCGGTGAACTTAACGGAGAGCGTGACCGTGGCCTTACTTCATGCAGAGTAGAAATTTCTTAATCCAAGAGCAAGTCGCCATCACTGGCTAGGTTTTCGAAAAAGTTAGGCACATCTTCCAAATCATCGTCATCTAAACCTTCAATTTCTGACAGGTTTCCGTCTGCCAGCAGATCTTCTATTATTTTATCGGTCAACGGAGCTCCTAAAATAAGCAAAACATCCCGGTTAGTAAGCCAAGCGTATATTTAAATCAGTTATACCTACTAAATCAACATCACAGTACACAACCGAAACCGCACAATCGTGAGAGTTCAATGATACGCAACGCAACCGAAATCACACGATCGTGATAGTTAAAATTCAAAAACAAATTTCATATATGTATTTCATTCGAATTAATGCAGATTAATTAAAATATATCACACACACAAGTACTCTTTGCAATCCGATAGTAAATTACGAAGATATTTAATGGTAATTAGTAAAAAAAATCCACTTACGATAGTGAGTCCGACGTTCAAAGAACACATCGATCTCTCACGCCACGTCAATGAGACTGATGAGTCCCGACGCGTACGCATGAGCCTTCTGTATTTCTTGTCTCATTCTAGCATAGCCGCACGATCGATCGACATCGGTTGGGTTCGCAAAAGCGGTTCGCCATACACGAAATATTTTTTCAAAATCAACACTCACGATCGTTTCAAGTCGAGTGTAAAGGGATACTACAAAACACAGTATTTTAATTAAAATACAGAATGTTTGATGATGGGTCATACACAGCGTAAAAAGAAAAGTTGTCTTTTCTGTAGACATAAAATTATCGACTCCGAGTCAGCAATCTTAAGATTTATCCTCCGCCCCCTCTCCTATTCCCTCTCATTTTTTGAAGGCCGAATTTAAAAGAACAGATCAGTGACTCTCTTTTAATTTATTGATATTTATGGCCAGCCGGTGGTTATCATTTTGGGTGTGTAATGATCGATATAACAACATTTGATATATTTTCAAATGGTATAATCACTCATTTAATATAAATAACGTTTGGTATAATTTTAAAATATATAATTTTATATAGTATGACGTTATTATATATTTTGTTGTTACATCTCGTGAGACGCAACCATTTGTTTTGTGTAGGGGGTTGCAGTTCAAGCCTAACCTAACCTACTTTTCTGGCATTAAATACAACCATTATTATATAACCATCATTATATTTTATGAACGTTATATGAAAAGTTGATTATATCAAATGATAATATATTAAGTGATGTTATGAGATTCAATAATTATATCAAATGAGCATTATAGCGACTGAAATTATATCAAAAGTTTTTATAGCGATCGTTGCGCACGCGATCATTTTACATCAGATGACCCGCTTGCTCGTTTGCTTCCCTCTCATAATAAAAATAAACATTTAAATGACCTGAAAGTGGCCAGGCGTGCCACACGCCGATATAGACTTAACTACAACATTTGGCTATAGAATTTTGCCATGTCCACGAGAGAGACGCGAACAAAAAAATTTACATGTATGACCCTAATAGAAATTACGAGATTAACCACTAGATTTACGGTGAAGAAAAACATCGTGAGAGTGAGACGACCTGCAAACACCTGCGAATAGTGCCCGACCGAAACATAATTTTCTACCTAAACCGAAACGGAAATCGAACCTTCGGTATCTGTTTCAGTTTCGGCCGAAACTAAAACCGAAACTGAACATTTTTCCGACATAGGTATTAAAAATTTATTGTATACCGAAATTTGGGTTACACTAACTTTAAAAAAAATTGATTTATTTATTTATTGGGAAACAAACAGCTTAAGTTAAAACATAAATTATTAAAAACATTTCTAAAGAAGAAAAAATAAGACCGATGATCTGACACGGACGATGGCGGGTGACATACGAGAGACACGAACTCTCCAGCAGATAATTTCATAGAATAAATAATAATAAATAATTTCGGTAAATACCTACCGAAACTAGATTTATTTGCCGAAACTTGCCGAAACCGAAACAGAACCTACGGTCGGTCACTACTTGCAAAGAATGGTGTGTGTGTGGAGTTCCCAATCCGACCCATTCTGTTGTGGGACGTATACAAGCTGGAATGAGGATGATGATAACCTATTTTTATCTTTGCGAATTGTTTGCTCTAGCGTGGGTTGAAGAGCAAGTACCCCGGGAATTCGGGGAAGGATTTATCCGGGATTATATCAGGCCCAATAAAACACGTTAAGCTTGGTTGTCATAACACCCGGCAGAGGGCAGCTTTGTCTTGTGTTACGACAAATTTAACCGCACGAAGAAAAACGACACGAGGATTCTTAAGAAAACTCGCTAAGTGAGGGTTGCACTCGTGCACGAAAGATTGCGCTGCACTGTGCGAATGCCATTCCTAGGGAGCAAAAACTCAGAAAAATAATTAAAATTTATAATTTTTTTTATTAATTTGTTGTTTAGTGGCAATCACAATTTTTAAAAATACCTTTTTTTAACCCCCGAGATAGGGGTGTTGTTTATAAGTTTGACCGCTTTGTGTGTGTGTGTTGCATCATAGCTCTTAAACGGGTGAACCGATTTAGATGCCGGTTTTTTTATCAGGCAGATTATGATAAGGCAGAGAGTCGTGGGTACGACTCCGGGCTTGGTCTTAATATTTTGGAAGTCACATGCAAAATTACATTTGAAATTTACCATGATCTTTACGGTAAACCTACTGTTTGCAGCTTTACCGTAAAAATCATGGTAAATTTGCTGAGAGGACGCCTGTTCCCTGCAGTGGGGCGTAAAAGCTGGGATGATGATGATGATAATCCGACCAGCGATTGACCTTCATGGAAAGTGCAGATGAGAACAAAGGTCGGAAACTCAATGTTCAAGAGAGCTCACTCTAGCCTTGAAATGTCCTAGGTCGTATCTGGTAACTAACTATGCTAACACAAACAGTGGCAGCGAATTCCACTCCCTAGCAGTGCGCATTAAGAAGAATGAACCGCTTCATTTGGGCCAATGGATTGCTAACAGCATATAATTATGGGCAAAGATGCCGCTTGAATGTCCATTGGCAAAAATGAAACAGACCTATTGCGATTAAAATGTGGTCTACAGACTGCTACACAACTTTACTAATAGTTAGTTGTTGTAAACTATGAGGAATCCATGTAAATTAAAAACAAAAGCCACCATATTTCAATATAGTTTTTAATAGATATCACTTATTTTGTACATTAAGGGCCGATTTTTCAATACCCAGATAAAAATCTCGGTCAGATATATGTAAGCTCTGTCCTTTTTTCCTATGACTTGAGAAAATAAACTATATACCTAAAACCAGGCAAGAACCTAAAAAAGTAAAGCTCCATGGAACTCCAATTGTCAGCAGAATTGAGACCAAATATTCGGAAATGCAAATACACAGAGTTGAAAGAGAGAGTTAGCGGCCGCGCTTAAGCTTGTCGTTGCGGATTGCGCTGGCTTTGCTGTACTCCACCTTTATTGCAAAGAGTGGGCTGCAAAGTATCATTGACATATTTTCAATTACATAAAACTGTACAGTGATTTTATTTACTATTTACGGAACGGTACGGAACCCCCGTACCCAAAGGGTAAAAACGGGACACTAGTACTGAGGCTCCGTTGTCCGTCCGTCTGTCCGTCTAGCGGCCGTGATAGCTAGACAGTTGAAATTTTCACAGATGTTATATTTCGGTTGCCGCTATAACAACAAATACTAAAAAAACAGAATAAAATAAATATTTAAGGGGGCTCCCATACTACAAACGTGATTTTTTGCTCGTGTTTGCTCGATATTGATAAAGGCAACAGGTAGACACTTGAAATATTCACAGAATACCTATTTAGTTATGTATTCACTTTAAAAATAAATAATTAGATTAAAATAAAACAAATATTTAAGGGGGGCTCCCATACAAAAATCGTGATTTTTTTTGCCGTTTTAATGATACGGAACCCTTCGTGCGCGAGTCCGACTCGCACTTGGCCAGTTTTTATTAACATAGTTGGATATATGTTACTTGATATTGATATATCTTGTCTTGTCTCGTGTCTTGTGTTGTTGTAAATAAATGTATTTCCTTTCTTTATTTATTTTTATTCAATTTGGGCTACAGGTATAACAAGCATTTAGGAATGTCAAAGAATCTACTTCGGAAAAACCTTGCTGAGAAGAATCCGTCAAGAAAGTCAACAAGGTAAAAAAAAGGTAGGTAAGGTAAGGTTCGTCACTTTCGACTCTATGTCAACGAGTTAAGGTCGAAAAGTGACGAACCTTTTCTTACCCCGACTATACTTATGTATATTTTTTAAACAAATCTACAATGTTATAAATGCGCGCGACTCCGTCTGCGAAGAATGGGGGGTGGATGTAAAAAATTGCCTATGAACTATTCTCAGACCTAACAAAAGAGTAAAAATTTCATAAAAATAGGTCAAGCCGTTTCGGAGGAGTTCGATAACAAACACCGTGACATGAGATTTTTACGTATAAAGTTATATAAATTATAAGTATTTGACACAACTATTTCTTATAAACGTGTAGATAGTGTGAAACAAAAAGTCGCCAAAAATCTAATAGGCACCTATTAAAATATTTTTTTACAGAAATTTATTGTTATTTCAGTGTGCAAAATTCGTACTATTTGTTACAAACGAGACTAGAATTAAGTTACAATTATATTTATTCGCCATATATGGAGTGCCAAATGTCTGTACCTACTTACCTAAATTAATAATTTTGTTTCACCCTAAAACAATAAGTATCAGCTAAAAAGCTCAAACTGTCATTTTAGCGTAAAATATGTAAGACCAGCTGTTGTCCACAACTTTGTGTGCATCTTAAACTTTACATTTTTCCGGGACAAAAAGGAACTTATTTTAATTTGAAATAGTGTAGCTTACCTACTATAACATTTTTTTAGATCTGTTTGGAAGTTATAGTGATTACCTAGCCGCTATGTGCACACAATACAAAGTTTAACTCTTCATTATATTACTAGCTTTTCCCAACATCTTCGGACAATCTGGCAATTGAATTGGAACACTGGGATTTTTCTGAATTCTCGTGGTATTTCCCAAAAATTACACCGTGATCTTCATTTACGTTGTATCACGAACACAAGTGCAAAATTTCATGTCTCTAGACCTAGCGGTTAAGAATTTGGGATTTTACATGTATCCCGTGGGAATATCGAGATAAAAAGATGCCTGTGGGTTATTTTAGACGTGCCTGGGGACCGAAGTTCGAAGGAAGAGAGTTGGAAGTTGTATTTTTGCAACAGATTTGAGAAACTTCGATAGCGCGATGTAGAATAGCGGTTTCTCTAATTGACGACTATATGGCGCTGGAGGCCGCTACAGGTCTTATCTCTGGGAAAACGAGTGTTTCCGAGTTTTAGCCACTTTTAGCGCGTTTGAGTCCGATCGTCTTGGTACAAGGCATCCCAAAACTCGATGATAGCCTGGTACCGGGCGAGAAGCCAAGTTAGCACTTTTTGAAAAAATAAGAAAATAATTTAAAATAATTTCAACTAAGCATGAAAATGAAATCCTGAATTTTGATTTTAAAAAAAATGTACACAACTAAGGGATTTAATAAAAACAAAACTTAATTGATTCCTTTGTGTAACGAAAGTTAACCATAATATTTTATGTGACTAACTTTTGTTACACAAAGGAAGCGATCATGATATTTTTCACGACACTGCTCGAAAATGTGGCCATAGATAACCTAAATCCAGTACTCAAAACTGCCTATATATGTACATTTAACAGCTGACTCATTTATGGCGCACAAACACGACAACAAAGTTACACTAATCGAAAACAGGACGTATCAGTATATGTATTTCATTATACGATACGACTTTTTGAAAGATAATTTCTGAATTTCATTCCTGGCGTGCTGAAACGACATTATTGGACCAATCAACAGTAATCGTCTGCTGCATGCGATGGATGGATGGATGAATGGATGGACGGACGGACGGACGGACGGACGGACGGACAGACGGACTGGATGGACGGATGGACGGGATGGACGGGATGGACGGGATGGACGGGATGGACAGAATGGACGGATGGACAGATGGACGGGATGGTCAGGATGGACGGATGGACGGATGGACGGGACGGACGGGATGGACGGAATGGACTGATGGACGGGATGGATGGATGGACAGATGGACGGGATGGTCAGGATGGACGGATGGACGGATGGACGGGACGGACGGGATGGACGGAATGGACGGATGGACGGGATGGATGGACGGATGGACGGATGGACGGAATGGACGGGATGGACGGGTTGGACGGGATAGACGGGTTGGACGGGATGGACGGGATGGACGGGATGGACGGGTTGGACGGGATGGACAGGACGGACGGGATGGACGGGACGGATGGACGGGATGGACGGAATGGACGGGATGGCCGGAATGGACGGGATGGACGGGATGGACGGGTTGGACGGGATGGACAGAATGGACGGATGGGCAGATGGACGGGATGGACAGGATGGACGGATGGATGGATGGACGGGATGGACGGGATGGACGGAATGGACGGATGGACGGGATGGATGGACGGAATGGACGGGATGGACGGGATGGACGGGATGGACAGAATGGACGGATGGGCAGATGAACGGGATGGACAGGATGGACGGGATGGATGGGATGGACGGGACGGATGGACGGATGGACGGGATGGACGGGATGGACGGGATGGATGGATGGACGGGATAGACGGGATAGATGGAAGGATGGACGGATGGTCGGATGGACGGGATGGACGGGATGGACAGGATGGACGGGATGGACGGGATGTATGGATGGATGATTATGATGATGATGATGATAATGATTTCCTCGCATTAGTCGTGAAAAGCACAATGTTTAGTCTCGGCCAAAAGTGCAATAGATGGACTCGTACTTTCGAGGGCCTCCGCTACGCGTCGGCCCTCAAACAAACTCGTCCATCTATTGCTTACTTTCCAGCCTCTACAACAATGTACTATTGTCTTAAGCCCTTAACTATGTACAATTTTTTTGAAAACGATCCTTTTATCAGACTTATTTCAACACTTTACTGAATACTTTTTATTTATTACTAAAATAGAAGCACGGGACACTCCCGTATTAGTAGTAGAGGAATGCTCGACTGTTTTCGACCCAATCCGTGGTTCATTTCCAATGTTTTCCGTTCGAACCAACCTTGAAAAAGAACCACGGATTGGTTCAAAACATGTCAAGCATGCCTCGACTACTAATACGTGAGCGACTCGTTTTTTATTTAAGTTGTTATATCTGTAACATACAGTAGTCTTAATTCAAATAATAATAATAATCATCATTTATTTGCATAAAAACATGGTATTAATAAAAATGATTTTATGTTTCAAATTTCACCTTATACGAGAGGGTATTCTCCAGGCAAATTCAAAATAAGTACCGCAGTGATAATTCGGCGTACTTTCTCACCCGTTATCTTAGTGGGGTCCTAATCAAAAGTCATTTCCGTAAAAAATGTTGTACGTGCCTTCGCTGCGCAATTTTCTCAAGTCAAGGAAACCCTTTGGGCTAAATATTCAAATAAAAAAGTTAAAAAATCGGTTATTTCTGCCTCAAGGTTTGGGAGGTTCCTAATTGTGGATTTGCATAATGAAGGGATAAAGCTGGAAGTATCATCGTCGAATATATTAATGCGAAACGATTGAAGTACTTTTCTCTATTTCGATTTCAGACTAGCCCTGTCACTAAGAAGTTTTGTACAATCATGATTTTGTTCTTATAAAAGTGTTTAACCCTTTTACAAGCTCGTCTAGTCTATTCAGATACGCTACTGCAGAAATAATCATTTTATTTACCTATGCAGGATTGATTTAAAAGCAAAGCATATTTTAAACAAATTCAATTGATTTTCTACTATATTGTAAAACGGCGCACGGTCGAATCTTTGTTTGTTTCTTTGTTTGAATGCGGTCGTTGTATGCACTATGCCTGGAAAAGGGTTAAAAGAATCTAGATTAAAAAGCCGTAGTAGCCTAGTGGTCTGACTTATAGCCTCTCAAACAGAGGATCGTAGAGTCAATCCCGAGCTCGCACATCAACTTTTTTTGGAATTCATGAATTTACAAAGTATTTAAGCTTTTCGATGAAAGAAAACATCGTGAGAACCCCGCTAAGTAAATCACCATGCGTCTGAAGTTGATAATTCGCACTGTTCCCACGTGGGGACGGGTACGTATGAGAATCGAAAGCAGGGGGGTTTCACTCCGCAGTTTAGGTATGTTCGGCCGGCGCTCCTCCCGGGAGGAGTATGGCAGTAGGTTGTCACGCGGCCTTCAGTTCGCACGCTAGCCGCGTCGCGCGTAATTAAGCATCTTTTTTTTCTGTGATTTTTAAACTGAATGACTTCTAAACGATATTATAAAAAACTTACTTACATACTAAAGGTAGTTTACTGAATTAATACACACTGTTATCTTTCTTGATTTATATACCTACCAAATATGGGCGAGTGGGAACCCTGTGCCCTTGGTTTCGGATCAGCGGTGCCCAACGGAATATGAACGCTCGTATCACACGATAAGTTTTAATTTCGCGTGCACGCAGCAGGAGTAGGAAAGTTTTTATACCTAAAGTTGACCTTTGTTCGAGAGTGATCCTTCTGTGCGTTAGTACTATTACTTATTCTGTGTCGAAAGTTAATATCGAAGGGTTAAAACATCGAAAAGCTGTTTTTTCTGAAACCGTAAACTTTTAACATTATAAACTAAGGCACAAGCCGCACAGAAGAGACGTGGGCCGGGGGCGCGTCGCAGTCCGCGTCGTTTGTTCGCAGGCCGCGTCTCCGCCCCGTCTCTTCTGTCTGCTTTGGATCGCGACGCTTCTATACATTTAGTATGAAAACTGATACAAGGGGCGCCGCGACTGCGACCTGCGAGTTAACCTAATCTAATGGGTTTTCACGATGCCGTTTTCATAAATCCTAAGTTTAACGATACGAAAAATTTCGATATTTTAATACACTTGATATATAACTTTCGATATTTAGGTAATATACACCGTGAAATTTTAGTGGTTGTTTTCCCGAAACGAGGTGATTTAGTATCGATTGTACAATCGATTTATAATTACTATTTTGACTAGAGTCAAAAATCCAATTGTGAAAAACGAAAGTCGAAAATGACCGCAAACCAATAGTAACGCTTCGTTGGTACCTAACCTATCGTACAATCGTACGCTACTTGTACCAACGAAGCGTTACTATTAGTTTGCGGTCATTTTCGACTTTCGTTTTTCACAAATGGATTTTTGACTCTAGTCAAAATAGTAATTATAAATCGATTGTACAATCGAAACTAAATCACCTCGTTTCGGGAAAACAACCACTAAAATTTCACGGTGTATAAGTGTCCATGAGAACTACAGTCCCAGCCCTCTAATTAAAAAAAATAGTTCTGTGGTAATGGGCCTTACAAAGCCTGAAATCTTACCAAAACTTCTCACATAAAAAGCTAAATTCAACTAAGATGTGAAGAAACTAGCTTTATCGAAACTTACCTGACTAATAATTGTTATTCTGGACGCAGGCCCTGAACGGGCATAAACGCGTAAATTGCACAAGTTTGCCTAAGTGTGCCAATTCGGGAACCGCCCGCGTGTGTAACTTTGCCTATATTTAATTCGGTCGTGTATAACATGCTTAGTTAATTATTGTTGCCCGATACAGTCTATGACGTTGTTTTTGTTACTCGCGGGCTACGTGAAACGATTTAGACTTAGAGTTTCTTGACCTATTTATTCGTTGTTCGATAGAAAAAACTTCATCATCATCATCATCATCCCAGCCTATAAATAAATAAAAATAAATTATAAATAAATATTAGGGGACAATCTTACACAAATCGACCTAGTCCCAAACTAAGCAAAGCTTGTACTATGGGTACTAGACGACGATAAACATACTTATATAGATAAATAAATACTTAAATACATAGAAAACATCCATAACTCAGGAACAAATATCCGTGCTCATCACACAAATAAATGCCCTTACCGGGATTTGAACCCAGGACCTCTTGCTTCGTAGGCAGGGTCACTACCAACTAGGCTAAAGCGGTCGTTAAAACACACACACACTATTGAATTATTTCGCATATGTATGGAGGTTTTCTCTCGATGTTTTCCTTCACCATAAAGCTCATGGTAAATTTCTAATGGACTCCGAATTATTATGATAAAATAATTGGGTCCTACTTGGTCCTACTGAAAAACACCCGTTGCGACCAATTTATTACTATTCAATGTTTTTTATTTGTTTCTTTTTCCGCCAAATGTAATGTTTTTCTGTGTATCGTATATGTGTAAATAAATGTCTCTCTCTCTCAAATATTATGCTTGACGCAATATTGTCAAGTGTAAATACATAAGTAGTCTTTAAAGACAGATATAAGACGACAGAGTTTATAGGGATGATAGAGTGGCTACTATCTAACGGTAGGTAACAGTGAAGTAGGTTAGGTTTGTATGTATAACTTCATATTATTTATTATACACATCTAACTAATACGATAAAGAGATTTTAATTTAGTCTAAGGTTTAAGTTACGCTTGCTAAAATAAATTATATCACGACGAAGATCTTAAAAGAAGCGATCCCATAGAAGTGGGATGAAGTTAAAACATCTAAACCCAAACAAAAAATATATAACTATCAGCAATTAATTAGCTACGGAAAGAAGTCAATCATAACATCAAGATAGCAAATCATACCAAAGGAGAACTCGAAACAAAAAGGTACACAAAAGAAATCAGTCGGTCAAAGATAATGTATCAATAATGCGGAAAAAGATAACAGGCTGACCAATAACTTTTTGTTTACAATTGAACTTGTTGAGGAGGTAGTCCGAGCTGTCGCAAAAGTTGTGTGTGATAGCCACATAAGTAATGGTGAGCCGTATTGTTCTACTGTTGGGGAATGAAAGAAGATAATCATAAAGAGATTGATTCAGTCATCATTCTGTTACTTCTAGATAATAATAAGGTTTAAGATTCTTTATTCCCATTAAGAATTTTACAATTCACTTACATGAGAACTTACAGCTATTTAATACATTTTATGGAATGAGCAAAAGAAACCAAAAAAATAAAACAAAGAGGGTAATTTAACAAAAAAATTTTAAATAAAAAATAAAACCGCCTTCAAAAAACACCCAAAAAAAACTTGGAAATAAAAAAAATTTAAATAAAAAATAAAACCTCCTTCAAAAAACCCCCAAAAAAACATAAAATAATAATTGATTGAACCGACCACAATAAGCATGAAAATATCTTTCTACTAATCTGTTTGAAGTTGGTGCCTCAGCACGAGCCAGCAGGAGTGGACCTAGTAATCTAACTTACCTACATACCTATTATAGGGCTTCTACACTCCTGCTGGCTCGTGCTGAGGCACCAACTTCAAACAGATTAGTAGAAAGATATTTTCATGCTTATTGTGGTCGGTTCAATCAATTATTATTTTATGTTTTTTTGGGGGTTTTTTGAAGGAGGTTTTATTTTTTATTTAAATTTTTTTTATTTCCAAGTTTTTTTTGGGTGTTTTTTGAAGGCGGTTTTATTTTTTATTTAAAATTTTTTATTTTTTTCTTTTTAGTTGTTGCTAATGGCCTGGACTGGCACTCTTTACTGACTGTACTTTTTGCCTCTGGTTACCAAAGTACTTATCAAGACGAATCAAACGAGACCAAACTTGATGGGGTTATGTCGTTTTACTACGGAGTTCTTATGGTCACCATCCAACTTCATTGTCAGACCCTGGTTACCATCTAGGACCAAAGTACTCGTTGAGACGAGTCAAATGAGTCCGTACTCGATGGGGTAAGTGCCGTTACTTTATGGAGTAACTTTGGCCACCTTCCAGCTCCATCATCAGACCCTGGTTACCATCTGGGATCAAAGTGCTCGTCAAGACGTTTCAAATGAACCCAAACTCGACGGGGTTGTGTTGTTTTATTACAGAGTTTCTATGGCCACCTTCCAACTCCATCATCAGATTAGCTCCATGTCACAATAATATTGCATTGTCACCTGATTTACACATGCATGTAAAATATGAAATCAATCAGAAACCGGGAAGTGAGTCAAATTCAACTTGCAAGATTTGACCCGTTGAGGAGTTCCGTTGGCCATCTGCGGTCTTCTTCATCAGATCTAGTTTACCAAATGACACTTTATGAATGCAAATGCTCGATTTGTCACTGAAAATACTAAAATCGCTTTACATTTCCCTTGAACTTTTGAAGAGTTCCTTCAATTCCTCATGGATCCCATCATCAGAACTGGATTCCGGTAACAACGGGACCAACCTTGAAGCATATGCTTTCAAACAACGAAAGAATTTTCCAAATCGGTTCATAAATGACGGAGTTCTGAGGTAACACACGTTAAAAAAAAAAAAAAGAACATACAACCGAATTGAGAACCTCCTCCTTTTTTTGAAGTCGGTTAAAAAGTAACAAATATCTGCCGATAAACTTCAATACAAAACAAGGTGATTAATGCGGTGATTTCGGTTTGCTAGTGACAAACTCGTTAAACAATGTACTATGACTCTTAGTGCTTCAGAAATAGGGTCTTTATGGTCGCTTATCTGTCACTAGCTTTATCTTTGTAAAGTGCAGGTAACTCACCGAGTTAGGGTGACTAGAAGCGACATCGAACGAACGAACTTATGGGTATCACATTCTTACGTACTTATAGCTATATATTTATAATCTATGAATATGTTTATGTTTATACATGCATAAAGTAAGTGTGTGTGTGTGTGTGTGTGTGTGTGTGTTTGTCTCAATTTAAAAAGTTTATTTTATAATAATTTTATTTTTGATTTTAATACTGGTATTTAATAGGCCATTATCAGGTTTATTGTGGCTTAAGTCTGCGTTATCTGGACCTACACCTAGCTAGAGATACGAAATTAAACTTGCTGTGTTCGAAAGTAAGGCGCTTACAAAAAATTATGGTCCTGTTAGAAAGTGCGACGGTAACTTTTTGCTGTAGGAAGGAAAAGGACGCATTCATGTTCGGAATCTGTAAAAAAGGTGCATTTGAATACGATACATTACATAGGTAATTCAGTTTTGGGAAAAAATGTCAGATCTCTTTTTCCGTACGTCGGGAGTATTGTCCACGCATGAATCACAAGCTGGACCCACTCATCGAGCATAAGGTCATCGCCAGTTTCTGTAAGTTACAGTATCTGAGATGGACGGGTAACCTAGAAAGAAAGCTGGTCACGATATCTGCGAAGATTATGATAATATGGACACCGCAAAAGAAAAGACCAACATGCAGGCCAAAAAATCGTTGGGGTGATTGTGTGCAAGAATATCTGAAGAATATGGGGAAGTTAACCAATTGAAAGAAGGTGACAGGCACTGCGTGAACTGGAGGAATATTGTAGAGGAGGCCAAGACTCACAAGGGGCTGCAACGCCAACGGAAGTACGAAGTAAGTTCTAAATACGTAAGACCTTGCACCAAGGTTTGTTCAAATGACGGAATAGAAAAAAAAGATTGAATAGACGAACACGTGGTTGCAGATTAAATAACAAGGTAAAAGCTAGAAGTTCAAGTTCAAGTGTTTTTGCTGGGCATTGATGAGTCAGTCAGCCAATGACCCGTCATTATTACACAGTTAGTGACTCTATTTGTGACTTATAAAGAATTCAGGCACCCTGAAGTTCGGTGGCTTGTTACAAATTCTAAAAGTTTGGAAGACATTCGTCTGACGTTAAGACCAGCCTTCAAGGTCCTTGCAGCATAATTGCATGTTCCGAAAACCAAATTCCACTTCGAAATAAGAAAATAAAATTGAGCTTAGTAGCTTTACGTTAAGGTTTATTTTTATTCTAAAACTACAACATAAGACCTTATCTCTATGAGCAAGCGTTAAACGACAAACTAGACGAAACTGACGAATTCCAGCCGAGAAACATTCAAACTAATGTTCGAATAGTTTAGCAACCGCCGTCAAGTGGACACAGGGGACTATTTAGGACTATTTGGGGCCGTTTTGGGTCTAAAATGCATAACTAATAAGTTTGTAAGACCGTATAACCGCAATTGTTTATTATTTTAAGGGTTCAATTTAGTCGTGTACGAAAAATTTTGTTTGAAAATAAAGTGATAAACAAAAAGTTCCCACATCCAGGTACAGTTGCCGGTAGTATTTGAATGAAAAATAAAACTATGTTGTTGAATGTTCAATTTCACAAGCTTTGCGTAGTTTACTTTGGGACTAGGTCTATTGGTGTGAATTGTCCCGTGATATTTATTTATTTATTTTTTATTATTTTAACTTGAAACTTCCAAGCGCTCCTGAGTAGGTAATTTCTAGACAGACATTATAGACAGATATATAACGTAGTGATTCGATATCCTATAATGCATCCTTATTTTCTTTGGAGGTTAAAAATCTATTTTTTTAGTTCGACCAATGAACGTTACTGTCAAGGTCAATTAAATCTTTACGTTGTAGTATCGATATCGTGTCACCGTAGGTATGCCAATTTACAATTTTATACAAAAGTTCAAACATGAAGTTATGATGAAAAGGTAGTAAAGTAACGAGTTTGGTATGAAGTATCTTTTTATATTTTTTGAAAAATTTGTGTCTAAACTCCTGACCAGTGGTGATGTAGGGGAATAGCACACGGCACGGAATGCTGAGTACCTGGGTTCGATTCACAGCGCTGGTCTTTTTTCTGGGATTTATTCTGTGCATCCATGTTTCAGTTTGTATTTAGTATGAAATATAGGTAGTAAAGTAGAAATATTATAAACTAGCTGTTGCCCGCAACTCCGTCTGCGTGGAATTAGTAATTTGGGCAGTTTATTTATTTTATCCAATGTGCTTTTTCATCAATTATGGCTTTTTTACCCGCCCCCGCAAACCCCCCCCGCATCCCCCCTCCACCGAACCCCCCCGCACACCCGCGTTCACATTCACCACAAGTCAAGCGTGCCTATAGATGTTTTACTTCAAAAACCCCCGATTTTGAAACATTCTTCCGCTCCGCTCGGCTCCTATTGGTGTTAGCGTGATGATTATATAGCCTATAGCCTTCCTCGATATATGGGCTATCTAACACTGAAAGAATTTTTTTAAATCGGAGCAGTACTTAGTTCCTGAGATTAGCGCGTTCAAACAAAAAAACCTGTTCGATAAATTCTTAAAATAGACATATCTTTCTTATTTGTAAACCGATTCAAATGAAACAAACACTAAATGTTAATCCAAGAAAATACCAACATATCAGTGAAAACCGCATCCTTCTAGGTTAAGCCGTTTCTGAGATTAGCGCGCACAAACGCACAGACACACAGACAAACAGACAATAATTCTAAAAATCATTGTTTTGGGTTCTATTGTGCTAATAAATAGCCCTAGTGACAGTTTTTCTCAAATATCTTCAATGTACAGACACCGACTTGTTACAGATTTATTATATGTATAGATTATAAGACTTCAACTGTACGAAGGTGTTAGTCATCCTCCCAGTCTATATTACACGTGCCGCTGCAGGCCACAGGTCTCCTCTCAGAATGAGAGGGTTTGGGCCATTCACACTCGTGCCCAGTACGGATTGGGAACTTCACACACACAATTGAATTTGACCTATGGCCTCTCAAGCAGAGGGTCGTCATTTCAAATCCCGGCTCGCACCTCTGAGTTTTACGGAATGCATGTGCGAAATTACATTTGTAATTTACCATGAGCTTTACGGTGAAGGAAAACATTGTGAGGAAACCTGCATACACCTGCGAAGAAATTCAATGGTGTGTGTGAAGTTCCCAATCCGCACTGGGCCCGCGTGAGAACTACGGCTCAAGCCCTCTCATTCTGGCCTGTGCCCTGCAGTGGCACGTTTATAGGCTGGATGACGGTGAATAATTGACTGCCCATTAAGTGACCGTTAAACCACAAAGCATTCAATTTAACTTGGAGTCAACAAGCTCGCGTGCCACGTCAAATAGTAATTAGTAGGCCTTGTAAATTTATAGTAAAGTAGATTAATCGCCTCCAGCCAAAGTAACACTTGACGTTAAATGCTAGTTTGAACACAAGACAAAGGCAATCATCATCAGCCCAGCCTATATCTCCAGCTCTCGGATGAGAGGGCTTTGGCCGTAGTTCCCACGCGGGCCCATTGCGGATGTGGAACTTCACACGCACCATTGAATTTCTTCGCAGGTGTATGCATGTTTCTTGACGATGTCAAATGCAATTGAGTGTCTTTAATAGTAGTTTTTATTAAAATAAATAAATAAATAAATAAATAAATAAATATCATGGGACAATTCACACCAATTGACCTAGTCCCAAAGTAAGCTTAGCAAAGCTTGTGTTATGGGTACTAAGCAACGGATAAACATACTTATATAGATAAATAAATACTTAAATACATAGAAAACATCCATAACTCAGGAACAAATATTCGTGCTCATCACACAAATAAATGCCCTTACCGGGATTTGAACCCAGGACCTCTTGCTTCGTAGGCAGGGTCACTACCAACTAGGCTAAAGTGGTCGTTCAAGGGTAGGCAGTATTGTGTCGATATTGTGGAATAAAAAATAAAAAGGGGAAGAGTATTATGATTGAAAGAAGAACCATTAATATAAATGTAATATGCCTCTAAAGAGGTAAGTATTTCATTTTCTCAGTGTCTCAGATAGGTATCCAGTTATAATTAAATACCTGCACGCCCGATAAGATACGGTACGAGAAAAGTTCAGTTTAAATTTGAATTATTCTCGTACCTTATCAAAGTGGGAACATTCACATTGACGTAATGCAATACCACTGAAAATCCTGGTTAATATCGTTGAAAGATCAGAAATATTTCTACGACCAGCGGTATCATTTTTCAAAGCATCGGAAATATGAAATATCAGCTCTTCGCAATTCTAATTTTCAGGAAATGTATTAGCAGGCTTGTTCAAAGAGGCCACAGAAGTGCATTTCATTTACGAGCCGAGCAATAGACTGAAACCTGAAACCACCCAGTCAGCATATTAACGCATTGGTGTGTTGGCTCACTGGGTTTTCAAAGCATTATTTCACCTTTGAAATCAAATACGGTGTTAGTTTAAAGTTAAAAATTTATTGAATCAGGCGCTACTTTGCGGAGGTCTATATTAATGAACAACAATAAAATTATTTTGCACATTCGCAACCTTACGATAGTTACGTTTATGTAAGAAATGCGTGTTCATGCAGTTCCTCCACCTCCACACTGTACGAACACACACAAATCACACAAACCCAACTATTATTTCTGCCACCTGCATTAGTCTGTTGATATTTATTAATTTCTGAGTAATTGGTTGTCTGGAAGAAATCGCTTTTTAGCGATAAGACCGCCTATTGTCTACCTGAATTTTTATTTTTGTAATGTCACTGTACTGTTTTTGGTGATCAATAAAGAATATTTGTATTTGTATTTGTATTTGTATCACCACCACCAAACTACACTGACGCGTTTCAAACTCATCCAGAGGTTCATCTTCTGAGTTGGTACCACAACCGTACGCTATGCTACCAAATATAAGACAACAACAACGACGCACGCATGAACACGCACGCACGCACGCACGCATAAACGTAACTATCGTAAGGTCGCGGGTGAGCAAAGTAATTGTTACAGTTCAAATTAAAGTTATAGTTGGTCTGTACTCTCAGTATTTAGCTTAATTTCACCTATTTATTCCCTTCTTTGTTTCTTTCAATTTAAATAAAATATGTTCACCCACTTTTACTCTCTGGATCGACTTGAAATTTGGTATTCATTTATTGAATGAGAATAAATTTTTCAAAGAAGATTTAAAGATTGAAATTTAGAAAAGATTACAGCTCTAATTCATTTCCACGACTAGTCGAAATGAAAAGAAAAATCGACTCTTGTTTAGAATTCAGTCGAGTTAAAATTTGGTAATACATAATTTAATTACTTACTGAAAATACCACTACGTGAAAGATGATGCTTTGGCAGACCTCCTACAAGGTGGACTGACGACATCACCAGAGTTCTAAGTGGGAGGTCTTTGCTCAGTAATGGACGCTTTCTGACTGATAATGATAATGAATACCACGAGAGCCAGTATAAAGTAGCATCAGAAAAAATAAGGGAAAAAGATAAATTCATAAAATCAACACCATCTAAGGCTCTTGGTACACAAGGCTACGCAAATCTTTAAACCCGACGATTTTGACTACGACGACGCGTCACCGACAAACGTGCCTGTGTACGAACCTCTATGAATTTGAATTAGGGCGTTTTCAATAATAATGCGATTTTGCTATACTTTGGCCCGGCGGAAGACCAGTGCTGGTTTTTTTTTTAACCAGCGTCACGCTAAGTCGGGACCCTTTATGGCAACATCAACATGTACCTACCTATGTCTATGTTTGTACTTTTAATTTTAGCCTGTGTACGTGTTTTTGTTGTTATAAAGGGCGTTCAATAAAAAGTGAGAATGAGTATGATATAAACAACTTTTACTAAATGTCATTTTATTTTTCGACATAGTCATCTTTTAGCATAATACACTTAGTATATCTTTTTTCTAAACTTAAAATTCCATTTTTAAAAAAGGTCTCATCTTGAGTACTTAAAAAATCTTGTACTGCAGCGACTACCGCGTCGTCGTCTTCAAATTTCTGGCCTCTCAGGTATTGTTTTAATCTCGGAAATAGGTAGAAATCACTGGATGCGAGATCTGGTGAATACGGAGGATGCTTAAGGATATCGAACCCAGCATCACGAATTGCAGCCATTGCAACGGCGGACTTGTGTGCCGGGGCATTGTCCTGGTGTAACAGCACAACTTTCGAGAGTTTACCTCGCCGTTTTTCGCGGATCTCATTGCGCAATGTTGCTATTTGTTTGGCGTATAAAGTGCCCGTAATAGTGGCTCCATGCTCGAGATACTCAATCATTAATACCCCTTTACCATCCCAAAAAACAGAGCCCATGACCTTACCGGCAGATGGGCTCACCTTGAATTTCTTCGGAGTTGGAGATGATGGCCTTTTCCATGTCATAGACTGCAGTTTCGTTTCAGGGTCGTAATGATGGAGCCATGTTTCGTCCATTGTTATAAATCGCGCCAAAAAAGTTCCCGGTCTTGCTGCATCAGGTTCAAAGCTTCTTGACAAATCTCTAGTCTAGTTTGTTTTTGCGTGTCAGTAAGCATTCTTGGTACCCAACGCGCAGATACCTTTTTCATACCCAAGCGTTCATGTAAAATATTATGCACGCTCCCCGTTGAAATCTTTACATTTTCAGCAATAAAACGAACTGTGACACGACGATCCGCCAAAACTGAATTTTCGACTTTTTTCACAATCTCTTCAGTTACTGCTGTAGTAGGGCGTCCGGAGCTGGGGTCGTCCATTGTCGATGTTCTTCCACGTCTAAATTCGGCGCACCAACGTGCGACTGTCGAATACGGAGGAGCATTAGACCCTAAAGTGTCCCGCAAATCCAAATTGACTTGGTCCGTAGAAAAAATTTTCAAATACAAGTATTTGATAACGGCGCGCAGTTCAATTTTCTCCATTTTCGCTAATGTACTCAATAGCATTGCAAAGAAATTACCGTATATTTTTTTAAACAAAAGACAGTTAGTTTTTTTTTTCATAGCAATCAGCTAGATAGATTAGCTTTACCGGCCAGTATTTAATTTTGTAATATTAAAAGAGTTTGCATCTCATTCTCACTTTATATTGAACGCGCCTCGTAAATGTTTTTCTTTCTTTTTTCTTTCTTTCAATAAAACGTATATCTCTTATTTCTTACTCAGAATAAGAGATAGCTATTGATTTTGATGATTTAAAAAATGTGCCTAATTTTCCATACAATTATTTTGTGACGACCCATATAAAATGTATGAAAAAGCGTCACAAAGTTCACCCAAAAAAAAGGTCACTTCTTTTCCTTTTTGAAAATTGATTGTACTCGTAATTTTGAATAAGATAACCCTAAAATTACCTCATTAAAAAAAACGAAACGATACATTTACTTTATTCGCTCATGACGGGAAGTTCCCAATCTGCACTGGGCCCGCCTGGGAACTACGGCCCAAGCCTTCTCATTCTGAGAGGAGGCCTGTGCCCTGCAGTGGGACGTATATAGGCTGGGATGATGATCATGACGTTAGTCGTTTCAATACCAAAATTGTCGGGTATCGTAGATTTGCGTACGAAGGGCCTAAGTTGTTCGTTCTCATCTCCATGGTAAAGTTATTATTTCAAATCTGTCATGGCAACCTGTGGCCTGTCTAATTGTTCTCCAGCCACTTAGGCAGGATATGCTAATTGGCTTATGGTAATATCGACTTCGTAGTTCAGAATTAATTTGTTAAATAAACGGCCTTTTCAGTCTGAGGAAAAAAGCTCCTTTGCGAGAACTATGAAGTTCGAGCTTGTCTTAAATATGAGATTGATATAAGCGATTAGACCCTTGGGAGTTTTTAGGACTTTAGATATAAATTATGTTTATTTATTTATGTGGGAACCAGGCTCGTGAATTAAAGGTAGCGATCGTTTAAAGCTTTTATTGGCAAGCGAAAATAATAAATACAGACACAAATCGTACAATTTCTTAAAAAAAAATACACACACACACCGTTTACTTTCGTCGTACGTCGTCAACTGCCATAGCATCTCATTTGTTCTTCACTCAAACTCGGTATTCATTCTTCGTTCAAATTCAGACTTACATCGTCTCATCACGCTGCAATACACGCATACCATACCACATTTATACTGTTTATAAGCGTGGTAGCCCACTGTTTTGGCCTATGGACTCTCAAGTAGAGGGTCGTGGGTTCGAGCCCGGGCTCGTACCTCTGAGTATATATCAGATTTACGTGCGAAATTACATTTGAAATTTACCATGAGCGTTACGATGAAGGAATACATCGTGAAGAAACCTGCGATGAAAATTAAATGGTGTTGTTGAGATTGTTGTTAGACGATCGGATGGCCTAGTGGTTAGAGAACCTGACTACGAAGCTTGAGGTCCCGGGTTCGATTCCCGGTCGGGGCAGACATTTGTGTGACAAATACGAATGTTTGTGCTCGAGTCTTGGATGTTTAATATGTATTTAAGTATGTATCTATCTATATAAGTATGTTTATCCGTTGCCTAGTACCCATAACACAAGCTTCACCTAGCTTACTTTGGGACTAGGTCAATTGGCGTGAATTGTCCCGTGATATTTATTTATTATTTATTTATTGTGTACAAAGGTGAACTTATTTTATTTTTAACTGTTTTTTGACTTTTTGGAATGGGTCCATCTCCCTTTAGATTTAATTGAAAAATACCTTTAAACGAGCAATTTTTGTAAATATATACTTATATAATTATATAATCAGAACCAATCTCAGAAACGGCTCGAACGATTTCGATGAAATTTGGTATGTGGGGGTTTTTGGGGATAAAAAATTGACCTAGCTTGGTCTTATTTCTGGGAAAACGCTTGGTACTGAGTTTCAGCCTGAGCGGAGCTCGGTTGCCCAGGTAGTGTATAATAAATTGTGCGTCGTCTTCATTACCGATTCACTGAATAGTCCGTCATACAAAAGTTACAATGCTAGGTATTACGAGGAAAGAATATTTTAAACATTCGCGATTTTCACCTGGTCTGGCAAAAGCAAAATGTTAAAGTGTTGAGATTTTCCGGAAGCGAAAAGCCCACGACATCAATGAGGATCACCACGCAAGCGTGAATGTAAATGATGGCGTTACATAGCTTAGAGCTACCTCTATAGGACTTGCTGTCTAATTTTTATTTATTACAGTGTTAAAAAATAAAAAGATAGCTAATAATAAAAAACAAGCTACGTAAGTAATTAAGTGCTACTCGTAGGATAGAGTTATTTCAGTGACTGCATTACGACGTCATCAAATTAATGATATCATTACAAATGTCACATCATCATAAGATGATCACTTCGTTTTTTATAATTTTATTTAGTCATTATTTCACTTACCATACTATCTTTTGCCATAAAACGTATGGAATTCTAATGTATTCAGGATCTTGAAATATCATCTTATAGAATGCAGCCGGTTAGGTTAATTTAATAACAATTTTAAGGAAAATAATCTTTCTTGCCCGGAAAAATTCTAGGTATCCATGACTCTATTATTAGTTTTTGCTTATATCTACTTCATAGTGCTCTTGAATTATTAAACAAAAAGAAAATTACCTTAGTCAGTAAAAACCTACATTCATTCAACAATTAGACGTGTCAACTAACAACGCCCAGACGACCGCTCTCGGGGATCCATTTGCACAAATTAATCACAACACCAGCTATTATACGACACAATATTTCGGCAGTGTTAAAATGTAAATCTGAATAAGGGCGTATTGTGCTGCGTATGTCTCTTGTAATTCGGGTGGGTTTACCATGAGGCTTAAAGTATAGGAGCGCCAGGTAGAGTTCGGGGTCGTGCTTACGTAATTTTGGTATTTTCTTGAGTAAAATATTATGCGTTTCCACAGCTTTTAGCTTCTTCTTATTGCGTTGCTTCATTATTGAAGGATGGCCGTCAGCTATTTGAATCTTGTTCTTCGCATATCTTAGTTATAATTTTGTTATAGACGAATGAGTAATTCACAATTAAGGATTACAGGTATATTTTTTCTGTCTCGTATTTTTTGGTCGTTCAAGTATGCTAATGCTGGACAGAGGTCGCCAAATTAAAATAAAAAGGAGTTTTATATTGAGATAAATTTTGTAGCAAGAAGTCTGATGGCAAAACGTAGTCGACGACAGTCATCGAAATCCAAACGCTATCTAACGGTGATGGTGTTTTCACTGTTGAATTGGGTATCCGCTAATGCCTTTAATTTAAGCTGGTAATATTCCCGCATATAAATGAACTCATAACTCAACGACTGTATTCGGGTCAAGCGGTACTTCATCATTCGTACGTATAACCCGTATTTACAGTGCCAGAGATCATGGAGATTGTGATCAAACGTTTTATCGTTTGGTTGAGACTCTCCACAGGGTTTAGTTGAGGAGCATAACTTGCCGCAATGCTCGAAATACCCAATAGTAGTGCAATCATTATGGTCTATGTCTGCCCAGCATTTGTGGGTTTTGCCTCTCCACAGGTGACAATTTTAACACTCTTATAGCATCCTATTATGTTTACTTGTAATTAGCTGTAATAATGTAATTAAATCTTGAAATTCAATTTTATCTACTTCCTGTGCTCTGATTGACTTGACATTTGGTACATGTAGACACCTCAGATGATTAGCTTTACTTGTTACTGATTATTTGTAATTATAATAACTGTTTTCTGAATTGCTCACTATGTGATGTTCAATAAAGAGTATGTGCCTTATAATAAAGATAATTATACGGTAGTACAGACTCTTTGTCAGCGAGTCTGACACACATTTGGACGATTTTTTATTCCATATCGAAACAGATAATTCTACTTCAAAACCCAAATCTCTGCATCTCTTGCCATCAATTTTGTTCCACAATCCAGCTGCAGCAAAAGTATTCTTTGAGAAATGTGACAGTGGAAAATTTCAATCAATTCATTCTTGTTCGGTTTACGCTTTTCAAAAGGGAAAAATTGCGTTTTCTATGAATACAGAAAATTACTCCGTTGGGGCAGTTCTTCTATTTCTAGAATAGTTTTTTTGGAATACTTATTTGAAAGTTTAGTTTCAGAAGTACTTGATTTCAATGTGTTATTTACAGTACCCACAGCTGTCGTACACGTCAGTAATAACTATTTTGTTACGTCAATTTAATTTATCTACCTTCCAATAGTATTACCATCCCAGTCTATATAATATACCTAATATCTACTGCAGGGCACTGGCCTCCATACACGCCACTGAATTCCTTCGCAGGTAGGTGCAGGTTTCCTTACGATTATTTGTTTTTACCGTAAAGCTCATGGTAAAGTTCAATTGTAATTTCGCGCATAGTTTCAAACAACTCAGAGGTGCGTGTCAGGGCTTGAACTCACAACCCTCTGTTCTAGAGGCTATAGGTTTTGACCTATACCACAATGTATTTGGCCTAATAATTACATTTCCGAAGCAAACCAGTAGACTACCACGGCACGGGAATGTAATAATTTTCCTATATTTTTGGGGTGGTTTTTAATTGCCTTGCTCTTGTCTATTGCCGTATAGAATTTCATTAATACTTATCAAGAGTATTAAATGATTTATTAGAGCTAAAAACAACTGTACAACGTCTATAGATAGACATCCAAGAGAGACGTTGTTTCTACACAAACAATAATTCCGTTTTTACGGAAAGTTAACTTACCTTCTGTGCCTACTTTTATGATAAGAACAACCCCACAATTAATGAAGGCCGCTACCTCCATGCAACCTTACAGCACACAGGAAACGCAATCAAAAAAACAATTTCATTCTTCTGAGGAGCCGCCGTGTTTTGGCGGAAGCGTGTCATTTTTAAGGCCTTTTTTAAGGTAAAACGGTGCGGTGAGCCGTGTCTCTGAATTAATGAGACGATTTGTCTGAGATGAGGAGTCAGCCCTGAAATTGAATAGAATTCAATTTATTGACGGAGCGGGGAAGGCGGTTAATGGACTTTTGGGATGCTTGTTTGCGTTTGGTGGTTGCTTATTTTTTTGAGGTATTAAGACGTAGAAAATTAACTATACCGTTTACAGCTGCGTGCCCACGCGCTATGCAGCAGTTAATAATAATAATAATAATAATAAATATAAATATCACGGGACAATTCACACCAATTGACCTAGTCCCAAAGTAAGCTAGGCAAGCTTATGTTATGGGTACCAGGCAACGGATAAACATACTTATATAGATAGATACATACTTAAATACATATTAAACACCCAAGACCCGAGACCAAACATTCGTATTTTTCATACAAATATCTGCCCCGACACGGGAATCGAACCCGGGACCTCAAGCTTCATAGATATTATTATAAACGATGCCCTATTTAGACACAAAGAAAAAAATCGTGATAACATAAAAATTAAAATAAGCCGTAGCTATAATTATTAAAGACTTTAAATATGGCACGCAAGTAGCTAATTATAATAGTAAAATCAAATTTTAGGATTTTCGGAATGTCCCACGGGATAAGAAAAAAACGGGATTTATATTTTTTAAATTCAATGAGACCCTATCTCAGTAACGATATCTTTTAGGATCGTAGAGTTGCAGTAAAAAGGGATTTTTTAAATTTCCCATGTGAGTACACCATAATTTTTATTTGTGCGCGGCGAATTCTCGGGAAAAATCTAGTATTTATAAGCTGTTGATTACCAGGGTATCATATGCCCAAAATACACGTCACAAACTCGTGTAATCCCTCAAAAAAAACATTCCTCATTAAATCCTCAAGTAAACGGCAAAAACGTCATTTAATCCGGTCCCTAAAACCGCGTTTAACCCTTCAGGGGTTCTCATTATTTTTGAGCCAGCAACAGCAGTTCATTGTTTGTTACCCGGGTCACAACCAACTGGATAGGTGCTTAATGAATATGCGTAACTTTGATTATTAAAGAAATATCAACAATTAACAGGGTTTTTCCGAACCGGTGGTAGATTCTACGACGTTCATATGATAGAAGCATCGATTGATGCTTAATTTGAATAAAGAATTTTGACTTGAGTTTGACTAGAAACTTTTGGTGTAACAAACTTCGCATCATTATTATTTGGTATAATTTTAAGGACGAAACTTACTTGGCCCGCGACTTAATTGTCATTTAACATGAATACTAGGTTAATTAAGTCCCCTGGTTCATCTATCCCTACCACCATATCCCTGATAGAGTTATGTGGAATATTTTTCCTTTCTTCTCCACCAGTAGGGATATGTGGAAATAATATGTCCATTTATCCACCCTAGCCCCCAGTGGGTAAGAACAATTGGAATATTTTCCACATAGCCCTACTAGCTTGTCCCCTGGTGGGGATAGGTGGACAAAAATCCACAAGTCCCTACCGGTGGAGAATAAATGAAAAATATTCCACAAATCTCTATCAGGGGGGATTTGGCGGTAGGGATAGATGAAACAGGGGGGGTTAAGGCTTGATTTAGAGCTAACTCTCAACAGAAACGGCTGTTCGTTCTAATTCTTGCAATGGTAGGACAAAAATATTCGGGCTAATGAAAATATGTGAATGAGTCTTGATTAGGTAGATAATATAAAATATAAAGTTAACTTAAAGTAATTGTGTATATACGAGTACAATATCCTAAGCTAAACCTTAGGGGAAAAAAACTAGTAAAAACCTAAATATATAAAATTACAAAAAAATGGCTGATTTACTATGGAAAACGCTGAATATGGATGCCCTTTTTGGTTAGCACAATGTTTCGTTTCTTTTTGGAAGTTAATATTTATGTAGGATTATGTATGGGTTATTGTTATAAAGAAACCATTTAAATCATTATGTTGGGGCTGTGAATGTCTTCAGGGTCTTCTTCGATAAAGATTTTTTATTTATTTTTTGTACAAATTAATTTATTAAAAATCATATATTTCGTACTAAATACAAACTGAAATATAGATGCACAGAAAAAACCCCAGAAAAAAGACCAATGCTGGGAATCGAACCCAGGTCCTCAGCATTCCGTGCCGCGTGCCATACCCCTACACCACCACTGGTCTAGAGATTAGACACGAATCTTTCCTATACATCATACATTTCAATCTGCTAAATCATCACCTTATGCAGTGACAAGCGCACATCTATGTTACACCCTCATCGAGAGATTTTAACACTCCTTCGGAACTAACCGCTCACCTGGACAAGAGATGGCGCTACTGTGCAACTTTAAACAAGTTAGCTATGAAGTATCTTTTTTTTTTTGTACTTATTTTTTCAACTTCATTTTTTTATTACTTTTACGGTCATCCCGTGAAATCATACGTATGATTTCACGGGATGACCGTAAAAGTAATAAAAAAATGAAGTTGAAAAAATAAGTACAAAAAAAAAAGATACTTCATAGCTAACTTGTTTATTAAAAATCGTTAAAAAATTATCACATGAGTACAAGGTAAGTTCTAGTTGGTAACAGAGTCAACAGTGGTCGCTCCGACGGCTGTAGCTAGTTTAATACAAAAATAAAGCGCCTCTAGTGGGCGGCAGCTAAACTAAAATAGCTCCGCGGATCAACGCATGGTGGCGCTGGCGGCTGCGTCGACACATTATTTTATTCTATTATTTTTCTAAAAATCGTTATATACAGGAATGTTCAATCAGACTTATCCAATCACTGGTTGACTTATTCCGGGTCCGTTTTCTGATACGTTGCATACATAAATAAATAAATAAATATTAGGGGACAATCTTACACAAATCGACCTAGTCCCAAACTAAGCAAAGCTTGTACTATGGGTACTAGACGACGATAAACATACTTATATAGATAAATAAATACTTAAATACATAGAAAACATCCATAACTCAGGAACAAATATTCGTGCTCATCACACAAATAAATGCCCTTACCGGGATTTGAACCCAGCACCTCTTGCTTCGTAGGCAGGGTCACTACCAACTAGGCTAAAGCGGTCGTTAATAATGGTTTGGTTAGTACGAACCCGTATACCAGTGGGTTTTTTGGCGTTCTTGGCCCATTCAATTAGGAGAGAGGGCCGTAACTGCCTTTTGGCCGGCCGGTTGAGGCCGGATGGCAGGTTGAGTGTGCTTTACGGCCTTTTGTTGGATTTGTTGCGGGTCATTTAAGAAGTATTTTTGTGTACGTACTCTGTCATGAGTTCATACACACCGTAAGAAACAAAAGAAGTTTCCCCTGTGGACATGAAAATAGTGACTCCGAGTCAGCAAACTTTAGATTTATTTAAATGGGCGGAAAGTTGGCCAGGCGCCCACGCTGATGATTGACTAAAAAAATTGGCTATAGGGAACGTGCTGACACTATAGGCAGCACTAATGCGACAGAAGAGACACTATTCGGACAGTAAAAGAAATTTATCAAGGTGAAACATTCAAATTGATGGCACCAGTTGGCAGCACCGTCTATGTACACGTTCCCTGATAGGGAACATGCAAAAACTATAGGCGGCAGCACTAATGCGACAGAAGAGACACTATGCGGACAGTAAAAGAAACGTATCAGGGTAAAACAGTCAAATTGATGGCATCAGTTGGCAGCACCGTCT
This sequence comes from Archips crataeganus, assembly GCA_947859365.1. NCBI lineage: Eukaryota > Metazoa > Arthropoda > Insecta > Lepidoptera > Tortricidae > Archips > Archips crataeganus. The sequence goes on from OX402068.1 coordinate 6,984,775, forward strand.
ATGTGCACGTTCCCTATAGACCCTTAAACCTTTTCCATGCCCCACGGGAGAAATGCGAATAAAAGAAATGTGTACGACCCAGCTGCTTTGTCGTGCAACCAAAAGTTTGGTAAAGGATGTGCCGTAGAAAGACAAAGGATTCATCATCATCATTCCAGTTAATACACGTCCCGCTGCAAGGCACAGGCCTCCTCTCAGAATGACAGTGCTAGGGCCGTAGTTCCCACACACCAGTGAATTTCTTCCCAGGTGTACAAGTTTCCTTACGCCGCTTTCCTTCACCATAAAGCTCATTATAAATTTGAAATGTAATTTCACACGTAAATTCTGAAAAACTTAGAGGTGCGAGCCCAGGCTCGAACCCACGACCTTCTGCCTGAAAGGCCGTAATTGGGCATAATTAGTTCAAACCACTAGGCCACCACGTCTAAAGTAAGGATACAAATAAAAACATTGAATAGTGTAAATGAGTCTTCAAACACACTGTTTTTCAGTGGGACCCATTTAAAAACTAAACACAAATATAAATAAATAAATAAATATTAGGGGACAATCCTACACAAATCGACCTAGTCCCAAACTAAGCAAAGCTTGTACTAAGGGCACCTAGACGACGAAAAACATACTTATATAGATAAATAAATACTTAAATACATAGAAAACATCCATGACTCATAAACAAATATTCGTGCTCATCACACAAATGAATGCCCTTACCGGGATTCGAACTCAAGACCTCTTGCTTCGTAGGCAGGGTCACTACCAACTAGGCTAAAGCGGTCGTCAAAAAAGTATAGTTTGCAACAAAACATAAATTATACAAACCGGAAACAAGTATGGCAACACTTGATCAGTTTAATCGTATTTGAACTATTTGAACCGTGAAAAATTAAGCCAAGATTTATTTATTTAATTTATTGAATCAGGCGTTACTTTGCGGAGGTCCATATTAATGAACTAAAACAATTACTTTGCTCACCCGCGACCTTACAATAGTTACGTTTATGCAAGAAATGTGCGTTCATGCAGTTCCTCCACCTCCACACTGTACGAACACACACAAATCACATAAACCCAACCATCACCACCACCAAGCTACACTGACGCGTTTCGAACTCAACCAGAGCTCATCTTCAGAGTTACCACAACCGTATGCTATGCTACCAAATGTTAAACTCCAAATGTGTTGAGTTTAACATTTGGTAGCATAGCATACGGTTGTGGTAACTCTGAAGATGAGCTCTGGTTGAGTTCGAAACGCGTCAGTGTAGCTTGGTGGTGGTGATGGTTGGGTTAATGTGATTTGTGTGTGTTCGTTCGTGTGTATTTATTTATTTAGTTAGATTTGTTTGAAGTTGCGCTCTGGTTGAGTTTGAAACACATCAGTTTAGTTTGGTGGTTGTGATAGTTAAGTGGGTTTGAGTGATTTGTGTGTGTTCGTACAGTGTGGAGGTGGAGGAACTGCATGAACACGCATTTCTTACATAAATGTAACTATCGTAATGTCGCGGGTGGGCAAGTAATTGTTTCAGTTCAGTAGAATTTTTTTTTAAGAAAAGAAGATACTTTATAAAAAAACTTAATAGGAGTATTGGGCAAAATAAGGTTCAGTACCTTTGTACTATACACATAGAGCCCAGAAGCAGAGTAGACACGTGCACAATCAACCAAGTGCACATGCACTTGCACTGGTGCAGGATTTAAAATAAAATTCGTACTGTACCAAAACCTTTTGGTATGCAAAGGCAATTCCGAAAGAAAATTAAATTTATAATCAGCAGTTCTGTTACTACTTTACTCCGGGCGTAGCAGGTCTACGAACTCGTAACCCGTAGTCGCGTAGCATGCCACTCACGTAGCACTCATTGGGTTCTACAATTAGGTAACTTAGACGCTATTTTCTTAGTGAATTACTCTAAGCGTGGATAAAAAGGAGTAAGATTAATGGAAATTGAGTTAAAAGGGTTAAAAAGTCATTTATACCATTGCTATTAACTTTTGGAAGTAACACTTCATTCGATAAATGTATTTAACCAATGTCTGCCACAGGAAAGTCAGTTTGATCAAAGTTTTTGTTGAATAATTTCATTTTGTGGCGTTGTTTTTTGTTGAGTCCACTTTTTTGTTATCCCATCTTAGTATTCAACCAAAATTTGCCAATTAAGTCAGTTTGAATAGTGTTTGTTGAAAAAATTTTTTTTTAAACGGTAAGCACGTACCTTTTTGCTAACTGTACTTACATTTTTGAATAAAGATTTACATTTTCATATCAAATTTCAATTAAATCGTTGGATCGTTTGAATGAAAGTGCATGAAATTAAACTAAATATCTACATAACTAAAAAAAGATCCCAGTGGGTCGAGGTGCATCCATAAGGACCCCAGAAATAAAATGAGATTAGAAAACCTACGAGTGGAACAGAACCTAAGTAAAGCCCTAACAAATTCAACATTTATCATTACATAACCATTGAAATCCGAACAGATTTTTTTACGACCTCGTTTTTTATCACCAAGAAAAAGACATCGAATCCACGGAGTCGCGATCCAATCCAATAATAATAAAAGTGGTAATAAAAAGTGTATTATTTATTACTGAATGGGGAGGGAATAATGGCACCGCGAATAACTTCCTACTATACTTCCTATGTTGATTGATTTATAGTTTCACCTTACTTTTATTTTTTATCGATATCTGATTCAATACTCTATTTCTTTGTCTTCTTTCCCAGCGTTATTAGTTTGACGGCAAATATCTTAACAAAGAAAATCGATATTGGTTTATTATGTTACTTAGTTTAAAATTTATATTTTGTTACTAGCTGTTGCCCGCGATTACGTCCGCAAATCCCGCGGGAACTATGCAATTTTGCGGAATAAAAGGTATCCTATACCTATGTTAAATTTAATCAGATTCCGTCAAACCATTTTAGCGTGAAAGACTAACAAATATACAATCCATACAAACTTTCGCGCTTATAATAATAGTAAGAAGTAAGATAAGATAAGATTTGGCGGATTATTGACGACTTAGTAAAGCTGTGGTGGCCTAACGGTTTGACCTATAGCCTCTCAAGCAGAGGGTCGTGGGTTCAAATCACGGCTCGCACCTCTGAGTTTTTCGGGATTTATGTGCGAAATTACATTTGAAATTTAACATGAGCTTTACGGTGAAGGAAATCCGCTTTGGCCCAAGTGGGAACTACGGCCCAAGCCCTCTCATTCTGAGAGGAGGCCTGTGCCCTGCAGTGGGGCGTATATGTATAGGTTGCGATGATGGGTGGATAATGGATGATGACGACTTCATTTCATTAGTTAATAAGTCATTTGTGGTCCACCAATAATTTTTGAATCATCCTTATGAAGCGACTGTTAAAAAACTTCAGCAGCCTTGGACTAGGGTAATTCCCAAAGTGGTCCACGTGGACCCCCAGGGGTCCATGGGAGACTCAACAGGATTTAGATTTAGATCCAATCTTCACATTTTTGTCGAGTTTTGGGAATATGGTACAAATGTAGATGCATGGGGTCCACCGGAACCAGCTAAATTTTGAAAGTGGTCTGAGAAAAATTAGTTTGGGAAACTATATGACTAGACGGACACCGCTCTCTAAGTCGACACGAATTGAGAAAATGGGGGGAGGCCCTTGCCTAGCAGTGGGGCACTTCTCCAGGCTAATTATTAATATAATATCGTTCTTAAATAGATGCTACTTTTCGACCGTTACAATGTTGGATAAAAAAAAATATATATTAGGGGACAATCTTACACAAATCTACCTAGTCCCAAACTAAGCAAAGCTTGTACTATGGGTACTAGACGACAATAAACATACTTATATAGATAAATAAATATTTATATACATAGAAAACATCCATAACTCAGGAACAATTTAATATTCGTGCTCATCACAAAAATATGTATGTATGTATGTATGTAAAACTCTTTATTGTACGTAAAACATGAAAATTAACAGTTAACAAGAGAAACTGATGTACAAAGGCGAACTTATCCCTTAAAGGGATCTCTTCCAGTTAACCTTTGAACGATTGACAGGACACCAGAGACAAGAGTAGGCATACAATGCAGAGTCGAAATCAAAAGTAAACCCAAACCAATAAACTTAACATAATCAATACATAAACATACAAAGAATACACGCAAGTACACACTAATATAATATATCATGAATACAGAAGACTAATACATATCATATCAACATAAATAGACTAACTACATAAAAATTACATAAATACATTAATATACGCATATACACTAAACAGAGAATACAATAGAGGTTGTCTCTATTTAAGAGGAAATAAATGCCCTTACCGGGATTCAAACCCAGGACTTTTTGCTTCGTAGGCAGGGTCACTACCAACTAGGCTCAAGCAGTCGTTAAATAAACGTAAAGTAAAGAACCAGAATTCTAAATAGATGATGATGATAATTTGGTATCAGATAGCTTGAGTCCCGGTTAACATAGGATAGTATTTGGTATCAGATAGCTTGAGTCCCGGTTAACATAGGATAGTATTTGGTATCAGATAGCTTGAGTCCCGGTTAACATAGGATAGTATTTGGTATCAGATAGCTTGAGTCCCGGTTAACATAGGATAGTATTTGGTATCAGGTAGCTTGAGTCCCGGTTAACATAGGATAGTATTTGGTATCAGGTAGCTTGAGTCCCGGTTAACATAGGATAGTATTTGGTATCAGATAGCTTGAGTCCCGGTTAACATAGGATAGTATTTGGTATCAGGTAGCTTGAGTCCCGGTTAACATAGGATAGTATTTGGTATCAGGTAGCTTGAGTCCCGGTTAACATAGGATAGTATTTGGTATCAGATAGCTTGAGTCCCGGTTAACATAGGATAGTATTTGGTATCAGATAGCTTGAGTCCCGGTTAACATAGGATAGTATTTGGTATCAGATAGCTTGAGTCCCGGTTAACATAGGATAGTATTTATCGCCGAAATTCAATAGTAAGCAAATTGATGAAAAGGCAGATTGAGTAAAAATAACCTACGTAAATTACTAATTCCACGCAGACGAAGTCGCGGGCAAAAGCTAGTAACCTGAAACGCAAACATTTACGTTTTACGTTACATCAATTTCACTCAGTCTCCACCCAATTTGCGGATCCGTTTGACTCAAAGCAGGTAAGTGAATATTGCACGCCATAAAAGGCTTTCAATGAAAATGAGGATTGACAAATGACAGCCAAAGAAAAGATTTATTGGCGACAATGTTGCGGCAAACAGTTTATAGGGAAACACGTAAATGTGCTGACACATCGGTGGGAAGGATGACATATAAAGTAATGGTGATAAGATAAATATGTATTTTGGAAATGACTAAGGTGACATAGTAAGTAAATTAATTTAAGCAACTTTCTTGCGGATAATTTCGGCATATATTTTCATTAAAGTGATTTTAATTCGCCTTTATAAACACACAGTCAACCTCAGAAGTCGCTGAACACTTTAGTACTTTGTCGCAATAACTAGAATATACTGTGAAGTCTATAATATGTCACGTTACGTTTTGAAAATTTGAGAGTACCTCCTATTTTTACGATACTCTGCGTATTTGTATGGGAAAAAAAGTGCTTCATTTTAAAAAGTCGTAAAACAAAAAACATTTGTTTGAGTGATAGGAATTCAGGGTTAAGAGGATGTCAGTGAATTACAAATAACCCTGTATTTAAGGCAAGGTCAAAAGTTCCATATAGTCAAAACCAAAATTTGACCACTCCTTTTTGTCCACTCGTATCGTAAACCGACACAACACATTCCCGTACCTACGTAAGATGTTTCTCGGTACATTAAATAAAATTAGACCGCCTGTAAAAGTTCGTTTTTGCACGTACCTCCTTTGACCTTTCCCAAATACGGTTGCGGGATTCTTCCTTTGTAATTTAATAATACTTGTGCAAAAGAAATGTACTTGATGTAATTGCTAAGGGTCTGCGTAAAGGCCAGTTGAGCATTTCGCTTTATTATGTACCCGCGTGAAGGGTTCCTAAGTGACATAACTGGGACGTGGTAAAGAGCGTACAAAAAAGCGATTTTGGGCGTGTTAAATGATTTTCGCGACAATTTTGCTAATTTTCACTTAATTTTGAGAGCATAATAATAAGCCGAAGCGGAGATGGAGTGATGACCTAGATATTTATTACGTGGGCGGGAGTTCGCGTATGATAGGCAAGAATGGAGCAAAAGAGGAGATGCCTTTGCCCAGCAGTGGGACACAAAAACAGGCTATTAAAAAAAAGCCAATCACGCAATAATGGCTGAACGGATTTACATGAATCCTGGCGTACAGATGGAGAAAGATCTGATTGGAGACGTAAAATACTTAAAATCCTTGTTACGAGCTCCCTCGGGATAATATGTTTACTTTAAACAATAGAAGGCGCTGTCTAAGAACGTTGACATACCTCGGCTTTCAAGATAACGTGGTAACTTCGTCTGTAATTAAGTAATAGGTAGCGTTGGCCGAGCAAACGTTGTGCTTAACCTTTTCAACGCCAAAGACGGATATGCAACACAAAATACAACGTCGAAGTGATCTACACGCAATGACATAAGGTTCAAAATAACTTGGCTAGGCTTGGAGTTGAAAAGGTTAAAAATATTACCGTAACCTTTTTCATGGATTTCTAGGACACAGGATAACGCTTGTTAATCGTACATTGTTATATAGGTATAATCTAAGAGTCTACATTAGTAGGATATGAATTTTAAGATAAACATTAAGCTCCTTTAAGTCCATGGCCGAGGTATACATAAATCTTAATGTTACTGTACAAGTGGTATACGCCACCCACCCGTGTGTAGAGACTAGAGAGACGTCTGATTGATGGATGTGAGGCGCCTTTGCCTTTAGTGGAATTGCTCGCTAAATCAATTTTAAATAGGTTATTGATACTGTGATGAACATTTTTGTGTACTGGTTCATGCTTGCTGTAAGTTGGGTTTCAAATATTTTTTAAATATTATTTAAATCGGATAAGTTTACAGTGGGACACCAAAACAGGCTAATAAAAAAAAATATGTTGATATTTATTGGTAATTGCTTATTCTCTGTTAGTTACGATTATTCAAAAATAAACATAATGAAATCAAATACTATAATAACAAAAAAATGGTATTCTCTTGGTAACTAAAATTAAAAACTACTTAGGTAATCAAAAATTCAAACAAAATTTGACGACCGTATACTCTTGATTAGAAAATCTCCTCCTATGAAGAATCGACCACTACTGTATTTTTAAAAATACTCTGACGCACCGTGAACGCAAAGAAGTCCATATGTGTCACGTTTTTAACGCGTATTTTAAAATGCTTAAGCACCTGCTTGTAAGTTACGCGTCAAAAAGTAATGCACATAAGTACTTGCCTTAACGGAGCGTCAGCATTTTTTGAGAAATGGCACGGACAATACCTACGCCTCAAAAACATGACGCATGAGTTTACAGTGCGTCAGTGTATTTTGAGCAGTATCGATCAAAAAGTATTTGGTGAAGTAAAACAAAAACTTCTCAATCGCGTTTACGTTAAAATTTCAATTACTATTTTCCATAGTAATTGAAATTTTAGCTTGGAAATATTCCATTGTAGCGACTACTAGCGCCATCTAGTCGTCACATAAGGAACTAACTGCTACAATCCTACATCACGCTGTCGAAGTTTCTCAACTCGGCTGCATAAATACAACTTCCAACTTTCATCCATTGGACTTCGGTCACCAGGCATAACATCTGCCTGGAGAGAGATCTCTCTATTGCAGCCTACCCCAAACCATAAACACATTCACATATTCTTATACGACCAGATGGCCGAGTGGTTAGAGGACCTGACTACGAAGCTTGAGGTCCCGGGTTCGATTCCCCTGTCGGGGCAGATATTTGTATGAAACATACGAATGTTTGTTCTCGGGTCTTGGGTGTTTAATATGTATATAAGTATGTTTATCCGTTGTCTAGTACCCATAGTACAAGCTTTGCTTAGTTTGGGACTAGGTCAATTGGTGTGAATTGTCCCATGATATTTATTTATTTATTTATGGAAATTTTCCATAGTAATTGAAATTTTAACGTAAACGCGATCGTGAAGGTATTTGGTGATGTAAAAATTAATATAAGCATACCGCTTTTAAATTCCCCCGTAAACATAAGAACCGTGTCCCAACGGCTTTGAAGCGGAGTCGATAAAAAACATCCCGAATAATTACTATAGAGATTTTATCACGAACGCTAAAATTTATCCCTGTGTTTTCCTTAATGGACTCATAATGCCGCTAATCTGATTACTCTGGCTCTGACTTTATTAGACGTGACAGTGTTTTAAATTGTTTTATCTTAATGCTGATCTAATAACGTTTCAAGGTGATGAAAAAAATAGAAGTGATTTTGACACGACCTCGGAAAGTAGGCCACTTAATCTAGCGGCGATTGCGTCGTAAAATTCTACTAATTTACTACGTGTAGTATCAATATCATTATGCCACCTGACATTTAACACATTCGCTGCCACGTATTGCTACGCGCTACGCTCGTAGCCCGTAGCAGCATTTTTCCGCTTTGTAGCGAAAACTGCCTACGAACGGAGAACTCCCCTGTGGCGTTCCCGGCACTGAATGTGTTAACTACCTGGCTATTTTACGATCTTGTCATTCTACTACCTGGTTATTTTAGGATCTTGACAATCTATGACCCGGTTATGTTACAATCTTGACATCTTGACATACCTGGTTATTTTACGATCTTGATATTTTACTATCTGGTTATTCTACGACCTGGGCATCCGGACTTTTTACAACTTTGACGTAAGACTCCGGAGAAACAATATAATAAGAAATGTTTAAAAAAACAACGGTATTAATTAAGTATCACAACATTGCGATTTCCTGGTAGGCTCTGTAATATTGAGAAATAATCTGTCTTGTTTTTAAAGGACCGCTCTCATAATTTTTATTCCAAAGTTTTATTGGTTTAAACCACAAGGAAAATTTGTATTCCTATATCAGACAGTAGCTAAAAGGTACTTACTGTTTTATTTATTAAATATAATTTCAAGCCAACCGTAAATGTACTTGAATATTTAAGTATGATGTTATGTACGTATGTAATTGAAAGGATATTTACAAAACTAACATAACTGGCTAGACTGATTGACACTTGTAGAGAAACAATTTTACTGACAACAGGTGTCAACCAGCCTAGTCAGCTATGTTATTTTTATAAACATCCCTTCAATTTTAAAGGCCTACAAAGTTATAACTTCATTTTGAATCAAAATTACCGATGAAAAACCTCTAGAATGATGTTCAGTTAAATTAACCGAACCATGTATTGAAAATTGAAATATTTCGAAATAATTCAAAGACGTAATAATACTTTTATAAGAATCCCAGATACATTTCTACTTCGAAAAAAACGCATTTATTTCCTATTTACGGACCAACATGGCGACCACGCTCACCCTAACCTTCATGTAATTAATTGCTAGATTATTTTACTTCTCGATATTGCCTTTCAATGTAACGCACATCTTTTATAAGTTAACAATTTACCAGGTAGTTTCCATCTATATGGCGAAGATAACTGATATCGAAGAAAGACGATGTTTATTCAAGTTCATGATTTTGATTATTATATAATCTAATCTCATTAATTTAAACCTGTATGTAAATATCATTGTAGCTAGGTTTTGAAAAAAAAGTAATTCGTTGAGTTGTTTCTGTCCCGTCATCTATTTTTTGACGTTAAAAGTGCTTATAGCTTAAATTGAATAAAAATATTTACTTTTACTGTGAATTTCGTCTTCATAAAAGTCTGGAATAATAAAGCTTTATGAATTAAAGCAAGACCTCGTTCCAAACAAATGGACAGTCAAATTTTATTGCCATGAAGTATTCCTAATACTGCGGATTGCATTTGAGCCAAATTTCATTCTAGTTAGCATACGCTATTAGCTAAGTAACAGTAAAAGCAAGGAAATGAAATAGTCCATACGTTTTAGAGAATGTAACCGAATAAAGACAATGTTTACGATCCATATAAACTATAGCCATAAAATTCTATAGTCCCTGCCAGAGGGATCAGCGCAATCACTGGGATTAAAAAGGTTCTGTTATGAGGGCTTGAAACTGTTACCAAAATAGCAGTAGTAAATCGGTATATTATTCCGGTATCTTTCTGGTGTTATCGACTAAGGGTTGGAACCAGTACCAATAATACCGGTATGAAAGCGGTATATCCCTCAATTTTTCGTAGTAGTTTTGAGTCTTGTCTGTTAATAAAACGATCGGCTTTTAAACGGTTCTTGGTTGGGTATTGTTTGTATATTGACGTTTTCAAATATCTCTGTTTTTCGTTCAGAGCACGCACATTTTGTTTTTTATTCCTTTTT